>OU862872.1:56990413-58240413 GCA_917880715.2 Matsumyia berberina | reverse complement strand
CAATTCAGTCTACTATTTCACAAAAGTAAGACACCATTTTTAGACTAACAATTCAGTCTACTATCTCTTGTTTTTCTATCACGTCACAGGTTATCGTCCAATAAGAACGCTCCGTTAATTTGAAATTTCAAATACAAATTTGAAAATCGGAACGTACCAAATTTTTATGATATCTGACGCAAATATGAAGATCTAGTTATTCACTGCCAATATTGACTATGTATTCAACAAGCACGTTCCATGTAGCAGTTGTTCTGGGTTATATTGAGATCCTCAGATTACAAAAAAATTTGTAATGCATCGTCAATTTAAAACTTCTCGTAACCTTGTCACATATATGATAAAATTAGCTAACATAAAATATAACAACGCTAAATTCAACTACGACTGATCTTCAAAGTTTCTATAGGTGTTGGGCTATATCTACTAATGATGAAAATCTTGATTTAGATGTAATCCATCACGATCCCTACATCTTATAGTGGCTCTTCGCTGTTAGCAGTACAGAATACTAGGAGAGACGCCTGCAAATTATTTGCGGTTGATTCTAGCACACTAGCTAATGAAATCATTTCCATTAAACGTAAATCTGTCGGTCTGTATAATTTCTATCCAGACTTTATAAAAATCCTATTACCTTTAGTTCTTTCTTATACTAGGTGTATTTTCAACACAATGATAATGTCATATACATACCCTTTGGAAAAATGCGAAAAATTATGCCAGTTACAAGAAAAAGGGAACCTCCGATATCAAAGCAATCACTATCTTCCCTTTTTTATCCATCTATTGTCAATCTTCAAATAAAGGGATACACAGAAGGTAAAAAACTTCTTACGATGCAATCTGCTTTCCGGTTTGCCTTTAGCTGCATAACAGCTCTCCTTAAAATAACCGATGATATTCGGCATGCTATCGATGCAATTAAAATAATGTAACATTATTAGAGCAATACCTTATCTGGGCTACTTTTTTTTTTTTTTTTTTTTTTTTTTATAATCCACGCGCGGATCAAGGGAATATGAATACCTTTATAACACCGCGAGCGAGGTACAGTGGTTTGAAACTCAGGTTTCGTTAAGTTTTCATTGGCGTCCAAGGGTGGGTCCAGGCTAGCTGGGGACATTTGTGGTGTTTTTTGTCATTGCTATATAATTCACAGGAATTTTTTCGAATCTCCTGATGTCATACTCAGTGATCGCTTAATCAACTCTTCAAGCCAAGACACTCTACTGCCAGTGTTATGCCTTCGCAGTAGAGTCGCCATCAGCTTTCACAGTTGATCGATTTTTATTTATTTTAAGAAATAAATGTTTTTCCGACATCAGGAGTTGAACCCGGACTTTCAGCGTGACAAGCGATGATGCTAACCACTGCACCATGGCCACCCTTCCACCACTACCTACCACTTCGACATATTTGGAGCTGAGGCCGATAAGGATTTCCAGGAATCGGTTGGGGTCTTGAAAAAGAGATGGTGGCGGATGAGCCCTACAGGAGCCAACGGCAGCGCTCACATCCCCGAAGTGGATTACCAACATCGGTTATACCGGCCCCTCGTCCTAGGGGTTATAACAATGGACCTGGTCCTCCAGGTTGGGGGTTGTACGTGGGGTTGACGGCTCCACTACGGAAAACTGAAATAGTTACGGAACAACTAGCAGCCTCGGATACGGAGGATTTTACTGTTGACGACCCTGGCAAACGAAACAAGGACAACGACCTTCGGATCTGCACGTGGAATGTTAGGTCACTTAACAGACCACGTGCAGCCGAACAATTAGCGGAGGCCCTCAATTGCTGCAAAGCAGATATAACCGCCATTATAGAAGTGCGGTGGGATGGGCCGGGCAAAAAGAGGATGGAAGACTGCGACTTATACTACGGCGATTGCTATCGACAACAAAAGCAGCGCTTATTTGGTTGTGGATTTGTCGTTGGAGCCAGACTTAGGCAAGAAGTCTTAAGCTTCAGGTATGTAAGCGAACGCCTCACGACAATCCGCATCAAGGCTAAATTCGCCAACATTAGCCTGATATGCGCACATGCCCCCACAGAGGAGAAAGACGAAGACACCAAAGACAGGTTCTACGAGCTCTTGGACAAGACATACGAGCAGTGCCCTAGCTATGACATTAAGATTGTCCTAGGCGATTTTAACGCAAAGCTAGGAAGAGAGGGCATCTTTGGTAGTACTGTTGGAAAGCACAGCCTACACGACACCACCTCCGATAACGGATTTAGGTTGGTCGACTTTGCTGCGGGGCGGAACGTTGTCGTAGCTAGTACGCGGTTCATGATCAATCAACCGTCAACCAGATTGACCACATTGCGATCGACGCAAGGCACTCCTCCAGTATTATGGATGTCCGAACGTTCCGAGGGGCCAACATTGACTCGGACCACTACCTTGTTGTAGCCAAGGTACGACTGCGGATATCCCGAACACCGCCAAGACAAGGAAATACTGTGAGGAAGTTTGACGTCGGACGGCTGCAATCGCAAGAGATCACCAGAGCCTTTTCCGATCGAGTCTCTCTCAATCTCTCAAGAGGTCCTATGCCGCCAGCATCAAGTATTGAAGACCAGTGGCAACATTGCCAAAAAGCCATTAGAGATGCCGTCTCTGATGTGCTGGGTTTCACTCGGCCAAAGAAACCCCTGGTTTGACGACGAATGCCGGCAAGCACATGCAGCGAAACAAGAGGCATACCAAGCGGCGCTGCATAGAAAGACCAGAGCTGCTCGCGAGCTCTACGGGCAGAAGAGGAAAGACGAACACAAGCTTTTCAGGAGGAAAAAGAAAGAACATGAGAAGCGCGCGATCAAGGAGATAGAGGGATGTTATAGCAGGAATGATGTTCGGAAGTTTTACCAAAGGGTAAAAAGAACCTGTCAAGGCTACAGAACCCGAACCGAGGCCTGCAAGGATGAACAAGGGAACATCGTAGTAGAATCGCAGTCGATGCTGAGGATATGGAAGAACTACTTCTGCAGACTGTTTAACGGCGACGATGAATCAAATCCCGCTGTCAGGCAGAATGAACCATTCAACCTGGACGACGAAGACCAACAATTCCGTCCACCCGACCTGGACGAGGTGAAGAAAGCCATTTCGAAGCTTAAGTCCAAAAAAGCTGCCGAGCTGTTCAAAGCAGCAGGCGATGACATGGTAAGGAGCATGCACCAACTCATATGTAAAATATGATCGGAGGAAAGTATGCCCGATGAATGGAACCTCAGCATTGTTTGCCCGATCCTCAAGAAAGGAGACCCTCTGAACTGCGCCAACTACAGAGGCATCAATCTTCTTAACATCGCTTACAAGATCTTATCTGCCGTGTTGTGTGAACGCCTGAAGCCGTTTGTCAACAACCTGATCGGTCCATATCAGTGTGGTTTCAGGCCAGGAAAGTCCACCATCGACCAAATATTCACACTGCGGCAGATCTTGGAAAAAACCCAGGAACTTCAAATAGATACTCACCACCTCTTTATCGATTTTAAGGCCGCGTAAGATACAGAGCCATGTCTAGTTTTGGCATCCCTGCCAAACTCGTCCGTCTGTGCAGGATGACGATGGAGAATGCACGCTGCTCCATCAAGGTCGGTCAGGACCTCACCGAGACCTTTGATGTCAAAAAAGGATTTAGACAAGGCGACGCGCTGTCATGCGACTTCTTCAACATCGTTCTTGAAAGAGTTGTGCAAAACTCACGCGCCAACACCAGAGGCACAGTCTTTCAAAAGTTCGTCCAACTACTCGCATACACAGACGATATCGACATAATCGGAAGAACGCAGCGTGATGTCACTGGTGCGTTTGTGAGTATCGAGACGGAGGCGGCGAAGATGGGTTCAGCGGTCAATGAGGGCAAGACGAAGTATATGCTGTCAACAAGAAAGGACTCCCAACACCGACGTCTCGGACAGAATGTCACTATAGACAGCTATAACTTTGAGGTAGTTAAGGACTTTGTCTACCTAGGCTCCGCTATAAATTCAGGCAATGACACTGGCGCTGAGATTAAACGAAGAATAACTCTTGCCAATCGCTGTTTCTTTGGGCTAAGAAGGCAATTGAGTAGTGTAGGAGTTCTAAAAGAAATCAATTATGTATAATTAATATTCGCATGCATTTGTATGTATTATGTACTAAATTTCGCTGAGAGCAACACCACTGTTATTTGTAGTATATGTATACAGATCTGATCGAACGATCGCCAACTCATTTAAAGAACTTGCTTATGCAAGACACTCTGCTTTGGTCATCCATACGACAAACACGCGAAATAAAGTGTGCAACTAGAAAAGAGTTTTGCCTAGTGGTTTTTATTACATGTGTTACAACGTCAGAAGTGGGATTGTGATAGCCCGTTAGACATAATGAATAACCGAATTCTTGAGTTTCTGCAAAGTGCAAGCGTGCCGCAAATTAAAGCAAAATTATTGAAACTCAATTTAATTACAACGGGAACGAAAGCAGTTGTCAAAGATCGGCTGATGGAGGCGATTAAGAACCAAACGGAGGAGCAGCTGGACGAGCTATTTCCAGAAACAAGTGTAGAGATGAGCGAAGAAAGCAGCTTTGTGAACCAAACGAGTGATGATTTGGTAGAGTCTGGAACAGGAGACTGCACAATGGGTGATGAGATGGACGAGGATCAGGCAATGACAAGGCGATTGCACGCATTGCGAGAACTTGTGGCGAAGAAGGAAGAGATTCGAGCGCTGCAAAAGCGACTGGCCGAGCTTAATGGTCAGGTCGAAGTAACACAAAGCTACACACCATTCAGAGAGGTGGAAGAATCGTTACCTACATTCTCAGGTGACGACAACTTTCCAGTGCTGAAATGGATCAAAGCAGTCGAGGAAGCAGTAACGGTGTACAAACTTGATAAGTCGAAAGCGCATATATACGCTCAGAGGTTGTTAAAAGGTTCTGCACAATTGTTTTCAAAATCATCAATGTGTCGATCCTGGAGTGATTTGAAAACTGCTTTGCTCTCGGAGTTTCATGTGCATACAACAGCCACCGATGTGCACAACAGTCTGAGGAACCGCAGGAAACGAAAGGAAGAGAATATGCAACAGTATGTCCTTGCCATGCAGGAGATCGCATCCGCTTTTGACAAAGGCGAACCGGACCTCATCAACTACATCGTCAGAGGTATACCCGATTCTATGTTTAACAAACAAATTCTTTTGACAGCTGACACGATCTCGGAGTTAAAGAAGACGTTGCGGAAGTACGAGAAGATGAAGATGGAACCGTGTACACTAACTGTCAACAAAACGGTATACCCGCAAAGACCAACGGTACAACCACAGAGACTGTCCATCAAATGTTATAACTGTAATGAAGATGGACATTTTGCCAATAACTGTCCAAAGTCTTCTGCGGAGAGAGGATCTTGCTTTCGTTGCGGTAAAAAGGGACATAGTGTAAGAAATTGCCCCCAACAGGCACCCGTTATGATGGTTGACAACAATCAACAGGAGATAAAATCCTTACCAGCAATGTCGGACGATTTCCAGCACATGTTCGAGTTCATCTTTTCAACAAATTCTTCAGCAGTAACAACAACACTTAATGCGACAGCGATGATAGACACGGGAAGCCCTATCAGCTTTATTCAAGAACAGTATGTTCCACCGCATTTGGTAGTACCTGATTGAGCAGCGCACGGGTTTGTAGGAATTAATAATAGTAAGTTGATTATATTAGGAAAAATATTTTGCATGCTAAGAAATGACCAAGATTTTGTAAATTTGAACTTATATATAGTACCTAATAACACAATGAAAAATGTAATTATTTTAGGCCGAGATTTTCTATCAAAAACCAATATAAAGTTAACTGTAAACAGTGAAAAAACTATTGAAGAGAATGTAAGTGACCATTTTGAAGACGAGATTCTTAAAATTGATACAAGTGATGATTTTGAACAAATATCTTTTTTGAAAATTAATGAAAATCTGAAGTTCAACGAAAAATTAAAAATCCAAGATTTAGTCAAACCGGGTGTTAACGATGCTAAAAATTTTGAAACCGTAAATTTTTAAATGAAAATATCTTTAACCGATTCGAACCATGTTTTTAATTGTGCTCCTAGGCGATTACCGCATGCTTATTCCTTGGAGTTGCGTGAAATCCTCGATAATCTGTTGGCTGATAACGTCATACGGGAGAGCAATTCTCCGTATGCCTCTCCTATTGTTCTCATTAAGAAAAAAACTGGCGAGCTTCGGTTATGTGTTGACTTTCGCGGATTAAATAAAATTACAATTAAAGATAACTTTCCGTTGGCTTTGATCGAAGATCACCTTGATAAATTGCGCGGTAAAAAATACTTTTCCTTATTGGATTTAAAGAGTGGATTCTATCACGTGAAAATGGAAGAGAATTCAATTAAATATACTTCGTTTGTCACACCATTGGGTCAGTTCGAATTCTTGCGTATGCCCTTTGGGTTAAAAAATGCGCCCGCGGTTTTCCAAAGGTATATAAATACAATATTTGACAAACTTATACGATCAGGAAAGCTACTGGTGTACGTAGACGATCTGCTTATAGCCACAAGTGATAAGGACGAACATTTTAAAATATTAGCTAAGGTTTTCGATGTTGTCCGAAAATACTCATTGCAGTTGAGGTTTGACAAATGTCTGTTTATGTTTGAAAAAATAACGTATCTAGGATACGAAGTATCTAGCGAGGGAATTGGGCCAAATGTTAATGGTCTTCACGCGGTAGCCGAATTTCCGGTTCCGTTAAACGCAAGGAATTTGCAATCATTTCTTGGGTTGTGTTCCTATTTCAGGAAATTTATAAAAGATTTCTCTTTATTGTCAAAGCCTTTGTACAACCTAATCAAGAAAGATAGCGAGTTTAGATTTGGCGAAGAAGAAATAGTGGTTTTCGATTCTTTAAAGCAAAAGCTGTTGAATGCGCCTTTGCTATGCATCTATAATCCCAATACGGAAACTGAACTGCATTGCGATGCAAGCGCGCTTGGATTTGGTGCAGTGTTGTTGCAGCGACAGGAAGATAGAAAGTTTCACCCAATTTTCTTCTTTTCCAAACGTGCAACCGAAACCGAATCCAAATATCACTCTTACGAGCTAGAAACTTTAGCTATTATTTATGCGCTTCGAAGATTTCGGATTTATTTAACAGGCATTCAATTCAAAATCATCACAGATTGCAGGGCGTTAACTTTAACGTTAAACAAAAAATTGTTGAACCCAAGGATTTCGCGCTGGGCCTTAGAGCTTCAGGACTTTGATTATTCAATCGAACATCGAGATAGTAAGCGGATGAACCACGTCGATGCCCTTAGTAGGTGTCACAATATTTTGGTAATAGAATCAGATTCATTCGAACATGTATTAGCTGCGTCCCAGCAGAGAGATCCAACAATAAAGCGATTAGTTGAGTATTTAGAAAAAAAAGAGAGCCATAGTTATGAACTGAACAATGGACTCGTCTATCGCAAATTAAATAAAAACATCTTTTTCTATGTTCCCTCAAACATGGAGCGAAATGTCATACAAACTCACCATGATTCACTTTGCCACGCGGGGGTAGAAAAATGTTATGATTTTCTGAAAAAAACTTACTGGTTTCCACAAATGAAATTTAAAATCAAAACATATATCGACGGCTGTCTAAAATGTATGCACTTTTCAGTACCATCTGGTAAGAAGGAAGGAATACTTCACAGTATCCCCAAAGGCAACAAACCCTTTGAAACCCTTCATGTGGACCATCTTGGCCCTTTGCCTCCTTCCGTGACAAATACTAAGAGACACCTATTCGTAGTTGTGGACGGCTTTACAAAATTTACCAAATTATACCCAGTAAAAACTACAAGTACGAGCGAAGCCGTTAAATGTTTAAGATCCTATTTTACCGCATATAGTAAACCAACTCGAGTTATTTCCGATAGAGGCACCTGTTATACCTCAGAAGAATTTTCCGCATTTTGCGACGATTTTAAGATACAGCATGTCAAAGTCGCTACCAGTTCCCCTCAATCCAATGGTCAAGTGGAGAGGGTGAACAAGGTTATAGTTCCCATGCTCGCGAAAGAAAGTGAAGAAGATCCAGGTGATTGGCCGAAACATTTGGAGAAAATAGAGTTTGCTCTTAATAATACCGAAAGTAAGAGTACGGGTTTCAGTCCTAGCAGATTACTTTTTGGTATAGCTCAAAAGGGCAAGGTCCATGACCAGATTCGTGAGTTCCTGGAACAGAATATGTTGGTTGAAGAGCCACGAAATATTGAGCCTGAGAGGGAAAAAGCGAGTGAAAACATAGTTCGGAATCAAAAAGTCAATAAATCGTATTTCGATAAGCGTCACAAAAATCCAAACAGGTATGCAATTGGTGATTATGTTTTAATCAAAAACATCGTTAATGTCCCGGGTTTGAACAAAAAACTGTTGCCAAAATATAAAGGCCCATTTGAGGTCAAGAAAGTTTTACCACACGATAGATACTTAATAGGGGATCTAGAAAATTTACAAATTGGAGGAATCGGTATGAAGGCATCGCTTCGCCTGAAAACATGAAACCCTATATCAAAATGTAACAATCTCATTACTTGTATTATTCTTTTTCATTAGCAAATTTGCCCAACGATCTTTAAGTGTTTTATATATAAAAACTTTCTATGTTCAATTTCTTAAGTACTATTACTTTGCGTTTTACGAATAAAAACTATCTATGTATGTATGTATGAATAAAATCTCGATGTAAAAGAAAGAATATTAAGTAGTAAAAAGTTTTAAGTATTGTTTAAAGTGTATCGAAAATAAAAGCGTCTAAGAATGTAAATCGAGGGCGATTTTAGTCAGGATGGTCGATCTGTAGGAGTTCTAAAAGAAATCAATTATGTATAATTAATATTCGCATGCATTTGTATGTATTATGTACTAAATTTCGCTGAGAGCAACACCACTGTTATTTGTAGTATATGTATACAGATCTGATCGAACGATCGCCAACTCATTTAAAGAACTTGCTTATGCAAGACACTCTGCTTTGGTCATCCATACGACAAACACGCGAAATAAAGTGTGCAACTAGAAAAGAGTTTTGCCTAGTGGTTTTTATTACATGTGTTACAGTAGCAAAGCCCTCTCTCGAACAACTAAGGTGACCCTTTATAAGTCCTTAATCTTCCCAGTCCTGCTCTACGGCGCAGAGGCCTGGACTCTATCTAAAGCGGATGAGGTTGCTCTTGGCTGTTTCGAGAGGAAAATTCTTCGGGTGATTTTTGGTCCCATCTGAACTGTACGGCCTGTACAGCGACATCGACTTAGCCAGAAGAGTGAAGGTCCAACGATTGAGGTGGCTGGGTCACGTAGAGCGGATGGACACCAATGCTCCAGCTCGGAAAATCTTCGAATCCACACCCGAAGGACGGCGCAGTAGAGGAAGACCGCGACTCAGGTGGCGCACGCAAGTGGAAGGGGACCTCAACCAACTTGGCGTGCGAAACTGGAGACAGCTGGCAAAAGATCGAGATCGCTGGCGACGCTTGTTGGTTGAGGCCCAGGACCACGCTGGTCTGTAGCGCCATCTTAAGTAAGTAAGTAAGTAACATTATTAGATTTATCAAAAGCTTTTGATTGTCTTAACACTTCAAACCCTTGTGTTACAAAATATAAGCTTATCTCCTCGTTTATCGCAAGTAGTTCACAAGCTGTTTCCCAAAATCGTAAGCTGTTTCTTTTTCTTCCTATTAACAACGGTGTCCCTCAAGGCTCTATTCTTGGTCCATTACTGGTCACCATTGTTATAAATGACTTACCCACTCTATTATCCCACTGTCTTTTTTATATACATACATATGAGGACTTTACTGTTCAAACCTAGTCGGGAACCTTCGCGTCCTCTTTTTCAATCAACCAGGATATTGCCACTGCCATATCTTTACATTTTCAAGGTTTTCAGGTTGTTCTCTCTACGGGGTGGTTATACCAATATAAGTAGAAATGAAGTGCATTCACTTCGTTCTTCAAATGCAGTGACAGTTCGTCGTCGTCGATTTGCTACCAACATAGCTCCCTTTATTTATAACAGATTGACATCTGATATACGCAATCAAGTAGGATCGAAATCCAAATTCCTTGGATCTTTGAAGAATTGGCTACTCTCTACATCTGATGTTTGGTTCTTAATTCATGTAATAACATAAGCCTTTGTTTCATTCTTGAATTCCTCATCTAACCCCACACCTTCTCATTGGATTTCTTCCGTTAAAATGCGTCCGTTCCTTTTGCGCGGTTTCACACTTCAACTTTTTTAAAACACTTGCCACTGGTTCCTCTAACCACTAAGTGTTCTATTTCATTTCAACTTTAACGTTTCAATAGATAATAACTCATGGTTAAACAGATTATTAATTAATTATATTAAATACGTAAATTTTTTAACATTTGAATTATTGTAAATTTAATTAAATATATTATCTATTAAACTTTGTTATATACATATATTATAAGATTGAATTGGAATAATATAAAACAAACAAGACATATATGCTGACGATGTTCAGCTCTACCTTAGTTTTCCGATTGGTATGACTCAGGCAGTGAAACTCAGAGAATATCTACTGGTCGTCAAGTAATGGCTTTATGCTTAATCCTGAGAAAACCAAAGTTATTCCAATTTCCAAACATAAAATACACTTTTCTGATCTGCCCCCTGTCGAATTTAACTCTACTCAAGTTGACTACGTCACCCAAGCTAAAAACCTTGGAATAATTTTAACAATAAGCTAACATGGAACAACAATTGACAAGTCTACAATATAGGCATCACTCCAAATGCTATCTGGCACTAAAACCACTTTACCCGTTGAGGTTAAACTGAAGCTTGTAAATTGTCTCATAGGGCTGCAAATTGTTTGCTGCAGTTTTAAATTTCCAATTCACCAATTTATAGGAATAATCTGACCTAAATGATCGCTACTGTAGAGATCATTTAAATAATCAGGTTGAAAAAATTAGTTTCAATCACGACTAAATGGAGTAATTTTTAGTCACCAATCATGATTAGTTTTTTGACTAAAAATTATATAAAAACATTATTAGAAAAAAATCTTTAAACAAACGAATGCTTTTAAATTTGAATGCAATTTAATAAATAGGCGCACTTTACTGTGAAATGGTTGTCAAATATGGAAGCGATAGAAGTTAATTGAAAGGAAATTGCATTAATCACTATATGGATATATGTATGTAAATGTAATGTATACAGGACTCTGAAAGAGTACAGACTAAAACCAAATTTTTAATTTTTCTTTGTAATGAGTAAATATGTAAATATTATTATTTATGATTGGTTTTGCCATAAAATATTTCCAACCGATATCAACAACGTTAGGAAAACCCTTAACCTGTAACGATTTGCTTCCTTTTATAAATCCTGGTGCAGAAAATTCTTAAAAAACTTATAACTGAAAAACATATTATGCATATACAAGTTTTCCAATAGAGACGGGCATATTTTGACAGTTCATGACGACCATTTGTTTTATCTGTTGTTAGTTTTTCCGATTTTTATTTTTCAGACACTAAAGACAAATCATCAAGGCAAGTTACGGCGTCGAAGAACACGTGCAAATAATAAAACTTCTTTATCAAAATGGTTCAATAGATTTGAGCAAAAAAATCATCTTTAGTGCCCATTTATAGCATGAATGAAGAAATATAAGATTACGCGGTGCGCATGTTTGCTTGTTGTTGTTGTCGCATTGTCATCAACTGTGACGTCAGTGGAGAGTAAAGAAATCATTTGAGTTGAAGTGTACTTGGACATAAAGGCACTAAGTTATTATTTTTTATCAGGTGGGCATTGGTATCATGTCATGAACGTCAGAGAACTTTAACCTGGTTTAAAGAGAAAGAATTCATGCTTATGGACTCGCTCTGGAGGAACAAAAAAATGTCTAGCCACATGATGATGATGATCACTATGCGGGTTATCAAGTACGGTTAAACCAAGGTTTACTTAAGATATTCTTTGGAGTTATAATAGATATATGCAAGTGCTAAATTGGGTCTTCATTACCATCCAGACCGTTAAGAATTTAAAACCATCTGTGGCCGATAAACTGCCCAAATGTGGCACCACTAGAGATCCCACCAGAAAGGAGGAATCTGGCTATTCCACTCGCTACATGTCAACTACACTTAGATTACGACACAATCAGCAAGATAAAGGAATGGAATCACGTGCTGTGCCTCCAGAGAGATCTGGCCTATGCTTAACCTCACTCGGTCTAAGTCTGAAGAGCATTCAAATATCACTCATTAGCATCGCTATCGGTGTTCTCACTTGTCATTGTCTCATCGGCTCACATCCCAGAAGGATGGGCCGTTTCTCAAGTGACATTTGCAGAAATTGCAGGGGAATTGCCCTATACCAAAGAAGAAAGCTTTATCTAGAAACTTATCACTTCGACAACTTGGGCGAAATATAACATGCTGAAGTCAAAAGTATTCTCAGCTTCATTAAAAGCTCCAAATGTTTTCAATAAATTGAGTAACACATTTAGGATATAGATCCTAGCAGTATCTTGGTCTATGTACGTGCATCTACAGTTACATATATTGGAACATAACGAAAGAGTTATTTCTGATGGACTTGGACTCGCCTCTTTCACCATATGAGCTTTACTTGATTGGTAAAGCATTTAAGGGAAGGGGGATTATCACGACCCAAGAATACCATGACGCCAAATATGACCAGTTTGAAAGAGATTTTCAATTCCTTCAATGGTGAGGATCTGGTTATATGCCCGGGATTCATCAGAAACCTTATGGATTTAGTGGAAGATGTGGATTGCGATCCCAAAGCCAAAAAGTTCTTCTTCCGCTCAAGGATGTTTTTCCGCATAAAAAAACTAAACAACGAGATTATTGAGAAGAACAATTCAAGGAAAAGAAAATACACAAAAATTATCACATAAATAAGGTAATTTTTTATTAAATTCCATTAATTTATTGCACAACATTTTAACTCAATTCACAGAAATTAATCAAAACACACTATGGAACATTTTTAGAAATCCAATTACGGGATCTGTTTCTAATGGAATTTCAATACACGCGATTTCTAGAGTAAGTGACATTAATAAATTTTATGAATTAAAGCACTGATTCTAATAATATCTTTATTTCTTGGCGAAAATAATATTATTATACACCCGAATCGAGAACAACGAACATTCTAATGGAATTTTGTTTGCTTACGCGAATGACAGCTGGAATTGTACTCTCCAATGACGTAGATGCGCAGTAGAGAAAAATTTTGAAAGGGTAAGCGCGTAATCTTATATTTTTCATTCGTGTATTTATAGCCCATTTGTGGATGAACGGGTACGTCAACAAGCAAAATTGCCGGATTTGGGACGATGCCAATCCACACGAGGTCTACCAAGTGGCAATGCATCCGCAGAAAGTCACTGTTTGGTGCGGATTGTGGGCCGGCGGCATCATCGGTCCGTATCTCTTCGAAAACCACGATGGCATTGCCATCACCGTTAGCGGAGAGCTCTAAAGATCGACGATAACGAAACTAACGACATGTGTTTTTAACAGAACGGCGCACATTGCCTCGAAAAACCGCTTAAAAATATTTTTTTTGTCCTAATGAAGTGATACTTGCCTGAAACAAATTTAAATGTGTTATTAAACTTATTTAAGTCAAATTAAGTTATAACTAAAAAAAAGTATTTTTGATATATTTAGATTTTATTTTATTAATGTGAAAAATTAGTATGGAATGAAGTATATGGCACTTTAAGTTATTCGGTGGACTCTGTCCAGGATTTTTCTTCATCAATACATTTCTCATCTATTTCTTCATCTTTACTTTCACTGGATATTGTAGTCCCAACAAAATTTGGTAAAGATGATGAGCCAGGAATCCCGGATATCAATGTTTCTAGAGCTTCTTTTTAAGCGGGGGGCAGTTATGGGCAGCATTTTTTTTTGTTACTGCTTCTTGACATCTTCCTCTATAAGCCTATACCAAAAAAGTTACCGAATAACACGGAATTATATAACAAAAGGTCCATTAAAAGAAAAAACCAAAAGAAAAAACATTCCCTTTTACATACATCACTATCACTACTAATATTATAAAAGTGAAACGTTGTCCGTTTGTTTGTTTGTTTGGATTTTACCTATGCGAAAACTACTAAACCAATCAACCTCGAATTTTGCACACAGAATGGTTGTACATCGGGTCATATAATAGGCTATGTTATATATATAACGCTATCTTATTCAAGAGCCGAGCAGTTAACAAAAACGTGGAGCAAGTCAGAAGAAATTCCTTGCCGCACACGAAAATATATTTTCTCGATCGTGAGCCACATCGGTTGATGAGCGTACGTGTTGTTTTTGTTTTGTCCAGTTTCACAAGGGTAGTTTTTCATTTCCTTTTCTGCTGTGTTGTTGTTGTTTTTTTTTTTTGTTCGTTCTTTGCTTCTATCTATTCGTGTGTACAGGATAATGATTTGGTGGTTGGTACGGTAGATACCTATATATACATACATACATTGGATATACATCTGTACATTTGTATTAATATATTTATTACATTACATATGTATTAACATATGTACGTACATATGTGCATACACAGGTTATCAAATTCAATTAACTCTGGAGAATTGAGTTAATGAGGGAAAAGGTCATAGCGCAGTTGGATCAGTTTGCCCGTTCCATTTGTAGGCGAGTGAACTTTGGTATTGTTATGATGACACATCATCTTTTTTTCGAGCCAGACGGATTATTCATTTTTTTACCCATATGCGCAATTGTCTACACATTTTTCCTGGCAATTTTTTTTATGTATTCTCTTTTTCGGTAGATAAAGGAATAGCGCGCCGACGCGACGCGACAGGCTGGGTACGGGATTGTGTGTGCTTGATATATGTAGGTATAACATTGCCAGTTGCGGGAGGGGAATTTTTTGTTTTGATTTTATTTTTTGCAAAGGATGTATGTATGTATGTATGTACCTATTTAACGAATGTATTCAAATTCCAAGGACTTCTGATTTAGAATGAATTTGACTTGGAGGATGACTTTTCGAAAGAAAACTGACAGGGGACAATAGGTGAACAAACTCGAGTTAGAGGGAAATTAGAGTTAAAGGAGGTTCGGTTCGACTTAAAGAATTTGATTACATTTGCAAAAGTGGCAGAATAAAATACAGTCGATTGGGTTGAATATAAAATTCCGATTCAGATTTGAGATGAGATTATGATATATTCTGTATACAATCAGGATAAGTCTTTCATAAATTGTTTGAAGAAGATGTCGATTTCTGGATTGAAATGTAATAACCCCGAGCAACACCGGGTATTATTCAGCTAGTTTCAAATAAATTCAATATCTATTAAATTAAAGCTCCAATATGCATAAGAATAGCTTCATATGAAAGTACACACCTGTAGCTGATTCCTCCATAACAAAAAACTTTGTTCACAATATAAAAAAAATAAAAACTTAATTATTTAGCAATGCGATTTTTCACACAAATCAACAGATTCACAATGGAAGCTTACGATCGATGACTTTCAACTAATACTGTGGCGAAGTGTGTGCATAAAAATAAAACCAAACAACGGTACATTATTCCATGGGTATTTAACTACAGCTAGGAAAATTAAAAAAAATTATTTCTCAACTCTACATTTTGCAACACTGATTTTTGTGCGGTTTTTCGAGGCAAATGCCCCTATGTGCGCTGCTACGTGCCACACAACTGATGCCACAATGGACATTCTGCACGACCGATTTGAGGGTATGGTTATCTCAAGCAGAGGCGACGTGAACTGGCCACCGAGATTGTGCGATTTGAACCCCTTAGACTTTTTCTTGTGGTGTTTCCTTAAGTCGCAGGTCTATGCCAATAAGTCGCAAACGACCAGTGCCCTCAAAGTTAACATAACCTGTTCCATCGCTCAAATTCAGCCTGATCTATGCGCCAGAGTCATCGAAAATTGGACCTCTCGGATGCGCGCCACCCAGCGAAGCCGCGGCAGCCATTTGAACGATTTCATATTCCACACATAATGTCGTTGATAGGTCTTTCAAATAAAACAAGAAATTCGTTGGTATCCCACACACAACTTTTTTTTATTCAATTTTAACATCTACCCGTTCCTATTGGAATACCCTTTATAAGCGCAAATGAGCTACATACATATGTATGTAGGTTTTATAGTGCGATGATAGTGATTTTTGCCTTAATTGTGACGCGAAAATTTTTTTTTCTCTGAAAATGGATCCAGTTGGTAATAGAAACGAACATTTTAGTACAAACATTTAGTCATGACTAAATCAATCAGTCACATGATTGAAACTAATAAGTCATTAGTCATAATTGCAATTTTGCCCACAAAACTGGTGTATCCATACATATCTATGTATGTATATAAAAAACATTAATGTATGTACATATATATTTATGTATGTACTAAGTATATTAAGCAGCATGCTTAAAACAACATAGAAAACCCTTACAGATTTAATTCGTTTATTATTGCTCTTGTATCGGTTTAGCTGGCAGGTTTGTGTATCGTAAGAGACTTTAATTATATGCTATGCAGAGTTTTATGTGAAAAATTAACCCTCCCTGATTCATTTTAGACTAACAATATGGAAGACGATTAAGGTTCTTTGAAGGTTATTTTGGTTTTGTGATTTTAGGGTGCATATAAATTTGATATTATATCTGTATAATGAATAAATTGATGAATAAATTTCGCACCAGAATTACAATAATCATGAGAAATTGTACGAAAAAATTGTAAATAATTATAATTTTGGGGTTTTGGAAGGTTAAGGGGTGAATAAAAATCGCTTTTTAATTAAATCTCATTAGCTTCTATCCGTTTGCAATAAATGTATATTTTGTTTTTATAAAGTTTAATTGTCAATAAAATTGACTAGTTTAATGATCCTACATTTCTAAAAAGAAATAAATTAGATACTTATGTATGTATGTTTGTTGTGAATATAAGGGTGAATGCACTATGCATCTGGTGGGGCATAAGTGATTTCTCGACAACGGCGTTGACTTAGGATACGCACATGGAGTTTCTTCGCACATGGGAAAAGACTTTGGGCTCGATGGGAAGGCTATTAAAAATCGATTAAATATAGTTGGTATCTCCTCACTAAAACAAAGAGGCTGTAGAACTGTGGGCCTAATGGATGGGTGGAAACTCATGCTTATCTTTACGCTTTCTTTACAAAAGTTTTTTCAATACCCGGCCACCAGATGATCTTACTTACTTAATTACTTAAGGTATCGCTACAGACCGGGGTGGTCCTAGGCCACAACCAACAAGTCTCTCCAGCCAGCTCGATCTTTAGCCAGCTGCCTCCAGTTTCGCACGCCAAGTTGGTTGAGGTCCCCTTCCACTTGCGTGCGCCACCTGAGTTGCGGTCTTTCTCTACTGCGCCGTCCTTCGGGTGTGGATTCGAAGATTTTCAGGGCGGGAGCGTTGGTGTCCATCCGTTCTACATGACCCAGCCACCTCAGTCGTTGGAGCTTTACTCTTCTGGCTAGGTCGATGCCGCCGTACAGCCCATACAGTTCGACGTTGTATCTCCTCCCCCATTCACCGTCTATGCAGACGGGACCGAAATTCACCCGAAGAATTTTCCTCTCGAAACAGCCAAGAGCGACCGCATCCGCATTTGACAAAGTCCATGCCTCTGCGCTGCAGAACAGGACTGGGACGATTAAGGACTTATAAAGGGTCGCCTTAGTTGTTCGAGAGAGGGCTTTGCTACTCAATTGCCTTCTTAGCCCAAAGAAACAGCGATTGGCAAGAGTTATTCCTCGTTTAATTTCAGCGCTGGTGTCGTTGTCTGAGCTTATAGCGGAGCCTAGGTAGACAAAGATTCTTTCAAGAACGATGTTGAAGAAGTCGCATGACAGCGCGTCGCCTTGCCTAAATCCTTTCTTGACATCAAAGGTCTCGGTGAGGTCTAGACCGACCTTGATGGAGCAGCGTACATTCTCCATCGTCATCCTGCACAGACGGACGAGTTTGGTAGGGATGCCAAAACTAGACATGGCTCTGTATAGCTCATCTCTATAGATGCTGTCATACGCGACCTTAAAATCGATGAATAGGTGGTGGGTATCGATTTGAAGTTCCTGGGTTTTTTCCAAGATCTGTCGAAGTGTGAATATTTGGTCGATGGTGGACTTTCCTAGCCTGAAACCACACTGATATGGACCGATCAGGTTGTTGACGAACGGCTTCAGGCGTTCACACAACATGGCAGATAACATCTTGTAAGCGATGTTACGAAGACTGATGCCGCTGTAGTTGGCGCAGTTTAGAGGGTCTCCTTTCTTGAGGATAGGGCAAACAATGACCACCACCGGATGATTATGTCATTTATTAATATTGGCCTGATTACAAAAGTGTAGAGCCAGAGCTTCTACAGATAATCTAATTGCTGGAGTAGAGAGTTATACCAGATTTTCTTATGAATTTTACAAAATTGGGTTTTAAGTTAGTGTCCTGTTCAAGATAAGAGCTAAACATTTAGCATTGTTAGCGAAGATAAGGCTGGTAAGTGATATGAGTACATTTTTTTAATGTTACTCACACGTCGAGGCCGAGGTTCAGGGCGTCGAAACTCAGATAGTATTGGGTTTCAATTTATTTGAAGAAATAAATGTTTTCCGACATAAGGAGTTGAACCCGGACTTTCAGCGTGACTAGTGATAATGTTAACCACTACACCAGGGCCACCCCTATACATACATATGTACGTACTTATGTAAAGACTTGTATTTTCGAGTAAAGAATAACAGCTCAGTTTTGCGGAGATCTTGCCTGATTACCATAGTGTATATATTGTACATGCATACATACTTATGTACATACTTTGTTCCTCAGTAGTTTTTGGCAGAGCCTGTCGTAGTAAGTGCCTTACCCCAGTAGAACCGGCTATGCTGAGGTGGACGACTTCTCACCGGCTTACCCGTGGCAATATGCAGAAAAATAAGAATGTAAAAAATAAAACAAACAATTTCAATATGGATGCAGGCTTCGACCTCAGACTAACTAGGACAACGAATAGGCCAATTACTGAACAACAGAGACGCTACAGACGCTGTATACACTGAATACGCTACAAACTCGGATTCTGAATTGAAATCCGCTGACATCTCTTCATACAGTGAGACGAAAACTTAAGACATTTAGGAACACAGTGGGTGCCCGTTCGGGAGGAAAAAACACCCCAAGTGGAAAAGAGCACAGCAACCTTCGCATAGCCAAGTTTCTTCTCTCACGCATTCCCAGGAAGCCAGAGAAGAGATGGGATCAGAAGAATACTCTTCGCTTGGCCAGCAGCATTCCTGCTGAGGGGGATAGTCAATCCGATTCGAGAGGATATTTTTCTCAGCCAACTAGGCCGGCCCCTGTAAAAGGCAGGCAATTGGAGGATAATAAAAGTAGAAAAACCTGAGGAAACAGGCAGCATCGTTTCCTTCCTTCTTAACCAGGTATCCATCGATCTGCTAAGTAACAAAGGCTTCAAAATCTTTTATGGCATGGATAAGCTAATCCTTACGGTCCACCAGGAGGATGAGGGGGTCATCTAGGAGGTGGTTTCCTCACTTAGCGACCTTGGCCTGGAAACCGAATCGGTCGCCTCCCCATCACCATCGCTCCCTTCGGCCAAGCAAAACAAGGGCGAACCATCAGCTTAATCAGCTGACGACAAGTTAGGTGGTGAGCTGTCCTCTGAGTCAGAAGACGGTGAAACCACAGAAATAAAGTCGTCTGTATCGTCAGTAATCTCGCTCCACACCCCTCTAAAGCAGTTTTTGCTAAACTTATGCTGCCCCTGCAGTCAGGTGGAGAACACATTGCCCTTATGCAAAACCCATGGGTCACGACAACTATTCTTTGTTCTATACAAATGATTTAAGTAAACCAAGATCCCAGAAAAAAATATTAAAGCTTGTATTTTACCCAACTTTCAGACTTCACCTGTGTGGAGTACCGGAGTTAGACAACAAAGACAGAGATTGGTTATGGATATCGTCCTATGATGGCCTATACCAACAACGAATATACGCAGGGAAATAAAAGCTGTCAAGGCGGTCAGCATTCCACTCGTGATGAGTGGCGTTGCTAACTTTCATTATATCAAATAATCGAGTTGACCGTCTTTTTGATTACTTTATGGAAATTTACCTTATTATACCTACATGTAACTCAGGAGCAGAAGCAATATTCATAACTAAAAGCAGGAAAGATGCATCTTCTAACTCTCCGAAATTAATGATTGCTAACTGAATTGTAATTATGTAGAAGGTGTCATTCTCCAACCATCGCTACATACAATTAAGCATAGAATATTTCACTCCCTCAATAGAATTCTTCATGAACCCAAGGAAAACAAATTGGGAGATTTAAAACTTTTCAATTGGTAATTCAAAAATCCTCGGAACTAGCCGTCCTCACCAGCAGAAACAGATAACATGGTAGACATGGTAACAAACGCCATAAATAAAGCTTTCTCAGACCTAAGAAGGGAGGGAAACCACCATGGTGAAATCTCAACATTTCGGAACTTTGCAGTATAATGGGGATGGCCATGGTGTAGCGGTTAGCACCATTGCTTGCCATGCTGAAAGTCCGGGTTCAACTCCTGATGTCAGAAAAATATTAATTTCTTGAATAAATAAAATTGATCAACTGTTATAGCTGGTGTCAACTTGAAAAGTTGATTTTGTTGACAATGATTATGACATCAGGAGTTTCGTTAAAATTCCTGTGAATTATAGTAATGACAAATACCACACATGTCCCCAACTAGTCTGGACACCACCCTCGCATACCACTATCGCCACTGACTATTCGAGCAGATTTCTATTTTCCTACTTCGGGTGTGGTGTTCCAAGAGAATTCCAGCTTCTTTCGGAATAGAAAGTACTTCGGCTTGGAAGACTGTGACGAAGGGATCTTGATGAATTGCAAGCTCTACCGGTGGGTGGTTGAAGTAAAAACCAGAGTTGCCTGCGATGTAAGAGCCGTTCGTTAATATAGTTATTCCGTCATGGTTTCTTGTTTCGTAAATTATGTTACAAAATTGTTGGCAAAGCTGTTTTTCTATCTCCGAAATCACTCTAATGGTTGACGAGTGATATGGACATACCGAGGGTGAGAGAAACCATGACACGCAGACGCCAAAATGTTTCCTTGTGGAGCCGGAAGTATTTACAAATATAAACGTCATCGAAGTCGTCGACTTTAGAGCGTCTGTAAGTGCACGTGTTATACGTGTTTCGTCTATCGCACGTACATATGTACATAAGTCCGGGCTACTGCTGAGCCCCAGATGGATATCAAACAATCTGTCTTTTAATAAGAGCGAAGAAAAACTTTTTGATGTGTGAGCTTTTTCCTGCTTTGGGTATAAAGACAATCTTGACCTCAAGTGAACGCTGTTCTTCTCGATATGTATTGCTACAAGAATTACTACAAAAATTAGTTTCTAAGAAGAGGTCTATGATGTCCTTTTTTTTTAAATAAGGGCGGCTTTGCTGCTACAGCAAGAGGCACTGCGATTGATTGCGTTCAGAATTAGTTAAAAGAGGAGGTCCTCAATCTTTTGAATAAAGTTGTCTGGAAAGGAAGCTGGCGTGGCTTCTGATCTCGTCTCTATAGTATTGTGACCTTTCTGAGCCCCTGAATAGTATCTCATTACTATAGATGGTTTCGTAATTCGCATCTATCTAATGACATTCTAAAGATACCACAATAAGCGATTTCATTACCTTCGATGCCTCCGATGTCCTTTGAGCGTTGAAGTAACCGGCCTTTGAGTTACAAAAATGAGAACTCAGTGCTGTAAGCGCTGCTTGGCGCAATTACATATGTACATATATGCAGCATGTACATAGCTGGCATGGAAGACATTAGTACACATACCAAGTTTTTCGAATCCTTGCTTTAGCGCCACCTAAGTAAGCAAGTATGAATGCACTAACGTGAGGTTGGAAAGAACTCACATATTTACGTATTTACTTTCTGTTCTTACATTGGAGTTGCTTTGTAAATCGTAATTGCATGCAGAATAATGAAACACGATTAAATCTGAGGATGAAATAAAACTCTCGTTTTAAAAAAATGATTAATAACACTATGTATTTGGATTGAACAAAGTATTGATTGAAGCTTCTGGAATATATGTATCCTTAAAGTTAGTTCGAAATATGACTACCCAATTCTTTACTTGTTAAAAATGGCCGTCTAAATTCATCATGTAGCTGGGTGGTAAGGGAAGGGGTGAGAATTCCTCTATGTTGCCAGCGAAAAGTCTCCAAGAAAGCTGTTGCTCCTTTTCCAGAACATTTTAAAGATTTTGAAAGAAGTTTTTTAGGCGACCTAGTCCAGCAGTTTCTTTGGAGGTAAACTGAAAATTATTACAACGAAACACGGTTGCTTAAATAAAAATACATTTATTTATTAGCCAACTTTACTTAGGTTTATTTTCTTATTTATTATCATCATTACTATTAATCTTGTAATTTTTTGTTTCTCTTTTTTTAATTTCATTTATATTAATTTCTTTCATTATTTCTGTAAGACTAGACGACTGCTTAATAAATATGCAATTCATTATCAGTGCAAATTAAATATTTATACTTAATTTAGGATATTAATTCCTATCAATGTGATACTTGGAGCGAACTCTTTAAAACATTTGAAAATGGAAATATGTGTATCTAATTGTTTACATTTTTAGCTGTTATTTCTTATTGTATTATTGTTTATAATAGTAAAAAACTGAAACTAACCTTTACCGGCATCATCTAATAATGTCGATTTTAAACAATAATTTGAATAACATATTCTTTCTCAAAGTACTCGCACATCCAAACTTAATACTATTTTTCATTTTATCATATTTATTTATAATTCATTTCAAATAAACGTATTTTAAAAATGTAAGTAAACAATTAATAATGCATTAGTATTAACTCACTAATGATATAATAAGTTTATACGTGAAAAGCGACTTTTCCTAAATGACGTTGATTGACTTAGAAACTTAAAATTAAAAAGTTAATTATGTATTTGTTTTTTTCCTTTTTGGTTTCATATTATACAAAATGTGTGTATTACGGGGTTTTGTATGAATTGCACAAATTATAAACATTTTATTTTGAAAACGTTTTGATATATATGTATATATATATATATATAGAATTTTTAAGTTATTATTGTTCTTAGTTAAAGGATTTATCGTACGTTAAACTTGTCAATTAACAAATTCGCATACTCGCTTATCAAGTTGTTGTCCTCGGATTTAACTTAACACACATTTAGGCATAAATTCATTCTGCAACTGTATCGAGATCATCGTTCGTATCGTTTGTATTGTTTCCAATAATACTGTCGTGATCGTCGTTCGGGGATATCCGTGATAGTGAAAGATTTACATTGTTGCTGTTATTGTTTGTGTGGAAATGATGATGCAAATGGTGCTGATGTTGATTTAAGAAAGCCCCGAGGGCGTTTTCTCAGACTACGTCTGTAATACCCGTATACTGACAGGCAGATAAGCCTGCAGAATTAGATCTGGACACTGGTGAAGGGACAGAGTACGGACTTGAAAATCCTGACGTGTGTTGTTTTGCCTTAAGTCGAAGGGTTGCAATGCTGGAGCTCATGGCTGCGCAAGGCTCCGTCGTTGCCCTAGGGTGGTACATGTATGGATTGCTAGGTGCCGTATAGTGACACGGTGGCCCACCAACTGCAGATGCCGAAGTTGAACCAGTTAATGATGATCCCATGCCACTAGGTAACATTGTTCCGGTATTCATACTAACAGCAACGCTAGACCCCGTTGCATTAAAACAGTTCATTGAATTTTGATGATGACTAGATGATACGACTGATCCTAAGGGATTAACTGGCCATGGGAATGGTTTCGTTCCAAGAGGCGAGGGAACTTTTGTCCAATTATTATATGGTGAATACGATGAATATAAGGAATCATCGGCAAAAGGTTGCATAAATTGCGTCCCGAAACCGCTTTTAAAATCAGCTGCAGCCACTGCGGCGTTCATTGCGTTACGTTCCCGTTTACGCCATTTTGCCCGCCGATTCTTAAACCAAACCTAAAATAAAAAATAGAAAGGTTACAAAAATATATTACGCCAATATTTAAAAAAAATAATTGCGGGTTAAGAACATATGTATGTATACAGGGTAGCATTGTATTGACTAGTATATGGAACACTAACAATTGACGGAAAAACAAGACAACGTCAGATTGACATCCATGCAAAAATTGCATTTTTACTTTCTGTTTTCCATATGAATTGTAAGTGTGTGCATAATAGTTACTCTATACTATAAGGTCTCTAATGGATTTTTTATGTAACTAAAATATGGATATTTATTGGCAAATTTGAAAAATACATACATACAGCAATTGAATGAAATTGAAATTTGAAACAACAGCTGTTTATGACATTTGTCAACTGACAGACTTAAGATACAAATTTTAAGACTAACAATTCAGTCTACTACCTCACAAAAAGTTGTCTTGTTTTTCTGTCACTCTCGGCTCTCAGGCTCTCGTCCAATCAGAACGCTCCGTTCATCTGAAATTTTAAGTATCTGGGAAATGGATCGCACCTATTATCATTATATCGATAAAATGGGTTTACTTTGACCAGATTAGGTCCAGCATAGAACATAAAGGTGAGGATCGAAAGGTCTGAGTTTTAAGTATAGCTAGGCAGCAATCAAGGCAGGGATGATAAGATTGCAACAGTCGCCAGATCCTAAACAAACTGCATAATATCCACGGTTTTTATTTCTGCGGCACTCTCAGGTTTAGGTATTTTATTACAGGTGTAGTGACAACACATTGTGCTATTGGCTTATTGGCCAGGAATCAATTCTTGTTTTATGACCGCCAAAAACTTCAAAATGAACGCCAATATAGAAAGTAGCCTACCGAAACCGTTTTAGCTGAAGATGGTGTTATATCGCCACGAAAATTCTATATCTATGTAGGTACGCTAATGAACCGAATTTCCTATGAAAGATCCGTTTGCATAGTCAGTATAGTGCCGGACATTCATTGTGCGCAGAGGTTTCTTCCTCTTCTAACCCGAACCGACACTCTGTATCTGAACAAGGGTTTAGTTTGTTGAGATGATATCTTAGGCCGCAATGGCCGGTAAGAAAGCCCACTAGCTTCCTCATGTTGATCCTGTTAAGGTTTAGAATAAAGACCTTTATAAATTAATAAAGGCCTTAATAAGACTCTTGGTTTGCCTAAGCCCGACAACATTTTCCCAATCGCCTAGGCAAAGTTGGTGTTGTCAGTTGTTTGACAAAGCTGTGGCGGTAGCCCAATTAACGTCACAGAAGGGTTCTGGTTCCAAGAGGGCGGAAGTCGAAACAGCTCTTGCCAGCTCATCCGCAGTTTTATTGTCTACAATGCCTTGGTGGCCGGACACCCAACCAAGCTTGTTGTGTGTGGCAAGTGATTGTAGGGTATCGTAGCTACACTTGACTGACCCAGATTCCACGAAGTGGGATGTTAATGCTTTAAGCGCTGCCTGACTATTTGAATAAATATGTATTTTTGCGCTCCTAATACCTTTATCGAGGTTTATTGTTGTGCAGATCTCAATTACATGGAATTCAGCCTGGAACACCTTGCGACACATCCCCAATGATACCGAGACTTTAGTGTTGGGTCAACAGACGCCAGCACCTAACCCGAAAGCCATTTTTGATCCGTCGGTAAACCATACCAAACATCCTGGGTCTGGTGCAGGTTCTCCATTAGACCAGTCTAATATACCGAGAGGTCGTGGCACAAAAAAAGTTTGGGTGATTTCTGGGCTTGAACTTTTGTCAGCTCGCTTAGCATTACAACGTACTAACCACAATCGCCACGTCGACCGCCACAGAATAGAGACACAGTATTTTTTTGACTTTCCCTATGTAGAGTTAACATGCCGACATCGACATCGCCCACCGCTAGTTCAGGAGTGTTGAAACTGTTCATTGTAAACTGGTCACACCCGGCTAATAATCAATATTTGCGAACTCTGCCCAAAGAGTCTGTGCAAAGCCGACATTGCTCGGGCAGTGCTATATCTGCCCCCCTGCTGACTTCGCCCGTAATATATTGGGTTTTCTCATCAATATAATCCGCAAGCATTTAAAACCTTTTCAAGCTTTCAAATAGAGCCAAAGAAAACTTTTAACGAAATGAAATAAAATTTAGTAATTTTCTGTTTGATTTGTGCCTACGTTTTTTAGATTGTCTCTTACTCCAATCAATAAGGACATATTCCATTCATCTACTACTACAGGAAGTAGATAGTTATGTACATATAAATGGAGAAATAAAACCCCACTAATTTAAGAAGTTCAAAATTGTTTGACACAAAAACCAGTAGCGGGTAAGTAACACGAAATGACAAAAGATGTTCGCACGCCTACTTATGCTGTCCTTTTTTTTTAAATTTCTATAACAAGTTAAGTGCCTTGGCCTTACAATATTCTTTTACGATACATATTATTATTGACACATGTTTTTATATAATAGTTATGCGGTTTTGTCTTCACACATCTGCATTATTTTACGTCGCCGATTTAAATATGTACGCAAAGCTGTAAGGGTAACCAAGGGACAATAACAAATATTGCTTTATGGTCCATTATATCTTCCTTCAAAAGATATAAATGCGAAATTACAATGGATTATCATACGATGGTAATTTGTCAACCCCACGCTAAAACGTTAAAAGTTGTTAGTGTAAACATCTGTGAATTTTCAGAGGGGCGAAAATGCATCAGTGAAAAATGTCATCTGTATTCCTTACGAGGAAAATTAGGGTTAAAATAAAATAATGTGGCATATACAAACGGACAGACATTCATGTGTACATACAGGGAAAAGCAAAAAAAAAGAGAGAAGTCATTTAAGGGAAAATATAATCATTGCAGTGCGGTGTGACTTTACCCTGCCGCTTTCGGTGTATCATAGTTATTTGGCCTATCAACTTAAGACCAAAGTAATTGTATAATTTGGATTTGGTTGGGTCGCATTAATCAAGTGAGGAAAGCAATCTATTTTGATATTATCATAATAAGCCCAGTTGTGCGTATTGTAATGATTTTACCATCTACCAACCCCTAATTGAATTAATTACTAAGTAGAGGTAGACCAAGATGGAAGAATATTCTTTTAAACAAATATTCTAACTATGAATGGTTTATTTCCAACATGAGAAGGATTTTTCCGACGGTGTGGTGAAAATGGCTGCTACAATCTTACTATTGGCTGCTACAATCTTAACTGCTTTCGCGATATTCATCTAAAGTACTATTGGGTTAGAGGTCCTTATTGAATTTGTACTACAAACAAATTGAGTTTAAGTTTGGGTAGAGAAGCTTTTAAGATAAGGAAACGAAGTAGGTACATTTGATAGTTGTCCCGACAGTATTAAAAGTGGGATGAAAAATCGTTAAGATCCAATTTACACTTTTTAACAGGAGGGCCAAAAATCTGATTGAAGCAGACACGGACTAGCTAGAGCTCTAATTTTTAGTATCTAAAAGCTTTATTAAAGTACTAACATGTGTCCGTCTTTTGGTGATCAAAATACATAGCCATTTTTTCTTAATTTTTTTTTTTTTAAATTGACATTCGGTTTTGAATGAAAAGTCTGGACATATCCGTCTTTGATTGAAGACGCATTTTTTGATGTTGATTTTGTATAGGATAGAACCAGATTTTATTGAAAATTCTTTAGGACACTATAGATATGACCTTTGAGAGCCCAAAACGCAAAAAAAAAATCCGCGTTTGTTCCCCAGCTCCTCAAGTATATTCTACTGCACAGATAACGTAAGCAAGTGAAATTTGCTATTATGATTTGCAAAAAAAAAAACTGGAATACAAAGGAGTTGATCGTCTAAAGTCAGTTCAAGCTTGCTATGTGAATATCGACTGTTGATGATCGACTGACAATTTAAATTATTTTTTGTGTTATTGTTTGATAATTCTTCGTTGCGACAGTAGAAACATAAATGTAATCAGCGAAAGACGTTTATGTGCATATTAACTAGTTATTACAGGTAATAGGCCAGGCGAGCTGCCTAAATCTTTTAGACTTATCAGTCTAACATCTTTTATCTTGAAAACTATGGAAAGACTAATAGATATCCATATCACAGGACGGCTGGAGATGTCTACACCTCTGCACTCGTGTCAATACAGGAAAGGCAAATCCACGGAGGATGCTCTTCACCATCTACTAAAACAGAAAATGCACACCGCTCCTATGAAATAGGCCTATGAGCCTTCCTAGACATCGAGATCGCGTTGGATAATACCGGCTACGACTCTATAGCAAGGGCAGTCAGTAGTAGAGGAATCGAAGACTCGACCAATTGATGGATAAGGACCATGTTGGAAAGTCGTATAATAACTTCTTCTTCACCAGGAGTGTCAGTGCCTGTAACGGCAGTAAAAGGTTGCCCGCAGAAGGGAGTTCTCTCTCCCCTTCTGTGGTTTTTAGTCATTGACAATCTTTATGTCAATCTCCACAGATTAAACTACAAAGCTATTGGTTATGCTGATGACATAGCGATTAAAACAAGTGGTGAGCATGACATGACGGTCTTCAACGAAATACAAAGTGCTTTACTACATGTTTTAGAATTGTGCAACATTGAAGGACTCTCCATTAATTCTTGCAAAACTGTTCTAGTGCACGAAAAGAAGATTGATCAATCTCGGACCTATTATTGTTAAAGGCACCACTGTAGGCTATTCCCACATGGTGAAGGACATTGTCTTAGGCAGGCGTTTAACTTGAAATGCATATATCAAGTTCGTGGTTGACCGTGCCACTAGAGCCTTGTGGACTACTCGGCTTCTCTACGGCAGAACTTGGCGTCTTTGTCCAAAAATTGGTTGTACATTTCCATAGTTAGACCCATAATAGCATACGTAGTTTAGTGGCCAAAAGTACTTGAACGAACGACGGCAATGAAGCTTGTGAAGCTACAAAGAATTGCCTGTCTAGGTACAGGTGCTATGCGCACCTGCCCTACTTCAGCTATAGATGCTGTCATCGAACTCACACCCCTATAAATCTTCACTAGGAAGACCGCTGCCCATTGTGCTATAAAGCTGCAGAGAGAACACAAGTATAAGCCAGGTAATCTTGTGGGTCACCTAAAAATACTTCAGTCAATTCCAAGTATGGCCTATCCCCGACGTTATGGCCAGGGAGTACAGTTTCGAAAGGCTATTTGAGGTAGAAATATTAGATCGTGTCGACTTGTCTAATGGAGAACTCGCACCAGACCCAGGATGTTTGGTATGGTTTTCCGACGGAAAAATGGCTTTCGAGGTAGGTGCTGGCGTCTGTTGACCCAACACTAAAGTTTCGGTAACAATGGGTATGTGCCCAGAATGTTCCAGGCTGAAATCCATGCTATTAAGATTTGCGCCAAGATAAACCCCCATAAAGTTATTAGGGGCGTAAAAATACATATCTATTCAGATAGTCAGGCAGCGCTTATTGACATCTCTCTTCGTGGAATCTATGTCAATCAAGTCCTGATACGATACCCTACAATCACTTGCCACACACAACAAGGTCAAGCTTGGTTGGATGCCCGGCTATCAGGGCATTGTAGGCAATGAAATTGCGGAAACTGGCTAAGGCCGGTTCGGTTTCCGCGCCCTTGGGACCGGAACCCTTCTACGGCGTTAATTGGGCTACCGCCACAGCTTTGTTAAACAACTGGGAACACCAAGCCTAGCCCGTTGGGAAAATGTTGTCGGGCTTAGACAATCCAAGTGACTTATCAAGATATTTTCTTACAAGGAAATTGTAAACCTTGACAGGAACAACATGTGGAAGCTAGTGGGCTGCATTACCGGCCATTGTGGCCTAAGATATCATCTCAATAAACTACATCTTTGTTTAGATACATAGTGTCGGTTCTGTTAAGAAGAGGAGGAAACCTCTGAGCACGTTCTCTGTGAATGTCAGGCACTGTAGTGGCTGCGTAGGCAGATCTTTCATAGGGAATTCTATTCATTGGCGGCTACTAATGACATACTCACCTTCATTAGCAAGGTAGTAGACTTATTAGGCTAAGTAGACCGGAGACACAATAGATCTTGCTAGGTCGCAGTGTCAGCCATAAAGGCAGATTTAAAAAAAAAAAAAAAGAAGAGTTATTCTGCACATTAACGTATTCTCAACCGTTAAAGTGTTAAAAGTGCTGTGGTTCTTAGCAACATGATGATCAGGCAATAGTCCGTTAGTCACTTAAATACTTCGTTAGAAAGGGCGGGCGCTCGCTAAAATGAAAATAGTGCGTTCCAAAAAGTTAAAAGGTTACGATGATTTGTATTGCACAATGCTTCAAAATATTAAAGATAAAAAGTATCTGAAGTTTCTTTTACGTTTTGGGACTCGGTCCGTACTTTCGTCCCATGCATAGACGACAATACATAGAGGACTTCAGGCTTCTCACAGGAAGCCTAATGAAGTGTAAATTATTGAAATTGGTTATGGATACAATGCGTATAGGGGAACTAGATTTCCTTAACCCTTTCGTTAGCTCAATTTTTGTCTTATGATAATTGTATAACATTAACTAGACGGACAGCGTCGGGTTTAAGGGAGAGCAATAATGGCTGAAGCGCTAGGTCCTCCACAAATCCTGATATCTTTCTGATATTGGTTTAAAAATAATCAAAGTCCTTCACTTTTGGTTGGGCGCTGGGACAGACTCGATTGCTTTAAATGCTACTGCTTTGTCACGGCTAACAATTAGCCTGTCACTACTTTAGTAGATGGTTAAGTAAGGATTAAAGACTATAAGCTACATAAACCAACCCAGTTTTGAAGGTAACAGTGAAATAAATTGCTACATACCCTGACTCTAGCTTCCGTTAAATTAGTCCACATTGCAATTTCCTCTCGCGTTGACATGTCCGGATACCGATTTCTACTAAATGTGTGCTCTAACTCCTGTAGCTGTTGAGAGGTAAAATGCGTTCTCTGCCGCCGTTGCCTCTTATTTTTCTTATCATTTTTTGCATCATCTTTTCCCGATATAACAGAGTCATCTTGTCCCATATTGCCTGTGTTCTCTGATTTTATGGTTGTGTCATTGGTTGATCGATTGCCTACAAGAAAAATAGATTTTTAATTTATTTCTTGTTCTAATTAATTAATTAATAGCGATCTTGCAGACATTTTGACTTTCAATACACTTTTCTTACAAATTAAACAAAAGACGTTGTTGTTCTTACCTTCTTTTCTATCTCTACTTCTTGTTCTTAACAAGGAAGATTGAAATCCTAACTGAGTTGGATCCAAGCTATTTGCAACAGCTGCCATTGAGCTGTGTGTCGTATCGCGGAAGTCTCCTGTTTCGGCCCATACTGAAATTAGACCCAAAAGTGAATGTTTTGTTTGTTATTATTATACTGCTGTTATATTATGTATTATATATGTATGCTACCGGTAAAACTGAACGATAGATCTAGGGTTAACTGAGTCCAATCATGTAAGTCATGAGTCATAGACAAAGTCCTAACTTTTACTTAAATAAGGCACGTATCGTACATGCAAGTACACGGAAAAGCCTTTAAGACTCTAGGCCCTGAACCACTTGCTCCCCTCTAGGTAGAGGAAAGGTAGATGATATAATCGATAAGTGTACTAACTGAGGAAGGTGGGTCTAGAAGCTATTTCTGCAGTGATGTGACACACTGGATAGCAGAAGAAGTGGTTTTTTTTGGCGTCCAACATATTCAAACCCGAGTTGCCTTTTCACAAAAAGAGTCCTAAGAATGATATCTCCAACTACTGACCCATTGCTAAATTCACCTGCATACTCAAGCTCTTTGAAAGATTGTTAAGCATACAATGTTCTTTCAATGCAGGCAAATTTTTTCTTCTTACCAGCACGAATTCCTTAACGGCAGGTCAAAAACTACTAACTTAACGGAACTCGTATCTAGTACCCTCTACGCATTAGATAATGGCAAAGAAGTTGATGTAATTGTCACCGATTTTAGTAAAGTCTTCGATAAAATCTCGCATTTCCTGTCGAATTTCTGGCTTTCAACCTGGCCTCATTGCGTGGATCAAATCCTACCTTGAGGAATGTCAATACCAAATCCTATTTAGATTGTCTGTTCCGACCCCATTAAAGCCAGTTCTGGAGTCTCTCAAGGTAGTCATCTTGGTCCTCTGATATTCATTTTGGCTATAAATGACGTGGGTTGTATCATCAAAGATTATTACTTATCCATCTAAGCTGATGACACGAAAATCTTCAGGCACATATCCAATCCCGTTGAATCCCATCCACTTCAAGTGGACTTGAACAACTTTTCAACCTGGTGCCAAAAGAATTTTCTTGAGCTCAACGTCAGCCAATGTCAAACTATCACTTATTCTTGATAGCGTCTTTCACCTGCGCCCAGATCCTATTTTGTCTGTGACGAGCCCCTTCCTTCTGTAACGTTATTGCACGATTTGGGTGTTATCTGCTGCAGAGAACTAAATTTCCGCTGCTATATGGATAACATTATCAGTCGAGCTAACTCTGCGTTCGGTTTCGTTAAACACTAGTCGAAAGAATTCTCGAACCCCTACGTCACGAAATCACATTTGTCAGACCAATCCTTGAATATGCTAGCCAAGCCTGGTCCCTCTATCACGATACCCATTCCATTCGGATAGAGGCGGTTCAGCGCAGGTTTAACCGTTTTGCTCTACGCGGTCTCCCATAGTCTGGCAGGTATAACTTACCCCCTTATGAGTACCGTTTAAAATTAATTAAGGTACAATCACTTGATAAACGTCGGGTAGTTGCTGAAATACTGTTTGTACCTCATCTGTTAACAGGAAACATCGACTCTTCCTTTCTGCTCCAAATGATCTGTCTTAACACCAACCCACGCCTCCTGGGGTTGGTGCCCCTCTTCCGCCGTAATTTCCACCGAACCTATAATGGCAGTAACGAGCCAATCTCAGAACGCTACGCTTGATTGATTTTCAGATTTCACTTAGAAACGCTTTTCAGAATTTCACTTCCCTTCCCTCTCCAAACTAACCTCTTTAGATCAGTTTTAAGTTTTGTTTTTAAGTTTATCTATTAATGCTAAGCTTGAATCAAATATTAGTTTTAATTTTTTAGTTTTAAGTTTTAATTTTATATTTGCATTAAGCTTAAATAAATAAAATAACTTTCAGGTAAATGCTAGCGTTAACATAAATAATCGGAAAAAACCGGATGGCATCTCCGGCTGTGAGTCATTTGTTGAAAAGGAACTGATATGTTGATATTTTTATTTCAGGCTGTCTAAGTATTTTACTTTGGTGAAAAAAACTGTTCCATTTAAGTTAGATGGCCTGATGGCCTGCCATTCTAAAGACATTTCGGAGCTATGAAATTAGTCCGATATCTTCTGGAAAACATCATTTCTCGGAAAGTTATTCGCATAATTTACACAACAGATAGAGAAGTATTTGAGCTGAATAATACTTAGATTTAAAGTCAGATTGTTTTTTTAATATCGTCCCAATTTTTATTCTAGCAATTAATCATCACTACATTCTATTGCAAACAGTCAGTCAAAATATTTTCCGAGGGATGGAAACATATTCCGCCTATTCCAGCCAAAGAAACTCCCATAATAAAACGCGAATGTACCTCTCCGTACCGACAGTGTGTAAAGGATACAAAAGGAAGAAAGCAAAAACGAAACGATGCAATTGGCAATGTGTCAAAGTGGTATCCATTATCCTTTTATACCTTCCACAATGTGTAGAGACATACCAGTGCTATTAATGATTAATTTATTTGATTCGATTTTAATAGGGCATAAACACACATTGCTTCTTTTTTTCGCAAAGCATCTATTGTTGCAAAGTCTGTTTGGGAATCACAGTTATTGAACATTCATTTACTATGAGGCAGCAGTATTTGTTAGCACTATAAATTGATTTGTGTATTTTTCTTCATTGATGTGCAAATATATCTTTTTTGGAACAGATGTCCAAATGGGAAAATATGTTATTTTTTGTGGGATTGGAAAGGGAATATTCTGCTTTCTCATTGAACTTGGATGATGGATTTTGCAAGTTAGAACAAGGGTTGAACTAATAGTCTAAATTGTTTTATGAGAACTGACAAAAGTTTCAAGTAAATATGTATTTAGGTTCTAAAGAGTTACATATGTTTAAAAAAGTTATGTTTGTATCGTAGGCTCCATAAGAAACAGCATATGATTGCAGCATATAAAGTTAATTTTCTCCAGATTAATGAATAAGTGACTGCACAGGTGTCTTCGAGTTATGCCTTTACATTAACGTTGTATATGAGTGATTTCCTCTGCGACACATATGATGTTGCGGACTTGGTGTATATGCATGTATCCTTATTTATATTTCCTAGTTTCATGGCATGCTTTCTGATATGACAATGGAGTTATGCATAAAGATGAGCTTGAACTCATATAATGAGATCGATTCAGCAGAAATGATTTCGAACTCAATTTTGCATGCGAAAAAATGAGATCGTGAGTAGCGGCTTTGACTTGATGGATGTGAGATCGATCTTAAAGCTCCCCTTCTAATTTAGTTGTCATTGTAATTTTTGTTAAGTGATTGTCGCATAAACAGCAAAAACGTTGTCCAAAAGTAAAAAAGAAGGCTTTATTTACCGGATCAGCTTAACAAATTTTTGGTGAGCGAATTTTAAGAAATGAAACGTTTGCTTGAGATACTGTAGTAACCAACTTTTAAGGTTAGAAAGGGGGATGATGTGCTAAAAATCATAGGCTCCTTCGTCGAAACGAAACATGTGTTTCCAGCGTCTGCTCCAAAAATTGTTCAGTTGACAATTACATATCCTCTTCATTAAATCGATATATCCGACGAAAATCTTCACCAACTGAACACATTTCTATTTTTATCAACTCGACGTGTAACGAGTTTTTGTTAAAATTCGGCCATCTCGATGACTGCATATGAACTGAGTCAAGAAAATACCATGTTTAACCATTTATAAGCAAGATCTCATGTAAGCCAACGTTTTCTTTTACTTTTTGCATTTTTAAGCAATCCCTGTCTTACATCGAGCTTTCTTAATGAAACCATTCCCAATACTTGAGAATGAACTCACAACATAAAGATTTACTCGGTCAGTGTCTTCTTTTTTGCTACTGTGTTAAGAAAGTTCTCAGAAAAATTAGTAAACAGCTTGAATTCATCTTTTTGCATGCGATCCAATCTCTAGACAGCATTCCTATTATAATTCCCGATTAATCTTTTTGCAGACTATATAACGGCGACAACGAATCAAATCCCGCTGTCAGGCAAAATGAACCATTCAACCTGGACGATAAAGACCAACAATTCCGTTCAACCGACCCGGACGAAGTGAAGATAGCCATATCTACGCTTAAGTCCAACACAGCTGCTGGTGCTGACGGTCCAGTTGCCGAGCTGTTCAAAGCGACAAGCGATGACTTGGTAAGGAGCATGCACCAACTCATATGTAGAATATGGTCAAAGGAAAGTATGCCCGATGAATGGAACCTCAGCATCATTTGCCCGATCCTCAAGAAAGGAGACCCTCTGAACTAAGCCAACTACAGAGGCATCAGTCTTCGTAACATCGCTTACAAGATCTTATCTGCCATGTTGTGTGAACGCCTGAAGCCGTTCGTCAACAACCTGATCGGTCCATATCAGTGTGGTTTCAGGCCAGGAAAGTCCACCATCGACCAAATATTCACACTGCGGCAGATATTGGAAAAAAACCCAGGAACTTCAAATCGATACCCACCACCTTTTCATCGATTTTAAGGCCGCATATGAGAGCTGAGCTTGAGAGATGAGCTATATAGAGCCATGTCTAGTTTTGGAATCCTTGCCAAACTCGTCCGTTTATGCAGGATGGCGATGGAGAATGGACGCTACTCCATCAAGGTCGGCCAAGATCTCACCGAGACCTTTGATGTCAGAAACGGATTTAGGCAAGGCGACGCGCAGTCAAGCGACTTCTTCAACATCGTTCTTAAAAGAACTCACGCGCCAACACCAGAGGCATAATCTTCCAAATCAATATTGAAATAATAGGAAGAATGCAGCGTGATGTCACTGGTGCGTTCTTGAGTATTAAAGGAGACGAAGTATATATCGGACAGAACGTCACTATAGACAGCTATAACTTTGAGCTAGTTAAGGACTTTGTCTACCTAGAATCCACTATAAATTCAGACAACGACACCAGCGCTGAGATCAAACGAAGAATAACTTTTGCCAATCAGTGTTTCCTTGGACCAAGAAGGTTATTGAGTACGACTAAAGTGCCCCTGTATAAGACTTTAATCATCACAGTCCTGCTCTACGGCGCAGAGGCATGGATTCTGTTAAAAGCCGATGAGCGTGCTCTTGGCTTTTTCGAGAGGAACATTTTTTGGGTGATTTTCGGTCCCGTCTGCATAGATGGTATATACAACGACGATCTATACGGGCTGCACAGGGAAATCGGCTTAGCCAGAAGCGTGACGCTCCAGCGACTGAGGTGACCAGGTCATGTAGAGCGCATGGACACTAATGCTCCGGCCTGGAAAATTTTCGAATCCACACCAGAGGGACGATGCAGTAAAGGAAGACCGCGACTCAGGTGGCGCACGAAACCGGAGGCAGCTGGCTAATGATCGAGTTGCCTGGAGGCGCTTGTTGGTTGAGGCCTAGGTCCACCCGGACTGTAGCGCCACCTTAAGAAAGTAAGTAAGATTTTCAAACTTCGGTTCGGTTGGTATACTCAGCTTGATTTATTTTGTAAATGTGGCTTAGGCTGTTTTGGAGCTGAGCGCCTCATTTGTGGGAAGATTTTATGAATTACTCTCACATTTACTGAGCCACTTAGTGTAAAAGTGTCAAATATGAACCGGGTCGCTGGGAATGAGTTTCAGAGGGTTAGTGCACTTTGCAAGGTTCTGAATCTACTACCATGCAGTCGTTGTTGTTTAAATTAGCTCAGTAAAATATTTCATTTTCTCGCGTTGTATAATAATTGGGAAAAACATGTGACCCAGTTAAGTTATGTAAGATTGGGTAGCTTATCTCATTTTCCGTTTTGCCGACGGTATCTGTTTGATTCTTTTTTTGTTTGTTTCTACCGAAAAGAAATGCGAAAAAAAAATCAAAATATCACAGAGCTTCAAACGATCTCAATGTCAGATCTTGGATGCGCACATTACTTTCGGAAATGAAATTTGTAAAAAAGTATCTTCGATGCTTAAAGATTGAAGAAAATAGTAATTAAGTTTTAATTAATTAATTCAGAGGGTATGTACATAAAACACTTTCCGCACCTCGTAAACAACTACCGTAATCTATGCCAATTTCAATTTGAAATGAATTGAAAGAACTTTTTTAAGTAATGTCTTCCATGTGTGAATGTGGTTACGAGAACCTGAAAAGTCTTCTTCTATGTATGGTATAAACAAATTAAAAATGTCAACAAACATGTATGCTTTCCTTTTCGAATAAATAATCACACAACTTTTTTCTTCATATTTTTAAAAATACATGGACGGGTTTTCATGCTGGTTCTTTTGATTTGTCATTTTGCGGATTAACCGGTCATTCTAGCATCCGGTGTAGTTCATTTCTAGACTTCCCCCTAGAGAGGGAGAGAGTCGACATAGCACATATTTTGAACACACCTACAATTTCCCTCGTGATTTTTTCATTTATTATTCTATTATCTACCTCAAAGCAAACCGAAAACGATTGTGAAAATTATCACGAAATAATTTTCAGAGAGGAAATTACAATTCAAATTAGGATGAGACCAAAATAGACTTTAGAATGAAATCCTTAACTGCATCTTTAATATATTTTATGTACCCTCATTGGTTATAAGTGTGTTCTCGACATCTGTCGTATACTTTTTCTTGTTCTTTTTTTAAAACTTTGAACTAGGCACGTTCCGTTCTTTTTTTAATATTGTTTTTGTGAAATCTTTTTAATGAGTGTTCTTACGCACTCTCGTTGTTTGTGGAAGGAGATTTAGAATTTGTTGGGTAGAGATTATATAGAGGAAACCCTCCCAGTAAAGGTAAAAAGTCTGTGTGTTCACTCAAGATATTTTCGAAAGGAAGAAACTAAATCTTTTTTAAAATTGGTAGTGGATTACAGAGGGTCGCAGTCAAAAGCTAGTAACCAATAAAGTATCTTATTAGATTTCAAATTATACAGACGAGTAATTTCCAAAGGACAAACATACGTATTCCCCACAATGAATGTTATTGCCACCACACTAGATACATATCATTTAATGTGCAGGGATTGCAGATTTTATAAATAGGAAGCATATGGGATCAGAGCTAATAAAATCAAACAACCCGAGAAGTCATTATAGTCACCCCAAATTAATGCAGATGAATGCAGGCGAACCACAACTTTATATGGACTATGCCTGCCACCAACGATAATGGTATGATAATAATATTCGAAGGAATAACTAATAATCCATATGGCTAAACTTTGACATCTAGAAAAAGGGTAAGTTTATTGTATTCTTTGACATTTGCAAAATGAAACAATTTAATACATTGACATTGATTATAGTTCCTTGGTTCTTGATTTGGACTGGTGCAAATTTTACTGGCTCGCATAACAGTATTAAGGTGTGCAAGGGGAACGAAATTGCTGTATCCTTCATATACATATGCATGTACACATATAGAAGTAAAGTAACCAAGAATATGAACCAAGAAATTGAACACTTGGTTTGATATAGAAATAAATTGACTGATGAAAAATGAGGAATATTCACCGGGGCTCAGTGGTTAGTGCTTTGGAAAGCTGTACAAGCTCTGTTGGTTCACAGTTCACACCGAATATTTTTCGAGGCACCATCCCTTGTCGGGAGATTACAAATCATTTTTGTTTTATTTTAATGAAAAATCAGGATGTTGTTATAATCTATCGTATTACAGGCGGAAATGCTAACCACAACCACAGCGACTATTCAGACCATGAATACTTCAACCACATCCTCCAAGCTTTAAGAACAATGTCGAAAGGAATTTGCAAACCTGGGCCGATTCTTGGTCAGTCTAACCGCAGTCACAGGACATAGGGACATAACGAAGAGGTGAACACAGAATCAAACTAGAACTAGACCATTCTCGGCTGATAAGTTTGCACGTATCACTGGACGGTCGGTAACCATGCAACATAAACTCTCGACTGCGACCGGGTCTTGCCAGAACCACACATCTTACATCAGGCAATCGTTTCTTTAATATCCTTAACGATAAGTAGGGCGAAAATATTTCTGATATAATGTCCGTCTCAGTGGCGGATTTCCCAATAGGCCAAGTAGGCCCGGGCCTAGGGCGGCAAATTTTAAGGGGCGGCAGATTTGCGAGACGATACTCTATAAAAATTCTCCAGTAGTTAAGCAGAAAATTATCAAAGTAGGCGCACAGTGCATTCTTTTTGCTAAGCACTAAATTCGTCAGTGAAACATTCAATCTGTTATAAAGAGGGCCGAACTTGGCATCGAAGCTAAGTTAACTAGGTCTTTAATTCAGTGTTTGTTCCGACCCTCATCTATGGTCATGAGGTTTGGGTAATAACCGAAAGAATAAGATCGCAAATATAAGATTTGGAGAGGTGACAGAACGCACCCCTGGCGAAGTCCAACGCCCACAGTGAAAAGTGTCGACTTAACGCCGTTCACCCAAACACAGCTCTTACAGTTAGTGTACAGAGATTGAATGGCCCTCAATTCCGTACTCCTGCAATACACTCCAGAGTTTACCTCGAGGGACCCGATCATATGCTTTCTCCAAATCCACAAAACAACTGTAGATAGATTTGGCATACTCCCAGGCCTTCGCAAGTACCATTCTGAGAGTGAACAGCTGGTCGGTTGTGCTTCTACCAGGACGAAAATCGCCCAACCGGGACTCGACCACAGCTCTGGAACGCGCTTCCAACACCTTTGCAAAGACTTTTCCGGGGAGACTTAAAAGAGATATACCCCTATAATTGGAGCAATCCCTCTTATCCCCTTTCTTAAAAAGAGGAACAATCACCCCAGTTTGCCAATCGCTAGGTGTTTCGCCGCATTCCCAGGCCACTTTAATGACACGAGAGAGCCACTCCACTCCCTCTTTACCCAAAGCCTTGAGAATTTCTGGCCGGATTTCATCCACATCAGCAGATTTATCGACTTTCAGCGCATTAATTGCCAAAGTCACCTCCTCTACGGTGGGACTATTCTCCGCCCTACTCAAAACCATGGGTCTGCCATCCTAAGTGCCCTGTTCGGGATTGAGCAGTTTCGAAAAGTGATCGACCCATCTGCGCAAGATGTCCTTTTCATCGGAAAGAAGTACACCATCTTTGGATTTGACTCCTTCGATGATACTAAACTTCCTTCCTCTGAGACGGCAGATGGTCTACCAGAACACCTTGTTTGCAGATCTGTGATCACAGTCTAAAAATTATATATTAGTTTTTTTTCCTATCAAAGGTCGGCAAAACTGGTTGGGCCTACTGTTAAGAAATGTTTAAATCCGCCACTTCCGTCTTTAACCCACGGATTTTTTTTTTTTTTACTAGGAGTCGTGCCATCAAAACGGTACCATAATGCTCTAATTGTGTCTCAGGCACGCCTGCTACTCCTATCCTACCTACCTACTCAAGCACATCCAGGTGCACTTCATTTTATGTGTAGCAATTAAGGCAAGGTCTCTTGCCTGATGCAAATATTTGTTGGCCTGATGGGCTCCTAGAAGACATGAAAACACGAAAGTTCAATCATGAAACACTCTCGGCTGGTTTGTTATAAGACCCCACTGCTCAAAAACAGAAAACAGAACAGGTACGGGTATCTGTGGCCCCAACTTCAAGCAAGCAATCTCTCTTGCCTGCTCCAGACCGAGCCAATTGAGCTATTTGCCAGAATATATATCAGGTAAAACCCCCGCAGGGAATCGACCATCATTTTGTCTGCGTGCCAGATTTCATACTACTTTGCAACGAGATTTGTCGGAAGCTGGCTTAATACTCTTCAATAGCTAGCTGTATACTATTATTAGCATCTCTTCGCTTTTTGAAAACAAGGAAATTAAGTGCAATAAAATTGCCGACGAGCTCGGTAAGCAAATATCTGAAATAACTTATAAAGGCCCAGTTCCATTCTATGATTTAGAAGTTGGCGCTCTACTAAAAAAGGTTTTAAAGTTTTAATAACTGGAATAAGCGTGACGCCAAGTTGTCAGCCATTATCTCAAACAGCTGGTCATAAGTTTTTCAGACACGTCTCGAAGCAATCACTTCGGGGGAGGGCCAACCAATTATCTGTAAGGAAGATGTTTTCCATGACTTCAATCTTGCTCTCCAGTTCTAGGAGACCTGTGCTTTGCACAAACAATTTTTTTTAGGTCAAAGTGCCTTCGTCGATGTTCGATTTGCCAAGAAGATAGTAATTATTTATTTGTAAGAATAATAATCTTAGCTTGTTATTATGGCATGTGTTAATTTCTTTTTCAAATGTATCTACACGTCTGTTTCCTTTTAAATGAAAATAATAGCTGGCGCAAAAGATCGGGATGAGCCAAGGTCTAGCTTCTCGCAACTACTTACAGATGTTGTGCATATCACATTTTTTGTACAATTTGTTATCGACTCAGAACGGCGAATTGAGAAGCTTTTTCATGACAAATTGTACTCTCACAAGTTTATCATTTCCCGACGAGAGGTGGTGCCGCGAAAAATGTTCGGTGTATAAGGCTGGGGCTTGAACCCAAGTGGCTCGCACAGTAGTTTGCTCTCTAATTTCCCTAATGCCCATGCTCTCGTTTAAGGGTAGTCATAATCCATTTAGCGCGTGGATTATAAAAAAACTAACCACTGAACTAACGCGACCACCGTTTTCGTTTACTCTTTTTATATTAAATGTGATGTGATCGTGTCATTTTTATAAAATCATGGATAGAAATTGAAATTAAATTATTTTCGAAATAGCGGTTACGAAGAGCACTTGTAGTAAATAGATATCTAAATTTACTTTGTATCAACATAATTATGTTCTCCTGGGTATAGTCTGCTTACGACCAAAGCAAAAACAAAAAACAAAAACCTTTTAAAAGGCAAATAAAACGCGGTTTTGTAGTGTCCACACATCCATACATACCAACATACGTATATATGAATGTACGCAATAAAACTCAGAGACAGAGAAAAACAGCTGAACCTAATTTGTAATAGGAGGTGCTATATAATAGTAGTTTCGCCAAGTTAGATAAGATTGTTGTAAAGCATTTTATGTTCTCGTACGACACGATTTTTATACAAACAAGGGCATACTCGTTCGTATTACTTATCATTATTTGTAAGAAATCTCAAAAGAAGAGGGAATATTTGTTCTTTTTATTGCACCTAGATAAAGGAAATTAAAGTTGAAGTATACATTTGTAATAATTCCTTGTTTTTTTTTCTTTTTTTATCAGTGGTGAACATCATAATCTCTAAGCACCTTTGGAAAACCGTATGTGACATCCCTCAAGACAGAAATGAAAATAGAAAAAAGATAAAACACATTTCCTAAGCTACTGCAAAGTCAGGTAATGAGATATCAATAGTATCTATATTTTATGAACATGTCAATCGTTGTATCATATTTTCGAAAATTGTCGCAAAACCAAAATAAAAAGGAAAAACCGAAGAACAAAAATACTCCGTCATGGGAGCCGGCGATATGTTAAAGCGTTTATCCTTATTTTCCGGTTCACCCATAAAGTGTGTTCTGTGAGAACTCTGTGACGTGCTTGGAAATGAAAAACAAAGGCAACCATCCAAATGGGGATGATATGATACGCTACACTCTTGAATGAATCCTAAGTACCCTCTTCAAAATGTTTCCGTATGTTTTCTGTGAAACAACGGACGGTTCCATGCTTCGCTTAAAATAAAATTATTAGATTTTTTTTCCCCATTTCTTGCTTCCGAAGAAGTGCTAGACTAATTATTCATTTTTTAATCCATGCAGCACGTTGCTGTCATTTGTAATAAAACTGAATATTTTAAGGTTCACGTTGTACATGTGTTTTCGACCCCAAGTCGTTCCTTCCAGTGGATCTACAAAATATATTTGTGTTTCTGTTTCTGTTTTTTTTTTTTTTCTCTCACTTTCAATTGAATTTTATTGTGCAAATAGCAAGAGTTACATAGTAAGGTCAGAACTGCACAATTTATAGAGATCTGATAAATTTTTATCTTGCTACTGAAAGGTACACATACCTGGTGAGCGGTGTGTGTTCAAATATCTAATGTTTGTTGACTCAGCGTTTCTTCTTGACATTAGCAAATAGTAAAGGATTGTTTATAAAATCCAAATAAACTGAGTGGTGTCTAATTGTTTTTTTATTTTTATTTTTTAATTATCAAATATACACGTATTTACGTACTTCTAAATATATGATTACATTGTGACTAAAAGACACGTGGGCAAGGTTAAATATCTGCATTTAATAAAGTATATAATGGATTTCAATTTATAGGCATAAAACTAGGATTTAAATCATAGCGGTGTCATACTTAACTCATATTGACAAACAAAGACTTTTATTAGAAGTTCTCTAATAAATTCAAAGGGGCCAAATTGGTCATGTATCTGCATTGAATGTTAACTAGATTACATGTCACAAGTAAGAGAAATTGTACAAAGCAGTTGACACTTAGGCGTGAGTAACTTACAGCACTACTTTACTTACTTTAACAGTAGGTGCAATACATATATGTATGTATATGTACGTATGGATATTAAAATCATTAAACACAGAGATTAAATGAAAAGCAAGCAAAGGCAGTTAGAAATTCTTAAAGCTAGATTTTATAGATGCGACCAGAAACACAATAAGAAATAATAATCGTACTGACTATTTGGCATCTCCTGAACCGTTGGGTAATTTTCAGTTCTCTCCGCTAGTACTAAGCGAATAATAAATAGTTAGTTAGAGTGTTCCTCTAAGAAGAGGTATCTCTTTTTTAAGTCGTATTGATGATTTTGATCTTTTAAGATCCAGGACAGGCCAGATCAGCCTGGCATTGTTGCAATAATCGAGGTGTTGTCATCTACGATTTGCTTTCGACAGAGCGTTGATGTGAGTCAGGTGTTTAACAAATGATCTAGGCGCTTTGATATGGCTTCCTGCCCTCTGTACATTGGGAGCCTAGTCTAGCTAATTCGTTAGCCGCACAGTTCCCTTGAATGTCGCAGGAATCCAACAGAGTGTGACGTTATACTGGTTAGCGATCTCGTTTAGAGACACGCGGCAGTCCTTCACTGCTCTAGATTTTATTGTGTTAGATACCTTATCGCAGCCTGGCTGTCGATGTAAATCGCAATATCCGTGATATTGGGGTGACCTTCAATTAAGCGGCGGCTTGATTAATAGCTGTGACTTCGGCTTGGAAGACTCTACAGTGGTTGGGGAGACTGAAGCAATGATGGATCTCCAGGTCTTCTGAAAAAACACCGACACCGAGTCCTGCGGCTGTTTTAGAGCCGTCCGCAAAGCCTCATTAAAGAGGTATTCGTGCTGAATCTAGGCGCTTCTGTTCGGTAGCTTGTACTTATGTATATGTAGCCCATGTTGAAGTCGTTTTCGGTGGGCAGAGTGTGTGTTTTGTTTTGGAAGGCTGCGATGAGTTGATAGGATTCTGGTATGTTCCACATTTTTCTCACACCATTGGTGGGTATCTCTCAGTCTTAGGACTGAGTTAGTGGCCTGCTGCATGATATAGATATCTATTGGCAACAAGAAGAACATGCTTTGAAGAGCAGCTGAAAAAGAAGTTCTCAACGAACCAGTAATGCTGAGGCAAGCTGCACATTGGACTTTCTCGAGAACTTGAATGCTGGTCTGCTTTTCTAGAACTGGCCACCAAACTATTATGCCGTACGTTATAATCGGTCTCACAACTACAACATAGAGCCAGTGTAAGATTTTCGGCTGTAGGCCCCATCGGGAACTTACTGCCTTTTTGCATGAGTACAGTGCTACCAGGAATTTCCTGGCGCGTTCGGGAATATAACACACAAAAGAGTCCTAGATATTTGGCATTGCCTGAGAAAATCAGAGGAGTACCGTTGAGCCTGGGTGGAATATTTTGATTTTCTTTGTGAAAAGGGCCAGCCCCGCTTTGGATGGATTGACACTAAGGCCACTACTGTTTGTCCACGTAGTGGGCTTGATAAGAGCGTGCTGAAGAATATGTGTGAAGGTTCCGAGTTCTAAACCTAATATTCAGAAACATTTTATTTAGCAGGAAAAAAAAGCGTCGACCAACTTCGAAGCCGAAGTATGTCAGTGGAACAACAAACGACTCATAATAGAGACTCTACATATACTCAACACAAACAACACAATGAACAGAAAAACGGACATAGATAACGTGAGTCCCCTCTATAAACATCAACTAGAGAGAACCAAACGGACCAGCTGATCGTAGCAGAAGAGCTTTTATGTCTTATTTATGTATAAAAATGTGCAGAAAACTTTCAATATGTCAGTCTGTTTACTTGTCAATTTAATTTTTCTTCTTTTTGTATGTATGTCAATGTGCGCAATTTATGTATGTTTTTAAATGTGAACTAAAATAATCACAACAGTAAGATAAAATAAATTGTTTGAGCATGTAGCATATATGTAACCTTAATGTTTGATAGAATAAACACCTGAGGATGTCCATATGTATGGACGAAACGTTGTGAAAAATAACTAATTTGTTTTCCTTTGACCTGGAGCCTGAATGAAGTAAATTTTGGAATTGGATTTGGAATTTTTAGAGATCACCTTTCGTGCTACACCAATAAAATTTTGATCCAGAGCAAAAATGAGGCCATGGAGGAACAGGAGGCCATATCTGTGGATTTTTGGTTAAATAGGACTGGAGATGTAAACTTTCTGCTGAAATGTTTTTGTCTACTACATGCTATGGCGAGGCAATTCCACAATATGCGTTCAGCAGTTTCCTAATCCACCAAACACAATCGATACATGTTTGAAATACATGATTAGAACCTTATGCCCTCATGCTTAGAAGGAATTTAAGTAAGCCTTTTCCACTGAGGAAGTCTGTTGGGAGCCTAACATCACGTTTGCTTACTGCGAGCCGTTTTTTATTTATCTTATTTCTTGATATATTAATGGTTCCCACAATTAGTCCGGAACTCACTCATGCGGTGGTATCACAATTATTATTTTTGATCCACTCGTGCTTTAACTTTTATGATGTTGTTCACACAACGCGAGAGAAATGAAGTGGTTCAAAACTCAGGTGGTATTAGGTTCCAATTGCGTCCGAGTGTTGGTCCATGCTTGCTGGGGACATTTGTGGTGTTTGTATTTGCTCTACTTCACTAGAATTTTTTCGAATCTTCTGATGTCATAATCATGGTCAGCTTAACTAACTCTTCAAGCTATGCCTTCGCAGTAGAGTAGACATAAGTTTTCGTAGTTCATCGATTTTATTTATTTTTAAAAAATAAATGTTTTCCGACATCAGGAGTTGAAGCCGGGCATTCAGCGTGATAAGCGATGGCCACCCACAACGCACCAAACTCTGGTCTAAAAGTGTCCTGGCCCGGCTGGGAGTCAGCTTAACAGCTTAACCCATTGTTTGCGGTATTGATAAGGTTTTTAGCCTGTCTTTTTAGCCTGTCTTAGCTTTTCCAGCTTTTCTTCATATTACCAGGGTCGAGATCTAGCTTTATGCAGGTGAAGATAAACTACGGAAGGGATATGGACTGAGTCGATTCTGAGTCCTGCCTGGCAAGTTCGTCGGAGATCGCTGGTTTGAAGTTTGTGCCATAGATCTCCGCATCGGCTTTTGTATCTAATTTCGATTCGTTTGACTCAGAGTTGTCGTTGGCTGGACCACCATTGTGCTCTCCGTACCATAAATACCAGACTCCTGTGTAGTATTGCTATAGCACTCAGTGTTAATTTTTGGGTTTCCAATAGGACACTACATACTCTGAAAGCATGCAGTAAGGCTATGGATTCCTATCAAATAGTTCCGTATGGATAGGAAGGGAAATCACCCTTCCACCAGCTTTAGCGAATTCTTCTTTTTTTTACTTAAGGGGTTAGTTAGGTGGGTTTCGAGGGCTCGAAAAAAGGGTATTTTTTATTGATTTTTTTTAATATATAAAATGAAATATTTCATTCAAACAATTTACCATATCAAAGACACATATTTAATAAGTACTTTGTGGAATTTTTATTTAAAAATTTGGAAAATTCGGCCATTGGGACTTCATTTTCCTTGCCCTTGAAAAAAAAAAGTTCTCCCGGCGTAGTCAGGATAACTCATGACTGGTTCATCCAAATTTAAAAAAAACAATTTTTTTCTGTTAGTAGATATATAAAGCTTAAACTTGAACGAAGGAAAAAACAAAAACTTGAAATTAGAATTTTTGGCGCAGTTGTGAACAAAAAAACCCATTTTTTGGTTAAATTTTCACTACATATTGCCTCATAAAATAAGTTGTCATAAAAAGAAATAAAAATCCTAAATAGTGTCCTAGATAATGTTATTTTGAAGAAGTGTGCAAAATTTCAACAAGATCGGTTCATAACTTTTTGAGAAATCATGACTACTGATTTCGAAAAAAACGCGATTAAAGTGCAACGCGCCAGGCTGACTTGCCCTGATGGGCGGAACTTCCGAAGGGTCTTTCTCTTAGAATTTTACTCTGATCGATTTAAAATTTTGGGAGAATATTCTAGACATATTGTACTATTTATTAAGATAAAAAAACATTTTTTTAAAATTTGAAACCCACCTAACCCCTTAATTAAAAGTACTTCAATTCAACTAAAAGTACTTCAATTTTTTAAAATTGTTTAAAGAACGATGGAAATATCCGGTTTTTGTGACAAGTTGGTCTATCCTACGGTTTCATAGGATAGGTACCTAATATATCCTAGGGTACTACTAAGCTATCGTTAAGATGACCTCTTCAAGCTTACAAGTGTCATTAATAGAGCTAAGTAATTCAAGCAATATGTAACTTCTACAAAAGAGGAAGCCCCATGCCTTTCCCTGACTAACACCAGAAGGGACACTCAAGGAGAATAGTCTTAAAGATCTAAACCAATTTTAGACTGCTTAAAAAGATAATTCTGGAAGTAGTAAAGGTAGTTCTTTTTCAGCATAACAATGTCAATGTATATGCTCATTCTAGTGCACTTTTTCGAAAACCACTTTTTATTTATCTATTTATACATACATAGTATATGTAAGTTCTTGTATATAACGAAGTATTTACATACATGTATTGATTTATTTCTTTATTGAAATTTATCTCAATTAGCTTTAAATATGCGGTAAATTACAATTTGATTGATGTTGTAATACGATAATGCGATCAGTTGCATCACTAATCGCTACAAAAAAGCGAACAGGGGATTTTCTTGTAGCAAAGGGAGGGTGTAAAGTATTTTCCTAACGTTCAAATCCTCACACAACTTTCAGAAAGAGGGTGTTCAATTAGTCGGAACATTTTTGTGTGTTCTCTTGAGGAGTGTGAAAGATCGGATTCCTATTGAAAACACCCCTTTCTGATATTTGTTCATTTTGTGCATGGGGAGAGTCTCTCTCCCCGGTAGCCCTTGCGTAAGAGTACCAATTGTTGTACACTTCCTGTGGATTTGAATACAATTAATAAAATTGCAATGCTAAGTTATGCATGGCTATCACAATGGCAATGTCACAATGATTCTTAGTTTCACAGTTTATGTCGGCTAACCCAAACCTGTCAAAGTAATAACCATCAACAAATAGATACTAATGAATTTATTTATAGCAAAATACTTACTTTTAAGTTTCTCTAGCGGTTCGTGCAACATATTCGTTGGGGTGTGAGGTGGAACAATATGGTGGTGATGATGGTGATGACTAAGTTCTTGTGAAGAATGTTGAAGTTGACTAAGACTTACTCCACCGATTGGCATAAGCCCTGATATGGCTGCTGAAACACTAACCGTTGATCCCGAATCGTGTAAATTGTGATGATTATGCATATGGTCGGCTGTTGAATTAGAATTGCCGTTGCCACTATTGCTTCCTGAACTTGAACTGGCATTACCCGCGTTGCCATTCATTGCTGAATTTCCACTTCCAACTAAATCTTGAAGACATAACCCGGCTGAATCATTCATATTTTCCATGACATTGTTACGTTCCATAATTTATTTACTTCGAATAGTGTGATTGCTTTCAGGGCGCGTAAAGGCACTTATCTGAGAAAGAAAAGACGACATCATTAAATTGAGTATAAAAACAAATATTAAATATATCAACATATAAAATAAATAATAAGAATTTTAAATAAACTGTCAAAACATCACCTAGTTTTGGTTCAGTCTCAAAAAGGCGTTACTTGCAAAAACTATTCTAGAATTAAAATTCTTTAAATATTTCAGTCATTCTGTATTAGTTTTGTCAGTGTTTTTCTGTAAAAATAGAAAAAGATTTCATATCGTGCCGTAATTAAATTCAAACCAGAGCTAATTCGATTGTGGTTTGCTAAAATTCTGCTCCATCATTTGGTACCGTGAAAAGGTTTGCAGCTACATATATTTTCTTGGTTGATGATGATGGTTCTGAAGGGACAACTACCGATAAAGTCAAAAAATTCGTCCATCCGAGGTTAGAAAGTTGGCAGAAGCCGTGTGCGTCGCTTTGTATCAAAAACCCATTCGGATAAACACTACAATGGACTTGTTGGAACAATCTAGGTTAGGTTAGGTTAGTTAGAGTAGGGTTATGTAGCCAGCGCTTGCATAAGACACTAGGCGCCATCGCGATCCCTGTGAGACAAAAAAAAAAAAGAAGGCAAAACCTAAACCATTTCTCGAAAGCATTTGATTTCCCTGGAACGATCTATGTAAACGAAATTAGTCGAATTTTAGGATCAATTCATAACTGTGGATGATCACTATTAAAATTTTTCAAACAAATAAAAAATGTAGACAGTGAACTGCTGAAGGCAGAAATTGCAAAGCAAGAAGAAGTGATGTTTCAAGAAGACAACCGTCTCGCACTTGGGCAGTCACAATGGTAAAAATACACAAATTGCGACTATGTTCTATTTCCTGAGCTTAAAGTTTGACTCGAAGAACATGCTTTTTCCTTGAATAAATAGGTCATCTCATACGTAGACACCTGCATCTATTACGACATCAACTAATATGTGGACAAATTAAAGGGGCTGGTTGGGGTAGCGAATGAAAGAAGCTTGAAGACAGGGCATAGGGACATTACACTTAACGCCAAAGCAGAATTGATAAAACCCCTCTTCAACACTGTCTGATAGGGAGACACGCAAGAAGTTTGAGAGTATGGTTTGGTATGAGAGGGTAAACAGAATGATCTTCACTTTTTCGACGAAACTGTTCTGGAAAAATAGGACGGAATTGGGATGTGTATTTTGAAAGATGGAGAGCAAGTGAGTACGTTTAGGGAGTTGACTAGCTTGTGATGTGAAAAATCTTCCTGTTTTCTTGGTGAATGCCAGGATGTCACCAATTCCGAATTTTGATAAGAGATTTTTAACAAAGCTATTAAATTTGGCTCCAGAATTTGTCTGATAATCGATTAGTAGATTTAAATTACTTCCCTTGCCGAAGACTCTTCTGCATACTTTTGAATCCTTTTAGTTTTGAGAGTAAGTACCCTGCAACGCTCTCTGCAGAAGCTGTAAATGCGAGGAGATGATAAAAATAAATAAATAGCTGGCACGACAGCTCGGAATGAGGCAAGACCTAGCTTCTCGCAACCTTCCACGTTATGCGTGTTACACTTTTCGCACGAATGGAAGGGACCTACCTATTTTTGCCGAGTCCGAATGGCGAAGTGAGAAGCTCTTTCATGACAGATTATACTCCTGGAGGCTTGTCATTCCCCGACGAGAGGTGGTGCCGCAAAAAATGTTCAGTGTTCCTGGCTGGGGCTTGAACCCACGCCGCTTGGTCAGCAGTCCAACGCACTAACCACTGAGCCACGACGACCAGGAGATGATAACTTAGACTAACTTTTTTGTTTTATTAAAATTGTCGGCATCGCTTAAGCTACATATGTATGTTCAGACGATTGCCAGATCTTAAAATATTGTCAGGTTTTCCAATGAAAAATATGTCCTAAATGTCTTACAATCCTGTAAACTGACAATTTTTGTCTGGCAACGTTATAAGAAAAGCATTGTCAGGTCATCTGACAATGAAATTGTAACGTATCTACCAATCGTGTGAACACTATTTTAGGATAGAATGCTTTAAATTTTATTCAAACCCAGTGATGGATAAAAAGGAAAGGTATGAAGAGACAACTAAATATCTGAGACTCATCCTCGACAGAAAGTTAAGCTGGAAGCCGAATATCCAAAAATGCAAAAACGGAAAGCGAAAAAAATCCGTAGGTAAAAAGTGGAGCCTGCAGCCGCGCATAGCTCACTGACTCTATACCGCTGTCAGCAAGCCGATACTTATGTACGGCGTGATTGGCTGGTGGACTGCTTTCAATAAAGCAATACACCGGAACAGTTTTGGTAAGGTGCAAGGATCCACATGTCTTTGTATTACCGGTGCACTGAGAACAGCTTTAGATATTCTTTTGCATCTGATCCCCCTAGACATCTTCGGCAAACGAATGGCAGCTAGTGTAGCTATAAGATTTAGAGCCATCTCACCGTTGACCAGTAGACCAACTGGACATGTTCCTATTCTAAACCAACACACTTATATCTCTAAAAACACAGATTACACCATCGCAAGGTATTCTTTTAGGAAAAATTTTAATGTCACTATTCCTACAAGAGATTTCTGGGAGAAGCCAAAACCACTTACGGAAAAAAATGTGGCGATCTACACGGACAGTTCTAAAACCGAAGATGGTGTAGGAGGAGATGTTTTCTCCGATGATATAAACCTTGAGATCCCCTTTCGCCAACCAGAGCACTGTAGCGTCTTTCAGGAGGAGATTATGGCGATAAAAGAGGCCTTGTCTTGGTTAAGGTGGAATGCATATTTACTCGGGATATTAGCATTTTGACAGACAGCCAGGCCGCCATTTAGTTCTTAGAACATCAAAAATAGTTCTAGATTGCCGCTCGTCTCTCGTAGAGATGGTAGAGCAATTCAGCATACTTCTCCGCGGGGTACCGGGAAACTGCAAGGCCGATGAACTCGCCAAGAATGCAGGTTCTTCCTGAAAAAGAACCTCGGAGTGCCACTAACTACATGCAAATTGAAATTAAAGGCGTATGCAATCAGTAAAGCCAATCTAAGGTGGTTCAAGGGCACCACCTGCCAAACTAGCAAACAAATCTGTCCCTCAGTAGACCATAAGCGTTTAAAGAGATTAATTTCCTAAGTTTCTCGGAGCTAGTATAGGTGTTATCACAGGACACTGCTTCATAGGCAGACATACCACTCGCCTGGGCGTGCAAATGATTTATGCAGAAGCTGCAGGGATGAGGAAGAGGAAGAGGAAGATCCTCCATCTTCTCAGTAACTGTCCCGCGCTCTCTCGCAAAAGATGCAACTATCTCGGTGCCCTCTTTTTTGACAATCTTGGCGACAACAAGATGTCGGAAACCTAGTTCGCTCTATTAAAAGCTCCACTGGTTCCATGATAAGGAAGGAGAATTTCTCCTTGATCCTGAGGCATCACAATGGATCTACTTTTGATCCTAGTGCATCGGCTATGTCGACAGCCTCTCTTACCTAACCTAGCTCTAAGGCATTCCATTCTTTGCCCTTTATAGATCTTCATTAAGGCTGCTTTTGCTTTCCAAAGCTGACCACTCCACTGGTCTTAGATTATGGTGTACAGCAAGATCTTTGGCTGTGAGCACCATCTGGCATATAGGGTTTTTGCACGAGTATTTAGAGTACTACTAGGAATGTCCTAAGACGATTAGCAATATTTTCTGACGATGGCCTTACTAACAACAAATCAATTCAGGCCCGTTCCATATTTCATAAGAAAATATAATAATGTTTATTTTGTAGACATAATTTTATAATTTTATCGAATCCTTCGTTATAAAGAGAAATTCTTTCTAAAGGAGTTTGTTATAAAGAGCTTCCACTGTATTATTAACGTGCTTTCCGGGCTATCATAATCCGAATATATGTACAAAGCTTCATCGATTTTTTTCTCAAACCACTTGCAGACATTCTTAAATTCATTATTTTTTCATTATCAATGATTAGATATACCCCAATCAACTACACACAACAATATCGTCACGGAAAACGGAAGCAGACATTTAATATCAGTTGATGTAGCCGTAAGCCGTACACCTATTTCTCAAAGAGGAGAAACAAAATGAAAAAGATGGAAACTGCATTTTTTTAAGCGGTTATCAATTTGTGTGTCAACCTCGTCGCAGGCTACTTTGAAAGTTCACGCGTTCAGCCAAGTAGATTAACCCTTCGCACTCAAAGGGTGGCGCAACGACAAAAACAAACAAACCCGTAATGCATTTGAGAGATTATTTTTTGTAGATAATGCACCAATGGAGAATTTCAAGATTTGTTTTTTTTTTTACTTTTAAGGATTGAATAAACACTCTTCCATACATACATACACGGGTATAAGTACCTATGCACATAAGAAATTTAATGGTTATGCGCCGTCTGGTTTCTTGGTTTGCAGGTTGGTTTTATACACGTGTATGTACATATGTGAATGTATATTTATGTACGTATTGACATTTGAACGTAAGCGAAATAAGCAAGAAAAATGTAATTTGCCGACGCACAACACTGGTTGCGTACGTGTATCCAGGCAAATGGCTGTATGTCTAGTCAAACGGAACGATGCAAACAAATTACTAAAAATGTCGTCAACGTCGTATTCGAAAGAACTGTCAAACTTGGAGATTTAGTTTCGGTTCTTACTTCGTCTAATCTCTTATGCATTAAACCCGACCTTCGCTGCATCTGAAATTATATTCTCCATAATACGAATCCGATTTGTACACATCAGACATACTAGAAGAGTTGTCCCCCTGATTCGAAAGCAAATTTTCCACGAAATTGGAGGCAGAGTATTGAATCAATTCCGATATGTACATATGTAGGCTGTACATACATATGTGATTACTCATGTTCAAAATCTGCTCCGTCTCGTCTATGTCATAACGTTTGCCATCGCAATTTATTTAAAATTTACCAAATAACAGGGTCATCCAATTCGTGGTCCGGATTTGACATCCCTGTTTCAATTCCAAACGTCAAACTGAACTGTCACCCGAGACTGTATATGTTTAGTTCAAGGTTTGCCATTTTACAATATGGATCGTTTAACAATTGCAAAACGTGTTAAAATTGTGAAAACTTACTACAAAAATAGTGATTCTATAGTAGCTACGTTCCGCGCATTACGAGCAGATTTTGGTCGACATAACCGTCCATCTGAGCGTACTATAGGCAAGACTAGAAACATTCGAAGCTCTGGCTCTGTTACAAATTTCTTAAGGCATACCCATCACCGAAATGCACGGTCTACAGAAAATATGGCTGCCGATAGTCAAAGCGTTGAAAACTAATATTCGTCAAGTTATGGTCGAGTTATTGCCCGATATGTATTTCCTGCAAGAAGTCCCTTGGAGGTCATTTGAATGACATTGTATTTCATTCATAATGGCAGGATCCAAGCAATATATTAAAATAAAAATTTTATCGAAATCTAAATCATAAATGTGTTTTTTTTTAATTTACTTTCGGAATCACAAAATTGATGACCCTTTACAAAAGGAAGCAGAGTTGAAATAACAGTGAAGAAATATTTTTAAATATTAGCTAATTGTTGAAAATGCGGCAAAAATTTTTTGATTAAAAATCCAATCTCAGCCATACAATATGCGTTTGAGTAGATATGCTAGATATGATACAAAGTACATCAAAAGTGGGCAACCGTAACGGTACTAACCGTAAGATTTGAACCATTTCCTCCCAGAGATGAAGTTTCTTATCTTCTGGATGTCAAGTTCGGTCAAGATTGTTAAGATCATCATAGGAGTATTTTCCAAGGGTTTTCCTTCTTAACATAGCAGGAGTAGGACATGTAGACAGTATTTGGGTTGTAGTTTCCGCTTCCTCCTCGTCGTTGCAGATTCTACAGAAATCATTGGAGGAGACCCCCAGTCTGAGTGCATGTTTATCAAGTAACGTCCGGTAAGGACCCTTTTTAGTGAACCTATGTTTTTTCGGTTTGTGGATAAAAGTCTCTCCGTCTTCTTTAAATCCAGGTTAGGCCAGATTTGTTTTGACAAGAAACAAGTGCTGATGTGGTTCCACCTATGATTTGCCATTTTCTTGGCATCCATATTAAGGAGGAATTTGATCGATTCGATAGGCGCAGGTGGTTCCCCCGGGTTTTCGGGGAGATGCCGTCCTGCACCCTCTTTCGCCAGCTCGTCCGCTCTGCAGTTGCCTGGAACGTCCCCTGGAACCCATCACAGGGTTACGTCGCACCTGTCTGCAACCTCATTTAGAGATCTGCGGCATTGCTTTATCAACCCTGATCGTATTTTCGGCGATTCCAAGGGTTTAATAGCTGCCTGACTATTTATGTATAGTACAATATCGCTACAATCTATCGCATTGATTGAAACCCAAGCCGCAGCTTGACAGACTGCAGTGATTTCCGCTTGAAACACACTGTAGTGATCCGGCAGTCGCGTGGTAATGGCTAAGCCAGGTGCTTCGGAGAAGACTCCAGCCCGCTGTCTTGGATCCGTCTGTGAATATTTGTGGTGCGGAATCACTCAAAACTGTATCAGACTCCCAAGAGCTTCTGCTAGAAATCCGAGTTTTGTACCACAACAACAAGGACAACGTAGTTCGTTTTACTAGGAATAGTATGGTTACCCTTGAGAATGCTTGAATGGTCCAATGCTGTGCTGATCAGCTGGGAGGATTCTCTGAGCCTTAATGCTACTTCGACTTGCACTAGCTTCTCAAAGGAAGCAAAGGGGGTTGTTCTCAAGGCACTCGTTATGTAGCTGCATGATCCCATTTGTACTTTTCAAGCAAGCTATTGCTGCTTTTCTTATCTAGTGCTGTCCACCAGACTAATACTCCGTACATAAGGATTGACCTCACAATCGCCGTAAATATCCAGTGGAATACTTTAGGCTGCAGGCCCCATTTCGAGCGAAGAGTTTTGCGTTAGAGGTATAAGACAATTGAGGCTTTCCTAGCACGGTTCTGAATATGCAGCCTCCAACTAAGTTTCCTATCGAGTATAATCCTCTAGGTATCTGGCGTGATCTACAAATTGGATTTCCGTGCCTTCTAATTTGGGAGGGGTGATATACGGAATCTTATAGCGTCTTGTGAAAAGGACTACTTCAGTTTTTGAGAGATTAACCCCGAGGTCAACCTTCTACGTCCATCCTGCCAGTATGCTCAGGGCAGATTCCATAGGGTCTCTTATTGTAGGGAGGAATTCACCATTGATTGCTACTGTAATGTCATCAGCATATGCCGTTGTATTAAATCCCTCCCTATCCAATGTAATTAACATTTCGTTTACTACCGTTAGTCAAAGTAATGGTGATAGTACTCCGCCTTGCGGTGTACCTTTGTAGAACCTCCTGCTCATTGAACAACTCCCTAGCTCAGCCTGAATCAGCCTGCTTTTAAGCATTTGCTCGATCCAAAAGTAGAGGAAGTTGTCAACCTTCAGGTTATGGAGTGCAGCGGAAATGGCCTCTGTTCTGACGTTGTTGAAAATTCCTTGCTATTTTTTTTTTTTTTTTCATTCTTTATTTTCATTTTTCATTTAACTTATATACAATTAGTTATAATAAAGTTTACAATTAAGCAAGGCTAAAAAGCCGTCTGCTATTACTATTTAAAATTTCAAGATTTGAGAGAAATTATATTATATAAATGAGCTTTTAGTTTAGCTAAAACAAAGGAGATAAAACTAAGCATGTATAGTAATAAATAGGTTTTGGTTTTGCATAAAAAAAAGGGGGACGATATAGATAATATAGTACGTAGGTACACAACTGGCTTTTAGTTTAGCTAAAACAAAAATAAAGGAAAAGGAACACTTTGTTATATGTTTGTGTATAAATTTCGAAAACTCATTGCATGTGAGCCAAAACGAATCAGTACTTTCCAGCCATTATCAGCATTTAAAACTTGGACACATTCCTCAAAAGTCAGAAAGCTTTTCACAAAATATAGTCTTTGTGTTTCTTGTAAAATTGGGCAAAAACCTAAAAAATGAAGCACATTCTCGTCCTGGCCAAGGTTGCAAAGTGAGCACCTAGAACTCAGGTCATTCCTGTGTGGTCTAAAATTCAATTCTAAGATTTCGGTGCGAATCTTGAAAATCAGACTCATTTCGGGCGCAGAAAACTCATTTCTGAAATAATTGTTTGAGCCCAGGGTATGACGAAGGCAGCTATAGATTGATCTGCTAGGAGAACCTCTTGCCCTATCGATGCACTGTTGGAATAGATTGTGGTCCACAGCTGATACACAATCGTAGAAAAGGCTTTTCCAATCTCCTAAGTTGTTCTCGCCAAGTTGAAATGTTACATTATTCGCAGCCGCCAACTCATACCAGTCTCTGAATGGTGAGTAATTGCAACGAAGAGCTGTAAGTAGTATCCTCTTTTGAAAGTTACTGCTAGGTCTATGCATTACTTTAATTAGATAATCCGCGTTGGCCTTTAGGTTCCTGGTGAAAACGTGGGGTAACCCAGATTCTACATGAACGGCGTAGTTTGGTGTTGATCGTGGAAGTCTAAAAACCCTTTTGAAGAAATATCTTTGTAGCTTTTCTAATTCCTCCTGCTGTTGATAGCCGTATACCTCATTAGCGTAACTCAAGCAACTTCTGACCGTAGCGTTAAAGACCCTAAATTTTGCCGATGGGCTAGCATACCTTTTAGAAAAGAAGTTGGACCACAGAGTATTGATTGCGGTTTTTGCCGCTGAGGCTTTGTCTCTGATATGACTCATAGAGTTAAGGTTGTGTTTCAAGACAAAACCGAGATACTTAAATTCATTTACAACCTCCAGACTATCACCCTCCAGTCTCTAAGACCCCTGGCTACCACTGCTGCGTTGTGGTTGAAAAATCATTACTTTCGATTTCGTCGCGTTAATTTATAGATCCCACTTGTCACAGTATTCCTTAAGTTTATTTATTTGAAGCTGAAGAGTATTGGGACTGCCCGACATGATGACCAAATCATCCGCATAGAGCAGAACTTTAACTTCAACGTCTCCAAATGTTATTCCCCCAGGAATACACTCACTTATATCGTCAATAAAGAGCGAAAAAAGTAGTGGACTTAAAACGCAGCCTTGCGGGACAGAAGGAGATTTTGATCGAAATCTACACATTGAAGCTGAGGTATTAAGTAGTAGCTGTTCATATACTCTTATGAATTTTGACGAGAGACCCTTAGCTGCTAGTTTGAACAGTAGAGATCTCCTGTTGACAGTATCGAAAGCAGCTTTGAGGTCCACAAAAAAACGTACAATTTCTTCCTCTTTTCTAAAAAACGCTTAGCGATGGTTGATAAGACGAAAATCTGGTCTACAGTGGAAAGATTAGCACGGAAGCCCGCTTGAAAGTCGCTGATAATATTGTTGCTTTCAATCCATCGTGCCAGTCTGTGGTAGAGGATTTGACTGAATAGCTTTCTTAAGGAGCTTAACATTGAGAAACCCCTGTAGTTTTCAGGGAGACAAGCATGGCCCTTTTTAAATATTGCACAGATGCTGGCGGTCTTAAAACAATTTGGGAACACCTGATCCATTAAAATCTTGTTAAAGAACTGCAAGATGTACTGCAAAAAGGGTGGTGTTGCATGTTTGTAAAACTCAGCAGGGATACCATCTGGACCCGGAGCCTTATTATTCTTCATTTTAGTTAAAGCGTTGAGAAGTTCTTGCAGCGTAAAACTGGAGTCTAGTTCCGTGATTTGGATGTTAGGTAAGGCGAAGTGAATCATTTTTTGGTTTGGGGTTGGAAGAAGCAAGTTTCTAAAATATGTCGCAAGCACATCGAGACTAACGGCTGAAGAAGTATTTTGGCTACACCCATTCTAAACGCGAACATTATTCCAGAAAGATCTAGAGTTTCTGCACAATGAGAGCTTTTCTGCCACCCTTTTTAAGTACCGTATTTTCTTAGCTTTACAGATTTCTTTATATATTTTGTTTTCTTTTAAATACATTGTCTTAAAAAATGAGTTATTTGTTTTCCTAAAGAGTCTTAGAAAACTGAACTATTTTTTTCTTTGTTTAAGACAATCTTTATCAATCCACTTAGAATGAAAAGAGCGGCTGCTAATCTCCTGCATTGAACTTGCTGCTTGTCTAATGGCGCAAAAGACCGAGTTTGACATGTCCTCAATGTCATCGGAAAGCAGATTCGGAAGGTTACACATGCTTTCTGACAGAGCATTTCGGTAAAGGACAGCTCTTTTTTCAGTCCATCGGAGGTAACGCTCACGGTTGATTGGTTCTTCTGAGAATTGAGTAAAGGAAAATTGCTATGCAAGGAACGCTTCACCAGTGCATGGAGCGCGGTCTTCGCTGATTTCCCCTTCCAGCATGCATGAGACAATGTTATTCACACTTTTCCACCCCCAGGCCACCAGCACTCCTTGCATTTCGATGTCTGGCATTGTTCTAGGTGCTAAGCTTGGTCAGAGTCCATTCTGTGATTTGATTTATTATTCAGGAAAACATCCCCGATACTAAAACGACAACATCTTACGCGACTGTCTTGATTACAATTTTATCAAGCTCTGAAAAAAATGTCTCCATGACCAGAAACCATAAGAGTGATGAAAAAACTCCTCATTGGGGGCCGCCTCTGTCTATGAATATGGTTATAAGGCTGTTACCTAAGCAAACGCTAACTTCTTCACTTCGCAGTACACGATGCACGTTTTCACGTACCTATGTAGTTCGTGGAAAAAGTCTTTAACAAAAATAAGATTGAAAAGGCCATTAGGTGTACATGCATGCATACTTGCATGTTTACGTTTAGTTCCCGGATGTACATAATTAGGTGTTGCTTTCGTGCAATTATCGAATTGTGAGAATTATAAAAGGAAAATACTAAAGGAAAGACGGGTGCATGCTGTGGACACGAGTTTTAATGTTCGCAAAGGATGTAGACAGCAATTTTTTTTTTTGTGAGGTAGGTGGAAGAGCCTTTATGTGGTACCTGATTAAATTTAATTGACAATAAACTTAATGCGGTCAATGAAGTATCTCTCCAAAAGTAACGTACATAAATATAAATAAATATATTCGTCTAGGTAGAAGCACAACCGACCAGCTTCGAATTGGGAGATTTAAGGATAAATTATCTGCTTTTCGCTGATGACTTGGTCATCCTTAGGTTCACCTAGACCGAAGTTCAGCGTGCACTAGATAGGTTTATCGCCGTCTGTGTTGAAGCTGGGATGAATGTAAACGTAAAAAAATCAGAGATTATGGTAGTTTCCCGAACGCCTGTTCAATGCACTCTCCATGTTAGGGAGTCACATTGAAACAGGTGGAGTCAATCTATTATCAGGAGGGCCGAACTTGGCATCGAAGCTAAGTTGTCGGTCTTTAATTCAGTGTTTGTTCCGACCCTCACTTATGGTCATGAGGTTTGGGTAATGACCGATAGAATAAGTTCGCGGATACAAGCTGCCGAAATGAGATTTCTTCGTTGTATTGCTGAAGTGACTCGTCGGGATCGGGTTAAGAACACCAGAATACGCGAGGCACTCAATGTTGAGCAGCTACTTCTGCGTACGGAGAGGTCCATACTTCGATGGTTTGTGCACGTTAAACGCATGCCCCCAACTCGGCTTCCAAATCGTGCCATGGAATCCGTGCCATCGGGTAGGCCCAGGATGAGATGGCTGGACCAAATCCGAAATCTCACCTCTATCCGTATGGAGATAGCCCCTGATGACTTAGAGCCGATGACCGAAGATCAGGAGATGTGGAAGGTCCATTTAAGCACCCTAAACCCGCGACCTTCGTAGTGGATAAGCTGGTCATTGGATGATGATGATAGTTCCTCATCCCACCATTCGTTTATAAATAAACTAAAAAATAAAGCTGGCGCGACAGCTCGGAATGAGCCCAAGGCCTAGCTTCGCGCAACCATTCATGTTGTGCGTGTTATATTTTTCGCACGAAAGGTAGGGACCTACAATTTATTGCCGACTCCCACCGCGAATTGAGAAGCTCTTTTATAACAGATTATAGTCCCGCGAAAAATGTTCGGTGGACATGGCTGGTGCTTCGGAAAACCCACGCCAATCGCTCATCAGTCCAACGCAATAACCACTGAACCACGACGACCACTTTTCGTTTAGGTACGTCAATTTAAACTGCAAGTCCCTTCAAGTCGTCAAAAAAAACTGTCACAACATAAATTGTAACGAGAAGCTAAATTATGACTTTCCTAAGGGTCCCATGCCGAGTACTTTTTAAGTGCGTCTGCGTCAGATATGGAAACTGTGCAGTCCTTTTCATATCACCTCACATCGAGAAGCTGTATTAAAAATTGCATAAACAAACTACTGGAGTTCTACCATCTCATAAAATCGATATTGATGCAGTTTTTATCGATTAGAAATCTTCTCAAGTGTACACACACTTATGTAGGTAGTTTTCGGATATAATCATCCCCGTGTTGGAACATCTTGGGGGAATATTGTTGTAAGGGGGAATAACTAAACCAATTTGATTGCAGATTGAATCTTCACAAAACCTACACTATTATAATTTTATACCCATCAGTTCTATATAAGTGGACTTATGGATAATTCCACTCCACCAGTGTTATGTGTAACACCAGTCTGTAGGTTGTGTACACGTATGTACATATCTGTGTATGTACAGATGTACAATATACATACAAAAGGAAAAAAATCATTTTATGATTGGGAATAAGATTGTTTGATGAACATATCAATTGGTCAGAACGAATCAATTGGGGATTCTATGTTTTTCAACACAGGGAGAGTCACTGCTTTTTTTTCCTTTAATCATTTTGGATAGATACTTTAAACCACAGGTGAAATTGTGATTCATATCTTATAATGTGATCCCCTACGTGTGTGGATTGCGCGAATGTAATTTTAATCTGAAACTACCGCTGAAAGTAGGTCATATCGGGTTGTTCCACTATTTATATGGCTGAATGCGATCACTATTTATTTATTTATTTTTTAATCCAGCCAGACACATTTCAATATAGCATTAATTGTTTCACAGAAAATCATGAAGGACAATACCTGACATACAAAGCAAAATGTTTTTTTTTTTAATAAACGGAGGTTAATCTTTTAACAACATTGTAACAATAAAACGGTCACAAATTGTACATGTAAAATTGCCTATCAGTGAAAAGTAAACTCGTTTATCTCTCCACAACTCCATTGTAAAATATTTGATTTTTCCCGTTAATTTCTTATCTGGATGTTTTACAGCACCCCGCTATTGAATTAGGACCATTCCTTGGTTTAAGTCATATACATAGAAAGGAAAGCATGCAGGTATGACTGTGAAAATGCGCGTGTGGTTGATTAGTTTGACAGGTTTTCAACAAAATAGAATTAAATTATATGGAATACAATAAATTAATAACAAAAATAAAAAAACGCTTTTCCATTTTAAAGTCTGATTGCCGTCGGCTTGGTATCATTGTTCAAGGTGACTTAAAATACGCATCTATCTTATAGCGAATGCCCATTTCGATTTAAGTTTTTTTGTGAATGCGATAAACTGCTCACTATTATTTCAATTTAGTTTCGTAACCTAGACCACTATTATTCTCGATCCTTGTCAAAGACGGACACTCTGCTTCCTGCTTCTTGGCAACTGCGATTGCACAATTTCGATCCTTCCTGTCATTTCCAAGCTGCGGATTAAGATTCGGTGTCTGCTGATGTTGTTTTACGTCCACTTAATGTGACATCGCCGGATTTTTGAACTACATCCACGAACTACAAATACTCTTCTATTGGCCGAATAGAGAAGCTTCTCAGTGATAAATTATTATCTCGAAGATTTGTCATTGCCTGCCGAGAGGTGGTGCTGCGAAACAGTTTTGGTTGATATTGACGGACTCGAATTTAGAACAACATATCTATGTATGCATATACATAGCTGTTAGTATCATGGCGTGTTGGTGAAGCTATGAAAATAACCACAAACCATACTCAACAGACATGGATAATCCTCCTGATCTAACGCTGAGGAAGAAAGTAAGAATTGTAACAATGCTGCAACACTACGAATACAGCCAACGCTATAATCTAGAAGCTGCATGGCAATCAGCAATTCGCGACTTAAGGCAAATAGTGTGATCCAAGTCTATGATTATTTCAGCTGAGTATAATAATTTGGACGCCTAATGTAGGGGTTCTAGAACACCAAAATTAGCCACTTATTTTTCACGGGATCACCTTTCAGCAAGCTAAGGGAAACTTCCAAGGGTCGAATTGAGGTTCTCCGGCGCTCGGAGTCGGCAATAAGAAAATAATGTCCCTTTTAATCGTGCGAAAAAAAAACATAACACGCTAGGAGTTTGTCCACTTGTGTGTGTCGCGCTATGTTCTGTGCAACTTGGAAATATTTCTTCAGAGCTATTCTTTCGGCGAGGAGATGCTTAGGTTAGGTTTGGTTAGAAGGGTGTGTGATAGATAGGCCTCGTCACTTTTACTCGGAGACGTGGAGGTCCATTGTGAGTACCCTTTTAATGTTGTGGGAATAGCAGTATGGTATAGCCTAAGGACCTATCCTATTGCTCGCTGTTTTGTGAACCAGATAGTACTCTTTAAAAATCTGAGTAGGTCCGTTAACTGTAAGTCTGTTATCTCTGATATGCTTGCAAAGAACCTTGATCTTAATGCGCGTAGACGTCGTTCTTGCAGGGCGGGGCAGTGGCACAGCAGATGTTGGAATAATTCTACCTCCTCTTCATCTCCGCAGCTTCTGCATAAATCGTTGGACTCGATTCTCCACTTGCGGAGTATAACTCCGATGGCGCAGTGTCCTGTGTTAACTGTAGTGAGCATGCGGATAGAGGATCTGTCCAGTGCCAGAAGGGACCTTGTTCTAGTTTTATTTAATTTCGGCCATAACGTCTGAGAGGTGGCGCAATTCTCTCTGGCTAACCAGAAGGCTAGCTTCTTTCTCTATTATGCTGTCTATTATCCCATGCAATCTCCCTATCGGTGGCATTACAGAGGTGACTGCTTCGCTTATGTTCATAGCCGACCCCAATCTTGCCAATTCATCGGCCTTTTCATTCCCTTCTATGTCCTTATGTCCAGGAACTTAGCAAAGTTTGACAGTCTCGATATTTCTTAACTGCCTTTGATTTGATTGTATTGGATTTAATCGATTTTAAAGCTGACTTAGCGCGATAAAAATTAACCGCGCCTAAATAGCGGAACATGCAAGAACTTTCATTGGAAAGGCACCTGCCAAATGTCTCTATTTCGTGATAAAAAAATTGCTTGATAAGTCCTTACTTAGTTGCAGTAACTAACAAGTTTATATCGAAGGGAGGTGTTTTTTAGTGAGTAAGAATCTCACACTACTATGAGCATGCGTCTGCGGTCCTCAAAGTGTCTATGCAAGATTTTCACCTACCCCCGAAAAAAAAAAAAAAAAAGATGCCTGACTGTCAAGGAGAAGATGCTTAGTTATGTATCTTCACTTCCTTTGCTTGCATTCCATGAGCTTTATCGGTATGTACATAGATGTAGTCTGAAGACATATGTATGGAAGGTCGAACCTCGGTTTAAATTTCAAATATCGAGCTTTCCCTGACAACAAGGTGTTCACAACCAGGGACGACAGTAGGCTACTGTGTCTCAAAAAGAGACTCTTCACGCGTCTGGGCAAAACCCCTTCAAGTAAAGTACGTTCGAAATTTGAAAACTTAGTAAGAGCTAAATACTCTTACATACATATTGTATTCAATTACCTATTGTCCAACTTGGTAAATTCATTTACATAACTACAGTGGCATGTAAGTGTTATTTTATTGCGATTGAAAAACAATTTTGATTGGATTGTAAATTTTATGGTGGGTGTCACAAGGCCACTTGAAAACAATGATAACTGGCTGCGATTATCGTCTAAGTTTGTGCAACTGTAATTGCAAATTTATTCGATTGTTGCATATGTACATTTTATAAAATTTTTAACTGAATCAAAGCAGGAAGTATCTACATGTATACAAAATCGTGTACATGGTACTATGTTTCACTATATCAACTAACAATGCATCATCATACTGAATTGGCCAAAGGCGTCTTTGACAGTTTTATGTACGAACACTTTTTTCCAACTGACATTTTTACCGAGCTAACGAAGTGAACGTTAACAGCTGGCCGGCGGTTCATTGAACAGTTTAGATACTTTTTTCAGATATTGTATTTTATGCTTGATAAATTATTGTATCCGTACATTACCTGTATATTTATTTTTAATTTTGTGTAGGTATATCATTGTTTATTTCTGTCAATGCAAACAACCGAATTTGCTGTCGAAGCAGTGTCGAGTATTTTTTTCTTTTGAAGATATCAATAGTCTTTAATTAGTTTTTTAGACGGATTAAACTGAATAATGTGAATTCTGTCTACCTACAAAATTGTTTTTTTCGTTAGCTTGCAAAGTTTCACATTATTTTAAAAAGTTCCGCCATAATCCACGCAATACTCTATACTGGTTAATTAGACGGATCTTTCATAGGGAATTCTGTTCGTTAGCGGAGTTTAGAAACTCGGCTACTTATGACATACCCACCTTCATTAGGAAGGTAGTAGATCTATTAGGCTAAGTAGACCGGAGACACAATAGACCTTGCTAGGTCGCAGTGTCAGCTATAAGGACAGGTTCTTTAAAAATAAAACAAAAATCCACGTAATGTTTCACTGGATTGGCCTACTCAATGTTTTTAACCTATAGAAAGTTTATTGAACTTACATATCTTTATATATTTTCCTTCAATCGAAACCAACAAGTTAGATAGCTCGCCTTTTTTTCTAAGTGGCTAAAGTAGGCGGGAGATGTCGATCGCCCGCTCTACATGTTTCAATCATTTTGCTCGTTTCATCTACTTCCACCTCTACTGACTACCTGTGTAGAAGGGAACAAAGATGTTTTTTCCTTACTCACTCAGAGGTCGCTATAGTTCAGGATGAACTTTGGCCTCAACCAACAATCCTCTCCTGTAAGCACGGTGCTTAGCTAACTACCTCTAGTTGCGCACTCCAAAAATTGATTTCAGTGTAAGCGTAGTCAATTTTGATGATTCCTTATCAATTATTCTGACAATACATCCCTCGAGCTATGACATAGGAGCGGTTATCTTCCACCTTTATTCCGACGGGTCAGATTGACCTAAAGCGCTTTCGTCCAAAACGCTCGATAGCCATCGGAAGATAGGTATAGTTGGGTAGGTTCTTAAATAACCCAATTAGCGCTGGGATGCACCGTTTTGAAAACACAACTCATTTAACCTGGTTGTTAGCGGGTGTTATCGGTTGATGGATGAAGATATTTAAATCCAATCTGTGGAGTTAAGGAAAATGATTAGTTCACCAATCCTTTTCTTGGAAATATCTTTAAGATCGTCGAAAGATATTTCTGTCTCCTATTGGGCAGTGGCCTGTGCTGGCGGCTACGATTCTTGCAATATCTTGTCTTGATCTGCTTAGTAGCTCGTTTGTATTCTGTTTGTTGTAATTGGGCCAGATATTCCTTGATAAGACGCAGTTGCTAAGCCTATTCCACGCTTGGTTGGCAGCCTTCAGAAAGTAGTGTTGAATATTGCCCTTAACGGCTTCTAGCGGGATATTAACAACTTGCACCAGTAAGTCGTTAAGGGCTAGTCCCCGCCAGGCCAGGTCGTCGGTTTTTTCGCTGCCGTCAATTTTACTATACCCTGCAATGGATCCCCAGCTGATTTATTTCCTTTTGGCATTGCTTTACCAGCTTTAAGGATGAGTGACCGAATAGCGGCTTGACTGTCAAAGAAGATAGCATTATTGTAGATAGGTGTTGGAGAATTTTTCAGCACACGGCAAGCTTGCCGAAAAGCAAGGAGATTTGCTTGGAAGACACTGGCAAAATTCGGAAGTCGAAGGGATTTCGACAAATTCAGGTTCTCTGAGAAAATGCCTGCGCCAACTTCGTAGTCATCGGAAACTCTATAACCAATATATAGCCATGACTTGCAGTTGGCCCTGATGTTACTTTTGACAAGCTAGATGATCAGTTAGATAGAGTCAACAACCTAAGCCTGGAAGAGTTGGACAACAGTCCATTAAATGCTGCAATTTTTCGGAAATTCACAGCAAACGACAAGTTGCTGAAAAGAGTTTTCGGTTTCATAAAGAATGGATGTCGTGTTAAGCTCACAATAAGCGCGTAGACTGGTTGCTGATCAATCTTTTTGCAGCTGAAATCCTTCACTCGAGCATCGCGTCGTTGAAACATTGAATGTTTTCGGAAATGGTGAAACCGCAAAAATTTGAAATTAACTCACAATGTCTTCTCTGCTTTTACCTCTTTCAGCCAATTGTGATACATAGTCCTAAGTCCTAGATGACAAGTATATAAAAGTCGTATACTTCAAGCTTAACCCTTGGAAATAGACGACACAGAAGGTAATGATTTATTCATCATTTTATAACCAACATCTAACGAGTTTTAATTATTGCAGAGTTTCTTCGAACTAAAAATACGCATGAGGTTTCCGTACTGTGCGCATAGGGGCATCCGTTATTTTCCGAACACATCCGAGAACATGCCACACACAACTGACCATACAGAGCCATTCGTGTATACTTAATCTACGCCAGCAATTTTCAGAGTTTGCGCCTGTGATTTATTAATAGTCATAGAGGAGCAAATGTCTACAGAGATATGCAGTCGTTTGAACTCGAATGGATAATCTGTGGGTATCATTGGGATTTGTTGGGTGTACACGAATTTTCCGGCCGCACACCATGCTATTATTGCATCTATCAAATTTGTCCACACTCAGTTGTTTTTTTTTTTTGTTTTTGTTGCAGCCTCGTTCATGGTGCGGTTACCTAATGTGAGTTCAAGAATTCGATTGATTTGTTGGCTCATTTTTCACTCTGCTGCTTGGTGTTAGGAATCCTTTAAGAGTTTGACTTTATTGTTTTTTGTCGTGTGGGTTTCTTTCGTAAATTGTTTGAAGTTATTTCCATAAAATTCTGATTTTGAAATAACTTGGTATTGTATCGAGAAACGTAAAAAATTGGTTTTGCAATGATGTTGAGTTGGTACAAACGATTGATAGTGTCATTGATTTTGGATAACTGTTTATTATACATACATGCCTATGTACATAATCTGGTGCACTAGTGTCATAAAAAATAAATAAAATAGAAGTTGTAACGTAGCCGTTACAGAACGTGGATAGGAAGAAAAGAAACAATAGTAATATCATCGCAGGAAGCTTTGTCAATTTTCGATTTTTCTTTAAGCGGAGATTATAACCCAGAACTATTATTTACTTATTATACTTTATAGATTATCGACCCATAAAGAGTGTGAGCCTGCGATACTGTAGCCTTATATTCTTTACGATCCCGGGTGCGCTACTTCCTCATTTCTAAACCAAGACGTTTATCTAGTTTTGTTTTTTCGACTTTTTAAGTTATGCTTTTTTGTTAACTGACTTTAAGGTTTTCTTTTAGCCCTATTACTCTACCTATCTGATGCCTATTAGGCAACCGCTAAAAGTGCTGCCTAAATACATCTACAATTCTCTGCTTCTCCGTGACTAGATTTCGTTCGCGGTTTTAAAGAATCTGCGTTCTGGGTTTGAAACCGATTTTTTTTCTTTATTGCAATATTTTACTCTGCCGGAGACACCAACTTCAAAAACGGACAATCCAAAAGAGGGGATTGAAATGCGAAAGAGTCTCCTTATGGTTTATGAATCCAACAAGTTTGACACAATTCGGAAATCAATAATAAAAATCTAATGAAACAATAAAAATGCCGTGATCAAAGTTAGCTGTGAGATATACATTTATATTTGGACAATCTGAACTCTGTGGTCGCTGTGGCTCAGTGGTTAGTGCGTTGGACATCAGTGCGCACGGCTTGAGTTCAAGCCCCAGCCAGAAACACCGAACATTTTTTGCGGCACCACCTCTCGTCGGGGAATGACAAGCCTCCGGGAATATAATCTCTCAAGAAAGAGCTTGTCAATTCGCCGTTCGGAGTCGGTGGTAAAACACGCACAACATGAATGGTTGCAAGAAGCTAGGCCTTGGCTCATCCCGAGCTGTCGCGCCAGCTATTAATTTTTTTAAGACATATTGATAGGTTAAAAAGACCCTTTTTATTAAAAAAAAAACAACCGTTTTTATTATCGCTTTAATTCAAAAGAAAATCAGTACAAGTACATACTTAAATAAAAAAAAAAAAAAAAAAACGTAAAAAAAAAATTCAAATTAGCAGTACATCACTGCTCATAGAACTTTAATCGCAAAATCAGTATAATCTAAAGGTTACAAACTACGGCACTAGCTGCCAGGGCTTTCGGCCAGTGTAATTAATGCGCGCATTATTCATAACTGAATACTGAGCTTAAACTTTTTGGACTACAGGCGGGGCCCATCCTCTTCAACTTAGTTTTGAATTGACTAGCGGGCGAAAGCTAAGGCAAGTACGCTCGCTAAAAATATGGAAATGTCCTCGACTCATACATACGCCGCCTGTAGTCCAGTAAACTCTAAACGCATTATTCACATTGTCCAGGCATTATGCCCGTTTTAACTACTTTTCTCATAACATATACATATACAGGTTTGGATTTTTTTGAACAGAATCGGACTATAGAAAACATAATGGGAGGAAAACACTGATTCGGATTAGAGCGATATTTGGATTAAAGGTGGTTCGGATTAGCAAGATAGTACTGTAATACAATTTGATTTAAGGACTTAAAGATTGTAAGTCGTGGAGTTGGTAGTCTGTGTTTTTTCCACCATTTATAAGAAAAAGTTGATTGATGCTCCAACTTTATAATATGTTTTTCATATTAATTTGTTGTCTCTACCAATAAATGTTGCATTATCTGATACAGTTACCGTTTATTAGCAGTAATTAATATATAACCTAAAGTCAATGTGCTACGGTAATTATTCTCCCTATTATAGCTGTTTCACAGTAAATCAGTCATGGATCATGGTTCGATGTCGATGTAGGCAAATTGAGAAGTAAAAATATGAGAAACTATGCATTTGTTACATGTATAGGCTTTATGTGCAAGCCAAGGTCTAAAAATGTTTTTGCTGTGTATTATTATTATTATTATAATTTATTATCTTATTATTTACATTAGTAAGTTAACAAAATGATTTTTAACATAACCAACAATTAAATAGACGAGTTCTAAAAAAGGCATAACTTTCATGCCTTCTAAAGAAGAGGCTAAGAAAGTCGTAGCCATTTTATATTGAATGAAATGGCATAAGACTATGATTCAATCGTCATAAATAGGCAGTGTACAGCCCCCATTTATCGATTAATTTATCATTTTTCTGCTTGATCGTTACTCATTTCATTTTTTAAAGAAAACACAATGCGAAATAATTGCACGATACTCACAAATGACTCACAAATAATGAGGAAATGAGGCGAGACATAGCAAGACGGTTTACATACAGATTTTCGAACAGACCTACATTCTAAACCACCCATTTGGGCGTTTTTTTTTTCAAATTTTGATCAAGCGTTAACAGAAAAGAACCCGTCTCTAGCACTTCCATTATATGCATATACATATTTCCTAATTCATAATGACACTTTTCATTATTTAAACCGCCCGGAATGCCAACTATGTGGCATTTCTTGTCTCTATAAACACATAAACTTCGGAATGCATTCTTTTTGTTAGGACAACAAACGGATACATATTAAGGAAAAATAACCTTCAAGTTTTGTTTTGCTGTCAGAAAATAAAAAATGTCAGAACAGATGAATAAAATTGAAAAAATGGTTTTGGAATTTTATTCATTTTAATTTATTCAATTGTGAAATTTCTGTATAACATTCTTTTGCATATATTTTTTTTTTGGTTTGAGCATACATGAAATTGATGGCATTTTTGATGGTTAAGAAATAAAACATAAAACATCTATTCAATGTGGAAAAACTGCTTTCGAAACTTTCTATGTACATATAGCAACAGCAAGGACAAATACAAATACTTTTGTGTCAAAAAACGCATATGCATTGCCACCATTACTCGCATATGATATGCTCATGAAATGGGACCGCAAATGTTGTGCCCTATAAGCGAGGTGTTGACACGATATGCGAAAAAATTAGCATATCACATATTTCCAATCATATACAGGTTTGCGAAAATTATTTTGTGTCAAAAATTTGCTGAAATAAACTAAAAATGTGGAAAAATAAGTGGGCTGCTATTGCTATTTTGATGCTGGACAATGACAACGAAGATAAAAGCCACGAAGAATCAACGGATGCGTCATGTGTGGATAAAGCTGCGAGTATTCTGAAATTGAAAAAATGTAGCTTGTAAGTTGTTAGGTGTTTTACCGGGTTTCATGCCACTTTAATGACACGAGAGAATCATTTCAATCCCTCCCCCTCCAAGGCCTTGAGCATTTCTGGCCGGATCTCATCCACAGCAACACATTTGCTGGCTTTTAGAGCTTTAATCGCCAAAGTCACTTCCTCAATGGTGAGACTATTCTCCGCCCTACACAAAACCATAAATCTGCCATCCTCCGTTGCTCTGATCGGAACTGAGCAGTTCCGAAAAATGCTCGCCCCATCTACGCAAAATGTCCTTCTCATCGGAAAGAAATACACAATCTTTTGTTTAACTTCTTCGATAGTATTAAACTTTCTTCCTCTGAGACGGCGGATGGTCTGCCAGAACATCTCTCCACCAGATACCGGATTCTAGAAGCTGAGTCCACCAAGTCTATCCAGACCTTGAAGGTTTTCTTTTTCTCTCTGATGGCTTCCTGAACTCCGGGTCTTTTAAACCACGCAGTTTCTTTTCTCACCACCAGCCTGCACGATTTTTTTCTTGCTCTAGTGGTTGTCGTTAAGAATAAAAAAGTATTATGCTATAGATTTATTGTTACATGAGAAAATATTTGAAATTCTAAAAATACAGGTAGCCCAAAACCCAGATATCTAAAAATTAAAAAAATCGAGTGTTCACACGATATACGAAAAGTCGCAAATTGATTTGCAATCTGGGACCTGGGTGTCGCATATCGTCAGCATATGTTTTGACAGCATATGCGGACTGCTCCAAAAAGGTAGTATATGCGAGCAAAAATCGCATATGATGACGCAAAAATAACATCACACTCGCATATACATACATACATACATATGTACATGCCACTTTTGCATACCGTCTCCTCGTAGCTTTACTTTAAATGTTGAAAGTAGATCACTTTGCACACATGTATATATTTTAAATTTAAGAACATGTAGGTAAGTACACAAAAGTATTTTGAAAATATTTGCGCAAATGTTAAATGAAAAATTCTTATTCTTAAAAACCAATTGAATAATATCTTTTAACACCATAGGCCGTCGTACTGACCTAGACTAAAATTATAGATAAATAAATAAAACATTATCCTTAACATTGCAAAGCAACGAATTTCGTGTTGTTGGCCGTATTGGAAATGCTTGAGAATTTATAAAAAAAAATCATATGGCGGTGGCCGATTTTCGAATATTGTACTCCACTTTATTAAACGATCCAAAGAAACGTACGCACTTGGAAATGTACAAAATATTTTAACACATTATGGCCCGATCGAGTTCCTTTCCTACAAGGAATTTCTAAAGCTTGATAGAAACAACATGAGGATGCTAGTGGGCTTTTTTATCAGCCATTGCGGCCTAAAATATCATCTCAACAAACGAAACCTTTGCTCAGATACAGAGTGTCGGTCCTGTTTGGAAGAGGAAGAAATCTCTGAGCACATTCTCTGTGAAGGTCCGGCACTCTACTGGCTACGCAGATGGATCTTTCATAGGGAATTCTTTTCGTTAGCGAAGTTTAGAAACTCGGCTACTAATGACATACTCACCTTCATTAGGAAGGACCTATTTGGCTAAGTAGACCGGAGACACAATAGAAATTGCTATGTCGCAGTGCTATGCTATGGTGCGATCGAGAAAGAGGGAAGTATTTGGTTCTGTCGTCAGTTTTATATTGGACGGAAGAGGGGCAACAATTTTGTTTTACGAAATAGCAAAATTAAAGAAATGTATGATGTATGTATGTTAACTCGAGTATACATATGTATGATTATATGTTCGTATGTATGTACATATATACGTATGTATATGCACCTACCTACCAGATCAAATGGTTTCCAGACCAGTGTGAACATTTATTGCAATTTCAAAATCTTTTCAATGAGATTGGGATAAATACTTACATAAGTAGTGTTGGCAAGGAGAGGCAGCGATTTTCCAGACTTGAAAGTAATGTCAAGTTTTTATGTCCATAATAATGGACGGCTGGCATTTAGAAGCTTAGTTTATGGATCAGTGAATATTCTGAGAAATGCAAGGAACTCGACAATATGTGTTTTTCGAAAAAGGATGTTGTCTGTTGCTATGAAAACCTTATTGCCAATAGGTGGATCATGGAAAAGCCAATAACGATATCATTGACCCCGATATTTCCAACGTTGGCATTAATAAAATGCGGATGTTCAGCAGCCGCTGCTTTCTAAAAAAAACATCTCTGTACATTGGATGTTTCTCTGTAAACTGCACTTTGAAAAATCCCCTCTCCTAATACTCCTTCGGATTGTCCTGCTCTCTTTAACATACCTCAGAAAGCTAATTTTCGGCAGGAAAATACTGCTATAAAACCTTGCGGCCATGTATCCAAAGATATGTAAATCGCCTTCTATCCGTCCATAGACAAAGTTCGAAACCAGCTTTAAGTTGTGTCTGATGTGAAATTGTTCAAGACGTCGTTGTTGAATGCAGTGTCATAGCTAGGATCATAAGCGCCCTGAGAAAGATTTGAATTTTGCATAGCTACATATGTATGTATGTATCTCGATACATAGTATTATACAAAAGAAAACACTTCCAGTGAACGACCTTGACTTGTATAAATTGTTTGTTGTCATTAAAGTGCATTAGCTAAGAAATTTAAATGTCTCAAAACAAAGATGTAACAATAAAGTTTTATGCATAACAATAAAAATAAAATGTTTAACTCTCAAAAGGACATACATAGTTATATTAAGTAAGAAGTTCCAGCAGCAAAGAGTATACACTGATGATGACTTCAAAAGATGTTATTTTCAGTTCTTATGAATGCTTATCAATGCGGTTTTTGGTCTACTAAATCAAATGTTTACTTTGGTTACTTCAAATAGAGTCAGGCAATAAAGTTGCAATAAACCGAACAATGTTGACAACTGTTATCGTTTGGAACGATCGTTGTAAAATGAGTGCATTCAATTTTGTCTCGAGATATAGAACACTATTTCGCATTTCTCTTATGAGATACAATGTATATAGTACTCCGCTTATACTGTGTTTTCAATGAAAGCGAATTTTACTCGCGTGAATTCTTGCTTTTGCTGTGGTTTGGGTCTGAAAAAAATTAATCGGGCGATTTTAGCGAATTAAGAGAATTTTTGAAGTTTTAGAGTATTTCGCGTAGTTGTATTCTGAGCTTTGTCCAAAATGGATTCGGAATAGCTTATATACACGAAGTGAAACACTATTGTGGGATGAGCGAAGCGAGAAGCATGAAGGATATCTGGTGGATATTTTGTGTAAAAATTAATTGCAACTTGCCTACGAATCAAACATACATATGATCGGTCACTTGAGAGAAGACGTATCAACATCACCATCAATTTCAAACGACCTGCTTATCCACTAAGTGAAACCTCCATACCTTTCGATCTTCCGCCATCGACCCTTAATCATCAGGAGCTCTTTTCATACGGGTAGAGTACATAGAGATTTCTGAATTGATCTCACAATCTCATTCTGGGGCTACCCATGATGGCACAGATTAATGTAACTAAAAAATTAGACCACTACATAAAGAGCACAACGGCAAAAGCAGCAATCAGGCTGCTGACTCTTAGAGTCAGGCTCATGGAGCCACAACTCCTACGGTGACGAGTACATACTTCATCTATACAGGCATGTCGATCTCGAAAGGCTATATGTACTATATCACACATTAGATTGGGAAGCTAACACCATAACGGGAGAAGAAGAACAAACTATCCAAGTCTACACTGATGGTTCTATGATGGAGAAAAGCACTGGAACAGGGGTGTACAGTAAAGGGTTTTCCAATAGCGGTGGGTAGATTTTGACAGTGAATGGCAGCCATGTTGTTTTATATGTTGTTAGTTTCCCGATTTTAATTTTTCAGACACTAAAGACAACAACACGTGCAAATGATAAAACTTCATTATCAAAATGGGCGTTCTGTTGTGGCAACCATGCTAGCGTTATGCCCATTTTACTGTTTACATGGTCGTTCGTCCCAGCCTACTATTCAATGGACAAATTCGAGTCGACCGGTTCAGTAAACGATCAGCCGAGGCAGTCAATTCCGTGTCGCGTACAAGAACTCGGCCTTTCGCAGACATCAACTTGGCGAATTTTGCATCGGGACTTGGGCCTACATCCGTAAAAAATCCAACTGACCCAGGAGCTAAAGGAAAACGCCGAGTGTTCGCTAAGTGGGTGCTGGAGCAATTGGAAGCGGTCCCCGATTTCAGCAAAAAAAATCATCTTCAGCGACAAGGCCCATTTTTGGATGAACGGGTACGTCAACAAGCAAAATTGCCGGATTTGGGACGATGCCGATCCACACGAGGTCCACCAAGTGGCAATGCATCCGCAGAAAGTCACTGCTTGGTGTGGATTGTGGGCCGGCGGCATCATCGGCCTGTACTTCGTCTTCGATGGCATTGAAATCACGGAAATGGAAATTTTCGTCATTGATAGGACAGCTACTAGAAAACAGATACTAGAAAAGATACTAGAAAACTGAGCCCATCTGGATCACCATCTGCTGGGTCCCCGGATACACCGACATCGAGGGCAACGAAAAAGCAGACGAATTTGCTCGGCAAGCATCCGCTTTGGAAAGTGAGCACACCCACACATCAATAAACATCTCTATCGGTGTGTTAAAAGGTAACGACCACAAGATGAGAGAGCTAATCAATAGCTCTTGGTCCGACAGAGGCGACTGAATTATATCCCGCAGCTTATGGCAGAGAATAGACCAGAGCAAGACAAAATGTCTTCTGGCTATACATAAAAAAAATACTCACATCCTAATAGGTGTACTGATGGGACACTTAGGAAACAGGCTGTTTGGAGAACTGGGAACAGAAGTACCAAGAGCGAACAATGAACATAGGTACTCCACTTTAATAAGAGTACAGGTTAGTTTTGCGATAGACCGCCCATCTAGAATCCAAGGCTGGAACATGGACCACAACATAAAGGGGAGCAAAATGGAGCAGTAGGCCACCGTAGACGCACAGTCCGGAAGCCAGCAAATAATTGTTTCGTTCCCACAAAAAATCACTAAAATCGTGTATTCGCTTCGAGTAAAATTCGCTTTTACCGGAAAAGTAGCCTAATATAAGTTTAATAGAAGATATCCCGTTATGTGTCCATTTGCGAGACAAATGTAACACACACAACATGAATGGTTTGAAGAAGCTAGGGCTTGGCTAATCCCAAGCTGTCGCGCCAGCCTTTTATTTATTTTTCTATCTTGTCCCAGATTTAGCTCAAGTGTTGGATATGCAGGTATAAGATTGGCTGGAAAGGACTGCGCCACTTTTCTAGATACTAACCGCTGTCGTACCGGATGGAATTAGATTTTTATGAGATCTACTTGATGGATTGAATTTAGAGCTGTCTTTTTAATAGCACTTATATTTGTCAATCATTGTGTGAATTAACACAGTCTGTCAGTTTAAATAATTCAAAACGATTCCAAGAAAAGCAAGGAAGATTCAAATAGGCAAGCTGGCACATAGTCTCGGTTTGTTAAGCTCTTTACCTGGTAACTTAGCATACTTTTTGACCTGTCTCTACAATCTCAAATAAACTAGCTAAATTCGTTCCAACTGTCTAGATCTTAGCTTATAATGGAGATACACATCTAATACGTTTCTGTTATCTTTTATCTTCAGGTAGATATACATATTTCGGAGGAAAAGTATACAAATTTCTTTGTTTCCACCGAATTTTTTGAAAATTTCACCTGTCAAACGGACAGGCTAGGACAATTTGTTGACAGATCTTGTCAGCGTATAAAAATGGAGCATTTAATTTGCTGAAAAGTAAGGTAGATTTGACAAACTGCCAATTTGGGGTCGAAAAATGGCAATTCGGTGATATCACGACGATTAGTTTCTATTGCCGAAGTGTAAGAGAATGTTTAATTCGTTCGCAATAATTGCGTAAGATAAAGATGCCATTTTAGAGTTATTATCATTTTACCTTACTCCACTAACAGGTGTTTAACACCTTAATAATGAAGACATTCAGCCAACGTACATATGTATGTATGTTAGTATATGTATGAAATGGATGAAAATGTTTCTGTAATTATCAATGCTCCTTCCAGATTTGAACGAAATTTAACATAAAAAATGAGCAAATATCACTATATGACTTTCTGTGTTATTTTATAGAAAGAAGAACGGGCGTTCTGGTAAATGGAGATTCATCATTAACGAACAAGCAATGCAAGATGCCTTGACTTTTGGTCACATAGTGCACGTTTGTGTTCGTTTTACGGCATTTTGAATTGTTGCTCGCAAAACATCTGGCTCCAAATTGGTGATTTCTTCTTCAATGTTGGCTTTCAAGACACCCAAGGTTTGTGGTTTGTTGGGGTAAACTACAAAAAGCTCCAAATGAAGAAGTCTAGCGCCATCAGATCTGGCGATCTGGCTATGCAGTTCAAATCGCAAAAACGAGACTTTAGGCGACCCGAAAACCCATCCTTCAAAATGTCCATTGCCGCGCGAGCTGCGTGTGCGGTTGGACCGTCCTGTTGGAACCACATGTCCTCCACTCCCAATTCATCAATTTGCGGCAATAGAAATTCATTGATTATTCTGGCTCACCAGTCACAGTAACTGTGCTACCCACGGCGTCAGACACAGCGGCGATATTATCGGTCGAACGAGCAGAACGGTGCCAGCCACTTCTTGCGACATCTCTTGTGGACGCAATTTACACTTGACGCTCAGCCAAACGCTTAATTGTTCGCGCACATAGCACAGGACGACGAGGAAAACGACGACGAAATGCACGCTGCATTTATTATTGACCAGAAATTGGTCAAATAAGCAGTAACAGTAATTCCGCGTTCTTCAGGTGTCTTTCGCTCCATTGCTTGTTGTCAATAAATTCTCAATCAAAACATGGCGGAGTGCCTTTTAACGCTATAATTTCTTTGGCCTTTCCCGAAAAAAGGATGGAGAAAACTTTACTTAGAAGTTGTGATAGCTCTGATGCACAGTCTTAATGTCAGTCAAGTTGTTTAAGCGTCCATCGAATAATTCGGGGTCGAAATTTAACGTCTAGCAGTGATGTTTGGATACTTGGTGGCTTAGTTTGTGTAGATCTAACGTGGAATTGTGAATAGACCTATGGAGAGAGCAGTCTCTTTTTGTTTTTTTGGTGTTGTGCACCAAAAGGCGGAAATCAAAAACCCCTGTGGCAAACGATTATTTTGTTGGTAATTCTCTCGTTAAAATTTATTTTCTTTGGTTTTTGTTAAATCAAGGCTGGTCTTGAGTGCATTTCTTATGGCGAATTTTGTTCACATTTAGATAAAAGTCAGTTTAAAGTGCTTTACAAGGACGCGCGATGTTCTGCGTTTGATTGCAATATTTCTGTTGTACTCCCTGAGTTAGTCTCTTGGAGATGCGAATGAGCAGCTAGTTTACTTCAGGAGTATTTTATAACACGATGTGACATTATGTTTTATTTCTGTGTGTCGGCCCATCTGTTGGCGGTTTGGTTTTGTAATCGTTATCCTTAGTAAAGAACAAACACGAGAAGCCCGGGAGCTAAAAGGTGTCCGAATTGAGGCAAGCAATGGTTGACTATTTAATCACATAAAATCGTCATGGAAAATTTGAAATCAGGATTTCGGAATTTTTTTTTCAGAAACACGATTTTGTCCCATTTCAAGGAACTCATGAACGCAGCACAAAGAAGAAAAACCAAAGGTATATCTAGCTTAGAAGACAACAGGTATATAATACCTCTGGTAGGAAACTTAACAGATCACAACCCTTTGACAGCCAAATTCAAAGATATGCGGTGATGTAGAGCAGGCAACTGTACGTCATCATAGATGTAGACAAGAGCACGGCCAACTTAACATTCGATTACGTAAGACTGAGCAGAACAAGAACAGTAAGCAACTCAGAGCGCCAAAAAATCAGAATGAATTATTAATCAAACCACAAATGTTGTCTAATTTTTTACGCCGAATCATATTGCGCTATAAATACGTAGAGGTTTCTATTTTCTTCTGAAAAAAAACATGGTAACATAAAAGGAGGAAAAGATGCAAAAGTGAAAATAAAACTCAACTAAAAGTAAACATTCCCAATCTAATCTGGTTTTCTCCTTAAGAGAGTAACTTGCATTTTTATATCGAAATAAAATGTTAAAAGTTGGAATGCGATACACTGACCAGTTTTGTCCTTATTCCTTGCACACGCGGATGTAAGAAATTATAGAGATCCTATAACTACTCCACAAGGCATTAACACGGAATAGCTTTAAACATAAATCAAAAACATCCTTAAAATGGGGTTTTTTACTCCAGCTAGATGAATTATAGACGATTAATTTGATGGGGAGTTAAAGGTGAACAAAAAACTTTAGTGGAATGAAACAAGTTAAAGAAAAATGAAAGTCTTATGCTATTTTCCTGATCTACATGCCAACATTTTTTTATTAATCTGTATTTATAAGGTTTAGATTGAAGTTCTATTAATTTACGACATTAAACAAATGCAGGAAGCTATCAAACATATAGGAAGTGAATTCAAGTGATTTTTAATTTTCATACCACGATTTTCGTGACATAGTTTTTTTTTATGTACTATGCGTTCCGCACTTCGGACACTAGAGATTGATATAGAAAAGTGGATGTTCCAAGTTTAGATCACAACCGAAAAATATAAAATTGTTGTCGCCCACTGAGATCCTTAAGTCACATAATTTTCCGACCAATCTTATCAATTTTCCTGGATATGCAAATTCATAATAATAGAAGGCATTAACTTGCGTGTAGATAAACCGACGGAGCTTATTTCAGAAACTTAAATATCCCTACTACTCAATCATCAGACTCTCGGACCTTAAATATTAATTTTAAGAAGTAAAGAGAAAAGCGTATGGATAAGATTATACAGCGGCGGTAGTGACAATGCATTGGTTAAAGGGCTATGGCGTCATGACAAATCAAGCTATGCAGTGGAACCTATTAACTCACGACGGAAGGAGACACAGCCATCCTTGAACAACTTGGTTTCAAACTTAGGAAGGCTTTGGAGGGAAACATGATGGACTAAGTAAGTGTAGATACTCTTACAAATCTTGTGAACTGCTTTCACTCCAAATGTGACAGTTTGGCTTGTTTACAAAGCCATTCAACAAAAAAAAAAAAGTGTGTCGCCGAATATGATATTTTAAAATATGTTTCTGCGTCAATTTAAATTATGTTCACATGTATGTACGTACGTAGATGAAGTTGTGAGTCTTTTTCCAAAAATTAGAGTTTGCGAAAGGATAATTTCTTCCAAACGTCGAAATTTGGATTTTAATAGTTAGTGCCTATTCAGCAATTAAAAAAGGTGGTTTGTTCAAAACCATAGGCGGTTTGAAATTTTGTAAAAACGTGACAAATTGTGGCTTCAGTTGCCTGCGTGCATTTGTTCAAGATTGAAAGCAAACCCTTTGTCAAAAATCAATCGACTCTGTAAAAAATCCTTTGGCACAACTTATCTAAAAACATTTCAGCTTTGACAGTATGGATGTCAGTTTTTTTTAGCTTAATTTGTGTCTACTTAAAGTCCGTCATTATTTCTCATTGTTGGCTTAACTTGAATACACAAAATCCAATTGCTATTCCAATGTATCCTCGTAGCAAAAATCGTTACGAAAAAAATTCTATTCTCTAGCAATGTTCTCTTTTCCACTTTGTTTGTGTTAAGGACATGGCCATAAGTGGTGTGTTTGGTACCTTCCATTGGCTACTTAGTGCTCTGATAAGTAGTACTTATGGCATAATTGTCTTACACCGATGTTCTATTCCTACCGAACTTGATCCATTTTAATCAGACACTGGATTACACCAAACTTGCCGCACCAACGCAAATGTAATAAATCACGTATCTATTGTATTAATTGTCAACACCTGCCGCAGGAAGAAGGTCAATTTTAGGATCATGTTATGGCCATTATTGCATAACAACACGACATAACATGTACTGAGAAATTGTTTAAACATATTATTATACATACATATGGCCGTTCAATTTGTTGGATGGAATACATATAAAGAATGCTGACTCTGCACTCATACGGATGTATGCGTCCAGTGCGAAAGTCCATCAAATTAGAGCCATTAAAACTTCGGACAAATTCTTTCCCAAAGAGCTATATATTATTATGAAATACCTACATACTTATATTTCACTATGGTACGAACGGAGGAGGCTCTGTGGGCTGCAAAAAAAAAACCGATATATTCGACTTCAAGCGACTACCTACTGTCAATAATAGCTCTGTTCCATTAGGCTGTTCCGAACAGTTCGTAACAGAAAAGTACAAGAATTTGTGTTCAATGAGAGAATATTCGGTCCGAAATTGTCCTACTTTGTGTTCAATGAGGTTGTTCCGAACAGTTCGTAACAGAAAAGTGCACCTACTCTCTAGCCTCTAGGTAGAACAGAATTGTGAAAAATTTCAAAGTCAGCTTTGGCTGTCAATTTGGTATGCTTTCAGCATTTTATTTCTTCACATGAGTTGTACTTTTCTGTCCTAACTTGATCTGGCATTTTTCATAAAATTTGTTCTGGTTTCTTCTCATTGAACTAAGCTAATATCTGTTATCCTAGATCGTTTAAGATGCACAGAGTCAGTACACAGAAGTAGAAGTGTTTTTTTTTTTGAATAGTTGGTAGAGTGTTACTTTGCCACTACAACTCTTTGAATGAAGTGACAGAAATAGTCAATCCGATCTGGCTTTTTGCAAACCACTTAAGTTAACCATCTTAAAAAAAAAAGATTGAAAACTTTCATTTGAACAAATCACATTTATGACGTCCTTATATGGCGACCACGCTATGCACCATAGAAAAATGCGCGAAAGCAGGCAAGGTAAAAATATTGTAGTAGAGATCTCGACAAAGCGCTCATGACTGGTGTTAATGACCTGATTCATGGACCTGATTCATCTTATCATAAATGGTAACTTCTATAGACTAAACAACACAATGCTCTAAAAACGAAAACGTTAACTCGATTAGGTGCAGCCGCACACTGAAGACTTATAAAACATGAGCGACGGCTTTGCGGTGTTTTTGTTATTCCACATTGTATTTGCTTTGTTATCGTTGTCAAATGTATTCATTCTTACAGCAATTGTTACGCAAGTGTTTATAATTTTTAAGTTCTCAAAGAATTAAAAGCTGTATTCCTTTTATCGACTGAATCCTTTTATCGACTGAATCAAATGGATTGAAAACGCCGCAGGCAAGCCTAAAGTGTTTTAAAACTCCTCTCGATAGTGACCAGCGCAATCCATGTTCTACAACTGAATCTACAGACTTGCCTCTCCCAAGGATTTAAGTAGATTCTATCGATCTCTGCTGTCTTTTCGTTCCAGGAAGTGGGGACGAGCAGCCTCGCAACAAGTACATACCTTTTCGGTGATATCTGCAATATCATGGTAAAACTGCGTCATAGGGTTGGTCAATGCTTTAACTATTGCCTCAAGGTCGGGGTTTGATGAGGCAGTGTTGCATATCTTCTTGTAAAAATGTGTCCCGCGTCGTACAACAAACGTGCTGCCTCACAACATAAAACATATCGCTAGGCCACGTACGTTTGTAGTCTGCGGCGAACCTAAGAAGAGGCAACCCATTGAAACTAATTTATCTACATGTAAACGTTATAACAGGGCAGACATGCTCGGTTAGTGATTGGTCAAATCTGTACTGATTTCTGAAAAGCCTGCGTGTTCCACTTTTACCAAATTAAAAAACCATCTCTTGCGAAATACCTCTTTAACGAGTTGAATGGCTTGCTTGCGGAAGTTTTTTTCTTCATATTCGAGGTACTGTTTCGGTAGGGTGCATGTACCGAATGACTGAACTCTATATCTACTTACATATGTATATGTCCCATTTTCACAAAAGTCGGTCCTGATAGCACGGAATTGGCCAAGACCCAGCTTCTAGCAACCATTCATTTTGTGCGTGTTACATTTATCGCCGACAAATCATACTCTCGGAGGTTTGTCATTCCCCGACGAGAGATGGTGCCGGAAAAAAATGTTCGGTGGATATTGCTGGGGCACAAATCTATGCAACTCATACAGGAGTTCAACGCACAGTGATCTCCGATAAATGCCGCATATACAAAAAATATCCGATGTGTTTTGAAAATGTCTTAAGCATTTTTGAACATTTAGTACATATTAGTATAGCTGCCGGCCCGATAGATCGACCATAAATCAAATTTTAACAATGAGACAAACCCTGTTAAAGACCTTCAAATTTTAAATCAAAACTTGCAGTCTATTCATAGACCTTAAAGCTACATATAACAACGTTCATCATCTTGAGCTCTACACAGCTATATTCGTTTGGGTTGCACAACGCAGAAAACCACACGATGCTCCATACAGTTCGTACATTCTCGTCTAAACTTTTTCAAACACGCATCGAATTTCGGAGAGGAGATGGAGATGAAGGTGCGCCAGGCAGAATTTAGGAACGAATTATTGAAAAAATAGTCTAGCTACTGGAATTTGCCGACGATATTGACGGTAGTGGAAGCTGTCAACATGGTGCCATAGAGATTTTCACGGCAATTGAAAATAGAGCGGAATGAACTTGTATTGCGCGGCAGTCCGAGAGGGCCGTGTCCCAAATTCTCACAATCATTTATGTTGTGCGTGTTATACTTTTCGCACGAATGAAAGTAATCTGTTGATGTCCCGAATGTCAAATTGAGAAGCTTCTTCACGACAAATTATTTTCCAGGACGTGTGTCATTGTTTGTCTTGTAAACTAAGCGTACGCTTTCATTAGACAGAACAGCATCAGTTCACAGATAGGACAGAACGAGACTGTTTACAACAATGGGCCTATACCATGAAACAGCAAATATTGCACAAGTAGTAGTTTTTAAGGTAGATTAAATTGAGTTTCTGTACCTCAAAACAAGAAGAAACGTTGGCTTCGAAGTAATTAAGGAGTTCACCTATCCAGGAGTAAAAATTTACCATACAAATGACATTAGGAGACTGCTACTTCAGTTGGGCAAACAATTGGATTTAAAACTCTTCACAATTGAAGAAAGGATTTAAACGCCAGCTCTGTGATATGAGTAGTTCAAGAAGCTAGTTCACGTGGACTTGATTAGTTCGGCTTCATCGAGTTCCAGTCAAGAAGGTCTAGATCTAGAGAACTGGGATTGAAACAGATGGATGGACCTGAACACTTTTAGTATCAGTTATACATTGTGACTTTGGGGAATCTAAATGGTTTTAAAAGTAGCTTCGAGTTTTTAATAGTAATGGCATCACAATAGATCTTCCTACATACCTTTTGTTCAAATGCATCTTTTTCCAGAGGACCAACTCACACTCGGACGTCTTGCACAGAAGTTCACTATAGACAACTTTGAGCTAGTTAGGGACTTTGTTTACTTAGGCTCCGCTATCAAATGAAACAACGACACCAGCGCTCAGATCAATAGAAGAATAACTCTTGCCAATCGCTGTTTTTTTGGGCCGAGAAAGTAATTGAGTATCAAAGCCCTCTCTCGAACAACTAAAGTTAACTTTTATAGGACCTTAATGCTTAATTATCCCAGTCTTGCTCTACGACGCAGAGGCATGGACTTTGTCAAAAGCGGATAAGGTTGCTCTTGCCTGTTTCAGGAGGAAAATTCTTCGGGTGATTTTCGGTCATGTCTGCATAGACGGTGAATGGAAGAGAAGATACAATGACGACATCGGCTTAGCCAGAAGAGCGAAGCTCCAACGTCTGAGGTGGCTGGGTCATTAAGAGCAGATGGACATCATTGCTCCGGCCTGAAAAATCTTCAAATCCGCACCTGAGGGACGGCGCAGTAGAGGAACACCGCGATTCAGGTGGCGCACACAAGTGGAAAGGAACCTTAGCCAACTTGGCGTGCTAAACTGAAGGCAGCTGGCTAAAGACCGTGCTGGCTGGAGACGCTTGTTGGTTGAGGCCCAGGTCCACCCCGGACTGCAGCGCTACCTTTATCATTATACTTTTGGAACAAATAGAAGAACCCCATTGTTTTTATATTCAGTCCCGGCAGGCGGTTCAAGAAGCATTTTTCACGACAAATTATACTCACGGAGTTTTGTCGATATCCGCCCATAGGTAATCCATTTTAGAAAATTAATTGAATATAAAATATGATCTTGCAAAGGGAAATTTCTGTCTAGTTGGGACCAAAATTCACTGCCACAACACCGGAAACATTCAGTTAAAGCAGACCCAAGTCGATTCGGTGAATCGGCTTACGTTGATTCAATTTACCAAATGTTCCACTTTAAGACGGCAATTCAAAGACGAAGAAAACAGAGTTGTACAAGTTTTCAGAATACAATTTCGCATTATCTTAACATTCGCTTGAAACTTCGTTAAAAAGTGACTGGACTAACTGACAGTTGCTTCTATAAAACATAACAATAAAACTTCCTCACAAAATAAACCAACAAATTAAAAACTTACCGATTGTGCTTATTGCAATTGCTTAGCACTTACAATATAGACACATGTACATAGATCTCGAATTTATCTCAAAGGTTATAACTCTTATCCAAATAATTCACTTTGGAATATTTACTACAAACATTTTTTTTAAGAATTTATTATTTACACGCTTCACTACCGGATTTCACTATATAACACTTTTCATTTTTATTTTATAATTTATTTGGCACCTAATGCTCTTTAATTGCAATATTTCCGATCAAAAAAATTCACAACGCATGCATATTTTCTATATACTCGTACAAATATGAAAACAGTGCAGTTGATTTTGATTTAAAAGCATGTATTTCGCAAATATATAAAAGAATTAGCCAAATTGACTTCCTGTTGTCAAGTTTATTAGCTTTTGTGGTTAATCCGACGGCTTTGCGTTTCGATATTTTAATCCACTGTAATTATCCAGCAGGGTATGCGCTACTAACTCACTCAAAAATAGCTCAGTTGCTGTGTTGTTTGTTCGAAAAAAACGAATTTTTTCACCCAAGGTTTCGACGAAAATAACCGCCGTCTTCGAAAGCAGCAACATCAACCGCACTGAATGAATTTTACGATATTAACAGGGAATAATCGGACAACACATTTGCCGCCTGCGTTCTTTATCAGAAGAAGCAGTTTGATTTTTTTTTTAAGAAACAAAAGACAACGGGGGGAAAAACCTAATAAGTCACACCCCTATACACGACGCGCTCTACAGCTACAGTATTCATTGATATTGGGGGTTGCGTTTCGCTCAATGATAATGAAGTGCGATTAAGATAGAAACAGAAAACGGAAGAGAAAGACAGAGAGATGTGTTCGAAGGGTATGAACGGTATGAACGGTAGAGTACACGGTACTCTGTTGTGCGCTGCGTACTTGGTACGTAGTGCAAAAGTGGTTGTATTGCTTGCACGTGGTTTCTTTTTCTACTTTGTTATTTATATAAGCCCAGTGATATAGTTAGCTGCTCCTGCTGCTGGTGCGGTGCATTCGTGTGGGTGAGCATTTTCGGTGGGCTAGATACTATGTGAGTTTATTTTCGTAGTGATTTTTTTTTTATTTTATTTATTTTTTCTTTGTTCTGTCTTTCTTCTTCTTCTTTATTTGATACCTCTCTACGGATTCTAATGTAAAATCATATTGCTTCGTCACAAGCAAAACATTCAAATGCTTTTCTTTCATTTGATATAGATAAGTTAATATACATAAAAGCGCAAACACAGTTATTTATGTTCTCTGTAATGTCTCACCATTTCTAATGGAGTATATTTAAATAGATCACCCAGAATCGTTCCTTAAATGTGTATAAAGAAACTTTCACCACACGAGAATACAGAGACAAAACGATGTTAACAAACATCACTTATTTGGGGATCTGAACGAAATGTCCTATGGAGTACTTGAGGGAGTTCATATTTTTTTCAGTCTTTTGAACACAGAAATGGCAAAGAAACGGCCTATGTACATGCGTATCTGCTATGTGGCGTATGTTTTTTTTTCCGAAGACATTTACTCCCGAGTAGAACCCTTTTAGAATAATCATTGCTGGTTGGGCTCAACCAACAATGAGAAATGGCGCCCGGTAATGTTATGTTGAGTGACTGTAATGATTTTGATAAGAGAATGAATGAATTTTTAATAACACAAAAAGGAGTTGGCCAATAAAATGGCAATACCTGCATATCTAACCGGAAATGTAACTTCTTGATAGAGCTACAAGGTAGATACATAGAACTTTAAAAAAAATATCTACACAAATATTTTCTTCCAATTCACCATTTGAAAGAATTATGTAGGTACATACCTTGCTCAGCTACCTTGGTGAGGAATTAACAGTTTTCTTTTGCCGATGAGTGTCTTATATTTAACTTACCCACTTCCTTAATGAACCGCACCTTCTAGGAAGTGGGTATTGAATAGAAAAAGGGGTGAAATGTGTTGGTTTAGCCTTGGATACATTTGAGACGCCATCATTTATTTCACCGAAATCTTGGCGTTTCTTTTAGACGAATCTCAGTAGTTATTTGTCAAAAAAATTACACCATTGCCAATTTGTTGAATTGGAAATGAGGAACTTCTTTTTTCATTTTGTTGAGGAAATGGCTCTTCATTATAAAACTTACAAACATTACAAGTTTTTAAATTCGACTACATCGCTGCTGTTTCGCTCTAACGTTTACCTGTGAATTCTTATGCACGGCGGTTGGTCATGGATTGTAAAAAAAATTGTTATCGTCTTGTCATTCGGGTGATCCTACCTCTTTCGCTTATACTTATTCGTTGGAATATTATAAAGCTTTTCTTACGGAGTTTTTCTGTGGCCCGTGGCTGTTTGGAACCTTTCGACGGTAGATCTGAAGCAATATGATTTTACCGTAATTTTTCTGTTTTTATTTTTACAAGATGGATCTAGCAAAGGCTATTTGTTTGAATACGTATTCTTGCGGCTTTATTTTTTTTCTATACTTGTCTCTAAAGCCAATAGTGCGTCCGTTTGCCATGAAGGATCCAAGATTGCAAAGCGCGTCGGACAAATGAAAGAAAAACATTTGAACTTTCATATTGTACTTGTAGCAACATGGTAAAATGGAGAATTTTGAGAAATTTGTAAACTTTAATTTAAAAGCATCACTTTGGCAACTAAAGAAGCATTCAACCTTCTTGAACTCATTCTATGAGTCTTCGTAGTTACAGTTTACTTTTTAGTTTACAATGGAACCCAAATATTTAAAAGAATATTTGCTGCAGGTTTTTGGTGGGTATGTACCTAAGTGCTCTGTTTTAAACCGACAGATTTTAAATCAATTTGTTGTCAGGGCATCCTGTGTTAAGCACCTTTAGTAAATTCACAGCATCGTCAGGAAATAATGTGAAATTCACCTTTGCTTCGTAATTATGATCTGTTGAAGGACAAAAAACAGTTTTAACTGTTAAAAATTAGCAGTGTATTGCAAATTGTTTTTGCCTATAGGATTCTAGGCATTTTGCTAAATAATGTTACAATTTCCGCTGAATTTATCCGAACGGCAGTTAGCTGATTTATGCGAAAACAAAGAAAACTGCATATCGTTCAGAAACCTTGACTGGAATGAACATCCGATATTTTGAAATAATTCATGCATTTAGTTTAAAATTCAAAATACAATTCCAATTAGGTTTGGTTAGGACCGCGGCTAAGCCTCACATAGGCCAGTGTTGGCTCATAGTAATACAAACCACACATACCCAGAGTTAATTAGTTTTCGTCGTTACATTTATTCAGAAAAAATGATTTTAGTAGTTTGTTTGCCATTTCTTCGAGTGTATTGAAATATAATATGTATATTGTTTTCCGATAGGGACGGGTAGATGTTAAAATGGAATAAAACAAGTGTCTGAGGTATCAACGAATTTTTTATTTTATTTGAAAGGCCTATCAATAACATTATGTGTGGAATATGACATCGTTCAAATGGCCGCCGCGGCTTCGCATACGAGAGGCTCAATTTTCGACGACCCTGGCGCATAGATCAGGCTGAATTTGAGCACGGGTTGTCTTGATTTTGAGGGCTCGGCTTATTGGCATAGACCTGCGACTTAATGAAACCCCACAAGAAAAGTCTAGCGGGGTCAAATCGCACGATCTCGGTGGCCAGTTCACGTCGCCTCTGCTCTCAAATCGGTCGTGCAGAATGTTCATTGCGGCATCAGCTGTGTGGCACGTAGCGCCGTCCTGTTGGAACCACATATCGTTCACACGCATATCATTCAATTTGGGCCAAAATAAATTGGTTATCATCGATCCTTAGCACTCTCCGTTGATGCTGATGGCAATGCCATCATCGTTTTCGAAGAAGTGCGGATCGATGATGCCGCCGGCCCACATTCCACACCAAACAGTGACTTTCTGCGGATGCATTGCCACTTGGTGGACCTCGTGTGGATTGGCATCGACCCATATCCGGCAATTTTGCTTGTTGACGTATCCGTTCATCCAAAAATGGGCCTAGTCGCTGAAGACGATTTTTTTGCTGAAATCCATTGAACCATTTTGATAATGAAGTTTTATTATTTGCACGTGTTGTTCGACGCTGTAACTTGCCATGGTGATTTGTCTTTAATATCTGAAAAGTAATATTGCAGGAAATCAACTTCTAGTGCATGCAGCTTTTGGAAGTGACAGCACCTGTCAATTTCTAAAATATTCTATGATCATCTAAATTTGCCTTTGAGAAACGACATGTATCTCCGTCAGTTGGTCTGTACGAACATGATGAATGCAAAGATCGCAATTCTTGGCCGATTGACTTGATTGTTTTTTTTTCTTTCGATTCGAAAGCTATTAAAATAGAAGCCTTTGATCCTATGAGAATAGAAGCCCAATGATCTGGAAACTCCGAATCCTGGCCTGCCTCTGAAACATGAAAACTTGCCAGGCACTTTTTAGAGTTTGCCACATATGTACATTGGCTAGCAATAATTTCAACATCGTAATGGTTAAAGTATTCATGTTGACAATCATTTACCTACAGTCCGGGATGGACCTCGCCCTCAACCAACAAACGTGTCCAGCCAGCTGCCTCCAGTTTCGTAAGCCGAGTTGGTTAAGGTTGGTTGAGGTCCCTTTCCACTTGCGTGTGCCACCTGAGTCGCGGTTTTGCTCTACTGCGCCGTCCCTCGAGTGTGGATTCGAAGATGTTTCGGAACTGAGTATTGGTGTCCATTCGCTCCACATGTCTCAGCCACCTCAGTCGTTGGAGCTTCACTCTTATGGCTAATTCGATGCCGCTGTATATCCCGTACAGTTCATCATTGTATCTCCTTCTGCATTAACCGTTTATGCAGACGGGACCGAGAATCACCGAAAGAAATTTCCTCTCTAAACCGCCAAGAGCAACGTCTTCCGCTTTTGGCAGAGTGCCTATGCGCCGTAGAGCACGACTGGGTCGATCAAGGTCTTATAAAGGGTCACTTGAGTTGTTCGAGAGAGAGCTTTGCTACTCAATTGGCCAAAGAAACAGCGATTGGCAAGAGTTTTCTTCGTTTGATCTTAGGGCTGGTGTCGTTGTCTGAATTGATAGCTGATGTAAGGTAGACAAAGTCCCTAACTACCTCAAAGTTATAACTATTATTGTGACGTTCTGTCCGAGACGTAGGTGTTGGGTGTCCTTTTCTGTTGACAGCGTATATTTACTTGGTCTTGCCCTTATTGACCGCTCAACCCATCTTCGCTGCCTTCGTCTCAATACTCATGAACGCCCCCGTGCTATCACGCTGCGTTCTTCATATGCCAATATCGTCGGCATATCCGAGTAATTGGACGGAATTTTGAAATATTGTGCCTCTGGTGTGGGCGCGTGTGTTTTGCACAACTCTTTCAAGAACGATGTTGAAGAAGTCGCATGACAGCAATTTTTTTGATTTCAAAGATCTCGTTAAGGTCTTGACCGACCTTGTTGGAGCAGCGTGCATTCTCCATCGTCATGCAGCACAAGCGGACGAGTTTGGCAGGGATACCAAAACCAGACATAGCTCTGAATAGCTCGTCTCTATAGACGCTGTCATACGCGGCCTTAAAGTCGATGAAAAGGTTGTGTCTATCGATTGGAAGCACTTGGAATTTTTCTAAGATCTGCCGCAGTTTGAATATTTGGTCGGTGATGGACTTTCCTGGGCTGAAGCCACACCGATATGGACCGAACGGTTTCAGGCGTTCACACAACACGGCAGATAAGATCTTGTAGGCGATGTTAACAAGGCTGACGCCTCTGTAGTGGGCGCACTTCAGAGGGTCTCCTTTTTTGAGGATCGGGCAAACAATGCTGAGGTTGTATAAGTGCAAGTGGTGACCAGAAGAAAAAATGCAGCATTATAAGCACGACAGCGGCATTCTTCCGCTTGGCGTCGATAACTTCCAGAATGGAAACAACATTTGATCTGGGATACTTTGACTTATTTGGAGCTGAGGCCGATAAGGACTTCCAAGAATCAGTTTGGGTCAAGGAAACAGATAGTGATCAAATCCCCGAAGTGGGTTACTGACCTCAATTAAACCGGCCCTTTGTCCCAGTGGTTTTTACAATGGATCTGCTTCTTGGGGGTTGTGCGCCAGACTAACTGCCCGACCACAGAAAAAAAAAACAGCGAGTAGTGTTGACTACTATTGCTTAGGTCCAAAACCTAGATTCTACCAGTATTTTATTGGGCCATCATTACGATTACTAGGAAAGTTTTGGGCTTTTGGGCGAAAATATTTCGGCAAATAATTGGTCTTTGACATCTCTATGTCAAGACGTAGATTTTCGTAGTTCGAAAAGCGAAATAAAATCGATTACTTCGTATTGGATACATCAAGCCAAGAGAGACACTGCCTTTCTTTAACGCGCCCAAACCATCGTTGCTCTTTTTGAGGAAATAGCTGATCCTTTTTGAGTTCCTTGCATATTCCTAACTGAATTACGGCGAGTTCGTTCAGCAATACAACGAAAAGCAGTTTGTATCCACGATCTTATTCTTTTGGGCATTACCCAAAACTTATGATGATGGGTGAGGGTTGGAACAACGACCGAATAAAAGTCGTATAGCCACCAGTCTTCGGTGTTGTTAGTTAGTTCAAAGTGCCGGCAGCGACTTATCACAGAGTCGGATTTTGTAAACAATTATTTTTCCGAATCCGAAATTCAGTAAGTACCCTGACAAAGCAAACAATCTAATCTTGACATATTGTTTAATATAACTCTTATGTAGGTGTTAAAACTGTGTTCAAAGATTCATAAAATCAAAATTTTAAAAACAAGTTCGATCTGCAAATAAATTTTTGAGGTATAGGTACTTGTACTAGCCTGGATTACATTAAAAAAAAGTCTCCCCGATATCATGCAATAAGAGGATGGATTCGGTTTAAGTGTTTCTTTCTGGTTCTGGTTCAACCGATCGTTCTTTACAGAAATGACTGTTGGCAAGCAAACGATGGTTTACATTTTTGTAAAAATGATGTGTTGAGTTTAGTCGAGTCGAGGAATTTTTTCAATTTTTTAAAAGGTGAAGCATTTGTTCATACGCAGCTTCACATCGACGATTTGTACAAACTTTTTTCGAACTTTTTCATAAAAAAACAGATTGGTGCTAAATTGCACTCAATATAGAGTACATATGTACATAACAGTCGTAACAAGTGCTTGAAAAAAAACCTTGGAGTTGATTTAAACTCCTTAGTTTTTTTTTTTTTTTTAAAACATTGCACCTACGCCGTACCCGTAGCAGATGAATTCACTGACAGTTAAAAAATAAAATTTTGGGTTTAAAAAATAAATTAATAGCTGGCGCGACAGCTCGGGATGAACCAAGACTTAGCTTCTCGCAACCATTCATGCTGTGCGTGCGAAGGGACCTACAATTTATTGGCAACTTCGAACGGCGAATTGAGAAGCTCTTTGATGGCAAATTATATTCTTGGAGGCTTATCATTCCCCGACGAGAGTTGGTGCCGCCTAAAATGGTCGGGGGACACGGCTTGGGCTTGAAATCACTCCAATGCACTAACCACTGAGTCACTGAGGGGACCATTTTGTTTTATCCACATTAAATTTTACACCCTAAATTTGACAGTGAATTTGCAGTTCGTTTATTTTGTAATTGAGAGCGAAAGGACTGTCGGTCTACAGAACTAGGTCCATAGGATATCACAAATGCTAGTTAGAAACAGACCAAAAGCATGGGGCATAAATGCAAACTTGTGCTAATTGATACATATTAGTTTCTTCTTTCATATTTCTTTTGCAATGGTAACCAGAAAAAAATTATCAAATATCGAACTGCAAATACTACTCGAAATGCGTCATTTGTTCGTTCTACAAAGCTGCAACCCACTAGTGCTCATTAACTCTTTTTGTATCTTTCAAAATTCCTTTCGTTTCAGAACAGAAAACTGTGGAAAACATTTTCAGGCGATGTATTTCCTAAAGCTCTTCCAACTATTCAAGAGTTAATTAACGAACGTTCACAGCTAACTTGGGGTCCTGTTCCATGTTTATGAAGAAATCAGAATGCAGAAATACCATTCTGAAACCAAAAGCTATTGGTCCCATTCAAAAAGTTTTGGCTTTTGAGATAAAAACTGTAAGCTTATGAATTCTCATTTTATAAAAGTCTTTACGTCTTCGGATTTTTGATTGCGACTTTTCGATTTTCAACGTGTTTTTCCATTTCAGCCTTCTAGGTTGAAGACTCGATAAATGCCTAGTCATTAACCTGTAATTTTTATTACACACTCCGAATATAGGATTGAGAAGCTCCTTAGATAAATTACACTCTCAGAGGTTTCTCGCAGCCTGCCACAGTTTGGCGCCGCGAATAAGGCTGGGGTTATTTTGCTGATATTTGACCGGTTGTAGTCTGACTCGGCAGTCTTACGTACTGAGCACATTGTAATTATTCGTTCGTGGTAAATTCGATGAATGAATGTCAATTTATCTTTGAAAATCGTGCGCGGTAATGTTCCTGTGTAATTTCAACAAATCTGGTTTGATAGATCTGTAGAAACTGGAGAAATAGAGTTCAAATAGTTCGAAAGGTTGCGTTACCAAATTATTTAAACAAAAATAAGAAACCATTCGACGGGACTCATAACACGTAAACACCGTTCATACTTGACTTAGCCCTTGTGGCTAAATAAAGTTAATTTTTGTTTCAAAACACTGCGAAGCATAATAAATTTATTATATAATAATTAGGCCAAATCTAAGGGTTGCGAAACATTAAAAAAAGGATGCAGCACGAAAAAGAAAATGGAAGCAAGTCTCCCTTCTTTTTCTGGTGGGCATAAGAAACGTGAGCACGCAAAGGAACATAGGGAAAAGTTTCTGTTGATGCTTATTGCATGATAAACTGTGATCAAATTTAAGGGTTGCTAACGCAAAAAACAAAATCGATATGCCTAGTTCGTATGGGCTACGGCGACTATAAATCAACGAAGTGAAAGAAACTTACAGAGAATGCTCACTAAGGACATCAGCAGTGAGCTACTTGGAAATAAGTCAAGGGCCTGGTGGATTCATAGCGCATAGAAACCTTCGTGTTGTTACCAAAAAGCATACATTAATGTCGACTCGCACCAGAACTGTACATAGATGGTCAATGTCACGTCAAGGACCAGCAATATTCCATCGAAATATGGATAAATCTCCCTAATTTACAAATAAGAGTTTTTTTTATTCACAATGCAGTCAGATTGCAGTCAAATGCAGCCAGCAGCAGAAGTAACAATTCAAACTATTGACACCTAGCCCTCCGAGAGTGATGTCCTCCCAAATGTCTATTTGTTTGTTTGTTTTGTTTGGGTTTATTGCGAGAGGTGTGATTCTAAATATTCGTGTTATATTTTCATGAAAGCGTCTATAGCTGCTGTGTACGTCAAACTATTGTCATAAAGGTTTCCATTAACTGGCTGGAGTTCAATAGAAATCAATATATCATCACCAAACAAAAGCATTCTTGTGCATCCAGTGGTGTTTCCTTTTTTGTGGTCACACAAAGTATATCTATACACAATGGCAATTAGGGGAAGTCATTTTGAACGGTTATATTCGGAATTATTAAACAGAACCCCTGTTTTCAATTAATTGTTTTTATTGAATTGGGTCGGAAAGAAATTAAAGAAAATATAGCTTCTTACTAACAAAAAAGTTATTGTAGGAAACTTATGCCTTTAAGCAAATAAAACAAAAACAAACAGAATTTTGGCGCTTCGGAAAATGTAAGCCAGTTAACTTTAACTGGATTTGCTATATTCTCTTAATCGATAGGTGCCTACTGCCTTTGTGCCTAGTATCCCACCCTTTTCGACGAAGATTAGTGGCTTATAACACAAAGTCTACAAGTCAATTTGCATATTCGTTGAACTACGCTTGTTTGAGATTATTGCTGTAACACAAAAGAAAATCTTACAATTGTTGAAAAAAAAAATTTCCCTCGACTTTTTCACGTTTAGTCTACTACTCTAATGTTCTACAAGTATTTGTAGTATTGTGTTATGAGCCCCAGGAAAGCGACTTTGATTTTGTGTCACAGAATCAAATGTTGCGATACCGAGCAAGATCGGTTTCATAAGAGAATTTTAGTATCTCTTTTGTGGGCGAGCGGAAAGATAAACCAATGCCGGAAAAAAATTGTTAGGTTAGGTTAGGTTAAAGTGGTTGCCAGCTAATACCCTTTTCCCACCGGAACGAAAACTGAGTTTTCGCCAAAACTCACAAAACCTACATCCAGTTTCAGTTTTCAGTTTTCGTAAAATTGAGTTTCCGGCAGTTTTCGCCGAAAACCTCACGAAAACTGTCTCACAATGGTAAGGCAGTGTTAAAGTCGTCAAACAAAACACATCTTTTGATGCATTCAGCTTATTCAGCAGAGCAACTGAGAGAATTTGGGCAGAGCAACTGAGTGAAAGCTGTCACAAACAGCTGTTTAATTTCCTTTGATGTGTTCGTACGCAGAAAATATCTGAATTAATTTTTGTTATATAATAATATGAGAAATTTACCAAAGGTTATTAAAGTCAATGCTTTTAGTTAACACAACAAATTCGCATTTAGTGGCAAAATGATGGAAACGACAAGCGCAAACATGTTTATGTTCGGTGGGAATAGTTCAGAGAGTTTGCGAAAATTTTTTGCCGAAAACTCAGTTTTCGTTCCGGTGGGAAAAGGGTATAAGATCAACACATTCGGACCAATGATCCGTTGTGATAGCACATGGAACTTGAAAAATTGAGGCAGGTAAGGAAGGTATTGGTTAGATTCCCTAGATCGTTGTAAAATAAGGCACATAAGTGAAGTGAGAGAGCTGGACGGGCGGTGGGGAATGGTTTTCTCCCTTTCATCATCCCTAAAGCTTCTACAGAAATCATTTGAGTCAACGCTAAGCCTTGATGCATGCTTGCCTATTAGACAGTGCCCTGCGATGACAACTACAGTAGCGCTGGTATGGAGTTTTTTTGAGAAAAACTAAATTTATAGAGCTCTAAAGATCTAGCTTCTGCTGAATCTGTTATTTGCTTGACAAGTTGCACCATATGTCCACCTAATATTTGTAATTCGAAGGGAAGTACATAATTGCTGATTGGTTTGAGCTTTGATGTGAGAAAATACGATCGGCTTAGTCTTGATATTCTGATTGGCAAAAATTGGCAATCATTCGAAGGACCTACATACTCGTATGTATGTTCTCATTGGTGTGATGTTTGAAAGCCCACTGTCTAGCGAAGAAACCTGAAATTCAGAATCATTGCTTCCTATGAGAATTTTCTGACTTTGACTGTTATTATTAATGGACTAGATGTATTTCCTGATTTAAGAGCATTTTTAACGCTTCCATGACCTGAGCTTCAAATTTATATGGCTGATTGCGTTGATAAACTAAAAAGACGCTGATTTTATGTTACGCAGTTTATTGCCTTTGAGTCCAAGGCCTTTGTCGTTGAAAGTAGTGGCTAATTCATGCTAAAATAAATGCCATAGGCAGAGGCGTCCAAATAAATATTGACAAAAACTATATATGTACATAAAAATGTGACAAAGCAATAATGTCAAATAGTCACAATCAGCCGTCGAGGCGCTTCAGCCTATATTGTCGAGAATAATCCAAACACTAAACGAACTAGACAGAAGATTTAGTGTTTTGAAGCAACAAACTCTCTTGTAAGGCATGGAGCCGTAGCGCTTCATAGGGCCGCTCTGCAAAATAGGAGACCACAGCAAGTTCAAGGAACTTGACAAAAGGAATAGGCCAGAACATTTAATAATTCTCAGAGGATGAAACAGGCTACGAACAACATATTTACTCGAGAAGTGCAACTAAAAAAGATTCAAAATATGTAAAAGAACTTGGTATCCGAATATTAACAGATTTCCTAACGTGTCATTGTAGGAACAAGGAACATCTTGGGGAACTTGGTATAGCAATAGAAAGCTTTTGCGGATTCTGCAAGGAGCCTAGTGAGAGTTCAGAATCTTTTGCAATTTTGTGGGGCACAGACTTGCAAAATATTAAAATATTTAATATTTTATTAGCTGAGGATATACCATACTTTCACCATGAATCTCAAAAAAAAGATGGAAAGGATGTAGGAAATTGGTTTGAGAAGGAAAACTCTAATGAGGTAACTCCGAGAATGTGGAAAAATTATTCTACACCTACACAAACTGTCAAATTCTGTAGGAAAATCAAATGTTTTGTGAACAGTGATTAGGTTCGTCAGTAAAGATATCTTCAGTGATTGCGATTGGCCAGTGGCACAGCGTTGAATTTTGAGGAAAAAAGCTGGCCAAAAACATTCTGATTTTTTTCGGTTCCTTTCTTTTCTATTACATTTGCATGTTAATGGAGTCCCACTTAAACAGGTGGAGAATTTGAGTATCTCGGGGTCCTATTTACGAGTGACGAGCAGTACTGAGTTGTCCTGTATTTTAAGACAGCTTTGTCAATCTATCGTTCTTTAAGTCAGTGTCACCTATGGTCATGAGATTTAGGTAATGACCGAAAGAAAAGGATCGCGCATACAAACTGCCAAAATGAGTTTCCTTCGTTGTTTTGCTGGACCGCCAGAATACGCGAGGAACTCAATGTCGAGCAGCTAATTTTTGATCCAACAAAAATTAAATAAAAACAAATTAGTTTAATTAATCACATTATGTTCGAGGCTCAGGTAATACTAGGTTTAAATGGCGTCCGAAAGTGGTGTCCAGTACAATCAACCCTTGAAGGGCCATGGAACTCTACTGCCAGTGTTATGCCTTTGCAGTAGAGTCGACATCGACTTCTACTGTTTCGATTTTATTTATTTTCAAGAAATAAATGTGGACAAACAGTGCAATGTGTCTAAGCACAAGACAAATCTGGATTAGAAAAGTTCAAAGAATTTTATTTTGTTCAAAAGACTACATACTACTACTATAGGTTTCATTACTGGACAGTGTCTGATAGCAGTAATGCATGTTTGCAACAAGGCTTGGTGAGTAAATACTTAAATTATTTCTGTAAAAACTTCGTGGATGGGAAAGAGAACGAAATCATTCCTCATCTTCTTTGTACCTTTTTCTTTTTTTACAACGATCTAGGCGATCTGTACAAAACATATCTTAAAAGAGTCCTAAGCGTCATCAGAAATTCAAATTGGTTCAACGAGTAGGTAAAGGAAATTTTTCAAATGTCTTGTATCATAATACATCTATCACTGGTCCAACATAGCAGGCAGCCACCATAATTTAACTTAACCTTACTCCAGTATACTGGATGTTCGAACGTTACGGGGTGCAAACATTGAATCTGACTATAACCTACAATAGGTGCAAATTCAAATATCCAGCCATATAATGACCAGTTCAACATTCAAAGGCGTAATCATAGCCGAAGGCACTAGCAGTTCTCTTCCAGCAACAATAACCAGCGCTGAAGACCAGTGTATTAGATGTATTCAATCTATGCCCACGAGAAACCGGTGATCGATGTTTGATAATGAAAAGGGAAATACCAAAGTGTTAAGTCGCTCTTAAAATACTATCTACATAGCTTGAAAACATAGGCCAACGAACTGGGGGATTACCAGTGCAGTTTTAGGCCTACAAAATAAACAACCGACCAAATCTTTATTTGACGCCATATTCTGGAGAAGACCCAAGAGTTTTAGATTGATATTCACTATCCGTTTATGTATTTATTTCAAGGTCTTGTTTAGGTATTTCTGCAATATATTTTTACAAATCAGGTAAACTACTTGGTTGTCCAGGCAACATTGATATGATCCCGGTGTTGAGTTACATTTGGTGCGCTTTGAAGAGTTGAGTCCTTAGTAACTTAATGTGGCTAGTAGGTAAACTACAGAAGCGAGAACGACATATCAATCCAGATGAGTTCTGCGATCATCTGTGTCTGGGAACCTAAACGGAGATAAAACGAAGCTGTCTATAAACTGTTCAGAACTAACTTTGATTTAGTGTAGAAGTTGATCTATCTAGCCTCTGCTATTAGCTCTGCGCATTTGGCAGGAAAATCCACTCGTCCGTTGCTGTCACTATGACCTTGAGAGGCAATGCTCTATGCTTTAAGGACCAATAAAAGTAATATAAGACCCTCATCAACCCCGTAATGGTGCAGAAGCATGAACCTTTTCAAACTATATATCGGCTAAACAGAACGAAGGAAAACCAATGTTTCAACTCAAAGAATTTTCGATTTCACCCTTCATGAACTTCGCAAAAGACTTCATCTCCGATGGTATGTGGTATTTCCTTAACCAACTGTGACCTTAACCAACTTGGCGCAACTGGAGGCAGCATTTTTACTTGCCTTGTCCTATTTTCTATGCATTGTTATACCGAGATACTCTGCATAAGCAGACAGGGACAGTTCTACCCCGCAAACCATTGTGTTTCTTTCCGTTTTAGCTCGTTGGATTAACGTCTACGGCCAATAATCCAGTGAATAAAGGCTGACGATGCAACTTTCATATAATCAGCCGAGAAATTTACATTCGTTGGCTACCTTTATGTACATATATGCACTTCCTATAGATCAACACTAAATTCTCCTCAGTTTTAAGGTGGTTAGATTGCACACGTTGTTCATATGGCTCTACTCTGTACGTTGATGAAAATACCTTCTAAGTCTAGGTTGCTAGAACCAACTGATTAAAACTTGCCCCCACTAAATCGTAGAGAGAACTTTTTGCGTTCGGGAGGAACGGTGACCCGGATCAGAACGCGAACGGAAAGAAGCTGTTGAACTTTGGCTGAATTGTCAACTGAAAGGAACTAAAGCTCAAACCAATTCCAACCGTTACGACAAATGTAGAGGAAGAATGGCAGTTGTTTTCAACAGCTGTCATTGCTTCTGCAGGTGATGTTTGCGGAGTGAAGCAGCTCGGTGTGGCGGCTGGTGGTAAGAGAAGAACTGCGTGGTTTAAAACATGCGGAGTTCAAGAAGCCATCAGAGTGAAGAAGAAAGCCCTCAAGGTGTGGATACACTTGAGGGATTCAGCTTCTACCAACCGATACGTGGAGGCGCGAAGACTATCCAAACTGGGTGTTAAAGCAGCTAAGAAGCAGTCCTGGAAGGATAAAATTATGGCTGGTGTGGATGAAATCCACAAAGAGGGGGTGGAATGGCTCCCTCGTGTCATTCAAGTGGCCTGGGAACGCGGTGAAATACCTAGCGACTGGCAATTGGTGTGATTGCTCCTCTTTTTAAAAAAGGGGATAAGAGAGGTTGCTCCAATTATAGGGGTATATCTCTTTTAAGTCTCCCCAGAAAAGTTTTTGCTAAGGTGTTGGAAGCGAATCATAGGTTATGGTTATTTCCCGAAAACTCTGCATGTAAGTGGAATCCCGTTCAAACAGGTGAAGAAGTATAAGTATCTCGGAGTCTTATTCACGAGTGATATAAGGAACAATACTGAGTAATCCTGCAGGATTGGTCAGGCTAGAGCAATTTTGAGACAGCTTAGTCAATCTGTTATCAGGAGGATCGAACTTGGCATCGAAGTTAAGCTATAAGTCTTCAATTCAGTATTTATTCCAACTCTCGTCTATGGTCATAAGGTTTGGGTAATGACCGATGGAATAAGATCTCGGATACAAGCTCCCGAAATGAGATTTCTTCGTTGAATTGCTGGGGGAACTCGTCGAGATCGAGTTAGGAACACCAGAATACTTGAGGCACTCAATATCAAGCAGCTATTTCTTCGAACGAAAAGGTTCATACTTCGATAGTTTGGGCACGTTCAATGCATGTCCCCAACTCCCGCTTCCAAGACGAGCCACGGAATCCGTACCATCAGGTAGGCATCTCCTGGGTAGGTCCAGGATGAGATGGTTAGACAAAGTCCGAAATCTCACCTCTACCCCTGATGATTAAGAGTGGATGGCGGAAGATCGGGCGATGTAGAAAGCCCACTTTAGCACCCTAACCGAATCAAATATAAAAGATTACGACATCTCAGGTGCAATTTTTTTTTTCGTTCTGCGCATGACGTCACATGCGCGCAGCGGAATGAATATTGTATAGGAAATGTTTGATATTATTAGAGCAAGTTTGTTTTTTGCGCGCATGTGACGTCAATTCAAAACGTGCGCAAGGCCTAATCTGTTTTATTTGATTCATGACCCTAACCCCTTGATCCTCATAGTGAATAAGCGGGTCTTTGAAAATAATGATGATGATGATAAGCTTACTTTACTTAGGTTTCTCTATAAATATATATAAGACAACAGGTTTGGGTAATGATTAATTTAACTTATTTCTGATTTTCCCAGAAAGCTAATAGGAGATTTAAATTGATAGTTGAGGTTAGGGCTTTATTCCGGTAAGTCCCATCCAGACAAATCTGCAAGCGATTACTTTACAAATCCTTGATTGGCCATTAAATCGAAATGAAATCAAACTGCTTCCTGAATTTAGGTAGAAGCTCCATTAAAATGCTAGCTTCATACCTGCACACTCTTTTTGAAAAAAAACCTTTCACACCCTGCCTTATATGTTAGGAGTATCATTCGTATACTTTAACAAAAAGCGTCTAATCAATCCTATTCGGAGTACGTACTCGTCTTTCTACTTTTTAAATAAGAGTTCTTTGAACGTAATTATTTGAAGTGTTTATTTTTCTTAGCAAGTGTGGAGCAAAGTCAACTCTAGTGTATATATGTACATACATACTTTGAGTAAAGAAAACTAAACATTTCTCATTCTAGGTACGTATGTTCATACATATGTATGCGACATTCTTATGTTGAGATGAGTTGTTGACAAATTGTTTGTGTTTAAATCCCACCTGTGGTTTTTTGGAAAAGGGTCAGTTTTTGTAAAAGTCTTAAGTGGTATCCTCAAAACAGCGGATGTATTTTTGTATGACGAATGCTCAGTTTATGGCTTGTGGCTCGTACCTCTGGTGATGTCTCACCAATTAATGGTAAAGAGATTACGTTCTCTGCACTATTTTAGTCGGGCCATATCGGGGGCAGAATAAATTTATTAATGTTTCGAGTTCACCAGACGACAGAAACGTTGTGGCGGCAGATTTTTTGGTAGTCGAATACCGAATGGAGTTGTTGGGCGATTGTCGTAACACGACATTCAGAATAGAGCCTTTCTAAAAAAAACTCACATTTGTGCACCGAACTTCCGAAATAGCAATCTGAGAATTACGGTTCGTATGCGGTAATACAAATTCGTGAGAAAAAAATAACGCCTGTACATCTTTGAGTCATTGAAAAACAAATCGTCGTGTCGAGCAGACTGTATTGGGACATCAGTCCCTTTGCACTGGCGATCTCGTACGATAACTTCGATTAAATTAATCTTCAATTCACCTAAGCCCAGCTTTCGGTTTTTTCGTTTTAGAACCGCAACTCGATGGACTTTGTAGTTATGACCGCTTTCCGATGAGATATCATTATCAGTAAAAACAGAGCCAAGGTAAACAAAGTCCCATTCTACGACGAAGTTATAGCTGTCGACTGTGACGTTCTGTCCGATTCGTCGAGGTATCCTTTCTTTTTGTTGTTCATGTTCAACAGTTCCGCAGGTATACCGTCAAGTCCTTCTGCCTGTTGCTTTCAATGCGGTAGTGATCTTACTGGGAGTTGTGGTGCGTATTTGGGTAGTTGTTGCTTCGGGTGGCTCAACCTGATTTAGGTGCATATCACTAGCATGGTTTAAAATCATAGCAAAATGCTCTTTCCGTCGCTTGAGTTAGTCCTGATCCGAAATTAACAGCGAACTATCTAGGGCTTTCACAAGCTGGAGCTTTGACCACCTATAAGTACTATAGTGGTCGCCGTGGGTCGGTGGTTAGTGCGTTGGACTGCTGACCGAGCGGCGTGGGTTCAAGTCCCAGCCAGGAACACCAAACATTTTTCGCTTCACCACCTCTCGTCGGGGAATGACAAGCCTCCGGGAGTATAATCTATCATGAAAGAGCTTCTCACTTCGCCGTTCGGAGTCGGCAATATATTCTAGGTCCCTTGCATTTGTGCAAACAATACAACACGCTCAACATGAATGGTTGCGAGAAGCTAGACCTTGGTTCATTCCAATCTGTCGCGCCAGCTATTTTTATTTTACCTTACTTAAAAAAATGGTTTGCGACATGTCGAAAGAATGTGTCTGAGCTTTTTTCTTAAAAAACTAAAATCTATAAAAGTAATCCAAAAATATGATGGCAAAATTTAAGTTAGAGGGATTCGACTATATTTTTATATTTTAAACTGAATTTTTTAAGATTTAATTTGTTTTGTTACCATCTTTTGAATTTGTACTTCATTCTTCTCTTTGCACTTGCACGTAAGTAGGACTTCCCGCATGCATTTTCTTTTCTCTCATCCATAAAAATACCTTTCTTTTGATTTTTCGGTTGAATGAAGTTAAAAAATGTTTCACTTATCCTAAAAAGAACAGATGAGACTGCTTCCGTCATGGACTTCGACACACCATACATCACGTCGTATCCTGAGAGGGAAGACTGGCGGAGAGACGCTGTCATCTCAGAAGATGAAATTGCGGTTTTCGCCGTTCGCAGACGGCAATAAACTGTAGGTCCCTTCCATTTGTGCGAAATATGTAACACGCGCAACATAAATGGTTGCGATAAGCTAGGCCTTGACTCATCCCGAGCTGTCGCGCCAGCTATATTATTATATTATTAAGTACTCTAGTGATTCTGTAGACAGCTCTGATATCGCACCTACTTGCTGCTTGTTCTGCTTCAGTGGCCAGCGCATTGATGTAATTGCGCTTGGCTCGTCGCACGCTACTCTGTACTTTTCTCATGTACTTATCCGATATAGAGTCCCTCTAGCGCGCTTCTCCCTACTGCTAGAGGAGCTGCAATTCGACGTTTTGCTCGCCGATTCTTCTCTAGGTGTCTTCCGAAAGCCAAGCGTTGTGTCTTCCCTGTGATGGACGGACAATTCTTACGGCGGCAGATGTGTAAACATTTTTCACGCACCCCAATGGTATGGGATGGTGGCGGGCATTGAGCTGCTGATTGTTTCCAATCCTTGCGAAAGGTGGTCTCTGAATTGGCGTTGTGTTGAAGACTGCGCCAAGTTAGCAAGTTAGTAGTAGAAGGTATCCTTCTCATCGTCAGACGAGGGAGCGTAACGCGTGATGTGTCGTACTCTAGTCCGGAATCTGGCCGTTTAAATCCTGTTTTCGTGCGGCTGCCGGAAAAGTAGGCTTCTGCGTGCTGTTGGCGAGAGAATCAGTCATGCTCTAGATATCCGGTAGTTTCCAGATGGTTTTACGGTGTAGAGTAGTAGAGTGTTACGCGTCGGGGATTGATACTCTCCCACATTTAACCAAGAATCCTTCCCTCGGAGATGATGATTAAAAGCTCTAACAAAAGGCATGTAGCGCACGCCCTTTTCTGTTGGACATTGAACACAATTGTCCATAATTTTTTTTTAAACAGTCTTTAGGCTGTTAGTAACCATGTCTGTTGCAGATATTGCAAATCGCGCCAGTTATTGCTTTTGTTCTTGTGTCATAGTCTGCAATTGACCTCTCGTTTGAGTTTTAATATTTACATTCAATACATAATCTTAATAGGTAGTATGTCCGTCTCGATTATTTGTACTTTGAATTTATAATACATCCGTACCTACTGCTGGAATCATCGACAGGTGCAGGTTCAATATTACCTTTCTAATGTGCACAAGGTAAGGCTTTCTATCATATGCAATTTTTGCTTATCGCTCGAAATGACATGTCTGAAAAGAATGCAGTGGCCATTAGTTACATTTATGAATTTCAAAATGTTTACAAAATTTGCATTGTGACTGCACCAGTACAGGAGGTTTATTCACGATGCATTTTGCAATCTTATACTTTAAATCACCGAAATGGCTTGGAACCTGTTGCGTTGCAGTCCTGCCGAAGTATGTAGATACCATTGACCTACTTTTTTAGTTTTGCTGATGTTTGGGCATTAAAAAAATAAGTGCGCCACCCCTTCTTCTGCATTTCAGTTCTAGAAGTTGCAGTCGCATTTTTTTATATGCACATTTGCTCTAGTTGGATGGCTATTGTTAGATGTTAGATGTTAGATGTTAGAAATTGGGGTGTGTGTTTGTGTGTTGTGGATGGCTATTAGAACTAGAAGTAATAATGTAATATTTAATAATGATTTTCTGTTTATTTCCAATAAGAAATGTGTACCTACAGGTATAAATGATACAACGTTGGAGAGAGATTGGTATAGAACTAGAAGTATTGGTCTGTTGATCCCAGACAGGGATTGTGTCTGCTTTTTATTGCGCTGTGACTACGGGGTTATTCATGTCTCATTACCAAGCTTCGAAGTTTTTTTTCTTTGCAATATGTTTATTGTCCCTTAGGTGTGAGGGTTAATCGGACACTATTTGATTTAGTTCCGAAACAAAACACGTCTCCTACCAGGGTTGCATATACATTGCGCATTTAGTTTCCTCAGCAACAGCAACTGTTTTTCCTATTGAAAATTGTGTACATACATATTTATTTTTTTACCAACGAGGTAAACTATTGTAGGAGTATGGTATTGACGGTTCTCTTCTGAGGGCCATTCAATCTCTATACACAAACTGTAAGAGCTGTGTGCCTGTGAACGGCGTTAAATTGACACCTTTCGCCGTGGGCATTGGACTTCGCCTGGGATGCATTTTGTCACCTCTCCTTTTCATAGTATATATTTATTGGATGTTACATCGCAGCCATGGTGAGAAACGGTTCAAATTGGCAGACTTAAGGATAAGTCATCTGCCTTTCGCTGATGACTTGGAATTTCAGCGCACACTAGAAAGGCTCGTCGCCGTCTGTGTTGAATGATGAAGGTAAACGTGAACAAATCAGAGGTTATAGTAATTTCTCGAATGCCTGTTCTGTGCACTCTGCATGTTAATGGAGTCCCACTGAAACAGGTGGATGAGTTTAAGTATATCGGGGTATTATTAACTATGATGGTAGTAGTAGTACTAGTAGTAGTAGTAGTTAACTCTTATTCATCCAAACATAAAGAGTACATTTTTCTGCGAAGCCTTAAGGGCTTATCTGCAGAAGATTGGTTTTCAAAATTAAGTTTAAAAGTGAGCTAAGTTTCAAGAGTACAGTTAATTACTAATCAATCAGTAATTTCATTTAAAATCTAAGTTAATTGATAGAAGAAATTTTTAAATTTAAAACAACAAAAAAGTGAAAAGTAATGAAAAAGAGAGTAAAATTACTACACAAAAAAGTCTTTGATCTTCTTTTTCCTACTTTTTTCGTTACTAATAGCTCTAAGTGATTGTGGAAGTTCATTTAGTGTTGTTGGGATGCAGTACATCAGCTATCTTCTGCCATAGGCGTTTATAATCCTTGATACCTACTTGTAATATTTCTTGAGCACGCCTTCTTGTGTTGACCTCATGATCAATAGCCCTCTTGAAGCGCGAGTCATCGTTGTAATCTAGAGTTACACTCATCTTAAAGATTTCCTTGATACCAAGGACTCTACAACTGCCTCTAACAAGATGGATTTTGTCGAGTCTCACCTTTGAGTCTTTTAAGAAAAGTGTTTTGGAGCCTCTGCAACTTCTCTGGATGGGTATTCGATGCATTGCCCCATGCGAGTACACCATATCTGAGTTTGGACTCAACTAGCGCGTAAAACACTTGCTTCTAGACGTTTAAATTTGAATAAGTTTTAAGGTATACCAATGTGAACAAAGCCTTCTTAAGGTCTGAACGAAGTTTGTCGACATGCTAATCCCATGTACGGTGACTATCGATAGTTACACTCAGGTAGTTATAGCTTTCGACTCTCTCAACCAAATCGCCTTGATGTTTTCCAGTACAACTGTAGTTCTTTAAATATATCTGTAGTCGCGAAAGTTTGTGCTGAGGTCCACGGATATGCATGATTTTCGTTTTGGATGAATTTATAATCAAACCGTTGTCGTGGCACCATTCCATTGCATTGTTAAGCTCGCCTTGCATAATGTTCATAGCAGTATCTAGGCTCGACCACTATTGCCGTATCGTCCGCATATGCAAATGGAATGCTATTCTTGAATACCCTAAGTAATTCGTTTTTGAACAAAATTAAGAGTAAAGGTCCAAGCTTTGATCCTTGTGGAACTCCATACTTCACATATTTGTGGTCGCTAAACTTTTCTTTTAATCGGACGCGAAAATATCTATTTCTTAGGTAGTCACTCAGCCAGTCAGATAACATCTCTCGAATTCCGTGTCTATTCAGTGCCGCTATCATTTTTACATGGTTCAGCGCGTCGAAGGCCTTACTGAAGTCCATGAAAACTACTAGGGCATGATGATTTTTATTGAGACTTTCATTAAGCACATTCGTGAATTCCGCGAGCAGCTTACCCGTAAAATTGTTCTTTCGAAAGCCGTACTGCTGTCGTGTTTTTCCATAAATCCCAAAAGTCGTCTTACTATTACTTCTTCGAGGCACTTCTCAATTACTGGCAGAATTGATATAGGCCTGTAATTTTCCACTATTCTTTTTGCCCCGCCTAGATGGGACGTATAGTCGCTGTCTTCATTATTTCTGAGATTTTAGTTTGATTTAGACTTAAGTTTACAATTTTTGTTTTTAGGGGGGCGAAAAAGAGAACATGCGATTTTAAGTCTATTGCTCTAATGCCGTCAGCTCCTGGTGATTTGTTTATGTCCATATTTCTAAGGATGTTTAGCACTTCAATTGTATTTGTGTCCTCAACGAAGATAGTATTCCGAACAAAGTTGCTTTTATGGTTAGATATGATTACATCGTAGTCGTGAACTATCCGCAATCTGTGCTAGGAAAAGTGCAAACTCATTTGATAACTTCGTAAGACATTTATCAGTCGGGAAATTGTTCACTAGTACATCGTTATCCTGTAACATAGGAATACTGAGTTATCCTGTAACATTGGTAAGGCTGGAGCACTTTTGAGACAGCTTAGTTAATCGTTATCAGGAGGGCTGAACTTGGCATCGGAGCTAAGCATCTGTCTTTAATTCAATGTTTGTTCCGCCCTATGGTCATGAGGTTTGGGTAATGACCGAAAGAATAAGATCGCGGGTACAAATGAGATTTCTTGGTTGTATTGGTTGGGTAACTCGTCGAGATTAACTTAGGAACACCATAATACGAGAGGCACTCAAAGTTGAGCAGCTACTTCTTTGAACGTATAGGTCCATACTTCGATGGTTTGGGCACGTTAAATGCACTCGGCTTCCAAGACGTACCATGGAATCCGTGCCATCAGGTAGGCGTCCGCTGGGTAGGCCTAGGATGAGATGGTTAGACCAAGTTCGAAATCTCACCTCTACTCATATGGAGATAGCCCCTAATGATTTAGAGTCGGTGGCGGAAGATCAGGCGACCCTCATAGTGGATAAGCAGGTCATTTTGAAAATGTGAAGGTATGAGGTAAGAGTTGCAGTTTCTCATTTTGCAAATCGACAACAATCTGTATCTTAAGATTATCATTTGGTATCAAAGCAATTGAAATATGTTCATGTAAAAGTTGTAAAACGATTAATTAAAACTCGTGATGATGCATATACATTTTCTATAACACCAAGATCCTGAATAAAGTAGATTAAAATTTCAAGGTTGCATACATGTGTGTAGGTGCATATTGTATATTGTATATTCTGTTATAGTCACTTTATCATTGTAATAATGGCGGACGTGAACAATTAACGACTTTACTGTCAAATGTTATTCAACCCAGAGAGTCCTCTAACGTTTGCATAACTTCCTGTGAAATGTGGACAGACAGCAAATTCAATGGTGTGCACATTGCCGCCACCGATTGCCCCCATATTTTTCAATATTTGCTAATACGTTCTCATTAAGGTGTTATTGATGTTCGCATCCTTGCGAAGGGTTGAAAACAATTGGCCAATGCAACATACGTGCAACCACCAAACCACATGACTGTTGGCGGACGACACAGAGTTCCCTCTTTTTCGTTAAAATGTGTTAGCCCTACTCGTTGTCCGCCGCTTGGCCAACAACAAAAGCAGTGGTGCATGGAGGAATTTTCGAGGGTGATGATTTGATGTTGTGTATTTTTGTTTGGTGAGAAAAAAGGAAAACGTTGACGTAGAAAACAGTGATATGTTTGCTAACCATGGTTAAAGCTGCGTGAATACAGGAAAAATAAAAAAAAACTACGTTGGCTAAATAAAATCAAAGTAATTGAAACAATTGGGGTTTTAAGGAAGATATAACTTCTCGTATTGGCTGTCAAAAAATCGCTTTTTTTAAGAAAAAGATCCAGATTTGCACACATTTTATAGAACATAATACTTTCCTTCTATTTGAGCATGTAAAACAAAAAGTTGGGAAAAGCTAGGCTTTGGCCACCTTTGGGCTATCGCACTAAGAACCTCAACCAAATATAGACTTCCAAGGATTGCTCGTATTTGGGAGCTACAAGGTTACAAGAGTCATCCAACGATTTAAGTTGTAGCCAGAATTATAAATTGTACTGAACGCCAATTAACATCGGCCGCAGGCAAAGGCCACCTACCTGCATACATATCGACAATTTGTACGTATCATCGCAAATCACGTATTTTGGTTGTGATAAACACTATAATATTATTCTACAAAAATCAAATGAGGAGTCAAAATGACACTGGGAGTAGGAGCTCACAGCCTTGGTACGCTGTAGTGGACATGCAAAGAATTAGCTCGAAATATATGCACATAAACGCATGTTTATAGGTACATATATTATAGCAAAAGTGCTTGGAATGAGTTTTATCATTGCTCGCTTTTTCTGAATGAAATATACGGTCATAATGACACATTTGGACAGCCGTCATTACCGGAAAATATTGTCAGACTAAAATTAAGAACACAGTAGCAAATATCAAAATAAATCTTAACACGTAGACAATGAAAACAGTTCACTTATCAATTAAAGCGACGAGTTAATTCTTAACTCGACTAAGAGATTGCACATACATATGTTCCTTATTGAAACAAAACTCCCAAAGGAGTCGACTGCAAATAACAGAGTCAGTAAAAATTCAACGGCAAATGCAATCTGACAAACTCTACAATTTCTGAAAAAGAAGTGAAGGCATGTGAAAAATCCAGCGTATACATATTTTTTAAATCATAAACAAACGATAATCACTCTTTATGGCTTCTTTGGGTTCATAATTTACAAAACAACAATAAATAAAATCATGGTTTCTTTATTTAGATATGCATCGAGACCAGATGTTATACTTTTAATGCTATTGGTTATTAAAAGGGATTAGCTTCGTATGTTTTTATGAATATTACTACTACTAATGGGGATAGCTGTCACAGATCACAGCTGGAATCTATTTGATCTTTTAGCACAAATCATTTGTTTATTGTCAGGTGAAATAAAAAAAAACCAAAATTGCTACTGTATGTCATCTGATTAACATCATAATTTACGTTTGTACAAACTATTGTACAAGTCCTATAGCTACATGTTAAACTATGATATGTGAAATAATTACCGGCAAATTAACAAACCATTTTTAATTTACTCTTTAGACATCCAATTAACGTTGCCATGAGCGCAAGCAAGTCCATCTCTTCTGGGCTTTAATCGCAGCTCTTCAATTCCCAACTTTTTTTTTTTACTCACATGTATTTTTCCAACTTTTGAAAATGAATCTTTGGCGCCCTAGAACAGTCAATCATATATTTTAGAAATCCAGTTGTTTAACCTGTGGATCCGTATTAAGTTTCAATGTTCGTATAGACGAGATGTGTATGTTTATTTATCGCCCATTGATCAGGTTTCACGTATTAAGTTCTCTGGATTTAATCCTATAGCGAGCAGGGACATTAAAAGACGAACTTAAGAGATTCGCAAAAGCAGAAGAATCAATCCGCATGTGGTAAGTTACGTCATTGGGTTAAGAAAAGTTCGCCTTTCTTCCGTCACACTTAGATCAATGTAGATCCATTGTGACGTCCATGGTGGTGCAATTCAAATGGTTTTTAGACCTTTGAACCAACGGATTTTCTAGTCAGCCCGAACTGTTTATGAATTCATTCAGGTAATTTACGAACCTGTCGAAGCGTTCTTCAAGGAGTATGTTCCTAGGATTTTAGACTTAAGTTGACAGAGTCCTGGGCAGTGACAGAAAATTTGAAATATCCTCATGCACATTTATCACCAAAGCTTCCGGCAACATTATTTGCGTTTAATTGTAATTCCTGGGTATGGCACCTTACCCAGTTGTTGTCTTGTACCCTTTTTTTAAAGAGAAAACACAACCTTAAACAAGTTTCACTGGAAAACACCCCTATTGGTTTGTCCAGCGAAGCAAAGTATCTTGGAGTTATACTTGACAAAACGCTTACCTGAAACTCGCACCTTAATATGATTACCAACAAGGCGACTAGTCCAATGTTCATGTACCAGCGCTTGTACGACAAAACTTGGAGATGAACCGCCAAATAATTTATTAAGTTTCTCGCTTAGCCTGCGTAGGAATCATCAGGGCTATGAGAACGCGCCCAACGGCAGCTATAGGAGCAATGCTTAACCTCACGCCGCATGTGGCAATACAAAACGAAGCTGTGCTTAGTGTTGTAAGGCTGCCTAAGATACGAGATCTTAAAGTCGGTGGCCTTACAGGTCATCTAGGAATGCTAGAATACATTCATCGTGACCCAGATACCATGCTCAAGAGATATCGTTTCTACAGAAGTTTCAAAGTTGTTATAGGCGACCGCAGCGAATGGAGAAATGAAGGCCCTACTACACTACCAAATTTCCAAATCTGGTATACAGATGGTTCAAAATTGGAAAACGGATATACAGGTGTTGGGGTTTATGGTCCCAGTTCCCAACGCGCTACAGCGCTTGGGAAAGTCACCTTCAGTATTTCAAGTGAAAGTCCACGCTCTTGAACTGTGTGAAAGAGAATGCCTGCGGAGAAGAACCCAAGAAACTCGCATCTACATCTTTTCAGATAGTCTAGCAGCACTATTAGTCCTTAAATCCTATACTGTAGGGTCCAGGCTGGTCTGGGACTGTCTCAACCTTCTCGAAAGTCTTGCATCGGTAAATAAGGTTACTGTCGCCTGGATCTCAGGAAGGCTTGCCGCTTGCCGCGCTCTCGTTGGTCCTGTTTTGGGGTGCTACCCAACAGTTCCTACTCCGAGATAATACAATGGGAGATCAACAAACACGCCAACTATTGGGCCAACCTCCAGGGCCTTAGATAAACGAAAAAGTTCATCAATCCCAACCTATACAAGACCAAGACTTTACCTAATCTCATCAAAGACGAGTTAAGCGGACATTGTCCACTCAGATACCATCTGCATAAAATGAAAGTATCAGATACCGATATTTGCCAACTCTGTGGAGAAGAGAAAGATAACGCTGAACATGGTCTGTGCGTGTGACCAGGAGCCCCAAGGAAAGATTACTCCACTTGACCACTTGGAAAAAACCAACCTAAGGCTATACTGAGGTTTATCAGAAGTCTCAATATAACCTCTGAATAAACCATATGGGCCACCACAATAGACCTCATAGTTCGCAGTGCGCATTTGGGGACCATAATACAGAATAGCCAGTTGTTTCCTTGTTGAAATTAAAAATTGCTCTAGGTAAACCAAAGTCTAGTTTGTTGCAACCAATCATGTTGAGTGTATTACATTTTTCACGCGAATCGAAGGGACCTACAATTCATTCCCGACTCCGAAATCGTGTTGAGAAGCTTTTTGATGACTTTTTGAGAAGCTTAGGATGTTTGTCATTCTCCGACGAGAGGTGGTCATGGCTGGGGCTTTAACCTACACAGATCGCACAGCAGTCGGATTGTCGGATTTAGGCTGAGTGCATTCTATCTATCTTTGCTGTCTGTCATCATTTCATTTCTCACCTTCATTGAGCTCTCAGCCAATTCTGGGTTTAGGAGAAATCTATTCATAGCTGGTTCAACAGCTTGTGACTGGTAATTCCACGTGCTTAGAACGCATAGCCTTTTTCATGCCAGAAATCACTTTTATTGCCACCTGACTATCAACGACACAAAACTTCGTAGCAACTTGCTGAGCAGCTGTTGTTATTGCCAGAATCTCTGCTTGAAAAAGGAAGAACCCGTATTCTTATCGGAGGGTTCAATTGGTCCGAGGGCTTCGGAGTTGGCGCTCCAAATAAAACGTTTTCGTAGCACTGAAGAGTAGGTATCTTTACCTTCATATGTCCAGACATTATAAAGCCTCAAGTTTGTCGCGCCACCACCTGAACATCTTGTCTTAATATCAAAACAACGATTTCGCCATACAGCCTTAGAAGAGTCCCTTGTTTTATTGCCTTAGTATATAAAACGGCGTAGCAGCCCAAGGTTCGAAAACCTTTTTCATGACAAATTATACACTCGTAGGCTTGTTATTCCTGGACGAAAGGCGGTGCAGCAAATTTAGCTGTAGTTGTAGTTTTGCATATGCGCGTTGCAAGATATGCTTGTTGGATTTCTCTAAGCCTCTGACTCTGAAATCAAACCAGCTTTTATTGGTTTACCTCTTCAGGTAAGGCGGAAAAGAACAAATGAAAATATTATTTTTTTTTTTGAAAATCAATACATACAGTTGAATTCGGTTATAACGACCACTTACGGGAGACAAATTTTCCGTCGTTATAATCGGATGTCGTTATATCCGAATGAAATTAAAAATATTTTTTTCAAACTTAGTAGTTACACTAAAAACTATCTGCCAATATTATTTAGTGGAAGGCTTTTAATGACAAATTAAAACACAGTTGACACAAAAATCAAAGAAAATAAACTCCAGACGCGTTCAAACATTACTACGTCCTTTCTATAGAAGCAAATCACCAGAATGAAGCAAAAGTAATCGAAAATTCTTCGGTTTTGTTTTGATTACGGTCGTTATATCCGAATTTCCCGACAAACAAACACCACGAAAAAGTCGTTATAATCGAAATGGTCGTTATGGCCAAAGATTTTATTCATTATTATATGGCAAACTTAACTTTAGTTTCTAACTTCGTCGTTAAAACCGAAATGTCGTTATAACCGAGCTCGCTATTTGCGAATTTCACTGTATTCGAAATATTTCATACCGGCTGAAGAACTACCTAGATAAGGCTCTGTAAGTACCAGTGTCAGATATCTTGATCACTATATAGAAAACTTAAGAAAAATTAAGAAAGCCTGCAACGTATTCTTCATATGTAGGTTTAGGTATGCAAGCTGACAGCAGGGAACAATTAAGACTAAAGCCAAAAATTATGAAAACTTATATTGTTTGGTTGAAGGCTACAATTAGTGACAGTAAACAGAACTATCAGTGTTGGTATTACGAGTGCTCTACGCACAACTCGCACAGGAGCATTACACACCTTTCTCTATGTTTTGCCACTAAATTTAGAGATAAATTTCGAAGCAGGTAAAAATGCATCAAGGCTCACTAAGCTAGGTTGTTTAAGATCGTTTGGGACATAGCTGTATTTTTAACGAATATCTTACCGGCAATCTAATAATTTCCTCATAAGAACGTGATATTTCATTTTAACAAGTTGGAAACGAGTGTCACTAGATTCGAAAAAGTCAGAAATTACAGAACCGTAGTTCTTCGAATATCTCTGTCGTGAACCTTACCGTGGTTCTCCTGTGTTACTATTGTTCGTTCTTGGGACGTTTTGTGTGCTCAATAAGTTCACTAGGAACTTTATCTCGAGGTCGATGGCAACCAGATGCAGATCTTTTGTGGCATCTCAGTATTTCTCCATTAGGATTTATTTGCCATGTCTTTAAGTTAATGCTAAGGTGGACACGCATATGCCTAGTCTAAGAGTATTTTCTTACAAATATGAACGTAGACATCCATTTTTGAAAAGTATAATAGTAACGATCCTTACTTTTCAATTGTTTAGCACTTCAATTAGAGAAACCTAAAATATACCCATTTGCCTCAATGACGTGATTTATATTCCCTCTATTTAAATTTTTTTTTTTGGTATTCAACTACCTACATACCGTCCTAACTCTCTACTCTCTGAAAATGCCGACATTACTACATAATATAACTGCCTACGAATCCTTTTAGCTGCAGTCAATAAACAGTAACAAACAAACCAAATATGACATATCTCAAACAATAATACACTAGCGCTTTATAGCCAAAACAAATAAGAAAATCAAAAATAATTGCCAAATATACGTTTGCAGATACATATGTAGGTACCTATCTACGTATCTATGTTTGTATGTATATCGTGGAATAATGATTTACGAAGCATTTTGAATCATGTTTAAGAAATTAATTAATAAATACTGAAAATATCGATTTAAATTAATTTCGAGGCAATGATGTCAAAAAGGCAAATATGTTCCAAAGACACCCTCAACAATAGATGGCCACTGATTGGTTGCTCCAGCAGGCCATTGCCTGGCAACCGGGTTCCGCCTATATATACAGTTTTAAATGAAAATGAAGACGAATTTTACGCCGATACATAGGAAACCGACGCACAAGCCCACCCATTGAACAGGATTTGCTGACAAGCTCGATAGGCGTGGCTACAGCTGGGACGCAACGCGCATGCACACTCTTTTTTTTTTCTTGATTCCATATCCGCTGTTTGTATTGAGGGGTTTCCATAGATACGAGTTCTGTTTCTGTCGCATGCTGTATTTGTAGGCAGTAGTTTAAAACTCCCCCTCGAGCAGAGAGAATTGATATTTGAAAATGAAAATACGTTCATGAAATATATTAAAAATATCATAGAGCCACTGAGAGAATCGAACGTACGGACAAATATCCACATTGCATAGGTCGCTCGAACTCATGATAATATTTGCATAAATCGTATGCATTTGAATGTAGCTGTCGTGTAGCTAAACTTATAAAGAGAATTAAATTTTGTTGGTTTATTAATGGTTTGTGGTTTTTTTTCTTTTCTGTCTCCCTCTCTTTCTCTCTCCCTCTTCTGGTTGCAATAAATCGATATTTAAGATATGTATCTACATTTTCAGAGCATTTGATGATGATTAGTAGGAATAATTAAATAACATATTTTTAGAACAATAAACGAAATTTATTGTGCTCTTGTACATTGACGCCTTAACCCCTAACCGGCTGTTTTTAATTCCTATGGCTTCTGTACATACGGATCTGAGTACGGATGTATGTGTGTACGTATTCGTTTTGGCCTAATTTACATATGGTGTTTTATTTTAAGAAATGTAATTGAACGACTCTGTGGATTTTATATACACCTAACACATGGATATTCTTACTGACATACATACAGCGATGGGAAGTATTTATAAGTTCATCTGCTGAATTGAGGGACTGTAGTAAATAGAAAAGGCCCTTTAGGAAAAAAAAAAACAGGGAAAATAATAAGGCCGGGATATAGAACTTACGATGTTGTTAGTAGCTAAAGGATTTATTGCTGCATGAGTAGAAAAAGCAGCAAAATATACCCTTCTGTTCTTATTAGACCGTAGTTAGCATTGTATGGTGTACCACAGATTAGATTTTAACTAAAAAAAACATCAACAAACATACATTGGTTATCTTGAGAACGTCTAAGTGGTGAGCAAATGTTAACAACCGTGAAAATAATTAAGTAGGTTACACATTGAAACACAATTTTTCTACGTTTTTAGTTAGCTTAATAAACCATAAAATAAGACAATTGAGAGCATTACACAGGAGACTATTAAGAGTAAGGTGCATGATTTTTCTATAAACACATGTGGGTAGGTAGGTACACCTTCGTACACATGTACATACATTTATTAGTATGTAGCTTGTTTAGTCTAAAAAGAGTCAAGTTAAAGTGATTACCTTGAGGTGCGTATTGACTTAAACATTTGGCTTCTGTTATGACTTTTGCAAGAAGGCCCTAATGAACCTCTATCCATAACAAAAATATGATTGGATTTAATTATCCATTATTTTGGGTGTATTATATTAGTGTATTATAAGAGGGCAGGTTTCGTGCGCCTTCAGGCATGGTCAAGTTCTTCTAAGGTGTCGGATTTTGGACGACTAAGCCTTCTCCACCTTCAGGCAATACAGCACCGGAACTGCTTCTTGCGTTACTTCAGGGTGATGTCACTTTTCCTGGCGCTCAAATCTTCTGTTGGATATTGAAAGCATTAAAATGCAAAATACAAAATGTTTAATATAATAATGTAAAGTTTCATATATTGTTAAGTTCGGTATTTCAAAATAAACTACTCTTGTAACATCGAAATCTGTGTTTATGAAGAAATGTATGGAATGAATTTGTAATTATTAATCCTTATAACGTTGAACAAAGAAGTTCTTTTGTCTTTAACTGCACCCACACCGGGAATTTTGTCAACGGGTCTTGTGCAACCGTACATCTTCTATGGCCCTGACGGATTATGTCATTTTCTCTCTGCTTCACCTTAATACCTCGTTGCAGGTCACCCTTGGTTTCAATTTGTATAACTCGTGCGCATTACTGTTATAATATATATAATACACCTAATATTGTTCAGTATGCGTTCGCCTACCTCTGTTTCCTATCTGCGGTTTCTGCAAGCCATCTGGTATATTCGAAAATGTGTGTTTTGGCGTTGCCTTTTGTCGAGTCCCCATACTGGCTTGCTTGGCTATCTATTTTTCCCATTCCCACCTCTACCTCTCCCAATTCGAGATGTTTCCGATTACTTCTGCAGTCCATCTTTATCTAGTCTTTCTATTGCAGTATTCTTGCCATCGTTGTATTGCGATCTCCTGACCTCCGCTGTTACTGTTTCCTTTTAATCTTCTGCTTTTCTCTATTGAATGCAAATAATTTCTCTATGCCAAAGCCGATGGGCAATCGATAGGGATTACTCCGGCGACCACGAGGAAACGAGGGGTCGCCGTGGCTCAGTGGTTCGCGCGTTGGACTGCTTTCCAAACGACGTGGGTTCAAGCGCAAGCAAGGAACACCGAACATTTTTCGCGGCACCACCTCTCGTCGGGGAATGACAAGCCTTCGGGAGTATAATCTGTCATGAAAGAGCTTCTCAATTCGCCATTCGGAGTCGGCAATAAATTGTAGGTCCCTTCCATTCGTGCGAAATATGTAACACGCACAACATGAATGGTTGCGAGAAGCTAGGCCTTGGCTCAACTCAAACTGTCACGCCAGCTATTTGTTTTTATTTTTTAAACCTCGATTAACTCTTTCCAAGCAGCACTCTAATGCATAGTTTTAAGATGGCCGCTGCCACTGCCAGCCCTAGCAGAGTGACGACTAACTCAAATACACATATGGGTGCCAGGTTCTCGAACGACTTGTCATGCCCACAACGGGTCGATAGCTCTCGGGGTATAATGTTCCTTGTCGTAATTAACTTAACGTACTTAAGGGAACTAGAAACTAAACACACTGTCAGGGAAAGGTCAATCAAATTTCTGGATTATTTTAATTAATAAGGGACTCCCACATTAAGCATGGCAGGTCGGTTCTCAACTTTATTGCTTTTGACAGATACTTACGTGGCCATACTTAGGTGTACTTTGTTTTCCACTTGAAACCCATAGTTATCCAACACTCCAGATTCGTTTCTTTTCATCAACTTCTTTAAACATGGATACGAGTGCAAGACTCTCAAAAGGTTCCTTGAATTTTATTACGATCGATTCAAGTGGGAAGCCAGTCGCAAAAAAATAATAAGTTTTGTCCCCGGAAATCTTAAAAACAATTAAAGTGGGCAATAAAATTGAGCGTCGATAACAAATCTTCAAATCTTTATTTCGTTACGATTGAATCAGTCATTTCATATTAATAATTATTTTTTATGTACAAAACTTTATGTGAATGTACATATATACATATGTACAGTTACATATTTAATTTGATATGTATAGTACCGAAACCAAAATCGATTTTAAAAGAGAACGACTTTAAAAAATAATGTTAGTCATCTTTTCCAAAGCCAATGTTGGCAAACTCTTATAGTGAAACACCTGCAAGGCATAGAGTAGGTAATTCTATCCACAGTCCACAAAGTTATGGGTTCATTAACCAACCACGGTGAACATTTTTTCAATTAGGTATATCCTGAAAATGAGACTACCATCCGGAAAGCCACCCATAGAGCAATGCCGAAAAGGACACCTACTGTATGTTTCGCCTAAACACTTCACCTGACTCCGTACATATCGATTTTTTTCTCTATCGTATACATTTACATTATAAGGGTAACCCATAATCCCTTGAGAGTTAAGTTAGGGATAATCAAAAATAAATTTATTCACAGTCACCTACATTTTATAGGGTAAGTATGGACTTACAGTTGTGGCACACAGATTGAAACCGAGAGAATGCAATTTGCTTCTATAAATGAAATAAAAATTTGTCGCACAAATATCCACGACATCTTTTTGAAGTATGCCAATGCCAACGTACACACTGTCAACATCCTTTACCCATTTTCAACTCAACGGCGGCTTTGGTCGCTTGTTTCGGTTATCTGGGAAGCATTCTCAAATGTAGGAATAGGTACACGTTTGCAGTGTTATTATGCTATTAAATGTTTATTTTTTGTTTCCACTTTTGTGGAGGTGTTTCGCCATCCGACAAATGCAATTTTAAGTAGACCAAAAATTGCGCTAAGCCACACGGTATGATTTGAGAAAATTTATGGGAAACGAAATGGTCAATTGAAATTAATCTGTACCGACTAATGTTTTGTTTAAAATAGAAAAAAATTAATACCCAGAAAGGAGGTCAACGTTCAGTTCAGCGTATTCAGTATGCAGCGGCTTCCTGTGAACGACATACATATGTATATGTATGTATGTACTATGTGTACAGTGAAAACTCCCTTAGGCGGACAGCGACGGTGCCAACATTTTTGTCCACCCAAGGGAGTTGTCCGTCCAAGAGAAGAACAAATGTTAAATGTTTTTTTAGTTTTGTTTAGGAAAATATGTCCGTTTAAGGGAACTGGGAGATTTCACTATATGTACATAATTTGTCTTAAATAAATCGTATACTCGTGCTTACTTGAGTCGTAAATCTAAGAGAATGAGGAATTATCTGCAAAATTAACTCGCTAGAGTTCATTGGAAGTATTTTGTATAACTCATTACGACCCTTAATAATAACTTAATATCAATTTGGCATAAACAGTTTTAGAGTAAGACCTATTGAAGCTACACTGTGTGTGGAAAGCAAATTTGACCAAGTTGGTTCGAATCCTTGGTCGTCGTTTATGCATCATCGATGGTGCCACCAAAGTGAAGATTTTCCGGTTTGGGTGTAAAAACTCTTGTCTTGCGACTAATTGGGCACATTTTATTTTCAAGATATCTGCAATTTCAGATGAACGGAGCGTTCTGATTAAACGAGAGCCTGTCATGTGACAGAAAAAAAGACAACTTTTTGTGCGGTAGTGGACTGGATTATAAGTCTAGAAAAGTTTGTCTTACTTCTCTGTCAGTTGACAAAATGTAATAGGCAGCTTTTATTTCAAAATTTCAAATATGCATGTTTTTGTTACTACTTACTTTGTTAAGGTGGCGCTATAGTCCGGGATAGACCTGAGCCACAACCAACAAGTCTCTCCAGCCAGCTCGATCTTTAGCTAGCTGCCTCCAGTTTCGCACGCCAAGTTGGTTGAGGTTACCTTCCACTTGCGTGTTCCACCTGAGTCACGGTCTTCTTCTACCGCGCCGTCCCTCTGGTGTGGATTCGAAGATTTTCCGGGCCGGAGCATTGATGTCCATCCGTAGACCCAGCCCCCTCAGTTATTGGAGCTTCACTCTTCTGGCTAACTCGATGTCGCTGTACAGCCCATACAGTTCGTCGTTGTATCTTCTCCTCCACTCACCGTCTATGCAGACGGGAGCGAAAATCCCCCGAAAAATTTTTCTCTCGAAACAGCCGAGACTAACTTCATCCTCAGTTCATGCATCTGCGTCATAGAGCAGGACTGGGACGATTAAGGTCTTATAAAGTCACTTTAGTCGTTCGAGAGAGGGCTTTGCAATTCAATTGCCTTCCTAGCCCAAAGAAACAGAGATTGGCAAGAGTTATTCTTCGTTTAATCTCTTTACTGAACTTGATGGAGCAGCCTTTTTTGAGGACCGGGAAAACAATACAGAGGTTCCGTTCATAGGGCACACTTTTCTTCGACCATATTTTACAATTGAGTTGGAGCATGCTCCTTACATTAGTCATCGCCTTCCCCCTTGAACAGCTCGGCAACAAGGCCGTCAGCACCAGCAGCTTTATTGGACTTCACTTCGTCCAGGTCGCGTGGAGGGAATTGTTGGTCTTCGTCGTCCAGGTTGAATGGTTCATTCTACCTGAAAATGATTTTAATTCGTTGTCACCGTTAAACAGTCTGCAGAAATAGTCCTTCCCTGGCCAGATATGTTAAGTCAAAAAACTTGATAGTTGTATATCCTACGAATTGACTGAAACCACAAATATTTTGAAGACTACATGTCACCACTTAGTCAATCGTAACAGAATTGAGGCATTTTTGAAGCGAATTGTTACGTATGATGAAGAGTGGGTTCTGTAAACGATTAAATAAACGGCTAAACAGCTCAGCAGAGTCATACTGCAGGGAAATTACTATTGTGTATGAATAAATAAGCCATTTTTTCTGCATAGAGTTTGACATTTTTTACCGAAATTTTTTACCGGACTATGGGATAGTAGAGTTAAATATTTAATATTAATTTTGACTGATCCGCCCAATTTTTCTTTTCATACTAAGGTATGGAGCCCCAAAAACCTAAAAAAATTAAACTTGTCACGCTATAATTCTATGTAGAATTCGAAATTAATGATTTTTAGATTTTTTCCTTTACCTGATCTTACATTCATATGTATGTATGTATGTTAGTGCTTTGTACCAAATATGTAGATTCTAGAAAAGAGAACCAAAAATGTTGCTCTCTAATTTTTTGATTTTGATTTGCAAAACACGCTTAATTATCGTCACCTTTTATTTCAGAAATTGAGAAACACACTCTACTAGAAATAAAAATACTAAATCATCATAAGTGTTTATTGTCAACATACATATGTAGCCTTAAAGGTATAATACAATACCTGCAAAAATAATTTCAAGCAAGTACATAATTTGGAATACTGTTGAAATATCTATTTAAGGGAATTTTAAACTTAAAACGGATTAGCAAAACAAGATTGTTTGTCTTCAGCATCTTCATAAAACGTCTACATCATCATAATGTGTTTCAACGCTTAAATTTACGGTCTAAATTTTCCCCTTAAGTCGTAATATTCTCAACTTATTTATAAAACTCATTGCTTGGTTTCTATATTTAGAGTGCATTTGAATAATTGCCACCTATAATATCTCTTCTGCTAAGCCATCTCTTTGGGTTCGGTCATGGAGATTCCTGGAAATTCGCAAAGTACTACTCAGGTCTTCTTTAAACATGGCGAGCATACTTGAAATGTTAACTAACAGAGCTATCCTGCGATTGATACAAACACACTTTTTTTGGTTCTGAATTGGGTGATTTGCAAACAATCTACTTCTACATTTACGGGGGCTAATGAACGTAGAAAAGATTTTTGATATGTTATCAATGCAGTCTAAATGAGATAACAGTTGCCTGGTAACACTATGAATTCGATGTATGAATTCGGATTAAAAAATGATCTGGTGCAGTTTTCAAAACAGTGGAAGTGGAACTGAAATGCATTATCACTTTGACCTTGACAGCGCCCGCGGATAAACCGAACCGAACGATAAATGCGCTCACCAAGAGCCGGTCAAAGATCCAAATCACGTTGTGCGTCGGGGTCACTTGACCTACGCGAAAAGGGGAATCTAACTGATGATTACAATACAAACCTCGGATAAAAGGACTGACTAAAATTTTGCGATCCAAGCCAATTCGGATGTGTAACGTTCGTACTCTGAACAGACTAGACGAGATCCTCGAACGCTACGAAAAGCAGAAATGCAGAGATGCAGAAATGTTACACCAAGCAAAGAATTCAAATATTATATGAGAGGTAAAGAGGGCAACTGAAGGTTTCGGAAATACCACAGTGGGAAAACAGGTAGTTCTGAACATATGGAAAACTTTCTGCGGACGATATTAAAAGGTGACGAAACCCAAAACCCCGCTGCCAGTCATAGGGCCGAAAAATTGATGATCGACCATATATTCCCACTACGCCAAATTTTGAAGAATATCCAATAGTTCCAGATTGATACTCACTATCCATTCATCGATTTCAAGGCTGCATGTAGTGTATTCAGAGCTGAGCTTTTTTGCGCAATGTTTTGTTTTAGTATTCCTGCAAAACTCATTCAATACCCATTCACTTACTCTGTCAAGGTCGAAAAAAAAACAACTAAGACCTTCAATACTAGAAGTTTTAGGCAGAGTGACGCACTTTTATGCAGTTTCTTCAATCTCGTACTGGACTCGTACTGAATGTTGATGAGTGCAAAATTCCTATCTCAAGACATCAGGCACTATTTTTCACAGATCGTTAAAAATACTTGGTTACATAGATGATATTGTCAATCTTTACAACAGACTTCAGACAGTCTATAACTTCATCGTTCGCATCTTTTAAAAAAAAACAAAGGCCTTATTTCGCATTAGGTTAGGTGACTGCTCCCGGTCTTAGATCATATTGGTCCATTGTGATACCACGATAAAGAACCGGCTTACAAGCATCAGGAACCAGAGTATGTAACACAGAGTACATTGAGATGGACAACTCAAAGAGTTGAACCATTTCGTCCTGGAGATGAAGTTTCTTACCTTCAAAATGTCGAGCTCGGCTAGCTCCTTAAGATCGTCGTAAAAGTATTACCCGAGGGTTTTTCTTCTTAGCGTCGGAAGGGTAGGACACGTGCACAGTAGGTGTGTTGTAGTTCTTCTTCATCGTCGTCTCTGCAGCTTCCATAGAAATAATTGGAGGTGACCCCCAGTCCCAGTGCATATCTGCCTATCAAGCAGTCCGGTGAGGACTCCTATTAGTGAAACTAAGTTTTTTTTTTCTCAGTTAATGGATAAAAGTCTCTCCGCCTTCGTCAAATCCAGGTTAGGCCACATTTGTTTTGACAGGAGACAAGTGCTGATGTTGTTCTACCTGTGGTTTGCCAGTTTCTTAGCATCCGTGTCAAGGAAGAATTTGATCGATTTTGCAGGCGCAGGTGGTTCCAGGTTTTCGGGGATATGCCGTCCTTCACCCTCTTTTGCCATCTCGTCTGCTCTGCAATTGCCTGGAACGTCCCTGTGTCCTGGGACCCAGCATACGGTAACGTCGCACCTGTCCGCAATCCTGTTAAAAGATCTGCGGCATTGCTTTTCCAACCTTGATCGTATTGTCGGCGATCCCAAGGCTTTAATAGCTGCCTGACTATCTACGTATAGTGCATTAGCGCTACAATCTATCGCGTTAATTCAAAGCTAAGTTGCAGCTTCGCAGACAGCAATTTCCGCTTGAAACAGATAACAGTGATCTGGCACTCGCGTGATAATGGTTAAGCTAGATGCGTTGGAGAAGACTACTGCGTCCACTCGCTGTCTTAGATCCGTCTGCGAATGTTTCTAGCGCGGAATTGCTCAAAACAGTACCAGACTTCCAAGAGCTTCTGCTAGGAATCCGAATTTTGTACCTGACGTTGAAGGCAATATGGGGGACAACCTTTAGGCTCAACACAACATAAAAATGATTTTTCGTAAATAGAGTGCGGAAGTGGAATTCACTTTAAGAAATGACAGGTAAAAAAATTACAATTGTACATTTATGGATTTTATAAGAATTAATTGAAATAAATTAAAATTAAGTCAAGCAAAGAGGTCAAAGGGCAAATTCTACAATCACTCTCAGTTTCTCACTACATTAATCATAGTTTTACTCTTACTTGAGATTAAAATGCAATGTGAAGTCGTCAATCTAAAATACGCAGTTCAGGGAAATCTGCAGCTATGAATTGACCCTCGCGCAACAACGAGCAGTTCAATACGAAAATTGGTGCAAAACCCTTTTTCACCACAAAACCATCCGCACGTATAATTTGAGTCTCCATATGGTCTAATAACGAGACATATTGCCAAATGTTACACATTTGGAAACAGAGAGGAACAGTGATATATGTTCTTCTATGTGCATGTACTAACGGGTGTACAGCCGCAATGATAAAAACAATCACAAGTACATCCACAGAACAGTAGCACAGATTCGAAAGGCATTAACGAGGGAAAATGTAGTGAAAAAAGTGGTTCGATAGGCAATATAATACGACCACAAAAAGGGCAAAAAGGTTTTTACGTCCTGAGCAGCGAGATATATCTAAAGTGCACGTCCTGGTTGTAAGGACTTGCTTAAGCAAATTAACACACACTTATGCACATATACGTACATACATATGTGCGCACATGCGGATATGTTGTGCGAGTTTGAGTTGCATCTGTTTCATATCCAAATTCCAAACCCGTTGATTAGTGTGATTAAGTGCAAAATCCGCTCGAAGGATATGCGAACGAAGGAGAATATATTTTTATGTGAATATGATCACCTCTTGTTCCCGACCGCCCGTGCCTGGGAAAGCCTTTTACTTTCCAGCAATTTTCGTTTCGCGTTTCTCTAATGTGAGGCGTTTCATCTTACGCTTTTACTCTACGAGAAAAATGTACTGAAGTTTCACTACACAAAATTTGCTGCATATTATTGTGTCGATTACACAATATGTGTAACATGTGAACATGCGATCCATTTCATCATTACGCATTTAATAAATAAATAGTTGGCGCGACAGCTCGGAATGAGCCAAGGTCTAGCTTCTCGCAACCATTCATGTTGTGCGTGTTATATTGTTTGCACGAATGGAGGGGATATACAATTTATTGCCGACCCCGAACGGCGAAGTGAGAAGCTGTATCATGACAGATTTTACTCCCGGAGGCTTGTCATTCCCCGACGAGAGGTGGTGCCGCGAAAAATGTTCGGTGTTCCTGGCTGGGGCTTGAACCCACGCCGCTCCGTCGCTCGGACGCACTAACCACCGACCCACGGCGACCACTTTACTTTATTACGCATTGACGGATCAAAATTCGTCCAAAGTCGACCGATCGGTAGCTACTGATGCGTGTGGTTGTGGAATATGTTTCCAGCGAGCACATAACAAAAAAGGGGGCGTAGAACTCTAGAACTCTTTTTAATTTTCTTTGAAGCTTATGTCTTTAAAGCTCTTTACAGAACAGAGTGTCTCCGCTAGGCCCGCATCGCTAATTTTTCTAAAATCATCTGTTTCCTTTAACGCAACCATGGGTTAGCCCCATTGTGGCAAGAAAAAAATTTTCTTGCAAAAAATCTTTGTTCATAGTCTAACTATTTTCGCAAGACTGCGATAATGTTGGTCCAATTGGCAACATAGAAACATGAAGTGAACAAAGTTGCAGACAAGAACAGTTGCATATATGTACCTATAAGCTCACAGAAAAACCGTACCGTACGTTTCCTAAACTTTTGTGACAGTGGAAAAAAAAACTAAAACGTACGTGGTTCAAAATCTGTACCACCTTCGTGCAATGGCTCAAGAAAACATGCTTCAAATTTTGTACGCGCTTCGCCATAAGAGATGAAGTATGTCGAAGGTTTTAGAACCGATCTTCATTTCTTCTGACTTATGACAGCTTTTACAGTTATTCAGGGAGTTGATGCCCAATCCAGTGGTCATTGTGCCTATGGCACACCGGTTAAGATATCCGCTTCTCATTTATCGTGGAGCTACAGTCTGTTGTGGAACTGGGCCTCAACCAACAAGGGTCTCCAGCCAGCTCGATCTTTAGCCAGCTGTCTGCAGTTTCGCACGATAAGTTGGTTAAGGTCCCCTTCCAATGGCGGTCTTCTTCTACTGCGCCGGGTGTGGATTCGAAGATTTCCCGGGCGACGGTTGATTGATCAGAAGATGTCCACGTTCCTTTGTGAAGATGTGGAAATCACGTACTAGCTACGACAACATTTCGCCCCGTAGCAAAATCGATCAGCCTAAATCCGTAATTGGAGGTGGTGTCGTGTAGGCTGTATTTTCCGAAAGTACTACCAAAGGTGCCCTCTCTTCCTAACTTTGCGTTAAAATCGTCTGGGACAATTTTAATGCCATAGCTAAGGCACTGCTCGTTAGTCTTCGTAGAACCTTCGTTAGAGGTCGTAGAACCTGTATATGGTGTCGTCGTCTTTCTCCTCTGTGGTAGCATGCGCGCATATCAGGCTTATGTTGGCGAATTTAGCCTTGATGTGAATTGTCATGAGGCGCTTGTTCACATACCTGAAGCTCAAGACTCTTCCCTAAGTCTGCCTCCAACGACGAATCCACACCCAAATGAGCGCTGCTTTGGCTGCCGGTAGAAATCCCAGTTTTCCATCCTTTTTCGCCCGGGCCATCCCAGCGCACTTCTTGGATGGCGAAAATGTCTGCTCTGCAGCAGTCTAAGAGCCTCTGCTAGTTGTTCGGCTGCACGCGGTTTGTTAAGCGACCTAACATTCTGCGTACAGATCCGAAATTCGTTGTCTTAAAGTCGTTTGCATGGGTTTTTATCAGTAAATTCGTCCGTATCCAAGGCTTGTTGTTTTTTTCGTAACAATATATTTTTTAAATGGAGAAGCTGTCAACCGCGAGCACAACTCTCAACCTGGAGAGCCAGTCTCTTTGTTGAACCCCTTTGGCTTATGGGATCGAATCATCCGGTCCTCATTGGCCTTTTATCCGATTTCGTCGAAGCAGTCCATATGAGGTGTTCACTAAGTAGTTCAACCTAACTGGAACTGTAGACACCACCGTTGATTTCATCATGGGATTTCTTCCGCTGCTGTCTGTATGGGAGAGTGCCTTAGTGTGAACACTTTCCCAGAACCTCAACAAAGAAAACATTAATATGTTTGAAAAATATGCCAAATTTTTGCGAGCTCTCAAATTCAGTTTGTGCAGTGTTTGGCCCAATATTAATTTAGTTGATAACTCAATGGAATTAAATCGAGTATGGGCTGATTTAAAAACAAAAAGCCGGTACAGGACACTTCGTAAAAACTTTATGAAACCAATACGTGCCCTTTATAGGAGCAAATATGTAGGTAAAACGAAAAGACCTTTGATCAAAAGTTAATGAAAATTGAATAAAACAGAAAACTCGAAACAGAATTCCAGAGCTAACATAATAACACTAATCCGAAACAACAATACCATAGAAAGGCGTTGGAGTTAAAGGAGTAAACAAGAGCAGGTAAACAGAAAGTATCAACAAAAGCACACACGAGGGGCGCCCCAACAAAATGACATGCAAGTATCATACTCGTACATATTTATGTATGCACATACCTATGTATGTACACTAATAAATAAAAATACGAACCAACCGAAATCTGAGAGAAAAAGAAGGTCAGTAATAATGCTCGCACATGGATAGTTGACAAAATCAACCTGAAGCAGCCATCTCGCAAGGTTAAGTACGAGTACAACAAAGCTGAAATCACCGTCGGGAACCCTGAAGTGCTTGTGCTATCGTAGACGCAGAACGTTCCATAATCATATGAAAGCAATGTAATGCAAGAACGAATTTGAGCGAGCAAAGGGGTTGGTATAATTCTGAAAGCAAGGAAGACGAAAGAACTTAGCAATTTGCCAGGCATCATTGACCATTATGCTTAGTCAAAGGAGTAATAGAACTAATTTTTGTCTGCAGGCTTTGCAAGTAGTGGTTAATGCGAAGGTCACTGGGATCACCGTTATGGAAGGATATCACATTCTTTGCGTTAAAAGGATAATTGGGTAAAAATGTGGAGGTTAACATTTTAGTATAAGAATATATGTACATATGTATGTACATTTGCACGTTTGTATGTACATACCTAATGATATTGTGAAGACTTTTTATTTCTTAGAAAAATACGCGCTCGTTTAAAACTTTTTAGTTCTCCTTCAACTCATTCCCAGGACAGTGCTTTCCCTTTTACTGCCTTGCGAAAAACAAACTATACGTATTTGACTTTGTGCAGAAACTACATGGACACCACACCTTGAGGTTGAATAGACCAAAAATTCATAAGGCGATGCAAAGAAATAAGATTGTGTTAAAATACTTCTAGGTACCTTCTTGTGTATAGACAACACTGTCATATAACATACCATAGGTATAGAGAGAGTTTAGGTTAGGTTAGGTATCTGGGTTGATGAGGAAGAAAGCACTCGACCTCATCACACTTAGGTCCTTGTGTACTCATTGTGATTCCGATGGGAGTTGATTCTGGTTCCTACCGGGCTTCTACCTTACCGCTTGTTCTGCACTTGCGTCTCCAGCCATCATGATGTCTTCAGAAAAATGGACCGTTTAGTAGAACATCAGATAGTTCTTATTCTTATTATTATTTATCGTATTTTGGCCAATGTTTACTTGTAGATATACCACAGGTAGTAAGTGACTTCCACCTACTGTTGGCTGTCGTCAGATTCTTACACTCCATTCGCTCTCTGAGATTACAGAGTAGGGGCTTAATCCATTGCAGATCTCGATTTTGGTCTATTGTAGACCCTATTCTTGCAAGTTCGTCGGCTATCTAGTTTCTGGTTATGTCCTTGTGACCAAGGACGCAGCAGAGAGTAACACTGAGCTGCGAGCCATGAACCTTAAGCTCTTCGCAACAACGTCGAACAAGCTTCGATTTTATTTCAGTAGCAGAAATTGCTTTAATAGCAATGATGTCATCTCGTGGGATTGCCATCATTGATACAATACTGGCTGCCTCTGTCCCTGCCAGGACCTCCGCTTGAAAGACACTGCTGTGTCAAGGCAAGGCAAGGTCGTCTCCATTTATAATGCAGGTGAACTCAGCCACATCATTTCGCAAGATTTTGAAAATATTCACATTTTGAATATTCACATTCGCCTAGAACCGGGTCTCTACGTCTTACTAAAAAGTGTTTATGTATGTATAGGTTAGGTTAGGTAAGTGGGCAGGAGTAAGGAAGAAACCACATCGCCACACTCAGGTCAATTGAGAGAAGAGAGATGTCCCCTGCCCGCAAAAACGCTACCCAATAGTTACAGTTATATACATACATATGTACATATATACATATCAAATGAGTATCAGTAGAACATGACCATGTCCTATCTAAAAGATCGTCAGTATAGAGTTTTTTTTAGAACTTGTATTTCAAAACCAATCATGGCGTTCTCAGGAGTGCCTCAGGGTAGCCACCTAGGCCCTCTGATTTTCGTACTGACTACAAATGATATAGAGCTTGCCGTTACGCATTCTGACCTTCAAATCTACGCAGACGACATGAGGATCTCTAGACAAATTTCACGTATTGCTGATTCTCACTCACTACAGGCTGACCTCAACTCATTCTTCACCTGATGCCAAAAAAATCTCTTGGAGCTCAATGTGAAAAAATGTCAGTCTATTACTTACTCTCGCAAACGCCCCCCGCTGTCTCAAAGAACATACTTTATTAACAATGAGCTCGTTCCCTCAGTGACCTCAATGCGTGATCTGGGCATCATCTGCGACCCTGAACTTAACTTCCGTTCTCACATCGACAGCATTATTAATAGAGCTAACTCAGCACTTGGCTTTGTCAAACGTTGGTCGAAAGAATTTTCCAACCCATACGTCACCAAATCCCTTTATATCACTTTCGTAAGACCGCTCCTTGAATATGCTAGTGTGGTCTGGTCACCCTACCAACAAGTCCACATTCAGAGAATCAATGCTGTTCAGCGTAGATTCGTACGATTTGCCTTGCGTGGCCTGGGCTGGGATGGCCCTTTCAACTTACCTCCATACGAGAACCGACTGAAATTGTTAGACCTGCAAACCTTATACACACGCGTAATGTCACTGATATACTATTTGTACATCAGTTATTGACTGGAATCCTTGATTGCCCTCATCTGCTTCAACAGTTCTCCCTTAACACTAATCCCCACCGCTTGAGATCTGTCCCTTTGTTTTGCCTCAACTACCACCGCACGGAGTATGGTCAGCACGAACCCCTAACAAGAATGCTAATAAACGCTAATATGTGCTCCAATATCTTTGACCTACACTGTAGTAAATCCTCTCTGAGAAATTCCCTTCGCAACCTACCTTCCAACTGTTTCTCTTGACATATTAAAACTACCCTTCACTTTAATTTTTTATTTTTTTTTTTAATTTAGTAGTTTTTAAGTTTTTGTTATGTTTAGCTTTAAGTCTATTTATTAATTTTTAAGATTTTGTTATGTTAAAGATTCTCATGTACATATGTTACACAGATGACGGATTTAGAGCTGGAGTATACGGAGCTGTATCTAACCTCAGGAAACCATGACCATTTATGATACTATAAAAGATGAAGCGCATGACTAATGAAGGTGACAGACAAGACAGAACATTCGCAAAAGAACGAAACATCTCCTATAAACTGATTAAGAGTCAGATTCAAATAGCCACAGTGTTTCTCACTCGACAGTTGCCTGTGACAATAACACCGAAAATAAAGCAAATGAAATACTTAAGAAACAAGAGACCGCATTCATCACTAGCGAGTTTAAGAGAACTGGCGGTCCCATTTTTTTATAATCCACACGCGCATGAAGGCAACATGAATACTCTTTTATTATTCACACCACGCGAGCAAGGTGCAGTGGTTCGATCAAAGGCCTTATAAGATCCAAATCTGTATACCACCAACCGAAACCAAAGGCGATTTGAAAGTATATATGTAATTGTTCAGGGAGGCGAATCAGAGGTGAACAAAAATATTTATCAGTTCGCATTCAATTTTTTCTAATTCACATGAGAAATCCACTATGGAGAACAGAATGTATCTATGAACATCTACATACATGGACCAAAACATTGCCACTTGGTCTATAGAATCTGAGAATCCTTATCGGTTTTATCTGCGCACAAGTTGATAGGGTTCTGAACCAAGTTGGTGTGCTTAACTGGAGACAGTTAGTCAGGCTAGAGATATGGCAGAGAGCCAGGATTGTACATGTCCATAAGAAAAAAGTTGGACGTTGTTAAAGTTTGGAGTTGGATTATTCTTATTTAAATACACAAAAATCGACATGATCCAAACAATAAACGCTTCCCAAGCCAAGTCAATGCGCATCAATATCCACTGCCGACGACCTTGACGTCACAAAAAAAAATTAAACGTCGATGATCGTTGTGAAGGGTTGATAATTAAACTTCTGATATGAGTAGTACCCTAACGAATCAATAATTTGTTTAGGATTTCTTTCTTTCTTTCTAAACCTTAAAGTTTACTTTTGTCCACTCCCAAAGCGGGGACGTCAAAGTAAAAAATGCATTCCAAGCAGTCATAGTCACATATACGGTTCATGTGTCCCTGGCATTATGTCAAAATCACTTTAGAGGATTTTCAAATTTAAGGTGACAAAGACACTACTTATGTCGGAACTATTGAGAGCTCAGTCTAGACGAAGCCCCAAATGACAACGGTAATATCATGAATTGATTGATATTGTAACTGAAACTAATTGATAACCAGTATTCGGTTCCCACACCGCGAAATGCCGAAAGGTGTTTATCGATAAGGCGCGCGGTCATTTCTGATTGATGCTCGACACGCTTTTAGTACTATAGAAACACCTTACAAATAAAGAGACACATGAGACACAAGTCGCTTCACCCAGGCAATGTCAAGAGAAAACCCCAGAAGCCATGAAAAGTGATTTTAATAAAATATTTGTGTTTTAATTTATATTGTATTTAATCTATAAATTGGAATACAGAGCAACAATTAAGATAATTTTGACATCTAGTGTGTGTATGTATTTACAAATGCGTTTTTTATCAAAATTCATACTCGTATACATGAAGACACAAAGCAATGTACGATGATCTCTGCGAATATACATACATACTAATTAATTATTGGGTAAGATCATTCCGCTTAATTCTTTCATTTGCAGTATTGGCATCCTGATACCTAATGTCCTAAATATACAAAATGTAGCCTTAGTGCTGGTCGCGCTGGGCTCTGTACCACACGCAAGAAATGGATTACGTTTTCTTGCATACATTCTCACCTATGTAGATATCAATTAAGATCACTGACATTGCTCGAAAAGGTAATGTTGGCCAAAAGTGGAATGGTGGCCAAAATTTGTTGGCTTGCGATTGACTAAGATAGAGCCTAGTACCTTTGAGTCTTGATCGACGTAAAACTCTCTTTCAAAGAGCATCTGACTTATGCAAATGAAAAAGCTGAAAAAATGTAATGAGCGTTGGCATATTGTGGTACATCAGTGGATAGGCACAGTCGGAGTCTGTAACATGTAAAGTTGTAAACGTTGTAACGTTAATGGCAGTTTAAAGTTCATGCGGATAAATTAGGCAACTTGCAGACGGTGCATCGATAGGAATCTTCACATTTCGCGCAATACCCGATAAAAGTAGGTATTTAAAATCAAAAAGGCAATTTCATAAAATTTTTCAACACAAGACTGGGAATTGCTATGTACATACTAAGTAAGTACAAGCTCTCCGAAAATTCTAAGTGCTTTATAATAAAATAAAATGTCTCACTGGGAAAATTTTTATAAACCTAAATAAAGAGTGATCAACTAAGAGCTTCCTGAAGCTTTTTTTTAATAAAATGCATAAAAATCAATTAAATAATCGAAAATTGTATTTGAACAGTTAGTTTAGTTTATGGCAACATGTAAATGTTGTCCGCGACTAGCCCTCAGATGGTCCATTCATTTCGAGCATATCGGTCGGTATTCCGCTAATAACGCGTGTTATGTTCCCTTTCAAGGCATCAATCGATGGTGGTTTATTAACGTAAACAAGTTATTTCACATACCCCCACAAAAAATAATCCAGCGGAGCCAGATCAGATGATCTTGAAGATGTTTTCGTGAAAATTGTTTCTCAATCACTGGATAGTTTCGCCCGCTGTGTGGCACGTTGCACCATTCTGCTGAAACCGCAAGTAATCTACACCAATGTCTTGAACTTTTGGCAACAAAAATTCACGGATCATTGTTCTGTAGCGTTCGCCATTGACGGTTACGCGCCTTCATTCCGCATTTTCAAACAAAAACAGTCCGATGATACCGCTTGCAATTGATGCGGAAGCATTGGTAGCTCTTGGATCATCTCTGGCTACTTATCAGCCCAAATACGACAATTTTGTTTGTTGACGTATCTGTTAAGCCAAAGCCTCGTCGCTAAACACCATAAAATGGTCGAAGTGCATGAAAAACTTTTTGTCTGAGCACTGATTTCGGAAATAAATTTCCACAATTTGCAAACGTTCTACAGATGTAAGTTTATTCTTGTGCTATCCCCAAGAATCCCTATTAATAAAAGTATCTTGTATTGGATCACCCTTTATATAGTAACGAGCTTTTCGAATGCCACACTTTTGTAGCGCAATTAGGTAAGAGACCCCCAAACAGTTTATTTCATACTCTAATTCAGAATGAAAAATCCCGTACTATATTATTTTGAACCAATTGTTAAAACAAAACATTCTTATATGATAAAAACAACGTGGAACGAAGATGTTGCTTCAGACTTAAAACATGCTCGGACCAACTAAAATTCCTGTAGATTAAATGATCTAGGTATTTACATACATAGGTGTGTCGATGTGTCTTAGTGGTTAGTGCGAACTGCATGTGTTCGAGTCAAAGTCACGTCGTTGTTGCATTTGCGGACTTGTGACGTTTGCAAGTATTCTTTTGAGGAAAGATGTCCAAATGGCAAATTTATCCGATAATATTCTCCTGCTTGTAAATCTTAAACATTTGCGCTGCTTCGATGGCAATTTCCTTTGGTCATCGTCTTCGCTGCTGCTCTCATGCATATACATATGTACGTAGCCAATACTTTATCATCCATCCAAATAAATAAACGAAACGTAGTCTGCAAATAGGTCTGCAAATTTATCTGCAGATGTGCTATTTGTATATGTCCACAAAGGCAAATACGCTGAAATTTTTTTTGTAGACAATCCATTTGCGTCAGACATTGATAGCCATGGCCACTACAGAAACATCACAGGCAGCCGATGTGGTAATATGTATATCATATCATAGAGTTGTAACCACAACGATCTTAGGTCCCGTCTGTATAGAACTGACCGTCAGAGGAGGAGATGATAAAAGGACGAGCTGTATGAGGTGCGCCGCGACATCGATCTTATTAAAAAAAAAGTCCACATACAACGACTAAGATCCCGAATCTTAAATTAAAGACAGTTAGCTTACGATGCGTTTTTCTGTCATGGAAAAACTTACCAATTGGTCCTTTGGAGACGGCAATAAAAACTGTGGATTGCTTTTATTTGTGCAAAAAGTATAACTCATCATATGAATGGTAGCGAAAGGATCGGTCCTATGTTAGTATCCACATACATTTAATGTCAAATGGAGCAGGCTAACCAACTGTTTCATAATTAGTCTCAGTCTCGGTTAATACGGAACGCATTGCGCTTCGGCTTACAGGAGAAGAAAACTGTAGCATCTAGTTCTGACTAAAAACAGGAAAGCTATAATAAAAGAATTCTCAGGTGTCACATTTATTGAAAATTATCCTTAATTTTGCATGATTGATCTAAGGACATACGATGGCGTCTATAAAAACTTTCTTGCGAAGGCTTAGCTTTATACCCTAATACCCTTGCATTTTATTTAGTCTTACAGTATAGTGCCTGTATCTGGTTCTACGCTTGTTAAGATAAGCTTCGATATACAAAAACAAGAACAAAAACTCCCCCTTAAAATATGTCTGCCATTTAATAAGAGGCCTTTTTTCCCTAAGTTTTCACACTGTTTATTTCAACCAAAACGGTGGACTGCATAAATATGTGTACCTTACCTATGCATTATTCGCCAGGCATAGCTTTGAGACTGGAATCGCTGAAGGTCCTACCTTCTGCTGCTGCTTCTTTTTGTTCACCATCGACCAATTATTTACACTGCGGCAGATCTTAAAGAAAATCCAGAAACTTTAAATCGATAAATATCACCTCTTCATCGATTTTAAGGCCGCGTATAAAGGCATCTATAGAGACGGGCTATAAAGGGCCATGTCTAGTTTTGGCATCTCTGCCAAGCTCGTCCGTTTGTGCAGGATGACGATGGAGAATGCACGCTGCTCCATCAGGGTCGGTCAAGACCTCACCGAGACCTTTGATGTCAAAAAAGGATTTAGGTAAGGCGACGCGCTGTCATGCGACTTCTTCAACATCGTTCTTGAAAAAATGGTGCAAAACTCAAGTGCCAACTCCAGAGGCACAATCTTTCAAAAGTCACTCACTCAGCGTGATGTCACTGGCGCGTTCGTGAGTATTGAGACGGAGGCGGCGAAGATGGGTTTAGCAGTCAATAAGGGCAAGACAAAGTATGTATATGCCGTCAACAAGAAAGGATATCCAACACCAACGTCTCGGAAAGAACGTCACGATAGACAGTTTTAACTTTGTCAATAGGCTCCGCTATAAATTCAGACAACGACACCAGCGCTGAGATTAAACGAAGAATAATTGTTGCCAATCGCTGTATCTTGGGGTTAAAAAGGCAATTGAGTTGCAAAGCCTTCTCTCGAACGACTAAAGCAACATTTTATAAGACCTTAGTCGTCCCAGCCTTGCTCGACACCGCAGAGGCATGAACCCTGACAAAAGCGGATGAGGTTGAGGAAAATTCTTCGGGTGATATTCGGTCCAGTCTGCATGGATGGTAAGTGGAGGAGGAGATACAACGACGAACTGTCCTGGCAGTACAGCAACATCAACTTAGCAAGAAAAGTGTAGGTCCAACGACTGAAGTGGCTGGGTCATGTAGACTGGATGGACATCAATGCTTCGGCCCGGAAAATCTTCGAATCCACACCCAAGAAGACTGCGACTCAAGAGGCGCAAGCAAGTGGAAGGGGACCTCAACCAACTTGGCGTGCGAAACTGGAGGCAGCTGGCTAAAGATCGAGCTGGCTGAAGATGCTTGTTGGTTGAAGCCCAGGTCCACCCCGGACTGTAGCATTTATACTAAACTAGCGGACCCGACAGACGTTGTCCTGTCCGATACGACACGTTTGTACGGGTACAATTAAGTTATTTGATTACTGTTTTTAGGTATGTTTCGCTTCATTTTAGCCTTATTTTAATTAACAAAATTAAAATAACGTAAAACATTATATCGTCCTGAGCCTACACAGGGGACGTCTACCTGATGACACGGATTCCATGGAACGCCTTGGAACCCAAGTTGGGGCATGCGCTTAACGTGCCCAAATCATTGAAGTATGGACCGTTCCGTTCGAAAAGGTAGTTGCTCGACATTGAGTTCCTTGTATATTCAGATGTTCTTAACTCGATAGAATGAACGAATACCTCGAAGAAATCTCATTTCTGTAGCTTATTCTTTCGCTCATTGCCCAAATTTCATGACAATAGGTGAGACCCTAACCGTGAGGGTCGGATCAAACACACAAAATTGTTCCAGCCTGACCAATCCCACAGGATAACTCAGTACTGCTCCTTTCATCACTCGTGAATATGACCCCGAAATACTTAAACTTATGAACCAGTTTCGATAGGACTCTACTAATATGCAGAGTGCACGGCATTCGAGACACTACGATTTTACTTCTGATTTGTTCACGTTCGAAGTAAATCATCAGCGAAAAGCAGATGGCTTATCACAATGCAAACTGTTCCTCGCCACTGTTACGCTGTAACATCCAATTCATGTACACAATGAAAAATAGAAGTGTCACTTCAACACTGCACCTTACACCTTTGCACAATGTATGTGTTTAAATATATTTTGTCGATGAATAATAATAATATTCACGCAATTATGACCTATTTAATATCGAAAAACTCACAATAGAAATTGAATTGAAATAAGTGACCTCATGGCCACCTATAGCTCTGAATTATTTTCACCAGATCATTATTGGACTTCTCAGCAGGTTTTAACGGTCAATTATTCATGGAAAAATATTGGTTAGTTAATCTAAACCATCCAGGGACTCGGTCAAACACACACACAAAATTTCATTTACATCGGTCCAGCGGTTTAGGAGGAGTTCAATTACATACACACGTACAGAAGAATTATAAATATTAAAGAAGATAGATATAGTACAAACACTGTGAAGTAGATTCATATAATTAAGATAGAAGCCCAACATTAGTAAAGTGTCTCTCTTAGTAAGTAAGTAAGTAAGTAAGTAAGTAAATGATTTATTTGTACCATAAAAGATTACAAAAACAGCATTAATGCATGGCCCAAGCCGTGTCTCTCTTAGCTCATTCAAGACCAGATGCGTAGCGCGTTATCGTCAAATATTGTATAACATAATGTTCAGCTGATCGAGCTAAATAAATTCGTCAACGTTTTCTCTTCGGCAAGTTCCCTGTGACTTTAATAATCTGACGGAATGTGTCGTCGGTATTAAAAAGGAACTCACCAAGTGCCAATTTCGATAAGCTACCGTTTTGCTATAAAAAAAACCCTAAAATAATCAAGACAATCAAAATAATAAATAAATCTGTTTTTATTATCTTGGAGTGGGCAATGTATTTATTGCCCATCGGTTTTTATTTCGATCCAAACATCTTGTGAATTTTTTGAACTCAAAAAGAGTTTCATTTTGATTCGTGATTCATGGACATGACCAAGACACTCTAAATTTGTCGCGAAAACTCAATTTTTGATTGAAATGCCGACGAGATATCCGCACACCGTTGGCATCTAAGAACGGCATAAAAATCAAATTCTTTTCATGTATATTGTGCATTAATTGATTTTATAGAACATTTAATAAATCACAGCCGTTTGGCGTCCACTTATCTACAGTAAACTTAGGGTGCCGCAATGTAAACTAAAGTAATCCATCAATTTTTGAAGATAAAAGCTCGCCGCTAATGTGTAGGTTAGATTTCGGTTGTTTATGGTAGATTATTTGGGATTAATATATCAATAATTTTTATTTGATTTTTAACGCTGCATAGTCCCGGTGACAGCACTTTTTCATTCAAAATTGCCGAATAGCTTATCTTATGACCAACTTTTTTGTATGACACCTCTTTTAACACACATTTTATCGGTAGTTTTATTTTGTTATACTACCAACGCTGAACAATACATACTCAAGGTATGACATACAGTTTTCCGCGGTGATGTACATATGAGTGTACACTTTTTTTTGTATTTCAATCAGTAAGATAGTGTCGTGTAAGTTTGCAAACTGTGAAATTATCTGATAAATTGTTTGGTAAATTCGTCAAATAAAATGGAAGGAACAACACAGATCATGGAATGATCTAAATGCTAAAGTTGTCAAAAAATTACATTATGACGTCAGGTATTGCATCCAAGATGGCGGGTTCTCTCATCTACATTCTCTTTATTTAACCTTGACATATTATATACGTTGTACATACGTATGTAAACCTTGAACAGTTGCAGGGAAAGTACGTCATGGCCCCATCAGAGTCTATGCCACAATAGCGCCGGCAGCATTTCTTTAAACCAGCTATCAGTTATTTGTGGACTGTGGGGATGCTAATCACGAGTGCGTCTATTGAGCGTAAGAATCTACTACTGAGAACCAGCAGAGCACAAACATAGGAAAATAAATAAATAGCTGGGGCGACAGTTCAGGATGAGCCAAGGCCTAGCTTCTCGCAACCAATGTTGTTGCGCGTGTTATATTTTTTTCGCACGAATGGAAGGGACATACAATTAATGGCTGACTCCGAACAGAGGCTAGTCATTCTCCGACAATAGGTGATGCCGTGAAAAATGTTCGGTGCACATGGCTGGGGCTTGAACCCACGCCGCTCGGTCAGCAGTCCAACCCACTAACCACTGAGCCACGGCGGCAACATAGGCATGTAAGTTCAAATACGCACCGTCGTCGGTGTTCTAACAGATCGCTGCGCAATCGTAGTTCCGGCCAACGATTTTTCTCGCAGTTGCATGGACGAGGAAGAACTTCAAATTATTTCCGAAACGAATATCAACAGAATATAAAAATTAATCCAAGTGGCACTACAATGAACCGAACTCTACCTAAGTGAATTCATCTATGACCATAATTTACTACCTATTTAACAGGTAGTTAGGCTGATTTTAGAAACTTACGGGCTATCAATCTATAAAAAGTCTCTCTTTCAGACAAAGGGGGTCCGGATTGCCAGTTTGTCAGGCCAAGCTTCTTTTGCATTCACCCTTTTCACAAAAAGGAAGGAATCTGTGATGAGGTTTTTTTTTTCTTTCGAAGGAACCCAATACTTACAGCTAAGTTCGGTATTTGATGTCAAATAGCAGAACTGGCAGAACAAGGGCTCTATGGAACATAAATTAGATTCCAGCTGTTTTTCTAAACTCAAATAATACCTACCTAACTTTTCTTGTGCTTTTATTCGTCAAAACTCAACTTATTGTTATTTGTAGAGTCAAAGTTTACCTCGAGGTAGTTGAACTCCTCACAATTATAGTATACATTCTTTGATGTTATAGTTGACAAATAGATCTCGTTTTCTAGACAGAAAGGTATTTGAGTTCAAGATGTAGATCGGCCAGAAAATGATTTTTTGGTTTTAGACAAGACGATCATGTCTTGTAGTAATATGGACTTTTTGCGCCTTTCTAAATTCCTTTTATTTTTTGGTTTTGAAGTATGTGAATAGTGCACAGAGCGTGCATCTACCAGGATCGACATTAATTCTGCAATGATCGGATCCTTTACAGGCCGCGTGCAGCCAAACGATTCGCAAACGGCTATAGTGCGGATTTTACCTGTGCCTAAGAAGGATGAAAAACTGTTATACAAATACAATACATATGCTATAGAGATTGCTCCACAGAGCAAAAGGAGCGTTTTATCTGAAGCGGATTTGTCGAATACAGTCAAAATCAGCTTGATATGTCGCCATGCCTCAGTAGAAGATAAAGAAGACGCCATTAAAGAATATTTTTACAAGTCTGATTAGTGGAATCTGAGCATCGACAATGTGCCCATGCATCTACTGTATGGCCATCAGTCTCTATCAATTCGGTTTTAGACTAGGGCGATCAACAATACTGAACTACATACATATGTACAAATATCTTATTCTGGCATTCTTGCTTAACTCGCCCGTCTGTGCATTGACGCGCTGTCATGTGCCTTCATAAACATCATAATTGAGCGCATTGTGCAAAATTCTTAATTTAAGTTTGAAACCTCCGTGTAAGTTATATTTTAAAGATTCCTGCGTTTTCAAACTAAAATTTCGCAAATAGTTGCCTTCTCCCTTAAGTACGCTACGAAACGACATTCCAAAACTATCATTTGTCAACATTTAATTTCAAGCTACACACTATTATTCTAGAAATGCCATTTTTTTACTTGTTCAGCTCTGCATTTGTCTTCTTTTGGAATGGACGTTTCAATTGTTCCGAAAAATGAATAATAAGGAAAGAGTTTGTCTGTTTATTATTTCCACTCTACGAATTCTTCCAAATGTTCCTTTGTTTCTGTTGGAGTTGTTATTTTTAATATTTCTTAAATGACAGCATCACTCTATCAATGCGAACGTTATTTTACTTGAGAAAAACGCCGACTGACGAAACTAGCTTGCACATTTTTACACCATCACCACACACCACCGCCGCACAAAGGATCAGTTTCCGTCATTTCAACGGAACCCATGAAAATCTTCGGTCTGCATCACTTCGGCATCATTTCACTCATCAATTCTCATTCTAGGCTACACACTTTCCTGTTTTGCATCATTTCCGCTTACTTAAGCTACGATCAGACGATTTGCAGATGTGAGGAAATTTTGCAGGAAAACGTGTCCCAAGCGTCCGCAAATCGTGTGATCAGCAAATATTTGTCCGCAAATGTTTTCACATCTGTCATTTGCCCACGATTTGCACACGTCGTCCTCAAACGTTTGCACACGTCATAAGCAAATCGTGTGATCACCCTTTTGGGACCATTTGCACACATTTGCTCACTTTTGGACATTTGCCCACTCTCATTTGCAAACTTCTGAAATATGCTCATGTTGGTTTGAAGAAACATAGGCAAATGGCAAATTTTTCCTGCAAATGCTGTGATACAATGTGGATTTTCTTCAAGCAATTTTCCAGTATTTGCGCTACTGAATTGGACATCATCGAACTTGAATCACCAGAGTATTAAATAAATCATTTGATTAAATGGAATTCATTTTCTAGCAAAAGGAAAAAAGAAATTAAAAATGATTCGCGACAGGAAAAGTACAAATCCATTGAATTTTTTGATTCATTTATATTTTTGCTATGTTCAGAAAATAGAAACAGGAAAAAAATAAAGTTTTGCTCAAAATCTTTCCTTGTCGCGCCGGGTAACCTAATCCTTTCTCCAGAAATTGCGCTGCTTCGAGGCCAATTTACTATGATCATCCTGTTCGCTGCTGCTCTCAAACAAATACATACACACCCAATACCACTGCGAGGGTCTCTCGAGTTGTTTCATCCCTCCAAATAAATGAAAATGACGTTCCTTTAAATGGGTCTGCAAATGTGCTATTTGCATATGTCGGTAAATCGTGTGATCGGACAATAAATGCCATGAAAAAATTTCCAGATATGTCATTTGCTCACATTTGCGCAGACCCAAAAATTTCCAGCTTTGGGACAAATTCGGAAAATCGTGTGATCGGCCTGCAAATGACATTTCTGCAAATGGGCATTTGCCGATGGTTTGCACACATTTGCTTATGAGGAAATTTTGCGCACATCTGCAAATCGTCTCATCGGAGCTTTACTTTAAATATCTTCCATTCAATAGTACACCATTGTCCAGTATAATCAATGGTATAATGTCCTGATGTCCAGGTGCGCTCGCTGTATCGAAAAATTCGTAATATCAAGCACATTTTCCTCGCACGAAACATTAAATATACCTTAATGTAAAAATGTTGTTTCCATTCATTACAATTTATTTTATTTATTAACCAAGCTAGAAATAAAATAAATTCGAACAACATTCAATTCTTCCTCTTGTAAATAAAAAAAAAATTGCACGTTATGTCGATCATTCGTTATATGTATCTGCATTCGTTATACTGGACCACCACTGTATTTGTCATAATGTTATGAAATTTGAATTTTCTTATTAATTATAGATTTTGGATGTGTATGCATGTTACAATTTTACATTTAAGCAAAGTTCTTCCTGCGCTTAAGGGGTTGATTAAAATATTAAATTAAATCTCCGACGAACATTGGGAAATCTGTCCCTAACGAGAAAAAATGAAACGTTAACTTTTTAAGCTAAAACATACAATTCATTTCAGCGTATGATATGTAGGCGTGTTTATAAATATGTGTGTACATTTGTATGGATCTAAAAGGCATCCAGGTAATCGATATTTGTCAAATGCTATAGGGGTGGAATTTCCCAAAACATAACATAAAAGTGTACAACTGTTGAATGTGCCGAAGGACACACACATTGTCCATTTTAACGAAAAAAATAACTTGAATAAAAAAGAAAGCTTCGTCGCACATCAGTGGGTGTTGAACGCGCGCTGATAATCATTTGTTTGACATCTACCGCAGACGTATTCCATCATCGCACTAATTGTTATCGTAGGATTTCATGTTGTGGATGTTATCGAGAAAAGTGAAAATCCATGGTTTTTAAATAATTAAATACAAATATTAGTAAGAGTTTTAATCTAACTGCATTGCATTGGGTCGTAATTAATGGCAGCATGTTTTTTAAAATGCTGCCTCTAGACTAGGACAAGATTGCAGGACAAAAAAGTTGTTTAGTAGGCTTAGAAAGAAGAAAAAGAAAAAGTATTAAATGTATAATATAATGTATAAATCGAAAGTTGTTGAAAAAAAATATAAAAATTAAAATAACGTATCTGATTTTAAAGAATAGACGAAAGAAATCGAAAATAATTTATCTACGTTTATTGGCAGGCGAAGTGTTTAAAAATATTGGTTTTGATACCTTTTTTTTTTCTTTCGATTTTTTAGATCTACTGACAGCCAAAACATGTGCAAGAAAAAAAATTGACGTTCAAACGCAAGACATGAGCGTCTTAGATGAATAAGCATCAGTGATTGCCAAAATCGAAGGAATTGATTGGTTAGTAAACTAAACCAGAAAGTTAATTTACTAGAACGCACCAAAACAACTAGTGAATCACTTTACTCCTACAAAAGAGAAAATCCTACCAACGATGTGGGGTTTGCAATTCCATACTTTGCTCTGTTTACGACAAAAAAGCATTTATTAAAAAAAGTGATTGATAGCACTATAATGTCTGCAACTGAAGTTTTCTGTCAAAAATCGTGTGCGATTGTCCTTTAGGAGAATGAATGGGCTGAAGGATCTCTCCACAGTGGCAGAGACGAGTGAAGCCCGGTTAAAAGACGTCACGTTAGTAACTTGAATATTTGAGCTTACGGCGGCATTCACTACATTATTCATACCTTTGAGTGCCCCATTTGCAGGAAAAATGGAATTGTAGTTTTTTACCACATTTTTAGCAATTGATCCTTTCGCTTCTTGCAATTTCTTATGGATCTCATTCAAAATCTTCAAAATCATTACAATCGGCCTTCCTGAATATTACGAATTGCGGAAATAACAATTCAAACGAACACTTGATATCATCTACTGTTTTTGAAAACTTCTATACGTACATATGCTTTTTCGAATCGACCAAAAATCCGTGGTATGTACAGGCCATCTTTTATGTCGGTATGTAAACATTGAATAACTTTGACATTTATCAACCGATTGGCTTGAGTAGACATATTTTTGAAACGTCAATTCAGTACAATTTTAACTATGAATCGCTTAGTGACGATGTACATTAAAAATAGTCGTTCAGTTGTGTTAACTCAACATGCATATCGTCGTTTTTTGTTCCACTTAGGTCCGTTTGCTGATGCGCATCATAAAAATGTAAGTTCTACTTAAAGTTCTACAGTAAGTTCTACTTACTGGTTTCCACGAACCTAGGAGTAGGTCTTAAGAGACGGAAATAGTAGGTCATATGTCAGGTCTTTAATCTACTCTTAAAAAGTTTTAGATTGGGTTGCATTAACGAAATGTCCTTGCTCTTGTTGTTTGCAGTTACCAAGGTTTTGTTTTATTTTGAATTTGAATATTTTTGAACAACTGATTAAGACTAAGTTTCTTTTTAAAATATGATCAAGTTTTATAATACAGTTTTATGAGTAGAATTAGCAAAGGGACCTTAATGCAGCTGCAAGAATTACAGTTTGCCGATGCATCAGCAACTCTCAAATTGTTAACGCACAAGCAGTAATTCTTTGTTAGTTCTTATCAATATGCTCGTGTGAGTTGTATAAAAACGCTTGAGCTTTGATGAGTTTTCCGATGCGCAAAAAGACCAACGAAGGCAAACAAGCTGAGCACGCTACCGAAAAGACAACACCTGCAGCTAAAGCCAACTTACTGCCTTCGGCTGGCTCGGGTTTGTGGAATAGTGAGAGATTAGGGTGAGTTTAAAAAACAAAGAAACGGTTCCATGAGTCAAAGGGCGCAGAGCAATGCTTAAGAAAAATTTGTCCAATGAAGTCGAGATCCAATCCGGTAGCGACATCTAAACAGGTAAGTATGTTGTTTTCTTATAAGTGTAAAAAAAAACTTCTGAAGCCATTCACCCAACATTCCACTATACGATGTACATCAGTACATACATATGTACATATGTACCTACATCCATGGCTCGAGTCGAAATGGTGAAATTTCTAGGAAACCGAATACGGAGCAACTCGTATCTTCGAAGAACATGGTTGACATTGTTAAATGCGGTGGAGGTTCTGTTCTGGTATGGCAATGCATGGCGGCTTTGAGAGTGGACTATTTAGTGTTCATTGATCAAACAATGGATCGACACATGAACCTTAATTTTTTTAACAGCAGCCTGCATCAGAATGCCAGCAATTTAGATTTAGAAAGGATGTTTGTTTTGTAATGGAAAATGACCCTTAGCAGGAAGGGTCGCTCTATAAAGCTCAACTACAGCTTCGTAAACCACCCAAGTTACTTGCTATGAAACCTATTGAGCATTTGTGGAAACATTTGGAGTCTTTTTTTTTGCCTTGTGATGTTTAAGGATTAAATGCTTTATCTTTTTAGACAATTGCTTTCCTCGTGGTTCATAAGACGTAAACTAAACAGAAGATTGCCTCAACTAAAGCGAATTTTTATAGTTGTAAAATAAGAAAAACAAATTCAAAGCCGTACGTCTTCCCTGCTCAAAATTTCTGAGCAGAATGTGATGTCTGTGTATTTACTTCTCTGATATGAATTTGCAGTTGGCTATTAACTTATACTTCATTTTTAGACTACGCTGAACTAACCCAACTATTCTTCATATTCACCAATTCGAAAATGTTCAACAAGGAACTACATATGTACAGTTTGTTTCAAAATATTATTAAATATAATAAAATATGTTTTCTAAGATTACTTACATAGGCTATGCCTGGGTATCTACATACTTATTTATGTGATTAACAGTGTGTACATGCTTTTTGTTATTAAAGTTAGCAATTCATTAAGCAAAAGAAACTTTGGCAGCATTTCTTGAAGGAGCACCGTATTGTGGATATATTTTTTTCTTATTAGATGCTTTTATTACCGTTTTGGCGGACAGATATTTTACCTTTGAGTAGATAAAATATGATTTTGTGCTTCCTTCGAGCTTCACATAAAATATTATCGGCAGCCCCTAGCTCTGACGGAACTTAATTTATTTTCTTCAGACAGTAGTGCCCTGCTAAGTGCTTAGCGTGTTTTCGGCTCAGTTCGGCTTAGTCAACTTGTTGCTTGATAGATTTATGAATTTCTTGGCTTCACAGAGTCCTTCCATTCGGTTAGTTTTTTTTTTGTTTCAAAAAAAAATTAATCCGGGTTCAATATGGCTCATGAGAAAGTCATAAAACATTTATTTGCTAATCAAAGAGGATTGGGAACTTCACATGGAATTCAGATGGCTATGGCTTTGTTGTGAGCCGATAAGTTGTACAGAAAGATAAAACCTCGTTCAGAAAAAATATACACATATGATGGCTCAGCCGCTCATAGAAAGACAGCGCCTACCTTATTTAACTATTTGCGTTAATGAATTTTTGCACAAATGTGTCCTACCGATTTTGAACAGCCTATTTAGAGCTTGTCATGACTTAAAATACTCGGGAGTATTGGCATTGTGGTTGGTTTCGGTGGGATGCGAACCTGTTTTAGCTTACTCAGCAGTAAAACGCACTAACAGCCATGGCGACTGCCTTTACAATACGAACCAAGACTTAACAAACTGAGTGAAGGGCAACTTGACCCCAAAAACTGTATTTAGCTGCAAAGAGCGCCGAGAAAAGGTCTGTGGCATTGACCTGTGCTTGAAAGACGGACATTCTGTTACTGTTTCCGTTGCATAGTAACTGCTCCTTAAACGTAATACACCTTAATTCATATTCAATTATAGAAATAGATGGAAAAAAAAGATACAGTGACTAATTTTTGTCGTCTCTTATTTACATTTACTTGTGGAAAGTTCTCAAGCAGCAAACACAGCACGTATTGTTTTCTTCTTGAATCAGAATAGTCAACAAAGGATATATCCAAATAATTATGCGATCACATACCTAATGCAAACAAAAGTAATCACGAAATAAAAACAGATGATGCTCCCCCTTTGCACAAAATACCAAATCTGATTACGATTACAATAGTTAACCTTTTCAACATTTAGCCTCACACCCTAACGACTGGTGTAATTCCAGCAGGAGCAGGACCAGAAGCACCCTCGCTCGACCCTGTGATGTTTATGTGTCATTTACTTCCCCTTGATATGGGTAACCTCATGCGTATTTACTAACCATCGAATAAAATTAAGAAACAAAGATGAGCAAGTATTTTAGGAAGTGGTTTGTGTGAAAGACGAGTGCTATGTACCGGGTAATGCGTCCGGCACGTGACTCCAAACAGAATCACAAAGGAGCAAATCAAACGTCAAATTCGCTTCTATTTAACCTTTTCCAGTGACTAGGAACGGTCGGTGCTGAAGCTCTCACACAAATCCAATTTTACTTGGTGTGGAACTAACGAAATGAAAATATTTGCACATGGGTGGGCATCAATGCACGTGCATACTGAGGCGTGATCAAATACTTTATTCCGACGAACACGTGCCATAAATAAAAAAAAAATATATTCTTCGCCTTATATTGCAACTTGTGTTGCTCTTTTCGTCTTGTTTAAAAGAGTGTTAAAAATAAATAAGCGTAATAATGCAGAAAATTGATATCTAATTACGAATATTAAACTTTGACTGTACAAAACGAAATGGAAACGAGGTTTCCGCATCGGAGGACAGGATTGGTGTGGAGATTGATTTTCTTTTGTTATTTCTCGTATGGTTCGTTTTAGATAGACAAGGTTTGTATGTAGGTATATGATCTCCCCTCTTTCTATAGAACTGCAATAACACAATGCCACCAATGCAACTAAACAGAACTGAATAGAATGCTGTAGGGAAATTGCCAAAAATGTATTTGTTTGTGAAAGCAAGCAAATCCTATATGATGAAAGATGTAATTTTTGAATCCGAAATTCATGAAAATCTGGGATTTTATACCGGATGTTGGGTTATTTCGATTCTTAGAGGTCAAGAATAGATTAACATCAACATTTCTTAGCCCAAAGAAACAGCGATTGGGAACAATTATTCTTCGTTTAATCTAAGCGCTGGTGTCGTTGTCCGAATTTATAGCGGAGCCTAGGTAAACAAAGTCCTTAACTACCTCAAAGTTATAACTGTCTATTGTGAGATTCTGACCCAGACGTCGGTGTTGGGTGTCCTTTCTTGTTGACAGCATATACTTCACCTTGCCCACATTGACCGCTTAAGCCATATTCGCCGCTTCCGTCTCAATACTCACGAACGCACTAGTGACACCACGCTGTCAATTATGTCCGATTATGTCAATATCGTCGGCGTATCCGAGTGCCTTTGGTGTTGTCGCGTGAGTTTTGCACAACTCTTTCAAGGATGATATTAGAAAAGTCGCATGACAGCGCGTCGCCTTGTCTAATTCTTTTTTTGACATCAAAAGTCTCGGTGACGTCTTTACCGACCTTGATGGAACAACTGCATCGACATCCTGCACAAACGGACGAGTTTGGCAGGAATGGCAAAGCTACACATGGCTCTGTATAGCTCGTCTCTATAGATGCTGTCATATGCAGCCTTAAAATCGATTAAAAAGTGGCGCGTATCGAATTGAAGTTCCTGGATATTTTCCAAGATCTGTGAATATTTGGTCGATCGTGGATTTTCCGGGCCTGAAGTCACACTGAAATGGACAGATTAGGTTATTGACGAGCGGCTTAGGGCGTTCACACGAAACGGCAGATAAGATCTTGTAAGCGATGTTAAGAAGACTGATGCCTCTGTAGTTGCCGCAGTTCAGAAGGCCTCCTTTCTTGAGAATCGGGCCAACTATGCTAAGTTCCTCCGAATATATTTAACCACTTCGAACAGCTCGGCAGCTAGACCGTTAACACCAGCAGCTTTGTTGGACTTAAGCTTAGATATTTCTGTATTCACTTCGCCCAGGTCGGGTAGATGGAATTGTTGGTCTTCGTCGTCTAGGTTTAATAGTTCATTCTGCCGAAATTTTTTTTTTCCATATCCTCAGCATCGACTGCGATTTTATTACGTTGTTCCCTTGTTCATCCCTGCAGGTTTCGGTTCGGACTCTGTAGCCCTGACAGGTTCTTTTAACCCTTTGGTAAAATTTGCGAACCTCATTCCTTCAGAAGCACCTCTCTATAAGCGGGTTTCTCTCACGTCAAACTCCCTAACATTATTTCCTTGTCTTCGCGGAGTTCGTTATATTCCCAGCCTTACCTCGGCTACAACAAGGTAGTGGTCCGGGTCAATGTAAGCCCCTTGTAATGTTCGGACACCCATAATACTGAAGGATCGCAAATTGGTCAATCTGATTGACGGTTGATGGTGGCTGGGTGTTGTAGTAATAGGGTAGACTCTGATTGGTATCAACTTGGCGATGCCCAGTGTTGTAACTGTTACTACACATCAATTGTGCTTATTTTACCTCCTCGTAACCCCTTGGTAGCCACTGGGTACTGGTTGTTGTCCACCCGGACTCAACTTGCTAAACTTATAAGCGCGAGTGTTGACCAAAAGACAAAAATTGCAGCACTATAAACACGACAGCGGAAGAATTCCCCAGATGGAATCAACGGTGGCGTCTATAACTTCTGGATCGGGAGTAATACCTTATCTGGACTACTTCGACATATTTGGAGCTGAGGCCGATAAGGATTTCCAGGAATCGGTTGGGGTCTTGGAAAAGAGATGGTGGCGGATGAGCCCTACAGGGGCCAACGGCAGCGCTCACATCCCCGAAGTGGGTTACCAACATCGGTTATACCGGCCCCTCGTCCTAGGGGTTATAACAATGGACCTGGTCCTCCAGGTTGGGGGTTGAACGTGGGGTTAACGGCTCCACTACGGAAAACTCAAATTGTTACGCAACAACTAGCAGCCTCGGATACGGAGGATTTTACTGTTGACGACCCTGGCAAACGAAACAAGGACAACGACCTTCGGATCTGCACGTGGAATGTTAGGTCCCTTAACAGACCACGTGCAGCCGAACAATTAGCGGAGGCCCTCAACTGCTGCAAAGCAGATATAACCGCCATTAAAGAAGTGCGGTGGGATGGGCCGGGCAAAAAGAGGATGGAAAATTGCGACTTATACTACGGCGATTGCTATCGACAACAAAAGCAGCGCTTATTTGGTTGTGGATTTGTCGTTGGAGCCAGACTTAGGCAAGATGTCTTAAGCTTCAGGTATGTAAGCGAACGACAATCCGCATCAAGGCTAAATTCGCCAACATTAGCCTGATATGCGCACATGCCCCCACAGAGGAGAAAGACGACGACACCAAAGACAGGTTCTACGAGCTTTTGGGCAAGACATACGAGCAGTGCCCTAGCTATGACATTAAGATTGCCCTAGGCGATCTAAACGCAAAGCTAGAAAGAGAGGGCATCTTTGCTAGTACTGTTGGAAAGCACAGCCTACACGACACCACCTCCGTTAACGGATTTAGGCTGGTCGACTTTGCGGTTCCCACATCTCGATATCCACAAAGGAACATGGAGATCTCCTGATCAATCAACCGTCAACCAGATTGACCACATTGCGATCGACGCAAGGCACTTCTCCAGTATTATGGATGTCCGAACGTTCCGAGGGGCCAACATTGACTGCGGATATCCCGAACACCGCCAAGACAAGGAAATACTGTGAGGAAGTTTGACGTCGGACGGCTGCAATCGAAAGAGATCACCAGATCCTTTTCCGATCGAGTCTCTCTCAATCTCTCAAGAGGTCCTATGCCGCCAGCATCAAGTATTGAAGACCAGTGGCAACATTGCCAAAAAGCCAGTAGAGATGACGCCTCTGATGTGCTGGGTTTCACTCGGCCACCACAACGAAACCCCTGGTTTGACGACGAATGCCGGCAAGCACATGCAGCGAAACAAGAGGCATACCAAGCGGCGTTGCATAGAAAGACCAGAGCTGCTCGCGAGCTCTACGGGCAGAAGAGGAGCGACTAACACAAGCATTTCAGAAGAAAAAAGAAAGAGCATGAGAAGCGCGCGATCGAGGAGATAGAGGGATGTTATAGCAGGAATGAGGTTCGGAAGTTTTACCAAAGGGTAAAAAGAACCTGTCAAGGTTACAGAGCCCGAACCGAGGCCTGCAAGGATGAACAAGGGAAGATCGTAGTAGAATCGCAGTCGATGCTGAGGATATGGAAGAACTACTTCTGCAGACTGTTTAACGGCGACGACGAATCGAATCCCGCTGTCAGGCAGAATGAACCATTCAACTTGGACGACGAAGACCAACAATTCCGGCCACCCGACCTGGACGAGGTGAAGACGGCCATATCCAAGCTTAAGTCCAACAAAGCTGCTGGGGCTGACGGCCTAACTGCCGAGCTTTTCAAAGCAGCAGGCGATGACTTGGTAAGGAGCATGCACCAACTCATCTGTAAAATATGGTCGGAGGAAAGTATGCCCGATGAATGGAACCTCAGCATTGTTTGCCCGATCCTCAAGAAAGGAGACCCTCTGAACTGCGCCAACTACAGAGGCATCAGTCTTCTTAACATCGCGTACAAGATCTTATCTGCCGTGTTGTGTGAACGCCTGAAGCCGTTCGTCAAAAACCTGATCGGTCCATATCAGTGTGGTTTCAGGCCAGGAAAGTCCACCATCGATCAAATATTCACACTGCGGCAGATCTTGGAAAAAACCCAGGAACTTCAAATCGATACTCACCACCTCTTTATCGATTTTAAAGCCGCGTATGACAGCATCTATAGAGACGAGCTATACAGAGCTATGTCTAGTTTTGGCATCCCTGCCAAACTCGTCCGTCTGTGCAGGATGACGAATAACGAATGCACGCTGCTCCATCAAGGTCGGTCAAGACCTCACCGAGACCTTTGGTGTCAAAAAAGGATTTAGACAAGGCGACGCGCTGTCATGCGACTTCTTCAACATCGTTCTTGAAAGAGTTGTGCAAAACTCACGCGCCAACACCAGAGGCACAATCTTTCAAAAGTCCGTCCAATTACTCGCATATGCCGACGATATTGACATAATCGGAAGAACGCAGCGTGATGTCACTGGTGCGTTTGTGAGTATCGAGACGGAGGCGGCGAAGATGGGTTTAGCGGTCAATGAGGGCAAGACGAAGTATATGCTGTCAACAATAAAGGACTCCCAACACCGACGTCTCGGACAGAACGTCGCTATAGACAGCTATAACTTTGAGGTAGTTAAGGACTTTGTCTACCTAGGCTCCGCTATTAATTCAGGCAATGACACCGGCGCTGAGATTAAACGAAGAATAACTCTTGCCAATCGCTGTTTCTTTGGGCTAAGAAGGCAATTGAGTAGCAAAGCCCTCTCTCGAACAACTAAGGTGACCGTTTATAAGTCCTTAATCGTCCCAGTCCTGCTCTACGGCGCAGAGGCATGGACTCTATCTAAAGCGGATGAGGTTGCTCTTGGCTGTTTCGAGAGGAAAATTCTTCGGGTGATTTTTGGTCCCGTCTGCATAGACGGGGAGTGGAGGAGGAGATACAACGACGAACTGTACGGGCTGTACGGCGGCATCGACCTAGCCAGAAGAGTAAAGCTCCAACGACTGAGGTGGCTGGGTCATGTAGAACGGATGGACACCAACGCTCCCGCCCTGAAAATCTTCGAATCCACACCCGAAGGACGGCGCAGTAGAGAAAGACCGCAACTCAGGTGGCGCACGCAAGTGGAAGGGGACCTCAACCAACTTGGCGTGCGAAACTGGAGACAGCTGGCAAAAGATCGAGATCGCTGGCGACGCTTGTTGGTTGAGGCCCAGGACCACGCCGGTCTGTAGCGCCACCTTAAGTAAGTAAGTAAGATTGACGGTTGATTGATCCGGAGATCTCCATGTTCCTTTGTGAAAACCCAGATGTGGAAACCGCGTACTAGCTACGATAACATTTCTCCTCGCAGCAAAGACGATCAGCCTAAATCCAAATAAGTGCTACTTTTGTTGCCGGTGGCAATCGCCATAATAAATATCGCAGTTTTTTATCCTCTTTTTGCTCGGCCCATCCCATCGCACTTTTTGGATAACGGTTATGTCTGCTCTGCAGTAGTCTAGGGTCTCCGCTTTTAGTTTGGCTGCACGTGGTCTGTGAAAGGATCTAAGATTCCACGTGGATATCCAAATATTGTTCTCCTTGTTTTGTTTGCCAGGGTCAGCGGTCAACGGTAATATCTTCCGTATGCGAGGTTGTTAGTTGTTGCATAACAAGTTTTTGTTTTCTGAGGTGGAGCCATGAACCCACGCACAACCACAAACCTGGAGGCCCAGACCCTTTGTTGAACCCATTAGGCTTAAAGGGGCGGGTAATACGGTCCCCATTGCTCTTTAATACGTTTACGTCGAAGTAGCTCATATTAGGTGTTCATTAAGTAGTTCGACCTAACTGGAACTCTAGACGCCACTGTTGATTCCATCGTGGGAGTTCTTCCGTTGCCGTGTGGATGCTAAGGCGAGAGCCTCAGTGTGAACACCCTCCCCCCTCCCACGTCAGCTGCCACCAACAATCTTCCACAGGAGTTGAAACTATCTTCAGTTGAGATACTAGGCACCCAGCGTTCACGGCAAGCGGGTGAGAGTAGGAGTTCGTAGATAATTTCTCACCCGTCGCTGAGTTCTCCTCCTTAGGCAAAATAAATAGATTTTTCCTATTTTTTAATTTGTTTTTTATGTAGTCTAAAAGTAGTTTAATAAGGTGTAAAACGTTTCTTTGCGCATAGCGCAATTTCAGAATTTTCTGAAATAATGACATACATAGGTATTTTCGTAAAAAAAAAATCGAAATAACCCCTTAATTCCTGCTTCTCATCATTGATCCGAAGAGCACCTACCGAGCCTTAGCGCCATCGTGTTCAGTTCTTGATTTATTTTCTACCATCCTGTAACTTATTGGCCCGCCAACTCTTCTTTCAAATTGGGCTAGAGACTTTCACTGCCTGACTTAGTCGGCTTTGTAATCCTTGGTATTCTAGGGTGTGGGATCGATTGCAATATACTTTCTTGTTTAGTCGTCTCTATACGTTTTTAGCACATCCTGTGCGATACTGGATAGTAGAATAGTCCCGTTTTTGATGGTCGTAATCAAACACAGACAACTAAAACACCTGAAATGAGCCTGTGACACGATACCATCTACAAAACTTAAGCTACGACTAGACAATTTTGCAGATATGCGCAAATTTTGCACAGAAATGTGTCCCAAAACGTCCGTAAATCGTGTTATCAGCAAATTTTTGTCCGCAAATATTTTCACACACGTCATTCTCAAATCGTGTGATAACTCTTTTGGGACCAATTGCACACGTTTGCAGACTTTTGGACATTTGCAATACGCATTTGTGGACTTGTGACATTTGCAGATATTGCTTTGAAAAAACATGTACAAATGACAATTTTTTTCCGCAAATGCAGTGCTGTCATCCCAGTTGTACTCATGTACATCGCAGGCAAAAGACAACTTTAATCTCATCAGTCAGTCTAAGGAAAAATCAATCGCGGAAACTAGCGAGGCGTCACGACTTCGCAAGATGCTCTCAAAAGCGGAAAGCATTCCAAGTTACATACAGAAAAGCGACCGGACCTGGGCTGAAAGCAGACAGGGAGTCGTGGAAACTCTATTGGAGACCCATTTCCCGGGTTGTAGGACACCAGAACATGCAGATAATGGGCAATCAGCGACTACTCGCTGCTTTCTAAGCTAATGATAGATGCTCTCGTCAACTGAATATTTGTACCATACAAATTGCCTGGCCCCGACAGCATTCTGCCAATTATGATACAAAAGGCTCCGGATAAAGCTAGAAGGAGACATGATCTTTATACCGAACTCTGGTAAGCAGAGTCATACTACGGCAAAAGACTTCAGGCCTATTAGTCTCTCGTCGTTTTTATTCAAAATCCTAAAGAGACTTCTCCCTGTTCATATCAGAAGTTTTTGTGAAGACAGGCTGCTGAGCAAAGCGCAACACGCGTACCTTTAAGGCAAATCGGTGGAGACTGCTCTGCAAGATGTAGTAGGGAAAATTGGGGCGAGTCTTTACCACAATGAATTTGTGCTAGTGGTTTTCTTGGACATAGGAGTAGTCTTTAATAATGTAAAACGTAGGGTTATCAAACACGCTCTAGAGAGTGGGAAAGTTGAGGAAGGTATAACAAACTGGTTGTGCAAAATGCTCAACATCCGGACTATTAACGCGGCTGTAGGACAATGTTCCCTTAGAAAATCATTGACCAGAGTTACCCCTCAGGCTGGTGTTATTTTCCCCCTGTGTTGGGTTTTAGTGGGAATATTTCTACATCTCCTTCCGCTGGATCTACAGATAAAACACCAGGCGAGCATGAGCGCGCTCAGGTACTCTAAATTTGGACCATTTCAAGGACGGTAAGTTGGAATACTGCTCTGTTTTCCCTGACTTCCTAACCGGTAATGGCCATAGTACAGATAACATCCTTCCTGTACACGATACGATGTACAATCACATACTCCGAAAAGAAGGAATGGCAAAGAGATCCAGTAAAACAATAGGAGGAGATAGCCGTATACACAGATGGCTCTAAAACACCAGATGAAGCAGGTTCTGACACCGAGCCAGAACTGAAAATATCTATTAGACCTCCGGATATATGCAGTGTGTTCGAGACAGAAGTTCTAGCCAATGGGCCCGCTCAAAAATCAATGTTGCAAAATGTAGAGTTGAGAAATAATTTTTTTCCTAGCTGTACTTAAATACCCATGGAACAATGTACCGTTGTTAATTATTATTTTTATGCATACACTTCGCCACAGTATCAGTTGAAAGTCATCGATCGTAAGCTTGCATTGTGAATCTGTTGATATGTGTGAAAAATCGCACTGCTAAATAATTAAGTTTTAATATTTGTGAACAAAGTTTTTTGTTATGGAGGAATCAGCTACAGGTGTGTATGAAGCTATTCTTATGATTATTGGAGCTTTAATTTAATAGATATTGGATTTATTTGAAATGTATGTAAAAGGGAATGATTTTTTTTTTTGTTTTTTCTTTTAATGGACCTTTTGTTATATAATTCGGTGTTATTCAGTAACTTTTTTGGTATCGGCTTATAGAGGAAGATGTCAAGAAGCAGTAACAAAAAAAAATGTTGCCCATAACTGGCCCCCTACTTAAAAAAAAACTCTAGAAACATTGATTTCCGGGATTCCTGGCTCATCATCTTTACCAAATTTTGGTGAGAATACAATATCCAATGAAAGTGAAGAAGAAGAAATAGATGAGAAATGTATTGATAAAGAAGAATCCTGGACAGAGTCCATTGAATAACTAAAAGTGCCATATATTTCATTCCATACTAATTTTTCACATTAATAAAATAATATAAAAAATACTTTTTTTTTAGTTATACGTTAATTTGACTTAAATAAGCTTAATAACACATTTAAGGTTGTTTCAGGCAAATTTAGGATAAAAAATTTAGGACAAAAAAATATTTTTAAGCGGTTTTTCGAGGCAAATACCCCTATGTGCGTCGAGTTGGTTGTCGGAATGCGTTTGTGGTTGTGGCACAATTTACTTCTGACGACAATGGAATCATTTCTTTGTACTGGTCGATAGTACTGGGCGGTAAATACTTACTTACATAAGTGGTGATACAGTTCGGGGTGAACCTGGGCCTCAACCAACAAGCCTCTCCCTTTTAACTTGTGCGCGCCACCTTAGGTGAAGTCTTCCTCTACTGCGTTGACCCTCCGGGTTAGACTCAAAGACTCTGCGAGCCAGTGCATTTGTGTCAATTTGCTCTACATGCCCCATCATCTCAGCCGATGAATACGTATCTTCTTGATTAGGGCGATGTCGCTTGCAAGTCGTAAAAATCATCCTTAAATCTTCTTCTTCAGAAATCGTCAAAGCAAACGGGACCGAATATCTTACAAAGAATTTTTCTCTCGAAGCAACCAAGGATATCTTCATCCGCTTTCGATAGAGTCCATGCCTCAGCGCCATAAAGCATAAAAGGATGATCAAGGTCTTATATAGAGTTTCCTTAGTTTTTCGGGATAGGGCCTTACTAGTCAATTGCCTTCTTAGCCCGAAGAAGCAGCGAGTTAGTCAAGAGCAAGAGTTATTCTTCGCTTGGTTTCTGCGCTGGTGTTGTTATCGGATGTGATAGCAGAGCCGAGGTATTCGAAATCCCTTACTACTCGAAGTTATAGTTATCCATAGGGACATTCTGTCCGATACGTCGATGTTAGGTGTCCTTCTTCATATACCTTGTTTTGCCCTCATTGACCGCTAAATCCATCTTCGCCGCCTCCGTCTCAATACTGCATTGCATACGGCCCATTTTCTCACAGTAGTTTTTCATTGTTGAGGTGTTGGGGATAACCGCATTCGTACCTTGGCTACAACAAGGGGCCGTATGCATAAAAACTAGTAAGTACTTATACTTCTATAGTATTTATTTGACTTTTTTCAAGTAGCTGAATAGCACCTTGAAAATTCGTTAGTAAAGGGTTTTACAATAGGGACGCTACAAAAGTAGAGCGACAGGGACAGCAAACGACGCCATCTTTTTCTTGCGGTTTTTTGACATTTCTCTTCAGTAAGGTTTGCCATTTCATGATGGAAAGATATACGAGCCAACAACGAGTCGAAATTATTAAAATTTACTACCGAAATTCGGAGTCAGTGGCCTCAACGTTAAGAGCGCTACGTCCAATTTATGGTCGTCATAATTTCTGGCTGGATGGCTTCGTCAATAAACAAAATATGCAGTATTGGTCAGGCAGCAATCCAAACGTACTCCATGAGTCATCATTGCATCCCGGTTTGCGGTTTGGTGTGGTTTATGGGCCGGCGGCGTCATTGGGCCGTACTTCTTCCGTGATGATCAAGACCGGCACGTTACTGTGAATGGGGATCGCTACCGTTCAATGATAACCGAATATTTTTGGCCCCAATTGGATGATATGGATTTGGAGGACATGTGGTTCCAACAGGACGGCGCCACAAGCCACACGGCGAATGTCACAATCAATTTATTGGAAACCAAGTTTGGAGAACGTGTTATCTCACGAAATGGTCCAGTCGCTTGGCCGCCTCGGTCGTGCGATTTGACGCCGTTAGACTATTTCCTGTGGGGCTACGTCAAGTCTATGGTCTATGCCAACAAGCCAGCGACGATTGATGAACTTCGTACGAATATCGAACGTGAAATTGCAGCAGTATCGGCCGATTTATGCTTGAAAACCGTCGAAAATTGGGTTCAGCGTCTGGACTTCTGCAAGCGTGCCCGTGGTGGCCATGCAAAAGAAATCGAGTTCCATACATAATGGCATCGAACGTACTTTCACAGGAATAAAGAATTTCATTGATATCCAAAACCGTTTTTGTTTTATTTAAAAAAACTTTTGTAGCGCTCTTATTGAAAAACCCTGTATATACTTTTCTGCTTTACACCCGGAATTCTGCAGCTAAAGGGTTTTTCATTAGCGACATAACAATTCTGTATTTCAATACAAACGCACCCTCAACCTTTTTTTATGATCTGTCGATGTCAAAACTTCAATCAAGGTTTCCATTTTTATCATGGTAAAGTTCACGAACGAGCAGGGTTTGGAAATTATTAAAAATTACTACCGAAATTCTGAGTCGGTGGTCGCAACTTTAAGAGCGCTTAGTCCCATTTTCGGTCGTAATAATCGTAATAATTCAAGTCAACATATTCCCTATTGTATGTTTTGTGCCAGTGGAACAACGCATTGGTCGAAGTACCGAAAATATCGAAGCCTCTTGATCATTTGACGGGCCGAAACTTCTCCGATTGGGCCCTGCAAAAGTTTGAAGAAAATCCTTAATTTCACCGAAAAATCATGTTCATGGAGCAAAATATGCGTTATTGGACAGCAATATACCCATATGTACTTCAAAAGACTCCATAGCATCCACAAAAAGTGACCGTGTGGTGTGGATTTCATGCCGTATTTTTTCGTCAATGAAAATGATCGCCATGTTACGGTCAATGGAGTTCGCTATCGTGCCCTGTTAGAAGACTATTTTTGGCCAGAATTGGATGGACTTCATATCAGTGATATGTGGTTCCAACAAGATGATGCCACATGCCACGCATTTTTATGGGGTTACGTTAAGTCGTTGGTTTATGCCAACAAGCCAACAACGTCAGAGGAGTTTAGTAACAATAGCGAACGCGAAATTGCCGTTTATAAGTCTCATTTTGAAGCAATCAGGTCGCTATATTTATCGAAATGGCTGAATTTGTACGTTATAATTCCGAAAAGTTTACAAGAAGCGAAGAGTTACCGAGTCTAATTTTAAAATGTTTTACCGTTTTGAGAAGAAAAATGTAGAGTGGTTAAGATAAGAGCTACCGGTATATTGTAGCTTTCAAAACAAATTTTTTTGTAATCACAATTGGAAAACAATGTAAAATAAGTATGTACTACCAATTTTCGATGAACTGGTAGCATTTATTTGAATGAATCTAGTATTTACTAGAAGTATTTGCTGGCAAGTCAAAACTCATTATTATGCATACCAAATCTACTAGTAGTACTAGTACTTACTTAGACCTTTTACTACTAGTAAATACTTAATTTTTATGCATAAGGCGCAAGGTAGTAGTCCGAAAGCTCGAACATCCACAATACTGGGAGTTGTCGATTGCAACATGATCAATTTGGTTGACGGTGCGTTGTTCAGGAGACCGCCAAGTCCCCTTATGGATATTAAGGTGTGGAAATCGCGTACTAGCTATAGTGAAATTGCGTCCCGAGGTAAAATCAATTAGCTCAAGTCTGTTTCCGGACGAGACGTCATGTAAGCTATGTTTACCAATCGTGCTACCAAAGAGCACCAACAACGTTTCACAGGGGCTTAAATCCTACCTTCAGTCAGGCACACAGCGTTCACCCCGAGCAGGTAGAAGTAGGAGTTGGTAGACAGAGGTTGGTTTTAGACAAACCTGTGAACGCTTGTGTCTTTTTGAATGCACATGTCTACCATTTAAACACTGGGCGGTGAATATTGCCTTTTATTTGTCGTCATCAAATAATTGTGAAGAACGCAGCACACAAGCGCCACTTCTGTCGCTTTCGAAGCGTCTAAATGAATGGGTTTTCGCAGCATGCGGAAATGTGCTGACATAATGCCAAAAACGTTTTCGATAATGCGATGAGGACGGCTCAGTCGGTTATTATAAATACGCCGCACCATCGTGAGATTGCGTTGAGCGTGGAAAGCGAAAGCGGGTGTAAAGCGAACGCTTCGTCAGCGACGAGAGTGTATGAACATGGCAATGTTTGTGGCAGTGGCAGGCCCAACGAATTTGTGTTCATCGCTTGTCCAAAATTGCAACACCACCACCTTCAGAAAAGCGTCCATTGCGACCGACGTCGACTTATAACAATTTATAATCCGCGTCCGCGATGCCCATCAATACGGTGCTGTAGATACCCTTGTAATTATAAAAAAAAATTCTGCCAGCATTTGGTGGTGCAACCAACACTGCGTCCCATCGACTGCGCCGATGCATTGGTGAGCAACAGCTTTCCAACCTTCCGAAGTTCTCAGCCTCTGAAATAATGAAAAGCAATAAATACAATTGCATATCTGCAGGAACGCCAACCTGAAAGTATTCGCCCACAGAAATTCGTTAATATCTTTCAGCACATTTGGAATGATGAGTGAGTAAGATTAGGATAGAGAAGGATAGTATATCCAACAAACTTCTGCAAAATAGGTAGAATTATGTATTGTAGAATATTTATGCTAAGTTTCAAGTAAATCTGACCTATTGATTTCAATCTGTTTAGTGAAAATCAAGAAAACTTGAGATTGAAGCAAAAATACGTCTTTTGTTTGTTTAAAGGCTTTTCGTTAATTTTTTTGATGTTTTATGTACCAATACATACACTTAAACCTCTCTTTCCAGTAAAACATCAAGCATGTAAATCGGATCAGTGGTTCTCGAGTTATAAGCGCTCTAAAGGACAGACAGACCGAGAGACGTTGCATTTTAAGGATAAGGAAGGTCCCCTGAAAGCTGGTTGTTTCTCGTGTTCAGGGGATTGGTATACCAATAGTCTCCAAAACGTTTTCAGTCGTTTTCAAAGGCATGCTTGCTGTTACATTTGGTCATGCCGGAGCATTTCATTGCTCATCCGCTTTATGCTGTACATATAAATGTATTATTGTTACCTTCCTTACTGTGATTCAATATCAGACGGTCGATATCTGGGGCCTATACCAGAAAACTACAATTATTATACAATAGCCGAGCTTTAACAAGTAACACAGATTTTTGTACCACAAAGGTGCAAGTAAACTTGAAACTTAACAATTGTACAAGCGAACTTTAACAAGTGGGAAATTTGAATTTCCCCACTTTCCTTTCCTTTCAGTACCACAAAACTAAGAGTGTAGCCAATACTTAACAAATCATAGTTAAATAGTTGAAAAAACCAAACGTGCGAATTGAAACTTGTTAAGTCATTACAAGTCGGATTTTAAGAGGTTTCAAATAAAAATTTTAGTGTTTTGTCTTTATAATTTTCATTTGCACATTAAAGCGTGAGAAAGAGAGGTTTGTTCTGTATGTATACAGTATATACTGTATACTCGTAAGTACTGTCAACATTTTGTACGCTGAGTGCAATATGTACGTTGTACATATGTATGTACATTAATGCATGCATACGTGGACATGCATAACTAGTGCAAAAGAATACAAGAATGTGATGAAGGAGAAGAACATCATCGCATGTCACCCATAGACTCTTTAACGCCAAGCCCAACAATAGCCTCCGAGTTTTTTCCGATGATATCGAGAATAATATCATCGCAACCCTTCAACTTCTATTTATTTCCCCCACCAGAGCCAGTACTTTTTTTCTAAAGAACCTTGTCTACGCTAATTTGTATGCGCATTGTTTAGCCGTCACGAGAACCCTTGTACAAAAAAAGGGAAATTTACATATTTAACAATTGGAGAACTTTGTTTTGTGGTACAGAAATTATAGTAACTTGGATTGTAACTCTGGATTGTTGCCTGTAGAATTGTTAAATTGTAGTTTTGTGGTCTAGGCCCCTAGCAAAAACTATAATACCAAGATAGTGCACGCCAAACAAAATTTTTTTACGGAAATTTTTGTATGGTGGGGTTCTACACTACGACCCCAAGCTTTTCAATATCTTTTTCCTCTCAAAAGTTCTTTCGCTCACAGAGCTTTATCGTATTTGCTGTTTTTTCCCTTTGAATATGAATTCCATTTTCGCAAAATAAAAAAAGTGGAAGAGAAAAAGATGATCAGAAACTCGTTTTCAGGGTTACCATCAGCGTAAGAATATTTGACTTATTCCGAAAAGTAGAATATTTATTTTCCACTTCAGTATATTTCAATATATACATTATAGGGAGAGAACTAAAACAAATAATATTTAGTTGCAATTAAATAAATATATTTTTGTTTACTTTTGGCACATTAAACCAAAAAAAGGGAAGAACTGACACAAGTGGAATATTAGGTTTATTGCACATGGTCATACTGTCGTTTTCTTTTGGTTTGTTTTGATTTTTTTTTCCTTGTGCGTAATGATGATAATGATGACGAAGATGATAATTAGCTTGTGCGTCGAAGCACTGACTGGTGGAAAATATTTTCGGCAGGGTTGATGTGGCAAGGGATGAGTTTTGCTAAATCTTTCGGTTGAACAATTAAAAAAAAGGAAAAAGCTTTCCTCTCTGTAAATAATGATCAGATCATCTCCTGTCCCCGACCGCCCGCGTCTGTTGGAGCTTTTTATTTTTCTTCAAATTTGAGTACAAGTTGCGCTATCTTGGTATTATATTATCTTTGGCCCTAGTCATTGCAATATTTTTCTAAAACTGTACTAATTGCAATTTTAGTAGTCGCCTTGTCTCAGTGATTAGTTTGTTGGACTGCTGTGCGAGCTACGTAGGTTCGATCTCAAACATTTCTTCCGGTATCACCTTTTGTGGGTGAATGACAATCTCCGAGACTATAATTTTTAATAAAGAGGCTTCTCAATTTGCCGTTCGAAAATGGTAATAAGTTGTCACTTCATGAATGAGATTTCGCGTTTTTTTTTTTTACATATTTTAATTACAATTTTAGCATGGAATCATCACCGACTAAAAAATTCATTTTCTTTGACGTTATTTCATTTATCTATTTTAAGGGCCAATACAGAATAACATAACTGTTTGATTAAGACATATTGCTTGGAAGTTTCTCGTGTTAAAGCCAGGGATAGAAAATATTAGTTATTTTTTTAATTTTTATTTATAAAAATCAGGAATATATACAATCTATGATTTTTTCCTCTTGACCTATTCGCGAATATATTCAACAAACCGCCACTTACCCCATAATGCCATCAAACACCCGTTCCAACACTAAAAACTCTAATTTTAGCTACCCAACTACCATTATTCACTTTAATGCCCAACAAACCATAACCTACCCTATAATACCACCAAAAACATGTTTCTACATTCAAAACTCAAATTTCAACCAAGTTCCAACTACCTCAGCATAAGTCCAAAAGAAAAACCCAATTCCCACTTTCAAACCGCATTCCAAAATAGTCCAAATTTTCGACTTTTATATTGAAAATCGCATAAGGATGTTTTTTATTTATAAAAATACGAATAACGATTATCGATGATTTTTAAGAATAAAAATAATCGATTGTAGTTCTTCGTGATTTTTTTTTTTTTTTAAATCATCGATAATAGTTATTTTTGATTTTTATAAATAATTATAATAGTTACCGTCTTAACTTACTGTAATGCTCATAGTTTGTGTTTGTCGTTCGCCTTTTCGAGTGATTGAATTTTCAACGTTGAAAAATTATTTTAACAAGTGGAATACGTAGACTTGAACTCGGGAATTGAATTTTATTTGTTTCAGAAACGGGCAGATAACATTATCTGACAGTTAAACGTTATTTTCCTCGAATATGTAGCTGCTATGCAGCTATGCCTTGAGTGGATACAATTTTGTCATTACTATTCGATTTATCGGAGTTTTTGATGATAACTGTACTTTGCATTCAGGTTCTCGTCTCCGCTGTATATTTTATTCTGAATTTCAACCTGTTGAAGTTAAAAAAAAGTGCGTTGACTTCGCTAATCAATTTAGTTTAGATGTAAACCTTTTGCGCTTTATGCGTTTTATTATGCCACTCTCTGTCCCAAATTTTAAAGTGTGACACATTTTATACACGATACTTCGCGTTGACTGCTGAGTCTACTGATTGGTATAACTTTATGTACATGTCACTTCAAATGAATTTATACATTTTTTTGGGGTGCAATTCAGCATTTCCTACAAAGTCGAAATTCGCGTATTAAAATTCGATAAACAAACCTTTTTCGGAGTCTCGGAGGAATTATTTTGAAGGAAAGAAAAATTAGTGAATCTATTTTTGTCCGTTTGAAAATTCAAAAATTCAAAATCCTTTTATTAATAATTGTTGCGAAATTTTTTTTGGGAACAAGTATGTATTAAATTACAAAAACCTTTCCCGGACTTGAAAAATATGTTATAATGTAGTTTATTTGTAGAATTTAAACGGGAATCTTTTCACACAGGTTGCATTGTTTTCATACATCTTGCAACGGCTTCCTTTACTTCCGCCACTTTTACTACCTGGAGCAAAAGCGTCTAGATCTAGCAAGATATGCAGGTTTCGCTATTCCTGCACACTGCTTCCAATTCACAAGTAAAAGTAAGATATACATACATATGTATACACAGTAATTTGGTGATTCTTCAAAAATACCTCTGACAATAGAATTAGAGTGCTCAAGGCGTCCAGTGACAAAGAACAGAAACAGAAACTTAATTCAATGCTCTCATCACGTAACTTATGAGACGATTGTCGTTTGAGCAATATTTCGAAAAGCTATCGCCGCTAGTTCACATCATGTACATGAATCCACCTCTGTCGTATCATCTATCGTTTATTTTTGTTGAAATTTAAGAGCTACTGAAAACAGCATCTGTTTTATCAAAAATGACTTTTATACTATTATTCTCAGTTTTTGTTTTATTTTTTGTGCCGTGGTTTGAAGAAAAAACTTAAAGCGCAATCCTGGCTTTTTTAGGTTGCATTTCTAGGAAAACAAATCTCGCAGCGAGATTCAGTCAAAAATAGCATTTTAATAAATGTCATATATTTTCAAATCTTTTTGTTGACGTTATAGAAGCTTACTCTTTAGAAGAGCACTCAGCCACAGCACGGAACTACATATATTCCGAAAACAACCTTGGGTAGATGTATATACATACATACATATTTTCACTAGTTAAAATTGTCTTCTTTGAATCTCTTAATTTTCTTCTTCATTCATTCTTGATTGTTTTCTTGATTCACAAACGATACCGATTTTGCTTTCATCTAAAAACAATCGTCGAGACGATAGTAATAATTGACAATTGTCGCGTTTTTTTTTTTACATGTTACATGATGACAAACTATCGTCGAAACGTATCGATATCGGAAAACGTGATGTCTTACGTGATGAGAGTCCAGTACATTTGCAACAAAAACATAATCAATAACAGAAATATTATTTTTTTTTTTTAATTTTTAGCTACAAAATTCAGCAACAGAAAATCGCCGGTAACAGCATGGAAGTAACTCTCGGATACTTGTTTCTGTTACAGAATTTCAAAATTACATGTTTTCAAAATTTTTCTTTTGAAGAAGAAGAGACAATTTGAAGCTTGCTAGTTTTGTAATGAGAGGACTTTTTGTAGAGACGTGTTTGTGCAGTTGTCAAGTGCATGTAAAGATGATGATAACCTCAACCAAACACGCCATCGTTATCGACGTTCGAATATTGCTGACGAATATTATGACATATTCTGTTTGAATGGCAACGACAGATTTTTCACAAAATAAAGATATTTAAGTTTCCATTAGCCGAAAACCTTGTATGCTCCATATGTACATCGTTGAGGCGATAGAAACTGAGAACTAACGATCGGATATGGTTTTTTTTTTACTTTTTTGAGTTGTATACCAACATTGAGTTTCTGTACATCTATACATATATATGACCGCACGGGTTTTGGTCGTTGTTTAAATAGGACCTTGTTTTGGATTTTTAGCTTGGAATACCGTCCAAGCAAACAATACATTTCTCTGCACTTCTTTTTAATTTTTTCTTCTTTAAACAGGTGTGCCCTCCCTCCACTTTACTTTCACAACAAGTGTAATTTCTGGGTATTAAGCTTTATTTGCGTACCTTATTTCCGCCGATGGGTTCCTCGTTAAATTTTTTGTAAGTGAAATGAACATGAACTGATTCGTAGTGAACCTTATCCATAAGTTCAAAATCCTACGTAGTACAATCCCTTTAAATCGAAGTCTTCGATACCATGATTAAGAGGCGAGAAATTTTGAAAAATTCGATTTTATTTTTTTTTTTGCGTATTTCGATAGTCTATTCCTTTAAAAATAACATTTTAAGTGCATATCTCAAATAGTTTTTGAGTTGCAGCCATCTGAAGAGCAGCCGCTTATCGGATTTATAACCATGAAATCAGTAACTTAAACTTAAAATGCGTTTTTCTCGAAACCACGTTTTTCAAATTTGCTGCAGTTATAACTCAAAGACAAATCATCCGATCGATTTGCAGCTTCTTTAATATATGTTTCTCCATACCATGAACTTCCAGTTTTTCGATCAAATAAAAAATGTAATTTTGGCCAAAAATTATCAAATTTTCGCCTGAAATTTGAAACCTTTTTTAAAAACTCCGCCATTTTGTTAAATTTCAATTTTGTTTTTTCGATCGAGGGTCATGGTACGGGCAACACCGTCTAATTTAATAAACTTTTTGGTTTTTTTGATTTTATGCTCTGTGAAGGTCGCTATCACTGCAGCAGTGGGGAGACTTTTTGTTTTGAGTCTTGTGAGATTGCGAATAACTCGCTGTATTTTAAATTTTTTGGTCCAAAGATTTTATTATGTTTTAATTATATATCCACAAATATACCCTTAAAACATTAAAACATTCCATGCAGTAACTTTTTTTCTTAAATTCCCAAAAATTACCTTTTTTTTCAGGTGGTGCCCCTTAACACAGAAAACCCTATCTATGAGACAGAAAAACACTCGAGCAGAATTTTTTTGCATTTTTTTTTGTTTTAAATTATACTGGAAAAGGCTCACAGGAAAATACCTTGAGCTTGTTCCAAAGAGCAACGAGACTCTAGAACTGTAGATCTTACGGATGGTTGGAAGCTCTTCATGTCAGGAGTAGCACCTTTAATGTCTGCTCAGGCGGGAGTGGGGATACTCACAAGTCCCAGGCCGGCAGGTAGAGTATTGGAGTGGATTCCATTAGAAGGGAGAGCTGCGATCTTAAAGCTAAAGCTTGAAGGGTCAGGAGTTTGCACGGCAGGTATCCGAAAGGTTTGAACAAATTCCAACTCTTTCGACAAATGTGGAGAAAGAATGACAGTTGTTTTCAACAGCAGTCATTGCCTCTGCAGCAGATGTTTGCAGAGTGAAGCGGCTCGGTGTGGCGGCTGGTGGTGAGAAAAGAACTGCGTGGTGTAAAACACCCGGAGTTCAATAAGTCATCAGAGAGACGAAATAAGCCTTCAAGGTGTGGATACACTTGGGGGATTCAGCTTCTCGAAACCGGTACATGGAGGCGCGAAGAACTAGCAAGCTGGCTGTTAAAGCAGCTAAGTAAAGGGTTTTTCAATAAGGACGCTACAAAAGTAGAGCGACAGGGACAGCAAACGACGCCATCTTTTTCTTGCGGTTTTTTGACATTTCTCTTCAGTAAGGTTTGCCATTTCATGATGGAAAGATATACGAGCCAACAACGAGTCGAAATTATTAAAATTTACTACCGAAATTCGGAGTCAGTGGCCTCAACGTTAAGAGCGCTACGTCCAATTTATGGTCGTCATAATCGTCCTAGCAGATCAACAATTGAGCGTCTAGTGGAAAAATTTAAATCCACAGGCACAGTACAAAATGTTCCCGTGCCAGTGAGACAAAGAAGTGCCCGTAATGTCGAGAATATTGCTGCCGCTGAGGCTTCAGTTGCAGAAAGCCCAAATGTGTCTCTCACACGTCGTTCTCAAGCGTTGGGCATCTCTGTGACGTCGTTGTGGCGAATTTTGCGAAAAGATCTTGGCCTACATCCTTACAAGATTACAGAATTGACGCAAGAACTGAAGCCGCTTGACCACCAGAAGCGTCGTATGTTCGTGAATTGGGCTGAGCAACAACTTGAAAATGATTCGGATTTTCATCGAAAAATCATCTTCAGCGATGAGGCTCATTTCTGGCTGGATGGCTTCGTCAATAAACAAAATATGCGGTATTGGTCAGGCAGCAATCCACACGTACTCCATGAGTCATCATTGCATCCCGAAAAAATTACGGTTTGGTGTGGTTGGCGGCGGCGTCATTGGGCCGTACTTCTTCCGTGATGATCAAGACCGGCACGTTACTGTGAATGGGGATCGCTACCGTTCAATGATAACCGAATATTTTTGGCCCCAATTGGATGATATGGACTTGGAGGACATGTGGTTCCAACAGGACGGCGCCACAAGCCACACAACGAATGTCACAATCAATTTATTGGAAACCAAGTTTGGAGAACGTGTTATCTCACGAAATGGTCCAGTCGCTTGGCCGCCTCGGTCGTGCGATTTGACGCCGTTAGACTATTTCCTGTGGGGCTACGTCAAGTCTATGGTCTATGCCAATAAGCCAGCGACGATTGATGAACTTCGTACGAATATCGAACGTGAAATTGCAGCAGTATCGACCGATTTATGCTTGAAAACCGTCGAAAATTGGGTTCAGCGTCTGGACTTCTGCAAGCGTGCCCGTGGTGGTCATGCAAAAGAAATCGAGTTCCATACATAATGGCATCGAACGTACTTTCACAGGAATAACGAATTTCATTGATATCCAAAACCGTTTTTGTTTCATTTAAAAAAACTTTTGTAGGGCTCTTATTGAAAAACCCTGTAGCAGTCTTGGAAGGAGTTCGGTGAGAAATTGGACCGTGATCACAGATCTGCAAACTGTTCTGGCAGACCATCCGCCGTCTAAGAGGAAGGAAGCTTAATATCATCGAAGGAGTCAAATCCAAAGATGGTGTACTTCTTTCCGATGAGAAGGACATCTTGCACAGATGGAGCGAGCACTTTTCGGAGCTGCTCAATCCCGAACAGGGCACAAAGGATGGCAGACCCATGGTTTTGAGTATGGCGGAGAATAGTCCCACCATAGAGGAGGTGACTTTGGCGATTGAATAGCTAAAAGTCGGCAAATCTGCTGGTGTGGATGAAATCCGGCCAGAAATGCTCAAGGCTTTGGATAAAGAGGGAGTGGAAATGCTCTCTGGTATCATTAAAGTGGCCTCGGAATGCGCTGAAACTCCTAGCGACTGGCAAACTGGGGTGATTGTTCCTCTTTTTAAAAAAGAGGATAAGAGGGATTGCTCCAATTATAGGGGTATATCCTTTTTAAGTCTCCCCGGAAAAGTGTTTGCTAAAGCATTGGAAGCGCGTCCAGAGCTGTGGTCGAATCCCGGTTGGGCGATGAGCAGCGCGGCTTTCGTCCAGGTAGAAACACAACCGACCCGCTGTTCACTCTCAGAGCAGAGAAAGCCTGGGAGTATGCCAAACCTATCTACAGTTGTTTTGTGGATTTGGAGAAAGCATATGATCGGGTCCCTCGAGGTGAACTCTGGAGTGTATTGCAGGAGTATGGGATTGACGGTTCTCTTCTGAGGGCCATTCAATCAAACAGGTGGAGAAGTTTAAGTATCTCGGGGTTTAATTCACGAGTGATGGAAGAAGCAATACTGAGTTATCCTGAAGATTGGTTAGGCTGGAGCAATTTTAAGACAGCTTGGTCAATCTGTTATCAGGAGGGCTGAACTTGCCATCGAAGCTAAGCTATCGGTCTTCAATTCAGTGTTTGTTCAATTCAGTGTTTGGTCATGGGGTTTGTGTTGCTGGGGTAACTCGTCGAAATCGAGATAGGAACACCAGAATACGCGAGGCACTCAATGTCGAGCAGCTACTTCTTCGAGCGGAAAGGTCCATACTTCGATAGTTTGGGCATGTTCAACGCATGTCCCCAACTCGTCCTCCGAGAAGTGCCATGGAATCAGGGCCACCGGGTAGGCGTCCCCTGGGTAGCCCTAGGATGAGACGGCTGGACCAAATCTGAAATCTCACCAATACCCGTATGGGGATAGCCCCTGATGATTTAGAGTCGATGGCGGAAGATCGGGAGATGCGGAGAGTCCACTTAAGCATCCTAACCCCGCGAGCATCATAGCGGATAAGCGGGTCATTGAAAATGATGATGATGATGATGATAATCATCACATACATATAAGGCTACGCAAAGCAGCTGATTGTCAAATCGATAGTATTTAGACGACAGTATAGGTTTTTTAATTACGTGAAGCGAAACTATCTTTTAAATAATATTGTCCGACAATTATCGTCTTAGATGATGAGAGCCTAGGAGAAATATAGTGCATTATGTTCAGCCGTTAGGGTATGTATGTATATGGTAAAATGAAATATCTAAAGAAAACTCAAGAAGTCCAAACCGATACCCATTACCCTTTTATCCAATTTAAGGCCGAGTTTATAACAGTATTTATAGAAACAAGCTATACAGGGCATACCAGCAAGCTAGTTTTGGCATCCCTGCATAACACGTCCTACTGTGCAGGATGACGATGTAGGTCGCTAGCGATCTTACCGAAACCTTTGATATCAAAAAAGCATTCAGATAAGATGACGCGCTGTCAGGAGACTTCTTCAACATCATACTTGAATAAATTATGCGAATTTGCGCATTGGACGTTTGAGATGGCTAAGACATGTAGAACAAATGAAGATCAGTGCTTCGGCTTGCAGAGTTTTCGAATCTTACCCGGAGGAACAACGCAGTAGAGCAATACCTCGCCTGAGGTGGCGCACACAAGTGGAATGGGACTTCAACCAACGTGGAGTCAGTTAGCTAAGGATAAGGCTAACTGGAGAGGCTTGTTGGTTGAAGCCCAGGTTCATCCCGAACTGTAGCGCCACTTAACGAACGAACGAACGAATAGTTTTTAACCGGTCAAAACTTCAGTGTAGACAGCATTTGTAGTTTTTCTATTCTGTAGTTATAACGTAAATTGGATAGTAGCATTGCCAATTCTCGACAAATCTGTCCGTGGGAAGAACGAACTTCTTTTGAATCGACACCAACAACATTAAATGATTGGTCTTGTTGCTGGCCATTGCTGGAATTGTTAATCTGTTTGTACCATCGAGTATGACGACAGGCTTTTCTCTAGCTGGACCTGTTAGTACTGTTGCCTCTATTCTATAATATTAATTTGTAAGCGAACTACTCGTAACCGTGTATCATTACAGAGATCAGGTGGTTTAACACTTTTGGTACCCACGGTATATTGTACTTATACGTACATACATATGTACCAGAAAATTTTGCAAAACCTTGCTTTTACTTTCTGAATAAGGTTTATTTTTGGCTTTCGTAAGTTAAATAATACGAATGGTACATCATTGTACCACATTGTACGTACTTGTACCAACGCCCACCTACTACGCTTCTTAATATTTTAATTTTTTTTGCGAAACAAATATTATTTGAAAAGACTTTAACATAGTCCTAACTTAATCATCTGAATTGCGCACTGAAAGGGTTAATGTTATGCAATAATATTAAAGGAACGCCAACTTTTGTAATAAGAGCATGGGCTGGTCATCCTGCGAATTCACGAATAACTTAAAATCTTAACTAAAAAATTTGCCAATTTACAAAAATAATGCCGGCAGTTGAGTTGATTTAATTAACGAAAGTTAGATTATAAACATTTGAATGTAGTAATACCACTCAATATGTTCAATGTGTTTATTCCACAAAAGTGTGTGAACTTCGCTGACAATTTCTGCCGCAAAAACCAGTTTGTTATTGTTTTGTTTTATTTTAACTAGACAAACCGACCGCCCTACATTTATGTAATAGAAGGTTCACGCTGCAGACTGCTTGCGCTGCATTATGTTGCCTTCTCGTGTTGTCACCCGACGAGAACTTCTCCGATAGTAGAATTTCGTCACCAATCACCGTATCAGTGACAAAGAAAACGCAAACAATTACATACACACCCGGCGGCCATGTGTAACATCAAATCAACATTTTATTTGCAAGTTCATGCAATTTAGACCTAAGCACGTTGACTGGAACGAAGAGAACCTCAAAACAAAACAAAAAAGTGACGGAGTATTCGCAGGTATCTCGATACATACTCGTATGTAGGTATCTCGTCATGAATTGGATCATAATCCATGTGAATCTACTGAACTGAAAGCTACTAACTCGAAAACAAACAAAGCTTTTGAAAAATGCAGTAGAGTGGGACGGTGAATGGCAGGTGAATATGAGTTTATAGTTGTTATCAAATATTAACGAACGAAACTTGAACGATCGCTAATGTTATGTTCACCAAATGTGCCGAGTGTCAGCTATTCATGTCAGCTTGAAGTAGCCGCACGCGGAAAACCAGATGTCATTAGCAAGTTCACGCTACAGGCATTGTACTATGATATGGTTTTTTTCGCCCACACCTCGTTATGCAATGTGCTCGCAAATCGTTATACCCTATCGTAGGGTGCATTGTAAATGTTCCATAGAAGGACAAATACATTGTTATATTTCAGTGAAAGCAAAAGAATTCTGATTCAATTATATTTTGTATTTCAATGCATACATTTAAACCGTGAGGTTTAACTAATTTACAATATTCCCTTCGAAGTACCGAAAATTGCAGTTTACTAGAACAGTACTTGTTTTTTACCCGGTCATGTGCATTGTTTGGAGTAAGGAAAGTTCGTTTTTCTTCATCAGTCCCAAGAAGTTCAAGCTCAAGGTTGGGTTAGGTTAGGTTAGAGAGGCTGTCGGCATAGACGCAGCACTTAGACCTTCAGTAGATCCATTGTGATGCCTCGGGATCTAGGAGAAATGTTTCTTCGTAATCGTGGAACCAGTGTGAGCTTTTAATAAAGCGAACTTAGTTTCCGACATTTTGCTGTGCTAGGTTCCCAAGACTGTGGTCGCCGTGGCTCAGTGGTTAGTAGGTTGGACTGCTGACCGAGCGGCGTGGGTTCCAGCCATGTCCACCGCCATGAGGAGCTTCTAGGAGTATAATCTGTCATAAAAAAACTTCTCAATTCACCGTTCGGAGTGGGCAATAAATTCTAGGTCCCTCCCATTCGTGCGAAAAATGTAACACCCGCAACATAAATGGTTGCGCCAGCTATTGTTCTTATTTTTTTTAGGTTGCCAAGACTGTCAAAAAAGAAGGCACCGAGATGGTTGCGTCGTTTGCGAGAGAGTGCCGGGCAGGTACAGCGGAGATGGAGAATCGTCTCCTCTTCTTCCTCGTCGTTGCAGCTTTTGCAGAAATCATTTTCCGGAATGCCCAGGAATTTGACACGTCTGCATATACCTATAGTAGCTTCGACATGCCGTCTACTTAGCGAAATAAATCTTTTAAAACGTTTGTGGTCAATTGAAGGACAGATTTGTCTGCCAGTTTGGCAGGTGGTGCCATTTGACCACCATAGATTTGCTTTGCTGATTGCATCTATGTAGCTTTAATTTTAGTTTGCATGTATGTATATAGCTAGTGGCACTCTAGATTCTCTTTATAAGGAAGAATCTGTATTGTAGTACCATTCTTGGAGAGTTCATCGGCCTTGTAGTTCTCTGGAATGTCCCATACCCAGTAGAGGAGTATGTTGAATTACTCTGCCATCTCTACGAGAGATAAGTGGCATTCTAGAACCATTTTTGCTGATACAGAGACAGATTCCAGGGACTTTATGGTGGCCTGGCTGTCTGTGAAAATGCTAATATCCCAAGTAGATATTACATTCGACCTCAGCCAAGGCAGGGCTTCTTTTATCGCCATGATCTCTATCTGGAAGACGCTACAATACTCTGAGAGGCGAAAGGAGTTCTCGACGTTTAGATCATCGAAGAAAACACCTCCTTCAACCATCGACCTCAAGATTTAGACGACTTAACTACGCGGGACCAAATTTATACATATTTATATATATTGACATGTACATATATATAAATGAATTAAAAGTGCAATTGAAAGATGAACTACACAAAACTGAGCCAACGATGGAAATGCCAGGGTGAAATCACAGTACGGACTGAAGTTCTGAAGATATGATTTTTGTGGTCTGTTAAACTCTCAAATTCTCCTAAAAGCTGGATCGATTCTCAGAATGCAAACAAATGCCATAGAATTGTAAACTTTGCATAATTTGCTGTATTCGTAAGAAAGTGTCAATTGTATCTAAAATTGTATGTGCTATAGCGTGTGATGTAAGTAAAGAAAATTGTCGAAGGCCGTAGGTCTCTTTGTAACTTGCACAGATACAACCACAACCTCGTTATGGTCAAGAATAACTTGCAATTGAAGTAAAGTCTTAAGCAAACTTTTGCGTTTCAGCTACTTAATATTCCATACTATCTTTCAAGAGGTTTTTTTAGGCAGTTCTTCTATGGTGCTAGTATGGTAATCATAGCTACACATGTCCAGGCTCTTCCCAACATGAGATTTTAAGTTAATATTACGATATCTGCATACGGTCCATTCCGCATCCAATCATCAGCTATAGAAATAAAAAAACGATTTCGCAATTCAATTCTTTGGGTTCAATGAAATAAATCAATATCTTCATTTCAGATACGATATTAGAATAACATTACCAGCAAAACGACCACAGTATAACGATGACATCGTCCCCGTCTGCAGCATTCGGTAAAGACCTATCGTGAAGAATCCTGTGAGGACACCGATAACGATGCGAGGCAGATCTGTCTGAAGCTTTGGTGTGTCGTGCATTACTCATCTTGTTTTACGATATGTTTGCAGAATCTTCAGCCATGCTCGTTTTGAAATGTTTCTGTGCATTAAGTATAAGTGAATATTGAATTGGTCTAACATCTCTATAAGAGACGAGCAATTTTTGAAGTACATGGTGTATGTAGGTGAAAACGACTGTATGGAATTAATTGCCGATCTCAGGCCGATGTTACATAACATTTCATTCGGTGGCTGTCTTCTTGGATTCAAAAAGGATAACAGTAGTGTCAAGTCTCTATTTCCAGTCTTCTATTACTTATAGCTAAAAATTGCATATTATATCAACTGAAATCGCTGGACTGGAGTACTAGAGAGATGGAAGCAGCAAACGGAACTCGGAGTGGTAAGCTTACGTTTGCCGGAGACAGGGCACATCATTCATCGACTATAGGAAACCCTTTAGAGAACTTAAAGACCTGAAGGATGGCTAAGCCTGAGGTTCCAAACAAATATCAATAAATTTCACAAATATGGTACTGCCTTGCTCATACATTCAAACCATTCCTTTTATTTAGTAACATAGGAGTGGTCGCCGTGACTCGGTGGTTTGTACATTGGATTGTTGGGCGAGCGGCGTGGGTTCAAGTCCCAGCCATGTTCACCGAATATTTTTCGCGGCACTACCTCTCGTCGGGGAACGACAAGCCTCCGTGAGTATAATTTGCCATGAAAGAGTTTCTCAATTGGAGGTCTCTTCCATTTGTGCGATAATTGTAACATGCACAACATAAATGGTTGCGAGAAGCTGGGTTTTGGCTCATCCCAAACTGTTGCGCCAGCTAACAAGGAACTATTCCACCGCAATTCGAAAAACCCTTAACCTACCTAATAAAAAAGGGGGTGAATGTACCATCACCTACTCGGTTCTGTAAATGAAAGAAGTGAACTGAGTCAACATCAATGACGGCAGTATTTTCCCACTCGTTCCGAACAGGCAGGCATCTTTCACCCAAGATTTGTTTTGAGAACATGGACTTTTAAGACGTTGCTAAAAGGTTTAAGGTACATAGAGGTGGGTTGTTATTTTGATAACGTTATTTTGTCATGTTATTTTAGAGGAACGTTCTGTCACGTTATACAATAGTGCAATAACTCGTTCCTCCGTTGCAGAACCACACTGATTTTCCCGTTGTCAGAATTTCTCTTCTGTCTCTACGCAAAAACAAAAGTGAAGATTCCAACAACGAAAATATTTAAATATGTACTTACGTACATACATACATACCTAAATATGTCTTCGTACACAAAAAAAAAAATCTCCACAGCATGAGCATCGCAAATTCTGTCCTCGCTGAAATGGTTGTACCCTCGCCGTATATTGCAAATCACCCCCATCGTCCAGGGAGCGAACGTAAATAAATAACTACAAAAACGAAACTCATACCGCACACCAAAAGGACGCCACAAACCAAAATTACATAACACACCAAAATCACTTCCCTAATGCGTTCCAAATAACGTTCCAACTCTCTTGAATAGAACGAACAAAGTCGTCGTTACAAAATAACGTTCCAAAATAACGTAAAACTTTCTAAGTTATTTCACAGTAAATCTCTTGGACGGAGTAACTTGGAGTAACTTTGTTACAAAATAACGTTATTTTGGAACGATAACGTGTGGAACGTTATCATGAAGGAACGGTTATTTCCATCTCTAGTTTAAGGTGCCATAGAATTAGTAATTGATGGAAGACAAACTATTCAGTATGTGTTTTTTTTTATTTTTCTTTGTTTATTGACTTCAGTGATTCAAAAAAAGCAACCTCCCTCACTTCGGAGTTTCATGGGACCTAAAATCTGTCCAAGGTTGATGATCGCAGAAGCAACTTCCTTAATATGAACAAGCGAAATCAACAAAAGCTTTGTAGCTTTACTTTATTAAAGACTCATGAATAAAGCACATGTTTTCAACACTATTCGCGAATCGAAATTGGCACGGAATTAGCATCGCCGGCGGTTTCCGCGATGATGATTCGATTCGCCGCACCTCATTAATGTTGTAGATTCTTCAATTTTGTGTGGAGATTTTTAACTTCATAGATATTTTTTTTTTATAGCTGTGGGTCTTGAACTACAGACACAAATTTATTGACTTGTGAGCATAATCAGAAATAAGTATTGACCCACAAGCAAAAAGTTTCAAGGGTAAGGGGTAGATGATACCGAAATGGCCTATGGGCGAATCGCGCGCTGAAACAGAAAATTATTTTGGATGCTAAGAGCGGGTTAGACGGAAAGGATTCAAGTTCCGAAAACTGAAAATTTAATAAAATGAGCCGATGGGATACATTTTGGGGTAAACGAACATCAACTATTGGATGTTTGGAATAACTGAAGGAGATAATCAATGAAAATATGTACTTACGGCTCTGCTGAAAGTACTTTTGTCATAGAATCAACAAACTTTGGAACTTTGAAAATATTTCCTGAAGAAAGTGATCTCAATTTAAGGTTTGTATTTCCCGGTAAAAGCGTTCATATTTTTTTTTTAGAAAGGAGTGTTATTCCATTATGAGAGATCTTATTTTCAAAAATGTCCCTTCTACCAAGAATTTCACTTGAGTTTATGGGCCCTTGCCGTACCAATCTCCGTAGAAGCACCTCAAATATGTCCTGCTTATCATTGCAGTTGTTGATTCTTATAAAATACCATCCATCTTCTATTATGCAGTTTATTTATACGACAACCATTTCCGTGGAACACGGTCTCCATTTAGCAAGGACTTAAAGAGTATAATACGTTGTACATAGATACATAGATATGTACAATTATACATAAGTATATTTGCTAAAATATACATATATATGCATGCATCCGATGCGTAGATGTTGGGGATACCCTTGATGACAGCATATATTTTGTTTTGCCCTCATTAACCGCTGGACCCATCTTCGCCGCTTCCGTCTCAATACTCGCCAGTGAAATCAGACTGCGTTCTTCCGATTATGTGAATATCGTCGACGTATCCGAGTAATTGGATGGACTTTTGATAGATTGTGCCTCTGGTGTTGGCGCGTGAGTTTTTAACATCATACTCTTTCAAGTATGATGTTAAAGAAGTCGCATGACAGCTCGTCACCTTGTCTAAATCCTTTTTTGATATCAAAGGCCTCAGTGAAGTCGTGGCCAACCATGATGGAACAGCCAGCATTCTCGCCATCCTATATGGACGGACGCGTTTGGCAGGGAATCCAAAACTAAATGTGTCTCTATAAATGCTGTCATAGGGGGAATTAAAACCGATGAAGGGATGGTGGGTATCGATTTGAACTTCTTGTGTTTTCTTCAGGATCTGCCGAAGTGTGAAAATTTGATCGATTGTAGACTTTCCTGGGCTAAAACCGCAATGATAGGAGCCGATCACGTTGTTGATGAAGGGTTTCAGGTATTCACACAGTATGGCATATACGATCTTATACGCGACATTATGAAGATTAATTCGTCTCTAATTGGCCCAGCTTAGGGGGTCCCATTTCTTGTGGATTGGGCAAACCCTGCTGAGATTCCATTCATCAGGCACACATTCATCTGACCAAATTGTTGAAATGAGTTCACGTAGTTCGCCATATAAGCCGTCAGGGCCAGCTGCCTTATTGGACTTAAGTTTGAATACTGCTATCCTTACTTCGTTTAAGTCAGGTGGACGGAAGTTTTGGCTATCATCGTCTAGGTCGAATGGTCCATGCAGCCTGGTAAAAAAAAAAATTATGTAAAAATAAAGCAGCACAGTACTAAAAACACACACAAAAAAAAAGCAAAACAACAAATTAAAAAACAATAAAAATAAAAAAGTACGTATTTGATAACGTTATTAGGTGAGCCAGATTGAGATTTATTTTATGCTTGTCTATAGTAAGATCAAAAAGATTCCTTTGACTAAGTTTTTTATTAAACAGATTTTCTTAGTAGCTATACAAAATTAGGTTATGAGAAATATAAATACATTTAAGTTACGTCGAAAAACATAGTTTAAGAGGGCCAGTTAGTTATAATTTAGTAATGTAAAGTTAAGTTAGTTAATCTAATTTTAAGCATTTTTATTAGCTTTAAGAATTAATTAATTTACTTTTACAAATTAATAAAATCGATTGAAAACTGGTCGATTGCCAATTTGACTGCATTCTGATTTGTACTAGAATAGGCGTTTGCAAAATTTTTCGAAAGCTCTTCGAAGCTGCCATACAGTTAGAAAAACCTGAGTTGATTTCGATTCAACGGGTGAAATGCACTCCAGTTTGTTGTCAAAATTAAAAATAAAAATAAATATTTATCTTGACATTTCATGCAGCGCGAGTAACGGGCACAAATGGAAGAGGCTTCCAACATTGGATTAGGAAATTTCTCAAAAAGGTGATGCGCGTTACACTGACTCACGGCAACCACCATCTGAAACTACGCCCAGATATTTCAATTGCTGCCTTGAATGTTGATATATTTTATATTCTTTCAACCCATACATCCAGTAATAACACCTTGCATCATCACTGAAGCTATTACATATGGCAACTTGACAACTGGTCCCTGAATTGTTGGCCCACAAGGGATCCTTTAGTCAGTCAATGTTTTACTTGGGCATTAGTATCTTTGTGTCTTTGTGGTGAGTTAGTCAATTTGATTGGAAGTTTTTTGCTTATTAGTTCCCCTAATTAATTTTGTGAACTGTCTTGTTCAATAATAAAGCGATTGAAGCTCCAAAAAAAAAAATAAATAGATGGCGCGACAGCTCGGGATAAGCCAAGAACTAACTTCTCGCAACCATTCATGTTGTGGGTGTTGCAATTTTCGCACGAATGGAAGGGACCTACAATTTATTGCCGACTCTGAACGGCGACTTAAGAAGCTCTTTCGTGACAAATTATATTCCTGAAGGCTTGTCATTCCCCGACAAGAGCTGGTGCCTCGAAAATATTCTGAGGACATGACTGGGGCTTGAATCAACGCCACTTGCACAGCAGTCCACGGCGCGTTTGGGAATAACACTCATGATAGTGACGCATTGTACTCTAGTCTACAATCTGACCCGCAAAATCTTGTCTCCGTGCGTCAGACCTATGCGTAATGTAGAAGAGGGTAGCACTCCCACCCCAGAGAGAAACAGTGTTACTCGTTGGCAATTTCAAGCGTACATTTAGTGTACATATAAGGATTTATACACGAAGTTACCGGATCACCACACAAAGGCAAAGCAAGCACTTGGTGAAGCAAGTCCTTTACATTACTGGCCCAAACCAAGTTTTGAGCAGTCAATTGTTTCCCTGTCAATCGTAACCCAGGCCGCAAATTTAAGAGAGGATAATGGGATTCTAAAAGTAACTCCAGCCCCAGAGCTGTGAAAATCTGTTCCGCTTCCAATCTAATCGAATTTAACTAACCTCTCCTACTTTGCTGGACATTCGTAACTTAACTGTGAATCAATTATCATTAAATTGCTGCACAGAATAATTAAGTCAAAAATATGCGCAGCTGTATTGTTTGTTTGATTTTAATTATTGTGATAATTTCCAAAATAAAAACATTTTAATAAATTTGAAACGAGTATCTAATTGCAATAAAATATTTATTTCGTTGTAAAGTGGTAACAAATCATTCAGAGCATTGTTTGGATTAAACAAAAATAAAACCGTGGAATCAAAACATAAATTTTAATACTGATTATAGCAATAATAAAAATGCGAAAAATTATTTTACAATTGCTTCAATGTTTTTGTATCCTATTGCAAAAAATAATAACAAAAGTAATTAATTATTTCTAATAAGGTTATTCTCTGGTTTTTCTTTTTTTCTAATTTTTGGTAACAATGTCAGGTCTACATTAGTTACCTCTATTTATATAAAACAACATGTGAGTGTATAGCCGAATTGAATCTGTCCAACCAAATTAATTCGTTACGAGGGTACCACACATGCATATGGACAAAAAAGAGCTTTTTATTTGTCCCAAATAATGCTCGTATATTTGTCTTCCAAATCTCGGTGTGTGCGAAGCAGATAGATAGAACCCGAATGACTCCACAAATGCCAACGACGCGATTTATTTTATACGGTGACCGTCAGCACATTCTTCTCTGACCAAATCAGACTTTATAGCACTTCTTTTAAATCTTTGAGCGGTTGTGGAGTTGCTATTAGTTGACTTTCGCTCTTCGTCTCGCGTATTGATTGTCGGTTGAGTTTCTTTGAATTTTATTTTGAATTTTTATTTTAAATCAAGCGCGTTTGAAATTTGTTTCCTCTATTGTTTTTTGTGCGTGTGGACCGTCGTGTTTCGTGTAATAAAAAAATTGAATCATGTCTAACATATTCACAGGGCGTGTGATGTTAACGAAGCTCTTGAGATACTTAACATTTTTTTCTCCGGCAACAATAGTGCTAAGTGTTATTGCTGTGGCGTCTGTTCTTATTTACAAACGAAGAAGAGGCAGAATGGTGAAATTAATTGAGAAAATCCCAGGTCCGGCTTCCCTACCCATACTTGGAAATGCAATTGAGATGAATGTTGACCACGATGGTAAGCATATTTTTACGAATTTGCTTATTGTTACTAAACCATTTTCACACTAACTCACGTCCTTCATCGCACTGTCAATCGCTTGTAAATATTTTTACATCTTTTCATCTTTCCATATTCACCTTGAATGCATTTCTGCGCCGGAGGTTTTGAATTTGTGTAACGAATAAATTTTGGTTTAACATGACCTTAATCTTGAAAATTTGTTTCTGCTTCCATTTCCGATCAGTTAATGAAATTCATTGACCTCTCTACTTTTTTCTTGGATATACAACAGAGTATCTTCTATTATTTAACCACATAATTTACTTTCAACGAAAACCAGTTTCCAACAAGTTAGTCAAAAAGAAAAAAAAAACGACATTATCTAATTTTCGAAATGCTAATTTAATCGAGGTCAGAACTGTTTTTAGAGAAGGAAGTGGGAAAATAGTGTCAGTTAGTGTGCATTACAATTAGACTTTTGAGTGTGATTACGTGTTAGAGTTAAGATTAGAGATCTGTTCTTAAAGAGCACGTCTGCATACATGTGTTGGTACCGGAGAATCACTTTCTCACAACATTAATAATCATGAGGTCCAAAACGATGCTGGATGGTAAAAACCCAAACCATCTGTGCGGGTATAAATAACAAATTTCGCGTGTCGTTGAAGCGCATGAGAGTGTATATTTCTTTTTCCTTGCTGGTCCACGGTTAACCACTACAAGAATATACATTTCATCATCTCGATTACCTTGAAATAAAGATGTTTGGGAATTAGAATTTCAAGCATATTTCGTGGCTAGTATTTTTTATGTTTGGTTAGGCTATGCATTTCAGGCTTCACCTTTAAGTTCTTTGTCTAAGAGATTGTTGTATTAAGGCCGACTTTGGTTAGTCCAACTTATGTGCATCGATGTATGTATACATATTCATGTTCAGACAATTTTGGATCTTAGAATTAGCAAAAGACAAACAGGGTGATGGCCGTGGTAAATTATTATTATATTGCAATTGGGGTTCGTTAATTTGGATAGGAAAGGTTGTTATTTATTGAAAATAAAAACGAAGTAGAATATGTAATATAAATACAATAAATCAATTTTCTTTTTTTAATTAATGTAATTTAAAGGGTTACGACTTTCCTTTGAATAGAGAGCGCGGGTATAAGGGAAATTAGAGGACGGATGAAGGAAATACCGGTGCAGATTGGTTTTAAATTCCTGTGGGTTGAAGTGATAATAAAATATACAAATACACTGTCGGACAAAATAGAGTGCAAATCGGAAAAGAAGAGCATTTGTATGTTTTCAAAAGGTGATCTCTTTTTTTCAAAAGTACCTACATACATATGTAATATATGTAATATGTAAGTTATGGTTCTAATTTTATTTAGTGTCCGCTTCTAACGAACTCGAGGACCGCCAAAATTGGTTCGTTATAACCGAAGTATGTTTTAAGTGATACATACATACGTATGCATGTATTAAAAGAAAAGCATCACCATTTGTTTAGGAAAACCACGTTTAAACACATACAAAATAGTATGTCAGTCCTTTGAGCGTTTGAGAGTATTAATAGGTATGTACATACTATAATTCTATAATTCGCGGGGAAGTCCTGAATAATTTGAGAAAGTCCTGAAAAATTAGGGAAATCTGAATGAAAATAAGTAGAATTGTTGGTATTGTAAAGTAAGAATTTCATTACCAGCTAAGTTTTTTTGGCGCGCTGCAAAAACTATTTAGGGGATATTTTCGGTTCGTAATACCCGAAGATTGTTTTAATTTATCACGCAAAAAGGGTTAGTAATATGCGAAAATTCACTTTAAGAGGGTGCAGGACTTTAAGTGGGACTAATTGAAGGTTCGCTTTAATCGGTCATTACTGTTACCGCAAATTCTTAATATTGTCATTATTCGCAATAATGGACATTGGCAAGAGGGAATTTGAATCCCTATTTCCATTTAATTTTTTCTTCGACTGTTTATCATTAATAACACAGATCAAAAAAGCTTAGGGGAGGAGGATTTTTTTGCTTAGAATCCGAATCCGGGGTCAGAATTGTCCCGTCAAGTCAGGATTTTAAGATATTTGAGGTTATGTGCCCAAAAAATTACTTTTTTGACTAACTTTGGGGTTATGTACGATTTTTTTTATGTTGGATTTTTTTTCTGTTCTCTATCTCCAGTTACATCATTTAGTACTACATTTACTCTTCAATTTAAGAGTTTGAGAGATCGATTTAGATTTTTTTTCTCAAAGTTACGACTATTTAAGTAAAGCACCCTACTCACAAGTACCATTTTACAAGAGAGAAATACTTTGTTATTTTTTCCTCGAATTTTCGATTAATTTTTACTCTCACAATTCTTTGACCATTACCAACTGCTTGTATAATATTACAGCTACAAACTAGTAAACTTCGTATTGAGACTTTTGAGACTCAATAATGGCCTCACGTAAGTGTTTAAATGATCCTGACAATTTCTGTTGCGTTTGTGGTCGTTACACGTTTGCAAAAAATAAGATAAAAATTAACTATAATATTAAAACATTTTATAATAGTTACTTCAATATTTTCATATGTAATCAAGTAAGTCTTGGACCCCTCATATGTTTTGTAAATCATGCTTAGAAACATAACGACGTTGGAGTAATTCCAAAAATTTTCATATAACACCAATGTCTTTCAAGACACCTGCAGTTTGGCGTGAACCTGATGGACACGATGATTGTTGTTTTTGCTTAACTAAAACATTTGGATTTAATATTAAAAACTCTTCCAAAATTCAATATCCAAATGTAGCAAGCGTAACAAAACTAGTTCCTTATGCAACTGATGACACGCCTCCAACTCCTCCACTTTAAAAAAAAAAATTATGAAAACTAGCCAGTATGGTTTTACGATCCTGAAGATCAGGATGCTGAAGACATCGAATCAACTTCTGGTGCTCCTATTTTATATGATCAGGCATCTTTGAATGATATAGTCAGGGATTTAGACTTGTCGAAAGAAAAGGCAGAGTTATTGCGTTCAAGATTTCTAGAAAGAAACTTTTTTGCTGAAGGAATTACTTTTAGATGGTATCACAATCGGGAGAAGGAATTAGTTAAGTATTTTTCTGCGGGTGAAAACAATGACATTAAGTGCTTAATAAAAAATTGTGGATAACTGTATGATGCTAATCAATGGAGATTGTTCATCGATTTCTCGAAGACGAGCTTAAAAGCAATTTTATTGCATAACACAAATAAATATGCGTCCATACTTATTGCTCATTCTGCTCAGGAATCATATCAAAATGTTATAACTATTCTTGAAGTGATATGAACAACATAAATGGTAAGTATGTCGAGGTTTAAAAATTATTTCAATGCTGCTTGGACAACAATCGGTTTATACGAAATATATGTGCTTTATATGTCTACGGAATAGCAGAAATAGATATGAGCATTATTTTAAGAAAGATTGGCCTCTCCGTAGAACGCTAAAACAAGGAGACCCCAACATTGTTGAAAAACCGTTGGTAGATCCTGAAAAGGTTTTGTTACCTCCGCTTCATATTAAATGAGGATTTCTGAAGCAATGTGTTAAGGACCTTGATCGTAAAGGTACATTTTTTCAATATCTTACAGATAAATTCTCTTGTTTAAGTGAGGCAAAGATAAAAGAAAGAGTATTTGTTGGACCACAAATCCGAGAATTAATGAAAACAACAGAAGTTGAAGATGTCATGGCATCTGTCGAAAAAGAAGTCTGGGTCAGTTTTAAAAAAGTTGTCAAGCGATTTTTAGGCAACAATAAAGCTAGTAACTATAAAGAGTTAGTTGAAGACATGACTGAACAATTTTACAATTTAGGTTGTAATATGAGCGTGAAATTGCGCTATCTAGATGCTCACTTACAATGGTTTCCAGAAAATCTATGTGATGTAAATGAAGAGCAAGGCGAGTGATTCCATCAAGATCCCAAAGAGATGGAAAGACGTTATCAGGGTAAAAGTTCTCCAACAATGTTAGCTGACTATTGCTAGTGTCTTCAACGTGATGAGGCAAATGCTGTACATAAAAGGCGTTCTAGATCAAGATCTTTACTAAATAAAAAAAAAAGATTCCATAAGTCGCCCTGAAGTAATTTCAGGCAGGTTTAAAGTCGCCAAGCGAATATTTAGCTTAAGACCGTTAGAGGCAAGGGGACTCACGTTAATCCAGCACCCCAAAGGGGACATGATCCCCCATTTTGAATTCGCCATATTCAGGATGCGAATTTTATTTTTCCTACTCAGTGTCCTCAAAAACCCCTGAGGAAAAATTTTCAAAAATAATAAACCAGTAAAAAAGTTCTGTGTGAAAGGTTAAATTCAAGTACTCATCATGTACTTTGTAATTTTAAACAGTTGTAACTCTGAGAAAAAATCGAAATCGATCTCTCAAACTCTTAAATTGAAGAGTAATTGTAGTACTAAATGATGTAACTGGAGATAGAAATCAGAAAAAAATAGTAGAAAAAGAACCTAAACCATTTCCTGAAAGCACTTGATTTCCCTGCAGAGTTTTACCATGTTCCTGTAGCTGACATAGCTCCTCTAGATTATTAAATAAATAGTTGCCGAGAAGTTTCATGCGAGTCCTAGCAATTCCCTGACATTCACATAATATGTGAGGACATAATCCTCAGCGGCGCATAGGTCATTGCAGTATCTGCAGACATCTGTGGCTGAGAGCCCTAATTTTTTAGCATGCTTCCTGAGAAGACAGTGGCCGGACAGGATGCCAGTGACTAATTATAGTTGTGCCCTGGTTAAATTAAGATAACTCTTGTTTTCCTGTGATCCAGAACAGGCCATAGAACCTTGGATACCCTATGCCCAACTTTGTTGGACCATCTCCGATTTGCTTTACTTACAGTTATTCTCAAGATCTCCACTTTAGCCACACAGGAAGAAGGATCCATGGTGATCCCCCCTCTGTGTGTTGCCGCTCTCCACCTAGCCTGACCAGTTCGTCGGCCCTTTCGTTTCCCCCAATGCCGCAAGGACCCGAAACCCAACAAAGTCTTGCTCGATTCAGCGCACAATGCCTTCAGCATTAAGCGACATTTCGAGACTAGTGCAGATCTGGCGACATTTGATTCTAGCGCTCTAGCGGCCTGACTAACAATGTAAATGGCAATATCCCTTCCAAATATCAATTTCACCCCTAGTGATTCTGCAGCTATAAGCACAGCCAGAACCTCTGCTTGGAATACGCTAGAAGTATCCGGGAGTCTTATGGATACTTGGAGGTCCGCCTTTTGGGAGTAAATCCCGGAACCCGTTCCGTTGGCGGTTTTTTAACCATCCATGAAAACCGCAATTTCATCTTCTGAGATGACAGCGTCTCTCCGCCAGTCTTCCCTCTCAAGATACGACGTGATGTATGGTGTGTCGAAGTCCATGACGGAAGCAGTCTCATCTGTTCTTTTTAGGATAAGTGAAACATTTTTTAACTTCATTCAAGATGGTAACAAAACAAATTAAATCTTAAAAAATTCAGTTTAAAATATAAAAATATAGTCGAATCCCTCTAACTTAAATTTTGCCATCATATTTTTGGATTACTTTTATAAATTTTAGTTTTTTAAGAAAAAAGCTCAGACACATTCTTTCGACATGTCGCAAACCATTTTTTTAAGTAAGGTAAAATAAAAATATCTGGCGCGACAGATTGGAATGAACCAAGGTCTAGCTTCTCGCAACCATTCATGTTGAGCGTGTTGTATTGTTTGCACAAATGCAAGGGACCTACAATATATTGCCGACTCCGAACGGCGAAGTGAGAAGCTCTTTCATGATAGATTATACTCCCGGAGGCTTGTCATTCCTCGACGAGAGGTGGTGCCGCGAATAATGTTCGGTGTTCCTGGCTGGGGCTTGAACCCACGCCGCTTGGTCAGCAGTCCAATGCACTAACCACTGAGCCACGGCGACCAGTAAAAAGTAAAATGCAAACTAATTTATTTTCATAATTAATTAATTATTTAATTAATGTGCCATAAAAGCAAAAAACTTCTCTTTACTTAATTTTGGTTTTTGGTTATATTCTTTCTACTGTTAATTAATGCGTTAAGAAAAAAGGTTTAGTCCCTCCAACTTGAATTTTTCCAAAAATCTTTCTAACTCGAACTAATTTTGATATCCCGTGATAATTCGAGAAAACAGTGGCTAATGGCTCTTCTTTATTTATAATAAGTGCTAAAAAGCGATTGAGAATTTTCTCCCAAGCACCTTTGGCTGAACCCTTAGTTTGTACCAAACTTGCTTCCATTCTTACGGTTTCTTGTTTAAAATCTGGACTAATCGGACCAAATTGCACTTTTTATGAATGTTGGCGACTTATATTATATAACAACTTTCTTGCGAAGACAGGACATTTTTTTAATGTTGATTCAACACTTGAGGCAATCAAGCTTTTTCGCAACATATTTGGCGAATTGGTTGTCATTCCAATGAAGTCTTTTAGTTTTGGTAACGTAAGTACTATTCCAAAGTTGTGTTTCACGTTAGTGTTCGAAAACAACATTAGTTCTTTGAGGAACTAAACTAGATTGGATTACTAGTTGATGGGGAAGGTAATCGCTTATCACTGCGGCCATAGTGTAGTTGGTAACATAATTACTTGTCACGCGGAAGGTCCCAGCTTCAACTCCTGATGTCAAGAGATTTTTATTCATCACCGCTTATCCACTATGAGGGTCGCGGATTTACGGAGCTTAAGAGGACTCTCCACATTTCCGAGTCACCCCAGCAATACAACCAAGAAATCTCATTTCGGCAGTTTATATTCCCGATCTTATTCTTTCGGTCATTACCCAAACCTCATGATTATAGAACTAACCCCGAATTAAAAACCGATAGCTTAGCTTCGATGCCAAGTTTGGCCCTGCTGATAACAGATTGACTAAGCTGTCTCAAAATTACCCTAGCCTGATCAATCCTACAGGATTTAAAGAGTTGATCAAACTAATAGGGTTGGAAAAAAGTACTGTTAATTAAAATCAATGGCAACAAACAAAAATAGCATCCGAGTAAGCCTCGACACCAAAGTTAAAACTCATCCATGATTCAAGAGTTGGTGATGAATCCAGCCGAGCCTATTGATCACCCGCTTAGAAAAAGTAAGTACATATATATTTGCCTAAATGACTTTGAAGCAGTTACAGTGTTGTTCTCTTATACTTGTAGTCGTGTGACATTCCCAATGCCTTGAAATATTGTATTTTTGTTCTTGTAGCTGTTAGATTCTGACTCTTAATGAGTTGAAAGAGTTGTTTTGTTTTTTTTTTTGAAAATTCGCTGGCAAAAAGATATTACCTTTAGCTTTCATCCAATAATGAGGTTTTTTCTTTAAGCTTTATATGCATATGTAATAAATAAGCCGCAGAATGGTCTAAGCATCATGAAGTCCACCGGAAAATCTTTTCTGGATTCAGTACCCACATGAAATTGATAGTGTTGATAGTACATCGCGGAACGGAATTACCAAATAATAGTAATTTCTTAAAATATGAGCTCCTAACGTTCCGCCGAGTGTAATTTTTTTCAAATTACTCAGCATGCGTATAAAAAGAAGGAGCAAACGCATTATATTCAATAAAAAAATATCGGAGTTTGGAAAAATTAAAATTTATTATTATTTAAAATATTATTAGCCATTGAAACCTAATATTACCTGAGTTTCGAACCACTATTCATACCGCAATCTAGCGCGAGCCCGAGTGGATTATATGTTGAAGTCATGGCCGTAGCTCTTTAAAGCGTAGAATACGACTATGAACATTCATCACTTGGTCGATGCTAGCGTGTTCTTCGTGTCGCACCCGATGACGTATTTTGCTCTTACACAAAGTCGGATGGCAATAACTACACAGACGAAACTTTGTGACGTCTTCGTTGGGAAAATTGTGCTTAAGCAACGGTATCACTTTAACAGCCACTGACTTTACGTCCATGGGAATCCACAATCTTTCCCAAACGTCACATGCGTGTCCAAATTTATTATTTTAATTTTATTTATTCCAACTAGAGAGAATATTTAGGAATATTTTGCCGATGTGCTTCGTAGCTAATAGCAAGTGTTGCAGGAATCGATGGGCTGACATTGACACTTGCGATGTGAAGAACACTTCAACCAACTCGACTTCGGTACCTACTTCCATCGGCCACTCTATATCACTTCTTAACATATTCCGCGTCGCTTACATCTACATATATAAATATCAGCAGTGGCAGATGCTGTACTCGTTCTGCTGTACTCGTTCGAGGAGTGCAACACATGACTTTGGCTTTTAAGCGGTGGCAGTTAATTCTCTGTTTTTACTAATCAATTGCGATTATTCAAACTGCTTAACCCTAGATTCATAACCTATATTCATTATTACATCGTTCATAAATATAGGTCTGTGAAACCCCTTACCTTCAAAGTTATCTTATTTACTATTTATAAATATTTAAAAAAAAAAAACACATAGTTTACTTCAAGGAACATTTATTTTAAATATATAAGAGAATAAACTCTCTTTGTTTTAGGAAGGTACTGAGGTGCACCTGTTTGTATATCTTTCACACAGCATGCTTTGACTGATTTTTCAAATGAGAGGGTCTGTGCTGTGAGACCTATGTTTATGAATCTGGAGTAAATAATATCGCTGCTATCACAGGCAACTACGTCAATAGTACTCGATGAGACAATTCTATTGGCACCTTACTCAACATTCTACCTCATCGCACAGCATACGGAATAATGGTCATATATGCCACTGATAACTTATGTTTCTATCTATCTATCTATCTATCGAATGACGCCTTATAGAAGCGTGTATCTTCGGGAAATATTTAAATTTTAAAAACTACGTAAAAACCTAAAGCTCGAAATTTTGGTTAGGGACCAATACAACTCGACTGAAACGTCAGATATAATTTATGTCAAAAGTCTATTTTTTAGCAAAATATAAAGTTGCATAATATTGTAGGTATAAAGTTGAAAATGCAATAAATATGACACAGGCGCCTGTGTATTAGCAAAGCAACTAAGTTATATGAGCGGCTAAATCAGGCAAAGAAAAGGCTGTAATCCTTTTAACCCGCTAAGCGAATCATCCAAGGACTGTTTTTCAATTCAATTTTCAATTTTTCAATTCAATTTTACAAAGTTTCATATTTCTCATTTTAGAGTTTTAGGATACTTTTTTAAATCCTATAATATGACAATATATGTATAATAAACCGTTTGTTTAGTCACCTAAGGGCTTAAACTTAATTTTTTTTAACCTAATACTCATTTGATTATTTACTTACTTACTTACTTAAGGTGGCGCTACAGTCCGGGGTGGACCTGGTTCTCAACTAACAAGCGTCTCCAGCCAGGTGCCTACAGTTTTGCACGCCTTCCACTTGCGTGCGTCACCTGAGTCGCGTTCTTCTCTACTACGTCGTCCCTCGGTAGTGGATTCGAAGATTTTCCAACCCGAAGCATTGGTGTCCAGCCGCTCTATATGGCCACCTGGGTCGTTGGACCTTCACTCTTCTGGTCAAGCCGATGTCGCTGTATAACCTGTACAGTTCGTCGTTGTATTTCCTTTTCCATTCACCGTCTATGCAGACGGGACCAAAAATCACTCGAAGAATTTTCCTCTCGCAACAGCCAAGAGCAACCTCATCCGCGATAGGCAATAGTTCTTCGTTCAATCTCAGCGCTAATGTCGTTGTCTGAATTTATAGCAGAGTTTTGTCTACCTATACAAAGTCCTTAACTCCCTCCAAGTAATGTCTGTCTATAGTGACGTTCTGTCCGAGACCTTGGTGTTGTGTGTCCTTTCTTGTTGACAGCATATATTTCGACTTGCCCTCATTGACCGTTGAATCCATTTTCCCCCCTTCCGTCTCAATACTCACGAACGCCACCGTGACATCACGCTGCGTTCTTCCGATTATGTCAATATCTGAGTAATTGGACGGTCTTTTGAAAGATTGTGCCTCTGGTGTTGGCGCGTGAGCTTTACACTATTCTTTCAAGAACGAGAAGTGGCATGACAGCGCGTCGCCTTGTCTAAATCTTTTTTTGTCATCAAATGTCTCGGTGAGGTCTTGACCGACCTTGATGAAGCAGCGTGCATTCTCTATCGTCATCCTGCCCAAACGGACGAGTTTGGCAGGGATGCCAAAACTAAACACGGCTCTATAGATGCTGTCATACGCGGCCTTAAAATCTATGAAAAGATGGTGGGTATGGATATGAAGTTTCTGGGTTTTCTCCAAGATCTGGCGCAGTGCGAATATTTGGTCGGTGGTGGACTTTTCTGGCCTGGAACCACACTGATATGGACCAACCAGTTTGTTGACGAACGGCTTCACGCGTTTACATTACACGGCAGATAAGATCTTGAAGGCGATGTTAAGAAAATCGATAAAGATTTCTAGGAATCAGTTGTGATCTTGGAAAAGAAATTGTGGCAGATGAGTCCTAAAGGGACCAACGGCAGCGCTCACATACTTGAAATGGGTTACTGACATCGGTTAAACCGGCCCCTCCTTCTAGAGGTTTTTACAATGGATCTGGTCCTCCAGGTCTTCCAGATTGGGGGTTGTACGCCGGTCTAACTGTCCTACCACCGAAAAAACAGCGAGTTTCGAAGCACAAACAAGCCTGAGATTTGGGCTGATCGAATTTGCTGCAGGGCGGAACGTTGTCGTAGCTAGTACGTTCCCACATCTCGATATCCACAAAGGGACATGGAGATCTCCTGATTAATCAACCGTCAACCAGATTGACCACACTGCGATCGACGCAAGACACTCCAGTATTATGGATGTACGAACGTTCCGAGGGGCCCAACATTGACTCGGACCATTACCTTGTTGTAGCCAAGATACGGCTGCGGATATCCCGAACACCGCGAAGACAAAGAAATACTGTGATTAAGTTTGACGTCGGACGGCTGCAATCACAAGAGAGAGTCTCTTTCAATCTCTCCAAAGGTCCTATGCCACCAGCATAAAGTATTGAAGGACTAGAGCTGCGAGCGAGCTCTACGAGTAGAAAAGGAGAGACGAACACTGGCTTCTCAGAAGGAAAAAGAACGAGGGACCATGAGAACCGCCCGATCGAAGAAATAGAGAGATGCTGCTGCAGGAATGAGGTTCGGAAGTTTTACCAAAGGGTAAAAAGAACCTGTCAAGGCTTCAGAGCCCGAACCGAAACCTTCAAGGATGAACAAGGGAACATCATAATGGAATCGCAGTCGATGCCGGGGATATCGAAGAACTATTTTTGCAAGCTGTTTAACGGCGACGACGAATCAAATCCCGCTGACAGGCAGAATGAACCATTTAACTTGGACTATGAAGACCAACAATTCCGTCCACCTGACCAGGACGAAGTGAAGATAGCTATATCTAAGCCTGAGTTCAACAAAGCAGCTACTGCTGACGGTCTAGCTGCCGAGCTGTTCAAAGCGGCAGGCGATGACTTGGTAAGGAGCATGCACCAACTCATCTCTAAAATATGGTTGAAGGCAAGCGTTTCCGATGAATGGAACTTCAGCATTGTTTACCCAATGGCTATGGCGAGGAGGTAAAATAAACACAATTGATGTATAGTAACAGTTACAACACTGGGCATCGCCAAGTTGATGCCAATCAAGGTCTAGCCTATTTCTGCAACACCCAGCCGTGAAGTGTGCTTAGGGTCCTTATTATGCATGAAGCACCACAACACCCGTAAATTGCCTTCGGCATATATTGGAAGCATATATATATTTTGTCTTCCATTTTATATCCATCTTACTGTTGTTGTTTACTATTGAACCAATAACATGCCAAGAAAAAGCACACCAAAAGAGTCGTCTCCATTTATTTGGCATCACTTAGGCCATTATAGCTAGCTAAGGATACTAAACAGTAATAGGAACTTTTTAAACTCTTTCCTATTATGCAATAATAAATTCTCTACTCGTCAAATCTTAGCTATTTAATGTGTTACAAGGCAACACCTCATTTAAAAAAAAAATCACGGTTTAGTTTTTACCATAAATCCATGTATTGCCGTAGGTATTGCAGTTCACCCTCGCACAAGAATACTCCCCACAAAATAGCATTCGTTTTTCATGTAGCCATTGATTAAATTTTCTAAACACCATTCGAGGTCTAAACTGCTATTAAGATCCTCAAAATTTGAAAATTTAAACAGGAAGATAGCAGAAGGTTAAGCGGAAACCTGTTGCTAGTTACGTGGACCATTTCTGTGTACATATTTTGAATCAGTTCCAGCGACTCATATTACCACGAGTGACTTGCGATTTTATTCGCTCGATAAATAAAATCAGACTTGTTGTTATAGTTGACTAATGGTCGACCAGTTATATTGCGTTAAAAGTTCACTGACCATAAAAAAAAAATTTAAATTAACTTAGTGTTGTTTCCGTCCCCTTCGTCATTAGTCCGTTTAGCACTTTCAACAGATTAAGATCAGTGAGGTAAGTTTAACTTTAAAGTTATTTTCATGACTTGATTGTATTATTATCTTAGAAGATTGATATCAGCATGTAACACTTATTTGACACTTGTGATTAATTAGCAAGCGTTTGGTAAATGACATGAACCATTATTTGAAAACGCGGAGACTGTTGTGAACTGATTCTTCTCTTTGATAAGTTTTCATTTTCTTTCATGTTTTGGTAATTTAAGGCCTTCGCTACAAGAATCAGGTTAACATTGAATGTCTGTTTTTGAGTATACAGTGGTGATAAAAGGAATGCAGTCTTCCCACTAAGATGATAACCATTTCAATGTGGTTTCTAATGGACTATGGGAAGTTGGTGTTTGCAGTTGCCCAATTGTTGCTACAGAAGCTTTCTGGTCGTAAATACGGATTTTAGCCAGTTCATCTGCAGATTTATTACTTAGAGATATGTGATTTCCTGGTGATCCGGTATCTAATTAAGTTATACATTTTTCGCCGTGGCAACTTTTGACTGATTTGTATTCCACAGTATGGTATGTCGCTGCCTGACTATCTCAAAATTTATGTGGTCTAGGGCACTTATTACCTTTACCATAGTTTATCCTAGGCAGATCCCAATGGCACGACTTCAGCCTGGAACACACTGGCACAAATACCATTGATACCCTGATTTTGGTGTTGGGCCTCAAAACACAAGCACTAATTCCAGACTCCATTTTTAAATCGTCAGTAAACAACATTTACCGTACTTCTTGGGTCAGGTAAGGGCACCAGTGGCGGATTTACACATTTCTTAACAGTAGGCCCAACCAGTTTTGCCGCCCTTTTATAGGAAAAAAGGACTAATGTATAATGTATTGGACTGTGATCACAGATCTGCAAACAAGGTGTTCTGGCAGACCATCTGCCGTCTCAGAGGAAGGAAGTTTAATATCATCGAAGCAGTCTAAACCAAAGATGGTGTTCTTCTTTCCGATGAAAAGGACATCTTGCGCAGATGGGTCAATCACTTTTCGGAGCTGCTCAATCCCGAACAGAGCACTGAGGATGGCAGACCCATGGTTTTGAGTAGAGCGGAAAATAGTCCCACCGTAGAGGAGGTGACTTTGGCGATTAAAGCGCTGAAAGTCGACAAATCTGGTGGTGTGGATGAAATCCGACCAGAAATGCTCAAAGCTTTGGGTAAAGAGGGTGGAATGGCTCTCTCGTGTCATTAAAGTGGCCTGGGAATACGGCGAAACACCTAGCGATTGGCAAACTGGGGTGATTGTTCCTCTTTTTAAGAAAGGGGATAAGAGGGATTGCTCCAATTATAGGGGTATATCTCTTTTAAGTCTTCCCGGAAAAGTCTTTGCAAAGGTGTTGGAAACGCGTTCCAGAGCTGTGGTCGAGTCCCGGTTGGGCGATGAGCAGTGCGGTTTTCGTCCAGGTAGAAGCACAACCGACCAGCTGTTCACTCTCAGAATGGTACTTGAGAAGGCCTGGGAGTATGCCAAATCTATCTACAGTTGTTTTGTGGATTTGGAGAAAGCATATGATCGGGTCCCTCGAGGTAAACTCTGGAGTGTTTTGCAGGAGTACGGGATTGACGGTTCTCTTCTGAGGGCCATTCAATCTCTCTACACTAACTGTAAGAGCTGTGTTCGGGTGAACGGCGTTAAGTCGACAACTTTCACTGTGGGCATTGGACTTCGCCAGGGGTGCGTTCTGTCACCTCTCCTTTTCATAGTGTATATGGATTGGATGTTACAGCGCAGTCTTGGTGAGGAATGTTTCGAATTGGGAGACTTAAGGATAAGTCATCTGCTTTTTGCTAATGACTTCCTTACGTCCACCCAGACCGAACTTCAGCGCGCACTAGATAGGTTCGTCGCCGTCTGTGTTAAAGCTGGGATGAAGGTAAACCTGAACAAATCAGAGGTAATGGTAGTTTTCCGAACGCCTGTTCAATGCACTCTGAATGTTAGTGGAGTCTCATTGAAACAGGTGGAGAAGTTTAAGCATCCCGGGGTCCTGTTCACGAGTGATGATAGGAGCAATACTGAGTTATCCTGTAGGATTGGTCAAGCTGGAGCAAATTTGAGACAGCTTGGTCAATGTGTTATCAGGAGGGCCGCACTTGGCATCCAAGCTAAGTTGACGGTCTTTAATTCATTGTTTGTTCCGACCCTCACCTATGGTCATGAGGTTTGGGTAATGACCGAAAAAATAAGATCGCGGATACAAGCTGCGATTTTTTCGTTGTATTGCTGGGGTGACTCGCCGAGATCGGGTAAGGAACACCAGAGTACGCGAGGCACTTAATGTCGAGCAGCTACTTCTTCGACCGGAAAGATCCATACTTCGATGGTTTGGGCACGTTCAATGCATGTCCCCAACTCGGTTTCCAAGACGTGCCATGGAATTCGTGCCATTGGGCATACGTCCCCTGAGTAGGCCTAGGTTGAGATGGCTGGACCAAGTCCGAAATCGCACCTCTACCCGATAGCCCCTGATGAGTTAGAGTCGTTGGCGGAAGATAGGCAAATGTGAAGAGTCCACTTAAGCTTCCTAAATCCGCGACCCTCATATCTTTTTTGGCTTAAGGATGACCTCAAATAATTCTTAAACTTCTTCAAACAAAAGAAGCTCCTTTCAACTGAATAATTCGTTGCCGGGGTACATAGTGCTATGCGAAGAGCAATGTTTATGTTAGGTTAAACGCTTTGTAACGACTTTTTTTGGCAGAAACTTTGAAATGTTTCATAGTGACAAAGAATCTGGTTTCACAATTGTGTTTTCCGATGAAAGATGACTTTGAAAATTTATGCATTCATGAATAAAGTATTTTTCTAAATCATTAGAATACATTTAAATCAGAGAATGAACTTACGATGTTGAAGACTCAATCATCATCATCATCATTTTCCAATGGCCCACCCATTCTCTATGAGGGTCGCAGGTTAAGGGAGCTTAAGCTGACTCTCCACATTTTCCGATCTTCCGCCATCGATTCTAAGTTATCCTATGCCCCATATGGGTATAGATGAGATTTCGAACCTAGTCCAACCATCTCATCCTGAGTCTACCCAGGGGACGCCTACCTGATCCAAACCATCGAAGTATGAACCTCTCCGTTTGTAGAAGTAGCTGTTCGACTTTGAGTGTATTCTGGTGTTTCTAACTCTTAAAAAAAAAAAATAAATAGTTGGCGCGACAGCTCGGGATGAGCCAAGGCCTAGCTTCTCACAACCATTCATGCTGTGCGTGTTACATTTTTCGCATGAATGGAAGGGACCTACAATTTATTGCCGACTCCGAACGGCGAGGAGAGAAGCTCTTTCATGACAAATTATACTCCCGGAGGATTGTCATTCCCCGACGAGAGGTGGTGCCGCGAAAAATGTTCGGTGTTTTCCTGGCTGGGGCTTGAACCCACGCCGCTCGGTCAGCAGTCCAACACACTAACCACTGAGCCACGGCGCCCACTCTAACTTCTAACTCTTACCCCAGCAAAAAAAATAAATAGTTGGCGCGACAGCTCGGGATGAGCCAAGGCCCAGCTTCTCGCAACCATTCGTGTTGTGCGTGTTGTATTGTTTACTTGAATGGAAGGAACCTACAAATTATTGCCGATCCGAACGGCGAATTGAGAGTATCTTTCATGACAGATGGTACTCCCGGAGGCTTATCATTTCCCAACAAAAGCTAGTGCCGCGAAAAATGAGCGGTGTACCTGGATAATGCTTGAACCCACTAAGCAGTCCAACGCACTAACCACTGAGCCACGGCGACCACACCTACCCACACAGACCTAGCTAACTTAGCTTCGATGCCAAGTTCGGCTCTCCTTATAACAGATTAAATGTTTCACTGACGAATTTAGTGCTTAGCAAAAAGTATGCACTGCGCGCCTACTTTGATAATTTTCTGCTTAACTACTGGATAATTTTTATAGAGTATCGTCTCGCAAATCTGCCGCCCCCTAAAATTTGCCGCCCTAGGCCCGGGCCTACTTGGCCTATTGGGAAATCCGCCACTGAAGGGCACCCTTAATTAACCTTATGTTGTCCCTTTATGGCATTGATTCAAGTATCCCATTAAATCTCTTGATTTGTATAACGAGTCTAACAATCTTAATATGTTTACAGCCTGTGTATCTTTTCGACACTAAGACAGCAAGTTCTGCGGATTTAAGTTTTTGTCTAATTGGAAAATGTTTATGTGGTACATTTATTCATGATAGGTCCAAAATTTAACAAAATAGGCACCAACATTTCTCCAAAAATGAAGTTATTATGAATGGCTCATTATTGTCTATGAGTGTTTCCATCATTAACAGGAAGAAGAATGTGAAACTAATAGATGCAGAAAATTTGTGCTACTCACGAGGCCTATTGCTTCGCTTGGGGACGAAGATCACATTTATGTATGTATCTGTTTCCAAGTCAATGGATTTTCAATGCATTTGCTACAAATTCAGTTGGGTGTCAAACTGTCAACTGACAGGCAAGCAACATCCATCGACCATTTTGCCATCAGCTGCCGTTTAAGAATTTTTCTCCTGGACGTTCGGAACAGACGATATAAGAATGGCACGAGATCAGCACCTTATGATAGCTACCGTGCAACTACGTACTGCTGCAGTTCAATGCTCCCTAACCAACACATGAATGCCCAGGTATGACATTAACAGACTAAAGGATCCCTCTGGAACAATCAGCAGCTCAATGGTCACCACCATCCCAAACCATTGGTGAACAATATGTTCATATCTGTTGCTAAAAGAATTGCCGTTCGACCACAAGGACACAGTGCGTGGCTTTCGGAAGACACATGGAGAAGGGTCGACGAGCGAAAACAACTAAAAGCTTATATTGCAGGTCCTTCAGCAGCAGGGAGAAGCGAGCTGGAGTCCCTATATCGCCTGTAAATGAGAGAAGTGCAGCGTAGCGTGTGATGAGAAAAAGCAGCTAGAAGGTGCGATAGGAGAACGGTCTACAGAATCACTAGAGAGCTTACAGTTGGTCAAGGCCAACATTCGGCGAAAGCCATAGATGGTTCTTTGCTAATTTCGGATAAGGACCACCTCAAGCGATGGAAGGAGCATTTTGCTACGATTTTCAATTGCCAAATCAGGTTTAGCCGCCCAAAGCAACATCTGCCCGTATATGTACCACAATTCACAGTGAGGATGAAATCACTATCGCGATCAAAGCATTGAAAAACAACAAGGCGGTAGGACTTGACGGTATACTTACGGAACTTTTAGCAGCAGCTCCGACTATTTTTGCTATAACTCTGCACCCACTTGTAGAGAAGGCATGAGAAGCCGGAAGCTTTCGCGAGGAGTGGAAGAAAGAAATGATTATCAAGCTCCCCAAGAAAGGTAATTCTATGCAGTGAGAAAACTGGAGAGGTGTACTGCAGGTGTACTGCCTGCAGTAGCAAAGGTAAAGTAATTCTTGAGCGAATAAAGGAAGAACTGAGAACTCGATGCCGAGCAAGCTGGTTTTCGCTCTGGATCCTCCAGTGTCGACCACATCAACACTCTGCATTGAGCAGTGCGTTGAATATCGTTCGCCACTTCACCTACTGTTCATCGATTTCGAGAAGCCGTTCGCTAGTGTCAACAGAGATTTTATCTGGGTCGCCTTCCGCAGGAGGGGTATCTCTGTTTAACTAATAGCTATTATTAAGGCAACTTATGAAGGGTCAAGGCGTCACGTTCTGCGCAGAGGAATGCTGTCAATTGAGTTCGAGATCCAAAGAGGGGTTCTGCTGCGTTGTTTCACCAATATTGTTTTCACTGATAATCAGCAATGTCCTTTGTTCTCTGTTGATGGGAAATGGAGTAATTCGATGGATTCTTACATCCCAGCTCAAACATCTTGACAACGCTGATGACGTATGTATGCCTATTATCACATAGGATTATGGAATTCCACCAAATGATAGCGGGTGTTTAACGAGACGCAAGCATGGAGTTGAAGATTAAAATAGTCAAAACCAAAATCATCAGCCATAAAACGAACTCATCAACTAAAATTAGCATCGCTGGACAACTGCTAGAGAAAACACTTGAGAGAATTGTCTCGACCAATAGTAGAACCGAACAAGATATTGCCAGCCGAATCAGCACAGCGTTTGAAATGTTGTCCAAAACATGGCGAAGTTTAAACACTAAACTATCACTGTTCCATTCCAATGTTGAAAACTTGGAAAGTGACCTCCACTATCACTAAAAAGGTATAAACGATCGTTACTAGGTGCATACAAAACATTCCGAGGCTTTTATGGCGTAAACGTATTTAAAGAACATCTTTACCAGAGATCGGGTCAGGAACCGATAGGCATAACCATCCAATGATGTGTGACCACGACATGAACATCCGCTACGTCAGTGCTAGATATCTTGTTTCCGAAAAATTACTTCATTCTTGGAATCCTCTAATCACAGACAATAGAATACATAGATGTAGATTATTTTCGATTTCGAGATTTACTTCTTTTTTGCCATTTGATGGATATAGTAACCTCATATGTACATTCTACATGCATTGGGATCACTGTTGGATTTGGAGTAGGTGCGAAGTTGGGTGTAGGCAAAGTTTCTTTAAATCAATGCGAAGCATGGATATAAGGAAACTTTGCATACGCCCAACCTCGCACCTTCTCCAAATTCAAACGTGATCCCAAGCAGGGGGGTTGCAGGGGGCAACATGGCCTCCATACATATTCCACGGTTCGGTATACAAATGTTGTTCCAGAACTGAGGTTTGGTGTAAATGCTTTCCATTCAACCAAATTTTCGTGTTAAGCAATTTCCCCTGCGGAGTAAACTCCCACTAATGGTGGAGTAATTTCCCACTTGAGGTGGGGTAAATTCCCACTAGTGGTGGAGTTAGTTCCCATCATATGTTACGTGGGAAACTTCTCCACCAAACTTTCGTGAAGTAATTTGGAGTAATTTCCCATTTGTGGTGGAATTCACGGGTGGGGCAAATTCCCGTGGAGTAATTTCCCTGCACTGACTCAAAGCTGAAGAATTTTAGCCAACTAAATTACAGAACAAAAAAAAAAAACTAAAGAATTCCAGAATCAAAACTTTTATTTAGACGTTAAATGTTAAAAGTTGGAGTGTGTGTATGCACTGCGACCTTTGGTCCCCCCGATTCGTATCGGTCGATAAACCTCGACCTATAGCACTTCCTCCAATTCAGTCACTCTGAGGAATCGGAGTATCTGGATTAGTTCCAAAGATGGGAGATCCGTTTCAGAGAAAGTGTACGCTCACAGGTGTGCTCTTCTGTTGTAAATCAATGCTCCACAGTTAATAAGGAGGTATGACGGGGCCTGTTCGGTATCACTGCAGAATCTGCAGTTTCCGTTCGCTTCTATTCCCATTTTCCTGAGATGCTCCCTGACTCTGCAATGCCCCGTTATAATGCGAAGCTGATTTTTGATGCCTCATTTCCCTCTATCCCTACATGACCTGGCACCCAGTAGAGGGTGACTTTATTGTTCCGCCCTAGTCTGTTTATCTTTCCTGGCTGTCTGCTAGTATCGCGATGTTTTAAGCCTGATTTGTACACATCTTTCGATCGCATACATATATGTACTTCTACTTGAAAAATACTGGGCGATGTTTCCTTGGACTCCGAGATCTTAGATCAAAAAATTACGAAAACAACACACCGAGGCTGTAAGTTCGTCTTACTGAATATTATGATTCGACCGATTCTGACAGAGGTTTGCGAACATTTGCTATCCATAATAAGGTGAAATCACAGTTTATCAATTTTTTTCCATTTGAGGCGAACTAAATTTGATTGATTCGCTAACCATTATACCAAATTTGTTATCTCATTCGCCAACATTTTGTTCGACTCGCCACTCATAATATGGACGTATCTCCTTGGTTCGAAAACCTATGAGCTAAATGGTTCAGGGCCTCCGCTAATTGTTCGGTGACACACTGTAGCCAAAATATATTTGAAGCCCTCGTGTCATTTGCATGGGTCGTTGACCGAGTCTTATTCTTGCTTTGTAACCAGCTGATTTTTCTCCGATCGGGCAGTTATCCCGAAGAAATGGTTTGAGTAGTCCCTATAATATGCTTACTGATTCGCACAGGTGCGGGTAGGTGTATAGATTTTGAAACATGTCTTCACCGATCCCACAGCCTACTTTTAGCCCAAGTAGATGCGCGAAATCAAATCAAATGATGGCGACCAATATACGTGGTTGTGTTAGCAAAAGTGGTGTAACAACAATGACGTTATATTAGAGTTACACCATTTTTGTTCTCACAGCCTATTATTTACTTTAAACCTAATCAATAAATTCTTAGTTAATCCTTCAGTTCAAAGTAAGTCAACTCCAAAAAGTAACGCCTAATAAGAAAAAAACCTCCCGACAAGAGCCGCATGAGGTTGGTGGATTCCATATGTCGACGAAATCTTTCACTCTAAAAACGAATTTGTACTAACTATTGTAGCTCGAGATGTGTAAGGATTTTCTATTTTATAATAACAAAATCAAAGCAATTTTGAAGAGTTTCAAGATAGCGGATCCATGATGGCGCCCAAATTGGTATCAGGTGGATTATTTTCACTGTTATTTACATACTATAATACTAGAAAATCAAAACCGGAAGTTGACGCTTATTTGAATTGTGAATTGTACCTTTTTCAAAATAAAAAGGGGCTTAACCCGTCTCCCTCTAGTCCGATTACGCCCATCTACGAACTTAGCCCAGCTATTCGCCATACAAACGTGTACACCGAATTTTGTTCAAATCGCTTCAGAATTGCGGCCTCAATCGTGTCCACAACAATCCGTTATATTGTATATATACATACATACATACATATATGTATACATATATAGCCATGCATTTTTAAACGGAGTATGATGTTTGTGTTTGGGATGCTTAAGTGGAAAAATGGTATTCAAATTTTTTTTAAGTCGCGTCATGCAATAGTCGGTATTTCTTCAAAATCCACCTAAAACGAATCTGACACTTGCTTAATTGATATGGTACATAATTATATCTGATCACGACACCTTTTGCGCACTAATATCAGTCGAAGCTACATATATATCTACATATTTTAGTGCATTCAGTTTTTGACAGAAACTATTTGCCTCTTAATTTCTTCACAGCCAGCGGACCGCTTTTTATTTTTGTAAGGCTACATGCATAGATATATATTATGTACATACATATGTATGCAGGTACACTCGTTGCAAAAAACCAGAATTTAATTTATTTCCGCGAAATTATCTGCACAATTCCGTTTGACCACGAAATTAACATTTGTGGTAATAAGCAGACAAATGTAGATTTTTTTCAACTTCAAGGCCACTCTTGTTATTATTTAATAATTTTGGCTATTAAATCAGCATAACGACTCTTGGATGTCAAGAACGCCTGCTTAGGGTATTCGAAACGTGCACTCTCACACACTAATATTCATCTATCGCATCTATCAAATATGTAAATATCCCGGAAGTAAATGCGAGCTTCAAATTATAATTTCTAACAGATGATCATTTTTTAATGCGGTTGAATGGCTGTGTTATTTTAGATGTCAAGGTCTAAAATTACCGACAATGTCAAGAGCAGATGCAATCGGCTAAGATTATATTATTTCAATTTAGTGGATGCCTATGCATATATGTATGTATCTTGACATGCATATTTAATTTGGATTTTATCGATTTAAATGAATAAAACATGAATAGCTGAAGATTCATGGAGAAACACATGCTCGTCTTTTATTAAAGCCGGCTCGCGTATGGATCTACAGTGGTCGAAGTGATTAAAAAAAAAACATTCTAGTAAGATTAAAAAAATTGTGTTTAAAGAACGGCATAATAAAATCTGCTAATCATCTCAATCCCCTAATCGAATCTAACTATATCATTATCAGAAAAAAAATGGTCAAACAATTTATTTAAATGCAATCGGATTGCATGGCCGATATCTCTACTTTTAACTTTGAACGCATTATTCCTTTGGCTTGCACTAGCAGTATTAAAGAAAACTTTGAATTTAATTATGATTAAAAGGCACTGAAAGGTCAAAGAGTGGTAGACAGTTGAAACAAAATACCCCAAGGGTATGAAGAACTCAACGTAAATAATTGCTGAAAGACTAAATTATTTCTGCTCATGTTGTGAACTGACTTTCTTACTGTAATTTCCTATCCGAATGAATGTTTTAAAAAGAGAAGTTGTTGCTTGATTTTCCTTTTTGCAAAAAACCATTGGTTTTTTCTTTATCATACTCTGCTTAGCGAATTTTTTGATGTTACACAGACACAGACGCAGTAAGAGATTTCCACCAAGTATATAATTTTATTAACGATGTTTTTCTTCTATTCCGTTAAGACCACCAAGTTCGACTGTAACTATAGTTTTGGCTTATTTCCTGCCAAGGACACAAGTTGTTTATACAAAGTTTGAAGCAGATAGATGTGACTGTTATGGCCGTCTTCAACGTATAAAATTTTTTTTTTAACAATTTGAACAAACACTTCGAAGAAAATAAAATTCTGCATACAGCAATGGTCGCGGCCGCCGTGGCTCAGTGGTTAGTGCATTGGACTGCTGAGCGAGTGGCGTGGGTTCAAGCCCCAGCCAGGTCCACCGAACATTTTCCGCGGCACCATCTCTCTCTCGTCGGGGTATGACAAGCCTCCGGGAGTATATATTGTCATGAAAAGCGTTCTCAATACGCCGTTCAGAGTCGGCAATAAATTGTAGTTCCCTTCCATGCGTGCGATAAATGTAACACTCACAACATGAACGGTTGCGAGAAGCTAGGCCTTGGATCATCCCGAGCTGTTGTGCCAGCTATTTATTTATTTATAACCAAAACCAATTTCTTTCGCTCACCATGAAAGAAAACAAGGTAAAAAAATCGTAATGTCGGACAAGTCAAATGATTTATCCGATTTAATTAATTAAGTTGGATTAATTCCATTATGGGCACTTTCGTTCAATTGTAGCACTAGCTCAAATTTCTTTAAGTCTGTTATGGTTGGGCCTTTAACCAGCCGCTAGTCCATCTCTTTTTGCGAGCACAACCGTATATACATATGAGACCATCGTTTGTTGGTATCGTTGTTAATCACAACACCCAACAAGCGTTTAGAAACAATATACCTACATATATGTATATACTATGTGTCTCTTTATTTATATAATACCGGTGTTCCTAGTTAAGGGTAGCCGAAGCCTGTTTAGCACACGCTCATCATAAAAAAATTAAAAATCCACTTGGTATGTGACGTCATAGCGGCCACATCAAAATTATGACTGAAGAGAAGACTGGCAAGATTTTATTATAGAAGTAGATGTCATGAATAAATTATGACTTGCATTCTCCATGAGGCATTGCTATTTCGTGACATTTAAATTATGTCTCATGTAGATTTGGGGAAAGAAAGTCTTTTTCTACTTATCCAGCATACAATTTATAATTATGTATGTATGTATGTACCTACAAGGAGAGCGATGTTTTGACTGCAAACAAAATCCCAGATTAAAATGATATGCGAATAATTTTTATTTCATATTGTTTCGTTAAATTGATATCGAACAGAAGTCCTAAATATTCTCATTCTTAATAGCTTTTCTGTTCTTTTATAAACAGAGTAAGAAATGCTGCTTTCAAGTAGTAAAGATTGATCCGTATTAGTCTTAGTAATGACTAATGTTGGGCTTCTATCACTTTCAATTCAGAGCACATATTTATGGTGACGCTATAGTTCCGGGCAAACCGGGACATCAACCAACAAGGCTCTCCAGCCAGAACGATATCTATTCAGCTACATATCTCTAGTTACAGGTTACCAAAAGTCACGCTTCACTTGCGCACGGTAACGACAACGAGGTCATCCTCTTCTGCATAGTCCCTTAGGGATAAAATCGAAAATTCTTTCTACATGACCTATCAATCTTAATCGATGTATCATACACGTATCATTTCGACCATCTTATTCCGGTCCAGTGGATGTAGTGATTGGTTATCCTCCAGGTTGTGAATATCAGACTGTCTAACAGCGGAATTCTGACTTCCGTTGATCTTCTACAGTCCGCAAAAACAGCTTTTTCCTCGCTTCGGGATTATGGTATACATATTCCCAATTTTGTCCTTCCAGGTCTCGGTTTGTTAGCGAAACGTTGGGTTGCAGGCTTTACAATTCGTAAAGCAGGTCCTTCCATTCGTGCGAAATATGTAACACGCACATCATGAATGGTGGCGAGAAGCTAGTCCTTGGCTCATCTCGAGCTGTCGCGCCAGCTATATTTTTTCTTTTCTTTATTGATTTGCGTTTACCTGGACATATTCAGCATCAAAATAGCACTACCTAACGTGCGGAGGAGTGAAACCTAGCCCATCAGTCGTGGTATTCCTGGTGTCTTGCGGGCAGTACTGCCACTCGTCTTTTGTCCTTGTTGTTCCGGCTTCTCGAAAGTGCTAGGGAAACTCGATCGGCCATGGTACTTGTTACCGATGCGGTTGCGGTTGCGTCTTCAAATTTCTGATTATTTGCACTGAACCCGTAATGGTAGTTCGCCACCTTTTTGTAAAACTTCATAGTAGGCATGTAGGTTCGCCTTTTGTAGGTTGACCTTTCCACATCGGCCGAATTCTGAGGATACTTTTGATGTCAGCATGTGATAGTTCGCCCAAGTTGTCGAATCTTTGGGATAGGGAAGGACAAGTGCAAAGAAAATGGAGGATCGTTTCCTCCTCCTCCTCGTCTCTGCAGCTCCTGCAAAAGTCATTTGAAAAGAGGACTATCCTTCTGGCTGAAGGCCAATGGGACAATGGCCAGTGAGAACACCAATGACGGTGCTAATGAGCGGCCTATTGAGCAAGATCAAACTGTTAGATCGGGTGAGAATTAGGGGCGGCACGAGGTGCCGTTGCACCATCTTTGGTTAGTCTTACTGATCGCGTCACTGACGTCAAGTTCATCGATCAAAAATCCTCCAAGAGAGGATAAGAATCACTTTTGTTTTTGTCTGCCTTTTAATTTATTATTTTAAAATGAAATGTAGAATAAGGAATACGCGGAATTCTAATTTTAAATGGCTTAAAATTTGCGACCACTCAACATGTCGCTCTCATGTATGTATGTATGTGTGTATGCATATATACATGGCTAAAAGCCTGCGGTGTTTCTTAAGTAGAGGCTTGCGTAAGTGATAGTTTAACTGGTTAATAAATGGATGTCCAGATCCAGAAGCAGATATATTAATTGCTCATCTGAGTCTGCCCAAAAGTTTAGAAAACTCTTGAAATTTGGGGAATTTTAATTAAAAATTTCTCAGTTTGAAGAGAGTACACGTTGGAGCTCCATATCTACATGATAATTGCTGTTATTTTTTGCTCTTGACTTTTCAATATTTCATGACCAATTTTGTACTGTGTCAAATTGACACAACGAACAGCTATATCGTTTTAAAAAATGAACAGGGGCTGAGGGTTCACTAAGTTTCGGAATGTTAGTATTTTGTGAAAATAAATATAGAAATGTTTATGGCGTAGAAAACTTTTTGTCTATGTCTTCCTCTAACAATTATAGTCTTCAAAGCATGACTTTTTATTTGAATAGCCTTTTTGTGTAGCTTTCTTTACTTGTAGTTGGGTCTTTTCTTTATTGTGTTATCAATGTTACTCACCCTTTTATAACTTGATATTTAAATGTAAGCTATTAATAATTTTCATTTCCTTTTACACTAGAACTGTTCTCGCGTTTACTTTCTGCTGGTGAGATTTTTAATCCTGGAAAGGGTATTATAAGTGGATGGCTCGGACGACCATGGGTCGTCTTATATAACCATTACACAGCTGAGGTAATTATTACACCCATACCTGTTGTAAGTTTCTCTGTGCTGAAGTATCTTGAGATACAATCTTCTACATATTTTCTAATAATTTTGTTTCTCCATTCTTTTTGCTTAACTTTCGTGTATGTACTTCAATCTCTAGCAACTTTCTTTTTCACTTCAGCCTCTTCAATATTGTAGAATTGTGAAACCTGAGTGAAACGAAAGTAACAGGCGTAAAAATCATATTGTTGGGTTATGTTAAAAGATATTTGTCATTGTAAATTGTTTTCTTTTTTATTCTTTCTATGTACTTGCCCATATGTTACGAAAGCTTTTTTTTCAATTTCCTCCAACTGCATCAACGTATACTGGGGCCAAAGCCAAGAGTTTCTCATGGTATTTCAAGTATATTTTCTTTTCCGTAGGAAGGTTTTGTTGATTATAATCACTGTACTGACGTAATTACATGGAGTTTTTTTCCCATTACTGCAGTCACAATGGCTATTCAAAGTTAAGTTTTTAATAGTCATTGGGAAAGTTGCATTGCATTGAAAAAAGTTCATTAGAGGCCGAACTGCAGTTGGTATTGGTATTAGAAAGGGTCATGTCATTGTCATTTGTCAGTACCTAACTATGAAACTTCAACAAGTTAACTTGTAACAATGGGAGGTAATTGCTATTTCTCAAGTGATTACTTTTATGTTTGTTTCTAATTTTTACTCTTCAGGTATTAACGGTATGCAACCGATCTTTGCGTCGGATTTCGAAAAGAAAAAGATTATAATAGATATACTTGAGGCTACTAGGTACCATAGCCAGTGACGTGATCATTCTTACGTATGGATGTACATATGACTTTATATACACTGAAGAAACGTATAAAGCTTTGCAACATAGGCTATAAAGCTATTGGTTACGTTAATGACTTAGTTATCACAATTAGCGGCAAGCATGAAGGCAAAATATGCGGAGTCATGCAGTGCAAAGCAGAGCAGAGGGTGGCCGTAGTATTCCTCAGATAGTAAAAAGAGTCGATTTACTGTGAAAACCTACGTTAACTCTATTGCAAAGGCATAAATAACACTGTCAGTACCGTGGTTATGGCTTAAAGAGTTGGTCGAACTAATAATGATGATGACATCAGAAGGTTGAAACTATCGTGATTTTTAAAGCAATGGCAAAAACCTAAAGAATGTCTTCGTTTTTTTTTAAGAACCTACCCTTATGGCTGACACTGCGATCTAGCAAAATCTATTGTGTCTCCGGTCTATTTAGCTCAAAAGTGTTAGTCAGTGAGTATGTCATGAGTAGCCGAGTTTCTAAACCCGTCTACGTACTACTTAGCCAGTATAGTGCCGAACATTCAGAGAGAACGTGCTCAGAGGTTTCTTCCTCGTCCAAACAGAACCGACACTCTGTACCTGAACAAAGGTTTGTTTGTTGAGATGATATCTAAGGCCACAATGGTCAGTAAGTAAGCCCTCTAGCTTGTTCTTGTCAAGGTTTAAAATTTCCTTGTAAGAAAAGGGCTTTATAAGTTTCTTGGATTGCCTAAGCCCGACAACATTTTCCCAATGGGCTAGGCGAAGTTGGTGTTCTCAGTGGTTAAAGAAAACTATGACGGTAGCCCAATTAATGCCACAGAAGGGTTCCGGTCCCAAGAGCGCGGAAGCCGAACCGGCCCTAACCAGCTCATCCGCAGTTTTATTGCCTACAATCCTGTTGTGGCCGAAAACCAAGCCTGACCTTGTTGTGTCTGGCAAGCGATTGTAGGGTATCGTAGCAGGACTTGACTGACCTAGATTCCACGATTCAATGGTTTAAGCGCTGCCTGCCTATTTGAATAGATATGTATTTTTGCGCCCCTAATACCTTCATCGGGCGTTCCATAAACCTATGTTTATGTAAAATGGTAGTTATGTGCATTCAAGAGGACACAAGCGTCCTCAACCAACCTCTGTCTACCAACTCCTACTCTCACCTCCACGAGGTGAACGCTGGGTGCCTAGTACCTCAACTGGAGATAGGGTGCAAATCCCTGTGGAAGGTTGTTGGTAGTAGCCGACGAGAGAGGGGGGGGAGGGTGTTCACACTAAGGCACTCTCCCTTGCATCTGGACGGCAGCGGAAGAACTCCCACGATGGAATCAACGGTGGCGTCTACAGTTCCAGTTAGGTCGAACTACTTAGTGAACACCTCATTCGGGCTACTTCGACGTATTCGGATTATAGGCCAATGAGGACCGGATTACCCGGCCCCTTAAGTCCAAGGGGTTTAACAAAGGGCCTGGCCCTCCAGGTTGGGGGTTGTGCGTGGGGTTAACGGTTCCACCATTTAAAACAACATTGTTACGAAGCATCCAACAGCCTCGGATAAGGAAGGATTTACTGTTGACGACCCGGCTAAACGAAAAAAGGACAACGACTTTCGCATCTGCACGTGGAATGTTCGGACTCTGAACAGACCGCGTGCAGCCGAACAATTAGCGGAGGGCCTAGACTGCTATAAAGCAGATATTACCGCCATCCAGGAAATGCGATGGGATGGGCCGGGCAAAAGGAGGATGAAAAACTGTGACATTTACTACGGTGACTGCTACAGAGAGCAAAAGCAGCGTCTATTTGGATGCGGATTTGTTATAGGCGGCAGACTTAGGCAAGAAGTCTTGAGCTTTCGACATGTAAGTGAACGCCTTATAACAATTCGCATCAAGGCTAAATTCAAAAACATAAGCCTAATATGCGCTCACGCCCCGACAGAAGAAAGTGACGATGCTACCAAGGAGGGTTTCTACGAGCTCCTCGACAAAACATACGAGCAATGCCCCAAGTATGACGTAAAAATCGTGTTAGGCGATTTTAACGCAAAGATAGGGAAGGAAGACCTCTTTGGTAACACGATCGGGAAACATAGCCTACATGACGTCACGTCTGGAAACGGACTTAGGCTAATTGATTTTGCTTCGGGGCGTAATGTCACTATAGCTAGTACACGATTTCCATACCTCAATATCCACAAGGGCACATGGCGGTCTCCTGATCAACGCACCGTCAACCAAATTGATCATGTTGCAGTCGACAAAAGGCACGCCTCCAGTATTCTGGATGTCCGAGCTTTCCGAGCAGCCAACATTGACTCGGACCACTACCTTGTTGTAGCCAAGGTACGAATGCGGATATCCCAAACGCCACAACAACGGAGAACTACTGTGAGAAGGTATGATGTCGAAAAGCTACATTCGCAACAGACCGCCAGAGCCTTTGCCGATCGTGTATCCCGTAATCTCCAATCCAATGCCGCCAGCACCAAATGCCGAAAACCAGTGGAAACGCTGCCAACAAGCCATCAAGGAAGCCGCAACTTATGTGCTGGGTTTCAAAAGGCCACCACCAAGAAACCCCTGGTTTGACGAAGAATGCCGGCAAGTGCACGCAGCAAAACAAGATGCATACAAAGCAGCGCTGCAAAAGAAGACGAGGGCTGCTCGCGAGCTCTACGAGCAGAAGAGACGGGAAGAACACCAGCTTCTCCGCAAGAAAAAGAAAGAGCACGAGAAATACATGATCAAGAGCATAGAGAGGTGTTACTCCAGGAATGATGTTCGGAAGTTTTATCAAATGGTAAAAAGAACATGTCACGGCAACAAGGCCCGAACTGAAACCTGTAGAGATGAACAAGGAAATATTGTAGTAGAGTCACAGTCGGTGCTGAGAATTTGGAAGGACTACTTCTGCAGACTGTTTAACGGCGACGACGAATCAAATCCCGCTGTCAGGCAGAATGAACCATTCAACCTGGACGATGACAGCCAAAACTTCCGTCCACCTGACCAAAATGAAGTAAGGAAAGCAGTTTCCAAACTGAAATCCAATAAGGCAGCTGGCCCTGACGGCTTACCGGCCGAACTCTTTAAAGCAGCTGGAAATGAATTTGTAGAGAGCATACACCAACTCATTTCCACAATTTGGTCAGACGAATGTATGCCTGATGAATGGAATCTCAGCACCGTTTGCCCGATCCACAAGAAAGGAGACCCCCTCAACTGCGCCAATTACCGAGGAATTAGTCTCTTAAATGTCGCATATAAGATCTTATCTGCCATATTGTGTGAACGCCTAAAACCCTTCGTCAACAACGTGATCGGTTCCTATCAGTGCGGTTTTAGGCCAGGAAAGTCCACAATCGATCAAATTTTCACACTTCGGCAGATCCTGGAGAAAACCCAAGAAGTCCAAATCGATACCCACCACCTCTTCATCGATTTCAAGGCCGCCTATGACAGCATTTATAGAGACGAGCTATACAGAGCCATGTCTAGTTTTGGCATCCCTGCCAAACTCGTCCGTCTGTGCAGGATGACAATGGAGAATGCACGCTGCTCCATCATGGTCGGTCAAGACCTCACCGAGACCTTTGATGTCAAAAAAGGTTTTAGACAAGGTGACGCGCTGTCATGCGACTTCTTTAACATCATACTTGAAAGAGTTGTGCAAAACTCACGCGCCAATACCAGAGGAACAATCTTTCAAAAGTCCGTCCAATTACTCGCATACGCCGATGATATTGACATTATCGGAAGAACCCAGCGTGATGTCACTGGCGCCTTTGCGAGTATTGAGACGGAAGCGGCGAAAATGGGCTTAGCGGTCAATGAGGGCAAAACAAAATATATGCTGTCATCAAGAAGGGACACCCAACATCGACGTCTCGGACAGAACGTCACGGTAGACAGCTATAACTTCGAGGTAGTAAGGGACTTCGTTTACCTCGGCTCCGCTATCACATCCGATAACAACACCAGCGCAGAAATCAAGCGAAGAATAACTCTTGCCAATCGCTGTTTCTTTGGGCTAAGAAGGCAATTGAGTAGTAAGGCCCTATCCCGAAAAACTAAGGAAACTCTTTATAAGACCTTAATCATCCCTGTCCTGCTTTATGGCGCTGAGGCATGGACTCTATCGAAAGCGGATGAAGATATCCTTGGTTGCTTTGAGAGAAAGATTCTTCGTAAGATATTCGGTCCCGTTTGCGTTGACGGGTTCTGGAGGAGAAGATTCAACGATGAACTTTACGAGTTGTACAAAGACATCGCCCTAGTCAAGAAGATACGTATCCATCGGCTCAGATGGCTGGGGCATGTAGAGCGAATGGACACAAATGCTCCGGCTCGCAGAGTCTTCGAGTCTAACCCGGAGGGTCAACGCAGTAGAGGAAGACCTCGCCTAAGGTGGCGCGCACAAGTGGAAGAGGACCTCAACCAACTTGGAGTGCGCAACTGGAAGCAGTTAGCTAAGGACCGGGCTAACTGGAGAGGCTTGTTGGTTGAGGCCCAGGTTCACCCCGAACTGTAGCGCCACCTAAGTAAGTAAGTAAGTAAGTAATACCTTCATCGAGGTTTAACCTGGCGCAGATCTCAATAGCATACATTTCAGCCTGATTACGTCATGCAACGACAATACAATATTTAAAAAAAAACCGATCTCCATCCAAAAACTGGTTGCCTGCTTTTGTTTCCCGTTTCACGCACTCGTATTCGATTTTTACTACTTAAAACTCGTGTGCAAAAGGGTCAGATTATACAAGCAATCCCTTACATCGATAGCCTGCTCCCGTGATTTAAGGAAAATTTGGTATCGCTCAAGCAGCTGGCACAATCGCTCAGTCAAACAGTCAAAGGCGCTAACAATGTAAGTGCAAGCATGCTTATATACGTATGGCTTAGGACCATATCACAATCCTCCTCATGGGTCTGGTGAGGATGATGTTGGTGTGATGTCTATCTGGTTCTGTTCGGAGCATATGCATGTGTTCTCATTTTGATACCTGTTATGCTTGGCTAAGTGAGCCTAAGGTTACTACAGCTGCTAACCTTGGACCGAATATCTGAGGATGTGGAGGGTAGAGATGGGGCATGTGTTGTCTGGTGCTCTTTGCGCTGTCTGGTATTTTAATTGCGTCCTGGCAGGAGGCAAGTATGACAGTTTTTCTTTTGAAGAAGTACCTATAGGGCTCTATGTACTTTTTTCTTTACTTTTCTTTTTTTTAATTGTGATTCCCACGAGTAGCGTGGAAAGAGATGTGCACTGCGCACAAAGCCCCGCATTTTATGGATGAGACTATTAAATCTGGAGATCATCAATCTATTCAAGACAAAGTTCGTTTTTAAATGGGGCTCTTAGCTATCGGCACAAGTAGTACGTATAACACTTTGATACAGACCATGAAAAGAAGAATAAGATAAGGATAATTAGAGGAGGGAGACTCATCTAACAAACGAGTTCAGTCGTAGCTGGTCCATTTTAAGCGATCCATCAATGCCTAATAATATTTTCATATGTATATGATACCAAATTTCCCGTCCGCAATATTAAGCACACTTGGACATTCTCTAAAGCCTTCACCAAAAACCAAATTTCGTAGCAATTATCCTATCCCTTTCTGGCTTTCTTTCCTTTGAAAATTTACAAAGGGTGAAAGACTAGAAAGGCAGAAGTCAGTGTCCCTCTTATCAAAGAAGACAGGACGTCCTTGAAGGAAATATACCTCTTGATGTGATGCAGCACAGAGCCATACACGCTCATAGTATCAGCTCTGCTGATTTATTTTCCTCTGAACAGAGTCTACATTTAGTCTCCTGACCTATATCTATATATATAAAACTAAGTGGCAAAATGTTTCCTTCTACCGCCGGTTATAATAGGGCCTTTTTCAAGGCCCTCAACCACCCTAACTCTTGGATAAGGCCTAGAGCAGTCCTGTCGCGGTGGAACTATTGGTTAAAGTTGTCCAATGCTGCAAACTACCACGCAGCACCTTTATGGCAGCCATTAGCTTTTCCTTAAGTTGTAAATCAGATCTGTCTGCCGCTTTGTTATAGCTTCTTAGAATGAGCCTTCGTATATGTATTCGATAGAATACTTTGCCTTTAAACTCTTTCAGATGTTCGAGAAACCTATCGCTGATTGCTCAGGCAAGTTGCACCGTGTTATCTTTGACGAAGCTCTGCTTAACTCTCCATTGCTTTGCATACAGACCGTCATTCTGTGAGTCCAACGTTACCTGAAATTTATCGTAAAACAAACCTATACTATGAAAAGTACCGCCAAAAAGCTCCTTCTACAAGTACCATATCCAGTGCACATTTTGTTGTGATGGGCTTTAAGTTGGTTCTCATTCATTTTGTAGTGGAAGTGTTGGATCATAAAAAGAGCAGACACATTATCATGAATGACAAGCCGTTACATACGTATCTTGATAGCTCTTAACGAACGGGTTGATCACTGGTCTTCTTAGGGATATATAAGGCACATAGGTTTTTTTTGTGTAGGATAAGCTTTTTAGCTTTCACGAGTGTTCGGAATACTTAAAACTAAGCACTCCTCGGCGCATGCCCTTTCACCTTAAAGTTAAGGTAGAATTGACAATTGACGGAAAACCAGATTGGAAAGGCGTGGGAGGGCTTGATTTCTTCTTAGCTTCTAGTTCATTAAGGGACTGTCCTCCAGAGTCATAACATTTATAAGTAGAAGTGGAAGAGCATCAGACGCTGTCTTAAAAAAAAATTGAGTGGGTTTTTTGCCTGAGGTGGATAGTGGACTTTTCTGAACTGAAGCCACAATTTTATCGAACAATCAGATTGCTGAAAAAAGGAGTAAGGTGCTCACATAATACAGCAGAAAAGATCTTGTAAGCGATAGTCAAGAGGATTTGTACCTCTAAATACCGTGGATGATAGAATGAGGAAGGGGAAGAAAACAATAACATAAAGCCAACCTCAAGTAGTACATCTGATCTAAACCGATATTCTGCAGGGTACCTTTTAGATTATTCTACAATTCAAATTTAAAGAATAAAGAAAGGAAAACGTGAATTTTACTTTAATGTCCGCCTAGCCTACAGAGGTATGTTAATAAATATCTGCATCCCACGATTGCCAGATCCCTTCAGCGCCTAGACCTTAACATAATCAGCATACATTCAGAAGAAAATCAAATGATCTGGGTGCACGGTAGTGCACCGCCAAGTTCACTACAGGCATCCTTTACCGCTAGCACTTCGCCGAAATTTCAGTGCCTTATAACTCAGCTCCCTTAGTAGCTGGAAGTCTGATTTTCTGGCCCAGAGGAGATATTTGATTCGGAAAATCGCCAAATTGTTATAATTTCGTAGCTGACTCACTGACTGACAGATCATCAAAAACCTATCACCCACTTCCAGCAGACCTAGAAACTTAAAATTTGGTACACATGTATTACTTACTGTGCATATTAAAAATCTTCATTTATGCGCTTGGAAATTGTTTAAATAAATAAAAACTTATTTAATACACATGTATACCAATTATTATACACACCCATTGATATCTGTTCTATTGGATTTCACACACATTGATCACACCCTTCGTTCGCCGTACATTATCATTCATACACATCGACATTTCAGTTGTATTGTGTAGTTAACGATTAATACAGCGAACTCTTTTGCCGAATATAATCATGTCATACAAGTTGCCTTGTGCCTACACATAGATATCGCACGCCAAAGGAAAAAAATATGACACATTTTCAGCTGATTGGGATTTATTTCTATTCTACGTCCCAATTCCTACCTTTTGTTCGAACTAAAGCAGTCGAACCTTAGCTCATGCGGTCGTGTGGTGCGTCTGTTATATGGTGCAACCTTTGCTACAGCAAGAAAAAAGAAATCACACAAACAAAACTGAAATTCTGGGTTCGCTATCGCTTTTTCAATTTTTCATTCCAGTGTGCTGTGATTGTTTAGTGTATGACGTTAAGGGTTGCGAACAGAAAAAATACACATCTGCACGCTTTCAGCTGTGCATTTGATGGCAATGGACACAAAGCACAGCAGCATACGATCGGAAGGATGGAGTTATTTTTTGTATTGTATTTCATACAAATCGTTTGATCTTTGAAGTTCGAAGTAAAAACAGACGATTAAAAATGTAAACTATTATATAATATCTATGGTAGTACGCTTTACGTTTAGAGTTGTCATAGATACATTCACTCAATTCCACGCATAAAGCTCTAACTTACTGATCTGCTTAACTGCTCTAGTAAAGTTCGGCAAGAACTTGGCCGCTGGTATCTCATTACTTTTTATGGCTAACATTTTAAATAAGAACTTGGCCTTTTTTTAACAGTAATGTTTTTGATGGGATTTAAGATTACATAGACAATTGCAGGACTATTAGTTGCATCTATTTTCAAAAGTTTCACTCCATTTTTAAAACTTTCACTCACTAACACATTGGTTTACATGGGATTACAATTTCTAAAATAAAAACTAGCTAAAGTGTATACATGAATGTTTTTTTTGACTAAACTTTACTTTTGCATAATGTGATTACAACCAAAAACGCAAAAAATAAATCAAACAACAAACTCGTATTTGGATGCACACCAGAATTATTTATGCGAATGACCGGAGCTCAAAAATTATGGGGCACCCGCCTCGGGATCAATAGGGCTTGGCAGGGAGTAAATCCTTACGTTCTACTCTTTAATCCAGAAACTGTAGAGGTATTTATTTTGTCAAAAACAATTTCTTGTGGTGAAGGGTTTCAATTAATTTACAAAAGCATATTTATGCGTTACATAATAAATATTAAAATTCTCTTTCTTTTGCTCGTTTTTGCTTGAATAATTTACGTTTTTTGGTTTTGCTTTGTCACGATATTTAACTTGACTTTTGTTCTTTACTCAAAAGCCAATTCTTAATACCTCGAAATACATTGACAAGAGTCAAGACTATGACTACCTTCAACCTTGGCTCGGAACTGGTTTGCTCACAAGTTTCGGTCGAAAATGGCACTCGAGAAGGAAGGTAAATATATAAATATCATAAATTAAATTAAATTCACATCGACTCGGATACTTTGTGTAGATCTTAACACCAGCATTTCATTTTAAAATTTTGGATGACTTCCTTGATGTTTTTAACGAGCAAAGTGCAATTCTGGCAAAGAAATTAGAAAAAGAAGTGAATTCGGAGTCGTTCAATATTTTTCCTTACGTTACTCTGTGCACATTGGATATTGTCTGTGGTAAGTATCAAAGATTCAAAGAAGTGAATATTTTAATAACTTTCTTCTTTGTAGAAACTGCCATGGGACGATGTATAAATGCGCAAAGTAACAGCGAGTCTGATTATGTCAAAGCTGTATATGGGTAAGAAACTTCAACTAGAGAAATGATTGTTATTCTTGTTGTTGTATTTTCTAAAAAAAAATTGAAGGTTAAGAAATTTTAAGTGTAGACAATTTGGTTGTATAATATTTATGTACACTATGCGCAAATGTCCTAGGATCCTAAAAATCTTTTTTCTATTAACAACCCTTCCAAAAAGTTTTGAAATGCATATGAAGGACATCGTTGCTAGAATTGGCATCAGAAATTTGAAGAAACCAGAAATAAATGACAAAAAACCCCGGAAGTTGCGTCCATAACTCCGGACACGCTAGAAATATTGAAATAAAGTCTTGTAGACTCAGAAGGGGAGGGCTTGTTTTCGGCTTTTTATGTGCAGGATTCTGCATTAGTGATGCTCACTGCAATCAACAGTAAACAAATGCAAGCGAGAGCCATCAATTACTCTCTCACTTGCATCGGTTACGATTTAGGTATGGCGTGCGCGTTGTCTGCGACCATTTCGCCACGTCATATAGTAAGTAGGTTTTCAGTAAATAATAATTAACCGGGGTCTTTAATTATTATTTACACAGTTAAAAACTCCCGCTGGACGCCTGTTGAAACGGCCATTCAACTCTACGTACAACCTATCGAAAAATCCACGGAATATTTGACGGCGCATTCAGTATCGCTGAGACCCTTTCGACAACCAAAACTCTTAAAACCTGAACATTTCAATTAAATTCAATCTGTCAGGCAAATGAGTAGTAAGAAACCACACCGAGGTACATCTTAAGAAAAGTTTCTATCTTCTCTTATTCTTACGCAGATGATTTTACCATTTCCGTGTCGAGTAGATTTCCTTAAATCAATAAGCTTTTAAGAAGCTTACCTTTTGCTCAGACAGCTGTAGTACCCTAAGTGCCATCCGTCTGTAAAGAAGCTAGTCCTGTTTTATACCTAGAACCTAAAAATTCTACGCATTCTTCCATCCAAGCAAAATTGTACACTTCTCTTATTCCCAAATAGTACCAAATATTTTGGGCTAATCCTAGATAGAAAACTTTCGCGGAGAGAAAATATTGCCAATTGTGCTAGAAAATGGGTCTTACACAAAAAAAGCCTCATGAGTGGTATTTCTCACCATTGCGAATGGTCTCCAATTTTGAGCTGCAAACTATACTACACTGGCTGCTAAATATTCACGGAATCCAGCAAGGCATTAATGCCATCCTGAGGCTGTAAGTTATTCGACGTAGGATAAAAACGTGGGGAACGCATACTGGAACTGATTTCAGCATGGGCTACAAAAATACATATAATACCGCACAGGAGCGCCTGTAGTCAATGCGAAATCTTTTCTAATGGCTCCGTTTCGGTCTTTGAAGACAAGCCCAATGCGGCAGAGCATTACTCCACGGGAATTTACTTCTCCTCTAGTAGGAAATAAGTTTTCAAATGTGGAGCAATTTCCCACTGAAAGTGGGAAATAATACCACTTCCTTGTGAGAAATTACTCCACTTTAAAAAGTTCCCGGAGCATCGAACAGTTCTTGGGTTGACAGCTTCGCGGGTAAAAAAGATTGAACGCGCTTGTCGCTCTGGTAGAGGTATTTAAACAACTGTCAGGCAGTCGCCTAGAGCTAAAGTCTGAAAAATTAAAGTTTGCGGAGCATCAAACAGTACTTAGGTGGCACGCTTCGCAGGTTAAAAGGATTTTACCCTTTTCTTCGGCTGGTGTAGCCGCTAATGTGGCTTCGTCGATTCGCTAAGGGTATGTTAACAACTGCAGGCGTCTTTTTATACAATTCACTCGCGCTTCAAGGGGTTATATGATGTTTTCCACACAGCTCGAGCGAGGTGAAATAGTTCGAAGCTCAGGTAGTATCAGGTTTCTGTGGCATCAGAGAGTGGTTTCCAGACTAGCTAAGAACATTTGTAATGAGTGCCATTGCTATAATTCACGGAAATTTTTCGAATCTCCTGATGTCATAATCATGGTCAGCTCAATCAACTCTTCAGCCATGTCCATGACACCCTACTGCCAGTGTTATGCCCTCGCAAATAATATTGTATTATCCCGGTATTTTTTGGGTACAAACAAATATTTAGCCCAACGTATCGTTTTTCAACTAATAAAGCCGTCATTAGTTAGTGGGGAGCATACGTTGCCAGCCGGGCAAGATAGCTCGCTTCAGTCAGTTCAAAGTTCACTATCCAGTGAACATCATGTGAAAGTGATGATGCGTTTTGTTTTGTTAATAAATATTTGGCAGCCATATGTTAAATAATAAAAAATGCACTACAAATACGAGTGGCAAGGTTCATTGTTCCTCTAGCTAGACAATTTATTTTTTTTAATCTATCAATTATCAGTCAGTGTAGACATCGTATTTAGAGTTATTTTAATTAGTCTGTTACAGTCACCGTAGCTCAGTGGTTAGTGCGTTAGGCTGCTTTGCGAGCTGCGGTGCTACATGTTCCAGCAATATCCATCGAACCTTTTTCGGGACGTCACTTCTCGGCAGGCAATGATAAACCCCAGAAAGTTAAATTTATCCCCTGAAACCCGCTGCACAGTGAACTTTTTCATACATGCTGGACGTGAAAAAATCAACTCCGATTTTTTTTATTTATGCAAGTCATGCAAGTAACAGTTAATCACTGACCTCAAAACTGTGCGTGGAAAATACTTAGCTGGATTTAGTTTAGATAAATAAGCATTAAACCCCAATAACGAGTTGCATTGATCAGTGGCTATTGATTTGGCGAATTTAGGTCATAATACAATTACGTATATTTTGTAAACAAAACTTTCGATTTTGCAAAAAAAAAAAAATGGCAGATATTTTAAAAGGTGTGTGCTTCGTTCTGAATGTACTTGAAATGTTATATTTGTCATAGTGTAAAAGAAAAAAAAAATCAGAATTTGTGTTTTGTTTAGTTGCTCATAAAATGAAAAAAGAAATTAATATTTTGGATAATGTTATAATGAGTATACTATTTCAAGATCAAATACATATTTTCTGTAGCTTGGAATCTCTTGTTTCAGAAAAGATAAAAAACGGTTTTTAATTTAAGATTTTTTAAATTTAAAATCAGTTTTAGAAATACTGAGCGACCTCAAATGTACCAAAATTTAAGAGTAGGATTTCTGCCTTTTTAAAAAAATTATGAATGCATTTTCATTTGCACGTGACACTAAAGTAATCGGGTGTTGTTATCGAAACTACCGGCAGTAAAAAGTGTGACGTGCTAATTTCTACGACGGCGGAGCACACTTCCGATATGTGCTTCCGTTCCTTGTTATTTAGCACTAGTTATAGTGGTTAAAAATGACTCAGCTGATTCGACAGCTGAAACTATGTATGTACTCATTGTGTTGGTCCATACATACATACAAATGTATGTATACCTTTCGATAGCTCATATAACCGGACATAGCATCTACTGGCAGTTAGTCTTTGAGCGTCGCTGATTAACATGAATTATGTGAGTACCACTAGCCATGTGTCAAACCAGTGAAATAAGAGACGGCTTCATTAGAATAACCCTATCGTTTGGTTCTAAGCATCTGTAAATATACATATTAGCCGCATAATTAAGTAACCGGTTTGTCAAAAACACATGGCAATGTTGAATTAGTTTCCATACTTCAATTTCAAAAGCATCACTAAAACTGTATGATGGAAAGGCAATCCTCTCTTAATTCTGAAGACGTAAAATAAACCTTTTGTTTTCTTCCTCTTTCTCGTCACCCAGCATTTTTGAAAAGCATACGTGATTCATATCACGAATCATATCTCTTGAACTAATATCCGAATTTTGCTATACACACACGTTGATCTTAGGCTGCTAAAATATCTTCACTACCCCTAATGAATGACCCACAGAATCAACAGAACGTATTCTTAAGATGTAAATGTTTAGCAATTCTTCTTTTCACAAATTCGCCTCTAATACGGGTAAATCCCAAGGTTAGCTGCTGTTAATGAATAAATTTGATGAGTTGGTGTCGTTATTTAATTAATTAATTAATATCGTGACAAATGAAAACACAATGCATTCACGAATCGAAGCGAATGGGGAGACGTAAAAACATTCATGCTGTTCATATGTACATATGCTTTTTTGTATTTAATTTTCAATTTTAATTTCAATACGTATGAGAATACATGCACATATACAGTAGCGACAAAATAAATAGCATAAAAAGGGTGGGACAGCATAAGTCCCACCGTGCAGCAAAGGGTTAAGAGCAAGGTATATGATAACAATTAGATTGTGGGACTGTTTTTCTGGACTGCACTGTAAAGTAACGGCATATTTTTTACTTCAAATTTCTTCATCATAAGAAAAAGCGTTATTTTGTAAAAGTTGTTTGACTGAGTGCAAACAATTTAAATAGCACACAATTCTTTCTTTTGAAATTTAAATTCATTTTAAGGCCAATTATTGTTATTGAGGTACTTGATGATACTTTAGCATACCAAAGGCAGAATGGGATGCGGAAAACATTCAACCAAGGGTTTCAAGGAACGTGTGCCTGCTTTGAAGAATAAACGACTTTCAATTTAAAAAATAGCGCGAAAATAAGAGTGTTCAAGAAAAAAAATGATTAATGCTGTCCACCACTGCCAAGAAACAGTGTCGGTCCAAAAGAAAATTCGTCGGAATCAGAAGCGAAAAACCACATCTAGAACCGATTCTTCCATTGTTCCCCCATTTGACCCATTCGTAATTGCTCCTTAAATAAAACAAAAAATCGAACAACAACGTAACTGTTTCTGTTAGCAGGGTAAAAAATCGTCTACGTAAAAAAAAATTATTCGGACGAATTGCTAGACGGAAATCAATGTTGTCAAAACGTAATATGTCAGGTCGGTTACAATTTACCAGAGATCACGCAAATAAAGACCCCAGCTAGTGGAAAAATATCCTGGGCAGTGTTATGCTTCCGTATGCTGAGGAGTAATTGTTGCTGAAATGGAAGGATAATGATACGGAGCATACTACTACAATAAATCTGTGAAGCAATGTTTAGTAGCCCAAAAAAATTGATATCTTAAGTTGGCCAGCCACTGTAAAGCCCGTACCGCTTTTTTAAACCGGTGAAACTGTTAAACAGATTGTCGGATCACTTTTCACTAAATCCCGAATAAGAGGTACGTAGAAGGGATTGAGACGGTTAATGAACTCGTCAGGCGAAAGTCTATCGTTCACTGGTCGACTGCGAAACTACCATTCCAACAGGTACTGTGAAGGGTACAATTTTGTCATAATTTTTATCAAAAACAAACATTAGATATAACTGAGTCCTATCGAAAATAATATGGCTTTCCTATAAAATTGCTAAAATGCCTTTTATCCAGACGGGAAGGTTCATTAGGTCTGCGCAAAAAATATTTGAAGTGTGTGCACTTGTGCTTATAAGCACTTTGAAAACATATATACAATTGTCTAATTTATTTTCTCACATGTTTATTTTTCATTTTTTATTTTTTGCAGAATTGGAGAGATTATACAAAATCGGCAGTCAAAACTGTGGTTACAATGGGATACCATCTTCAGATTGACCAAAAATTATCATCTGCATCAAAAGTACATCAACATTCTTCATGGATTTTCCAATAAAGTTATAAAGGAACGCAAAGAAGAAATTCGAAATAATAACAATAACGGGAATATGGACAGCAATTATCCACATTTAGTCGATGATTTCGGCAAGAAAAAGCGTTTGGCTTTCCTTGATTTATTGATTGAAGCTTCAAAAGATGGAACTGTTTTAACAAATGAAGATATAAGAGAAGAAGTAGATACATTTATGTTTGAAGGACATGACACAACTTCAGCTGCTATTTCTTGGACACTATTTCTTCTGGGAAGCCATCCTGACATTCAAAATCGGGTAGTACAGGAATTGGACGATATATTTGAAAATGATAGAGACTGTCCCGCAACAATGGCTAATCTTTTGGATATGAAATATTTGGAGTGCTGTATAAAGGATGCGTTGCGACTCTACCCAAGTGTTCCAATGATGGCGAGATCAATAACTGAAGACGTTCAAATAGGTAATTATATATTTAAGTAACTGTTATGTTATATTCTTCGATTGGGCTTTGCATTGATTTAATGTTAAAGTATGGGGTTTGTTTAAAGCTTTCTTCTATGAAGAGGTTTAAGATTAATTAATCTATATATATCTTGTCTCATAACACAGCATGTAAAAAAACGATATATTTTTTGAAGTGCATATTTTTTTAAAACATGATGGATACGTTAAATATTATTAATATGCATTCTGTATTCATTATAGGTAATCAAATATGACAGGATTCAATATTCAAAAACATCTCATGACAGAAAAATTCGGCCAATGCTTTCCACGCATATATGACCCAAATCAGCCGAAATTGTGGCTTAAATTAAAAATCGTATGTGTACTTTCATAAAACAGCGAAATAGAAGGCATATAATGTCTACAACTGTTTTTAGGACTAGTTGTCACGTTATAGTGGCTGATGTGTCAATTTGACACAGTGATATTTCTTATGTCCATAACATTCTTATATCAGATGATTATTATAGGGACTGTTCGTAAAAATAGGAAACCAATAACGTCCACTTTGGTCGACATGAAGAAAAAGCCAGAAGGCTATTCTGAGTTCGTTTCTGATCACAATCTTCGTGCGACTATGGTTTCATGTGTTGCGAAAAAAACGTCATAATATTGGTCAGTACGTACCACACTAAAGACAATTTTGAGTCTGATGTAAATAGAATCCCTAAGATCATCAAAATGTACAATATGTAGCACCAAAGGAGGTGTTATCAAGCGCAATGTGAACAGACAGTTTTCGCTAATATGACTGACATTTCGATTATAATGCCTTGGTTAGCTTTTTTGACATTGAACCCGAATTGGAATTATAAACAAAGAGATTTCTATCTCGATTTTTATCTCTGGTTCACTAGAGCTGTGCAGACAGAAGCACGATGAATTCAAAAGTGTGCTTTTGGAGTATCTGCCGCGTGCTCCTTAGAGAGCACGATGCCATATACATATGTCCCATAACATCAACGACAAACCTTCACAGTATTCGATGTGATGTGTACAGAAAGCCGGTTTCCCCAAAACATCGCTATAACAATAACAATGTAAACACTGACAACAAATCAATATACATACATATGTGCAATTAGTCTTTTTGATAATTCTTCAACATGTTTAGTATTTAGCGATTAATTTTTTTAATTTTTCTGTTGATTTTTAGATTTTTTTTCCAAATTTTTATATGGAAATCAAAAATTAACTTTTTTTTCCTAAAAAAAATATCAATAACTGTTCATGAAAACGATTAAGTTCTATTAAAATTGTAAAATGGGATACGTTATAAACTAAAAAAAAACGTCAAATGTCGCAGATTTTCTTGATTTTTTTAATATTTTATGCCGAATTTTTAACTGTGTCAAATTAATAAACGAACAGCTCTAACGTGTTAGAAAAGGAACAGCGGACGGGGGCTTATATTCAGACGCAGACAATTTTTGTTACATTAACAACAGTGTGACTGAAATTGTCTGAACTGTCTACATCACAGTGAAGCTTAAAACACTCAAATACAGATTTAATGATCCCATATATTTTCAAATCGCGGGCTTTAATACGCAACACATGTAAGAAACGCTAAGAAGCAAATCATTCATAAAGAGTAGGAATAAGAGTGGACCTTGGGGAACTCCTGAGAAATTAAAAATCTCTTTGGAGATTACACATCCAATTTTAACATTTTGATAATGGCTTGTTATATAGCTTCTAAGCCACTTAAATAAATTGAGTGAGAACCCATAGAAGCTAACTTGTCTACTAAGACATGACGCCCCTGGGCTTTTAAGAATTCAGTAAAAATCGTATCAACCTGTCTACGATTCTCCATGGTACGAAGATAGTAAAATTTAAAAACGGTTAAATTGGTGGCAGTTGACCGACCACTTACAAATGCATGCTGAAAATTCAGAGATGTGGTTATGAACAAGAACAAGTATTCGTTTTTTAGGGTTTTAAACATTTTAGGGATAATTTGCAGGTTACCAATTAGTCTATAATTCTCAGCGACTCGTTAGGAATTGGCTTTTTAAATTGGAGAGATGAAAAATTCCTTTGAATAAAATACGGCGCCGTATGCGCCTTATTGAGACTGAATACCACGTCTTATTATGCTTAAGAAGATGAGTGCTAACATGCGCCTTCTTAAAGTGAAACGAAGTCGAGACGTAAAAGTTCCTGAAGAAGTCGTACTTCTACAATCGTTTTGACAAATACTGTTTGAATGTACAATTTCAATTATTGAGCTCGCTTTGACCTTAGAAATAGGAGTTTAATTAAGAATTAGTCTAGAAATATTACGCCAAGTTGGAAAAATGCATTGCTCTGTAACCTGTAAACCTATCCTTTTATTACCAACTATTCATCATTACGACTAAAATAAAAACGCTTTTCTTTATAGGAAATTACACTGTACCTGCTGGCACTACCGCACTTATTATGACTTACATGTTGCACAGAAATCCAGACGTCTTTCCAAAACCCGAACAGTTTAATCCTGATAACTTTTTACCCGAAAACTGTTATGGCAGACATCCATTTTCATATATTCCCTTCAGTGCTGGACCAAGAAATTGCATTGGACAAAAATTCGCGATACTAGAGGAAAAGTCTGTTTTATCAAAAATATTGCGTAATTATAAAATTGAAGCTGTCGATCGACGTGAAGACTTGACGCTTTTAGGGGAACTTATTCTACGGCCGAAGAATGGCTTAAGAGTTCGTATAACTAAAAGAATATAAGCTTATGTAATTAAACACAACATTAATGTAATTTAAGGTGAATTTTTTTTAAATATGATAGATGTTTGTTTTTATTTGTACGATTACTGTGAACTTAAAATACTTATACAGGTGTCTTAACCTAGATATTATACTTAAGGAAATACATAGCTTTAAAAACGTTGAACAAATATACACTTTTAACAATACTATGGGTTTTTGGTTCCAATTGAAAACTACATGAATTATAGGAAGTACTACAGTTAAAAGAACAACATGCTGATGGGCTGCTTCCATAATGTAGGACATACTACATACACTATGGAGCAGCTTAAAAAGTTAACGAAGAGTGTAATGAACACTCTAGCCCGTTGAAAAGCTCTTGGAAGGTAAATGCATTTTATGAACACAGGCTTATTATGGTTATTTCACCTCCATGCGGTAGCCATAGGATACTGACTGCTGTCCACCCGGACTCAACTATAAGAACAAATGTTGACCAAATGACAAAAATAGCGGCAATCCATACTCCATACTAATCCATCCATACTAATATACTAAAATTATGAATGCGAAAGTGTCTCTGCCTGCTACGTTTTTACGGCTAAACTGCTGAACCGATTTATATGAAATTTGGTACGGAGATAGCTTAAGCCTAGGGAATGAACATAGGTTTTACAATTTCAAAATTCTCCTGCTGCCACGAATATTTTTCGAAAAATGCATTTATTTGAGTACAATAATTTTACAAGCCACTCGAAAAAACTTACTTAAGCGTAGGTATTCATTTATTCCACAAATGTTCCTTACATTATGTAAAGCCACACCTACTTTCTACGGGCACTTTCCTTAAAACAACTGTTTTTTGTCGATTTCCACCGACTCATCAACTCCCAGCCCAAACCCTTCGAACTAGAAGGTACACAGAGGTTCCCTTTATGATGTATACAAGGAATAAGGAAGGACATTTCGAAATTCGGCTTCTACAGGGTGTTAAAGTTTGTACAAAGCAAAATTTAAATTGGATATAGGAATTGAAATTTGGTGGGTATATTTTAAAACAGAAATAATAGAACACGTGTTTTACCCTTTTTCAAAATTATATCCGTCGGGTAAGATACCGGGCGTTCAATTTATAGTTATGCGCAGCCGTAGTCAGCGGCAAATATCGTTTCGTGATAGTGTGTTGTTTTTGTTTTGCCCAGTTGTACAAGGCTAGTTTTTTACTTCCCACCTAGTAGGGGAAGTATTGTAATCGGTCCGATCAAAAAGTTTCGAGATATCAACAGGGCTTGGCATCACTATACACTAGAAATCGTTTGCACCCATTTTCGAAATGATGTCTGTGTGTGTGTGTGCGTGTGTGTGTATGTGTGTGCGCGTGTGTGTGTGACAATATTTTCCTCCTATGATATCTGGAGAACGAAACAACGTAGGACCATGCGGTTTTTTTTGTTTTATTTGTCAGCGTAAAACTTAGAGCTGATTAGATTTTGAGCACAATCGTTTTGGCGGATGCTGAGGAAATTTAAGAAACGTTTTTTTTTTTTTCGAGTTCGCGCAACAACTCTTTGTGAAACAATATTAAACGAATATCTCGAATTTTCCGCTCTCTATGCATGTTTTCTTTAATTATTACATAAATAACAATATCACTGTTTTTGATATAACATCATATGAGGCGGGAAGTATAGGACTGGCTCCCCAGTCGAATTTTTTCATTTTTCTTTTACTGCTTTTCTGCACTCATCACGATATCTATGTATTTTCCAAAAGTTTGTAGGAACTCATATACATATGCATGTACATATGTTGTTGTTGTTGTTGTTTTTTATTATTCCAATTCAACCTTATAATATATGTATATAACAAAGTTTAATAGATAATATATTTAATTAAATTTACAATAATTCAAATGTTAAAAAAATTTACGTATTTAATATAATTAATTAATAATCTGTTTAACCATGAGTTATTATCTATTGAAACGTTAAAGTTGAAATGAAATAGAACACTTAGTGGTTAGAGGAACCAGTGGCAAGTGTTATAAAAAAGTTGAAGTGTGAAACCGCGCAAAAGGAACGGACGCATTTTAAGGGAAGAAATCCAATGAGAAGGTGTGGGGTTAGATGAGGAATTCAAGAATGAAACAAAGGCTTATGTTATAACATGAATTAAGAACCAAACATCAGACGTAGAGAGTAGCCAATTCTTCAAAGATCCAAGGAATTTGGATTTCGATCCTACTTGATTGCGTATATCAGATGGCAATCTTTTATAAATAAAGGGAGCTATGTTGGTAGCAAATCGACGGCAGTGCTCCGTCCTAACTCTAGGAACTGTCACTGCATTTGAAGAACGAAGTGAATGCACTTCATTTCTACTAATATTGGTATAACCACCCCGTAGATAGAACAACCTCAAAACCTTGAAAATGTATAGATATTGCAGTGGCAATATCCTGGTTGATTGAAAAAGAGGACGTATATTCTTGATCAATCTGCTGTGGGCCACAACTAGGGGAGAAAGGAATACTGCCGTTGCTTCCTCAGGTACTGCAGCTATGTAAGCTTTTTAGCACATCTAAAAATGCGCATAACTCGCAAAAGAGAGCAGCTAGGATTTTGAATTCAACTGACTTTTGATGTCCAAACAACATAAAAACTTTCGGCTTTAACAGATTTTGGATTCATTTTAGTCAAACTTTTTCGGCATTCAAGCACACCGTGGTCCCATGCCACAAGATTTCTTGATGGATTCTTGTGCATTTCGACGAGAAAATACGAAAAACTCGAACATTCGAGTAACTTTAGTTCTAGGCGCCTGCCTGACAGTTGTTAACATACCCTTAGCGGAGCGACGATGTCGCGTGAGCGGCTAAATCAGGTGGAAAGAAGGGTTAAATCCCTTTAACCCGCGAAGCGGGCCACCCAAGTGCTGTTTAGTGCACCTCAAATTTTAATTTTACAGACTTTTGTAGACCCATTCATCAATTAAATCATTATCGACATGAAAAGTCGGCAAAACAAATTCGTTTTGTCAAACGGAAAATGACCCTGTAATCTTTTAGAAAAAACGAATTAGATCATCCGACAAACCATTGCATACTTTCAGATACTTTTAATTACTTACGAGATTTTCATTACTGATGCATATTTTCGGTTGTTCAGAAGACGTCACTTTAACGATTACTAACATTTATTATAGTATTATTGTACTTTCAGTTGTGATTCGCTGATTTTTCTAAGATGTTAAGCGTTTTTTGCTTTTGTAGTTATGTTATTAGGCAAATAGGAAGATAAAACAGCAAATTATTTGCGTTTTTGTATTCGAAAAAGTGTTTTTCTCACTGGTCCATCGGAGACTTAAATTGTTAATAACTTTGTTGATAATAGCGTTCTCGCAAAATAACTTTTATTTTCATGTTTCTAAGGCAATTTCACTTCAAGAAAAATTTAATTCCGGTTATTTGCGATAGTGGCCTATTGTAAAGCGGCCCCAAAAAATGTAATTTCAATAAAAAATAAAAAAATAAATTTTTTCCGGGCTTTATACATAAGATTAAGTAGGTTAATTCAATTTAAGTTAAAATGTTGGTGGTGGAACTATTAGTGGGATATGAATTACATTCTTCGTTGTCGCTTTCCTTCCTTTTTTTAATTTCCTCCTGCTGCATCCGTATTAAGTTCAATTGCTCGAGCAACACCAGACGTTGAAGTTCGTCATTAGTCGGATTTTTTGTCATCTCAGTCTCATTGAACTTCAATTTTCTTCGTTTTGTTACTAATGAATCTTGCGCTTACTCTTCAATTTCATCTGCAGCACTGGGTATATAACCTATCTTTTCAGTTTGCATCTGAATGAAATTATCTGCTTCCACAGATAAACCACCTTTACGTAAACAATGTTAGTAAAAGTATAATAATAATTAGCTTTATAAAATAATACGAGAGATGAATGGGTTTTTATAAGCATTCAGCAGCTCTAAAAAAAATAACTTCCCATTCTTTGAGCTTTATGGGCTTATTTCTCGTTTTCTTTAGGTCTGCCTTCTTTTTAACATCTGTCTTAATATTATTAAGCCTCTTCCTTATTTGCTCTTCCGATAGTTGAACGCTGGTCGGGCTTCTGTTTTTTAACGAACGGTTGTTGTGACTTATTCATAAGTACGGTATACTCTTTTCATTCAAATTCGCACATAAGCGAGTTGCATTTGACTAGTGGGAGAAGCAAACATTAAAGAAACAGTAAATTTTTTTCAAAAACGATTAAGAAATAACACAAAATAAGTATACACTACCAATTTTCGATGAACTGGTAGTGTGTATTTACTTGAGTGAATCCATCATTTACTACAAGCATTTACTCGCAAGTCAAAACTTATTTTTATGCATACCAAATCTATTAATTACTTAAAATCTTAACTTCTACTTATAGTAGAAGTAGTACAAGTACAAGTAGTACTTGTATTTACCTACACCTTTTACTAGTAGTATATTCTTAAGTTTTATGCATAAGGGGAAAGATCTTGTACATTGTGGTTCGAACGCAGATGGGTAATTTACTTTTTTTTTAGCGAAATACATAGCGTATTGTTTCCCCGTTTTTTTTTCCCAATTTTATTTTTCTTTGATATCGAGTTGAATGTTTTACCTTGTAACTCCAGTACCATTGGTCGGATCTAGAAAATTCTTTCAGTAGTCGATAGGTTTGTTTTTGAAATTAAAATGAGGTTTAAATATTTAAACTATTGCACCGTTAGAAGAAGCAGTTAAGACGTATGTAGCTTTAGATAAAAAAAATCACCATTTACTAAATCTTTCACGCTCATAACTCATAACTTTCACGCTCACGCTCGAAAAGGCTTAACGGATTTGGTTAAAGTTAGATTTATTTGTTAGGTAATTTATCAGCGAAGATTTTAATGTATATACGAGTATCATCTTTGTACGTTGTCTTTAGGCTTCGCAATAAGTATTTATAACATACTTGATTAATTTCAAGAAACATAGGGTGCATGGTTGGCTTTGACTGCACCGCAGTGAACAACATAGTATACGTTGCCCGCGCAGATTATGTGGGTGTACGCGAATGCGTTGTATGTAGGGATATGTTTTGCACACCCTGCGGGTGTGTGGTATAATGGCCTTAATGATAAAAATAATTTTAATACGGATCGTATTGGAAGAAATCAACTCTAATGGAGTTTTTTTTTGGAAAGAGGAGACAAACATGACACCACCTGTCAAATTTTATAAATATTTTTGAACCTTTTACGCGCTGCGGGTTGCAATTCTTGATCAACTGACCTGATATTTTTTTCTGTCAATTCGACAACTACATATCAGAATGCATAGAATCGCTTATTCCCCCCGGAGAATATTCTCGGCGTTGTGCTGTCGTAAAGAGCTTAGTGTTCGCTGCATACATTGAAACTATATAGTGTATACGTTTAAAGTTATGCTCATATTTCGCGTCTCTTAGGCTTTAAATTCTTGATAAGATAGATATAATCACCCCACACATTATGCGTATTCACACATCTACGAGTATAAGGCGATGAACCTCTAATCGATCTTGGGGACGCTCTATGGTGTGACAGATCTTATATGGTAGTTCCTGAGGGGGAGCGATCGTGCGATGGGTTCAAGAGGAACCACCGAAGTGACCGTGCGAGGGCTCCGACTTTTTTGCACGTTTGGTGAATCGGGTAAAAATAGGTGGGATGGGTCCGACTGTGCAGAACCGGTTTTGGGTCACAATTCTCGGAGGAAAGCAAAACGCCAAACAAAGGAAAATAGGAAAAGTTAATCGATTCAGTGAAGCATGCCGATCGGTCACCACCGTCGGGATTTGGGGAAATTTGGGTAAGGGCGGTGAAATAACTCTTATAAAAAGAAAGTCAAATGTCGGGAAAAACAAGTAAAAGTAGCTTAAGACCTTTTTGCATCGTTGGGAATCGTGTGTACCCCTGGTAGTGGACAAAAAAAGTATCAACCGTTGTGCGAAAAACAACAAAACCGCTCAGCCGAAGTGACTTGTGCAATCAGTGAAATTGCTGTCAGCAAACCGGCGTAACCTGAAATCTTCTCTAAAATACCACGCGAAGAAACACCCCTAACCGCGAACCAGCCCTTTTAATCACGAATGTACCTCTCAAGAACAAAATTTGCGTGAATTTAAATTTTACCGTAACCCCCTCGATCGAATCCATCGACGCCCCAGTTAACCCTTTATAACTCCATGTGACAGTTATGTTACAAACCGTTTCAGAGTTCGTAAAAACCAAACCATGTGGATAAGTCCATTATCAATCAATGTTACAGTACCGTCAAACACCGTTTTATACATTTTGCGTTTATTTCATCCAAAATAGATCGCTATAGAAGCTCAACGTTGGTTTGAAGCAGTAGCGACGCGTCCTATTGTTCATTTCGTTCATGAACGCCTAACTTTCAGAGAACAATAATTCTGCTTCTTTAATTTTCTTAACTGACATCAACCACCCACAAAATGTGCTTCCACTTGTACCCTAAGTCCTAACTTCAGTCAATTTCTCAGTGTATTTCCTAACACGTGCCAGCCTCTCGTGCACTTGAGCCAAATCATAATTCATATCAGAACAAAACTCTAACCTGCGACAGCAATGCTTTCCATTCATTCGACTCGTTCAATTGAGTGGGAAACGAAATGTACCCATCAAAAATATATGCAAAAAAAAAAAATTGAACGCACATCGTATCAACAAATTCGTTCATCTTAGCTGTGAACTTCGAGGTTATTCCTCAGACTAAGGAACTGACGACGGATCTAGGAACGGACAAGGATAAGACTAAGACAGTGGAGAAGCGGTTACTTGGGCTCAATATTGATGCCTACCGCACCGTCAACTCCGCTGTCACAACTGACACTGACTCTGACGCATCTGTTTCGGATGCGTCAACCGTTGTGCCAAACGTCAGTGCGCGCCCTGCCAGAGCGGGTCGCGGGAGGGCACAGAGCAAGAAGCACACTCCCAGTGCTATCTTGTACAAGAAGCGGAGAACTGCTAGGTTCATCCTAGATCGCCTTCTTTTAAAAGGAGAGGCGAACTGGGATGATAAAGAGAAAGAGTCGGCCAAATGGGCTAGAGACCTGCTCGAACAGGGGCCCAGTCAACCTGCTACGGGAGAACACCCCAGTTCCGGCAAGAAAGGTCAAGCTGTTAGGGGGAGGCCAAGAGTCAAAGGGCGGTTGCCATCCGATACAGGAGGGCCCCCTGGCGACAAAAGGCAGCACGATAAGGGAGGGCCAACTACGAGTGGTAGGCAAAGGAGTCAGCTCGATACGGGAAGGCCCTTAGCTTCTCACTCGGAAGGCAGAAGGGATCCAGCCAATAAGAGGCCCAGGTCTTAGGAGGACCCCTTGAAAGCCCCAAAGAAGGCCAAGACGGTGGCATCTGCGTCTAGGCCTTATAGCGCGGTGGCAAAGGGGCACCTGACCATTGGTATCATTGACCAGGGCGATGAGGAGGGTAGGATAAGTAATGAGAGGTGTAGGAGCCTTAAAGCTAAGGTTTCCTCGGACATCCTCACGCACTGCTTCGCTAACCCTTCGTTAGCTCCGCCAACCTTCACGGATGGCGGATGGCACCAGACCGGGGCCAAACTGATCACGTGCAGTGATAGAATAGTCGGCCATAGCCAAAATTGGTGCGCTTTGGCCTGGGGCCAAGCTTAAAGCCGTGCGTGAGGCCGAAATTCCTGCCCGACCCAGAGCTAGGACTTGGGTCCCCACAGGCCCTACGGACCCGGAGGACATTCTGCGGCTCATCAGGATACAGAATCCTGACCTTCCTACGCACAATTGGAGGGTCATCAAGGCCGGGAAGCCCAATGACGCTGGGAGATTAGTATCACTACTACTCAACCCGGAGTCTATTGAGCTTCTCAGTAAGAAGGATTTCTGTATCTTCTATGGGCTGGAGACACTTCAACTCCAGGTTTACAGGAGAGACGAGCCCTTGGTTTCTGGCATAGCTGGAAAGCCGATAGTGGCTAAGGCCAGGCTTCTCACGAAGCAGGAGGGTGGCGATCAGACTTCCGATTCGGAGGACTGTGACACCACAGTCATAGAGGCGTCTGTACCGGTTAGCTCCAATGCTCCGACTGGTACAGATTAATCTACACCACTCCAAGGCAGCTTCTGCCAATTTGCTTCTCCGCTTGGAAGGAGGCGGGGAAGATATCGCTCTCATCCAAGAGCCGTGGGTTACCAAGGGTAACTGCATAGCGGGATTGAGAGCACGGAACTACACGCTGTACTATGCAAAAGGACCAGGTAAACCCTGGACCTGTATTTTAGCTAAGAACAGCCTTAGAATGTTTCTTTTGTCCAATTTCAGCGATCCGGACTTTGCATGTGCGAGGTTAGAGCGCGGAAAGGAGGAGGCAATTTGGATCGCCTCTGCGTATATGCCTTATGAAGAAATGAGGCCCCGACCAGCGGAAAATATACGCAAGGCGATCAGCAGCGCCGAGAGGGAGAGACAGCTTCTCGTCATAGGCGGCGACGTCAATGCGCACCACATCGCTTGGGGAAGTAGCGATATCAACGAGCGAGATGAGTCTCTTTTTGATTACTTATTGGATACTAACCTCATCATATGCAACAGGGGATCAGATCCCACTTTTGTTACTAACAACAGGCAAGAGGTTCTCGATCTGACCCTAGCCACTAACTCTTCTAAGATAAACATCAATAACTGGATGGTATCTAGAGAGGCGTCTTTCTCAGACCACTGCTATATACAATTCGGTATTGATCTTAGGCCCCCCCCTTAATCTGTTTTTAGAAATGTTAGGAAAACGGACTGGGATAAATATAGGAGAATTCTGGAGGGCGACCTCAATCACCATACCTTGTCTCAACCCAATTCGCCGCCTGACATCGACCGGGTGGTGGATATGCTAACAGAGACCATGAACAAGGCCCTACGCGCGGCTTGCCCAGTAAGTAGACACAAGAAGGGGGGCAAGCCTCCCTGGTGGAACACTTCACTCAATGAGCTTCGTCGCGAGGCCAGAAAGCTTTTCAACAAGGCTAAATGCTCTAGGCATCCAGATGACTGGAATCTTTATAAGAACGGTCTAAGGATATACAAGTCGGAGCTAGGGAAAGCACAAAGAAGCGCTTGGCATCTCTTCTGTGAAAGCATAGAAAAGACGAGCGATACTTCCCGGATTAGGAAAATTCTTTCCAAGTCCCCAACTATTCTTAGTTTCATCAAAAAAGCGGACGGTAACTGGAGAATGTCCAGCGAGGAAACGCTAAAACTGCTTCTGGACACACATTTCCCCGGAAGTGTAACAGTAGCGGATTGCCCAGTGGAAAGCCACAATATAACCCAACTGCCGGTGCCAAATGAAGTTGTCACTACGCAAAGGATAAGTTGGGCAGTGCGCAGCTTCCACCCCTTTAAATCACCGGGGGCGGACGGGATAGTTCCAATGGAACTGCAGGAAGGTTTGGCTGTGCTGAACCCCTGGCTATCTCTAATATTTAAGAGCTGCTTGACCTTTGGTTACACCCCTAGATTCTGGAAGAGGGCTAAAGTAGTCTTCATACCGAAAGCCGGTAAGACCTCCCATACTTCCCCCAAAGACTTCCGTCCGATCAGTTTATCGTCCTTTCTTCTGAAATCACTAGAAAGGCTGATTGATACAAGCATAAGATCCAACTTGGATAGCAGCCTCATATCGAATTCCCAACACGCATACTGCAAGGGGAAATCGGTGGAGACTGCACTACATGCACTGGTGAAGACCATTGAGAGCTCTTTGCACAGCAAGGAATACACAATGGTATCCTTCCTCGATATTGAGGGAGCCTTCAACAACGTCAGAACAGAGGCAATTTCCACTGCACTTCGTAACCTGAAGGTTGACAACTGCCTCTGCTTCTGGATCGAGCATATGCTTAAAAGCAGGCTGATTCAGGCCGAGCTGGGGAGTTGTTCGATGAGCAGGACGTTCTGCAGAGGTACACCGCAAGGCGGAGTACTATTACCACTGCTCTGGCTAACGGTAGTCAACGAACTGTTAATGATATTGGACAGGGAGGGATTTACTACAACGGCATATGCTGATGATATTGCAATCGCAATCACTGGCAAATTCCTCCTTACAATAAGAGACCTTATGGAATCTGCCCTGAATATACTGGCAGGATGGACGAAGAAGGTCGGCCTCGGGGTTAATCCCTCGAAAACCGAAGTTGTCCTTTTCACAAGACGCTATAAGATTCCGTATGTCACCCCTCCCAAACTAGAAGGCACGGAAATCCAATTTGTAGACCATGCCAGATACCTGGGAGTCATATTTGATAGGAAACTCAGCTGGAATATTCAGGAGCGTGCTAGGAAAGCTTCAATTGCCTTATACTCCTGCCGGAAGGCTCTGGGCCCGAAATGGGGCCTGCAGCCTAAAGTAGTCCATTGGATATATACGGCGGTAGTGAGGCCGATCCTCATGTACGGTGTATTGGTCTGGTGGACAGCACTGGACATAAAGACCAACAGCAGCCTGCTTGAAAAGGTACAAAGGGGATCATGCATCTGCATAACGGGTGCTTTAAGAACAACCCCCACGGCTGCACTAGAATTAATGCTCCATCTACTTCCTGTTGACAAGCTGATGGCAGTCAAAGCAGCATTAAGGCTCAGGGAATCCTCCCAGCTGATTAGCACAGCAATGGGCCACTCTAGGATCCTTAACGGCAACAATACTATTCCTATCAGAACGGACTACGTTGTCCCCTACATCGACTTCAACGTCAGGTATAAGACTCGGATTCATAGCAGAAGCTCTTGGGAATCTGGTACAGTTTTAAACGATTCCGCATTAGAAATATTTACGGATGGATCCAAGACAGCGGGTGGTACGGGGGCTGGAGTCTTCTCAAATGCACCGGGCTTAGCCATCACCACGCGACTGCCGGATCACTGTAGTGTGTTTCAAGCGGAAATTACGGCAGTCTGCGAAGCTGCGGCTTGGCTTTCAATTAATGCGATTGATTGTAGCGCTATTGTACTATACATAGATAGTCAGGCAGCTATTAAAGCCTTGGAATAGCCGACAATACGATCAAGGTTGGTAAAGCAATGCCGCAGATCTCTTAACGAGATTGCAGATAGGTGCGACGTAACCCTGTGCTGGGTCCCAGGATACAGGGACGTTCCAGGCAACTGCAGAGCGTACGAGCTGGCAAAAGAGGGTGCAGGTCGGCTTCTCCCCGAAAACCTGGGGGGACCCCCTGCGCCCATAGAATCGATCAAGTTCCTCCTTGACAGAGATGCCAAGAAACTGGCAAACCGCAGGTGGAACAACATTTGCACTTGTCTCCTGTCAAAACAAATCTGGCCCAAGCTGGATTTAAAGAAGACGGGGAGACTTTTATCTACTAATCGGAAAAATCTAGGTTCACTAATAGGAGTCCTTACCGGACATTGCCTGATAGGCAGGCATGCACTTAGATTGGGGGTCCCCTCCAACGATTTCTGCAGAAGCTGTAGGGACGAGGAGGAAGAGGAAACCACGACCCACTTACTTTGTACATGTCCTGCTCTTGCGACGCTTAGAAGAAGAACCCTCGGGGAATACTTCTATGATGATCTTAACGATCTTGCTGAACTAGACATCCAAAAGATAAGCAACTTCATCTCTGGAACGAAATGGTTCAAATCTTAGGGTTCACACCGCTACGGTTGCCCACTTCTGTTGTAGTTATGCCACATTTTCTGGTTCCCTGGTGCCGGTAAGCCGGTTTACTTCGTTGTGGTATCACAATGGGCCATTCTGGCCTAAGTGTGTCCTTGCCTAAGCGGGGACAGCCACCTAACCTAACCTAGCTGTGAACGAAATCATACAAAAGGGCTGAGTTTTGCTCAAGTCAACCTTACATGCGGATATGGAAAATTTATAGGTATAGGGCACATAGGTACTGTAGGAGATGAGAGTATGTGTGGTCGTTGTGTGTTGAGTTGAGAGTAGTAAAAACAAAACCATGAGTAATTATGTTGCCTTTACGTTCTGTTCGTGCTGGGAGAATATGAACGAAATGGGAAATTTGTATAGGATATGGGATGGATTGAGTGTACTTTGAGTTTTTATTTTGAGTGAAGCTGTGAAAAGAAAAATCATCTCAAAGTTGGTTAGAATTTTGGAGGAAAAGCTGTTGTTTGTACTTTTATAAACTGAACGCCTACACATTTTACTCACGCGTCGCCACTGTTTGAAGTAACATGTTGTGCTTTTGCCCAATTTTTGTTATTTTTTTGTCAGGATGGTCTCTCGGGATTTGAGAGATTGTGATATTGTTGAAGAACTTTTCAACCATGAGTACAGTGATGACGGCATTGAGGATGTTGACGATAGCATTTCCGATCTCTTCAAGTATTTCATACATCTCAGATAGACACTACAGCACAGTATGACATAAAGGTCACAATCTCTTTTCCCACTAATTTTCTATTTAAAAATTAAAATTCCATAATTTTAAAAAACACGTGTTTCATCATATGTAGAAAGCTATCAAAACAACTAGAACTTTTATATTTTTACGACGTTGAGTTATAAAGGGTTAAGTCTGTGGAAACCAATCTTTGAAACGCCCTTGTGAGACCGAAAAAGCTTCAGCATTGGTTCCATCTGTTACGAACCGATTATACTGGACCTGTCACGGCTGACCTGAGTGAGCCATCCGACCACACGTCGGAACCTGCCTGCTGCACCTCTTCCAGTTAACCCGTGAAGTTTGTGTCGGAAGCCGCCCTAGAATAAAAAAAGAATGCGTATAGTTTTTTTCCTCTATTAAAGCATGTCCGAGCTATGATGGTTAGAGTAAAGATATTGACTACAGTTGAGTACCTTTTTCTGAGCCCCGCTTGGAACTCACTCAGTAAGTTCGTTTTGTCTGTGGAAACCAATCTTTGAAACGCCCTTGTGAGACCGAAAAAGCTTCAGCATTGGTTCCATCTGTTACGAACCGATTATACTGGACCTGTCACGGCTGACCTGAGTGAGCCATCCGACCACACGTCGGAACCTGCCTGCTGCACCTCTTCCAGTTAACCCGTGAAGTTTGTGTCGGAAGCCGCCCTAGAATAAAAAAAGAATGCGTATAGTTTTTTTCCTCTATTAAAGCATGTCCGAGCTATGATGGTTAGAGTAAAGATATTGACTACAGTTGAGTACCTTTTTCTGAGCCCCGCTTGGAACTCACTCAGTAAGTTCGTTTTCCAGTATCCAATACGTCAAACGTTCTAGAATAACTCCTGAAAATATCTTCATTATTGAATTTATGAAGGATATTCCTCTATAATCCACGGTTAAACTTAATTTCGCTATCATGCTGCTCAATTTTCTTTTATAGCTCAGCCGCAACTCCGATACGGTAGATTCTAGTGGAATGCTGATTCTAGTGGACAGCTGTCAACGGCAGGTGATTCAAATAGGTTAGTTCGTTAATATTAAAATCGCTCACATATTATTTGGATTAAAACAAAAATTCTGTTAATTTAATTGATTTTGCTGTTAAGCTGTTGTTTTATACCATACAAGCATCCTCTGCTGGCTCTATCATAAGAGAATGAGAGTTACTACACCAACTCATCTCTAACATTTGGTTAGGTGACTGTATGCTTGATGAATAAGATTGTTTGTCGGGTCCACAAGAAAGAAAACTCCTTTAAACTGCGCCAACTACAAAGGTATTAGTCCCCTAAACATCACTCAAAGATCTTATTTTGTGAACGCCTGAAATCTTTCGTTAACAACCTGGTTAATCTCCATTAGTGCGGATCAAACGCTCTCACTTCGGCAGATCCTGGAAAAACCTCGAGAAGTCTCAATCGATAAACACTAAGCCATCGCAAATGTCAGAGCGCTTGATTTGGAGAACTGGGAACACTGTTCCCGGTATCGAAGAGGTTGGAAGGCTGTCGTGTCTTAGGCAGAGACACTTCACGGGTCGGAAGTTTGTTAAGTAAGGTCTCAGTACAATCGTTACCGACGGCAGCGAGCTTTCTCTATCGTCATACTGCACAGACGGATGTGTTGGGCAGGGAAGCCAATGGCTCTGTATAGCTCGTCTCTATAAATGCTGTCATAAGCGGCCTTAAAATCGACAAAGAGGTGGTGGGAATCGATTTGGACTACTTGCTTTTTTTCCAGGATCTGTCGAATTGTGAAAATTTGGTCAATTGTGGACTTTTCTGGCCTGAAACCGCATTTATAGGGGCACATCAGGTTGTTGACAAAAGGTTTTAGGCGTTTACACTGTATGGCAGATAAAATCTTGTACGCAATGATACCCTTGTAGTTGGCGCAGTTGAGTGGGTCTCCTTTTTTGTGGATCGGGCAAACGATGCTGAGATTTCATTCAGCGGGCATACACTCATCTGACCAAATCTTAGAAATGAATTGGTGTACGCTCTCTAAAAGGTCATTTCCAGCTGCTTTAAATACCTCGGCCGGAAGGCCGTCGGGTCCAGCAACCCTTGTTGGATGTTAGTTTAGATATTGCTATTCGCACTTCGTTTTGGTAAGGTGGACGGAAATGTTGGCTATCACCGTGTAGGTTGAATGGTATGTTCTGCCTGACAGCGGGATATTTGTCTTCGTCGCCGTTATACAATCTGCAAAAATAGTTTTTCCAAATTATCAGCACCGACTGTGGCTCTACTACGAGGTTTCCTCCTTCATCTCTACATGTTTCCTTACGGGTTCTGCTTCCCTGACTTGTTCTTTTTACCGTTGCCGTTGTTCACTTCAAGGAAAACTTGTTTTGCCTGAATTTTAATTTCCGTGGAAGCCTCTATGACGGTACGTTGGGAGCGACTTCTGGGCCGGAAGCCACACTGGTAAGTGCCTACTAGTGTGTTATAAAAGGTCTCCAAACGATCACACAGTACTTTCGATAGAATCTTATATGCGACATTTAATAGGGATATGCCTCGATAGTTGGCGCAAGACAAAGGATCGCCTTTTTTGTAGATGGGGCGTATGGAGCTGATATTCCAGTCATCGGGCATACTTTCATCCTCCCAAACTCGGTTGATGATTTGATGCATGCAACCTACCAAAGCATCACCTTCGCATTTATAGAGTTCTGTTGGTAAACCATCAGTGCCGGCGGGCTTGTCGTTCTTCAGCTTTCTGATAAATGTGTCGACTTTTTCCTTGCTAGGAGAGGGATTTTTCTTTTTCGTTGACCGGAGATGGGCGCTCTTCTTGCTCTATCCCTCTCTCAACAGCATGCCCATTTAGAAGCTGATGAAAATGCTGCCTAAACACATCTACAATTCCATGCGCATAAAGGACTAGGTTCTTTTCTTTATTTCTAAGAGCCTGCGTTCCGGGCTTGAAGTCAGCTGCCAGTTGCTATACTATAGAACTGCCGGTTTTGTTTCTATTGCTCGAGCTGGGAAACTGCTTTTTTTCTCTTCTTCCTACGCAGGATTTTCTTCTCCTCTCTTCTTCTGGTGCGATACTCTTCCCACGCTGAATAGCGCCAGGTTGCTGTGTGGATTCGATGTTTTCCTTACCGATTTTAACATTGCAGTCCCCGAGGACGAGTTTGACATTGTACTCCGGACAGGCTCCAAAGGCGTCGTTCAAGAGATTATAAGACTTCTCTTTGATAGAGCCTTCAGTTTCATCGGTGGGGCGTGTGCGCACATTCAATGGCTTATCAGCTTAAAGTAAATTACCATTGATCGTAGCTGATTGCCCATGACGAATCCACATCCTAACATGTGCAGCCTTTTATGACAGCTGTAATAAATGTCGCATTCTTTCCTTTTATGCATACCTGATCCTATCCAACGAATCTCCTTGACCGCGGTAATGTCTGCGTTTTACCGCAAGGGGACAGATTCAAGTTTTTGAGTGGTACAGTGTGCGAATATTCCATGTTCATAAGCATACGCCCAGTTCGTAGTCCGCGGATGTTCCAAGGTTTGTGTCCCTCTCATAATGATGTATATTTTACGTGGTAATGCAGTTGCCCCGACGGCACAACCCCCAACTTGGAGGGCCAGTTCCATTTTTACAAACCCTACTAAGCGGGGCCGATTTATCTTATGCCAGTAACACACTCCGGTAATATAAACGCTACCGTTGGCTCATCCGTCACCATCTCTTTTCCTGAGCTCCGAGTACGGCAAAGTAGTCCGGAGGTTCTGTTTCACAGTTGATTCCATATAGTGATTTCATCGGCTGTCGTATTTATAGCGCTTCCATTTTGTCTTCTAGTCAACACTCGCTATTATAATCGTAAGTTTAGCAAGTTACATCCGGGTGGGAAATTGGCAGTACCCAATGGCTACCGCGAGGAGGTAAAATAAGTCCAATTGATGTGTAGAAACAAAACTGGGTGCCGCCAATCAGAATCTACCCTATTACTACCACATCCAATCATCTTGCCGAGACCTTTGATGTCAACAAAGGATTTAGGCATGGTGACGTGCTGTCATGTGACTTCTTTAACCTATCTTTCATAAATCTATTCAACTAATTGCGTTCACTGCCGATATTGATATCAACAAACTGTCACCTGTGCATTCTCGAGTATATGGACGAAAGCGACCAGTTGCACTTCTCCCATATCCTATTAAACACTTAATTTATGGATGTCCAAATCTTCAAAACCGTTGCCTCAGTTACACTAGGTACAGAATATTTGAAGAACAAGAAAACCTTTTGCAAGATCCACAAGTGAACGTTATACGTTTTCATAAGGGTATGTGTTGGCGATTTTCAATGCGCCTAATGGCCTCCTTGCAAGCACTCCCAACATGCAGAAAAACGAGAACAGTTGCTTATTGGAACCGTCTTTTGAAAAGCTCTCAATTTGAGACTAAGAAATGACATTTAATAAAATAATTAACCGCAGTCAGTGTCTATACAGAAGTCCGGACAAGGTTACGACCAGTTAATTACAAGTACAAAGCACGTAATTTATCAATTCGAGTACCAGTTTATTTATGTTTACCGAATGATAAGTGTGGACCAGGTAGCCGGTTATAGATTTGAAAGTGTTAAAGTGGAAGTTTATGCTTAAAAGGCCAAAATCTGATAAAAACGTCATATGTTCAGGATTATGCTATCAATTGAAAACAAATTACGCATTAACACCTGACATGAGTCCTATGACGCATACACTTGAAGAAGTACATAGAAGTGGCAGGGTTGCACGTGTTGTCCATGAATATTAACCTGTCAAAAGGTGTCAACAAACGACCACCGATAATGAAAGATTGGAAACAACTTTCAATGTGAAGTATTACGCAAAATGTCTACCTCGACCGCAGATAATACAAAAGAAATCTCCACCTAGGTTGTAAATATCTCCCTCCCTATAAGACAGATCATGCTGACGTTAGCAGAATGTGTCATATCTGCAGCACATTCCTTTAATCATTATATATGTGTGTACATTCAAATGGAAAATAACCGTTGCCAACCCACACAAACACTTAACTGGTTCAGTTGTAAAAAAAAAAGTTTATTGCTTTCTAGACCTTGTTAAAACTGTAGCTAAAGCCGTCCGGAGTGCGGTTGAGCGAAAGCTTCCCAGGTGGTTGGAATCTATGTGGATTCTGAGTCGTTGGCTGGTATTGCTGAGGTGCTGGCTGATATTGCTGAGGTGCTGGCTGGTACTGTTGTTGTGGTGGCTGGTACTGTTGTGGAGCTGGCTGGTAGTTCTGGTTGTATGAAGGTTGCTGAGGAACTGGTTGAGGTGCGCGATATGGTTGTTGGTCAAAGGTAGGACTATTGTAGCGGGTGTCATAACTTCCATCATCGTAGTCGTTATTGCCCCTAGGCGCTTGATAGTTACTTGGTGGCTGGTATTGCGGCTGCGGTTGATATCCTGGAGTAGGTGCCGGTTGGGCAGGGGCTGGTGGAGGAACTGGCAAATGATCACCACTGGGTTGGAAACTGAAAAAAAAAAAAAACATTTGCATCAATTTCTCACATCTATGCACAAGAATTGTAAAAGACCATCTACAACAACAAAAAAGACAAACGTATTTCTCTTGCTGCAACAACCACAATCTGCATGCACCATTGCGCACCATTCTCACACCGCCATGGGTGTGGGGGTTAGTCAAAGTTCATTTGCAACCAACATGGGTGTGACGCTTAGTTACGGTGCACATAATTGGATGGTTGCTCAATTTTCTATATTTACCCGTTCTTTCCAGCAGTATAGGAAATCGTGCGACGTTGACCAGTTGGATCGACGTAACTGTAGCTGCCATGACGTGTACCATCGGAATCGGTTTCTTCCTTAAAGTTAATGCCATCCTCTTGACTGTAAGCGGCTCCGAATTTGCCATCACCGGACAAGTATCTTTGCTCGCTAATTATAGCCGCGGTTTGTGGGTTCCTGTGATATCCTTGACCCATGGCCACCGCTGCCAGAACCGATATAACAACCTAAAACAGTTTACTCAGAATTATATGACAAGCACAGAGAATTTTTATGTTCACTCGAATCACACTCACAAATCTAAACATCTTAATAAATTTTATTTTGCAAAATAGACTGCTACCACTTTGAATCGTAAGCCTCTATTTGCTGCTAAACAATTGTACTCCAACAACCGATCCAACTGAACTGCCTTCAACAGTGTCAACTCGATTACTTTTATACCGGAGTACGGAAAACCTTGGCAAGTCAACAATTTACTGTACCTACCTGCAAATTCGTAATCATACTACTCGTACACAAGTAACCGATCAAGTATTTCTAGGCGTACAATATCTCTAGCAGCAGCTTTGTTGGAAATAGCCGAAAGTAAGATATGTGTGAGAGTTAACTGCCTCCCGGAATATGCGAAAAGGTGTCTACAAAAAAAAAAAAAAAAAAAAACGGTGTGTCTCGTCTGTAAACAACCAGAAATGCTTTACAAAAATAAATTGAATTGAAATTGGGTTGCATTATCCGACTCAATACTTTGAGGGAGTCTCAGCCCGTGTTACGTACACATGTATGTACTTGCTCATTATTCCGGAATTAACGTAAACGTCTAAACGGTAATTAGTCGTTAGGAGGATTTAAATTAAAGTTAACATTTTATGAGTTTGGGTGGCGTGCCCCGAACGTTGCAATAACTCCACTCATGCAGAAAAGCGCAACGAAATTTTTCCGCAGCGCCGACAATCACTGCCACATATCTTAGTTTCATGGGCTATGTGCAATAAAAATGAAAAATACTGCCCTGCGCTAGATCATGCAACGTGGGTGGTGTTGGTTAACTTTTCGTTGAATTTTTTTTAATTTGAAGGACTCATCTGTGAAATAAATAAATAATTGTTTGTTTTTTATGGTATTAACTTGTCTTCGCATTTGGCTCCGTTACGGTTGAGTAGAATACTTGTTCTATGACTTGAGGTTTCCTAAGAGATTGTGGATAGATACACAGGTAAAGAGGCTGGCGCTGTTCAAGTGGGTGTATAGGTTACTTCTGCTCTTAATTACAATGTTTTTGTGAAATAAATTTTTTTTAAATTAGATTTAATTTCAACATAATTTGCTTTTGGGACATGGGACATGATTCAGGACATGGAAGAGCCATTAGCCTGGTTGGCAAATTATATTTTAGAAAAATATTGAATTTTAAAAGAGATTTCAGACATCGGGTATTGGCGTTTCATAGATCAGAAGCATTCATCAATAATTTGTTTTCTATACGTTTGCTTACTTTTACAAAAATCAAAAGTGTTGTTCCAGCCATAGCACACTCAGAGAAAAATCGCAAGCTAAAATCCAGTACAATCGGGCTTAGTTTTACATTTCTTCATTCTCACTTTCTCAATCTTAAAATAAAACCCATGATTCTTGAAACAATAACGAAAATCTAGAATCAAGCTTAAATTCTTAAATTAAGAATAGAAAAGTGGATTTAAGACTAAAAAAAGGTTCGTTAATGTCTCTTAATCTTAACATAAGAATCTGTTCTTAAATTAAGTTCGATGCAACCTTTATTTAGTAAATAATTATTGAATCAAGCCGAAACAATCTTAAATTTTCATGGAGGATTTGATCTGTACACAAATTAGTTAGCTTGTTAGTTATTTAAAAAGTTTAAAAAGTGGTTAATATGGAATAAATAAATGAAAGTGACCTAACTTGGCTCCAAACATCCAAAGCAGCTCAACAAATACAATAGTTTTAGTGATGGAAAAGTACTTGCTAAGGTAACTGAATTTTACAATAGTGTATTAATTATACTACATGCATACCTACAATTTCTATTTAGGACTTAACTGCATTAATTGAAACTTTAAGAGGAACTGCCGTTGTTGCCTGTGCGAACCAGAATTAAGCATTAACTAGCGATCATGAAGATCATCAGTATTATAGTCGAAGCAACAATATTGTAGAAATAGACGAATCATGCAGTTGCATTCAAAACATCATTGAAAGAGGTAGTAATAACGGTAATAATGATAATAACGATAGTAATAATGATTTATAAAATTTAATTTTTCCACGAAATAAATGTGCTTATTTACTCGTAATAATGAATTTATTGTTTTCTTGTGAAGCCCGGAGGTGAATTCGATATTCGAATTTCGAAAAATAAAACAATGCAATCTTAAATTAAGATTTCACATTCTTAAAGTATTCCGAAAAGAACTGTAGTACAAGAATACTTGTTCTTATTTTCATGTTCTTTCTGATTATTTTAAGAATAAACAAAATTGATTTAAGGTGACATGGTTCTTGTTTCTGAGATGTTTAAGAATACATCAGCTTAATTTATGATTAAAGTGGTCTTATATTTAGCTCTTGTATTCTTAAAATAGGATGATTTTGGGCTTAACTTAAACCCATACATTCTATTGCAAACGGGCTTGAAATAAGAATATTGTACTTGGCTTAAGAATTTTCGAGTTTAACAGACTTTCGTCAACGAATTGGCTTGATCTGACACTGATATTCTTGATTTTAGCTCGTTTTTTCTCTGAGTGCACCCATTAGGAATGTTGATGAGCATGTGTGGTTGTAATTTGTAACAATGAGATTTTTTATACAGAGGTTAGGTTATTCTACGATTCGTTTTAATAAGGTAAAAAAACTTGTTTATTAACCTCAACTTTACGTAGGTACTCATCTGCTTACCCTGTTATAGTAAACGATATCATCTAATAAATGAAAATACATTTTAATAAAAACGCTGTATATTTTGTTTAAAAACAGTTTATACAGTTTTCTGTCACAAAATAATCAAAATGAAATGCAAAATGAAAAAAACGAACAATTTAACGTATCTGATCCTGTTGAGACATGAATTATTGTGAAATTGAGTGTGAGTGTGAATTGATAGGATATGTTATATAAAGGCTGTAAGTTGACAAAATTCGTTAAATTATATTTTCTATTTATATTCTGCAATGGATGAAAATTCGTTATAAAGAGGTTTTTGACAAATGTATTCGTAATGGAAAGGTATATTTCGCATTAGCTCTTACGGGCAGTTCTAGGGGATATTAAGGTTACACTGTACTTACTTACTTAAGGTGGCGCTACAACCCGGGATGGACCTGGGCTTCAACCAACCAGCGTCCCCAGTCAGCTCGATCTTTAGCCAGCTGCCTCCAGTTTCGCACGCCAAATTGGTAAAAGTCCCCTACCACTTGTGTGCGGCAACTGAGTCGCGGTCTTTCTCTACTGCGCCATCCCTCGGGTGTAGATTCGAAGATTTTTCGGTCCGGAGCGCTGGTGCCCATCATTGGAGCTTCACTTTTCTGGTTAAGTCGATGTCGCTGTACAGCTCGTCATTGTATCTCCTCCTCCACTCGCCGTCTATGCAGACGGGACCGAAAATCACCTAAAGAATTTTCCTCCCGAAACAGCCAAGAGCAACTTCATCCGCTTTTGACAGCGTCTATGCCTCTGTGAGATAGAGCAAGACTGGGACGATTAGGGTCTTATACAGGGTCACTTTAGTCATTCGAGAGAGGGCTTTGATACTCAATTGCCTTCTGAGCCGAAAGAAACAGCGATTGGCAAGAGTTATTCTTCGCTTGATTTCTGCGCTGGTGTCGATGTCTGAATTTATAGCGGAGCCTAGGTAGACAAAGTCCTAAACTACCTCAAAGTTATATCCGTCTACTGTGACATTCTGTCGGTATTGGGTGTCCTCTCTTGTTGACAGCATATACTTCGTCTTGCCCGCATTGATCGCTAAACCCATCGCCTTCGGCTCAATACTCACAAATGCACCAGTGACATCACGCTGCGTTCTTCCGATTATGTCAATATCGTCTGCGTATGTGAATAGTTGGAAGGACTTTTGAAAGATTGTGCCTCTGGTAATGGCGCGTGAGTTTTGCACAACTCTTTCAAGAACGATGTTGAAGAAGTCGCATGACAGCGCGTCGCCTTGTCTAAATCCTTTTCTGACATCAAAGGTCTCGGTGAGGTCTTGACCGACCTTGATGGAGCAGCGTGCATTCTCCATCGTCATCCTGCACAGACGGACGAGTTTGGCAGGTATGCCAAAACTAAACATGGCTCTGTATAACTCGTCTCTATAGATGCTGTCATACGCGGCCCTAAAATCGGTGAAGATATGGTGGGTATCGATTTGAAGTTCCTGGGTTTTTTTCAAGATCAGCCGCAGTGTGAATATTTGGTCGATGGTGGACTTTCCTGGCCTGAAGCCACACTGATATGGACTAATCAGGTTGTTGACGAACGTCTTCAGGGGCTCAAACAACACGGCAAATAAGATCTTGTAAGCGATGTTAAGATGATGCCTCTGTAGTTAGCTCCGACGATATTTTACAGATGCTCCTTACCAAGTCATCGCCTGCTGCTTTGAACAGCTCGGCAGCTTGGCCGTTAGCTCCAGTTGCTTTGTTGGACTTGAGCTTAGATATGGTGGGTTTGGGTGGATTACATAATAAGCAGGAGATGAGAATGTTTAGTTTGCTTTATGTTAGTAGGTAGAGAAGTCCAAAGGCGATTGCTATCAACGAAGAAAAGGCGTGATGAATTGAACGAGGTATTTGCAAGAGGATGTTATTAAGTTTATAGTTCTTGCTGATTGTAAAAAAATTATTTATTATACAGGTAATGTGGTTGCCTAGTTTGTATAATCTTATGTAAAAAGATACAATTTCTTGCATCGATATACTGAGACAGGGTACATTCCAAGATCTTTGTTTTGTAAGTTAATATATGATCATACCTAGGCAAGCCATAAATATAACGTGTCATATCATAAAACGTTACAAGCAGTTTATGCTCAGATATGGAATCTAAATTGGGGAAAACAGCTATAGAATAAGGTATTATAGGTAGTAATTACACTTAAATTGACCGAAGTCTCATTTCAGAGGGAGTAAAAGCCTGAGAAATTGAAAGTTTTCTCAATGCCCCATAAATGCAACCAACTACCAAATTTATATGTTGACTGCATGGCAAATTCGAACTTAGTTTGAAACTAAGGCTAGTTATAGACTTGAGGTATGGTATTTTCTCTTTACCAGCCAAAAATCGCAGTGACTCTCACAACAAGGTCTTCCACAAGGCCGATAGGCCTCTATTAATATATTTGGATGTCATCGGCATACAGATAAAAAGAAACATTTTTACAGACCACAGGCAAATCATTGATGTACATACAAAATAGAATGAGACCCAGAATTAAACCCTGGGGTATTCACAATAGCAAGTCCCTTGGTTCTGTGATCTTCTCAAGGATAACTACCCTCTGAATTCTATACGATAAATAGTTCTGAATAAGACCAGCAGCACAATCACTGAACGCATAGTAATACCTAAAACACACTGGTGGTATGGATACCATAATATAGGTATCATGGTACTGGGAAAACCATGTAGGGTGACACACACCCTGTGTGGTATGCGTTGACAACATTGTACCGAATTGTCATTATTTTTTTTAATTAAATGTCAAAATGGAAAAATACAACTCAAATGGTTTTATTAAGTGTTTTAGTGTCGAATAAAACAAAATTATTGTATTTTATAAGAAAAAGAATATTTTGTCTACGATTGGGACTGATAGCAAAATATAAAAGCAGGATGTTCAGGAATTTTTCGTACTAGGAAAGGAGAAGTTTAACTAGACGTATTTAGACAATGGTAAACAAATTAAAAATTAAAAACAATTATTTTTGTACGGTTTCAACTTTTATATCATTACAGGTTGAAAGAAGTACAAACTCCAGAGATATACATACATAGATGTACCTGGAAATTCAATAAGAGAAGCCATCATGAAACATTTTTGTAATTAATGTTTTTATTAAGATTATTTTTTATTTAACAATGCTGTCCAAATTTTATTATTTTCTTCCAGTAATTGAATAACTTTGGAATCGTTTTCCAAACATTTATCTAAATATGTTTCGAAAACCTTTTCTTCTTTTCTTGCCAAATCCAAATATGCTTTACAATTAAATTTTCTTTTAAAATTCTTTTTAGGTACAATTGGTGTTGATGTTGACGGCGGTATCCTTGCTGATGTTGACGGGAATAGACCCGACGATGTTGACGACAATGGCCCTGATGATGTTGACGGCAATTCGATTGACGTTAATGATGAATAGTGGTCTTCCGACCTTGATAAAACATGCACCGTTGGAGAAGATTCCGGAAAAAAAAATTGTTTCTTCTGGTTTAAAAAAAAAAAAGAAACAAAATACATTAAAATAGTTTTATTATAATATATTAGTTTAGTGTAATATGTTAACTACCACAACATCCGAGTTCCTCCATCGTTTCTAGCACATTATTTGATTTATAGCTTCCTAGAAACTCGTAGATCAATAAATAGTATTCCCACTCGAAAGGAGATCCCCCAGATGGTCCAATTCTCCGTTTTTCAGTTCTGGAAATTTTGAAATCGGATAGATAATAACTATATTAATAAAAATATTTGCTAGATTCGAAATTACATACCTATGTTTTTTGGCCAAGTTATTTATTCTTGTCCGGAGTTCTGCCGCAGTTAGTTTTATGCCGTAGACTTTTTTGAAATTCTTCGCACATTTTTTTTTGTAAATGTGCGAGTTTTTTATGTTTCCTCTTAATTTTAGCACATGTGAACGCCAAACATCGATAATTTTATAATTTCCGCTACGATCGTTGGAAAGTTGCGAATACCATGGTAAAACCCAAGTATCAATACCACGATAATACCCTGTTGATCGTGTAGTATTACCGTGGTTATGCCTGACACATAGATAGTATGTCCGTATCCTATGGTATCCATGCCATGATGCCCAAAACCTCATATTCCGTAACAACCTTAAAATGAAACTAATTTCCTCCAAGCATAGTGGAAACTATATTGCTAGCTACAAAGTTGGATTGACTAACTGTGTTGGCTACGAAATGATCATTAAGAATATTTGGGTGAATTGGGCAATCCAATTTGTCCCTCTAATCAACGCCAATGTCTCGCAAATTTGTCCACAGTTTCTTCGAGGAAAGCTGTCCACTCAGTTTTGATGCATAAAAACTTATTTCAGCTGATCGGATCACATGGTTTCGCACTTGGCAATATCTTCTCCAGTTTTCAGAATTTGGATCCCCTTTCCACTTATGATATGACTCACGACGTTTTTTTATTGACGTCCGTACCTAAGACGTATACGATGGGCAGCTTTTATTTCGCACACACTGGGTGGTGTGAATAAAAACTGAGGAAGAGTCTTCACGCAACTTTTTCGAAAAACCCTCAATTTAAATTGAATTAAAATGAATTTCGTCAAGTTTCAGAAAACACTTTCCTTAAGAGGATTTGCCCAGTGCATTCCCTTAGTTTTTACTCACACCACCCACTGTCTTCAGAGGAATATGCCTGTCATATAATTCATTAATAAGTGCTTGCACGCCGTTTAATTTATTATCAACGGTTGATTTATATATACATTTATCGTAGGGCAAAATGATCGCATCCAAGTGAAGTGAATTCATATTCAAAGATTTATTGTCTCTAAATTGAAAGGATACAATGGCATGGGAGAAGTCTATGTCAGTGTGAAAAAAAAAATAAGATCATGATCTGATAAGCCATCAAGTGACAGTTGTTCCAAAAGAAGAATATTAAGCGGATTTGCCGCAATTAAGAGATCAAGCAAACTTGGGGTATCATTTGGAGCATAACGGGTGGGGTGCGAGTTCATAACTACCAGTTCAGTAGAAGAGAAATCATCGAGCAATTGAGATAAACGTAAGTCAACTTTAAGAAGAAGAAGTGTTGAAATCTCCACAGATCATAATATTCTCATAAAGTGGTGAAAATTCAGCAATTGCATCAAAAAAAGGACTAGACGAAAAACTTCTGTAAGGAGTACCTATGCACACAACATACAATGCACTTAGCACTCCCGTCAGATACTTCCAAAATTATATATTCAACTCCAGTACCATACGATTTACCAATAATTTAACTTTTGATAGTTGACCTACAATAGACAGCCGCACCACCACCAATGGTGTCAATGCAACTGTCATGGCGATGAAGGTAAAATCTGGAATTTCGTACGAATGGTTAGGAATATCCGCTTTAAACCATGTTTCGCTAACGCAAATAACATCTCCCACTATTCCATATACGACGTCCCTTATATAATCAAGTTTGGAGCTGTTGAAGCTTCTCATATTGAGGTGGATTGATAGCATTTTATGCCGTATCTCGCAATGAAGTCATTGAATAAAAAGTATACCTAGCATTAATAGAGGTATCAACAAAACTGGCATGAAATAAAGCTGAACACAAAAACTTATAATCAGCACTAACGGGAAACTAAATATAGAAGTAAAGGAGGTTGAATGTGGATAGTGGGAGGTATTAAGTATGAGATAGGAATAGCGAGTAAATAAAAAAGAAATAAAAATTAGAAAGATTTTGAAAACAGTTAATAATAAGAAGATTAAAAATGTGAGTTTTAAGTTTAAGAGAAATTTATGCAACGAAAATTTAAATAAATTTGAGAACACCTGAAATTTTAGAAGCTTAGGTTTTAGGCGGCAAAAGTTGTTGTTCATCATCTGTCAATCGCATGTGGGTGACGTCACTAAGATGTTCTTCAATATTGACAATTACTTTATTTGCCTCCTTAATTTTTTAATATAAACAAATCCTCGGACTTGGAATGTTGAATAAATTTGTTTCTGACATTTACACCGGAGTGCTAGCCGCATAATATTTCGGTTGCGTGTATAGATTAAGTACTTCAATGTTTATTACGTTATATGTATATGATAATTACGGAAATGTAAATACATATGTAACAACTCGCGCAACACTATCTACAAATAACTTAGAAAAAAATATACAGCTTTTAATTTTCAGACTCATTCGGCGATTGGTTAATACAATATTAGTATTATCTTCATTATCGGATTCATCTAGGTAATTCCTTAAAATATGCTCCAGTCTATCAAGGGCGGTATTTCCGCCAAACTACTTACATACAAACATGTCGTCATCTAATACCTAACCACTGTTTGATGGTGATAGCTGAATTTGCTCGTTTTTTACGACATTCTTCCATACTTCGCATCTTCCGTAGTTGCATCTGTATATTTGTTGTAAAAGTACCCATTTGTTTGGTGACAAAAGGCGTCCTTCAAAACCTACGATAAACAAATTAATTTAACTATGTACAAGAACTACCTACTTTTAATAGATTTTTGAAAAAAATTCTGGATATGGGCTCGCAGGCTTTGTAAAAGATTTCGTACTTAGTTTCAATAACTATTAAAGATCTGGTTTGGTACATACGACAGATAAGATTCTCCAAATTGAGAAAAAGAGGACTAAAAATCTGGTCTGCTTTTTAAAATTTGAAAGGGCTTAATTTTTCCCTATTTGAAGAATGCTGGGGTGTAATCGCTCTAAAATCGAGGAAGTGCAGCACAAATGCAGCATCATGCGCAGTGGCGGATTTCCCAATAGCCCAAGTAGGCCCGGGCCTAGGGCGGCAAATTTCAGAGGGCGGCAGATTTGCGAGACGGTACTCGCATAACTACTCTGGTAGCAGAAAATTATCAAAGTAGGCGCGCAGTGCGGATTTTTGCTAAGCACTCAATTCGTCACTGAAACACTCAAAAAATAAATCTAAGTAGGCGCATAATGCACACTTTTCCCTAGGTTTCTATTTCTATTCTTTCTCTTTTGTAAATTGTCGTAGTTTTTTTTTCATGATATTATTCTGATATCATTATAATCGATTGGACATAGCTGTTTACTTTTTGGGTATAAGTCTTCGCCATCTGTGGGGAACGTGACTTTGTTATTAGCATTCAACAGAGGACGTAGGTATCCGCTGCAGTGATGATTTTTTTTTTCTCATAGTTTGTAAACGAAAGTTTGTTAGAATAAGTGACGGTAGGAAGAGACTCAGCGGAGCTGAATACAGAAAGATGGCTAAAATGAAAAAAAGGACAGGAACAGGTTATTCGTAAAACGATGAAAATTGACGGTTTTTTGAAAAGGGAAAATAATGGTGAGATAATTGAAAGATCAGATTATTTAGAAACATGCATTGCGAATGTGATACATCAAACAGAAAAAAATGGAACAGATTTAGTCCCTGAAATTCAGACACATTCAGAGCAATCAATTTTACCGAACTCAAGTGATAATTGCGAATCTGAAAACAAATCACTGACTCAAAATAATGATAGGATTCAAGCACACGTAAAACTCAATAAAGATCCGGCCTTATGGCAAATCAATGATATGACGAAGGACTTTATCGCAAGAAACGGATTTAATCAAAACAAGTCTTGCGACTTTTCTAAGAGCGAAAGACTCTATTCTGATCACCGTCGTTTCTTACCATTGTCAATTTTTGAGCGAAAAATTAAGAATAATGAAATAAGGGACAGAAATTGGTTGGTCTACTCTGAGAGTAAGGGTTCTGTTTACTGCGGGCCTTGTTTTGCATTTGGTTCGTTAGAGAATAAAACTCAATTTGACAGTGAAGGAGGATATAGTGATTGGAAAAATCCAGATGTTCGTGTAGCTCAACATGAAAACTCTGCGTCATAAATCTTGCATCCTTGATTTGAAAGGTAGAAGTTTAATACATGGCCGGATTGATTCTGCATTGACCTTTCAAATAAATGAAGAAATCGTGTATTAGAGAAATGTTTTGAAGAGGGTTGTTGTTGTAGTGAAGGGTCTGTCGTCAAGAGGTCTTGCTTTTAGAGGTAAAAATGAAGAGTTTGGTGACCCACATAATGGAAATTATCTAATGACATTGGAATTAATAGCCGAGTTCGACCCTTTCTTAGCCAAACATATTGAACGTTTTGGAAATCAAGGATCTGGATCTACCAGTTACCTTTCAAAGACTGTTTGTGATGAATTTATTCGTTTAATGGCTGATAAAGTTCTAAAACAGATTGGAGACGAGATAAGAAGAGAGAAATATTTTTCCTTGGTTGTTGATTCAACTCCAGATATAGCACATGTAAATCAATTAACACTTGTGATTCGATATGTTTTGGAAACAAGAGAGCCGTGTGAGAGATTTCTCAAATTCTTGGCCTCAGTGGGACATACAGCTGAAGACATGTTTTCTGCAATTATCTCGGAGCTTACAAATTTAAATATAAATATTGGAAATTGTCGTGGACAATCCTACGATAAAGCAGCTAATATGTCTGGTACATACAACGGATTACAGGCCAAAATAAAAAGAATAAACCTTACACGTTGGTCAGCTAAAGAGAGTGCATGTAAAAGCTTGAGAGATTCGTGGCAAGAAGTTCTTCGAACTTTGGAGGTCATACAAAATGATGACACAGAGAAACCTGTCACACGTAACGAAGCGACAGGAATTCTTCGGAAATTAAAAAGATTGGAAACTACCTTCATGATTGTTTTTTGGAATGCTATTTTAGAAAGATTAAACAAAGTCAGTGTTAAAATTCAGTCATCGACTGTAGATCTGATCACCGTAGTCGACCTCTATGAATCACTTCACGAGTTTCTTGCAGCTGAGCGAAACAATTTTCAATATTTTGAAGAAAAGGCGATGGAATTGAGTGTGGTTAAAAAATACGAAAAAGAAACCGGTAAGAGACAACCTAAAAGAAAAATATTTGCAGATGAAACTCCGGGAGAAGAATGTAAAATTAGCTTGAGTGATTCTTTCCGGACTAACACGTTTCTTGTTATTATTGATAGGCTCGTATCAGAACTACAGAACAGGCAGAAGGCTTTCAGTATTTTCAACAACAAGTTTTCTTTTTTTACAAAAATGATTAAATCTTCAACATCGGAAGTTACAGAAAAAGCTCATTCTCTGATTCAAATGTATCCGGATGATTTAGAAAAAGAATTTATTCATGAATGTATACATTTTCAAAGCCACCTTTCATCGGAAAACACAATTGTAAAACCAGATACTTTGTCACTAGGAAACATTTCCAAGTTTCTGCGAAAACAGTCCTTACAAAGCGTTTACCCTAACATAGACATTGCTCTTCGCATAGCACTATGTACCCCGGCAACGAATTGTTCAGGTGAAAGGAGTTTCTCTTGTTAAAGGGGTTAGGTGGGTTTCAAGGGCAAAAAAAAGGGTATTTTTACAGATTTTTTTTAAATAGGTACATCGAATGATATATTTCATTCAAACAATTTACCATATCAAAGATACATATTTAACAAGTACTTTGTGAAATTTTTGTTTAAAAATTTGGAAAATTCAGCCAGTGGGACCTCATTTCCCTAGACCTCTCAAAAAAAAGTTCTCCCGGCGTAGTCAGGATAACTCAGGACTGGTTTATCCGAAATTAAAAAAACAATTTTTTTCTGCTAGTAGATATATAAAGCTTGAACTTGAACGAAGGAATAAACAAAAACTTGAAATTGGAATTTTTGGCGGAGTTGTGAACAAAAAAACCCATTTTTTGGTCAAATTTTCACTACATATTGCCTCATAAAATAAATTGTAATAAAACAAAATAAAAATCCTTCGTTCAGGTTCTAGATAATGTTATTTTGAAGAAGTGTGCAAAATTTCAATAAGATCGGTTCATAACTTTTTGAGAAATCTTGACTACCGATTTCGAAAATAGAGTTTCGAGAAAAACGCGACTGACTTGGCCTGATGGGGTGAAATTCCGAAGGGTCTATCTCTTAGAACTTTACTAGACATATTGTACTATTTTATAAGATAAAAAAAAAAAAAAACATTTTTTGAAATTTTGAAACCCACCTAAGTGTTATCTGAGGTCATCCTTAAGCCAAGAAAAATTAAACTCTCTGGCTCTTTTGTCCATAGAATCGCAACTAATGCAAAGCATAACGTGCGATGACCTTATAAACAATTTCGCGACCACAAAATCGCGCAGAAAAATATAATGTAAATAAGTTAAGCATTAGATAATATTATCTGTAGTGATAGATGTTATCCATTAAAAAAATTGATATATTTGCTTTGGTACCTACATTATACATAATTTTTTTTCTTATGAAAGGGCGGCAAAAATGATTGGGCCTACTGTTAAGAAATGTGTAAATCCGCCACTGATCATGCGAGTGTCAGTCCTGAAAGCTCATCAACTCATACACAATTTCTCGAAAAAGGCTTTTATTTTCCGTTTTTAAGTCAAAATTGTTCTCATTGCATTGTGATATTATTCTTTTCACCAATAATATCACAATGGTCACTTCCACGCCATTCGTCTACTAAAAATTCAAAAACTCTCTTGTTTTTTTGACAAAATTAGCTGGTCGTCTCTGATTTTTTGTAAAAGCACTATTATGAGCTTGATCATGTGAATAGTTTCGCCTATCTCGTTCAATATATTTTATGGATGGAGATACTATTTGATCAAACACAATGTGGATATGTGTTCAATTCATTCTGAAAATTTTTTCAACCTGCAACTTTTGTGTCAAATTCTTTTGGAGGATTGTTTATTGCTATTTTTTCTAGATGTCTGAGCAATACTGGTTTATCGGTTTTTACAATGGATCCATCTAGGTGACCAAATGAATGGAGAACAAGAGTTAGAGGGTAGTTAAAAAGTTCCTTTACATCCACAGAATTTTCAGAAGCTATAAACAGTTTTCGTCTTATTAAGTTCCTTTCCGTCTTTAACTTCAAATTTTCATTGGTTACATCGCCCTTGCGCGGTAAACCCAGAATATTGTAGAGCGATGAAATATTTGCGATTTTGTCCGCCTCTGTTTAAGCCCATTTCTCTCTAGCAGATATAGAGTTGGTGAAAGAGGAAACACCAGTCAACCTATTTGCAGGATCGGCATTTATAGTTTGCTCCGATGTTAAATCTATTAGACCAAGAGCCCACAGCATATTTTGGGTGTGATGATATAACCAAAATATTGTTGTATGGATGTTGAGAACTACACTATGTGATGTTAAAATTGAGAGTCTGGCAGGATTTTGTTGTCGCCAAGGTAAGTTATAGTAACCTAAAAAAGTGAATTTTTCCGAAATTTGGATTTTTGGTATAACCACTTAAATCCTGTTTTACATGATAGAACACGTCAACCTGATTGCAAAATTATGTATCCAAGACGTTTTGCGTGTCGCCTACACCTCGCCAGACGGCCCTCAAAGTATGCAAAAATCTGATTTTTGGTTTAAAGGTATAACCGAAAAATTTATACATCAAACAATTTGTGAGAATGTTCTGATAACGAATATATAGGTCCCAGACGTTTTGCGTGTCGCCTTCACTCCGCCAGACGCGCAAATAGGTGATAAAACGTGATTTTTGTAATAGCGAACTCGATACCATACTTGACACCATAACTTCTTAAAGGAAATGAGTAGAAAACTTCTTAAACTCATTTTCAAAACACAATTTCAAAAGCAAAACAGAGAATCAAAAATACCTCGAACACGGCTCTCCAGAACAAAGATACAGCGTTTTAAATGAAGAGATGTGTTATTAAAATACTAGTTTTCATGTTTGATCGTTGATATCTCGAAATTTTGTCTCCATTTTTTTTTTTAAATGATGCAGTTTTATTCCTGGAAAAAATCTCTAGAAATCACTCATATAATGTTTTTAAGAACAACCAAAACTTAAAATAATGTTGATGGTGATAAGACAGTAAAGCTTACCAGAAATTCTTCAACATTGGTGTATTTTTTCTGTTACAGAATAAAGAGGGCCATATATAATCAAGTTGCCTTGCATTCTGTATTGACGACGTACATATACATATGTATGGGTAGTAATCGAATGGAAAAAAGTTGAAACTATTTTCGGTTGTTTTAAATAAGGTTCGATCTCAGTATTAGTTCGCCTCGGTATTTGCTCGCCTTTCCTTCCTCTAGCATGTGAAAAATCTTCTTGCGTTTGAAAAGTGCCTGTAGATTAAACTATTAAGGTTTTATAATATTTTCGGTTTGAAGCCTTATACATTTTACTTAGGGACGGGTCCATAATCTGATAAGCTATCCGCACAGTATTATGAAGAGTATTTTTTCCACTGCTTGTTTCAACGAATCGATCGTAGTTGTCGAACACTACTTCGATAATCATTTTCTTCGTTTAACATTCAAACTTTCGCTTGAAAAGGCCAGCTCAATTTCTAATTCCTCAACATAGTGGTAATTTACACTATGTCCCAATTTATTTAAAATGTCTACTACTCTCCCACTGCTTGTCAAACTTTTCATTGCAAGTAAAATATCACTGCTGTCGAAAAACTATTTATTATCAAATCCAAAAACAAAAAACTATTGGATATTTATAAAATCGAACCGATAGAGGAAGAAAAAGGGTTACTTCGAAAAGAGAAGACAACCCATGTGTAAGAGTTCGAAATGTGCTCACGGATCTGAATAAGGATCGCGGGAACAAAATTAGTGAAAGAACGTTATGAAGATGGTTGAAGGAGAACAAAAGTTGAGCCTACGTCATACAAAAAAAGCCCCATATAACATCAAAAACTAAGCTGTTCCGGGCTAAGGTGTGCCGAAAGAATTTATTGTTGTCTATCTAATGTCTCGCACTAAATCCACTTTTAAATTAAAAAAAACCTCTCACTTCAAATGTTATCATATTGGCTTTTTTCCTCTTACACTTCTACCGATCAAGTGGCGGGTAATTCCTTCACTTGTCCACTTGTCACCTCGTATAGTTGAAAGCTCGATCAGCTGTATTTTAGGTTAATGACCCACTTTACATTATGTAGGGTACACAATTTCCCCATGAAGCTTTAACCAAGAACATAAATAACAATGCCCCCCATTAACATATTGTTTGATGAATGCTGCATCTGTTTCTACTCCGGCCATTTTGGTGTGACTGCATGTACCTGATTTTTGCCTGAGTCAGACAGAGATCATCGATGTTTCATCTTCTCCTTCACGATCTGTCAGTCTCGTGTAAGTTCCCGTCAAGTGTGTTGATCCCTGAACTATTGTGGTAAAAGCAATATATTGGATAATGCTACGATGTTGCGCATGCAGCTAATTCTATTCTCCATATCCAATCAATTGCCCTGTTTCCTCCTGCTGTATTGTGTTTCGGTTCTGTATGTTTGTTGGGAAACAACAGGCTCCCCCTCTCGGCCACATGCGCTAACTTCCCGAAATGGTTCTTCTTCCTTGGTCTTGTCAACGTCTTCCCGTTTTCGGTGTGTCCGGTGCGGTGTTTTGGCTTCTTTTCTCGATCATGTCTCGAGATTGCGTTTGTTTCCGGAAATCAACAAAACCAGTTACTAGTAAGTTTTATATTTTATATTAAATTTTTTTTTTAAGCGCCATTGTATTTGGCAAGTACCGTTTTTCACTGACGGCTTGAATGTGTATTTCTTTCACGTGTTTACATGAACTCGAGTAGTTGTTAAAACGTCGTAGTTCAACCCTAAGAAGATAATGGCTGAATTGAATAATGTAGTGTTGCGGCAACAGAAAAGCAACGAGTTCAAAAACGCAACATGTTGATAGTACTACTCAAGTCAAGGGTTTTTTTTTGCAACATCAGCACAACCAAACGTCAAAACAGAGTAACCTCCGCATCAGTTGTTTTGCTGTTGCTCTGTTTTGGTTAACCCTATTGTTCGGAGTAAAATGACTGAAAGGTAATATACCACAATTTTAATGTTTATTTACAATGACATACAAATGTTTAATGGATTATTTTTTTAGTGATCGTAGTATATGGACAGAGGGTCACACTAAGTTGCTGCTCCAAACTCGAATTAAATATGAGCGAGAATTTTCCTTGGGCAAAAAAAACGAAGTCAGCGTTTTGTGGCACTGTGTTACGTGAGATAAAGGAGACTGATCCCGAATTTCTTTTTGGCAAGTAAGAAATAGGACGAAAGTTCCTTAATCTCGCGGTGCCACTACTTGGGAGTATTTCGATCGTTTTGACGAAGTGTATGGGACAAAGCATGCTGTGGAACCGCCATCCGAAAAACTAATTTCGACATTTGAGATAACTTCAAATGAAATAAATCAACAACCTTCAACTTCAAGCTCTTCATCGGTTTTAGAAGATATAACCGAAATGGAAGCAAATAGACCGAGAAAACGAAAGAAGACAACAAACGAAGACGTTCTGGAGTTCCTTAAAGAGAAATTCAAGCAGGACGAGAAAAGGCATCATGAGTTGATGTCAATAGAAAAAGACCGCATACAAATAGAAAGGGAGCGTTTGGAAGAAATGCGAGACCTAAAATCGCTTCTTACAACATTGTTGCAATAAATTTTTTTAAGTAGATATAAGTGTTAGTGAATTCTAAAATTTTCGTTTTTTGTTTTTGAAATACCTATGTTCTTTTATTGTATTAAATAAGTGTATGAAATGTAAATACGTTCTTTGATTAAATATGTTCCTTTATTAAATGCATGTATGTAAATGTAAATATGTTTTTATATTAAATAAATGTATATATGAATTCTTTAAAAAAGTTGTTTGTACTAAGCAGAAAATAAAATTGTTAAGTTCCGACGTTTTTCGACCCCTTCTCTATGAGACTCGCTGCCGTAAGATACAGATGAGAAAGAACTGGTATCAGTGAAAACATCGTCAGTAGAATCATTCAATAACTCATACTCGGAATCAGAAAGACTTTCATTCCTAATAATGAAATTGTGAAGAATTGCAGTTAATAAAACAATATTTGAAATGCTTCTTAAGAGGCCCCTACCCAAAATGTCGAACTCAGATTCGAACTTAGCGTAAAAAGAAACTAAACAGAAAATGTAATTGTATAAGATAAATGATAAAAATACGGGATAGAGATTTTCGAAAATTTTTAGTTTATTTACACAAAAACAAACGGCAAGGGCGATACGACGACGTTTGCCTTGCTTTGTCATCGAACAACAAATTTTGAATGAATGTATTATGCAGGTATCATAGTATGTATTCGTGTATAGTAACTCTTTTTTTCATAATTTCAGAATTTTCTAATGTTGTTCGTATAATTAATTTTGTTTGATTTCATCAGTTTGAGGGCGTTTTTTCATATTTCTTTTTTAGGAAATATGTACATATATGTATACTAAAAGCATGCATGTGCATGCATCCATACAGATAGAGGTGAGATTTCGGACTTTGTCCAGCCATCTCATACAGAGCACGCCTACCTGATGGCACAGATTCCATGGCACGTCTCGGAAGCCGAGTTGGGGACATGCGTTGAACGTGCCCAAACCATCGAAGTATGGACCTTTCCGCTCGAAGAAGTAGCTATTCGACATTGAGTGCCTCGCTTATTTTGGTGTTCCTAACTCGATCTCGACGAGTTACCCCAGCAATAAAACGAAGAAATCTTATTTCGGGAGCTTGTATCCGCGATCTTATTCTTTCGGTCATTACTCAAACCTCGTGACCATATGTGAGGGTCGGAACAAACACTGAATTCAAGACAATAACTTTGCTCCGATGCCAAGTTCAGCCCTCCTGATAACAGAATGACCAAGCTGTCTCAAAACTGCTCTAGCCTGACTAATCCTTCAGTATAACGCAGTATTGCTCCTTTCATCACTCGTGGATAAGACCCTGAGTTACTTAAACTTCTCCACCTGCTTCAATGGGACTCCACTAATTGGAGCAATGCCTCTTATCCCCTTTCTTAAAAAGAGGAACAATCACCCTAGTTTGCCAGTCGCTAGGTGTTTCACCGCATTCCCAGGCCACTGTAATGACACGAGAGAGCCATTCCACTCCCTCTTTACCCAAAGCCTTGACCATTTCTGGCCGGATTTCATCCACACCCGCAGATTTGCTGACTTTCAGCGCTTTAATCGCCAAAGTCACCTCCTCTACGGTGGGACTATTCTCCGCCCTACTCAAGACCATGGGTCAACCATCCTAAGTGCCCTGTTTGGGATTTAGCAGCTCCGAAAAGTGCTCGCCCCATCGAAGATGTCCTTCAAAACTATAAAAATCAAAAAAGATTTTCTTTCAAAAAATAACGACACGGAATATAACGTACAGATTTCTAAACGCAAAGAAAACAACAAAACTTACTTTTGTATGCACACATACATTCATTGCCCTTCATTAGTATAGTACAATGTACAACACTCAAATCAAACTAACGCAAATGAAATATTTTTCGAAATTGAAAATAAAAGTTTCCGTTGTCATAATGGCGTTCATCATCATAGTGCTCCAAAAGCGAACTAAAAAGTGAATGTATACGCTATAAAACGCTGAAATTTTGAAATTAATGATAAAAAGAGTTCACGGAAAATGCAATATTTTCCAACAAAAACTGTGAAAATAATTTATATTTGTCTTTGAATTGATTAACAAAATAACAATTCATCCCCTGATAACAAATTATATTTAAAAAAAATTCAATTTACATACGAAATTCATAGTTCAATTTCACAAATTTCTTTGATTTTCAAAACTAAATATTTCAAAAACTAGATTGAATTTCAAAATTCGCCTCGACCACATTGGAGATATATTCATTACCTATCGATAGAATCTAATATCATAAAATTAGTTAAACGTTTCACTATTCAAAAGTTGCACGCCGTATTGCAATTTTACCAAAAATATCAAAACATGGCTTTTAGTTTTTTAAATAAATCGTAAACGGAAAACAATTTCAAAAATCTGGTCGGTCATTTTGTAGAGAAGACTTTATTCTTCAAAATACTTTAAAAATCATATCAATAGGTTCAGTGAGAGCTTCAAAAACTTGCACGCCGTTTCGACAATTTTCCGTTTTTGTTCGTTTTTTAGGTAGAGGCCTCTTAAGTTTCTTGCTTCCACAAAATTCTAAATTTTTTCATCCAAATACCAAAGGTTTGTTCTATACAAACCCTTGTTGAACTCAAATAATAATTGAACTTTTTCTCCTCCGGACACAAGTAACTATTGTCTCTATATGGGACCATCATGGACGCAGAAATTGGATACGCTGAGTCACCTAGAAGATAGCAATTTCGTCTTAACAAAATCCTTTTTGTATTTATAGCTTTACTTATATGGCTGTTGTTCCACACGTTCGCAACATGGCAGCTTCCTGGACATCCAATAAAAATATCTAGGAATCGAAACTGGCTATCACATATGCCCTAAAATATTTTTTTGGTTTTAGTATAAAAATGAAAAGAATTACGTCTATACATTACGTCATATACATATTTCCTGGGATCGATCCGTTGGCTCATAATTTTGATGTGTGTGCCATCAACGCATCCAAGAACGAATGGAAATGGATTTGATCTTAAGTTTTGAAAGTCTTCTGTAATTGTTTTCTGTTCATGTTCACTAACAGGCCAACGAATTTCAGATTTAAAGCTAGAAATTGCGTTAACAGTTGTCATGAGTAAATTGTAGGCCGTTCCCTTTGCCACACAGAAACGGTAAGACACTTGTCGCAAGCTGACTTTATTGCAAAATTTCCATAACGGTAGATATAGGCAAATTTCCATTGAGTTGCCAGATCCGCCTAAATGACTTGTTCCCCATATTGGTTGTAATGCATTTTTCAAAGCCTAAAAAGTTAATTTATTATATTAATCTAACAAAAACGAATATTGTACATTACCGAAAATGTAAAACGTCTCATTCTGAAATGGCTGAAAAATACATCATCGGGATACTGTCTAATCGTTCGAATGTAATCCGTGATTTTTGGAACACGCCTTCTTCGCCAGCATTTTTATCACTGTTTTTACCCTGATTCGTTTTTTATTGCTCCTACTCTTAACGTGATTTATCAAGAATTCTTGTTTCGGCTCTAAATTCTCTAAAATATTGCTCAACACAAAATACTTGACTACTCCTTCCATTTTTTCTATTGCGAATAGCTTTGCAACACAGCTGTTCATAAATGTTAAAATAAAACACGCAGGGCAACAGCAAAAATGTTTTAGCATCGCAACAGTAACACAAGCCTGTTGTGTTGCCGCAACACTACACAGTTTTTTTGACGTTTTTGAATTCACTCTATCTTACTTTATAGTACTGAAAAGATAAACATGCGCCCAAGAGGCGCACAATTTTAAAAACTGATTTATTTTACAAATTTAAATAATTATTCTTTTTTTTCATAACTTCAATGAATTGTTACATTTTTGATAAGTAAATAAAACACAAATATATATTATAGTTTTTTATTTATAAGAAAGTTACGTAGGATTTTATAAATCCTTAACAAAAAGGAACAAAAATTAAAGGTCTTCTGTATTTAAATATAAATTATTCAAAATACATAGGTAACATTTATATTATTTTGTCTTACTAACTGATAATTTACGATATATTCAGTCTCAAATAATACCAATTAGTCATGTTTATGTTCACCACACGCGCGTTACCATAGCATCAAAAATGTGGTACTTAGCGAATAGAAACGATCGTCTGTCGCAAGTGTTGACCGACAATTGAGTTGGCTCAGAAACACATGCTTGCACGCGCGTCAGGTAAAAGAAGACAGCAATATATCTGTGTCGCGGGCGCCTTCAAGGCGCACGTCATCTTTCTAGGGTTAAGGAAGTTCCTTTGTAGTTGAAATTTCTGCTGGACGAATAATTAGAAACGATAAGAAAACCCATTAATTAATTTAAAATTGATCTTTGTGAGTTGATTGTATTCTTTATAATACATTTTCATTGTTTTTACAATATTAATTACTATACAGTGATAAAATGGGTAAAAATAAATCTTAAAATCCAGAATTCCGAAGGCTCATCGTGGAGTGCTACCAAAACGAAAAGATTCCATAACAGAACGATGTAGCTGTTCGAAGAAGATGGTTTTTGGTGCAATACAAGTGTAAAAAAATACTGGCGGCTTTAAGAACCCCAAAACAAAGCCGACAGGCCGGAAAACTACCTCTAAAGAAGACAGGCTGATATGCCGAATAAGCAAAGCCGATCCTTTCTTGACTTCTATCAAAATAAGAGAGATTGCTGAGCCTCAAATCGGTCAACTATTGGCTACAAGCATTGGGCGTTGAATTTTTGAACATGGTCTTCGGAGATCCATTGCACGAAAAAAACCACATGTGTCAAAAAGGAATCTGAAGAAGCGATTAATGACCGAATGGACCAACACGCCTATAAGGGCATCATGGAAAATGTCATGGAACCTTATTCCTTTGCACACAAGCCCATCAGTTATGTATTCCAGAATGATAACGATCCAAAGCATACATCATGGATTGTAAAGTAGTGGTTTGCGGTTACAAAAATTTATGTTTTGGATTGGCCGTCCATAAGTCCGAATCTGAATCCTATAGAAGACTTGTGGGCAGACTTCGAAAAGGATTAAGAACCAAGAAATCAAAAAATTCGAATGAGCTCTTCCAAAACATTAAGGAAGTCTGGGAGGGCAGATGCCGTGCCTTGGTCGAGAGTCTCCGAAAAAGATTGGTTGCCGGCGTAGAAAATATTAATATTTAGTGAAATATCAACTTTTCTTTTTTGTTTCCAATTCTATGGCCAGGCAAAATTTGAGCGAAATGCTTAAGGCCCAACCATAATATACTTTGATGAGCTTACGCCAGCTTAATGAAATGTCCCATTACATGTCCCATTGTATGGCATACTCATAATGGAATTATTCACGGTTTCGTCAAGTTTTCGTTGACTTTTCTGGGCGTACCGAATGTCTCAATGAAATGGGATATTCAGTACGGAAATTTGGCAGTTGAGACAAAAAAACAAAAAACAGAAAATTTAAAAATAAACGATGGCAGTGGCAGTTTCGGAATATGACTTTTTGAATAATTTAATTTCTAGTGTAAACCAAAATAAATGCCTTTATGACAAAAAAGATGCTTTGTATTTCAATAAATTGCAAAAAGCCAAAGCGTGGGAAAAAATTGCCTAAACAACCGGAAGAAGTGGTAAGTAAATACAAAAAATCGGTTATTTTTCATGCATATAGGTACACTAGCTGATACCTGCGACTACGTTCGCGTGGAAAGATGTCATATTACACCCTATGTTCTTTTGCGGGTTTCAAAACATTGATGAGTAATTATAGACTTTCAATTCCTCACATTTACTTTGCAAGACCTGCCTGTAAACAATATTCCTGGTTTTTCTTTCTAGCTCGAGGATGACCAGGCTATCAAGTCAATTGACTCTGAGTCTGGTAAGGGACAAAGAGTCATTCCTCAGATCCACACCACCTACTTCTTCAGCAGAAAATTATTGGTGCTGTTGGCTGAGTCGTGTATTTGAGTGAAAATAGCTCTTTCCCTCATTTATGAAACGCAATCCCCTCCAGCACGATGAACAATTAGGTACATTACATATTTTCGGTCAGAAAAACCAATCAGATCTTCCATAACATCGTATTGGTTACTCGGTACATTTATTCTTTCCTTCTCTTTCCATTATTAATATCAAGAAATACTTCCCTCAAGTCACGGCGAAGATGTTAACTTTCAAGCAGGGGATTTCGACATTAGGCTATCAGATTGGTGACTTGAGATAGGCCTTCACTTAATTTGCTGTGCCCCCCTTGGCACAACATACTTGGTCTGTCTGAAGCCACCACACAAAAGCACTGTCGGAGCATCGTATTTCGATACTCAATTCATTTCTATGAGCCATGATACACTCATCCCACACTATAACTTTGGCTTCTCGAAGCACCTGAGTCAAATCACTCTCCTTAGAGATGTTAAAAAGTGTAGACTCAGAATGAATTAGGTTGAGATGCTTTGAAAAGGTAGAGTGACCCGTCACGTTCTTTTACCAAGGGAGCTGCAGTACCTAAGGAAGCAATGGCAACGGCAATGCCGCCGACTACAGTTGCGCATTACTATAATAGGCCAAACTTTAACGCCCTATATCTTGGCGCACAGTTATAATTTTGGAAAACGGTAAAATAAGTGTTTAATTATTTCTGTTCTAGAATATACTCACCAAATTTCAACTTCAAAATCTAATTTAAATTTTTTTTTTCATACAAACTTCAACACCCTGTAACACCCTATAGAAGCTGAATTTCGAAATGTCCTTCCTTATTCCTCTGTGCAAAATTTCAGCTTTCTAGGTCCAAGGGTTTGGGCTGGGCGTTGATGAGTCAGTGAGTGAGTCAGGACTTTTATTTTTATATATTGAAAGATAAGATAAGATATGTACATTTCTGTACGGTTTTTCAAATTTTAGAAACTGAATGTAAAAACAAGTGGAAGTTGTTGCGGGAGCGATTTGGGAAGGAGTTGAGGAAGAGGGAAATACCGTCTGGTAGTGGAATGTTCGAAGTAGACGAATGGCAGTACTTCAATAATATGTTATTGCTAATAGATTCGATAAAACCTCGAAGGTCAGCAATATACTACATATAAGATATGATATTTGTACATGTAATGTACACAAATTGTTTTGTTTTTTTAGAACACGCTGCAATAATATAACAACTGAGGCTCCATTACCAGACTGTATCGAAAATGCCTCAGGATCTTTCGAAGAAAATTGCTACAGCTCGGCTTTCGATGGTCTTCTTGAGTCTAGTTCTTCCTCAACTCCAGCTTAAAGAAAAAAGCTGTTAACACCCCTGGATAATCTCTGCAACAGATTTGGAGAAACGAATTGAGACAAGTGATGAGTTGTATATGAAGACGATGTTGTCATTAATGAAAGATTTGCCTACGCCACTCAAAGACAAATTTCAGGCCGACACGTTTCAGGCACTTTTTAAGCTTCAAAGCCAAGCTCGAGAAATTTCTGAAAAGTGATAAGAGATTTCGTTCTATGTTTAATTTATGATTTATGTTATCTTTTAATTGATGTTTTATGGAATCCTACTGTTTTGTTATATGTTATCTTATGTTTTAATTTATGTTTCATGTAACTCAACAAAGATATTAAAAATGACACAACTTTTTCTGCATTTTCAGGATACATATGTAGGGTATTCAATAAAATGCGCCAACGAGTCACCAGAATCCCAAAAGAATTTTCAATTCTTCGCCGAGCTCTTGACAATCTTTTATTGAAATTCTCCTTATCTGCCGGTAATAGTATACCAGGATACGGCCGCATTATATTTATTCCCGCAATTGGGCATGTTCCAGAGGTTCCAGAAGTCTTGGGCTATCTCCGTGTAGTCTGTTTGATTTGGTTCTGCTTCGTAAACCGGGTACAATGCTTTTCACATGATTTCGCACGTTTCCAGCACGATGGTGCGTACAGTCTCTTTCCCTAATTTGAACGACCACGCCAATGACTGCAATGTTTCTCCGTTTGCCAAATACCAAATATTCTTTTTAAGTATGAACTGTTAAACGACAAGTTATTAGGTACTTACTGAAGAGTAACAGCTAGCCTACATTCTGGTTGTATTGGAGTTCTTACTGATGATTTTATTAAATACGGCGTTAATAAATTCAACAACAAGTCATATATTTTTGTATTCATCCTGGTATATATAAAAAATTTAACACTATCAAGTGACTTCATTGCTTTGAAGGAGACTGCAAAAAAACCCGTGTTGATCTTTGTCGCGATTTATTTCGCGTACACTGCATAATCGTTTTTTTTCGTTCTTTTTTAAATCACTTATTTTTGAAAGGATATTTATCCCTTTCATTCCAAGACACAATAATTTTAATTGTTTTAATTTTTTTAGTTTATTTTCCATTTTCTTTTTTCGTAGGAGCACTGACACCAAACCGAATGAAAACAATTTGACAAATAATAACGTTTGCTCAAGTCCATTATGGGCAACTTAAACGTTTGACAGAAATTGACCGGGCTTTTCGTTCGGTTTTGACATAAGGTTAATCCCACTAAAGTCTATTATGGTTGGGCCTTTAGCTTTTCCTGTCTATATTCCTACGTTTTTATTCTGCCTAAATTATTTAAAACGTACCCAGTTTCATAAATTTATTTTATTAAAATAAAACCACATATCAATCAAAACTGATTTGCCAAACAAAAGTTATACATTTTAGGATTTACAATCATCCAGTGGTTGTTTCTTATTCTGTGGCCACCACTGTGCATACATACGTAAGTATAAATTTGGGTTAGGAGTGTTTCTGAGGTTTTGATTTCATGGGCTTTAGTTTAATTGTTTTAGTGGTTCGTAGAGTTTAACTCTTTGTTATTATTGTTCTTTCGTTTGTTTAATATTTAATTGTTCGACGTGTTTGAAACCGGCAAGGGGGATATTTTTGCAATTGGACGTTTCAATGTTGATTTTTCCGTTTTTACGGCAACTAAGCGCGTCAGACCGTCTGCACCGGAATGCAATTCGAGCACGCGCGCTAGTAACCACAGTGACGGTGGTAAGTTGTTCTCCTTGATGAGGACAATGTCTCCGACTTTGATGTTTGGCTGTTGTTGTAGCCATTTCGGACGGTGTTGCAATAAGTGGAGGTAGTTTGTACTCCAGTGATTCCAAAATTTCTGGATAAACCGTTGCAGATTTTTCCATCTGTCTTTATTGTTGTTTATGTTTTTAGACATAAGGCTTCTGTTGGGAAGAATGTTTAGTGGAGCTCCTATGAGAAAATGACCCGGAGTTAGTACTGTGAGATCGTCACGGTCTGATGTCATTGGGCAAAGTGGTCTGGAATTAAGACATCCCTCAATTTGTGTGCGGGGCGTTGAATACTCTGGAAAGGTAAGCTTTGAGTTACCAATTGTTCTTCTGAGGTGGTGTTTTATAGATTTTACTCCTGCCTCCCAAAGCCCTCCGAAATGTGATGATGAAGGGGGGTCGAAATGGAACTTCGTGTTTTCGGAGAAAAGAGTAGCGGAGACTTCAGTTGACCACTCTGCCGAAATGAACTTACTACTTCTTTACAGATCATTGCTTGCTTCCTTGGAGTTTGTACTACAATCGCTTAATATGTCTGTGCAGATTCCTCGTCTAGCAACAAATCTTCGGTACGCTGCGATGAAGGCTTGTGAGCTGAGATCGCTTTCCAAGTGGATAGCCTTTGTGGATAGGCAGTTAAAAACGGTGATGTATCATTTGGAAAATTTTCTGCATCTTCCCTTCCACACTTTTATCTCCACAGGTTCTGCGTAATTCACTCCTGTGTTGGTAAATGGACTCGATATGCTGACTTGTTCCTGGTTGATGTTACATTTTCAGATTGTATCTATGACACCGAATGCATTTGTATATGTTGGATTTTACTAGAAGTTTAAGCTTTGCAATCCAATATGCTTTTCGGATTTCGATCATCATTATTTGCTGGCCACCATAAAGGGTGCGTAGGTGTACACTGTCAGCTATTAATTTTGACAACTGACGATGTTCTTTTAAAATAATAGGGTAACGTTCATTGAATGGAAGAGGTGAGTTGTTTAGCCGACCTCCTACTCCTCCTACTCGCCACTCCCTTTGAGAATTGCGTCCTTTTTCTGTATTGCACTGACTTCTTCTGCAAACAGATCCCTTTGAACTTTTAATTCTTTACATATGCCATTTGACCATTGGATCGAGGTACCTGATTCTAGCGCTTAACGCACAAATCCATGCCCAAGAATGCAAGGCTGGGGGTTAAACCAGTCTCTAACCAGCTCCTTCAGACGCATAAGCAAGGTCTGTCGTATTTAGCCTTATCCTGGTACAATGGCTCTGCCAGGATCGACCCCTTTTTCCGTCCTACTCGTGGGAACCAAATCGAAATAAAAAAAATTAAACCTATAATAGAAAATAAAACTGATATAATAAAAAAAAATAAAAAATCTAGTACTATTATTAGTACCTCATCAGAAGATGAGCTGCTGGTCTCAAGCCAAGAGACTACAGTAACCACTGGCAGTGAGCAAGTACGCTACCATTGTCTCAGCCTTCAGCATCCGCCTCCGTGGTTGCTAAAGCTACCAGCATGAGTGTCCCAAACCCATCCACCTCTGCTTTCGTGACTGCTGCTAAGGGTACCAGCGCGAGTACCCACAAGCAAAGCCGCGTAATAAATTCACCAGCCTTCAGCATAGGCATTATTATGAGAAGGCCGTCTACATTCTCGGTAAGATTGCCAAGAACGAAGCGGCAGGAGCAATCCCTGAACGTGACCAGGAAGACAAACTGAGGTACCAGGTCGTTGTTGAAGACTACAACGACCGCCAGGCCACCAAAGCAAGTTCTTAAATCCCTGCTGAGAGCATGAAGAGAAATCGGTCGCAAGATGAGATGACTCACTCGCTCAGCAAGCGCAGCAAGGTGGAAAGCAGCGTTGCCAAAAAGTTCAGCAGACCACAACCGCCAAAACCAGCCAGTACTGCAAAGGGCAGCAAGGTTGTATCCACCCGCACTGTGCGTGAGGTGGTCAGAGACGATCTTTAAGTTGCACTGATAGACGAGCTATCTCCCAATGGCAAGTCTATCATGAATGTGGTGAAATCGAGGCCAAACTCTCACAGATGGTGCTGGATCACCTTGTGACAAACCAGGGTGGCCCCCTTCCCTGTTTCTACTCAGCCGAAGTCGTCAGAAGGTTTAGGGTCATCAAGTGCGAGGATAGGTACTCGAGGGATTTCCTAGGCACTTGCGTCGCTAAGATAAGCGAAGCATGGGGCGGCTTGAGAATCAAGTTAATCCCAGCCAGGGACATCCCCCGGCGACCGAGGGCTCGCATCTGGCCAACATGCCGATTGACAGTGAAAAGCTGATCCAATGTCTGAAACTCCACAACCCTGCGATTCCAATGGATGATTGGGCACTCATCTAGACCGAATAGCCGCAAAAGAACAGCGCGACTTTTCTGCTCCTCATAAACGAGGAATATTTGGAGGTGCCAGAGAAGTCAGACTTCCGCTTAAGGTTTGGCATAAGATATGCCAAACTTAAGGTTTATAAATCTTCGGGCCCTGACGAAGATACAGACGTTGTCGACGTCGCCAATACTCTGTTGGAGGGCATGAAGATCGTCCCAACAACCTCCAATGTCGCTGATAAGGATGATCCAGATGAATCTGAGACACTCGTAGTGTGCCTCCCACCCATTTCAAGGTTCCGGAATTCACTCCACCCAAACTAAACGGTCAGCCACTTTCACTAAGCCCCAGTGCAAAATACCTTGGCACAATACTCAATCCGAAACTGAGTTGGAAGCTCAATATAGAACAGCGGGTTAAGAAAGCAAGTAATGCGTTCTACGCCTGCAATAAAAAATTCGGCAAAAAATGGGGTCTCAAGCCAAAGATGACCTTGTGGATGTACACTGCCGTTGTCCGTCCAATTCTTACGTATGGCGCCATAGTCTGGTGGCCTGCAGTGAGTAAAAAATACAACATCGATAAGTTCAAAAAAGTGCAGAGATCAGCGTGTGTAGGTGTTACAGGGGCTCTGAGATCTTGTCCTACCGATGCTCTAAGTGTGATCCAGCACCTAATGCCCCTTGACCTTCACATCAAAGACACAGCTACCTGCAGTACGATCCGGCTCAAGGAATCTGGGTCCTGGACTGCAAAGCCGTACGGTCACTGTAAGATCCTGGAAACCGTTCCAGGAGTTTTGGTCGGGTCTTCGACCGATTACATGACACCCACCCTCAATTTAAGGAAATTATTCCTTACTAAATTCCCTACCAGAAAAGAATGGAAGAATGGAAATGTTCTCAATGACCATGATATTGGTATATACACGGACGGGTCGAAGATGGATTGCGGAGTCGGCGCAGGTATCTTCTTTGACAAACTGAATATATCAAAGTCTCTTCGTCTTCCAGACTCTGCTAGTGTTTTTCAGACGGAGTTTCTCGCGATTCGCGAGGCTTGCTGCTTGCTCAATAATCTCCAAACATCCAACCCAAATATTGCTATCTTTTCAGATAGCCAAGCTGCTATCAAATCCATTGATGAGGTTACCATATTATCAAAGCTGGTAGAGCAATGTCGGCTTGAAATTAATCAACTGAGTACCCATCATAGCAATTTCGAGGGCAATGAGCGTGCCGATGAGCTGGCCAGGAAAGGGTCGGCCCTTAACAGTTCACTTGCAGAAAGAGTCGATAATCCGCTGGGCACTGTTAAGGGCTTTGTACATCTACACTTCCTCCAGCTTGCGAATCAAAGATGGAATGGCCTATACAGCTGCGTCATCTCAAGAAAGTCCTGGCCCAATTACAATAAAACTAAGCCAATAGAGATACTTGGCAAATCAAGACTAGATATTGCCAGAATCGTAGCCATTATTACGGGCCATTGGCCAGTCGGAGACCATGGGGTCAAATTGGTATTCCTCACAACAACATCTGCAGAAGCTGCAAAGACCTTAATGAGAAAGAATTTCTACTTCACTTCCTCTGCAGGTGTCCGGCCCTGGCAAGAACCAGACAGCGCTTTTTGGGCAAACTCTTCTTCATGGACCTCGCCGAGATAGCTGAGAAAAGGATTGGCGCACTCCAGTGCTAATTGGGCTCCAAGGAGCCGCCACTTTACCTACCTACCTCCCTTTTAACTATCTTGATGAGCTAGTTTATCGAACATAAAGCGTCGCCATATAGCTACGGTTCGTACAAGACGTTTGAGAGTGGAGAATTTTGAGAAGAAGGCATTTGATATAGCCAAGCAATGAACCTTGATCTGAGCTCTTCTAGTCTCCATCTCCGTATCTTTGATGGTTTCTGATGGGTGTTATTTAACGAGAAGTTTTTAAGGAAGAGGGGCAATGATCCACGTGATCCTATATACGCAGGATTCTCTTTTGTTCCCACGGGTCGTAATAAGTTTGGGCGGATCAAATTTTGGATCTCAGTGACCCTCTTCGCTACGAAGGTTGTACGTATTAGTGGGCTACCTTTGATCCATGCCAAGGTGATCATTGAGTCAGTCCATGCAAATATTTCTGGATTGTCATATTGCATGGTGTTGACAATTTGATGTAGGAGTTTCGCTAGGAGAAGTGCTGCGCAAAGTTCTAACAGTGCGTCGCAAGGTTCACTCTGCCACTCTAGTTTTGGAAGCTACCAAATGTGTGTGTTCTTGTTAATTTTTCATTATTCGGCTGTATATTACAGCTGCATATGCCCTTTCTGAGGCGTCACTGAACCCATGTAGCTGTACCTTAGCAGAATCTTCATATTACATCCAGCGAAGAATTTGAATAACTTGTAGCATTTTTAATCCGCTGCGTAGATCTATCCAAGATTTTCGAATTTCTTGTGGAATCGGTGCATCCCAAGAGATTTCAGCGCGAAACAATTGCGGTAAAATCAACTTGACCTTAACGATGCGTGGAGCGATCCATCCTAGAGGATCAAAAAGGCGAACGATATCGGTTAGGACGGATCGTTTTGAGTCATTGCTTACTTCCGATAAATTTATTTTAAACCAAATAACATCTTTTGCTGGGTGCCATTCGATGCCTAGTGTTTTAATCGCATCCATCGTATCAAGGTTGAGGGGAAAATTTATCTCTTTATCGGATTCTGGTATCCATGACTTGCTATGACTGTAGTTTATAAAGTGGTTAGAACGTCTCGTTGCAATGTTGCCGCCTCGCTTACACTATTTGCCCCATATATCCAATCATCTACAAAGAACCCTTCGATAATTGTCCTTTTACCTCGGGGAATATGTTTTCAACGTCCCTTGCAGCTGATGCAAGGTCCGCACTGCGGAGTATGGTGCTGATGCTGCTCCAAATGTGAGGGTGGTCCAAGGAACGCCCATGCGAAGATCTACACGAAGCATCAAACACCACGCGAGCATCAAATACCCCGTGGTGTGGCAGATAGTATGATTCCTCGGTCAATGGTATTCTCTCTGTTGTAACATCTTTCATGTGGCCTAAATTAGCACATTCGCTTGTACAATTTGTATAGGCCTCGCGTAAGGCACAATTGAATGCAAGACGTTTTTCAAGTTGTAGGAATCTTGCCATCAAGGCTCCTTTAGAATCACCAAGTTTGGAGTGAGTGTTACCCTTAGAAGGAAGGCGAACTTCGTTTCTTTCATCAGATCTACGCTTGTGGATTTTTTGACAATGTTGCTCACACTCTTCGTCTTCTTCTGAAAGCTCTCTGTCCTCAAAATTTTCTGCGATTGCCCAAAATTTTGTCATAAGTGTATCGAAAGCGTTATGGTGATTCTTAATTGAAATCGCCTTTGATTGAGAAGACCAGGTATCGGTGCTTCCTGTCAAAATCCACCCTAACTCCTTAAGTTGAGCAATAGGTGATCCTTGGACACTCTTAATCAGCCCTTCTAGAATGTCGCCTATCATGATGTCAAATTTTTCGGGCACGTTATATGATAGATCCGCTGAGTATAGTTTTGATAAATGATTCCATTTATCGACTTGGATCTGGTGAGCTGGAAGCATTGACGTTAGATTGGAAAAGACTTGCGCCCTAACATCTAGACAGAACGACATATTGGTAAACGAGAACAAAGTGAAATCGACCTGATGATGTGAGGTACCTGTGCTTTTTGTTTTTGTAGGTTAAAAAGTTGAGAAGCGTATTCAGTTATGAAAGTCGCTTCTGACTCCGGGTCTATCAAGGCTCTTAAAATGTGACCTGTTCCGTTGTAGGCGAGAACCTTAATTAAGGCCGTAGCTAATAAGGCCCTGGATCGCATTTAGTTGAAATGCGTGTGTAGCGAATTATTCGATGTTGATGGGCCATGATAGCTGTTGTTTATGGTTTCCTATTGAATTTGGTAATTCAAATTTTGAATAAAGTGGTTTTGGCAGTTATGAGGTCTTTGGAACGATGAATTTTTGTGATTGGTATTGCTTACACTTTGTGGTTCTATGTGTAGCATTATTTGGTGTTTTAGACCACACTTAAAACATCGGTTACTACTACTGCAACTCGAAGAATGGTGGTCGTAACCGAGACAGTTGGAGCAAATTAAGTTTCTTCCCATGGTTTCGGTACGAATTTTGACATCCCTGGTAAGAAACTTTTTGCTATGCCTGACACCATGAGATCATTTGCAAAGTCGACAGGCAAATTGTTTAGTTGGTGGTTGTGTATTAATGTAAAAGGCGTTAGCCTTTCGAAATGGCTGTGCTGGCACCCAATTTTTCAAAGACGTATTCAGTCCTTGTTTGTTCTCAAAGGGCTGAATCTACCTTCAATAAACGATGAGAAGGTCTTCCAATGTGGAAGAACTTTGGATGTGCCCAGTTTGTTCTCCCAATCCTTTTGAGTTTGAGGAGTGAGCTTATGAAAAATTATATAAATGAGAATACAATCCCAAGCATCTACAGAAATTCCCTAATTGTTTAGTGCGTAGATACGTTCTGTGCTTGTATCGTGCAATGATTTTATTAATGCGGCGGTTTCAAATGTCAATTTTATCTGTTCGGATCTGTGTATTTACTAGCTCTCGCTTATTTTGATAGCGTTCGTTTAAAATTTCCCATGCAGATGTGTAATTTTTACCATCAATGGGAAGATGCTGGATTAAACGGGCAGCATTTCCACTCACAGAAATTTTCATATACCTACTAAAATTTTTGGAGTTCTGAAAGATTGATATTGTGGTCAATCTGAATCATACTCTCGAAGAGATTATGAAATTCACACCAATCTTCATACTTGTCAGAGATAGTGAATTGACGGAGTCGAGAAACTTCTAAGTTCTGATTAATTTTTTCCGGAAATTTCGTTAAATCTTCTTGTATCATGCCGATAAAACTAAAATATAACTTTTTTATTTTCGCATGTTTCGTTTTTATAATACCCTTCTTTTTGTTGATCGGCTGCGCCATTAAGGATGGCAGCATTATCTTTTTAAACTTGAGCGAAAAGAGTTTCGATGTCAGTTATACACGAAGTAATATACCCCCTTGAACTCTGTGCCGCGGTATCGGCTTTAAACTCTTGAAAATCCGACTGAAGTTCTTTGAGAGCCTGATCTTGTCTTTCAATATATTTGATTGATTTTGACATACTGAATTATTTATTAATGTCACTATATTTCACGCGCACCTATTTTGAATTTGATTAATGCATGGCTATGTGTATCGATATTATGGATTTAGTTATAGACTTGTATTGAAGTGTAGTTTAGTTTTGTATCAGTTGAACGGTTTAGTTCAATAAAGATTATTATTAAAGATTAATTTTAAGATTTATTTAAACAGGTGTAAGGATTATAAACTTATATATCCAACCTTGTATTGGTTTTATTTACTGAATTATGTTCCAGTTCTTGCTGTATTTCGCTGCTTCAAATAACTGTTGGCTGGTGTCCGTTAGCTCTGTTGGTGGACTCCGTTGCTCCTTGGTGACGATTCCGTTGGCTTCGCTGCTCGATTTCAGTTTTGCGATGCTCCTTGTTGAGGATTCCGGTATTGACCTTTGATGAGATCTTTTAAACAAATGCACTACTTGTAATAATTACAGCACTTTACACAAAATTTAAAAAAATTAGGTAATAGACTGTTTTTTAAATTACTTATTAAATGCACTGTTCTTTCAAAGGTTCGAAGGACCATGTTAAGGTGTGCTGGAAGAATTTATTATTGTCTGTCTAATGGCTGTTATGATTCCATTCCAAAATTATCTTTTCTATCAGCTCCCTTTTGTTTGTAATAGCACTTTTAACCACGGCCCTCTTCAGAAGCTTCCAGACGTTCTCTATCGGGTTCATGTCGGGAGAATTACCTGACCAATCCAAAACCTCACTTATTTTTTGCTCCAAAAAGGCCGTAATGCTTTTGACTTTATGAAATGGAGCTCCATCATGCATATAAATTGGCTTTTGACCTCCAGGAAACCATTCTGCCAGTTGGAGTATCAGTCTTGTTTCCATAACCATAACTGATCTTGCCTCATCGTATTTTCTACGACGTAAAGCCGTCCAGTACCTTAACCACAAATGACAGAACAAACCATTATTGACGGTGGATGTTTAACTGGTGGAACAATACATTCCGGTTTGTTCTGCTCGCCTGGTATTCGCCGTTCAAAACTGGACTTTTTCATCATGACCTGGAAAACCGATTCGTCTGAGAAGCAAACCTGAAAAACAAGATTAAAAAGTATTTATTCGCGTTCGAAGGATACTTTCTCTTTATGGCAATCAGTTGACTCACAATGGACCTTCAGGTCTCCGAGTGGAAGTGATGAGGCCTATCCATCACACACCCTTCTATGGCAATCAGTTATTACCAATAATTTCTAATATTACCTTTCTTCAGTCCTGAACGGTAAAATTTGTATACTTGTGAGCCCATTCTAAACGCTTCTAAATTATACGTGGAGTTAACTTCGGCTTGCGGGCCGGCCTTCTCGCAACTAAATGCATTTCTTTAATCGGCGCCGCAGCGTTCTCTGTGAAACTGGTATCGATTCCTCAGATATTTACTTTGTCAACAAATGCAGTGGGAGCTTTCTATTTTGGACCCTTCTACGGTCAGTTCGTGGAGTTGTTTTGCGAGGCCTACCACAGTTACCTTATCGTTTTGGATGTAATGTCACTCCCAAAGTCAATTTTTTTCGTCAAGTTCTTAACTGAACTCCTTGAAACTCTTATTAGCTCAGCTATTTTGCACTGGGTCAGGCTGGAATCCTTTAGAAGACCACGCACTTGACCCACTTTCTTCGGCGAAAGGTCTGACTTCTGCCCATCTTTTAAATGCTGAAGTGATTAATTTTTAATTTTTATAATGAGTGACCAGCTCTGCTGATGTTATTGGTCATATGCTAGAGCATTACACTAATACTTACCGTTGTATTTAAGATTTTGCTGACGTAAACCGCTTTTAAATACTCAATTTTCGAAATATTCGAAAAAAAATCCTTATGGTAATATCACCTCACAATCACTCCCGAATGAATATAAACAGGAAATGACTCATAATGAACAGTTTAGCACACGAAAATTATTAAAATTGTTTCCCGCAAAACAAAACAGTAAATTGAAATTAAATACAAGCCTGCTTAATAAATATTTTGACTTTTTTCGCAAAAAACTTGATTTTTTTTGGGTCTAATAATATGTCCAGGCACTGTATAATATTGACTTTATTACTCCTACTTTTCTATAGATCAAGTGGCGGGTCGTCCCTTCACTTGCCCACTTGTCACCACGTATAGTTGAAAGTTCAGCTGTTAATTTCACATGCATGTATTTTGGGTTAATGACCTACTTTACATGATATAGGGTACACAATTTCTTCAAGTTGTGTTTCGGTTCTGTATGTTTGTTGGGAATCAACAAAGCAGCTGAGGCTACAATTTGCTAGGGAGCATATTAACAAGCCACCGGCTTTTTGGAGAAGTGTGCTCTGGACTGACGAGACTGCTTGTTCTTTGGATGGCAACTATGGCCGAAAATTGTATTACTCCGATTCAAAAACAAAAGCCTAACAACCCGAAACGCAACCCACTAAGCATTCCAAAAGAAGTAAAATTATGATATGGGGATGCATATCACATAGTGGTACTAGCCAGTGTTGGGACTTAAGAATTTCAAAGTGTGGTAGATCTAAAGAAAAATGGGTGGTAGATTTGAAAAAAGAGTGGTAGACTTTCAATTTCACGCTTTTAGTACCATGTACACAATTTTTGTCTCAAATGAACCTTGTTAGCATGTAGGGCTTACAAGGTATGCAAAATGGTCCAATTCATACGATCGTCTCGAAATGGACACACATGGGTTCTTAGTCCCACTCTCAGCTACGACGCGGCGGCGATATTTACAGCTGGCCTTGGCGAGTTCAAATTTTTCGATTAAATTCACTAAAGCTGTGCAAGAAGGCGCTTGATGATGACCAAAAGCAGAACGAACTTTACGAAACATTTCCGCGATAATTTTTCCGTATGAATCTTCACTACTTCAGCATGTTGTGCAAGAATGTATATTTAATAACCTCCTAGTTTTTACTTATTAAAAGTCATCGCAATCATAGATGAATGTTGACAGTTCCACAATGGCGTGAAATTTAAAATGACACCTCTTGTTGGGTGGCCCTATTGTTCTGTGGGTTCTAAAAAAAAATAAATAGCTGGCGCGACAGCTCGGGATGAGCCAAGGCCTAGCTTCTTGCAACCATTCATGCTGTGCGTGTTACATTTTTCGAACGAATGGAAGGGACCTACTGTTTATTGCCGACTCCAAACGGCGAGGTGAGAAGCTCTTTCATGACAAATTATACTCCCGGAGGCTTGTCATTCCCCGACGAGAGGTGCTGCCGCGAAAAATGTTTGGTGTTTTCCTGGCTGGGGCTTGAACCCACGCCGCTCGGTCAGCAGTCCCACGCACTAACCACTGAGCCACGGCGCCCACTGTGGGTTCTGTTCTGTGGGTTCTATTCCGTAATAATTCTATTAGAAATTGTGGAGATACATACTGAGAAAGAGAAGAGAAACTAAGGGTTTGGAAAAAAAAAGGAAACACTAGGAAGTGCGAAAAAAAGTTAACTAGAAAAAATCAAAAACGTGGTAGATTTTTTGCTTAGGGTGGTAAACGTGGTAGATTCAAAATATAAGAGAAATAGTGGTAGATCTACCACATTTGTGGTAAAGTCCCAACACTGGCTACTAGCGTTGCCGCTGGAAAAATTCAGAAGGTGTCAAAAAAGGTGTCCAAAAGCTAAAAAGAGTCCCCTTATGTTTTTAAGAAAATATTGAATATTTCATAAAATAAAAGTAATTTATTCATATCGTTGTCTCATTTTTCGTAGTTTAGTTACACACACTCAAGAAATAGAGGTATGCAGTCGCTGAGTAAACCAAATGCACAATGTGTACAGCAACAGCAATGTGAAAATTCGGTATTGCGACTTGGCTTTTAGCAATCGTCCATGTAAACATACTAACCCATGCATGCAGATCGTGTTCGGGAGAGGTAATTCGGACATAATCAGAGTAGCAAAGAAGGTTTTGCTCATTCCATCATCGCCTGGGCAAAATGGGTGCGTTTAAAAAGTGATAATTATATTGCGCTACGTTTTAAAAGTAAAATAAGTCAAATGCAATAATTAATTTGTAAAAGAGTCAGGTATTTAAAAAAAGAGTCAAATTTGCTGTTTTTTTTTGAAAAGAGGAGTCCCGGAGTCCCATCAACGGAAATGTGTCAAAAGGACACTTAAGTGTCCCCAACGGCAACCCTGAGTGGTAGTGGACCACTTGTGCGGTGTTCCGACCATATGACACAGTCACATTATTTGGAGATACTAAATGATGTTGCACTGGTGGCAGGCTCCATGTTCATCGGGAGCGCTTTCATTCTTAAACATGATAATGCTACCATACGCACGGCCTGGAGCATCAAAAAGTTTTTGTCAGAAGCACAAGAAGTTTTAAAATGGCCTCCGCAAAGCCCTGAATTAAATGTCATAGAAAATGTTTGGCATCTTGTGAAATCGAAAATTCCACAAAACATGGAAGATCTGCAGATGAAACATGGAAGAAGTTTATAGCAGCTTGGAGTACCATTCCGGCAGAGCAAATTCAACACATGATAGACTCAATGCCAATATGCCTGCAGAAGTTATTGCGGCAAAAGGAGGAAACGCAACATATTAGGTAATGCTATTCCAAACAAAACCACTGCGTTCAATTAAACATTTTTTTTCCATTTTCGGCTTTCAGAAGTGTTAGCAGAAGTAAATCGCACTTATGCAAATAATTTTGCCGGCGTTTAGTGGTGCAACAATAATTGTGCCAATTTCTTTTTCGTGATTTTAACCTTTACTGTTTGAAATTTGATTTTGTTCTTTTATTTACCGTTTCAAGATAATGTAAAAGATTCATAATAAACAACAACATAAGTGATGAATTGAAATAATAAAAAGTTGTACAACTTTATTGAAGTGATATGGTGTAAGAATCACATTGTGCAAATAATTATGCCACTGACTGTATATAATCTTTACGCGTTTTTCTTTTCTTGTTGAGAGCAGAACACTGAACAGAGCGCGAGCACGTCGAGCATACTCTAAACAGAGCGTGCTCAGAATGCTCTGATTTGTTTATGAAACACACTTGAGCAGTTCATATCGTTAGCTGTCAAAACACAATAAAAAGAGTTTACTCTCTCCTCTCATTTTCCCTTCTATCAATTTGACGTTGGCTGTGCTTGTGCTCAGCTTTTTAAGGCCCAATCATAATGGACTTTAGTGGCATTAACCTAATGTTAAAACCGAACGAAAAGCCCACTCAATTTCTGTCAAACGTTTAAGTTACCCGTAATGGGCTTGAGCAAACTTCATTATCTGTCAAATTGTTTTCATTCGGTTTGGTTTCAGTGCTCCTAAAAAAATTAAAACAGTTAAAATTATTAAAAATTATCGTATCTTGGAATGGAAGAGATAAATATCTTTTAAAAAAAAATGATTTAAGGAAGAAAGTAAAAAAAAAACGATTGTGCAGTGTAGGCGAAATAAATCGCGACAGAAATCAACACGGGTTTTTTGTAGTCTCCTTCGAAACAATGAAGTCACTTGATAGTGGTAATTTTTTTATATATACCAGGATGACTACAAAAATATATGACTTGTTGTTGAATTTATTAACGCCGTATTTAATAAAGTCATCAATAAGAACTCCAATACAGCCAGAATGTGGGCTAGCTGTTACTCTGCAGTAAGTACCTAGGGTCGGTTGGGGTAAATGGGGACATTTTTTCATTTTTTAAAGACACATTTTTTCCAGAATAGTAAAAAATATTAATTTTGATTTTGTTTCAACTTTTGAAAACGGATATTATATATTAAGATACGAGTTGTTCTATTTATGATGTCTAAATAAAGGTATTAGAACCCAAAAGTGATCTAGGGCAGTGTTTACATTTACCCCTTCCATGTTTACATTTCCCCCATAGTTTTTAAAAATACAGGGGTAAATGGGAACAACTAATTTCTGTCCTGTAAGTGATAGGAGCTCGCCTATGGGGTAAAAGCAAACAGACATGAATTTCACTTGAATTATTCCACGACTAAAATTTCTAACGAAATCCAAACAACAACTCAAAGGAATTACATACACCGGTGTCGCGACGTTTCAAATTCTGATTTTTTTCTTGTCTGGGTTGCTACAATTTATTTTAAAATGTGAAAATAACGGCCGTTTACATTTACCCCATGTTTACATTTACCCCAACCGACCCTAATAGCATTTTGTTTAACAGTTCATACTTAAAATAATATTATGTATTTGACACAGGGAGTGGGATTGCAGTCATTTGGGGTAATCTTTCAAACTAGGGAAAGAAACTGTACGCACCATCGTGCTGGAAACGAGTGAAATCATGTAGAAAACATTGTACCCGGTTAACGTAGCAGAACCACATCAAACAGACTACACGGAGATAGCTTAAGACTTTTGGAACCTATGGAATATGACCAATTGCGTTGGATCTATTGACGGAAAACACATTGGTATAAGATGTCCTCCGAATAGTGGAAGTCAATATTTTTGTTACAAGAAATACTTCAGCATTGTGCTACAAGCAGCGTACTGCTTTACATTTGAAGATGTTGGACCTTATGGCAGCCAGAGCGACGGAGGTAACAGATCATTCTTACGTTGTTTGTCCTTTTTAATAAATATTGTTTTTTCTAACATTATTCAGTAATATTAAAAAATAAATAGCTGGCGCGACAGCTCGGGATGAGCCAAAGCCTAGCTTCTCGCAACCTTTCATGTTGTGCGTGTTAAATTTTTCGTACGAATGGAAGGGACCTACAATTTATTGCCGACTTCGAACGGCGAATTGAGAAGCTCTTTCATGACAAATTATACTCCGGGAGACTTGTCATTCCGACGAGAAGTTGTGCCGCGAAAAAATGTTTGGTGGACCTGGCTGGGGCTTGAACCCACGCCGCTCGGTCAGCAGTCCAACGCACTAACCATTGACCACAGGCGTGCACTATTACATTAAACATAAGTTAACATAAAACATCAATTAAAACATAAAACATAAATTATTTATAAATTAAACATAAAACTAAATCTCTTATCACTGTTCAGAAATTTCTCGAGCAACAAGTGCCTGAAACGTGTCAGCCTGAAATTTGTCCTTGAGGAGGGGTAGGCAGGTCTTTCATCAACGACAACATCGTCTTCATATCTAACTCATCACTTGTCTCTTTTTGTGAAGGTGGAGAAAACTCACTCACTATGCTCTCTTCCATTTTTTGATGGTTTCTCGAAATCTGTTTGCAGAGATTATCTAGTGGTGTTATCAACTAGATTTAAGAATACCATCGAAAGCCGAGCTGTAGCTACGTTCTTCGAAAGATGCTGAGGCATTTTTGATGCAGTCTGGTAATGGAGCGTCAGTTGTTATTTCATTGCAGCGTGTTCTAAAAAAAAAAATTGTGTACATTACATATGTACACAAATATGATTTCTTATATGTAGTATAATATCTGTGTATTAAGGTACAATATTGCCGACCTTCGATATTTTATCGAATCTGTTAGGAATAACATATTCTTGAAGTACTGCCATTCGTCTACTCCGAACATTCCACTACCAGACGGAGTTTCCTTCTTCCTCAACTCCTTCCCAAATCGCTCCCGCAACAACTTCCACTTGTTTTAACATTCAGTTTCTAAAATTTGAAAAACCGTACACAAATGTACATATGTACATACATATATGCATAAAAAATTTTTTTTTTTTTTTTTTGCGAGGGTAGGTGAAAATCTTTCATGAGACACCATGAGGATCTACCGCACGTGCTCATGGTAGTGTGAGATTCTTACTCACTAAAAACACCTCCCCTTTTCGTGTTGACTACGACTAAGTACGTAAAAGCCTTATCAAGTAGTTTAAGTTTCGATAATAATAATTCGCGTTGTGCAGGTGGCTTTCCAGTGAAAGCACCTACTAATACCGTCATTATATGCGGCTATTCCTTATTGCGCTAAATCGAACGGTTTCGTTCTTTGTAGTCGGCGCACAAGGTTTGTCACGTCCAGAATTTGGAGTACGGCGTTATTGCAATGTCCATGAAGGCGAACGCGGAGTTTGCGAGCAAAATTTGTTATTTCATCTTCGACGGTAGCTAGACCGAGGTCTCTGTGGATATCGTCGTTTCTAATGTACCACGGCGCATTAACGATTGTTCTGAGCACCTTATTTTGAAAGGTTTGTAAAATATTTCTATTGCTGGTTTTGGTACAACCCCAAAGTTGTATACCATACGTCCATACAGGTTTTAAGACTTGCTTATATAAGAGCAATTTGTTATACATGCTTAATTTGGAATATCTTCCAAGCAGCCAATACATTTCTCTAAATCTAATTTCGAGCTCGTCGCGTTTCTTTTTAACGTGCGGCTTCCATTTGAGTTTCGCATCTAGTGTCATTCCTAGATATTTTGCTTCGTTTGCATACGGTATTTGTACCGAGTTAATGAAAACGGGTAAGTTGTTAATTTTCTTGTTAGTAAAATTAACATGCGTAGATTTGGTTTCGTTGAGAACAATGCGCCAAACCTTTGTCCACTCGCAAATTGTATCCAAAGCTCGTTGAAGCTTCACAGTTGCTGACTCGACTGAATTTTCTGTTGCCAGAATAGCCGTATCGTCCGCGAATGTAGCAACAACGGTGCCTTCTTCTTGCGGTATATCTCGAGTATAGAGCAAGAACAAGACTGGACCAAGAACACTTCCTTGTGGAACACCGGCAGCGATTTCCTTGAATTCCGAGTATTCGGCTCCGTGTTTGACACGGAAAAGTCTGTTCTCCAAGTACGACTCTAAAATTTTGTACAACTCTTCGGGAAGTACCTGTCTTAGTTTATAATTCAAGCCTTCGTGCCACACCTTGTCGAAGGCTTGAGAAACGTCAAGAAAAGCGCTAGAACATATCTTTTTATCTTCTATGGCCTTCTCAATTTCGTTGGTTATTCTATAAACCTGGTCAATTGTGGAATGCTTGATTCTGAACCCGAATTGATGATCAGGAATCAAACGTCTTTCTTCAATTACCGGTTTTAACCGTTTCAATAAGAGTTTTTCAAAAACCTTTGATATTATCGGCAGGAGCGATATCGGTCTGTACGACTTTTTGTCGTTTGGCGGTTTTCCCGGTTTTGAAACCATTATAACTTCGGCGACTTTCCATTGCCTTGGAACGTATAATAGTCTTAGCGAAGCATTTATAAGGTAAAGGAGTTTTATTAACGCTTTATTTGGCAACTCCTTGAGGACCTGTCCGGTTATTAGGTCATATCCAGGAGCCTTGTTATTCTTTAGATTTTTTATTACCTCGCAAAATTCGGCTAATGACACGCTCCTTATTTTAAAGTTGTCTGGAGTCATAATAGTATTATTAATATTTTCTATTAATGCTTGCCCGGGAAATGGCTTAAACGTTTCTTCCAGATGCTCAGCAAATAAGTCGGCTTTTTCTTTATCGCCTTTTGCCCACTCGCCATTACTTTTTCTTATTGGTAGCGATTGTATTTGGGGTTTTTTGATACCTTTCATAGCTTTCCAAAGAGAGTAATTCGAACTTTTTTCAGCAGACAAGCCTTCGAGATATGTAGAAATCTCGCGATCTTTAAAATCCCGTATCGCTTTTTTGAGCTTATTGCATAGGAAGTTCGAATGCATAAAAAATAACAGATTATTTGTATTTACTTACCACTATTTCCAGTTGTTTCTGCAATTTTAACCCATACTTTGGCTTTTTGTAATTCGTTGAAATAAAAAGCATTTTGGTCATAAAGACTTATTTTCTTCTACACTCGAAATTAAAATACTTAAAAGGTCGTATTTGGAAACTTCCACTACCATCGTTTTTTTTTAATATTTTTGCTTTTGTCTCAACTGTCAAATTTCCGTACCGAATGTATAATTTCGTTGAGACATTCCGTTAGCCCAAAAAAGTCAACGAAAACTTGACGAAACCGTGAATAATCCCATTATGAGTATGCCACACAATGGGACATGTAATGGGACATTTCATTAAGCTGGCGTAAACTCATCTTAGTCTGTTATGGTTAGGCCTTAATGATCGGTCAATTTATTATTAGCTCGTAGAGCGCGTTCTAGCATTCTCTGAACGAAAAAATAAACACAAACTGAGCTCTAATCTAATGTATCTGGGGCGGAATCCTCTAAGGTGATAGTTGATAGTCACGCTTTTGATAGTCAAAGTTAATGATAACACTTTGTAAGCTCTCCGTAAAACGATTGCAAAGAATTATTTGAAACTTGGCAGCACAACTTTTTGAGATGTCATATCTTTGTCAGTTGTATCACCGGTCGCAGCTGAGTTCTGGGTATACGTTATAAATTGTTTCAGTTTGTGTGGAGTAAATTAAAGAAAGTTAATTGAGCAGAAATGTACATAAGTAAAATAACTAATTTACATAGCTAACATACCAAAATTAACATTAATTAGGTTTGAATTTTACGGAAAATTTACAGCAAAAATTTATTGTTTAAAACGGGTGGAGGTGCAATAAATTTAAAGCCATTGGACGAGAACGAGGAGGCGCACAGTGGGGTATTTGACAGTGAAACATGGCATAAACTTCAAATTTTTTTTTGCAGTAACTGAGAAAAAAATGGTGTACATTTTCTCTCAACTACATACCGTAGCTATTAGAAAATCACAACAGCATGCCAATCCATTAATTAAATAGGCCACAGCGTCATTGCAAAGTTGGATGTTCTGGCAAATAGAAACGAGCAGAGTTAAAACGATTAAAAAAAATGCTTATAAGTTTTCGCTGTGTGATTTAATAACATTAAAGTTATTTAACAATTTTTGAAATGGAATCGGTGTCTGATGGTATGTACTGTATTAATGAAAATGATTGAGTGTTTTATTGTGTAGTGGTGGACAAGTGTGAAGACACTTCTGCGGTAGTTGTTTTTCTCGTTAGCGAAGAAATATCGTGGAAGAATCGTTTATGTTCCCAGGCAGTCCCAGGTCTAATTTTTTTTTTAAAAGTTGGTAGCTTAGTATGTGTACTATTGGATGCAAAAAAAATGGCTGCTCCTCTTTGCGGTTTTTAAAGTTATTCAATATTTGCTAAGCCTAGACCATTGGGTTGTTTTTCATCCCATCTCAATAGAGGACGTATTGTTAATCGGTTCAAAAATTGTTTTTCTGAGATTTAATCAGATCCTGATATTTCGATATATGTATGTAATAAGTACCCAACTTTCGAGTTAATGTATCTGTGTGTGTGTGGGTAGCACCAGTAACTCAAGTGACGAAGAATAAAGCTATATTTCCAAATCTCTCAGAATTTTTCATTTTTCAACCTGACTCCTACTTTTTAGTCTTTATCAATTGAATGTTTTAATGTACATATTTTTTAATTAAAAACAACGCGAACTATAAATAAAAAATTTTTTTTTTGCTTAATCACCGATTTATTTCTTTTTTTTTTTTCATAACTTCAATTAATTGTTACATTATTAATGAGTTAATAAAACACAAATATATTGTTTTATGTTTATAAGAAAGTTATGTAGGATTTTATAAATCCTTAACAAAAAGGAACAAAAATTAGAGGTATTATGTATTTAAATATCATAAATTATTAAAAAGAGGTGATGTTGCGGGCACCTGTGACCTGAAAAGAAAAAGAAAAGATTACCAAAGGAAACATAAATATCCAAATTGGAGATTGTTCTCAAAGAAATCCTATAAGGATTCCCAAAGAATAACCTCCAATAAGGTTGCACTAGACTTACCTGTTTTCCAGTTGGATTTTACATCCACTGTTGTTTTCAATTTTTTGATTTTTTTTTATTCGACTCCTTTCCTCAGATTGGAGTATGTTTTTGTTTTTATGCACCTGTAATCCCGTGGGCATTTTCGCAATTTAGGATGAATTTAACGTTAAATTAAGTAGAAAAAAAAAACCGAGTGCCCGTGCAGGGACATCGCAGTGCTGATATAGAAAATTTGCAAGGTGTTTATAACGCGAATCCTAAGAAAGTTTGCGAAGTGTTTATAACGTAAATCCTAAGAAAGTTTGCGAAGTGCTTGTAACGCGAATCCTAAGAAAGTTTTGCGAAGTGCTAAAACACGAATCCAGAAACATCAAAGTGTAAAAACGCGGATCCTAAAAAAGTTTGCTTAAAAAACGTGAATCCTAAGAACATTCGGTTTGAAAACAAGACACCACCAAAACTAGTTCAGTAAAGTGGAACCCCAGAGGTACCACTTGTGGCGGCAAACGGTTAATCTCTGCGCAACCTAGAAAACTGTCTGAGAAACTATTCAGTGAAATTGTGAAGTTCGGACCTAGAGTCACCGTCTACAAGTAAAAATCGCGGACGGACAAAATAGGAGTTCCAGCCCACAAGAATAGAACCGGCACCACCTGCGATGATCCTATTAGTGTTGTAAGTCATAATTATTAAGAAAAAAAGTTTTAAGTGAAAATAAATATTAATATTCCAAATTATAAAACTAGAAAATTTAAGTTAAGAAGCATTAAGTGAAAAGAAGTGTTAGTATAGTAAATTACAAATAAAAAGAAAAAAAACGAATAAGAAAGTCTAAGTAAAGACAAATATTAAAATTGCAAATTATAAAACTCAAGAAGAAGGATAGAAGTAAATAAGAAAAGTAGTAACCAAAAGAAACATTTAAGCAAATTAAAAATTAAGTAACAAAAAAGAACTATATAAGAAAATTTAAATTCAAAAGTGAAAAATAATTGCAAGAAAAATGCCAGACACACGTTCAGGCAAATCCACAGAAGCACCCTCTGATCCCCCAGTTCAGCCTTCTACTAGGACTAATCCTAGCAGTTCCTCACGAACCGAAACCTCTACAACCTATCCAGCATCCCAACTCCCTAGTAGAACGAATCACAACAGCTCTTTTTCATCATGTGGTTCGCGCTCTGACCAAATTCACTAGAGCAACTCCTGAATTAGAGTCCCTTATTTCCTCTATTATATGCCGAGTCTTTGAGAGTCAAGGAAAGGATATAATCGAGAACGTATTAAATCCAAATACGAATAAATTTCCTGGTGAAGACCAGACCATTGCTATTGAACATAGCAACAATTTTACGGACATGGATAAGATCCCCGATGTGGTCAAATGTTTAAGAAATTTTGATGGAGATCCAAGAGAGTTCAGTTCGTGGCGCAAAAGCGTTGACAGGATTCTCAATCTCTATGAACCATTAAAGGGAACCCCAAAATATTTCGGAATATTAAGTGTGATTAGGAATAAAGTAATAGGAAACGCCGACGCGGCGCTAGAATCATATAATACACCTCTCGATTGGAAGGCAATATCCAAATGCCTCACAATGCATTACGCAGACAAGAGAGATCTTACCACGCTAGAGTACCAGATGACCTCTTTAATTCAAGGGAATTCAACGGTACTCATACTTAATAGAATATCATGTATGGAATTAAGTGGCGAAACACTAGCCTTGTTTACCCAGACGGACAGGAACAAGGCATTGGACACCTTTATACGAGGTCTTAAAGGAGACCTATCCAGATTGCTAGGAATGAGAGAGCCAGTCGACCTACCGCAGGCCCTGCATCTTTGTCTGAAGATAGACAACCAAAATTTTAGATCAAACTATGCTATGAATGCGCAAGATACTCTAATAAGGGTACAGGCACCTTCGCCTCCGCATCTCCAGCGCAGGTTACAACAACCACATGTAGCAGGTTATAGACTTACATTTCAACAACAGCAACCGAGTTTCGATCGTCTCAATTTTAATGGCCAAAGACCTGGTCAATATCAATTTAGATCAAATCCTCAACCGGGTTACTCTCTGCTCAATACTCAGAATATTACATACCGACCACAAGCCTACAGCCAGCCATATGTTCCACAATTTAGAAACAATTTCAATAACTTAGCAGAAGGCCCCAGACCATCTTTTACACCTAGGCCATATCCCTCATTTACTCAAAAACCGGTGAAATTTGAACCCAGAGAAAACCCACAGAGTTCGCAAACCAGGACTCAGTTTGCACAAAGGTCACAACAACGCCCTACAGCAAATTACGCACAACGCAATTTCCACATTAACACAATTCAAGATGAGACAGATAGCCATGATCAGATAATAGAAAGTGAACCGATACTTGACGAAACATTTAATGACCCTCAACCAGAATCTGAAGAAATTTTAGAAATGTGCGACAATTTAGAAGAACTTAATTTTTTAGACTAGATGACTCTTCGCTCCCGTATTATGAATTTAAAGCGAAGAGTGGAAAACTATTAAAATTTTTACTTGATACAGGATCAAACAAAAATTATGTGCAAGCTTGCTACGTAAAAAAACCCATACCTAATCAAAAACCCTTTTACGCAAATTCCGTTAGTGGTAAAATTAAAGTTACACACCAGGCAAATCTCGAAATTATGGGAAGTGAAATTGGAAAAATTAAATTTTTTATACATACTAAACGGACTCGTTTCCTTTGACGGAATTATCGGTAACGATACCCTTAAAGAACTAGGAGCCGTCATTCATACCGATAAAAACTATTTTACCTTAAAAGAAAGATACTGTTTTCCCCTTAAACAACATAAAATTCAAGCCGTCAATAGCATACATTTACGTACTTCACATCTAAATCCTCAGCAAGAAAAACAAATCAAGCAGATCACGCATAAATATTCTAACTTATTTAGTGAACCAGAGAAAAATTTAACCTACATAACAGCAGTAAAGGGAGAAATAAGAACAACCTCCGAGGAACCCGTATACACTAGGCCCTACCCTTATCCAAGAGCACTAAAAGACGAAGTAGATAAAATCATGAAAGACCTTTTGGACAATGGAATAACTGACCATCGAAGTCCCCATATAATTTTCCCCCATAATAATTGTCCCGAAAAAATTAGATGCTTCAGGAATAAAAAAATATCGTTTAGTCGTCGACTATCGCAAATTAAACTTAGTCACAATACCAGATAAATATCCAATACCAGAAATCAATGATGTTTTGTACAATTTGGGAAAATGTAGTCACTTTACAGTCATCGATCTAAAGAGTGGTTTCCACCAAATACTTTTAAAAGACTCTGATATAGAGAAGACAGCCTTTTCCGTTAATAATGGAAAATTTGAATTTGTTAGGCTTCCCTTTGGGCTGAAAAATGCCCCATCAATTTTTCAACGCGTCATTGATGATATCTTACGAGAACATATTGGCATTCGCTGCTACGTGTACCTTGATGACATAATTATTTTCAGCGAAACCGAAGACCAACATTTTGAAGACCTTAAAATCATATTTAAAATTTTACAAATGGATAAGTGCGGCTTTTTAAAGACCGAAGTCGAATTTCTCGGCTTTATAGTATCTAAATCAGGCATAAAAACCAACCCCGCAAAAGTTAATGCTATCGCTGATTTCCCCATCCCAAAAACCTTAAGAGACCTCCGATCGTTCCTTGGCATGTCAGGGTATTACAGACGGTTTATTTGTGATTACGCAAAAATAGCGAAACCCCTGACAGCCCTTCTCAGAGGGGAAGACGGACGAGTGTCCAAATCCCAGTCAAAATTAAAATCAATCCATTTAGACGAAGCTGCTTTGCAAGCATTTGCAAATGTAAAAAATTCCCTTATTTCCAAAGATGTTATGTTATCCTATCCCGATTTCAACAAACATTTCGAATTAACAACCGATGCTTCGAATTTCGCACTAGGAGCAGTATTGAGCCAGGAAGGAAAACCAATTATGTTTTTGTCTAGAAGTTTAAATAAGACAGAAGAAGCATACGCGACGAACGAAAAAGAAATGCTCTCCATAATATGGGCCTTAGGTTCACTTAGGAATTTCCTTTACGGATCGAAGAAATTAATTATATACACGGATCATCAACCTTTAACCTACGCCCTTAGTAATAAAAATACAAATACAAAAATGAAGAGATGGAAAGCGATTCTGGAGGAGTATAATTATGAGCTTAAATACACCCCAGGAAAATCAAATATCGTGGCAGATGCTCTATCACGTCCTCCCCAAGATTCCCAAATCAATTCACTGACCCCGACTCAACATAGTAGTGAGAGCGCCTCACAAAATCTAATTCCCTCCGTGGAAGTGCCCATTAATGTATTCCGGAACCAGGTGATTCTTCAACTAGGCGAGACAAGTAGCCACGAAATACAAACTCCTTTCGCTGGTTTCCGAAGACATGTTGTCATAGAATCTGAGTACACTAGAGAAAACCTTATCGGAATCTTCAAACGATTCTTGGATCAAGGAGTAGTAAACGGTCTGTCAGCACCGGAGAGAGTAATGGGCATCATTCAAGAATTATACCCCTTGCACTTCTCAAACTACAGGATAAGGTACACCCAATCTTCCGTCCACAGACCGACAAGAAGAGGTCATTATCGAGGCCCACAATAGAACTCATCGCGGTCCGGACGAGAATAAGAACCAGATTATGGAAAAATACTATTTTCCCAGCATGGCGAAAAAGATCAAACAACTCACAAAACTCTGTTCAACCTGTAAAAGAAGCAAATATGAAAGACACCCCAATCAACCCAAAATTAATGAGACACCCATTCCCGCATTCCCCGGACAGATTATTCATATTGACATTTTTCATACAGAAAAGAAACTTGTTCTAACCGCATTAGACAAATTTACTAAGTACGCCCAGTTTAAAATTTTAAAGAGTAGAGCAGTAGAGGATATTAGGAGACCGTTAAGAGACATCCTTTTCTTCTTCGGCGTCCCGAAGTCAATAGTTCTAGATAATGAACCCGCGCTAAATTCAGTATCAATAATCCTTATGATGAAAGACGAACTAGGCATTGATGTCTATAGTGTTCCACCCTATCGTAGCGAAGCAAATGGACAAATTGAGAGATTCCACTCTACTTTGTCAGAAATCATGAGGTGCATTAAAGAGGAAGGTACTGAGCGCAATTTCGAAGAACTTTTGGAAAGATCAGTTAACGAATACAACCACAGTATCCATTCAACAACTGGAAAAAGACCGATTGATTTATTTTTTGGTCGTACGGTAACCTTTAATCCTGATGATTACGAAAGAACTAGACAATCCAACATAGACAAGCTTAAAAAGAAACAAAAATCAGACTTAACTTACCATAATAAAAGAAAAACAGAGATCAAGCAATATATTCCAGGTCAGGTTATTTATGTAAAGGTAAATAAAAGATTAGGTACCAAACTTTCTAGTAAATTCAAGGAAGAGATCGTGAAAGAAGATAGGAATACCACTGTCATAACAGAAAGTGGTAGAACTGTCCATAAATCCCACATACGAAAATAATTTTGAAACCCTTGCAGGCTTCTGCTGTGTTCTGCCAATGCAGAAGTGCAGATACTGGATTACACAAATTCCAAACTGGTAACTCTGAATTCAGGAACCGCTAAGTTACAGACTGGAGTACTTAAAATCGTACACGCAATTAACTTAACAAAGTATCAGGACATACTAGATGAAATAGATTTAAAAACGAAAAACGATGTAAGTTATGTTTCCCCATTCCTATCCTTCCAAATTTCCGAAATCCGTGATCGACTCCTCCGTATAAGACCAGTAATAAGAAAGAAAAGAGCATTAAACTTTATAGGTAAAGCGTGGAAATGGATCGCCGGCACACCGGACCACCACGACTTTAAAATTTTAAAAGATAACACTCAAAACTTGTTAAAGAATAATAATCAACAGATTGTAATCAATAAAATAACTTTAGACAGACTGAATAATATTACCGAGTTAACAGATACCATTTTTAAAACATTAAAAACAAATCGTAAATTCATTTATACTTTCAAATTTAGAAATAAATTTAGTTAAGTCACTATTTGAAAAAAACAATGTACCGTATCTTAATATTGATGAGGCATTGGAATTCTCTACTGTTAAAATAGCATGTAATAACTATGGTATAATATACATTGTAAGTGTACCAACAATAAAAAATGAAAATTGTCAAACTCTGGTTATAAGACCAGTTAAAAAAGGAAGTTATGTAGCTAAAATAAACTTTTATAATATACTTAAATGTGAAGAAAAATATTACGGAATTGATAATAAATGCAAAACATTTAACGATTTAACCATTTGTAAAGAAACTGAAATTGTAGACTTAAGTAACACTGATTGTGTAACAAACCTCTTGCAAAGTAGACAGGCTAGCTGCACGAACATCAATAATCTACATCTCCCAACAGTCGATGAAATTCTCCCAGGGTCTATACTGCTCAACCAGTTCAACGGATCAATTTTGGTGGATAACAATACCGTGAATTTAACAGGCACTTTTATCATCCAATTAGTGATGGGCGCATTCGAGTGATAAAATCGATTATAATCGATTACTGATATGTCTCGAGTGATCTCGATTCTATATCTCAAATCGCTCGAGTTGCTCTATACCCTCACTCACTTCCATATCTTTTTTTATAGTATACATCTCATTCTCCACACTAGAACAAAATGTATCACAAAAGTCCCAATGTCACAACTCACAAGCACAACTACCACAACACAACACAATACACTTCTGCACAGCACAGTGTACAGAGCACAGGCACACACCAATTCAACCCCATCGAAAACAAAAACAACCCTTGGAAAGTCTCTCACTCAGTGGTAATCATCGATTCTCTTTGTCTTTTCATTCGAGTTGTGAGCAACTACCCATATCATATCCAATCACTCGAACTCGAACTCGAATACATTTGCGATGTAGAATGAAATTTGTGTTTTCCTTATCAGTCGAGCACAAATAGATCACTCGGATTTCGAGCAGTTGAATGGAATGCTTGTTTTTGATTTTCTTTTAATTCGAGTGCAAATAAAATAAAGTAAAAGCAACCAATACCGAACCACTCGGAACTCGAACACAGTTGTGCAGTTGTATACCCGTATGTGCGCGAAATCTTGTCTTCTGCTTGGATTAATAACTTTTATGGTAGGTTAGATAGTTTACTAATTTGATCATTGACATTTTAACTAATATTATGTTTTTATACAGAAATTCAGTTAAACTCAAAACAAAAATGAAACCTGGTGGAAAAGCTTCAATCGTCTGGAAATCTTTTCAAAAGGACAGTACAAATACGTTTGCTATTTGCAAAATATGTAAAAAGAAATTGAAGTTTTTTGGTAATACAACTAATTTAAAAAATCATTTGGTTCGTTTACATCCTGTCCAATGGAGTGATGACACTGGTGCTGATGCAGCTCAAAATACTGTTTTTCCTTTGGAACTCCCTAGTACCACGGCTGCACAGCCACAGCAGGATTTCCCTTCAACAAGCGGAGCTGTTGCTGAAACTAGAAAAAAGGCTGCTACAGATGATAAGGTAGGTCACACAAATATAAAACAAATGCGCCTCTATGGGGTAAGGAAAAAGGAAGGTCAAACCTGGTTTAATTTTCTTTTTCAAATCGAAATAAGGCCAAATTGGCGAGTTTGGGTATATGCGAGGTTTGAAAATGTATGGGGGAGCATGCTGCTTCCCTGCAACCCCCTTGCTTGGGCTCACTGTTGGATCCCAAATCCAGCAATGAGCCACAGCCAATTTCCGCCATATTTCACCGTAACGAGTGAGGACACTCTTATTTAAGCAGGGAGGAGTTAAAGATCAACAGGCAACATTCCCATAGACACCAAACACCTGCAGTAGCAACAGACAACATTCCCATAGACACCAAACACCTACATGTGCAGCTGCATCGCCGTTCGTGGAATCCGACCAGAATTGCTGACGCGATGTCTGCACCGACGACACCGCAGAATAAGTTAGATGATAAGTTCTTGATGTTAGATTTAAGTTCACTTTTAATTTGTCTGTCGAATAAAGAGGTTCGCCTCAAATAAAATATTTTTTTAGTCAAACTGTCATACAAATAATTTAACTTATATACCGATCTCGGTCTAGCAAGTTGAATGGGGAAATTCGTCAGCGAAGAAAAAAAAATCATACTCAAATAGGGAACAATTTCCTTTTTGAGTGTGATTGATAGGGAAATAAAATAATTTGAGGGGAAATGCAGTGTTCGTTTGATTTTGAGGTAGGTCAGGGTAGTTATGTGTTATTTATTGAGCGTATGTTATGTACTGATTAGGTGTTATTTATTTATCTATTTATTTATGTATATTAGGATTAAGGCTATGTATGTGTTAGTGTCTTACGTCACAAATGGTATAATACAATAGTACTGACCAGGAAAAATAACCGACGACCGACAAGGACGGAAACTATACAAAGAGACAATAGGTAGGTCAGATAGGGGGCATTGACCACGGAGTGACCAAGTAGTCACTTGCCAATTGGTAGCTGAAGAGAGTGGTCAAAGCCCATAGTAGTAGTGATAAAGTGGTGATTTTTAGAAAAAAAAAAAAATTTTTTTTGCACAAATTTGTTGTGAGCTACCGTCCAGAAAAGGAATTTGAGTTAACAGCAGCCCCAACAGCAAAAGTCCCCGCCATAGTGCCACCGGAGGTGGAGGTTCGGACAGTGGTCCTCATAGAGAAACAAAGAAAGTAGAGGTCTTGGGTTGAAATCACCCAAGCCTCTGCCCCGTTTTTTTATTGGTCCAGGCCAACGGGTCAAATCCCTACGGGACCGAACAAACGGGCCTTGTACGGTGACGACCGTTGGACATCCAACGGCGTACGGCACCAACAACAGGACACCGAACAAGAACGAACGACGACCAACAACTAACAACGAGGGACAAACACAACGATACGCCGGCGCTACGCCACCACTGTGACCAAAGGTCAAGTGGGGCTGCCTGAGCCACAAGAACCCGAGCGCATAACCTCGAAGGTGCTATTGCACGAAATTAGTGTTATCAGTGCAACAAAAAGACAATATAGTGAATTTAACGAATCTGAGTTTAAAGATTATTTAGTTTTAGTTTTTAGATTTGAATGTGTGAGTGTTTTTGTGCTCGACGGAACGAGAAAAGAAAAAAGGAAGGAGTAAATAAAATAAATAGCTGGCGCGACAGCTCGGAATGATCCAAGGCCTAGCTTCTCGCAACCATTCATGTTGTGCGTGTTGTATTGTTTGCACGGATGGAAGGGACCTACAATTTATTGCCGACTCCGAACGGCGAAGTGAGAAGCTCTTTCATGACAGATTATACTCCTGGAGGCTTGTCATTCCCCGACGAGAGGTGGTGCCGCGATAAATGTTCGGTGTTTCTGGCTGGGGTTTGAACCCACGCTTCTTGGTCAGCAGTCCAACGCACTAACCACTGAGCCACGGCGAAAAGGGAGGCACGATTTTTGTGTGTGCTGAGCAGGTGGTACAAGAACCACCCCCCCGTCCGACGAGTTGAGCCGAGCAACCGCAAGCGTCCTCCTCACCTGTACCGAAGTTGCCTCCGTGGCCCAACCTGGCTCGCATCAGTGACTTTTATATTATTTTGATGAATTACGACATAATCAGTCTTAAATAATACCAACCAGTAAAATTACTAAAAAAAATGAATAGTTATAGGCAATTGGTGTAAACATCATGTATATGTTCACCACACACGCGTCGCCATAGCAACAAAACTGTGGTACTTACCGAACAGAAACGATCGTCTCTTGCTAGTGTTGATCGAAGACTGAGTTGGCTTAAAAGAACAAGTTTGTTCGAACGCCGGTTAAAAGAAGACAGCAATATATGTATTTCGCGGGCGCCTCCGAGGCGCAGTTTATCTTTCTAGGGTTAGAGGATTTCACCACTGAGCTTATGTACGTTTTCCGTAAGAAAAGTTATAACATAAAACAAATATTATTTACATGCAATCGCGAACACGCTAGTGGAGAGCATTGCCACTATCAGTGCTCAAGCGGCGTTCATGTTTGGCTTGTTGGTAGTGTTTAGTTTCGGTCGTCGTGTGCAGATGGAAATATTCCATGGGTATAGTTTTATTTAAGGGTGGGTTTTTATTTTCTTTTTTTTCATTGGTATATTATACTCTGCTGGCGCGCACTTCAAATTGATGTAAAGTAAAAAGCTCTAACAAAAGGTCAGGGACAAAAGGTGATCTGATCATTTCTTACAAAGAGGAAAGGTTTCAACCTTTTTTATCGGATTTTATGTATCTGGTCTTAAAGCTAAGATTAAGCTACAGGTAAAAACCGCACAATTATGTGCCTTTGACGTCACAAAAAAGTATACCTAGCATACAATTCACATATTGGAACGTGGAAAAAATTATCAAACCAGGGTAGTAATTCTGTAAAACAATAATCTCTCAAAAGATATCATTAATGACAGTTTTGGTTTCTGTAACTTCATAAACTGTCTCCAGAGAAAGAGAAGACAAACGAGAGTGAGAAAAGTTATCACTCTGAAATTTTAGCTTTCAGTAAAATTATAGCTGAAAATTTACTTTCGTTTTGCTGTCATTTTCTAGAAGATAGCTATTAAGGTGTCGTTTTTGGTATTGTCTTTTAAGAAAAATTGATTTTTCTTCGTAAATAAAATAAAATAAATCAATTTCGTTTAATAGTTATACCTTTTATTGAATGAAAGTAATAGTAATTCAAGTGACATGGAAAATACTCCAAATAAAAGAGTTAAGAGAAAGTGTTTAAGGGATAAATCAAATCAGTTCAATTTGTGTGCCCAAGTATTCGTACAAAAGTACCGAGTATCCAAGGATGCTTTTAAATATAGTACATATATTAGATGCTTTGAATCTTCAAGATGGGAAATAACAACATTTATACTATCTATCCTCAGACAGATCAACGAACAATACACTACAGACAAAACGCTACACTAACTAATACGTATACACATCAATTTACATCCGCAGGGGAAAACCCGAACCGCAATGAACGGACGACAAGATCGAACGATCTACTAATCGAACGAGGACGAACAAAACCCAGTCAGTCGTCAAACTACCATCGTGCCGATAAGATCCCACTGAGTGCGTTCTAAAAAAAAGGGAATAAATTGAATTGAATTTGTGAAATAAACGTGTGTTTTAATCGTTAGTTAGACTTGAGCCACAAAACCTACACGTATGACAACTGTCTGACGTCGCGTCGCGGGCCCTTAATTGTGTGGTTTTAACACATCGCCTCATCTTATACATATGTACGGACAAAATTTCAACCCTTCCAAGAAAAAAACTGAAGTACCTACTACTCAGAGAAAGAGCTATCCTAACACCAAGAAATGATTCTGCGTCCAATGTTAATGATCTCATTCTAAAGAAGATTAATGGTGTCGTACAAATTTATAGTTCCATCGATACTGTTTCCAATAGAATTTTTAAATTCTTCTAGGGCACTTAATTTCATTAAAACTTGGAGTGTCAATAATTTTATTGAGAAACCTATGTCCCTCAAAACTGTGTAATGGAAGAAGGTTGCTGGTTAAAGCTTTTAGGCCTAATGTTATTGAAGCTACTGTTATAACATGACCAGGCACAAGTGAGGATGTTTCTATTCCACGAATACCGATGATACCTGCGGACTATCCATTCGCTTTCAAAAGGCTGCAATTTCCAATAAGGTTGTATTTTGCCATGACTATCAACATGTTAAATTTACTGGCATTGATTTGAACAACGAATGCTTTTCACAAGGAAAACTTTATGTGGCCTACTCACGGGTAAATAAACAAGAAAATTTCAACTATAAATGTTGTATATAAAGAAGTACTTTAGGTGCAAAGATTCACATACAGGTACGTACTATTTAAATATACACACTCCTCTGAATTTTATTAATTTTTATATCTTTACCCACAGATATGAACTTAACACTGACGTAGACAGCGATAGCAACTGTAAACTTAACATAGCCGTTAATAGTGTTGTTAGATTTGTCTATTGTATGCGTCGTATATCGAGCCGTGCAAAAGATTTGTTTGGCATGGGGCTACAGAAATAGCTCGATTTTAGACTATTGACTTTCTTGTTTAACTTAAAAGAAAATGAAGCACCCGGGTACCTTTTTCAAATACTACAATTTGCATCTTCCGTTAGGAGTAGGTTCTTGATTACTCCACATGTTCTTACAGAGTCACGAAAAAGCAATTCTTTGTTTATGCCCCGGGACTTTGGAACTAACTTCCAAGTTATCTTAGGAGATCTTCAAACTTGAGCGACTTCCAAAGACAGGTAAGGCAATATTTGTGCACATAATTGTCAAATGCTTTGTATATGTTAAATTAAAGTAAAGCTTAGGGTCATTTTTTTTTCTTCTTTTCTTTTTTTCTCTCAAATGCTTTGTACATTATAATTTTTTGTTTTGTCATTTTATGTTTATATTTCGGTTTGTTTTTAATTTTGTTTTTGAATTTTCATTACTTTTGCACACCTTAAAGATTATTGTATCTAAGTGTAAAAATGATTTTAGAAAATAAATGCAAATTCAAATACAAACACTTATCGAAGATTTCAAATAATATTCAATGCATATAGTACATACATACATATTTGTTTTCCTTTGTCAAAATAATAAAAACTATGTAGTTGTTTTATGTTTTGCTTTAACAACAACCTGTTCACTTAGCAAAACAGTTCACGGGCGTATCAGGGCGAAGCAAGGCGAGCACGGGTCAGCTAGTAATATAAAAAACTATTGGAATCAAATCATTTCTCCGCATCGGCATGGTTTTACTGAGAGTAAATCAGCAGCCACTAACCTAATAGATTTTAATAGATTTTCTTCGGACGTGATAAGTAATAACCAGGACGGCTATAAAACGGATGTTATTTATCTCGACTTCTCAAAAGCCTTTGATCGTGTAAATCATAAAATCCTTGCGAATAAACGGATGAACACTATCGGATTTCCAAATTGGTTCCTCGCCTGACTAGAATCATACTTATGTAAGAGAAGTCAGTTCGTGTATTTTAAAAACTGTATCTCCAAAAATATTTTCGTTCATTCTAGTGTCCCACAAGGCAGTCACATTGGCCCTCTGTTATTTTTGCTCTTTATCAATGACTAGCCGATACCCGCGACTACGCCCGCGTGGAAATACGTCACATTATACCCTATATCCTTCCCCGCGTTTCAAGCCGTTAATGAGTAGGTATAAACTTTCAATTTCTCATACGGGCGTCCCCGTAAATAACATTCCTGGCGACGGCAGTATTTCTTTCCCCCATAGTTATAGCCCACAACACAAGATCAAGAATATACACACAAATATTCATGTGTATGTACTTACATGTGTAAATGATTTCCTGCCAAATAGGTAGGATTATGTATCGTAGAATATTTGTGTTCCAGTTCCGACTACAACAAAAAATATTTCCATCAAATACATACATACATGAATAGACACCGTGCTGAGTGAAGAAAAGCAGCACAAAGAAAAATGAAAAAAACTACCCTCGTACAACTGGGCAAAACAAAAACAACACACGATCACGTAACGATATGTGCCGCTGACTACGGTTGCGCATTACTATAAATAGCAAAACTTTGACGCCCTGTATCTTGGTCCACAGTCGTAATTTTGAAAATCGGTAAAACACGTGTTTGATTATTTCTGTTCTAGAATATACCCACCAAATTTCAATTCTATAGTCCAATTTAAATTGTTTTTTTCATACAAACTTGAACACCCTGTAACACCCTGTAAACGCTGAGTTTCGAAAAATCCCTTCTTAGTGGGTGTCTACGCCACAAAGGGAAACTACTGTCCAAATTCCAAGTTTCTAGCACCAGCGGTTTGGGCTGTGCGCCTATCTCTGGGTCAGTCAGTCAGTCAGGACAAAGAGTTTTATATATATAGATATGTGTAATGTTGTGGTTCGTTCTCAAATTCTTTTGTTCGCGGATGATGCAAAGATTTTCTTATCTTACAAAAACTGTAAACAGGCTTATATGCTGCAATGTGACTTAGACAATATTTGTAATTGGTGCCGCGTTATTAAAATGGAGCTTAATATGTCAAAATGTAACTTTATGTCAAAAAACTCTCCATTCCTTGGTAACTATTTTTTATATAAATTTCCTCTAAAACGGGTAAACGTTTGTTGTGATCGGGGTGTTATAATGGACTCCAAACTAACGCTTAATAAACATAATGACTACATAATAAACAAAGCAAACTGCAAACTTGGTTTCTTGCGTCGTATACCCTGAAAACTTAATATTGTGCACTGGTGAGACCAGCTCTTAAATACTGTAGTTGTGTCTGGTGTCCCCGTTTTAATTCAAACATAAAACGTTTGGAATCTGTTCAGAAGAAATTCATATTACTTGCGCCACGAAATCTTCGGTGGGATAATTCAGTGATCCTGCCTCCATACATTCATCTCTTAAGTTATTAAACCTAGAGACCTTAAATGATAGAAGAAAAAAATTTAACATATCGTGTTCAACTAACTTGTTATACACATTTTTAATTAATGTATCGAATAGAGCGTTTCGGAATTATAACCTCATCCATATAAGATTTAATAGAACAATGTATGGTTTACATGAACCCTTTTTTGCAGCACGCGTTGACTTTTACGAATTTTAAAATGTTGTTGATTTTAATTTTAATTGTAGTAGTTTAAAAAGATTATTAAGAGAAATGTAATCAATTAATGTATGTATGAACATCTCGTAAGAGCTAAAAATGTATAAATTTGTAGCTAATAAATAAATAAATAAACATATTCATGTAGGTATGTCTGCAAATACGTAAACAGAGAAATAACAAATTAGCGATGCAATTCTTTTTAAATAACTTATTGATCTATCGTTATATTGCAAAAACAATAATTGACCTACTTTGGTTACACTTCAACCTTTTTGTAGGCTCTATCAGTAGTAGCTTTGCTTTTGAGAAAAGCCGCTCAGAAGGAATGGATATACAGTGGGGAGCATAAATGAGTACATGTTTGTACTTCGTGCACTTATTACTGCATAAGAATAGAAATAACAAAGCAAATAAAAAAAAGATGGTTGACCTTTATTTCATGTTCAATTCTTAGCAAAAAGGTTTATAAATCAAAACGGAAAACAACAAATTCGAAGAAAAAAACAAATAAAACAAAAACAACTCCAATGTACTCAATTTTGCACTCGTGCATTGTTCGAACGTTTTCAGCAAAAATATCAAAATTTACAGTAAGAATTGCAACTTTTTTGGTTTGTTTATGACTTGTTTTAAATATTTTAGTTTAGGTAAGGTGTGTTTCATAAGATTTTTTTCAAGAACATTTTAATTAATAAAATAAATAAATATAATAATTTCATAGCCCTTAAAAATAATGAAGAAACTATCACGAGATATTGAAGATCGTATTGTGGCCTTGTCAATGAGTGGCTTATCGACGCGACCGATAGCTAAGCAGCTTCAAATAAGCCAATCAGTGGTCATAAGAGTCCAGAAAAGGCGAGGAACTGTACCTAAACCACAAGTCAGAGGCCGTAAAAAAATGTTAAAGGCAGCGGACGCACGTCTTATGATAACGGAGATGAAAAGGAACAAGTTTTTAACACCAAAAGATGCTTCTATAGCAATAAACAAACCTGTTAGTCGATGGACTGCAAGCAGAGCCCTCCACGACATTGGCTACATCTCAGCGGTTAAAAAGCAAAAACCTGCATTGTCGGCAAAAAATGCTAAGGCACGGTTGAAGTTCGCCAAAGAACACAGAAATTGGACAACAGATGACTGGAAACGTGTAGTGTGGTCAGACGAATCAAAATTTAATCGGTTTCAGTCTGATGGAAAACAATACTGCTGGCGCCGCCCTGGGGAGACCATTCAAAGGCACCATGTCAAAGAAACAGTGAAGCATGGTGGAGGGAGTGTCATGGTATGGGGTTGCTTCACATGGTGGCACGTTGGCCCACTGCACAAAATCGATGGAATAATGAAGAAAGAAGATTATTTGAACATTTTGCAGACTCATCTTTCCGATTTTGTCGATAGAAGTGCCTATCCTGCACAAAATCGATGGAATAATGAAGAAAGAAGATTATTTGAACATTTTGCAGACTCATCTTTCCGATTTTGTCGATAGAAGTGCCTATCCTGAGGAGGAAGTCATATTTCAACACGATGGTGACCCAAAGCACACGGCCAAGATCGTGAAGGAATGGCTTACCGAACAAAGCTTTCAATTGATGCAGTGGCCAGCACAAAGTCCCGACCTCAATCCAATTGAGAATTTGTGGTCAATCGTGAAAAGACGGTTGGGACAATACCAATCAGCCCCAACGAACTTGGACGAGCTTTGGCAGCGAGTACAGCGGGAATGGCAGAATATTCCAAATGAAGTCATAGAGCATTTGGTGGAAAGCATGCCTAAACGTGTAGAACATGTTTTACGTAATAAAGGGCTATAGACGAAATACTAAAAATAAGCTCTATCCTTAAAGTATTTGAAAGGTGCAAAATTGAGTACATTGGAGTTGTTTTTGTTTTATTTGTTTTTTTCTTCGAATTTGTTGTTTTCCGTTTTGATTTATAAACCTTTTTGCTAAGAATTGAACATGAAATAAAGGTCAACCATCTTTTTTTTATTTGCTTTGTTATTTCTATTCTTATGCAGTAATAAGTGCACGAAGTACAAACATGTACTCATTTATGCTCCCCACTGTATGTATGTACATAGCAACGAAAATATATTTTTCTTGTACTAATCCGTTCAGGTAAGGCAAATTGCCGCTGTTGTTTTTTCACTACTTGAGTAGATCAGCGTCCCGAAGAAGCGGTGCCTCTTCTAGATAACGCTACTCTTGCATGTGACTGGGCCGTTCCGAATGGTTTTAATAAATAATTTTTTATCAAAAGCAAAATAACTTTTGTTAACTACATACAATCATGTGATGAACGGTATAGTTGTCGGTTATGCTAGTTAATACCGTAGTTTTATTATTTTCAATTTTTATGTACATATAATACATTATACTAGCTTTCACTGAATGAAATCCAGTAAATTTATTATATAACGCAATAAGACTTCTTCGTATAACCTCTATTCTCAGAACAACGTCTCTTAGTTTAAGGTCTTCGCTGTCGTTCTGCCGCCGTAGTCATACCGATCCTACCGTTTATCTCTCTCTCTCCCTACTTTCCTCTCTAAAGGCAGCACTGCCAGGCATTAAACATTTTTATTAATTCAAAAAAGAGACAATATAGTTAGTTATAAATCTGATTCCGATTCGCCTGTTTGAGGCTGTGCTTGTCCTTAGATGAGAATTCGCGCAACAAATGTGAGTACGTTTTCAAGAACTTGAAGAAATCATTGCATGTGTCATTTTATTTTGTACCTTTTCACCACCTTATTTGACAGCCAATATCACATGTGTCTCAAAGCGTCTTGTTTGAGATAAAAGAGTAAGTTCAGCATGTGCACGATTGTGATAGTATATAATGCTCATTCCAAATATTTAAATTGCTAGTTTCTGAAAAATTTGAATCTCGGTTTCTAAAGTCGGAAAATTAAAAACTGTATTATTAACTTTAATTTTTTAAAAGGCTGGAATTAGATGAGCTATTGGTGTATGGTGCAATATTTTATTAAATAATTATAAAAATAATAACTTAAAATCAGTTGATTGTACTATAAAAAGAAAGCTTTTAACAGTATTAAATAAGTAGTTGTAGTACAACTTTATACAATACTAGCCGATACCACATTATACCATATATCCCTTCCCGCGTTTTAAGCCGTTAATGAGTAGAAATAAACTTTCAATTTCTCATATTAATTTTTCAAGGCGTCCCCGTAAACAACATACCTGGCGACGGCAGTATTTCTTTCCCCGCTAGTTGTAGCTCACAACACAAGATCAAGGATATACACACAAATATACATGTGTATGTACTCACATGTGTAAATGATTTCCTGCCAAATAGGTAGGATTATGTATCGTAGAATATTTGTGTTCAAGTAAATGCGACTACAACAAAAAATATTTCCATCAAATACATACATACATGAATAGACACCGTGCTGAGTGAAGAAAAGTAGCACAAAGAAAAATGAAAAAAACTACCCTTGTACAACTGGGCAAAACAAAAACAACACACGATCACAACACGATGTGTGCCGCTGACTACGGTTGCGCCTTACTATAAATAGCAAAACTTTGACGCCCTGTATCTTGGCCCACAGTCATAATTTTGAAAATCGGTAAAACACGTGTTTAATTATTTCTGTTCTAGAATATACCCACCAAATTTCAATTCCAAAGTCCAATTTAAATTTTTTTTTTCATACAAACTTGAAAACCCTGTAACACCCTGTAAAAGGTGAGTTTCCAAAAATCCCTTCTTAGTGGGTGTCTACGCCACAAAAGGAAACTACTGTCCAAATTCCAAGTTTCTAGCACCAGCCGTTTGGGCTGTGCGCCTATCTCTGGGTCAGTCAGTCAGTCAGTCAGGACAAAGAGTTTTATATATATAGATGTATGTTAATATTGTCATAAATTGTTGAGTAATAATGTTGATTTTTTAAAGCTTTAACTAATATGAATAATATGGATCATTTATGTTCTGTTATGTTTCCATAGTTATTTGTTTCGTTATGTTTGTGAAATAATTTATTTACATATGTACATATATGCATATTTGTTTAATCCTAATGCATGCAATAAAATTTTTATTCAGTTCTTTGTTTGAATTAACAACTAAACTTTTATTTTTATTAACAAAATCATGTTTACCTTATTTAAATACAAGTTGCAATAAATATTCGAGTGAATATTCTCTTTGTCTTCTTTGTCAAACGGTTGCATTTGGTTATATCGGTCTTCAGTTTTTGATTGCTAATGTGCTAATTCCTGAGGAAAATAAGTTGAATTGAGAAGGAATTTACTTTAAAGTTATTCAACTTCCTACCTCAACAACCGCATAGGTAGATTTCACCGGGATGTGTAATGTCATTTTTTCGTTTTTCTTCCACCGATAAGTAAACGTTTGGGCGAAATCAATTTGATTTCATACATATTTTTCCTAGTTCAAGCAGTTGTAAGCACTATAGAACAAAGTTGGGTTTCCAATTGATTACCGCACAAAAATCTATCAAACCACACCAAACATTTTCTTGAAAAATAGGCGGTTCGTACAAAATAAGATAAACTATCATGTTTTGTACCATAATATTGCAACATCAATAAAGAAAAAGTAACTTTTCATTAAAAAAAACACGAAAATTAAAAACCCAAAAGTCGTCTTGGCTTCCTAAGAATATTGCCATACAAATAATAACACAAACAACACATTCTTTAAAATTTAACTTTAAATTTAACTCGGTTTACAAAAAATAACATAAACTATTATATTTTGAACTACAATATAGCAAAGTCATCTAATATAAAGTAACTTTTCATTCAAGAAATTCGAGAAATAAAAACCTGTGGCATTTGACATTTTTGCCGAGCATTACGGCATGTTTCACTTACAGGAGGCGCTGGCCGGGCGGTGCATACTTCTTCTTTTTTGTTGTTATGAGGTAATTGTGAAGGACGCAGCACGCAAGCGCCACTTTCTTCGTCTTCGAAGCTTCTAAATGAATAGGCTTTCTTAGCACGCGAAAACGTGCTGACATAATGCCGATAAAGTTTTCTATAATGCGACGAGTATGGCTCAGTCGGTAATTATAGACGCGCTGCACCATCGTGAGATTACGTTGGGAGTATGGCTTCATAACATTCGGCCTTAAAGCGAACGCATCGTTCAGCTACGAGAGCGTATGGAATTGGCAATTGTTGGCCGGGCAGTTTTTGCGGTAGTGGCAAGTGACACTGATTGGTGCCCATCGCTTGTGCAAAACTGCAACGGTGGAAAACACCACCATCTAAAAAGCGTTCATTACGACCAATGTCGACGTACAGAAGTTTATACTCCGCATCCGCGATCCAGAATTTGGCGGTGCGACCATCACCACATGTTTCATATCGACTTCGCCGATGCAGTTGGGAAATTTCCACCTCTCATTGAATTAGTGAGGAACCGCTTTCCAACCCTCTGGTGATCTCGGCATCTGAAATAATGAAAAGTAATAAATTCAACTGAAAATCCACAGGATCGCACGAATTTGAAATGAATTAATAAATTGAAATGCAAACCTGGAAGTATTCGCCCATAGGCACTTCGAAAATTACTTCTAGCACCGCCGACATGATGAGCGAACTGGTTGGCTGCTGTATGCGGAAAAGGTACGCCAGCGAACGGAAGTTATCTACGGGGGACAGGTAGCGAAGCGTTAATATAAGGCGACCCGCCGCAGGTATGCTTTTCCGCATCACTGTATTCTGTTTTTTAATGAGCGGCGACACCAACGCACTGTTAACATTGCACCAGACCCGAAGCGGTTAAATTTGCACTCATCACTAAATAGGACTGTTTTCCACTTATTTGCACTCCAAAGTAGATGTTCTTTAGCAAATTTTAGACGTGTCAGATGATTTGCTTTTGAAAGACATTGTTTTTCAGCTGTTTTGCGCGTTGACGTTCCAATCGATAATTTAAAGATTATGTTATCACATTAGGCAAGTGTTGAATGTGATGTGAAGACTTTGGTGACCATCTTGAACACAGAAGCAAACCGATAGAGAAAAAACGTCGACAACAAATTTTAGAAATTCTGAAATTCAAAAAAAAAAAAACCCATTATTTTGAAGGCAATTAAAATACGCCACCGGCAGAGATTGATTTGGGTGTAGGTGAGCCTCTACAATTAGTTAAAAAACGAATAAAGCACCGAACGCATATATATCATTTGCAGCAACGCACCAGCACTTTCTGGGAAAAAGAAGTAGTCGAGAACGATGAAGAATATTTTAAGACACACTTCAGAATGTGCCGCCGCACTTTTGACATTCTCTGTGACGAGTTGAGAAGTCTGCAAAAAAAAGACACCAATTACAGAAAATGTATCCTATTAAGGAAGAGAGTAGCAATCGCAATATATGCCTTCGGAGGATCGTCGGCTGAATACAGAACGATTGCATTTGTCTTCGGCGTAGGAATAGCCTCGGTAATAAATAGTGTCTCTGATTCCCTAAATAAACTGAAATCAGAATTCCTCGAATTCAAAAACACGCATAGACTTAATATTATTAATAATAAAAGTAAAATTAAATCGATCAACGATGCTAAAGCTGATTCGCAAATTATTACTCGCACTCGTCTAAAGTTAAAGGTGAATGAACCCTCATGCCGTTCTTCCTCTAAGATCGGAATTATTAACGCCTCTTCTCCTGCCACAACGAAATCAAGTGCTCTAAACTCTAATAAAAATTGCTCATCTATCTCTCTTCATAAAACTAAATCTAAAACCGCAAATACAAATGCTGAAATTAGCATAAATCAAGAGAGTGATACGATTTCCACTCTACAAGTTAATGTTGATCACAATGTTTCTCCGGGCATTGCTTCTGAAACCGTGTGCCCTGATCTTACTTCTTTTGTTGCAATTAACGGAGTGGGAGAGAAATGCACTGCCGACAAAGTCATCTGTTCGCCCACAGCTGATGTTGCTGGTGGAGCCGTTATTGCTAGTGCTGCTGATGTTGCTGCTGTTTCGGTTGTTGCTGGTATTCCTGTTGTTGCTGGTGTTGCTAATGCTGAGGATGTTGCTGCAGTTTCTGTTTTTGCTGGTATCCCCGCTGTTGCTGGAGTTATGGATGCTGCTGGTGTTGTGGATGCTGCTGGCGGCGCTGTTGCTGCTGATGTTACTACCCTAAATGCTTCTGATGAAAATATCACAGAAAAGTGGATAACTGTGGCTAGTAATGCTAGCAAAAATCGGAAAGTTGTTGTGGGTAACAATAGTGATACTTGCTCCAACATTGAGGTGGTAAGAAAGCTGAGATGGTTTCACTTATCTAGTTTTCGCCCAACCACAACTCCCCAAGCTATATTGAAATTTGCCGCCTCCAAGCTTGAGATTAATTCGGACTGGAGAAATTGTTGAAAATCTTCGATTTGTTAATTTTAAAATCGGGATTCCTACGGATCATGCTGATAGAATCTTTGTATCTAACTTCTGGCCAGACGGCGTTCGAGTTCGATTTTTTACATTTGAGTCAAAAAACTCGTCGCCCGAAAGAGAAGTCAACCAAACATAGGCCATAATGATGTTATTGTCTCACCTGTACCTGTATCTACTACTACGGCTTTCGCGGATGTCTATGCTATGGTGGCTACTACTACTCCTATTAACGATGCCGTCGCAAACGTTGCTGTCGCTATTGTTGGTGATAATAACGTAAACTGCTCCGTAACTGAAATCAATGCCGAAGCTGCCTCAAATGCTGCCGAATGTTATAAATTTAGCATGTACTACCAAAACTCCGGAGGGATAAGAACCAGATTGGATAAATTAGATTCTTACTTCTCTTCCCGTGACTATGATCTAGTAGTTCTAACAGAAACTTGGGTTAATATCGATCATTTAAATGCTGAAATGTTTGATGAAAGTAAATATGAGGTCTTCCGCAAAGATCGCTGTCACATTAAAACTGGTCTTACTAGAGGTGGAGGAGTTCTTATAGCTGTCGGGACGCATATATCCGCCGAAGAAATTCCATTGAATTTAGATTTGCCCACCCACGATGTGGATTTATTAATTGTCAAAGTGTCGCCTACCAAACATACTCATATTTATATTATTGTCAGCTACATCCGCTCAGGTAGCTCCCTAGAGATGTATGAATTATATTTATCCAATCTGGGCTCTTTTTTGAGTAGAGTACACAGTAACGAGCACATTATTTGTTTGGGTGATTTTAATGTTGGTAATATTTTGTGGAATCTTGATTTGGATGATAAATATTTAGTCCCATTTAATGTCCGATCCAATATCGAAATCGCGGTTACCGATCTTTTTAATCAGTTTGATCTAGTTCAAATTAATAATTTTCGAAATAGTTTAAATCGCCAATTGGATCTGATATTTGTGGATAAAGAATTAGTTACTTATATTGACATGGTTGAGGATCGTGTTATTAAAAACACTATTCATCATGTTAGTGTCTATCTTGAAATCACACTTCTTGATTTTATCAAGAATATAAATATCCAAAGCGAAAAAGTATTTGATTTCAATCGCGCTGATTTTAATGCAATCAATGGTTTCCTTTCTGCTATCCCTTGGGGGAATCTGCTCCTAGGTAATGATCTCAGTCATGCGTACGATATTTTCATACAACAATTAAAACGGGCATTAGAACAGTTTATTCCTAAGAAAACTATTAAGAGAAACTTAAATCGTCCTTGGTTTAATAAAATATTATCCTGCTCTAAGAATAGAAAGAACAAAGCTTATAAATTGTATAAAGAAAATAAAAAAAATCCTTATTTCCGGTTTAAATACCTTCAATGTCTAAAAGAATTTGATTTTCTTAATAAATTTCTTTATAACAGTTATGTCTTGTCAACTGAATCTAAAATCAAAAATAACAGCAAACATTTTTGGACCTTTATTAATAATAAAAGGAAGTCAATCGGTCTCCCTAACCGAATGCAATACCTTGATAAAACGTCAAGCGATGTTAGTACCATTTGCAACTTTTTTGCGGATTATTTTAAATCCGTCTATTGCTCTTCATCTCCGGTAGTCCTTTATGAGGATCCCCCTGCGAATATAACCGACGTAGGGAGCCTGCAGTTAAGTTATTCAGATGTTTTCATTGCCTTAAACAGTTTAGAAGTCAACAAGGGAGTTGGTCCAGATGGGATCTCTCCCTTTCTTTTGAAACATTGTGCCTCATCTCTTGCTCTGCCTTTGTGCATGATTTTTAATTTATCCCTTAGAACGGGTAAATTCCTAAATGGATGGAAAGTATCTTTTATATCGCCAATTTTTAAGTCCGGAGCTAAACAAAAAGTTTCTAATTACAGGCCTATAAGCAAGTTGTCAGTCATCCCTAAAATTTTTGAAAAGATTGTGTGTGGCAAACTTAACTTTCTTGTCAAAGAAACCATATCCGCTTTTCAGCATGGATTTGTCCAAGGTAGATCAACTGCTACAAATTTAGCTATTTTATGCGAAAAAGCTATCAATAACTTTGAACTTGGTTATCAGACCGATATCATTTTCACTGATTTCGCCAAAGCCTTTGATAGAGTGAACCATAAGTGCTTGATCCACAAGCTCAGACTGATTGGATTCCATTCCACCTTTCTTGATTGGATTACCGCTTACCTTTATGGCCGTACCCAGTTTGTCAAAATTGGACTTTGTCTATCTGAACCCATCACAGTGTCGTCTGGGGTCCCTCAAGGAAGCCATATTGGTCCGCTGCTTTTTCTACTATTCGTCAATGACATTCCTTCATACTTTACGAATTCCACATGCTTATTATTCGCCGACGACTTAAAACTCTTTCGGACCATTAAAACAGTGGATGATTGCTTGCTTCTTCAAGAGGATCTTAATAGTCTTGCGAGATGGTGCAAACACAACCTTTTGGACTTAAATGTATCCAAGTGTCAAAGCCTCACTTGTTCCAGGTGTGAAAATCCGATATCCTTCGTTTATCAAGTCGACAACGCTCAATTGGAAAAAGTATGCTCGAAAAAGGATCTTGGTGTTATATTGGATACACAACTTAATTTTAATTTGCATGTGGATTACATCGTAAGTAAGGCTTTCAGAATGCTTGGCGTTATTAGGCGAAATACAAAGGAATTCTCTGATCCTTACGCACTAAGGGCACTTTATTTTTCTTTAGTTAGATCAATTTTAGACTACTGCAGTTCAATCTGGAATCCTTTCTACGCTAACCATTCTCTGAGGATAGAAAGGGTCCAGAAATGTTTTACGAGGTTCGCTTTTAAAAAGCTGAGGTGGAACATAGATACGCCTACCTATTTAACTCGTTGCCTCTTGTTCAATCTGCTAACTCTTGAAGACAGACGTAGGTATTTTTGTATTATGCTGATTAGAGATATAATTAATTATTGTATAAATTGCCCCTATCTATTAGAGCGAATAAACTTTTATTTCCCTGGAAGGATTCTGCGTGTGAGATTCCACTTTAGAGCACATTTCCACAGAACAAACTATGGCAGAAATGAACCTATTGAGCGTTGCATCAGGGAAGTCAATTTAGTAATTGATGCGTTGGATATTTTTGAAAATTGTTCGAGAGAATCATTTAAAAGAAAATTAATGTTAATGCTCTTCCATAGTAATTAACAAATTGTTATTTATGTACGTTAACCTTTCTTTCTTGTTTTTTTTATATTGTTATTTTTAATATTAGTTTTAAGTTGTCTAACAGAGCCTGTAACTCTAATTGACTAATAAATAAATAAATAAATAAATAAATAAATTGTTAAAACATTTTGCCAAAAAGTTTAGCATGTTCTACAGCCAAAATATCTATGCTCCTATCCACTTACGGAGAGTTTGGTTTCCCTCAATGTTTGTATAGGTACCTAATAAATCCTATCCTATCCTATCCTATCCTATCCTATCCTATCCTATCCTATCCTATCCTATCCTATCCTATCCTATCGTATCCTATCCTATCCTATCCTATCCTATCCTATCCTATCCTATCCTATCCTATCCTATCCTATCCTATCCTATCCTATCCTATCCTATCCTATCCTATAATATCCTATCCTATCCTATATAGGATATCCTATCCTATCCTATCCTATCCTATCCTATCCTATCCTATCCTATCCTATATAGGATATCCTATCCTATCCTATCCTATCCTATCCTATCCTATCCTATCCTATCCTATCCTATCCTATCCTATCCTATCCTATCCTATCCTATCCTATATAGGATATCCTATCCTATCCTATCCTATCCTATCCTATCCTATCCTATCCTATCCTATCCTATCCTATCCTATCCTATCCTATCCTATCCTATATAGGATATCCTATCCTATCCTATCCTATCCTATCCTATCCTATCCTATCCTATCCTATCCTATCCTATCCTATCCTATCCTATCCTATCCTATCCTATCCTATCCTATCCTATCCTATCCTATCCTATCCTATCCTATCCTATCCTATCCTATCCTATCCTATCCTATCCTATCCTATCCTATCCTATCCTATCCTATCCTATCCTATCCTATCCTATCCTATCCTATCCTATCCTATCCTATCCTATCCTATCCTATCCTATCCTATCCTATCCTATCCTATCCTATCCTATCCTATCCTATCCTATCCTATCCTATCCTATCCTATCCTATCCTATCCTATCCTATCCTATCCTATCCTATCCTATCCTATCCTATCCTATCCTATCCTATCCTATCCTATCCTATCCTATCCTATCCTATCCTATCCTATCCTATCCTATCCTATCCTATCCTATCCTATCCTATCCTATCCTATCCTATCCTATCCTATCCTATCCTATCCTATCCTATCCTATCCTATCCTATCCTATCCTATCCTATCCTATCCTATCCTATCCTATCCTATCCTATCCTATCCTATCCTATCCTATCCTATCCTATCCTATCCTATCCTATCCTATCCTATCCTATCCTATCCTATCCTATCCTATCCTATCCTATCCTATCCTATCCTATCCTATCCTATCCTATCCTATCCTATCCTATCCTATCCTATCCTATCCTATCCTATCCTATCCTATCCTATCCTATCCTATCCTATCCTATCCTATCCTATCCTATCCTATCCTATCCTATCCTATCCTATCCTATCCTATCCTATCCTATCCTATCCTATCCTATCCTATCCTATCCTATCCTATCCTATCCTATCCTATCCTATCCTATCCTATCCTATCCTATCCTATCCTATCCTATCCTATCCTATCCTATCCTATCCTATCCTATCCTATCCTATCCTATCCTATCCTATCCTATCCTATCCTATCCTATCCTATCCTATCCTATCCTATCCTATCCTATCCTATCCTATCCTATCCTATCCTATCCTATCCTATCCTATCCTATCCTATCCTATCCTATCCTATCCTATCCTATCCTATCCTATCCTATCCTATCCTATCCTATCCTATCCTATCCTATCCTATCCTATCCTATCCTATCCTATCCTATCCTATCCTATCCTATCCTATCCTATCCTATCCTATCCTATCCTATCCTATCCTATCCTATCCTATCCTATCCTATCCTATCCTATCCTATCCTATCCTATCCTATCCTATCCTATCCTATCCTATCCTATCCTATCCTACTAATATTATCCTACTAATATTATAATTGTGAAAGCTTGGATGTTTGGATGTTTGTTACCACGTATCGCCTAAATGGCTAGACGGATTTACATGAAACTTCGTGAGTAATTAATCTGTATTATTCAATTAACACGTCGGCTTAATTTTTATTTCTAAAAATACATGCTTTCTAAGGAAACAGCCATTTATTTGTGTCCATAGAAAACCACTGACCTGCGCCATTCAGCCAGCAGCATATCGGATCGATCGCAAATCGTGATCGTGTGTTGCTTCTGCTTAAGGGTTTTTTTTCCTTCTTTTTTTTTTGTTGCTTTTTTATTTCTCTCTTTGCCTCGAAATGATCGTTGCCTCTTAATGATCGTTTTCAATAAAGTGAGACACATCGGTTCGTGATCGTGTGTTGGTTTCATTCCTCTTTATTCTGCGTTGTTGTTTTTTTTTTGTTTCTGAGGAGAGGGTGACGATTTGGCGGTTGGTATCAGAGTATATCTACTTACAGTGAGTAGGGACACTCTCTCTACATATGCATTCCTACTATTACAAAGTAAAACGCACAACAAAAACGTCCAATAAGCGAAAGCAGATCAAAAGTATTCATTTTTACCCTTATTTGCGATCGCCTTGAATAAAGAGAGCCCGCAATATATTTTACCTAAATCACCACATGCGACTGCCTGTGTAAGATATATAAATGTGTTTTTTCATAATGCTTTTCTAAAGGCGGGTTGACTTGATCGTCAGTGTGGTAGTTTTCTCCCTCTATGTGAAATTGGATTCATATTCGTTGGGTTGTTTACATTTTTTTCGCACGTCTTTTTAAAGGCGTGTTGACTTGAATTTCTTATCAGCTTTTTCGGGTCTTCTATCCCTTTTTCACTGCCGTTTTTCTTATTGGCGTCTATTTCTCGTGTCTGTGATTCTACTGATAACAATTTTTAAAAAACACGTGGAGAGTGTCCCTACTCACTGTAAGTAGATAAATTAATTTATTTATTTATTATTTTATTTAAAAAAAATTTATTTTTCACACTTGTTGCCTTCGCGGCTACTTAAAAAACTAACATTCAAAAATTACTTCTAATTTAACCTAACCTCGGTTCGCCAATCGCCAGTTGCATCTCAGGTGCAACATCAGCGAATTCCTTCACGTACTGTCTGCGCGTGGCTGCAGCGTCCGTGGGAGTCACTGTGTGTGCAACCTGATCTGTTTGTTTGTCTTCGATGTTATCTTGTTTCGGTGTTGTTGACGTTAACTCTTCCTCCCTTAAGCCTCAAACGTCCTCGTTTGACCTTTAGAACAAGGATATTTGACTGATCCTGGAGATGCTGGGAACTCTTTGCTCTAGAGTTTGGTGATTCTGGTTAGGCCTTTCAGGATGAATTGTTAGATCTGCAGCATTGGTGCCTGGTTGTATGATCGTGGTAAGTTCCGCTTTCTTAGTTCTTCTTGATCTGTAGCTTTTGGCGATGTAGACCAATAATGCGGTGATGACTATGGCTGACAATCCAAAGTTGCCAAAATGTTTTATCCTGTTTTCTGTTTCTAGTAGTTTGATAAAATGCGTGTTGTTAAGGTGTAATTCTTTGATCATCTGAAGGGAGAGTATTTCTTCGAAGTTAAGCTCATTCGAAAGCGGTTGCACTATTGCTGGTAAAGGTTTGGTAAAGGATATCTCCGTTGAGGTGTAGGTTGTTTTGTCGATTGTGATGGAAGTGTTATGGAATTGGATAATGAATGTTCCCGTTAAATTCACTGGCTTGTTGTCTATTAGAATCGTCCCATCGTATTGGTTAAGGAATAGAGTTCCACTGGAGATTTTTTCTACTGCGATGACATGCTGGTTGTTGATTTTCGTACAGGTGGATGGTTGTCCTTTTAGGAGGTTAGGTAGGCATGAAGAGTTACTAATATTAATATAATTCCTATTACTACAAATTGACAACTCGTTGTATGTATTACAATTATTTTTCAAACCATATATTCTATCGTTACAGTTTAGTATTGAGTTGTATATTGTTTTGTTGATAAACATTCCTTTCTTTATTGGTCTTACTAACAATTTCTTACATTTTTCACTTTCTGTTATAGGTAGATTTATTATAAAGATAACAGCTGTTTCGTTGATAGCTATTCTTACATTACTAAATTCTAATGCCTCCTCAACACTTAGGAATGGCATATTTTCTTTTATTAAAATTTCTTCGATTACTTTAATTTCTGTGCCTGACAAAATGTATGAATTAACTATATTGGCCTTAGCCCATTGCACAGCGTAATCTATATTGAGGATTTCATTTTTGATGACATTTATTTTATTTCTAATTGTATTCATATATTCGTTATAAAAGTCGTCTTTATTTTTAGCAAGTTTTATAATTTTATTTGCGATTTCTGTTAAGGTATTTATTCTCTTAATTGTATCCCTATTAATAACCAATTGCTTGTTACTATTTTCGGAAAGTTCATTTATTTTCCCGCTTATAATTTTGAGATCCTCGTGATCAGGGGAGCCTGCGACCCATTTCCAAGCTGTGCCCAAAAAGTCTAATGATTTTTTACTCGTTTTGCAGGCTTAAGCCTGTTTATGCTATCTTGTATAATTTCTAGGTCATGTATTATAAAAGGATAGAGTGAGTTATGAGTATTAGAGCTAAAATTTTTTTTGATTGCTGAGTATACGTCGTCTACGAATTTCTGGTAAGTTCCTAAGTCGATTACATGTATTATCTTGAAATTTCCTTTTTGAAGTCTGGCTGTTCCTGAATTTAATGTCAAAAGTTGGGCGTTTGTGTAGTCTAAAATCTGATGTTCGCCTTTGGCAAAAGCCAGAAGTAGGAGTCTGAAAAAAAGTAATTTTCGCTAGGTCAATTTCGGATATGATTTTTATATACTATCTTTCCACTTTCTGTCAAAACTGTGGTGTTCCTGTCTTCTTTGACGGTTTCTTCTCTATATCTACTTGAAAGTTTTGTTCCTAGTCTTTTATTTTGTTTTACGTAAATTATTTGTCCTGGAAGGTATTGTTTACATTTATGCCGTTTTTTATTGTGATATTTAATATCGGTTTTCTGTTTTTTCATAAGTTTCTCTGCGTTTGCCTGTCTTGTCCTGTCATAGTCGTCTGGGCCAAAGGTAACGCTGCGGCCGAAGAATAAGTCAACTGGTTTTTTCTCTGTGGTTGAGTGGATGGTATGGTTGTATTCGTTAACTGATTGTTCCAGCAGTTCTTCGAAATTTCGATGCCTATTTTCTTCTTTAAGACATCTCATTATTTCCGCCAATGTTGAGTGGAATCGTTCCACTTGTCCATTAGCTTCGCTTCTGTAGGGTGGTGTCGTGTAGACATTTATTTTTAGTTCATCTTTCATCATGAATAAAATCGAAGTTGAATTTAGGGATGGCTCGTTATCGATGACTACCGATTTAGGTACACCGAAGAAAAATAGTAAGTCTCGTAATGGTCGTCTGATGTCCTCTATAGCCCTGCTTTTCAGAAGTACAGTTCGCGCATATTTCGTAAATTTATCAAGTGCGGTAAGTACCAAGCGTTTTTCTGTGATAAAAATGTCGAAATGCACGGTATGTCCTGGGAAATTAGGGATCGGGGTTTCGTCGAGTTCAGGCTGATTTGGGTGCCTTTCGTATTTGCTTCTTTTGCATATAGAACAGATGTTCGTTATTCGTTTTATCTTACTCATCATGGAAGGGAAGTAGTATTTCTGAAGGATTTGAAGTCGGTTTTCCTTTGCATTTCTATGAGCGCGGTTATGAGTTTCAATTACGATAGTCTCTTGGTCTTGTTCGTTAGTTACGTCGTGAACTTGTAATCGTGAGAATCTTATTTTATAAGTTTTGAAGTGAATGGGGTAGATGTCCTGTATCATCCCCATAATTGCTTCTTGGGTGGTTATGCAGTTTATGACTGATGGGTTAAGTATTTTTTTTAGAATTGACAGAATTGTTGAAGGGCTATAAGCAGGTTCTGTAATGATATGTCTATGGTAACCGGGAAAAACGATATTGAACGTCTTACTGGATGAGTTATCTACGTTGAGGAATATCTGATTTTTAAAGGCGTTAATGGGTATTTCAACGCTAGGGATAAGATGTTGTGAGGAGCTTTCGTCGCTCTGTAGTGTAGGTGTTAGAGAATGTAGAGGAGTATTTTTTGGAGGACGGGAAAGGGCGTCGGCGACAACGTTAGTTTTACCGGGTTTGTACTGGATATCGTAGTTATATTCCTCCAAAATAGCTTTCCAGCGTTTCATCTTACTATTGTTATTTTTATTACTGAGCGCGTACGTCAGTGGCTGGTGGTCTGTGAAGATGCTAACTCTAGCTGAACCGTAAAGGTAGTTTCGAAGGCTGTTGAGCGACCAAATAATCGCTAACATCTCCTTCTCATTAGTAGCATAGTGCTCTTCTGTACTATTCAAGGTTCTGGAGATAAAAGTGATCGGTCTGTCATCTTGAGAGAGGACAGCTCCGATAGCGTAGTTTGATGCGTCGGTCGTTAACTGGAAAGGTTTCTTGAAATCTGGGTACATGAGAATAGTGTCTTGAGACACAAGCGCATTCTTGATTTTATTAAATGATTCGGTGGCTTCTTCGTTAAAAGTGATTTTAGTTTTGCTCGACATATGTTTGGACACACGTCCATCCTGCCCTCTTAAAAGGGTTGTGAGGGGTTTCGCCAACTTAGCGTAATCCCTTACAAACCTACGGTAATAACCGGACAACCCTAGGAAAGATCGAAGATCTTTTAACGTTTGCGGGCATGGAAAGTTGAGGATTGCATCCACTTTAGCTGGATTTGTACTAATTCCATCGGTTGAAATAATAAAACCTAGGAATTCTACCTCTTGTTTGAAAAACTTACACTTGTCGAGTTGAACCTTCATGTTCGCCTCTTCGAGTGTTTTGAAAATTGCTCTCAGGTTTGCTAGATGGGTTTGTTCATCTATGCTGAATATGATGATATCGTCGATGTAAACGAAACATATTTTACCAATATGTTCGCGAAGGATATCGTCAAGTGCGCGTTGGAAGATAGAGGGAGCATTTTTCAGACCGAATGGTAGCCTGGTAAACTCGAATTTTGCACTGTTAATGGAAAATGCGGTTTTCTCGATATCAGATTCTCTGAGGGGGATTTGGTGAAACCCACTTTTTAAATCGATAACGGAAAAAAACTTGTTTCGTCCTAACTGCGCGAGCACTTCATTAATATCTGGGATCGGGTAGCGATCGGGGATGGTAAATGAATTAAGCTTTCTATAGTCTATTACTAGCCTATATTGCTTATTCCCATCGGAGTCCGCCTTTTTGGGGACAATCCATACCGGAGAGTTGTATGGTGATTTGGACGGTCTTATTATACCGTCATTAACGAGTTGCATGGTCTGTTTTTCCACTTCGTCCTTGAGAGACGCGGGATATGGGTAAAACCTAGTATACACTGGTGTATCTGAGGTTGTTCTTATCTCGCCGCAGACTTTAGTGGTGTAGGTAAGCTTCTCGTCGGGGCTAGAGAATAGATTGGGACATTCCCGAATTAGGGATTCAATTGAATCTTTTTGGGACTTCGAAAGTTGTCTAAGCTCTTCGCCTAAGTTATTAACTGCCTGAGATGGCTGCTGCTTTATTCTCACTTTAACGTTGTTCGAGATGAACATAACATTTCTGTTAGCATGGATCACGGCGGATAACTCTTTGAGGCTATCGTTGCCGAGAATTCCATCGAATGTTTTCAAATTTGGAAGAAGGAAAAATTTGAGATCAATATGATTCTGATCAAAGAGGTTCAGAAACATATGGTGCGTTATGCTGACGTCGCCTGCTATTGAAGTTGCAAGGAAAGGTTTATTATTTGGGAGTGGTTTAGATACTAGACGCGGGTGTATATAATTTTTGCTAGAACCGGTGTCTATCAAAAATTTCAGAATTTCGCCACTCTTCGTCTTACACTCAAAAAAGGGTAAGGAAGAGTCAGTCAGCCTAAAAAATGTATATTACTATATTCTGTAGACTGTTCTTCGGGATATCCGTCAAAAGGCGGGGTAAATTCAAAATTTTCTGTTTCGGGATTCTGAGTAGCATTGTCAGAGTCAATGGGAGGTTCAAATTCAAAATGAGCAGAAGGCTCAAGCTCTGGTTCTATATGATAGTTAGGTTGCTGGGTTTTAAAGAATTGGGGTGGCCTAAATTGTTGTTTGTTCTGGAAGTTTATCTGTCCGATTTGTTTATTCGGACCTTGGCTTATTGGTTCGCTCTTAATTTGGTTTTGGATGGCATTGTTGTTAAAATTTGGTCTTGGCTGATAACTATTTCTGTTGAAATTTGCGCTCTGTTGCGGGGAAGTAAAGTTTTGTCGAGGGTTGAAACCATTATAATTTCTGTTAAAGTTCGCGTTTTGTTGTTGGGAATTAAAGTTTTGACGAGGGTCGAAACCATTATAGTTTCTGTTAAAATTCGCGTTTTGTCGTTGGGTATTAAAATTTTGCTGAGGGTAACTAAAGGTTTGTTGGGTATTGAATCCATTATATGGTTGTATCTGAGGGGAGTATGATGCCTGGGGGGAGTACTGTTGCCTATAGGGTTGTACAGATTTTTGAGGATTGAATGGCGGTCTAGGGAAATTAGGTTTTTTATATGCTCCTTGGTTGTTTTGGACGTAATTAGTCCTGAAGTGTTGGTTTTCCAACTTTAAACATAAGTGCAGAGCCTGTGGCAGATCTGCGGGCTCTCTAATACCCAGTAATCTAGGTAAATCGCCTTTAAGTCCCCTGATGAAAGTGTCAAGGGCTTTGTCGCGATATGTTTGAGTGAGTAGTGACATCGATTCGGAGCTAATGGTCATACAGGAAATTTTACTCAAAATAAGGGAGAGATGCGAGTAAACCGTTTGGTAGAAGGTTTGTATGGTGTTACTTCCTTGGACTAGGGAAGTCATCTGGTATTCCAGAGTAGACACGTCACGCTTGTCCGCGTAGTGCATTGCTAAGCATTGGCAAATGCTTACCCAATTTAGAGGGGTATTATAGGATTCAAGGGCTGCATCAGCCTGTCCAATAATCTTATTTCGGACTACGTTTAGTATGCCGAAGTACTTAGGTGTTCCCCTGATGGGCTCGTAAATCTGTAGGACACGCTCCACGCTTTTTTTCCATGAGGAAAATTCACATGGATCGCCAGAGAAATTGCGGAGACATCGTACCACGTCAGGTATTTTGTCCAAGTCGTCAAGTCTGTCTCGATATTCCGGTGCAATAGTTTGGTCTACGCCGGGGGAGCGCTGAGCATTCGGATTTAATACACTCTGTACAAGGTTTTGGCCTTGTTGGTCAAGAATACGACAAACTATGGATGAGACTAAAGCATCTAATTCGGGGGTCGATCTTACTTCTGGACCATCAGGATGAGAGGAGCTTGACTGGTAGGAAGTGTTTGCGTCAGAGATAGGAGGAACGAGGTTAATGGGATTAGTAGGCATTTGAGGATTTGAAACAGCGGGTCTGAGTGCTTGGGCAGGTCGAGGTGCCTGAGCGGAGGTATCAGTCCCAGATCTTAGTGGCATGGCTTTCCAAAATAAATTTACTTAAACTTGCTAAAATATTACGCTTCGAAAACTAAAAAAATTTTTTTATCGTGTTGCTTTCTTCTTATTCTTTTAAATTCTTTGCTTTATCTTAATATAATGTGTTCGCTTGTTTTATACTTCTTAATTATTCACTTTGTTTCAAAATTTTATTTTACTTTCATTTTACTTAATATAATTTCTTAAAATATTCTTACAATATGAGCAGCTTCATCCCACGCCGGCGACTCAGATTTTTCCTTTTTGCTGCAGCTACTGGGGATCCAATGTCCACACTATTCACGTGGTTTGCTAGGGGCGTTCTTAGGACCCTCTAACAATGATGAAACTGTGTTCTTTCGCACTTTTCGCACTTTACGCGAGAGAGGTCACGGGAGCTTGTTTATTTAAGGCCACTGGACAACGGAAGAACGATGGGAAACCGATGTGGTTCGTCGGGTGAACTATTTTTTCTTGTCACGGGAGCTTTTTATTCTAAGGCCACTGGACGCACAAAATTGGAAGTTTTTACTTTCACTTATTTGTAAATCTTTCACTCGCGACTTTCACCGACACCGGTCCCTGCTCGGGCGCCAATTAATTTATTTATTTATTATTTTATTTAAAAAAAATTTATTTTTCACACTTGTTGCCTTCGCGGCTACTTAAAAAACTAACATTCAAAAATTACTTCTAATTTAACCTAACCTCGGTTCGCCAATCGCCAGTTGCATCTCAGGTGCAACATCAGCGAATTCCTTCACGTACTGTCTGCGCGTGGCTGCAGCGTCCGTGGGAGTCACTGTGTGTGCAACCTGATCTGTTTGTTTGTCTTCGATGTTATCTTGTTTCGGTGTTGTTGACGTTAACTGATATACTCTGGTTGGTATGGCAATTGTTTACTTTTTTCTCCTGGCATTTTTTTAGTGGAATTTTTATTTAGGTAGATGTGTATGAGATTGTGTGTGTTTGATGTGTGTATAATATTGCAGGTTGGGAAACGGTGATTTTTGTTTTTGTTTTCTTCTGTATTTAGAGAATGTATTCGAGTTAGGAATTTCGACTTAGAATTAATTCGACTTGGAGTATAACTTTTCGAAGGAAAACTGAAGGAAATGCAAAAATAGGATGAAAGAATTCGAGTTAGAGGGAAATTTGAATTAAAAGAGGTTCGACTTAGAGGGATTCGAGTGCATTGTGCAATGGCTTCTGTTGAAGAATCTGCACAGACACGTAATAGAAGCCAGCATTTTCACAGGCGTCAAATAGGGAGAAAGCGTCTTCATCCCCCACGTTCCCCTGATATTGCTTTGAATTCAAACGTTAAGGTTTTTTACGCCATGACCATCAATAAAGCACAGGAGCAGAGTTTGAAAGTAGATGGTTGAATCTAAGGAGTGATTGTTTGTCTCATAGCGTACTCAGAATCAGTTCACCTGACGACCTGCTCATCCTAGAGCCAGAAAGAAAAGCCAGGAATGTTATTTACAAGGAGGTAATATGAGGAATTGGAAGTCTATACTTAATTATCAACTTCTTGAAAACCGGGCAATCACATAGGGTATATTGTGACTTTTTTCCACTCGGACGTAGTCGCGGGTACCAGCTAGTAATACAATAAAGACAAAATGTTCAATGGTAAGTTTAATAAATGGTTCCCATATCGAGCACAGGATGCTGTAGACTATTACAACTATAAAGGATGGTATTCCACTGTGTTGCTTGCTGTGGTTGATTATCGGTAAGAATGAAACTTGAATGAATTTGCTTTTATTTCAGTCTCATAATAATCTGAATATGTACATATATGTATATGTAGCAACGATTCTCAAATTCATGAAAATTCATATGTGAGAGAACAACACCAGAATTTAGTTTTGAAGGAAATGTCAAAAAACTTATGCGGCGTGGATGTTCCAGTAGTCCTCATTGGAGACTTCGCATTTAGGTTTTCAGACAGCTTAATGAAGCCATATCAATTCAATACCGCCGGATCAGCTGAAGAAAATAACTTCAACTACGCTCTTTCAAAATGTTGAAGAGTAGTCGAAAACTGTTTCGGACATTTAAAAGCAAGGTTTAGGAGGATTAGAAAAGGCCTTGATAATCACATTGAAAACACTTCGTCAATCATCAGAGCATGTTGTATTTTCCACAATTTTGTAAATGAACACAATGATGATATTAACATATTGTACAATTGTTGCAACAACCAAATGATTCACGAAGAGCCCAACCGGAACACGAAACGCAGATCAACGACCGAAATAGTTCAGCTTTAAACATAAGGAATGCCATAAACACATATTTAAGTAAGAACATTTCGCTAAACGCTATAGCCGTTGTGAGGAAAAAATACAAACTATTTAAATTTTTTATTCATTCATTTATTTTAAGTTCTCCTTGGAAATTAACAATTGTTCTTTTTTAATTCAGTGTTTTAACTCCTTGGAAATTCACATTTGTTATTTACTTATTTAAATAATTCAGTATTCCCCTGTGAAACTCTTTGGAATCTGCAACGAACTCCCGCATTATTTACCTATTGCATATATTTTTTCATCCGATTCCTTCGTTACATTAAATTGTCGATTCGTGCATCGATGACTTGAACTTCTTCATCTAAACTTGTTTTCTGTTAGCTCTTCGCATTGATGTGGACGGTTCGTCCACTGGAGAGAGTGAATCCATGGAAGCATCTGAAGGCGAAGAACCTAGAGGTGTAGAACTTGTGGACGGAACCGAAGCTAGCAGCGAAGAAATATCTTCTCATGATGAAAACATAAATGTGTCTTAAAATATGTTCCTCCTTACGTCTATAATAGGTTGCTCAGCGCTGTTACGGGGTTCCGCACACAACCTGCTGTCTAATGGAATGATTCGCTTCATTGCTGTCCGAGGATTCCGTACGTACAAAATTCGAATCTTACAGGTCTGTACGCACACTCTTAAATCCTTCGACTCAAAAACTACTAATCAAAACTTTTCAAGAGAGCTATACTCTGTCCCACAAAAATTTTCAGTACAGGGAAGAGAATTTCATGTTGAAATTAGCTGCTGAACCACAAAGTTTATTTTGTAGACATTTGGCCTGGTCTACCGTATTAAAAAACACGCTTTTGTTTCCTTGTACAGGCGAAGAATCTCGAAAGTTCTCGTAGACTGCGTCCCTTGAGTGTTCTTCCCAAGGTTGAGGTGATCTCGGTTCTTCGCCTACTGGCCGGTTGAGGTTCGGAGTGCCTTTCTCTTCGATGATAACGGCTGTAATCTCCAGGGTATTTAACCAAATGACAGAACCAGAAACTGTTGGTCCGCTGCATCTTGGGCAGTTTCTTTTATAGAAACCCCGCTGTTCACATCCGAAACACACAATGTCGGTTTCTCTAGGGATTTGAGGTTTCGGTGCTGCCTTGACCTTCGGACAGTCGTCAACCTCTTGACCTTTGCAGCAACGCCTTTCGGGCTTCTCCTCTGGTTGTTCCTGCTTTGACTTGAACACTCGCTCGTAGTTCCGAGTTCGGCAAACGTTCTAAACTCATCTCGCCTGACCCTTCTTTTAAGGTCGTCGTGGAGAAGGTGATAGATCATGTCTAAACAATGGACATTCTCTACCTTAGGGTCCGAGAGCTCTGCAAAGAGTGCCCTCTTGGTACTAATGAATTCCATCGTAGGTTCATCGGGTCTCTGCTTGTGGTCCATGATCAGGGCTCTCATCACGTAACTTTTGAGACGATTTTCGTCTGGACGATAGTTCGAAACGCTATCGTCTGTAGTTTGCATCATGTATACCCACCTCTATCGTCTCGTCTATCGTTGACGACATGTCGACCAAAAATGACGTGTGAGGGTCTGCTTGGAGCGTACTGCTCTTTGAGCATTCGCATAGCTTGCTTCCAAGTGTCTACCTTATGGCTTACTCCCTCCCACCAAACGCTGGCGGCGTCATCAAGCAGCGTTGAAAACTCTAGCAGAGGCTCCTCGTCAGTGATGCCTCGCTTCTTTGAAAATTGCTACATTCTTAATGAATGTTTTTGCTTGACGACATCGTAGTCGCCAGAAAAACGTTCCGGGCAGTCCATCATGCTGACGACGAGTTCGGAGTTCCATTTCGCTCAGCAAACTCGCCAGCGGCGACGTCGATGCTTCTCCGCCTTGACAGATGGCGATGATGGAAGCTGCTTCTTCGGCATCTTATGGATGGCCGCACGTTGGGTGCCAATTTGTAAGGAAGATTCCTCCTTACGTCGATAATAGGTTGCTCAGCGTTATCACGGGATTCCGTACACAACCTGGTACCTAATAGGATAATTCGTTTAATTGCTGTCCAAGTATTCCGTACGAGCAAAAAATCGAATCTCACCGTTCTTAAGATATGTGAACGCTGTTCGGGAATCCGTACGCACATTCACCAATCCTTCAACTCGAAAAGCTACTAATCAAAACTTTTCAAGAGAGCTATACTCTGTCCCACAAAAATTGTCAGTTCAGGGAAGATAGGACGTTTGCCTCTCACTCTGGTTGCAAGAGCTTACATAAATCTGTCACTCTTTAAAGCCCTTTCAGGGTTAGCGTAGTAAGTATGACAAATCGCCGGAAATCGGAGAGCAATACACGTAGGGCTACCATCTGCTGATTTAGAAACAAAATGACTTGTTAAAAGAAATAAGATAATTGTTTACAATATGCACACCACCTCGATTTTGATGCAATTTTAGTATGTTGTAGAAAACATATTTTCGAGTATTTGGATGTGTCAACGTTATATCACGGAAATACATAGTTTAAAATTTCATGAAAATCAAGGTGGTGTCCACTTTGTACGCAATCGACCTGAATTGCAATTATCTTTTTCCTCACTACCAAGTGATAAGATTATAGGCGCGTTTTTTTAAGGGTATCCCCGATAGGCCTAATCCCTGTTTTCTAAAAAAAAGAATTTTTTTTCGGAAAACAAACAAAAAAAGACAACATCTATATATATAAAACTCTTTGTCCTGACTGACTGACTGACCCAGAGATAGGTGCACAGCCCAAACGGCTGGTGCTAGAAACTTGGAATTTAGACAGTGGTTTCCTTTTGTGGCGTAGACACCCACTAAGAAGGAATTTTTGGAAACTCAGCTTTAACAGGGTGTTACAGGGTGTTAAAGTTTGTATGAAAAAAAAAAATATAAATTGGACTTTGGAATTGAAATTTGGTAGGTATATTCTAGAACAGAAATAATTAAATACGTGTTTTACTGTTTTTCAAAATTATGACTGTGGGCCAAGATACAGGGCGTCAAAGTTTTGCTATTTATAGTAATGCGCAACCGTACTCAGCGGCACATATCGTTACGTGATCGTGTGTTGTTTTTGTTTTATCCAGTTGTACAAGGATAGTTTTTTTCATTTTTCTTTGTGCTGCTTTTCTTCACTCAGCACGGTATCTATTCATGTATGTATGTATGTATTTGATGGAAATATTTTTTGTTGTAGTCGTAACTTGAACACAAATATTCTACGATACATAATCCTACCTATTTGGCAGGAAATCATTTACACATGTCAGTACATACACGTGAATATTTGTGTGTATGGGAAAGAAATACTGCCGTCGCCAGGAATGTTGTTTACGGGGACGCCTTGAAAAATTAATATGAGAAAGTGTAAGTTTATACCTACTCATTAACGGCTTGAAACGCGGGGAAGGATATAGGGTATAATGTGACGTATTTCCACGCGGGCGTAGTCGCGGGTATCGGCTAGTAAAAACATAATTTCATTTATTCATATCCACGTAATACATCATATAGAAAAAAATATAATTCATTTATTTTATAGTTAAAAGCACATATAGAATTATTTATAAAATAACATAAAAATATTAATTAATCTGACGAATAGTTACTACTGCTACTCTCGTCATTTAAGTCTATTACTAACCTTTTTACAGCTGCTTCGGCGAAAACATTCATTTCCCACATCTTTGGCTCAATAATCAGTTCGACATGTTGGACACATCGATGCCATTTTTCACTGTCAACCTTTGATAATGCTGTTGTTAATAATTGTTTTATTTCAGCCATTTTAAATGACTTGTTTTGGCTGGTTACAAACCCTTTCACTTGAGCCCAAACCAATTCTATTGAATTAAGTTCACAGTGATAAGGCGGCAAGCGAAGCACTTTACGTCCTGCAGCTACAGCCATTTCATCTACGGCGTAGGTCTCATATTTGGCTTTATAATATTTTGCAATATCAAGTAGCTCTGCTTTAACCATATCATCCTCGAAACTTATAGCATTTGATCTCAACCACTGTTTTATTTCATCTTTTCTGGTAGAAGTGGATGGTGCTTTATTTTGTTTTCTGGAATGATACGAAGCATTGTCCAAAACTATGACAGAATTGGGTTCCAGGCGCGTTAAAATATCTCGGAACCATTTCTCGTACACGTCAGCGTTCATGTCCTCGTGGTAATCTCCGCTTTTTCCTGAAGTGAAGCATAAAAGTCCTCCATCGACGAAACCCGTAGAACTTCCAATATGAGTTATAATTAATCTCTTTCCTTTTCCAGATGGTGATCGCAGTCCCGTTGACAATCCTTCATTAAACGCTTGACGTGGCGTTGTTGTGGCTGGGTCTATCCACAATTTTTCTCGTGTGTGTCCCTCATTGAGCCAGGTCTCATCAGTAAAATATATATATTATTTTCTCTTCTCTGAGTTTTTTTATTTCCCGTAAATATTTTCGTCTCCAAGAAATGATATCACTTCTTTCCAATAATAGGCTCTTCCGCTGACGTTTGACAAATTTAAATCCAAGATTCTTTTTTAAGGTTCTATGCAAAGTTGACCTACTTATTTTCGTAATATTTGCATTAAGTCGTACTTCAAGCAAGATCTTGTTTAGCGTTGGAAGTTCATTATCCATAAAAAACTGATGAACTATAAGTCTTATTGCACATTTATCATAATCGTCTGCCTAGCTTTTAAGACCAGAATAATTTTTCTTTTTTGGTGGTGAATTTTGGCCTTTGATGTCATTTTCCTCCAGAAGCCTATAAACAGTTCGTTCCGTAACAGAAAAAACATCCGCTTCTTTTTTATGGCTTCTGATTCATTTTTCAGTTGGCCATACAAATTTTTAGTTGCCTCAACAATTTGTTTTTTTTTTTGTTCTGCACTTAGATGCTTTGAAGACTTTGTAGCCATTTTTTTCCTTTTTCCCAATTTATTAAATATTAAAATCACAAATCACAACCACAAACACAATATCACCACAACGCACTTAATCTATTAAATATGATCACTTATTGCACTCTGACTTAATTGAATGAAATTCCGCGCGAATAAACCTTCATTTCAAATCACAAAAAACGAAAAAAAAAATCGAACCGCATTTTAACGGGTTCCCCAGAACAACAATAAAATGAAAGAAACCAAAAATTAAGCGGCAACACCCTTACATACTCAAATTCATTTATTTGTTCTCAAAAGCACAAAATTTCAAAGCTCTTTGACAAAATCCACAGAAAAAGCTGCAACGATGTGCTTTGACTGGATAACGGTAACTCTGTTTCGATGTACATATTTTCAGCACGCACTGACGCACAGCGAGAGTTGACACGATCATTCTGCCCTCAGCTGTGTGGCAGATTGGTAAGCAGCGCTTCTACTACAAACCTAGCAGATCTACTAACTTTTAAGTCTTTTTACTATCTACTAGCTTTCTACAGAAATCTTTTAGCTTTTTACCTCATCTTCAAACTTCAATTCGATTTAATGTTGAATTCAATTCAAGTCCTTGTTCATAGATGGTTTCGAATACTTTCCTTTGCAAGGTGCTTTTGAAAGGCTCTGTGATCTTTGAACCAACAGATGATCTACACATTTATTTATTTGTTTTCATTGTTTGTTGTATTTTGTTTAATAATGGAGAGTTTCACGAAGACCAATTTATTTATTTTGGTTTGTTGTTTATTACTTCTGCTTTATTATCTTTTTTAAACAATTTTTCGTATAAACTTAGAAAAGAAATTAATTATATTTTGATGATACAGGAAAATTGATCTGCTACCTTCTGTTTGAATCTACTAGCTTTTGTTTTGGCATCTACTACAGGGTTTTGCAATAAGAGCGCTACAAAAGTTTTTTTAAATAAAACGAAATCGGTTTTGGATATCAATGAAATTCTTTATTCCTGTGAAAGTACGTTCGATGCCATTATTTATGGAACTCGATTTCTTTTGCATGGCCACCACGGGCACACGCTTGCAGAAGTCCAGACGCTGAACCCAATTTTCGACGGTTTTCAAGCATAAATCGGCCGATACTGCTGCAATTTCACGTTCGATATTCGTACGAAGTTCATCAATCGTCGCTGGCTTGTTGGCATAGACCATAGACTTGACGTAGCCCCACAGGAAATAGTCTAACGGCGTCAAATCGCACGACCGAGGCGGCCAAGCGATTGGACCATTTCGTGAGATAACACGTTCTCCAAACTTGGTTTCCAATAAATTGATTGTGACATTCGCTGTTTGGCTTGTGGCGCCGTCCTGTTGGAACCACATGTCCTCCAAGTCCATATCATCCAAATGGGGCCAAAAATATTCGGTTATCATTGAACGGTAGCGATCCCCATTCACAGTAACTTGCCGGTCTTGATCATTACGGAAGAAGTACGGCCCAATGACGCCGCCGGCCCATAAACCACACCAAACCGTAATTTTTTCGGGATGCAATGATGACTCATGGAGTACGTGTGGATTGCTGCCTGACCAATACCGCATATTTTGTTTATTGACGAAGCCATCCAGCCAGAAATTATGACGACCATAAATTGGACGTAGCGCTCTTAACGTTGAGGCCACTGACTCCGAATTTCGTTGTAAATTTTAATAATTTCGACTCGTTGTTGGCTCGTATATCTTTCCATCATGAAATGGCAAACCTTACTGAAGAGAAATGTCGAAAAACCGCAAGAAAAATATGGCGTCGTTTGCTGTCCCTGTCGTTCTACTTTTGTAGCGTCCCTATTGCAAAACCCTTTATAATACGCTATGTGTCAAGTGGCAGCGCTGCTGGTTAGGTAAGATGTACTCGAATTTGAGGAGAATTACACAAACAAAATCTGTGTAAGTCAGTGGTTTGTTTTGTATTTCAGTGGCAATTTCTCTCATTGAGTGCCCGGAAAATATCTATCGGCACCAGTGTTTGAAAACAAGCTCCCCCACAAGGTCTGTACTGACAATTTTTGTGGGACAGAGTATAGTAGCCAAGAAGGAAAAATGGACAAATAAAAGACGAGACTTAAGTATTTGCTCTTGCTTTCTACCTTGCTCTTCTGCTCTCTGCACGATGAGATACAATTTCTTTATTCGTTATCATGAAAATTGTACAAAAGGTAGATGTGAATTATATTCTCAAGGATATTTTCTTACAATAAACAGGAATGTGTGTCGTGTGTGTAGTTGATACAAAAATAATATGTGCTGTGCGTGTATTTGATACAAAAATAATATGTGCTGTGTGTAGTTACAAGTTACAGAATATGTGCTGTGTGTATTTAATACAAAATATGTGCTGTGTAGCATTCTTCGTAAAAATAACCCTGCTACAAAATCGAATTAAAAAACAGCGTTTATTTGTTTTCAAATTTGTTGTGTTACGTATGGGACCCTCTGTTCTCCAACGATGGCTGTATTGCGTGATAAAGATCCCATTCAGAAGGAGAACCCGTTGACGGAATAATCCCGATTTTTTCTTTTCTGCAACAGAACAAAATACGCGTTGAGAGAAAAAGAACAAGGGTGCAACTTTTATTCTGTGTGTTTACAGTGCTAACTTGTATTTGTTCGTCAAGTTGTGTATTTTCATTTTTATTTCCTTGGGTGTGTATATCACAGGCCGGGCAACAAACGCCGCCGATATTTCTTAAAAAATATGCGTATTTTTTAAATTTCCTCTTAGTTCGTCTATTTTATCCGCCCACAACTCCACCAAGTAGTCTTCACCTTCTAAACACCAAAGTTTACGCTACTTATTAATTTTATCTGCTTCCATTTTCTATTAATAAACATTTTTAGTATTATATTAAATTCTAGTATCTGCACCTCGATCCAGTATGATGGAAAATACAATCAATGTAGTTGGTATCATCTATATATGTACATATATAAAAGGCTTTGTCCTGACTGACTGACTGACCCAGAGATAGACGCACAGCCCAAACCACTGGTGCTAGAAACTTTAGACAGTAGTTTCCTTTTGTGGCGTAGACACCCACTAGGTTAGGTTAGGTTAGGTTAATGGGTGCATTGTGACATCAAAGGGTGCATTAGGCCATCAAAGGGTCCATTGTGCCCATATTCCAATTTTACTCCGGGAACCTGCAAAGAGAAAGAGGAAATAGTGAACTATTAAAGAGAATATAAGTATATAAATCGTGTTTTCATTACTCAATATGGAATCTGAGGCTGATATTTTATGTAAGTAAATGGACAAACAAATTTCTATGTATACACATTTAAGGTCAAGCGGCAGTATTTGTGGTCAACGAGCTGTTAAGTTCGTCAATAGTTTTAAAAAATCCTGCAGTTTATGGTTTGCACGACAAACCAAAACGAAATACCAACTATTTCGAGGAAGTGGTTTCTGCATACTCCTTGGAAGAGTTTCGCCAACACTTTAGACTTGCTTTTCGGTTTGTAGTTGGTTTATTTGTTAAGTAATGTACGTACTAATATTACTTTTTGCAGAATTGAATGCATGAAGTCGGAAATACTTCCCGTATCGAAAACTTAGAGAAGAAGCTTCTGTTTACCATATGGATGCTTAGTAAGCAAGAAAGCTTCTTGTCTGCTGGCGATCGTTTCAATTTTCCAAGGAGTACAGCACATTTTGCATTCTCTGAGGTTTTAGATGCCTTGTCCATGTTAGTGAAAGATTTTGTCAAATTGCCAGTCAATATCCGGACATTTCACGAGTAGGCACAAATTTATGTTAATAATATTAATGCTTTTTTTGTAGGTTTTTAAGGCAAAATCTGGTGGAATTATTTAAGGCATCATCGGTGCTATCGACGGTTGCCATATCGAAATAAAATAACCCACTATAAATCTTATTGACTACTAGCCGATACCCGCGACTAGGCCCGCGTGGAAAGACTTCACATTATACCCTATATCCTTCCCCGCGTTTCAAGCCGTTAATGAGTAGGTATAAACTTTCAATTTCTCATATTAATTTTTCAAGGCGTCCCCGTAGACAACATTCCTGGCAACGGAAGTATTTGTTTCCCCCCTAGTTGTAGCCCACAACACAAGATCAAGAATATACACACAAATATACATGTGTATGCACTGACATGTGTAAATGATTTCCTGCCAAATGGGTAGGATTATGTATCGTAGAATATTTGTGTTCAAGTAAATGTGACTACAACAAAAAAAATTTCCATCAAATACATACATACATGAATAGATACCGTGCTGAGTGAAGAAAAGCAGCACAAAGAAAAATAAAAAAACTACCCTTGTACAACTGGACAAAACAAAATCAACACACGATCACGTAACGATATGTGCCGCGCATTACTATAAATAGCAAAACTTTGACGCCCTGTATCTTGGCCCACAGTCATAATTTTGAAAAACAGTAAAACACGTGTTTAATTATTTCTGTTCTAGAATATACCTACCAAATTTCAATTCCAAAGTCCAATTTAAATTTTTTTTTTCATACAAACTTGAGCTGAGTTTCGAAAAATCCCTTCTTAGTGGGTGTCTACGCCACAAAAAGAAACTACTTTCCAAATTCCAAGTTCCTAGCACCCGATATTCGCTGCGTCTGGAATTAATCTTTTACCAATTTGAATCTAACATTTACAAATTAAACTCACCAGAAGAGTTCTTAATCCGGATTGCGAGCAAATTGCCGATGTAATTGGCGGCAAAACTTCGATCTGAATATTAAATTCAATTTGTATAATTGTTTATTAATGCTATAAATAAATATCTTACCATACTGCAGCCGACTTATGGTTTCCTCCGTTTCCTCTACGTGGTAGGTAAAACCCTCGCAGCATATGTCGTACTTCATTTTATTTGTTTTATTATTTTCAGGTAAAGTTCCACAAAGTCGAACTTTTAGAAAAAAGATCTGGTAACGCTGGTTGTGGAAAGTTGGTGAAATTAAAAATAAATATTTAGACAAGTTTATTTGCTTTACTTTAAAGTCACTGAGTATTTAGTCTAAAGTACAGAAAAGGGTGCATATCAGCAAATCGAGTGCAGTTGCGAAAATAAATATTTTGGCTGTAAGGTGTGTTTGAATTTTTGTGATTTTATAAATGCGGAGCCCTGTCTCTGTCAAACAAATTAAAACCTTTGATCTCTACAAATGCACTTTGCTCCCTACAAGAAAATTTTGCATAGGTTAGAGTCTAAGCTACAAAACAATTAAGTCTCCTCTAATCTGTAAGCTAGTGAAGAGTGGTTTCTGGCTTGGCTAATTCGCAGACTACCTATAAGTATGCAACGAACGCCTTCAAAGAATATAGAAGCTACGGCACATAAGATTCCCCAAGCGAAGAGAAGATTGGTAGAAACATCCCCGGAAACTATGGCGTCGATGAATTCAGTTGGCAACATGGACGTCAAGGATTTGTTGAACTTACTACAAAGTTCGATGGCAACACTCCTCGATGAGAAGCTTAAGAATTTACCCACAAAAGATGACAAAGAGGAAGTTAAAGTGCATGTGAACGACTTATCATCAAAGATATCTGTGCTTTCAACAGAAAATCGAGCACTAAAGGCACAAGTTGAAAAACTGAAAGAGATCAGCGACAAATGTGTCACCTAGAAGATTAAATAAAACGAAAAAATCTTATATTCAAGGGTATTGAAGTACATAAAACTACACTGGAAGCAGTCAAATATGTATGGCAGGAAAAATTAAAATTAAAAAATCAAACGGGAATTGAACACACAAGGAAATTATTCGAAAATAATGGAAAGATGTCAGTATTAGTTTCTGCAATCAGAAAGTATGGTACAAGAAGTGTTAAAGAATACCAAAAACTTAAAGGGCACGGCTATAATGATTGAGCAAGATTTGAACACCGAACGACAACTACACAAGAAAATGATGCTAATACTAAAACAGGATCTCTTAGCTGTCAGTAGAAGTCAACTCATTAGCGTTCGAAATGATAAGCTACGAATAAATGATAAATGGTTTCATTGGAACAACAGAAAGGAGCTACTTTGCGGGAAACACAAAGGAGAAGATGTTTTACAAAATATATATGGAGAGGCAATGTGCGGCATAAATTTAGAATATAAAAATATTATGTCCAGAACAAATGCAAAAAACTGATAAATATTTGTAGTAGTAAAGATTTAAAAAGATGTAACAATAGCAAACATTCGAATTCACCTAGAAACGTAAACAGCATTATAAGTATACTCTCATATAACATTCGTGGATTAGAAAATAAACTATTTTACCCAGATTTTTTTAAACATATATTATCCTTTGATATATTCTGTCTACTGGAAACGCACATAATGGAAGACAAGAAAGAACGATAGAACAAGTATTTTACTAGTTTCGATATAGTGTGGAGACCAGCTTTTAGAAATAGAAGATACGGAAGAGCCATAGGTGTATGCGTATATGGAGTGAAAAAGAATTTAAAAAAACCAAAAGAGCATAAAGTATGAAATAAGTAACATGGGGGAAATAGATGTTATTAAAATGAACGTTAACGGATTAAAAACCACCATAATCCCATTGTATTTGAGAGGCGAAACATGGAACGAGGATTTCAGCAAACTAAGGCATTTATTAATGGAAAGAGAAGTCACAAATCCCTTAATTATCGGTGATCTAAACATCAGAATTGGAACGCAACAACAAACAATAGCGGACATATGTATATAAAAGCACATTCAAGGCGGGAAGTGAGACAAGAAAATCGAAAGACCCAATTGTAGACAAAAAAGGACGAGTTTTTATGGATTTTTGTACCGATCATGGACTGTTAGTAGCAAATGGTCAGACAAAAGGAGATGAAGCTGGAAATTATACTTTTATTGGAGGAATGGGTATGTCGGTAAACGATATCTGCGCAGTGTCCCAAGAGCTACTTACAAATATAGAAAGCTTCACCGTAGATCAAAAAATATGGTCTGACCACTTCCCAATTATTTTGAAACTCTCATACACAGTGCAAGAAAATAACGAGAAGACACTGAATCTCATACCCAAACTTACCTGGAAAGAGGGCAATTCTGAAACGTGTAAGCAAAAAATAATCAGCAATTTAAGTTTGTACAGGCAACAGTTGGATAGATTTAGTGATTGGCGGACATAATCAAAGAATCATCCCCTGCACCACAGGAGGCAAAGGTGCTTTATTCTCCTAAAAACAAGTGGTTTGATACGAAATGTGACAATATGTAAGTAAAATATGTAAAGAATGTAAAAATCAATATTACAAACAAGTTGATGATATGATTAATCGGATTAAAGATAGCAAAGATTGGTGGAAGCTGGTCAGGGAAATAAGAAACCAAACATCTCAAATATATTTAGAAATCTCAGCGGAGGAGATTAAGCAATATTTTCAACAGCTGCTTAATCCACCGCAGTTATCCAGAGACATTCAATATGCTTTAAGATACAGAGAAGATGAAGACTTAGATAAGACAATAAACATTGAAGAAATAAAGTGGTTACTGGGAAAGACTAAATTGAGTAAAGCGCCTGGCGAAGATAGAATCCCATACGAATTTCTCAAGAATGCATCAGATGAACTACTGCAGGAACTGGCAGACGTGTATAACTTAGTGTTTGATACCGGCAAAGCTGACAAATCCTTTATGTCAAGCATTATATTTCCAATTTTTAAAAGAGGCGATGCTAGTCTACCCTGCAACTAGCGTGGAATATCTTTCATGAATCGTATGGCTAAAATTATGATGGGTATTTTAAATGAAAGACTGTTTTCATGGGTAGAAAACAACGATCTACTAACAGGGATTCAGGCTGGTTTCAGAAGAGGATATTCGACGGCAGATAATATTTACAATTTGGCAGCTATTGTGCAATGCAAATTTAATGAAGGGAAAAAAGTATATGCATTTTTCGTGGATTACAAGGCAGCTTTCGATAAAGTTTCACGAAAGGCATTAATTTACAAGATGCAGGAAATGGGCGTCTCAACCAAGCTGGTTAGGCTTATAGAAAATATTTATAACAAAACCCAGTCGGCGGTGTGGACAGGGGAGGAATTGGGCGAGTTCGTAAACGTCTGACTAACAAAGATCTGCATTACTTGCGTTCATAAAGCGAAATACAAATCGGACTTACGCAGGCGACAGAAATCTAGTATGTTCGTAAACGTCAAAAATGTGCAGTAATCGGGCAGTTGTTGAAGACAAAAAAAAACATCTGCAGGAACGCCTGCTCGTTTTCTGCGTGCAGACGAAAAAAATTTTTGATTTGCAGAAACAAAGCAGGCATGTGATTGGACTTTCGCAGATTACTGCGTTTACGAATTCACCCATTGTCCGAACACTTCGAAACAGAGTCCGGAGTAAAACAAGGATGTCTTTTATCACCACTTCTTTTCGCGTTGTATCTAAATGATTTACACGATAATCTCAAGAAGGGACTTTATGTGGATAATATAAATGTGAGATTGCTTTTATATGCGGACAACATTGTGATTCTAGCAGACAATCCAGAGATGATGCAAAGAATGACAAAAAGATTAGAAGATTATTGCGATAAATGGAATCTAGAAGTCAACCTTAGTAAATCGCAGATGATGATCTTTAGAAAAGGAGGCAAATTAGCAAGACACGAAAAATGGTTTTTTAAAAATGAACCTATACTTATTACGGAAGAATACACATACCTAGGGGTGATACTGACTCCGAAAATGGTCTTTAGGAAGCACGTGAAAAAAAGGAACAGCGTAGCAAAAATTAGTATTAATTCCACTTGGAACAACTTTTTAAGTAAACCAGGTATAACTTTGCGAGCCAAATGGAAACTATTTCAAGCAGTGTGTAGGGCGATACAAGCATATGGTGCACAAATATGGGGATATACCTATTTTGAAGAAATAAATAAACTCCAAAGATACTTCGTAAAGAAAATATTAAAATTACCGGATTTCACACCAACCTACGTGCTGATGATAGAGACAGGCATGGACGACAATTATTTGCACGCTTTAGATTTGCACCTACGATACGTCATAAAAACTCTGTTTGAGTATACAGAAAAACGACTGCCACACCAACTGTAAAAAACTACTAACACGAAAACTGTTATGGGTAAAAGAGCTGAATAATCTGGGAAGAGCTTATAATTTGAGATGGGGTGTTGAAAATCTGCGCCGAGAAGAGTGGGGAAAAAACCGAACAGAACTCTTAAACCTTCTGAGGAATACAGAACATCAAACAAGGCTACTTCAATCAGTGCAAACAAATAGGTTCTATAAACTGCTTAACCACGCAAAAGGTCAACTATATTTCTTAAATATCAACAAAACCATAGATATTATGTGGATTTTTAAAGCACGCTGCGATTTAATAAAATTAAATGGGAACAGATTTGAAGTAAATAGGTCGAATTTGTGCTCGTTATGTAACAGAAACGAAATAGAAAATATACAACACTTCATTGGTGTATGCCCGGCTTTAAAAGAATTTAGGCTTCTCTTTTTTGGAAAATTAATACCTCTGCAAAATTAAATTATAAACATTTTAAATGGCGACAATGGAAACTGGAATAACCTAGCGAGATACATTAGTACTGCATATAATTACAGAAAACATTTAATTGAAGAATTTAATTACTAAAACTTGAACTTGAACTGAAAAAAAAAAAAAAAGTGAAATGTGAAATGAAATAAAATTAAGTTATTAAAGTAGACTTTTCCGACTAACGACAAATAAAAAACAAAAAAAAAAAGACTAAATCCTTAATCATTTTTCAGGCTGTCAGCCAATAAAAACTCGTAAATATGTAAATAAATCCATTTGCCTAGAATATTGAACGCGACCAATGTCACCACGGATCTTATGGAAAAAGAGCTGCAGCTACAACGTGAACTATGTGATAAGATCGGGGATGCGATGCGAATTCACTAAGCAGAAACGGAAGCCAATTTAAAAAAAACATACCGTTCCATTGATCGTCTTTATGACCTGCAAAAATTGATTTTGCGGAAATCAAGGCGCCGTAACAACGAAATAGAGGAGCTTAAAAAGAAGGAAACAAAACAAGCCCAACGCCAAACCGTTGAGATGGAAAAATTTCGCAAAGAAGAAATGGTGGCAAAGTTTAAATTGACTTCTGGAAATAGAAGAAGAAAAGCTTTTAACAAAATTAATCTTTTTTCTTATGTTTTAAAAATAAATTCAAATTCTTTTCTGATATTTTTTAATTTTAATATTTCATATTGTACTCGCGATTTGTCTTCTTATAGGCTGTGCTTTGGGCATGTATTCTGAATTAGTAGCGACATCATGTCTTTATTGTGTTTGTCTCATTTTCATCGGTCTTGTAATGTATACAAATGTTGTGAAGCGCGCAGCAAACATTTGTTATTTGTGTCGCTTTGTTTGGCAGGTAGTGTAACGCCCTCGCTTCAATTAAGCACCTCCATTTATTTTTAATAACACCGTTGGTTCTTTCAATAATATTGTAGACGCGCGCATGAACTTTATAAAATCTTCTTTCAGCTGAAGCTTCTTCGGTCGTCCTATATGGAGCTAACAGCCACGGCTCTAATGGATTTTCAGGGTCGCCTATTTAAAAGTTTAATACAGTTTTTAATAAATTTTAAGTAAAATCGTAATACAAATCTTACCCAACAACCACGAATACCTTTCACCGCTTAAATATTGCTGCTCCATCCATAATCGCAGTTTACCCACTTTCCATACCAGAGAATCGTGACATGCTCCAGGGTGAGAAGCATCTACAATGCGAATACGCATTTCATCATCGCAAACCTGCAGAAGTTTATTTTGAAACTAGGTTAAGAACATAAGAATTAAGAGCATAACATAACATTCAAACTACAGAATCCTTTTCGATTGTAGTATAAATGCTTATCCTGTGGTGGAGAATTGATTCTCACATGGGTGCCATCAATGCAGCCTGTTACACCCGGCAAATTATACGTTTCATTGCTCCTCTGCCGTCATTTGCATATTTATCCAAATTGGAAAAGAGAAAAAGACGACTGCGCTAATCCAATCTCGTGATCTTACCTACACTTGTTTGGTAGCCACCTTTTGGCACGGATTCTATGGCACGTCTCGGAAGCCGAGTTGGGGACATGCGTTGAACGTGGCCAAACTATCGAAGTACGAACCGTTCCGCTCGAAGAAGAAGCTGCTCGACATTGAGTGCCTCGCGTATTCTGGTGTTTCTCGACAAGTTACCCAGGCAATACAACGAAGAAATCTCATTTCGGCAGCTTGCTTTACATATGTATGTATGTAGGCATCTTGTATGACATGATTACATTCGGCGAAAGACTTTGCTGTATTCATCGTTAACTACACAACAGAACTGAAATGTCGAAGTGTATGAATGATTACGTACGGCGAACGAGCGCTATGATCAATGTGTGTGAAATCCAATATAACAGATATCTATGGGTGTGTAAAATAATTGGTATACATGTGTATTTAATAAGTTTTTATTTATTTAAACAATTTCCAAGCGCATAAATGAAGATTTTAGATTTTCCCTTAATATGCACCGTAAATACTACATGTGTACCAAATTTTTGTCAGTCAGTGAGTCAGCTACGAAATTATAACAATTTGATGATTTTCGGAATCAAATATCTCGGAGACTATTGTATAATAGGTACAAACTTGAAACTTGGAATATGTTCTCATATGGCATATGTTCTCACTTGCTCTCGCCATCCATCTCGCTTAATGCATTTGACCTGGAGGCCTGATTTTTAGCTGCTTATCGACATCGTCTCCTAAGAATATAATTGAAAGCTCTGTAAGTTCGCTGTAGTCGTTTCTTATAATTGGTTTTTATAGCTTCGCTTAATAAAAACTAAGCAGTTCGATAATTTTGGGATCAATAAAATTTTCTTTTTCAATTGGTACTTGGTGGACCTTCCTTTCGAACACACTTCTTAGCACGAGCTCATATATGTATATAATACCGACAACCAAAAAGGACTAACTCTCTTTCCAATTGTTGTTCAAAGAACACGCGTACTGCATTAAAGCGATCCGCACTTTATCATCCAAGTTCCAGTCCTTAAATGCTCTAGAAACAGCTTTAGCTTGTTCTTTTCCCGATGAATTTTCCAGTTTTTGCACGGAAAGAAGTTGCTTCTTATCCCCAAATGTAATAACGATAGGAAGTCGTTCTTCCTTGGCACTTCTTACGTTCAAACCAGGCAATAATTTTCCAGTAACGACCTCCGGAACATTATTTTGAAAATCGATTTTAATGTTTTCTGCCCTTTCTTCTCTAATGCGTGTCTGCACGCGTTGAATTGAGGACTTATGTTTATTGGAAAATCTTCAAAATTAAGCCCCAGAGTCTCCATTGCAGCCTGACGTATATAAACGGAGTCTTTTATACTCAACTGACATCTATCTAAAGCTGAGTTGTGACTGCTTCAGGAGTAGTCGGAAGATCCGCTTCGCTACTTTCGTCGGAGCTTGTAAATGTGTCGTGGTCTTCGGCAAGTAAAACCTACAATGCCGCTGAAGAAGTAGATGGTATTGCCGATGACATGTACTTACGATGTTTTTGTTCTTCCTCTTATCGCCTTTGTCTTACCCTATAATAATAATAATAATAATAATATATTTATTTAGTTCATTCAAACTATTTACAAATCATATTTACATGTTTTATAAAAATCGCTTTCTTTTCTTTTTATTATTGTTATAATTGTGTATTTTCTTTATTGCATGTGTTTATTTGTATATTGAATATTATATTTGTTTGCACTAACATATCTAGTATCTTGATTTGACAAAATTGATTATATTTTTTTTAAAACTATTAACATTTGTTTCTGATTTTATGTTGTTGGGCAGTGAATTGTAAAGTTGTAGTCCTCTATAGAAAAGGCTATTTTGAGCTGTGGCAGATCTAATAGCAGGCAGTCGAAAGTCATGACCATTTCTCAACGTAAATGGTTGAGAATCACTTATATAATTTATATGATGGGAAAGATACACGGGCATACAGTTATTATTTACTTTGAACACAAGAAGTAAAACGTTCATCATTATTCTTTGCTTAAAATTTAACCACATTAACATATTCAACATTAGACGAACTGGAGTGTATATATTGCACTTTAAGATTGCTCTCATTGCTTTATCTTCCTTTTCCGCTTGTTTTTTTTATCTATTCCCGCTAAGCAGGCCGGTCGTCCTGGCTCTTTCTGACGCTGTAAAAAAAATGCTGTTCTCTTCTATTTAAATTTTTTGAAGAGCATCAGCATGAGCTATGTCAAATAAGTTATCCAAATCGTCCTGAAAATCTGCTTCTCGTCGTTTATACACCTCCTAAGTTCCTTTCAAATTTTTTTGCAATTCTCTCCAAAAATTGATAATTATTTATAAGCTTCTGCACGCAGTTGGGTGGTGATTTAGAGTGTATTCTTGGTGTAAAAAAAAAAAAAAATAGTACACTCGCGAAAAAGTCCCCCCACTGCTGCAGTGATAGCGACCTTCACAGTGCATGAAATCAAAAAAAGCAAAAAGGTTATTAAACTAGAAGGTATTGCACGTACCATGACCCTCGGTAGAAGAAAAAAAAATTAAATTTAACAAAATGGCGGATTAAAAAAAAAAATCAAATTTCACACGAAAATTTGATGATTTTTGGCCTGCCAAAATTACATTTCTTATTCGATCGGAAAACTGGAGGTTCATGGTACGGAGAAACATACACTCCGCGTCAATAGAATAGGTTCAGAGTTTTCTTCAAAAATAAAGGGCTTTTTGTCCTAGAAAGCTTTTCGCGAAAGCTTTTATTTTGTTGTTTTTTAAACAAGTTCCATATTGTAAAAGTTTTTGAAAATTTAAGGGCTTTAAATTATCACCGTTACTTTATTTTGATTGTGTTTTCCGACTGCACCACAAAAAATTACCTTTTTCTATGCGTCATTAGAATAGGTTCACCTGCTTTAATTAGGAAAAATCGAAAAATGCAAAGTATAACTAAATTTTTTTCGATCAATATTTTATTGTTGATTTGTTTAACAATGATTACAACCTTCTTTCTTGAAAACAACTTCGAAAATTCGGCTTGGAATATAATTATAGAGTTGCATCAAGTAGTTTAATGAAATCTCATTCCAGGTTTCTTTAATGGCTGCAATTAGCGACTCTCCGGTCTCGAATTGTCTGCCGGACTCATAAACCTTTCGATCAAGCCATCTCCATACGTTTTCAGTAATGTTAAGGTCCAGTGAGTATGATAGCCACTCGAACAACTCATTATTTTATTCGTTAATCCACCTTTTGACAGCTCGAGCAGTATGAACTGAAGCGTTATCCTGTTGGTAAATACATTGCAGGGGTTAAAAAATCTCAGAAGTTTTTGGAAAAGCCCTTTCGAGTATTGTTTCAAACGAGTTTGCTGTCATTCTGGATGATTGAAACTCCACCTCTGTTGATCCATAATAGGATATAGCACACCAAACCATAACTCCTCCCTCGCGACTATGATGGTGGATCAAAAATTGGTTTTCATTTCTTATGTCATCAAAGTAAAAATTGTATCCGTCCGGGCCATCCAAATTGAAGTTCGGATCGGAATTGGACCGGCACGGTTTGGTGTGCTAAATCCTATTATGGATTGGAGTTTCAATCATCCAGAATGACAGCAAACTCGTTTGAAACAATACTCAAAAGGGCTTTTCCAATAACTTCTGAGATTTTTTAACCCCTGTCAAAAGGTGGATTAACGAATAAAATAATGAGTTGTTCGAGTGGCTATCATACTCACTGGACCTTAACATTACTGAAAACGTATGGAGATGGCTTGATCGAAAGGTTTATGAGTCCGGCAGACAATTCAAGACTGGAGAGTCGCTTAGTCGAATTTTCGAAGTTGTTTTCAAGAAAGAAGGTTGTAATCATTGTTAAACAAATCAACAATAAAATATTGATCGAAAAAAATTTAGTTATACTTTGCATTTTTCGATTTTTCCTAATTAAAGCAGGTGAACCTATTCTAATGACGCATAGAAAAAGGTAAGTTTTTGTGATGCAGTCGGAAAATACAATCAAAATAAAGTCACGGTGATAATTTAAAGCGCTTAAATTTTCAAAAACTTTTACAATATGGAACTTGTTTAAAAAACACCAAAATAAAGCTTTCGCGAAAAGCTTTCTAGGACAAAAAGCCCTTTATTTCTGAAGAAAACTCTGAACCTATTCTATTGACGGGGAGTATATATAAAAGAAGCTGCAAAAAGAATCAAATCGATCGGATGATTTGTCTTTGAGTTATGCAGAAAATTTTAAAAATCTGATTTCGAGAAAAATGTGTTCAAAGTTTAAGTTACGGATTTTATGGCTATAAATTCGATGAGCGGCTGCTCTTCAGATGGCTGTCACTCAAAAACTTTTTGAGATATTCACTTGAAATGTTAGTATGTTATTTTTAAAGGTATAGACTATCGATTTCATTTTTTCATAACTTCACGTTCATAAAAAAAAACTCCAAGAATTTATCGATTTGACGGTGGTTTAGCACTCTTTATTTGGTGATTTACCTCTCCCATTAAGTAAATACTTTTTGTATTACTTCTTAATTGCAGTGACATCTTTAGCCGCTTTTAAAAAAACGTGTTTCCCGTTTAATAAATAAATATTCAATAAAAATTTGCCCATGTGCCTGCTACTAGTCTCGCGTAAATTATACTGACATGTTTCGATTCAAGTGCCGACTTGAACAATATTAGATACATACTAGAGATGTAACGAATATCCGGTTAGTATTCCTTATCCGGCTATCCGGCCACTTTTTTTGTAGCTGGCCTAATGTCGGATAGAGAACCACTATTCGACGAAAACGGGATAGGTAAAATAAATCATAAAACTAAAAAATTAAAGAGAAAAAGCAATTTTCTTTATTCACAGTTACAAAATGATTACTCATAATTGATTAATGGTAAGTTGTGATAAATAAAGACAAGTTTTTCGGCGTTAACCGCTAAAAGACGGTTGCTCTTGTTTTCATATACTACGCCAGCTTCAGAAAATTCCGTCTCACTGTATACGCTGCTACTTGGTGAAGAAAGATAGACCTTCGCAAATTTTGCTAAAACCAGTTACAACTCGTACACGTGACGTCTTTGAACTTGAATCCATAGGAATGTATTTTTCTCTTAGCAGTATGTTCAACCGCCGGATATCCGGCTACCCAGCCAAATAATATACCGAATACCCGGTATCCGCTATTTCATTAAATCACTCTCCGGTACATCTCTTGTTAAAATGCTTCAAATGACCAAATTTTTTTCCGGATTTGTTTAATGATAGAAAGAATAAAATAAGAACATGGGTATGCAATAAAAAAAAAAGTTAAAAACAGGGGACACCCCAACGTATATATTTAATTCTGTTGTGTTGGCGTTTAGTTTTTTTTTTATTTAATTACTGAGTGAAATCTGTTCCCCCTCTCAGTCGCGAAAAACCACCGGATAAGAGCTAAATCCCTTCACGGAGCTCCCTATAGGCAGCTACTCGAATAACCGTTCCTTTGTGTGCGCAAAAGCACTACAATCTGGTGAGAACTGCATTTAGAGAGTTCAATTCAGGCCAACGAAATTCCAGATTGGCCGGAAAGGTTGCGGCATTTGCACCATTTGCTGAGTCTACTCCCCCTACAGTATCTGTTATGTCATCGATGGACAATTTAAATAGCAGGGCACTCGAGATACAGCCTTGCTTCATCCCCATTCCCAAAGTGCATAATAATTTCGAGTTTCCTCACCTTAAAATAAGAGAGACGTATTCTACTTCCATTCAAGGTTGACGAATAAACGGAAGGATTAAAACATCCCCCTGGCAAATCCGAAAACATGTGATTCACGTACTTCTCTGTGATGCTAGGTCCGCTTAGTCATACTATCTGCGAACAGGTTCAATTTCTAGAAGTTCATAATGGAAGTCTCGTTATTAACAGACAAGAAAGGAAAAAAGAGAAGAACAAACAACACTTTCGTCATCTCTTTGCGTCTATTTACTTTCATTTAAATAGTCTCATGCAACGATTATAGTAGCGCAAATAATTTTAAATCATAATATTGCCGTTAATGAAATAAATGTTATGGTCAATGAATGTCTCAAAAGCCGTATGAATTAAAAAAAAAGAAAAACTGATTTATTCCTATCGAGCGCTAAAAATATAAGTTGCATTTGAGTACCTACATAAAAGCTATTGAAAATGCATTAGGTCAATTCTAGCCCGCAATACATACGTAAGGCGGTGGCACTTTAATGCACGTATGTAACTGTTGTTGGTCTAGTAAGTAACTGGCTCGAATTCATGCATACACGACTGTGGTTTTATTTCCATTCTTTCGATGAAATAGTGCAATTGAATCGATTGAGGCTTGACCAGTCTACTAACCTTACAACACCCACAAGGTTGAGTAGTGATGTCAACATTCGAGTCATACCATAGGAAAACCTGTCCAAATCACCCGTACCAACAATTTCTTTTCACAATGCCTTCCACCACTACACACAAGTCTTCCTATACTCGCGTGCATAGTTGACTGGAACCGCAAACGACTATGCCTTCAAAAGTAACTTTAGGAATTGGCTACACTATAATGTAGGTTTGTATACTGTAGCAACAAAAAGTTATTGTAATTAAAGGTAAGTGACAAAACTTTTCTATATAAAAGGTTCTAGTTTCTTATTTAAGTTACAAAATGTTGTACATACCTACGCCCATACATAAGTGGGAAGGTGACTTAACCCTTTCTTTGTACTTGTTTTTCTTTGTCGCGTAACTAAGGGCAAAAGAAGTAAACATACTCAGGCAATGTGCAGAATGTCAACAGGTAGAACAAGTTCCAACTTTCAGTTGTCTGATTCTTTTCAATGCGAGGAGGAAGAGGAAACCGAAGGTCAATCATAAAAATCTTTTTCATGAGAAAAAGAAAAGAAAAAAAAGTTGAGATTGAACTAGGTCAGCGTTATTATACGTAGTGTGACAGCATATTTTAATGTACGAATATAAATGTAACAAGCTCACGGGTAAATTATTTGCATAAATATTGCACAATTCTTCAGATTTCAAAAAGGGAATATGTATATATGTACGTGCATACATAGATGTTCTCCTTCGTTTCCGGGTGGGAACCAGACAAAAGTGGAGATCCGATCGAACCACTAGATTGTGGTGTAACAGATTTACTTTCCCATATTTGCAGACAATAATAAGTTGAATTCAGGTTTGCGAAGCTTAGCAAAAAAAAAAAAAAACTCACACACACACGCACAAAACCGGTAGAGTTAAAACCGGAAATGTGGTGCATACATTTTTCGTCATCATTCTCGATCTAATTAAATCAGTGACACACCGTTACAAACAAACGTTACTTCGGAAATAAGTGTTTTGACTTTGGATGGACAATCAACTTCTTCAGTCTAATCCAACAAATCAGTTATATACTAGGGACAAGTCACCAAGTCCTTTCCGTTAAAAGAGCTGAAAACTGTTTCCAAAACACTCATGTGGACTAACACCTGAGTCATTGGTTTGGATAAACTCCCTTCGTCAAGGATAACTACCCAAGAAGATGGCATAACATGCGCGCATTCAGATGGTGTGGATGGAATTATGTCCCGTAGCTTGTGAGAAATATATCCCGCAAGATTTTCCAGGCCATCGTTTTCCACACAGTTCAGCTCCTCTTGGTCATTTTGGCACTCATCAACTACCTCTGTTTTCCAAGCAATGCTCTTGAATATTATATATCTTCGCCACTAACATTTGCATTTTGGGATATACATACCTTTCCTTTTTTTTATTCGTACGAAGCATCGTAATTCTTTAACATTAAATTATTTTAAAATATTTCCCGCGAAGCCGTATCGGCTTGTCCGCAGGAAGTTTTTACAAAAAGTTACATATATATTTTAAGAGTGTGAATTTCAGCAGACTTTCTACGAAATGATTTATAGATTAACTAAACTGTTTCCTCATAAATAAGTTTTAAGCCTCTTTTTACGCCTTGGTTCAGGCGAAATCTGCCATAATTCGCATTGAAGATCCTGGGCATTACGTGTGCTAGGCGCTGCCATCCACACGAGTTGTGTATACGTGGTACTTCAAGGTATCCATGTGCTCTGCATTAAGTATTGAAGTCGTGTTGTATTGGTTGCTTGAACCGTTGATCGTTGTACAGTTGATTTATCATATTTAAAAGAAAAAGGTTATTGACCGTTAGTAGACCTAGATCGTTACTTGCATTTTGTGAATAATCTACATACCTTGCGCTGATTTTGTAGCCGTTATACGTTTTCAATAAAATATCGTGATGTGTTACCCCATGCTACTATCCCATACCTACTGTATCACTGATTCGACTAGAGAAAAGTATGCTTGTTTTAGAACCGAAAATGGGGTGTAATTGCTGAGGTGGTGTATGGCAAACAAAGATTGTCGCAAGCGCTTGCAGGTTCTTTCTATGTGTGAGTCCCATTTGAAGTTATAGTCAACTTCAACACCTAGATATCTGTAAGAGCTAACGTTTTCAATTAGTTCATTGCACAGGTAATTTGGGTCAATATCACGATTATCATAGTTTTTATGAAGACAATCTGTATTGTGAATTTTTAGCTCAAATTTGGTTCTGGATATTTGCTGTGGTCTTATGTGCATAACTTTGGCCTTCTTGGAGTTGATCACCAGTCGATTGTCATGACACCATCTACTTACTTCATCAAATTCTGATTGTGCAATTTGTTTAGCACTATTTAAATTTCGATGACCCACTACAATTGCCGTATCGTCAGCAAACTGTAGACCAAAGCTCTTTTTGAGCACGGATATCATGTCGTTTACATATATTACAAAAAGAATGGGTCCCAATTTCAATACTTGTGGAACTCCGTACTCAGTGTTTTGGAGGTTACTCAGATTTGATGGTGTTTTTACTTTGAAGCTTCAATCAGAGAGATAGCTTTTGAACCATTGTAGGACTAGGCCACGAATTCCAACTTTTTCCAGCATTTGCAATTTAAAATTTAGCTTGGCAAACAGTATCGAAAGCTTTTTTGAAATCAATGAAAATTACCAGTGTATGATAGATGATAGATAGATAATGCCCTAATTATGTCCCAAAATGTGTGATCTCAGCCGACACCTGAATTCTTCACGATCTGGATAGTCATGAAGACCACGTTTAGCTCGTAGTAAACTAAAGGCATTCTCCAGAACATCTTGATTTAATCTAAGTTCAACTTCTTCAACATCGTACTTAAACGAATTGTGGGAAACTCTCACGCCAACACGAGAGGCATAATCTTCATAAATCTGTCCAACTGCTTGCGTACGCTAGCGATATTGAAACTATAGGCAGAGCGCAGCGAGCTGTCACCGGTGCTTCCGCGAGTATAGAGACAGAAGCGGCCAAAATGGGTTCAGCGGTAAACGAGGGCATTACTAAGTATTTGCTGTCAACCATAAGGGACACTCAACACCGACAAATTGGACAGAACGTCACAGTTGATAGCTATAACTTCGAGGTAGTAAGGGACTTTGTTTACCTTGGCTTTGCTTTTACCTCTGATAATGACACATCGTCGAAAATCAAACGCAAAATAACTCTTGCCAATCGCTGTTTCTTCGGGCTAAGAAGGCAATTAAGTAGTTAGGTCCTATCCCAAACAACTGAGACGAATGTTAACTCTCAAGGAGAGGTCTTTGACATTAGGCTACCAGATTGATGACTTGAGACAGGCCTTCACTTCATTTGCTGTGTTCCCCGTGGCACAACAAACTTGGTCTGTCTGAAGCCACCAGATAAAAGCCCAGTCGAGGCATCCTTTTTCGATACTCAATGCCTTTCTATGAGCCATGGCTTCTTTAATCAAGGAAGCTGCAGTACGATGGAAGCAAAGCTATGAGCGAAAAAAAAACAGCTACAAAGAAAAGTTAAGAAAAACTACCCTTGTACAACTGGACAAACTAAAAACAACACACGAAACGATATGCGCTGCTGACTACAGTTGTGTATGTATTTGTGCAGCAACACTTTTAAATGTCAAAAGTTGTGGCACACAATTACACAATATGTAAAAATGCACATATATTAATGCGCAATGGATTGCGCAAATTTGCAAATTGCGTCGAAATGAATTTGTATGTCATATGCGACTGGCATAATTACGCGTATAAAGATAACTAGCTGATACCCGCGACTACGTCCCCGTGGAAAGGCATCACATTATACCCTATATCCTTCCCCGTGTTTCAAGCCGTTAATGAGTACGTAGAAACTTTGAATTTCTCATATTAATTTTTCAAGGCGTCCCCGTAAACAACATTCCTGGCAACGGCAGTATTTCTTTCCCCCCCTAGTTGTAGCCCACAACGCAAGATCAAGAATATACACACAAATATAGGTACATATGTATGTACTTACATGTGTAAATGTTTTCCTGCCAAATAGATAGGATTATGTATCGTAGAATATTTGTGTTCAAGTAAATGTGACAACAACAAAAAATATTTCCATCAAATACATACATACATGAATAGATACCGTGCTGAGTGAAGAAAAGCAGCACAAAGAAAAATTAAAAAAAACCACCCTTGTCCAACTGGGCAAAACAAAAACAACACACGATCACGAAACGATATGTGCCGCTGACTACGGTTGCGCATTACTATAAATAGCAAAACTTTGACGCCCTGTATCTTGGCCCACAGTCATAAAAACGATAAAACACGTGTTTGATTATTTCTGTTCTAGAATATACCCACCAAATTTCAATTCCATAGTCCAATTTAATTTTTTTTTTTCATACAAACTTAAACACCCTGTAACACCCTGTTAAAGCTAAGTTTCGAAAAATCCCTTCTTAGTGGGTGTATACGCCACAACAGGAAACTACTGTCCAAATTCTTTCTAGCACCAGCGGTTTGGGCTGTGCGTCTATCTCTGGGTCAGTCAGTCAGTCAGTCAGTCAGTCAGGACAAAGAGTTTTATATATATAGATTTTATATATATAGATATGTAACTATTATGACGTCACAGGCACACAATTGTGCGGTTTTTACATATGCTAGTTTAACTCAATTTTATTCCTACCTTCTTATTGAGTTCTTTGCTTGCACTCAATTTATGCATGAAATGAGTGCAAATGATCGATTCAACTCAGTTGGCAGTTCAATTTTTTTTAATATGAGCATACACAATGAGCCATCGCACACTGGATCATTTCCCCCGGGTTAAACTGAGTTTATAGAAGAGGGAGGTAAAGTGTACAGTAAGAAACAGCGTAAAATGTTCATCCAGCGTTGAAGTGGTTGAACATCGGGGGATGTCCAATGCACATAAATTGTTAATTTCGACACGCAAAGAGTATGTCAAGCGCATTTCATTTGCAATTTGACAGCCGAGTAAAACAATAAAAAAAAAATCGACTGGGGAGCCAGTCATTGTTATAAGACGTTCACATGTCGACAGCTCAAGACTTCTTGCCTAAGTCTGCCGCCTATAACAAATCCGAACCCTAAAAACGCTGCTTTTGCTCCCGTGATAACCAGCGCCGTATAGAACACGGCGAATTGTTTGAGGGTTGCTTTCCTTGCCGGTTTCGATTGAAATCTCGTTTCGAATTTTGGGAGCACTTAACTTCGGATCTTTCTTTATTTCACGAAGGTCGTACCTGTAATTTCATACTTTTTTAAAATCTTTTGTACGGTAAACGGACTCTTGCCAATAATCTTAGCGATTTGTCGTACACTTCTTTTCTCGTCGTGATATTTAACAATCATATCCTTTATATCTTGAGAGAGTTGCTTTCCTCTTGATGCCATAATGAAAGTAATTGCCTTAAATAAAGAGAATATTGATTGAACCAATATGAATTTTTATTCAATGCAAAATCATAAAATTTTCGACGTACGTCTTTCCTGCTCAACGTTTGTCGTCAGAATGCGGCGCCTGTGTACTTACTTTTGTGACATGAATTTCGAACTTTTTTTAATTATAGGTGAATTACTTCCTTAATTTTCATTATTTAAATACATAAATAGTTTCTTAAATGAAGATCCTGAATTGGTGAAATGAATTATATTTTAATTTTTTAAAGAAAGTTAGTAAGAATTGTTTTTTTTTTTGATTACATAAAAAAAGTATAGGTTATGTACTTACTTTTGTGATTAACTGTATATCCAAATATAAAAATATAAAAGTAAATTTCATCACAACAACGGAAAATAAACAGCTGTTTTTGACAGCTTTCTCTCAGTTCCTCTGCTCAACTTCTCTCAGTTGCTTTGCTGAATGTGCTGAATGTATCAAAAGTTGTGTTTGGTTTGACGAACTTTGCACTGCCTTACCATTGCGAGACGGTTTCGTGAAGCTTTCGGCGGAAACTGCCGAAAATTCGGTTTTATGAAAACTGAAAAATATACGGGAAAACTTTATTTTTGGATGTTGTTTTCGTGAGTTTTGGCGAAAACTCAGTTTTCGTTCCAGTGGAAAAAGGGTATAAAAACAACATGCCTCAAAGGATTAATTTCATTGAAGAGAAAACAACTTTTAACACAACGGATTTAAACAAAGATATTTTGTTTTTAGTCAGCCCGAGGCATCAAGATGGTTGGATAATTGATTCCGGAGCATCACGTCACGTTGTAAAGAACAGAAATTTTTTCACGAATATTGATGACTATAAGAGTACCATAGAACTAGCAAATGGTCAAGTAGCAGTAGTTGAAAGATTCGGCTCAGGAATGTTGTCATTTCTAAATGAAGTTGGTCATATGTCAAGAGCAAAAGTAACTGAAGTATTATATGCACCAAACCTAGTTGGCAACATACTTTCTGTGAGAAGATTAGTGAAAAATGGTATGCGGGTTTAGTTTGAACATCGAATTTGTGAAAATCAGTATGATGGAAAACAAATTGGAGTTGCTGATATAATCGGTGAAATGTTTGTTCTTCGTCAACCGGATTCAGTATGTGCAGTACTTGAACACAATGACCAATTCATACATGGCATCGTAAAATGGATCTTCAATTGGGTCGGCAATTCGTAAAATGTATTCAAAAGAACTAATTGATGGTCTTTATTCTGTTGACAGTGGCATCAAAGAAACTTGCGGAACATGCATGAAAGGAAAGATGTCCAGCCTACCGTTCTCACTCAAGATGTAACATTGAGTGAGCGAGGAGGAGTATTGGAATTGTAGGAATTGTTCATGAGTTCATAATTTATATTTTTCATTTTTCGTATTATTAAAGACTTTGTCTTCGCATAAGGATGTTACTATGATAAATCATTAGACACCCAAGAAGAAGAGCCACCAATTGAAACGTTGAACCAATTGCAGTTGAAAGGACGCCAGTTTGTGGAGTATTCTCCATTTCGTGAAGAATTTCAGTCCAAAATTTGATGAAAGGAGCCTTCTGAGCACGCGCTGTTCAGAGCATGCTCGATGTGCTCGCGCTCTGCTCAGTGCTCTGCTCTGAAAAACGCCTAGTGTGTAGCTTTAAATGATAAATTATGGCGTAAATTATGAGGATCGAAATTTTTCGTGGGTCTGGGTTAAATTATGGAAACTCGTCGGTTTTTTTTGATGAGTGGGTAGGTAGAAATTTACATATTTCGGAGAGTCCAATAACTGTGCTATACTGCAGGAGTTCCAAGAATATTTCAGCATGTAGGTTGTACTCCACTCCTGGGTAGTGAGGTTATTGGAAAATTGGAGAATTCTTCAGCATTAATTATCTTATCTTATTAGACTCTATAGAAACCAAGAGATCAAAGGTTACAAATATTTATAAAAGTTTAGCAGACATAAAAGTTAAAGCTTCTTTCTACTTTTCTGAAGTTTGTCCTAAAGTACTTTAATGATTTTAATAGACTTTTTCAAAGTATTCAAGCTTTTGTTGCATCTTCTCTATACTGAGTCCAAAAATATCTTATTCAAACTATCCTAAAATGTCATTATGGAAGAAGATTTCGAGAATCTACTGGCTTCTGAACTACATACACTACAGTTCCATAAAAATTCCAAATTGTGTCGAAAGAAAATTAATTTAAGAATGGAGCGAGTTCCCTATTTCGATAATTGGAACTGAGAGAGATACATAGAATGAAACAATTGAGTGCCCAACATTTTTGGAAGGAAGTAACAGAAATGAAGGATTTTGAAGGAAATTTCTTATTTCCCAATTTAAGTCTGGTTGCTGAATATCCATTTACATTTTTACATTCAAATGCCGACGCTGAGCGCTTGTTTCCTGAAGTAGCGGACGTAAAAATAAAAAAAGGAATTGGTTAAGTGAATCTTGTTTTAGCGCTATCTGCTTTATAAGATCATCATCATCATCATCATCTTCCAATGGCCCGCTTATCCACTATGAGGGTCGCGAGTTTAGGGAGCTCAAGTGGACTCTCCACATTTGCCGATCTTCCGCCATTGACTCTAACTCATCAGGGGCAATCCCCATACGGGTAGAGGTGAGATTTCGGACTTGGTCCAGCCATCTCATCCTAGGCCTGCCCAGGGGACGCCTACCCGATGGCACGGATTCCATGGCACGTCTTGGAAACCGAGTTGGAGACATGCGTTTGACGTGCCCAAACCATCGAAGTATGGATCTCTCCGTTCGAAGAAGTAGCTGCTCGACATTGAGTGCCTCGCGTACTCTGGTGTTTCTAACCCGATCTCGTCGAGTCACCCCAGCAATACAACGAAGAAATCTCATTTCGGCAGCTTGTATCCGCGATCTTATTCTTTCGGTCATTACCCAAACCTCATGACCATAGGTGAGGGTCGGAACAAACACTGAATTAAAGACCGACAACTTAGCTTCGATGCCAAGTTCGGCCCTCCTGATAACAGATTGACCAAGCTGTCTCAAAATTGCTCCAGCCTGACCAATCCTACAGGATAACTCAGTATTGCTCCTACCATCACTCGTGAATAGGACCCCGAGATACTTAAACTTCTCCACCTGTTTCAATGGGACTCCACTAACATGCAGAGTGCATTGAACAGGTGTTCTGGAAATTACCATTACCTCTGATTTGTTCACGTTTACCTTCATCCCAGTTTCAACACAGACGGCGACGAACCTATCTAGTGCGCGCTGAAGTTCGGTCTGGGTGGACGTAAGGATGACCAAGTCATCAGCAAAAAGCAGATGACTTATCCTTAAGTCTCCCAATTCGAAACGTTCCTCACCAAGGCTGCGCTGTAACATCCAATCCATATACACTATGAAAAGGAGAGGTGACAGAACGCACCCCTGGCGAAGTCCAACGCCCACAGTGAAAGGTGTCGACTTAACGCCGTTCACCCGAACACAGCTCTTACAGTTTGTGTACAGAGATTGAATGGCCCTCAGAAGAGAACCGTCAATCCCGTACTCCTGCAATACACTCCAGACTTTACCTCGAGGGACCCGATCATAAGATTTCTCCAAATCCACAAAACAACTGTAAATAGGTTTGGCATACTCCCAGGCCTTCTCAAGTATCATTCTGAGAGTGAACAGCTGGTCGGTTGTGCTTCTACCTGGACGAAAGCCGCACTGCTCATCGCCCAACCTGGACTCGACCACAGCTCTGGAACGCGTTTCCAACACCTTTGCATAGACTTTTCCGGGGAGACTTAAAAGAGATATACCCCTATAATTGGAGCAATCCCTCTTATCCCCTTTTTTAAAAAGAGGAACAATCACCCCAGTTTGCCAATCACTAGGTGTTTCACCGCATTCCCAGGCCACTTTAATGACACGAGAGAGCCATTCCACTCCCTCTTTACCCAAAGCCTTGAGCATTTCTGGCCGGATTTCATTAACACCAGCAGATTTGCCGACTTTTAGCGCTTTAATCGCCAAAGTCACCTCCTCTACAGTGGGACTATTCTCCACCCTACTCAAAACCATGGGTCTGCCATCCTCAGTGCCCTGTTCGGGATTGAGCAACTCCGAAAAGTGCTCGCTCCATCTGCGCAAGATGTCCTTCTCATCGGAAAGAAGTACACCATCTTTGGATTTGACTCCTTCGATGATATTAAACTTCCTTCCTCTGAAACGGCGGATGGTCTGCCAGAACACCTTGTTTGCAGATCTGTGATCACAGTCCAATTTCTCACCGAACTCCTTCCAAGACTGCTCCTTAGCTGCTTTAACAGCCAGCTTGCAAGTTCTTCGCGCCTCCATGTACCGGTTCCGAGAAGCTGAATCCCTCAAGTGTATCCACACCTTGAAGGCTTCCTTCTTCTCTCTGATGGCTTCTTGAACTCCGGGTGTTTTAAACCACGCAGTTCTTTTCTCACCACCAGTCGCCACACCGAGCCGCTTCACTCCGCAAACACCTCCTGCAGAGGCAATGACTGCTGTTGAAAACAACCGCCATTCTTCCTCTACATTTGTCGGAACAGTTGGAATTTGTTCAAACCTTTCGGATACCTGTCGTGCAAACTCCTCTCGTATCTCATCGTTCTGTAAACTCTCCCACCGTATGCGTGTCACCAGCCTTGGTTTACGCTTTGGTAGGACAGGTACGTTATCGTTGAGATACAATTTGCACAACACGAGGTGATGATCAGTTGACAGTACAGCCCCTCTCACAACACGAACGTCACAAACCATCCTTTTAACACACGATGGTACCACAAAGAAGTCTATCAGCGATTTCTGCTGAAGACTCTGACGGTACCATGTGTATTTATGGATGTTTTTGTGCGGAAAGAAGGTGTTCATAATGGACATGCCATTTGCACAGCAAAAGTCCAACAACTTCTCTCCGTTCGCATTCTGATCCGGGTCACCGTTCCTCCCAATCACACTTCCCCATGTCATTACGTCCACACCCACGTGAGCATTGAAGTCCCCCATCAGGAGATAAGAATCCATATCTGCCACCTGTTCCAAGGCGTCATCTACTTCATCCAAGAAAGCTGCATACTCCGACTCCAGATTCGGCGCATATACCTGCACCAGAGCCAGGGTTGACCTTTCAAGCTTAAGCTTTAAGATCGCAACTCTCCCTCCCAATGGTATCCACTCCAGTACTCTGCCTGCCAGCCTGGGACTCGTGAGTATCCCCACTCCCGCCTGAGCAGACATTGAAGGTGCTACTCCTGACATGAAGAGTTTCCACCCATCCAAAAGGTCCACAGTTCTAGAACCTCTTTGCTTTGTTGAGGAGATACCAACTATATCTAGTCGATATTTAGTAGCCTCCCCAATAAGCTCAAGGTCTTTTCCTGTGAGTGAAGAAATGTTCCATGTGCCTATCCTAAGTCGATGCCGTTGTCGAAATGCCGAAAGTCCACTTATGCCCCCGTCGGAGCATAGCGCATCTCCCCTTTGAACCCCGTAATGGTTTGCGAGACCATTGCCGGGAAGCTCGTAGCCGTTTCGGGTTGAACCCGGCCGGCTGCCGAGCGGGATAAACCGACCACCAGACGCTCGCATGCTGCCACCCCCTAGGTCTGGCTCCGAAGGGCGCCCTGACTTAGCAGGCTTAGCAATATCCGAGGCTAGTTTCGTTCGTTTCGTCATCATCGGGGGTTTGCGCTTCGTTTGCCATATCTGGGGAGTACGGGTAGATCAGCTATTCAGCTACTCCACCCGCACTTCCCAGACATGTTGCCCGCCCCCCACCGCGAGGAGGTCAGCTGCACGAGGGGGCATTATAAGATCAGGCTTCAAAATTATATATATCTATATATAATAATTATATATATCTATATATATATCAAATAACTTAATAAACAAATATTGTATAATACATACATATGTACATATTTAAATATCCCTACAAGTTTCTTGTTCTTTTCCACAATGTTTGTTAATTTTATTTATTTTTCAATAATGCAATGCTATGATTTAATTTTTTCCACCTATAGTCTGTTTTTTTTTACGTTTAATCTTAATTTTAAAATGAACTATGATTTAATTTTTCTTTCTTATTTTAATAAGAAATACAAAATCGTTTTCTTTCTCGTTTTTAATTATAATTATATTTACCACCAATACTGATTTTTAAAAAAATGCTTGTGGGGAAAGCATGAAAATGCCACCACAATGAATGGAGAAAAAGGGTAATTTCAAAGTCTGTGATGGGGAATTTCACTTAAAGTGACTGGCAACACTGGAATGGAAAGGAGAGAGAGAGAGAAGGGGTGGGCTTGGGTGGATTAATTTGCTTGTCAAAACTTGACTTTTAAAACAAGAATAACATTACATAACAAGAATAGCATTTTATAACAGGTTTGTAAAGTGAAAGTGAGCTTAAGCTGATTGCATATACTTTTACAGGAAAACCTGCACATCCCAAGGATAAATTGAATCCGGACTGGGTTTCCAACAAGAAAATGGGCTATAAGACTAGGAAAAAGAACTTAGGCCGGTGCGACAGACTGATCCACAGGAGTACACAAGCAAGTCTTATGGATGAGGCGAGCACAAATGCGAACATTACTACTTCTGTGGTTGAGGAATGTGCGAATCGACAGTTCGAAACCCAGGTTAAAGAAGCAGGATTTGTCCATGGATGGTTTTAAGGACGACGACAGCAAGGTTCTATATTTTGCAGGTCTTCCGAACTTCACAGTGCTAAAGACCTTGTATGAGTATATGAAGGAGCATTTGACTAATTCCTTATTTACGGCAATCAACATGTTCAAGGTTTTTAACGATTCTTATGAAGCTAAGTTTGGATTTACGGTTTACCTATCTGTCATACAAATAGAGTATCACAGTACCGATGTACAGTATAAAAACATTTTTATGAGAATATAAAGGCATTAAACACAAAAGTAAGCCCATTTATCCATTGGCCTAACAAAAATGCTTTACGAGAAAATGCTCCTGCCTTTTTCAAAGAAGTCCTAGGCACCAAATTTACGGCGATAATAAAATGCTTCGAAAAATACACCGAAAATCCAGGTAAAGTTCAAAGTAAATACATTTCACCATATTAAACCAATATTTTGCCTATTTTTCTGTTGCACGCTCCGAGGTATTTTCGTCGTATAAGCACGATAGATAATACGATGAAATACCTCATACCCATATCACCGGCAGGTGCGATAATTTTTGTGTCGAAGGGTTTCGGTGGCAGATCCAGCGACAAGACGATTGTGGAAGAAAGTGGCTTTCTTGACTATATTGAAGAAGGCCACATCATATTGTTCGTACGCGGAATGCTTATTCATCAGGTAGTCAAAGCGAAAAGCGCTAAGCTCTTGATGCCTGCTTTCAATAACCGACGAGACTGAATGGACGTAGAGGACATCGAAAGGCCGAGGAATTAAGCCAGGCTAAAAATACATATAGAGCATGTAGTAGTTGCGCTGAGACAGAAATATGTTATTTTGACCAACCGGCAACCTATTACAGCAACAGCGAAGAACAATTGGGTAGAAATGTTCATCGACCATATTGTTAAAGTTGTTGCGGCCCCCCAATAACAAAAACATAAAAACACAGAACTAATTCCTTTTAAATTATTATTTTTTATTCAATTTTTGATTCATACGCAGTTGTTAATAGCTTCATTTCCTAGTAATAAGACACTTATATGAAATAAATAAAAATATAAATAAGTTTGTTTAAGAAAAACGCATTTTATTTAGAGAAAAGGAAAGAACCAAACAATGCATCTATATTCATTAAAGCTTAACAGAACAGAACAAAAACGTAACAAAAGCATAATTCAAAGCATGCATTAAGATAACACAACAAAAGACTAGGAACGAAAAGTAAGTATCACAGGTTAATTTAAAATCTACTAGAAAAGTAACGAGCTAAAAGTTCATATATCACAATTTCATTACCATTTTTATCAGTCTTCAGATGTCTGAAATTTCAGACGAGCGAAGCGTTCTGATTGAACTAGCGCCTGTCACGTGAGAGCAAAACAAGATAACTTTTTGTGAGGCAGTGGACTGGATTGTTAGTCTAAAAATTGTTGTCTTACTTCTCTGTCAGTTGACAAATGTCATTAAACAGCTGTTATTTGAAAAACATATTTACTCAACTGCTATGTTTTTCAAATTTCAACCAAAACCTGAAAATATTAAAAAAAAAAAAATAGATACTAAATAAATTGCGATGGCTATTAATGAAACGGAAGAAACAATGGCTAGAATAAAGAATGGTAACACAATTTATTTAAAACGGGAATAAAGAAATATACTATTTCAATCTGATCCAAGTTCCGCGGCCAATTTTATGGACAATCTGCTTGCGAGTCGGAATGAAAACTCGTCTGGTAATTATTAGATACATAGATAGATTTAAAATTAGTTCATATTAATAAGCAAATATATTTTCAGACGCAGCGTACATAGGTGTTGATGCGATCGACGAGGAAGTGGCCGGGTGCAGCACAGCATGTGGGGTTGATGATGGTATCACTATCACTACTAATATTATAAAAGTGAAACGTTGTCCGTTTGTTTGTTTGTTTGTTTGTTTGTTTGGATTTTACCTATGCGAAAACTACTAAACCAATCAACCTCAAATTTTGCACACAGAATGGTTGTATATCGGGTCATATAATAGGCTATGTTTTATAACGCTATCTTATTCAAGAGCCGAGCAGTTAACAAAAACGTGGAGCAAGTCAGAAGAAATTCCTTGCCGCACACGAAAAGATATTTTCTTCGATCGTGAGCCACATCGGTTGATGAGCGTACGTGTTGTTTTTGTGTGTACAGGGTAATGATTTGGTGGTTGGTACGGTAGATACCTCTATATACATACATACATTGGATGTACATCTGTACATTTGTATTTATATATTTATTGCATTACATATGTATTAACATATGTACGTACATATGTGCATACACAGGTAATCAAATTCAATTAACTCTGGAGAATTGACTTAATGATGGAAAAGGTCATAGCGCAGTTGGATCAGCGCTGCCACTTTGCTACGATCGTAGCAAAACTGCTACGCGATTTCCAAAAAGTCGATTTTGCTACGCTGCACTCTCCCTAATATCCCAATTTTTGCTACGCTTTTTTGAAACACGAACTTTTAACAAGAATCTTGTGCTTTTTAGACCTCTCACAATCACAATCACAAATTAAAGAAAAATTAAAAGGAACGTAATCTCTTACTATTCACTTCAACGACTCCAACTTATGTTACTGTTCTACCTTACCCTACACAAGCAGTATATATTTCTTCAGATGTGTTTGAAATGTGACTGGATTTGGACTGGAATTTCAATGGTTTTGCTTTTGCTACGCAAACTTGCTACGGGATTTTTTTTCTTAGAGGCAGCACTGAGTTGGATCAGTTTACCCGTTCCATTTGTGGGCGAGTGAACTTTGGTATTGTTATGATGACACATCATCTTTTTTTCGAGCCAGCCGGATTATTAATTTTTTTACCCATATGCGCAATTGTCTACACATTTTTCCTGGCAATTTTTTTTATGGATTCTCTTTTTCGGTAGATAAAGGAATAGCGCGCCGACGCGACGCGACAGGCTGGGTATGGGATTGTGTGTGCTTGATGTAGGTATAACATTGCCAGTTGCGGGAGGGGAATTTTTTGTTTTGATTTTATTTTTTGCAAAGGATGTATGTATGTATGTATGTATCTATTTAACGAATGTGTTCAAATTCCAAGGACTTCTGATTTAGAATGAATTTGACTTGGAGGATGACTTTTCGAAAGAAGGGGACAGTAGGTGAACAAACTTGAGTTAGAGGGAAAATCGAGTTAGAGGGATATTAGAGTTAAAGGAGGTTCGATTCGACTTAAAGAATTTGATTACATTTGCAAAAGTGGCAGAATAAAATACAGTCGATTGGGTTGAATATAAAATTCCGATTCAGATTTAAGATGAGATTATGATATATTATATAATCATGATAAGTCTTTCATAAATTGTTTGAAGAAGATGTCGATTTCTGGATTGAAATGTAATAACCCCGAGCAACGCCGGGTATTATTCAGCTAGTGTTTCATATTTTTGTTATGCACTAGATTTTTTTAGTGTCGGTTTTGTGTTCACAGAAGCTGAATCGGCTTGGGACCAAAAAACGGTACTTCACTTCCTATAGGGGTGCAGTTCCAAAAAAGTGGCCTTGAGGAATCCGAAGATGAAGCGGCGATCGGTGTTACTGAAAATTCGGCAAACAATGAAAGCGGAAGGGTAAAACTTTGCAGAGTGCGCTCTGGATAAGAAACTGCACAACTTAAAAGCCCACTTCAACAAAGGTGTAGATAACAAGAAGAAGATATCGAGGGGGCAAGGGCGCATGTCATAGCCGTATTTTGAGATAATGGGAAGTATATGCGAAGAGGAAGTGCGCGTGCAAGATTATCCCACGTTTAATTCGTTGGACATCGTCACAGCGACATTTCAGTCCGATCGGGCCCCACCGCAGTACCTCGGCGACACCAACAAGGTCTTTGTCACCATCAACATCCGCGGGCCGAGAAAATAATGCGCATGAAGTCAGAAAAAAGGCTTTCGCATTCAAGGCAAAGAAGCTCAAAGTGGCGGAGGATATCTTGGCGTCAATTTAGGAAATAGCGCGTACTAAGCAGAGACGATTGGAAATCGAGGAAAGGAGGCTAGCTTTGGAAGAAGAAAAACATAGTAATAAAGGGTAATTAGTATGTATTTCATTTATTTTAATTGTTTATTCATTACTAAATTATTTTAAGTTAGAACAGTTTTTTTTAAATAAAGGTTTTTAAGTTGATTTGTTTTTGTTTTATTTTAATTTCTAAAACAATGAAAGGAGATGTTCCTGCTTTCTATTGCCTGGATGTCCGTTGTTGTTCGCAAATTCATTGAAGTTTGCTTGGATTGCCAGAGTTGGATTCTTCCTGTAAGAAGTCGTCGCTGGTGGAGTTCTCATCACACATCTCAATATAGTTGCGTAATATTACGCTAGCCACCACGATTTTGTTGGCCATGAATGGATTGGCTACATCTATAAACTTGTAGGGTCCACCTTTTAAATATTTTAATTGTTTATGTTACTTGTTCAATCTCACCTTTAGTAATATTATTTAATTTGGTCATACTATTATACTTTTCATAAAAATTTTAGTAATTCTGTAGACGTTAAAGAGTCAAGGCGTTATAATATAGTTTTGGACTTTGGTCTACAATTGGTGACCCTCGACTTTTGATTATTATATGACGGAGCGAAATAATAGAGAAGCCATCGAGAACACATCTGGAGAAGCAAGCGGTAGCAGTACCACATCGCTGGCGCCACCAATTCAATCACGTGGCGTTACCGAAAGCGAGGTGATGCGCGTGTCGGTGAGAATTGCTCTCTTCTGGACTGAAATGCCGGAGATCTGGTTCGCGCAAATAGAAGCACAATTTGCGACTTTTTGCATAACCTCCGATTATTCGAAGTTCAACACGGTTGTAGGATCAATGGACAGCAAAGTTTTGTCACAAGTCAGGGATGCCGTGTTACAGCCACCGCCTAAAGGGAAATACGAAAATCTGAAAAAGGCTTTAATCGACTGTTTTTCAGATTCGGAACATAAGAAAATGAGAAAGCTTTTATCGGACGTTGACTTAGGCGATAAAAAACCATCGCATTTATTCAATGAGCTGAAAGGCTTAGATGGAAATTCCGTCGGCGAAGATTTCCTTAAAAATATCTGGCTCCAGCGCTTACCGTCAGATGTACAAGCCATACTAGCTGCTTTTAAGAGTGATGAAGTCAAGAAACTCGTGCAAGTTGCAGACACAATTCTCAAAACCACATCGCACGGGAGTGTTTTGTCAAAAATAGACCATCACTCATCTACATCTTCTCATGAGCAAGAATTAGAAAGAAATATCGAAGCGCTTAACCGACGACTTGACGGATATGAACAGTCTCAGCAACGTGGCCGACCCCGAACAGTTTCAAGACATCGAGACTCAACTCCAGCACTTTGGAAGAAATCTGCAATCAAACACCATGACGTCTGTTGGTACCATTTTAAATTTAAAGATAACGCAATTTACTGCAAGCAACCATGCAGCTATGTTAGTTCCACCGGTTCAAAAAACTATATAGCTTGCTGTCACCACAAGTGACAGCTGTTGCCAAACATATAAATAGTTTATATGTCTCGGATATGACAACACACAAAAAGTATTTAATTGATAGTGGCGCAGATGTCTCCGTGCTTCCTCCAACTCATCGACAAAAAACACAATTATCTAATTACTCTTTATTTGCGGCCAATGGGACCAAGATAAAGACATATGGAAGCCAACGCTGTCAAGTAAATCTAGGTCTTCGAAGAAATTTCACTTGGACATTTATAGTTGCTGATGTTTCAAATCCCATCATTGGAGCGGATTTCTTGCAATTCTATGGGCTTCTCGTTGATGTTAAGCAAAACCGACTCATCGATGAAACTACAAAACTATCAGCCACAGGCATATCTACTACAGGTAAATGTGAAATTAAAGCTTTTGATGTTCAGAATCCGTTTGCTGGGCTGCTTGAAAAATTCAAGGACTTAACATCACTGAATAACACGGGTGCTGCAGTCAAATCTCACACCACTCATTGCATTGTCACATCGGGCCCAGCCGTCTTTGCAAGACCTCGACGACTTGCTCCAGAGAAGCTAGCTGCTGCGAAGGCTGAGTTCGCATACCTCATGCAAATAGGAATATGTCAACCGTCGAAAAGCAACTGGGCTAGTCCACTTCACATGGTCAGAAAACCCAATGGTGACTGGAGGCCATGTGGTGATTATCGCGCTCTGAATGCCGTGACGCAACCGGACAGATACCCCATTCCGTATATTAACGATTTTGCAAACATGCTTCATGGAAAAACTATATTTACAACCATTGACCTACAGCGTGCGTTCCATCAAATTCCTGTCCAACCAGAGGATATACCAAAAACGGCCAAACAACTCCTTTCGGGCTGTTTGAATTTCGGTATATGACCTTTGGGCGGCACAAGCGATGCAAAGGTATATTCACGAGACCTAACGAGGATTGAACTTCACATTCACCTGGGAGAACATACAAAACATCTGCAAGAAGTGTTTCTAAGACTCCTTGAGTTCAATCTTAAAATTAACCTTTTAACCTTGCACCTTTATATTTATACACTGATGCATCTGATGCTGCAATCGGAGCTGTTGTTAATCAAGTTTGCGATAACGTTTCGCAACCTCTTGGTTTTTTTCTCAAGAAAACTCACGCCGACGCAAATGAGATACAGCACTTATGATCGGGAGCTTCTCGCCGTATACCAGGGTGTTAAACATTTTCGGCACCTGCTGGAGGGAAGACCATTTTCCATATTTACGGACCACACACAAGCCTCTGATCAACGCATTTCAACAGAAAGCGGACAAAGCATCACCTAGGCAGTTACGTCATCTAGATTTTATCAGTCAATTTTCTACTACCATTCTGTATGTTCCTGGTTAAAGCTTTTATCCTTACCAGGAACCAAACTCCAGCTGTATTGTGACATATCAACAGCTAAAGTCCGACCGTATGTGCCTGCCCCGAGTAGAGAATTTGTTCTTAGGAAATTCCATAACTTGTCTCATCCAGGTGTTCGGGCTACACTTAAGCTGCTTCAGGAGCGATTCGTTTGGTCGAAGATGAGAGCAGATTGCTCGAAATTTGTTAGTAGATGCTTACAATGCCAACGTTCCAAGATCGGACGTCATAATAAAGCAGGACTTTTTCCTTTTCCTTTGACCTCCCAACGATTTACGCACGTCAACATGGATATTGTTGGTCCATTACCTACATTGAAAGGTTGCAGATATTTATTAACTATCATTGACCGCTATACACGTTGGCCGCTATACACGAAGGCGGATACGGTGGCGCAGCACTTACTTCATGGTTGGATCGGTCGATATGGCGTACCACTCCAAATTACGACGGACTTAGGAAGGCAAGTCAACCCTTTTTTCGGAACTGAGCAATGTCCTAGGAATGAAGCACTGCAGGACGACAGCGTATCATCCTCAATCCAATGGGATTATTGAGAGATGGCATCGTTCTTTAAAGGCTTCAATTATGTGCCATCAGACTACTGAATGGTTTAATGTTTTACCAATAGTTCTCCTTGGACTGAGATCGTCGCTTAAGAAAGACATAAATGCTACGCCAGCAGAACTTTTGTATGGAGAAACACTACGTTTGCCTGGAGAATACTTTACCGACTCACGGAATACCACAACTTCAGAGAATTTTGTGAAAGATTTGCGGAAGGCCATGTCCATTATACGACCGAACAACACTTCGTTTCATGGTACTGCTAAAATCTTCGTGCAGAAAACATTGGACAAATGTACCCATGTATTTGTTAGAACTGATAGCGTTCGTACTCCTCTTCAGCAGCCTTATGAAGGACCTTATCTTGTTGTGAAGAGACATTCGAAATATTTTTCGGTGAAAATTAAAAATATCATTAAAAATGTTTCTATTGATAGACTGAAAGCTGCATTTGTCACCGCGGATGATACATCTGAAAACGACGTAGTCATAACCAAGAAGTCAACAACAAGTGATCCAGAGAAGACTGAAAATCCAACGCATATTTCAGATCAGAGAACATCTCGGTCGGGTAGGAGAATTTTTTTTCCGTCAAGATTTCGTTAGTACGGCTTACTAACTAGCGGGGGACTACTGTAGGGTCCACCTTTTAAATATTTTAATTGTTTATGTTACTTGTTCAATCTCACCTTTAGTAATATTATTTAATTTGGTCATACTATTATACTTTTCATAAAAATTTTATTATAGAATTTAATAAAGAAAATTTTAGTAATTCTGTAGACGTTAAAGAGTCAAGGCGTTATAATTTAGTTCTTGGACTTTGGTCTACAAACTTGAGACGACGAAATCTTTCTTTTACGATCCGAACGCCCTTTTAATTGTCATTCTAGCGCTGCTAAGGCTAGGGCCACGCACTGAGCGACTGAACAATTGAGCGACGAGCACTTGAGCACCTGAGCGACGCAAAAAAATTAAAACATATGGAATCGTATGGCTGCGGCCACGTAGTTGCTAAGCGATGAGCGATTTTTCTGAGCAACGTCGCTCTGAATTCAATTTGGTTCTAATTTTGTAGTTCATCGCTTAGCGATAAAGTGAAAATGGAGCAAATAAATTTGGAAATTTTGATTTCAGCTGTTAGAAGCCGCCCGGTTTTAAGGCAGGACAGCCATAAAGACTTTAAAAATAAAAATACTACAAATAAGCAGTGGAATGAAGTGGGAAAGATTTGTAATTGTTCAGGTGAGTTTTTATTTAATTAATATTAAAATACAATTATATTTGTTTAATGTCCAAACACCCAATAATATTGTGTTTCGTACATTCATCGCTATGTGACTGCTTCTATTATCACGAGACCGTTGTTCTTGATTGTCTATATTTATTTCCATTATCTCTTTATTCATTTCTGCTATGTACGACTTTCCAGTAAAAGACTTACAGGACTTGACAACGAATTTGTCACTACTAATCGATCGAGCGACGTCGCTCAGTAAAAGGCCACTCGTCGCTTAGACCTTTTATCGCTCAATCGCTCAGTGCGAGGGTCTAGCCTAAGACAGGTGTTAAAATGTGACTGCTGTTCTCTAAGGTGACCATTGTCCCGATAAGGCGTCCCCAGATTTCTTAGCAGTGGGTATGCCTCATCACCCAGGAGATGAAATTCGGGTGGTATTAGATCTTCCAACTTTTGGTGCAGCAAGCTATTTCGGAAAACTATGCCATCATGCAATCGACCAGGTGCTCCCACATATATGTCTGTAAAGACTGTTCTATGATTACATACTCTTATTAATTTAAAAAGAAATATTATTACTTATATGTATGTATATGTGTTTAAAATGTTCCTGTATTTACCTTGCAAAATAATAGAGTGCGTATTTTTTCTATTGTAGCATTCAATGGGGTTCCTTGTTGGTTGCTTTATTTGTATTTGGCAGCCGTCGATGGCACCTACGATACCTGGAACGTATACACCAAATTGTTCCTGAAAAGCCTGTAAACATTTTTTATTATTGGTAATATAAATATGTAGCCTATGCAGTATATACTCGTGCAATATCCGGATATTGACTTCTGGCTAGCCATTTAATGTATTCTTTCGATAGGCTGCACAAAGAGTCCAACATCTGAGAGAACACACGTTGGGCTGTACTCTTTGAGTAGTTAAATCTATCACCTGCCGATAAAAAGGTTTCCTGTTTGCCTGTGAACAAAATACGCTTCTCCAAGGCATCAATACGAAAGGTGTTCCCAAGTCTATTCATAAGATTCTGCAATTATTTTGTTTATGTATGTTTATGTTTATTAAATATTTTAACAGCATTTATAGTAGAAATTTAAAATTGATAAACTTTACTATGCTACATTATATTTTAATTTAAATTAACTCAATCACCGTGACTTTACATTCGTTAAGCAAATAGCAAATGTAAGAAAAAAAAATAAAAATTACAATAGAAAGAAAAGAGAAAAAAAAAAGAAATGCAAATAATTTACCCAAAATAGTATTTTCTGTATTTATGTGTTACCTGCAATGTGCCGAAAGAGAATATCACCAAAATTGTTCCCGTTATAGAGCCTTCTGACGCTGTACAATGACGTGACGAATGACGTGCACAAAGAACTCACGTTGCGAGACCTGGTATGTAACACGTGGCAGAATCAAGCTCAAGGAGCGATGTAATTGTGAAAAGCGTAATTTTTCGTATAAATATTGAGGCTGTTTGGTGGTTAAGATTTTGTGTAAATACTTGACTGCACAAAAGTCAAGATACTTGTCTAGTGAAGAGCCAAGAATGTTTTTAGCGTAGCCGGAAACATGGTCAAAACGCTTAAGTCCATAAACGTAACGAGTAACGTTATTGAATGCAACCTGGAGTCTACGATTAATAAGTGCACCATTCCAACAAAAAACTTCACTATAAGTGATAAGTGGAACAAGTAGCGTCCTTGCCAACATAAGTCTAGTGTTCAATGGCGTATAGCTCTGCGACAGGGAAAGATTTCTGAGGCACCCATAAATTTTCCCGATTACCGTTCGAATATGATCATCCCAACGCAAAGTTGTATTAACCAAACACCTAAGTTTTTTACTCTATCGACAAAATCTATTTGCGAATCTCTTAGATGTATGTTAGGAAAGCAGGTTGTGTTTAGATTATTTCTGCTTATGACTAGGCATTTGGTTTTATTTGGATTGAGTAATAGGTAATTTTCTTTAGACCAGGTAAGAACTTTTCTCAAATCTTCATTGTGTTTATAGGCCGCATCCTCGACCAAACCGAGCTCACTACTAACATACAGCTGTACATCATCTGCATACATGTGCATCGATGAATTTTTAATGAATGTTGGAAGGTCGTTTATAAAGATCGTGAAAAGCAGTGGACCTAAAATAGATCCTTGAGGGACACCCGCTGAAGTTGCAGCAAAAGTAGATTGGCAGTTGTTTAAGAAGACAGTTTGCTTGCGACCCGAGAGGTATTTATGTAAATACATTACTTAAGACATGCACCTGTATGCATACGTGTTACGTACCGAAAAGGAAGTCCGACTCATTCTGAAGTGTTAGCGAAATTGTTCATATACAGGAATCACTTCTTCGAAGTAGTTAGGATTTCGTGTAGCTTCGTCCTGCAAACGAAGTATTTCTGCACGTCAATACACTTTTACGTCCAGTCATAGCCTTGTAGTCGCAGGTGCTTTTCAAAAACATGCTGTACAAACACTCCTGGTGAGTGTTCGTGGGAAGTGCTTTGCAAAATAAAATCTTTTCCATAATACATTCAGCCGCTTCGAATCGTTAGAAAGCTACAAACTGCGCGTAACCTGAAATATCCGTCGATTCGTCAAACTGCAAACTGAATTGTGCGCTTTTATTGATTAATTCGAATAACTGGTCACGAATATCATCTGCAATATCAGTTATTCTGCGTTGCACGGTATTATCAGAAAGTGGTATGACATCCATATCAAGCGCTGCTGGTAAAATTAACTTTTCGGCAATTGTATGCGGATTTCTGTTTTAGCCATTCGAAATACTACATGGTAGCTCGCCAATAAGTCTTTCTCGTTTACACTGGATGCTGGGTTTAAGGTTGTTTGCTGCTGATGAAGAAATCTAATTTTCCTTTGAAAAAATTCTACCCTTTTCATTCGGATGTTTTGTTGTAAGATGACGAAGCAATTTCGAAGGCTTCAAACTTTTACGAGAAAGCACTTGACAACAAATTACACACTGGTTTATTATTTATGACAGTAAATCCAAACTTTAAGAAGTTGTCGTCATAAAGTTTTTTTTTTCTTCGCTTTTGGATAACACCACTATACACTAACCTTCTGAAAACTGAGGTTGTCCTCTTTACGAGAAGGAGGGCTGTGACCAGTCTGACTCAGCCAGTGCTTAATGGCGTCACTATCCAGATCTCCGATGAACCCAAATCACCCCTATTGCGATAGTAGTTTTTATTGAACGACAACTTATAGAAATCGGTATTGCGATAGTCATTACGATATCGTTTTGCTTGTCGTTAAGTGGAACGTATTTTTCTTAGCGACAAATGTCACTCGTCGGTATTGTAACTCTCGTTTAATAAACGACGAGTATTAAAGTTTTTTTTTTTTTTTTCTTTTGTTAATTAATCTAACGGCCGAAGATAGCAAATCGGGAACAATTTGGAAAGGAACCATGCCTTAGCAACCAACTTCCGAAAAAGAGTTTCGCCAACGGCTGAGAAAATTAGAGAATGGCAAGCAATTTCCATTCAACTCAATTCTTTGGGGCCGCCAGTTAGGACCGCGAAAGAGTGGCAAAAGCTAAATATAAATACGAAATTGATATCATATGCAAATATCAATATAAATTACAGGTTTGGTTCGATGCCAAATTTAAAGTGAAACAGAAACTCGTCTACAACAAGAAGCAGATGGGAGTAACTGAAGGAGGACCTTTTAGGCAAAAATATTTAAGCGACACAGATAAAGCTATTGCTGACCTCCTCCAGTTAAACAACGTAGTTAAACAGGAAGGTGTTGTATTTGGGGGTTCAAATAGCAAACAAACAACCATTTCAGAAGAGATTCACCCACCTGTTGAAGTTCCAGAAATTCTTGATGTACTTGATATGAGCGATAATACTCTTGAAATACAAGAAGAAAAGTGCAAAAAGGCTAATCACACCACAACCACCACCAAAACAGGGCTGAATTTTACCGAAATGATGCAACGACAAACAGAGGTACAAGAAGCTTTGTACAATGAGGTGAAGTTATCTTTAAAAAGAATTGAGAACCATCTGAAGGAAAGTGTGAGATACGAGAGGAAACGTTTTTTTTTTTTTGGAAGAGAAGAAATTAAAAGAAGACAGAAAAAAATGAAACGAGAAGACCAGCAACAAAAAAAGGACCACGAAATGAAGTTGATGAATCTGGAAATAAATAAAAAAGTTGTCGCTTTTGGAAAGAAAGTTAAATGTCTGTGAAGACAATAATAAATGAATTATATAAAAGAAATATGCAATTAAATTGAAATAAAGATTATGTCGCAAAATTATAGTCGCATAAAGTACACTTTAAAAAGATTTTAGCACGTAATAAAGTCAAGGTTAGAGTTTTCCTATTTATAATCGACATAGAACCCACTTTATAGTTATCAGCTCGCGCTTAATTTAAAACCACCAAAAGTACCTTTTAACTTTTAGAGTGGGCTTTTAACCATATGTCATTTGTCATTTTTAAAACGTAATTTCACAAAATGTTTTCTCAGGATTGATGTAATGTAAAAAAATTTAAAAACTTTTGAAATTTAAATTTCAGCCAACCGACGGATGTAAGCAATCAACAAATGTGTTCGATTTCTGTTCGATATGTCAAATTCATTTAAATTTGATACAAAGTTGTCCCTTAAACTGTGTTTTTGTTCCCAAACTTTAAATTTTTGGGTTTGTTTGACTAAAATTTGCTGTAAGTAGGTTCTAAGGTCGATAATAGTTGTAAAAGGGTTAAAAATTGTTTATATTTCAATTCAAAGTTAAGTACCGGCTTTAAAGTTAAAGGACTCTTTCTTAGTGGCTACTAACATTCTTTAAAATCAAACGACTATAATTTTGCGCCTATTTATTTTGGTAAAATATGTTCAAGTTTCTAAAAATCTTTCTGTTATATTTATGGCTATTTGATTATTTTCTTCGTTTGCCAGATCTAGATTTGATAAACTTTCTAAGATTAGAGGTTCTAGAGGTTGTGCAGAGCTGAACACACATTTACAATTTGAGCTGATTTTCTTGGATTATAGTGAAGTAGTCTAGCACCAAGAAGAAATCGGAATCGGCTTTTAAGAACACCAATTGTTCTTTCAATAATATTCCTGGATTTGGAATATCGGTGGTTGAAATAGCTTAGATTATCTACTTCCTTCATGAATGGTGTTATCATGAATGGTTCCAGGGGATAGCCAGCATCACCTGAAAGTTCGATTATTTTCGAAATGTGTTTTTGTGGACAAATACTAAACTTACCTAGAAACCAAGTATTTCGTTCCCCGCTGTCAAAATTTCTTTGTAGGCTGCTTCGAAGCTCCGAAGTATTTCAAATGAGTGAGTCATGACCGGCTCCGGGATGCCTGGCATCTACATATCTGATACGCATTTTATGGTCACAAACCTTAAATTAGAGTTATATTCAGAAAATGTGAAGTGAATGAAATTTTTAAAATATCGTACTTACAAACATAGCATTTAAGCTGTATAAGCCTTTTCTGTTGTAGTAAAAGTGTTTTTCCTCTTTTTTTTGGAGCTTGAATTTTGATGTGGCTACCGTCGACACATCCAATTGTTCCTGGAATTCTAGATTTCTGTTAAAATTTTTTTCCTCATCTGAATAGGATGCATTAATCAAACGAGGACAAACAAATGCTTCCATAAGCTCAAGCATCTCTTTTAAAATGATACTCATTGTTGGTTGAGCAATACCCAAATTAAAATCATTGCCTACACCCTTCTGATAGCTACCATCAGCGAAAAATCGTAATGTAGCTGCAAGCTTTAGTATTGGCGTTACTAATAGCACCCTTCGTCTTTTTTCAATTTTATCTTCAAGTTCTTTTAATAAATAAGGAAATGCATCTTTATTCAAATTGGAATGATTTGTTCTCAAAATAATTCTCGTACTTACTTCGAATCTGGCAAATCCAACGGATTGGATTTCGATCTTAATTTTCTCCTTCTCTTATTTTCTTCCCTCTCATCTTCATTAACATTATTTACCACAAAAAGTGCAATACTATTCATTATTTTATATTCTCAATTCACAAATTCACAAAATTTAAATTTTTTTCAAATGCCTACTGTGTTTGTCTGTTGTTTATGTGGAATGCATGCGGATCGAAAACGACTGGCGTTTAAGTATTGTAATACCGACACTTGAACGCCTAAAAAGTGACTCGACAGAAAAAGTGATAAAAACGACTATCGCAACAGGGGTGAATATCTAGGAGTGATCCTGGATAAAATCTTCTTTAGGCAAAGCATGTCAAGTCGAAGACCTCCAAGGCGCTCTTAGTATTCTAGCAGTGTAAAATATCCTTTGGATCTGTACGGCTCTGATAAGACCGTTTCTAGCATATACGTCGGTTGTTTGGTGGAGGGAGCTTTTGCGTAAATTGTGACGGCTTATTGCACTAAACTTCAAAGAACGGCTGTCTCGGCTGCACGGGAGCTTTTCCGAGTACGCTTGGTTCTGCTCTTGATAATCTGCCTGATCTACGTCCCCTTTGATACTTATGTATATATGTATATCATGGGCTGTACTATCAAAGCAATTTATCGTCTTAGACTGGGTGGCTTTTGGTATCATCGTTATCTGGGGAGTGGGGAGGTAGGTTACAATTATTTCAAGAGCGGTTACCTTTGCATCTCTTGACTGTGTGGCCCAGCAATTGGCAACTGCAAAACTACATACGATTTGGAAAGTATTCCTCAATTTTGAGATTATGCCATCCCACATTGACTGTGCTGGATGGCCTGAAAAGATCAAGTGCAAGGCCTGTGGGACGTTAGTTCCCTACTTCTAATTTATTAAATTTATACCCCATATATAACGCCTTGAAGTCTCATTTTCTCAAGTATTTTTTAGTTGATTAATTATTAGTTCAGAGACGTTAAAAAGGTGCATAGGCCATGCCGTTCGATGAATTAAGCTTATCGTGTAATTTTGCCGTTACTATAGCAATATTGCAAACTTTTTTAATTTAATATTAAAACGTAGATTTTTGAACTTTAATTCGCACAGTTTGTTGATGAAAGTTAAAACGTCTGGGTAATATTAAATAATGCATTTTAGAATAGAGTAGTTATGAAAGTCAATATCTGGAATAAAGTAGATTTTGAATGTTGAATAGACGCGGTTTGAAAATTTCGTTGTGGATTAGATTGCTTTTAAAAACAAAACATACATTTTTGGATAAAGTTTAATTTATTAGTATCTTTTTTTATAATATGATTTAATACCAGTTATTAAACAAACTAAAAGTATGCAAAACAAAGGGAATACATAAATCACTACAATAATAATATCTCTATATATAAAAATGAATTGCTGTGCGTTAGTCTCGCTTAAACTCGAGGAAGGGCTTAACCGATTTGGATGATTCTTTTTTTGTTTAGTCCGTATTGTTTCAGGGTTGGTTTGGGAAAAAAGAAAATTCAGAAAAACCCAAAGGAAAAGCCGGAAAATCGAAATTTGCGTTTTGTATGGGAATTTTGTATGGGAATGCACTAAACATTACCAATGAGAATTGTATTTCTACAATGAGCATCACTACAATGAGCAGGGGGTAATCTCGAGAACCACTGAACGGATTTGGATGCGGTTTTCACTGTTATGATTTGCATTTCTCGGGGAAGGATAAAACATAATAGAAATGCTGTGTTACTAATAGGAGCTGAGCATTCAAGGTTTAAGTGGCAGAAAGTGGATTAAGCCCAAATTTATGTTACAAAATTATTTTAACACTGCTCCAACTCAATAATGGCTAATTGGATTTAATAACGGAAGAACATGTTTTTAGGAAATTCCTCTACGATTAATTTGAGCTATAAATCATCCTTCTGTGTTATCCTGTGTTATTTTCCATCAGTGGAGACCGCAGCCAACAGCCATGCAGCAGTGGGTAACACATCGGTTCGTGATCGTATGTTGTTTTTGTTTTGTCCAGTTGTATAAGGGTAGTTTCATTCTCATTTTAGGTCGATTTCATAGAAATACCACCTATTGCAAAGGTCCTCATGACGCGACTTCCAAAAATGTTGAATGCCATTCGTCTTCGCTATCATAGTAAACACTAACCTCATACTCCGTTAAAAATTTTATATTGTGGACACGATTGAGGCCGCAATTACGAACCGATTTGAATAAAATTTGGTATACACGTTCGTATGCCGAATACCTCGGCTAAGTTCGTAGATGGGCATAATCGGTCCAGAGGGGGGCGGGTTACGCCCCTTTTTATGTCTCAAACGGTACAATTCACAACTCAAATAAATCCCAACTTTCGGTTTTGATTTTTTAGTAATATAGTAGATAACAGGGAACAGAATCCGCCTGCTACCAATTTGAGCGCCATCTTGGATCCGCCATCTTGAAATTCTTCAAAATTGATTGGATTTCGTTGAAATTGAAAATCCTTACAAATCTCGAGGTGTACAAATTCGTTTTTAAAGTGGAAATGTTTGTCCGCCATTTTGTTCCCACCATCAGAATAGATGACATAAGAAATCCACCTACCTCTTGCGGCGCTTGCCGGAAGGTACTTTTTCTTTCTTCGTATCTTTGATTTTGTGGAAATACATTATGTATTGGATCCGTAGCTGAGGGAGATTTAATTTTTTTTTTTAATAGAAGTGCGTAGGAAAGAAATGTGTATTGTGATTGTGATAACGATCGGTGCCGTTTATTTGTGCACGTAGAGCGGGAACGGAGAAGAGAAACTTTCAATTGCGTAGATGAGCATTTACGCCAAGAATCCTTTTCACATTGGACCGAGATCACAGATTTGCAAAGAAGGAGTTCTGACCATCCGCCGTCTCAGAGTCCAATCCAAAGATGGTTTACTTTTTTTTGATGAGATGGATATGTTGCGCAGATGAAGTGAGCACTTTTTGGAGATGCTCAATGGCCGAACAGGGGTTGGATGCCAGACTGAGTAGGGCGGAGAATAGTCCCATTGTAGAGCAGGTGACTTTGGTGATCAAATGTGCTGATGTTTATTAAATCTGGCTAGAAATGCACAAGCTCTTGGGGGAAGAGGGAGTAAAATGTATCTCTCATTAGAGCGGCATGGGAATGCAGTAAAATAACTAGCGACAATCAAGCTATGGTGATTGTGTTCTTTTTAAGAAAAGGGGGATAAGAGTGGTTGCTCTATGTATTTATAAGGGCTTCTTTAACTCTTTCTGCAAAAATCTTTGCCAAGGTGTTGAAAGCGCCTGCCAGAACTGTGGTCGCATCCAACTTGGCCGATGAGCAGTGCGGCTTTCGTCCAGGTAGAAGCTTAGAACGGTATTTGAGAAGACTTGGGAGTGTGCCATGGGTGTAATAATCCGGTCTCTCGAAATAAACTCTGGAGTGTACTGCAGGAGTATGGGATTGACGGTTCTCATTTGAAGGCCATTCGACCTATACACACAAACTGTAGGAGATGTGTTCGGGTGAATGTCGTTATATAAATATCCTTCAATGCGAGCGTTGCACTTTACCAGGGTTGCTTTTTGTCACCTCTCTTTTTCATTCTGTAAATGGATTGGATGTACAGCGGAACAGTGGCGAGGAACGGTTCGCATTGTGAGACTTAAGGATAAGCCATCTGCTTTTCACTGATGACTTACTTCGAACCATCCGGACCGAACTTCTGCGACCGCTTGATGGCTTAGTAAACGTCTGTGTTGAAACTGGATAAACGTGAACAAATCGGAAGATATCATAATGTCGCGAATGCCTGTTCAAAAGTTTAAGTGTTTCGAGGTCATATTCACGAGTGATGGAAGGAGCATTATTGAGTTATCCTGTGGGATTGGTCAGACTGGAACAATTTTGTGCGTTAGATCTAACCCTCACCTATGGTCATGAGATTTGGGTAATGACCGAAAGAATAAGCTGCCGAAATGAGTATTATTCGAGGTATTCGTTCGTTCTATCGAGTTAAGAACACCAGAATACACAAGGAACTCAATGTCGAGTAACTACTTTTTCGAACGGAACGGTTCATACTTCAATGGCTTGGGCACGTTAAACGCATGCATGAGTTCCAAGACGAGCCATGAATCGGTGTCATCAGGTAGACGTCCCCTGTGTAGGTTCAGGGCGATATGATGTTTTATTAATTTATTAAATTTTTATCAATCAAAATAAGGTTATAATAAAGCGAAACATACCAAAAAACAATAATCAAATAACTTAATTGTACCCGTACGAAGTCGGGGCGGGCCACTAGTCAAAAATAAACAAAACTCGAAAATAGCAGAAATGTTTAGTTAGTCAGTTATTCACGTCATTGAGATTCGCATCTTTTTTTTGATTCCTAATGATAGTCTTTTTGGAGCCATGGATGAAAAAAGTTGACCTCTTTTTGTGTGCGGTTTAGATTCGCCAATATCCGTCTCGTAGAATCTTTCACCTCGCACATCAATCACGTTATTTTCACCTTTGTTTAAAATTAATCTTTTTGACGCATTGAATTTGAAATAAAAAGCAGATGGAGGCTTGGTGAACTTTAGGACTTCTTGTTTAAAATCCAAAACGGGACATTCATCAGCCCCTAAGTTTATTACAGTGCCGTGTTCTTCATAAATGGATAAATACTCCTCAACTCCTCTATTTATGCAAACACTCTATCCGGTGGTATGTAGGAGTGACCAGGAATTGGGAAAATCAATTCCATCGTTTGTACATGACGCAGTGCCTTATTTACCAGCCAGAACTCACACATACCTATCATAATGGAAATTTTGTTTTGCCCTCCACATCCATCAGCAACGAGACGAACCGTTCCTATGCACTGAAGGTTTGTTTCACAAAGCTGGTGAAACACTGCAGATGCAACTTCGTTGGAGTCTTTGGGTCTGTTATTTTCAGTCCAATAATATAAGAACACATTTTCTTTGGCAAGGGATGAGTGAGAACTTCCTACAACAAGACCGAAAAAACGAAAATATATCTGCCGACTATAATACGCTGCTTGATCTGAAACTTTAGGCAGAGTCATATTTTTCTGACAATCGAATGACATTGTCAGCATATCACTCCTTTCTTCACTTTGAAGGTTGAAAAATGCTTTTCCCCTTTGCTTATGGATCCTTAATTTAGTCATTAACTCAACTTTATTTTCATCCGCTTGTAGAATTTTCAAAAGTTCCTTAAACTGTCAACATGTAGAACAAACATCTGATAGATTTAAATCCAAGGTTGAAATATGTGTTGAAAACCATGCGAAAATAGCTTGATTTAACTAGGTTGAACTTATGATTTTCATTAAACGCCTTCCACATCCTATTAATCGAAAGCTCTGAAGGTAGGTATTGTCGTATTGCTGCCCGACTACGACAATAATGTACTTCGACAGTTTTGTACTGCTGGATGAAATTAATGATCAGTTGCTTTGATTCTGACAGTTAAAAGCTTTTTCGATCACCTCCGTGATTTTCTGTACTGCACAGTGATTGTTTTGAAGTGATTGTTGCAAGCATTCTATACACGACCCTGCGTAACTCCGAGTATATTCAAAAATGTTTTCTGACAAACTTTAAAAATCTCTTTAGACATAGTTTGAACAGTGTAGGTAACAGAAAATTGTTCCTTGAGCCACCCTTTAAATTTTTGTCAGTGCGTTGAGGCTTTTTAATTTTGCAATAACTTAAAACAAATGCATCCTGGGCAAGTTTCGACCTTACTGTGTAAAACCAATTTGAAAAATATAATACATCGCAAGTTTTGAGCTTTCGGCAATTATAACCACTACTACTATGACTGCAAGTTGGCATTATTGGCAATTGTTGTCTCTTGTATCTTACTAACTTAAGGTGGCGCTACAGTCCGTGGTGGACCTGGGCATCAACCAACAGGTCTCTTGTATCTAGTGAATATTATTTAGACCATTGATTGATATCTATCAAAAAAGGTTTCATTACTTACCGTTGTACTTACAACTGCTGACAACTGCTTTTCCCGTTATTCCGCCAAACTTTGGAATACATCCATTTTGATTTTACCAACATAAAAAAAATAATAATTTAACATTGGAATAGGATAATTTTGATTTGAATTTGAAATAAATTAATTTTGAATCTAAAAGGTACCATACTCTGTCCCACAAAAATTGTCAGTACAGGGCAGATAGGACGTTTGCATCTCAGTCTGGTTGCAAGAGCTGGCATAAATCTGTCACTCCTTAAACCTCTTTCAGGGATACTGTAGTATACATGACAAATCGGCAGAAATAGGAGAGCAATACCCGTATGGTTACAATCTTTTTTTTTTTTTTTTTCTCCCGCTGAGGAGTATACCTAAACATCCAGAGTCTAGTAAGTAACTTCTCAGAACTAGAGAGCTTGGTTGGAAGCAACAATTACTTACTTACTTACTTAGGAGGCGCTACAGTTCGGGGTGAACCTGGGCCTCAACCAACAAGCCTCTCCAGTTAGCCCGGCCCGTAGCTAACTGCCACCAGTTGCGCACGCCAAGTTGGTTGAGGTCCCCTTCTACTTGTGCGCGCCACCTTAGGCGAGGTCTTCCTCTACTGCGTTGTCCCTCCGGGTTAGATTCGAAGACTCTGCGTGCCGGAGCGTTGGTGTCCATTTGCTCTACATGCCCCAGCCATCTTAGCCGATGGATACGTATCTTCTTGACCATTGCGATGTCGCTGTACAGCTCGTATAGTTCGTGGTTAAATCTTCTCCTCCAAAGCCCGTCAACGCATACGGGACCGAATATCTTCCGAAGAATTTTTCGCTCGAAGCAACCAAGGATATCTTCATCCGCTTTCGACAGTGTCCATGGTTCAGCGCCATAAAGCAGGACTGGGGTTACCGATCTTGATGGAGCAGCGAGCATTCTCCATCGTCATCCTGCACAGACGGACGAGTTTAGCAGGGATGCCTAAACTAGACATGGCTCTATACAGCTCGTCTCTATAAATGCTGTCATAGGCGGCCTTAAAATCGACAAAGAGATGGTGTGTATCGATTTGGCCTTCTTGGGTTTTTTCCAGGATCTGCCGAAGTGTGAAGATTTGGTCAATTGTGGACTTTCCCGGCCTAAAACCGTTTCAGGCGTTCACACAGTATGGCAGATAAAATCTTGTACGCGATGTTGAGGAGGCTGATACCCCTGTAGTTGGCGCAGTTGAGGGGGTCTCCTTTCTTGTGGATCGGGCAAACGGTGCTGAGATTCCATTCATCAGGCATACCCTCATCTGACCAAATCTTAGAAATGAGTTGGTGTACGCTCTCTACTAGGTCATTTCCAGCTGCTTTAAATACCTCGGCCGGAAGGCCGTCGGGTCCAGCAGCTATGTTGGATTTTAGTTTAGATATTGCTTTCCGCACTTCGTTTTGGTCAGGTGGACGGAAATTTTGGCTATCATTGTCTAGGTTGAATGGTCCGTTCTGCCTGACAGCGACGTGGTGTCGTCGCCGTTATACAGTCTGCAGAAATAGTTTTTCCAAATTCTCAGCACCGACTGTGACTCTACTACGAGGTTTCCTTCTTCATCTCTACAGATTTCCGTACGGGTTCTGCTTTCGTGACACGTTCTTTTTACCTTTTGGTAAAACTTCCGTACGTTATTCCTGAAGTATAATCTCTCAATATCCTTGATCGCGAGCTTCTCATGCTCTTTCTTTTTCCTTTGGAGAAGTTGGTGGTTTTTTCGTCTCTTTTGATCGCAGAGCTCGCGAGCAGCTCTCCTCCTTCCTGCAGCACCGCTTTATATGCTTCTTGTTTGGCTGCATGCACTTGCCGGCATTCTTTGTCAAACCAGGGGTTTCGGGGTGGCGGTCGTGTTAAACCCAGCACATTAGCTGCGGCGTCAATGTTCGCCCCTCGGAACGGTCGGACATCCAGAACACTGGAGGCATGTCTTGCGTCGATCGCAATGTGATCAATTTGATTGACCGTTTGATGATCAGGAGACCGTCATGTCCCCTTGTGAATATTGAAATGAGAAAACCACGTGCTTGCTATAGTGACTTTCCGTCCCGCAGCGAAGTCAATTAGGAAGCAACAATTATGATTTTATAATGCTATCAGAAACACACGCTACGGAGGACATTGAAGAAAACGAAATAAATATTAACACTTATAAGTTAGTAAGATGTGATAGTAATTCTAGACACACAGGTGGCGTGATATTATATATTAAGAGTGATTGGACTACGGAAGTTTTAAAAAAATACTCAATAAATACTGAAATATGGTGGCTGGCTACAAAACATGTGTTCATGTCCAATGTTATTATTGTTGTTGTGATCTACAAATCTCCGCGTGCCTCAAATAGATTTTTCTGTAACAAATTTCGGGAATGGATGGAAGAACTGAATAAAGTTCCACATACCTTAATTGTTATAGGTGAATGAATGATATTTATCCCATGAAAAACATAACTGTAAAAAGAGGCCTAGTTCTTATTTAAAATGTTAGCCATAAAAAGCCATAAACGAAGAATAGCTCTTGCTAATCGCTGTTTCTTTGGGCTAAGAAGGCAATTGAGTAGCAAAGCCCTCTCTCGAACAACTAAGGTGACCCTTTATAAGTCCTTAATCGTCTCAGTCCAGTCTACGGCGCAGAGGCATGGACTCTGTCTGAAGCGGATAAGGTTGCTTTTGGCTGTTTCGAGAGGAAAATTCTTTGAGTGATTTTTGGTTTTGTCTGCATAGACGGGGAGTGGAGGAGGAGATACAACGACGAACTGTACGGGCTGTACGAAGGCATCGACTTAGCCAGAAGAGTGAAGGTCCAACGACTGAGGTGGCTGGGTCATGTAGAGCGGATGGACACCAATGCTCCACCACGGAAAATCTTCGAATCCACACCCGAGGGTCAGCGCAGTAGAGGATGACCGCGAAGCAGGAGGCGCACGCAAGTGGAAGGGGATCTTAACCAACTTAGCGTGCGAAACTGGAGATAGCTGGCAAAAGATCGAGATCGCTGCCGACGCTTGTTGGTTGAGGCCCAGGATTACCCCGGTCTGTAGCGCCACCTTAAGTAAGTAAGTAGGCCATAAAAAGTGCTGATATAACAGCGGCCAAGTTTTTGCAGAATTTTACTAAAGAAATAAAACAGATCAATCAGTTGGAGTCTTATGCGTAGAATTGATTGAAGGTGGTGATGTGTGGTCTATGTAATACATTTCACAGTTATGTTTTTGATGGGATTTCACTTCTTTTTGTAGAGTTTTCTGATCAACCAGCAACTGTTCGCAGCTTTTATTAATCTATTTACCTTTTGAACTAACTTTTAACTTTTTTTTTACTAGTTTTCTTTCTTTTTTCTCGGGCTCGGCGGATTAAATTTCGCCAATAGATGATCGCATTGCCCATTCAATCTTGCCTATACATCTCAATCGGTTGTATTCGATGATAGCCGATTTCTGGGCTTTAGCATTGCTGGGATCGAAATTTATTAAATGGTCCCCATCAAGGCTCTTCACCCTAGAGAGTGCAACATAAGCCTGGCCACACGAGAAAACAGTACACCTAATATCAATTAGAGCATTATTAAGGCTTAATCCTTGGCTCTTATGAATAGTAATAGCGTATGCTACACTTATAGGGAACTGTGTTTTATGAATGTAAGCTCTGTTTATAATTTCAAACTTAGACTTGACGGCCTCTAGTTCATGTACCAAGCCGTGGTTGGTCACCCTTTTAGCCTTTTTGCTGTCATCAGGCTCCCATATAACTTTTTGTACTGTACCAATAGAATCGTTCACCAAGCCTAAACTCACGTCTATGTTCCGTTTAAGCATGACTCTTACGCCCTGTTTTACAACTATGGTTTCCTCTAAACCCGCTGTCATAGATGAATCTTCCTTGTATTTACTAAGGGCTTCTTTTGCTCTCTTCATAAGGAACATAGGACAGTCTATAGAATCAATTGCTTGCAACATTACTTCGAGATGCAAGATAACTTTTAGCATAGCACTATTAAGTCGCTTACTCCGGGTCGGTAACAAGCAAACAGTATCCTCAGGTAAGTTGGAGAGGTAATGGGATATTTCGCGAAGTCTGCCATCATTGGTATTTGAAATTAAGGGAATTAATCTCTTGAATAAAACGTCGCTATCGGCCTGTGTAGTAACATCCACTCTAATTCTTTGCAACATTGAAATGAATGTTGAGTCGTTCAGTTGTCGCATATTTTGGGTAAGTTCTTCATACGTTAAGATTGGGCACACTTAACGATCTTAACAACTTGTTTACTTCTGAAGTACTTAACTTTTCAAACGGTGACTTTTCTCTCACTGCAATAAGTCACCTAATTCTAAAATATGCTTTTTGCCGAACCATCTGTCGTTCTCATCACTTGTGTCGAATATTTCTGACAAACGGAGATGTATGTATATCAGAGTGATGTTAGACATCATAGATACTTCATCAATAACAAACAGTATGAAGTGTTCTAAATCGCATCTAAGAACTTTTAGAACTTTATCGGATAGCTGTTTATAAAAGGGGGTGTATTTGTGTTCAACTGGCAGCTGCAACAATCTATGGCTTGTTAAACCATTGACATTAAAAGCGGCGATTCCCGTCGGTGCACTAACTGCTACTTTTTTGTTGAGATGCTTCTGGACCCATAATTTGATTGTTTTTATCAAATAACTTTTCACAGTACCGCCCGTGCCACTGACAAAGCAACGTAAAACTTCTCTATCAGAACTGTCATCATTAGAATGGTTCAGTTTTCCTATAACCATATCGAACACTCGTTTTTGGTCCTTGTTAAAATTTTGTATCAAATTATTTAAATCTTCGTTAGCTCCACCGTCGGCATAGTCAATGCGGTGGAAATCATCTATCGCATTGGCTGCTTGGATGGGTTCAAATTCAAGGGGATTGTCAGGTCCTTCATCTTCTTGAATATTTTCTCTCTCTGCTTCTAATTCGGCCACCTTACTCTCTACCTTTTCAAAAGCTTTCTCAAGGTTATTTTGCAGGTCTGTAATGAGATTTCCGTATGCTATACCATCTTTCATTTCAAATTTCACGGAATTAAAAGCTTCTGTGTATGTTTCAAACCCCATTTTTAATTCGCCTAGATTTCTCTGGCTGGGTGTTGTAGTAATAGGGTAGGCTCTGATTGGTATCAACTTGGCGATGCCCAGTGTTGTAACTGTTACTACACATCAATTGTGCTTATTTTACCTCCTCGTGGTAGCCACTGGGTACTGGTTGTTGTCCACCCGGACTCAACTTGCTAAACTTATAAGCGCGAGTGTTGACCAGAAGACAAAAATTGCAGCACTATGAACACGACAGTGGAGGAATTCCCTAGATGGAATCAACGGTGGCGTCTATAACTTTCGGATCGGGAGCAACACCTTATCTGGGCTACTTCAACATATTTGGAGCTGAGGCCGATACGGATTTCCAGGAATCGGTTGGGGTCTTGGAAAAGAGACGGTGGCGGACGGTGGCCAACGGGAGCGCTCACATCCCGGAAGTGGCCCTAAACTGCTGCAAAGCAGACATTACCGCAATTCAAGAAGTGAAATGGGATGGGCCGGGCAAAAAGAGGATGGAAAACTGCGACATATATTACGGCGATTGCTATCGGCAACAAAAGCAGCACTTATTTGGATGTGGATTTGTCGTTGGAGGCAGACTTAGGCAAGAAGTCTTAAGCTTCAGGTATGTAAGCGAACGCCTCACGACAATCCGCATCAAGGCTAAATTCGCCAACATTAGCCTGATATGCGCGCATGCCCCCACAGAGGAGAAAGACGACGACACCAAAGACAGGTTCTACGAGCTCTTGGACAAGACATACGAGCAGTGCCCTAGCTATGACATTAAGATTGTCCTAGGCGATTTTAACGCAATGCTAGGAAGAGAGGGCATCTTTGGTAGTGCTGTCGGAAAGCACAGCCTACACAACACCACCTCCGATAACGAATTTGGGCTAGTCGACTTTGCTGCGGGGCGGAACGTTGTCGTAGCTAGTACGCGGTTCCTACATTTCGATATCCACAAAGGAACATGGAGATCTCCTGATCAATCAACCGTCAACCAGATTGACCACATTGCGATCGACGCAAGGCACTCCTCCAGTATTATGGATATCCGAACGTTCCGAGGGGCCAACATTGACCCGGACCACTACCTTGTTGTAGCCAACACCGGATATCCCGAACACCGCCCAGACAAAAAAATACTGTGAGGAAGTTTGACGTCGGGCGGCTGCAATCACAAGAGATCACCAGATCCTTTTCCGATCGAGTCTCTCTCAATCTCTTAAGAGGTCCTATGCCGCCAGCATCAAGCATTGAAGACCAGTGGCAACATTGCCAAAAAGAATCAAATCCCGCTGTCAGGCAGAATGAACCATTCAACCTGGATGACGAAGGCCAACAATTCCGTCCACCCGATCTGGACGAGGTGAAGAAAGCCATATCGAAGCTTAAGTCCAACAAAGCTGCTGGAGCTGATGGCCTAGCTGCCGAGCTGTTCAAAGCAGCAGGCGATGACTTGGTAAGGAGCATGCACCAACTCATATGTAAAATATGGTCGGAGGAAAGTATGCCCGATGAATGGAACCTCAGCATTGTTTGCCCGATCCTCAAGAAAGGAGACCCTCTGAACTGCGCCAACTACAAAGACATCAGTCTTCTTAACATCGCTTCCAAGATCTTATCTGCCGTGATGTGTGAACGCCTATATCATATCAGTGTGGTTTCAGGCCAGGAAAGTCCACCATAGACCAAATATTAACATTGCGGCAGATCTTGGAAAAAACCCAGGAACTTCAAATCGATACCCACCACCTCTTTATCGATTTTAAGGCCGCGTATGACAGCATCTATAGAGACGAGCTATACAGAGCTATGTCTAGTTTTGGCATCCCTGCCAAACTCTTCCGTCTGTGCAGGATGACGATGGAGAATGCACGCTGCTCCATCAAGGTCGGTCAAGACCTCACTGAGACCTTTGATGTCAAAAAAGGATGTAGACAAGGCGACGCGCTGTCATGCGACTTCTTCAACATCGTTCTTGAAAGAGTTGTGCAAAACTCACGCGCCAACACCAGAGGCACAATCTTTCAAAAATCCGTCCAATTACTCGCATATGCCGACGATATTGACATAATCGGAAGAACGCAGCCTGATGTCACTGGTGCGTTTGTGAGTATTGAGACGGAGGCGGCGAAGATGGGTCTAGCGGTCAATGAGGGCTGTCAACAAGAAAGGATACCCAACACCGACGTCTCGGACAGAACGTCACTATAGACAGCTATTACTTTGAGGTAGTTAAGGACTTTGTCTACCTTGGCTCCGCTATAAACTCAGACAATGACACCAGCGCTGAGATTAAACGAAGAATAACTCTTGCCAATCGCTGTTTTTTTTGGGCTAAGAAGGCAATTGAGTAGCAAAGCCCTCTCTCGTACAACTAAGGTGACCCTTCATAAGTCTTTAATCGTCCCAGTCCCAGAGGCATGGACTTTGTCAAATGCGGATGCGTTCGCTCTTGGCTGTTTCGAGAGGAAAATTCTTCGGGTGATTTTCGGTCCCGTCTGCATAGAGGGTGAATGGAGGAGGAGATACAACGTCGAACTGTATGGGCTGTACGGCGGCATCGACCTAGCCAGAAGAGTAAAGCTCCAACGACTGAGATGGCTGGGTCATGTAGAGCGAATGGACACCAACGCTTCGGCCCGGATAATCTTCGAATCCACACCCGAGGGACGGCGCAGTAGAGGAAGACCGCGACTCAGGTGGCGCACGCAAGTGGAACGGGACCTCAACCAAATTGGCGTGCGAAATTGGAGGCAGCTGGGTGGAGAGACTTGTTGGTTGAGGCCCAGGACCACCCCGGTCTGTAGCGCCACCTTAAGTAAGTAAGATTTCTCCATGGTCGAAATATAAGAAGCAGAGAAAATAAATATTTTTCTGGCATTTGTTCAACATCATAATAAAAATGGTTTATTAAATATGGTCTTTCCCTTTTCTTCAAATATTTCTTTCCCTCCTCTATAACAAAGTATTCAGCCTGTTCAGATACTGGCTGATTTCTTACAATGTCATAGTTTTTGACAAAATTATATTAATTCATTTTGTCCAAGTCTTTTGGTCGTTCAGGATAATAATTATCTACCCATGATTCATAATAAATCTCAGTAGATTCAGGATGTAATTGACACATTTCAGCTTTGGATTTGACTCTCCTGTTACGATTAATGTTAACATCTAACCATTTCCCATATAGGGAAATACTTTAAAGTGTGTCACTTGCCTCCAAGGTTCCACATTTCCTATTAGCCAGAACTCTTAGCCCAATGTTAAACAACCGACTTCTAAGAGGTTTTGAAGTATAGAATAGCGCTTTTCTCTCCTACATATTGTAAGTCAATATTCCCGTTCCAAGCCATCAGAACTGCCTGGTTTTAATCATTGATCATTTGCCATTTTTGTTTTCTTACAATGTAATAAAGTCTGCTGTTGGCAGATAATGTCTTTCGTGCTGCAATTGATTCAGTCACGTCTCTAATTGTAAGTTTTTCAGTCACAGGTCTAGGGAAACCAAATCTACAAACTGGCGCGAACACTTTTTAGTTTTTTTTTTTTTCGCATGCAATAACTATTATGTCTATGAGTTTGGTATTTAATGACACGGTGATGTAAAGTCGGGAAAATGTCCTTATTAGGCATGGCGCAGGTAACATACTGGGAGATAAAAGCAGCTACCTCTTCTATTGGAGCCTCGTTCAGAATAGCAGCATCTTTTACCCATGACATTAGATGGAAATGCTGGGCCCCCCTCGACTGATACTCTCGGCGCCAAAATTAGTGTTCTTCTTTCCCAATCGGTTCATCTGATTTCTCTAATGTATTCACCCATATCGTCCCACATCCATTCCGAAGGACTTATAGTTAAGAACCAAGTTGCAGGACCGTAATGTTTGATCATACATACAACATCATTTCTTGGTTTCTTCCAATATTGTTCGGTATTTCGCAGACGACTAAATATGGTTGTTAAGTTTCCCTCCAACTCATCCTTACTCATCATCTCAAGATATTGTTGAGCAGTCATTTTTTCTTTTTGGTTTACAGAGTTCATTTTGTAAAATATACCCGAGTTTAATTGTCAAATGTTAGCATCATTTAAGAGATAAAAAATGTATTGCAAGTTAAATCTAAACTGCGGGTATTTAGACATGAGTTTAGATCTTATGAACTCACTAGAGGTCATCTTAATTCTGCGATCATGAAATTGACCAAATTTTCCTTCAGAATAGAGGCCAGGAAAACATTTTACATCAAGAGCCTTGTCCCTGGAGTCCACGGGTGCTGCATTGACCTTAAGCATCTGATAGAGGGCACCGGCGGAAGCGTTTCGTCTTTTTTCGTGTAAGGGGTAGATTGTAAACTGTCGATAATCTGATTCTTTATCTTCTGTAATCTGAATTAGTAGCGGACCGATGTCTTTATCATTTAAATTATCCACGGACAGTTCATCATCGACTCGATCTAGAATATATTGAAGATCTTGGTCTATTCCGCTAAACAATTGTTGAGGCATAATAGGCAGACGTATATTAACATAATGTTGGTTAACTCTCTTTAAATATTTTAATGCAGCATAAACCTTTTTAATGTCCACGAGGTCTTCCCAAATGACTTTATTTTTAGTAGGTGTGCCACGGACAATAATGTACAACTCTTCGTTAACATTAAGAGGATCTTCCGGACGAGGCATTTTTTTAAGTGTTTCTTCAAGTGGTAAAAAAGTGCGTCCTTTTACTTTTTTTGTCATTAATCGATTTGCTATACGTTTGTTGCCCACTGAAACCATGGTAGTGACTACCTGGAAAGCTTTCGCTCGTTGAATAAGTAACTTTTCATAGTCGTTGAGTTGCTTACTCAGGGGTGAAACTTCAGTAAAATATAGGTCATTAAAAGGCAATAGTTACATATGTAAGTACTTGCTTGGATGGCATTCAAAGCAAGATATTGCTGTAGCTGATTCCAAGCATTTGTAGTAAGAGGTTTTCGTAACATGTCTAGAAAAGTTACATCCCTCGAACAACAAAGTTTTTTGCAAGAAATGCATGGTAACTTAGCAGTATCCAAACGTTTTTTAGACAAATTTTGAAATGCAAGTTTGTGATTCTCCACAATTTGGTCTTCTTTAATGGTTAGACTCATGCAATCAAAAGAAACTCCCCCAACAATTTTTTGGTTGCCAAGCTCTTTCATCTTCTCCACATTTACATTTTCCAAGATGTCATCTACATCTTGCAAGAAGGTTTCAATACGATAAAAGAGTCTTACCATCGTTCGTAATAGCTGGAAATGTGGTTTCATTCTAATTAACTGTGCTATACTTTTATTTTTACTAGCAATTATCATGTTATAGAATTGCTCTGTACTTTTGCTAGTAAGGCGTTGAAAAGTGGTAATTATATCAGTAAAGTTTGATTCATTCAGTAAACAATTATCGTCACAAGGCCAAACCAAGCCTTTGCCTTTTCTTTCTATTTCTCTAATTATTGCAATACGATATTAATCAATTTCTTTTGGTCTATCCCTAGTTTTCAATAGTTTATAAATCTGATCACAATACTAAGGCTTCTGATTATCTCGGTGTTCATATCGTCCTAGCAAAGCTTCCATTTTGTCGTTAAGACAGCAGTCTGATGAACATGTGCTTATTTTTTCCAAGCCTATACGAATTTTTTCCTTAAATCGTTCTACTGTCTTATTTAATTTTGTTAAGCTTCCTTGCTTATTATGCAGAGTATATTTAACTAATCTTTCAGCTTCAAGTCTATTATTAACTTTTTCGGCCACGGCCCTTTTTAAACGCTCAATATTGCCTCGATATTTCAATTTTTTTGCAGAACGGATACGTGATGCACTTGTCCGTCGGTCTGCTCTATGCGAAACAGCATACCGTGCCATAGCTTCCCTATGCACTGTAGGTTGAGAAGATGAATAGCGCGCTACTGCTTGTTGATTCATTTCCGGGTGGGAAGCTGAATAGCGCGCTACTGCATTCAGATGCACATCGGGATTAGAAGCTGTGTAGCGCGCCGTTGATTTTCGATGTGGTTCTGGACGGAACGCATTATATTTGAGCAAACTCTCTTTTCTTTTCGCAGGATGTTCTTCTCTATAACGAGCAGCTGCCTCGCGCAGCTGTTCCGACCGAAAGCATTTAGGCAATTTAGGTCTTCCTCCTTTATTTTTAGTCGGCCTTCCTCTTTTTTTCATATGCTGTTTTTCCCCTGCGATACTTTCCATGTTGATATCATTAGAGACAAAAAATGAATTGTCTTGCGATATAAAAACCGCTGGAACATAAAAATCATAATGACCGCTAATGTCACTCCTTTTTTTTTCGGGGTAGGTGAAAATCTTGCATAGACACTATGTGGACCGCAGACGCGTGCTCATAGTACTGTGAGATTCTTACTCACTAAAAAACACCTCCCTTCGATATAAACTTGTTAGTTACTGCAACTAAGTAACGACTTATCAAGCAATTTTTTTATCACGAAATAGAGACGTTTAGCAGGTGCCTCTCCAATGAAAGTTCCTGCATGTTCCAGTATTTAGGCGCGGTTAATTTTTATCGTGCTAAGTCAAAAGGTTTGGTCCTTTGTAGACGGCGCAATACATTTCTTTCGTCCAGAAGTTGTAGGACTGTATTATTTACGTGTTCGCTTATTCGATTTTTGTGCTTTCGCGCTTAATTTCATTTTCGACTGTAGGAATTCCGAGATCTCTATGTATATCATCATTTCTTTCGTACCACGGTGCATTGACAATTTCTCTTAGCACTTTATTTTCAAAAGTTTGTAAAATATTGGTGTTCGTTTTTTTGGTACAACCCCAGAATTGTATACCATATGTCCACACCGGCTTTAGCACTTGCTTATATGTCAGCAGCTTGTTCTCAGTATTGAGCTTGGAATGTTTCCCAAGTAACCAATACATTTCTCTAAATTTGTTATCGAGTTCTTTACGTTTCTTTTTCACATGCGACTTCCATTTTAATTTAGCGTCGAGTGTCATTGTGAAGGGAATACGAACCGAGTTTATAGGGATAGGCAAACTGTTCGTTTTCTTGTAAGTGAAGTTTACATGGACAGATTTGGTTTCGTTGAGGGCGATTCGCCAAGCCTTTTTTCCATTCGATTACACTATTCACAGCGTTTTGTAGTTTAACTGTTGTTTCTTCGATCGTTTTGCCAATTGCTAAAATAGCAGTGTCATCTGCAAACGTAGCTAGAACGGTGTCTTCTTCTTGCGGTATATCACGGGTATACAGAAGATACGGAAGCGGGCCAAGGACACTTCCTTGGGGTACGCCGGCTGTAATTTCTTTAAATTGCGAATATTCGTTTCCGTGTCTGACACGGAAGAGTCTATTCCCGAGATATGTTGTCAGTATATTATATAGGCGTGCAGGCAGAACCTGACGTAATTTCAACTTCAAGCCTTTATGCCACACCTTATCAAAGGCTTGCGAGACATCAAGAAATACGCTTGAGCAGATCTTTTTTTCTTCAAGAGCTTTTTCTATTACGTCAGTGATTCTATGCACCTGATCAATAGTTGAGTGTTTGGTTCTGAACCCAAACTGGTGATCAGGGATAAGATTCTGTCCCTTGATGATCGGCTGTAGGCGCTTGAGCAATATTCGCTCGAAGATTTTAGAAATAATTGGGAGCAGCGAAATGGGTCTATAAGATTTCTTGTCACTCGGCGGTTTTCCTGGTATAATTATGACTCCCGCAAATTCCATAGGCTCAATGGAATGTCACTCCCTGAGAAACGAAGGCGTCTCACCGGACCTCCAGTGTCACCGTCAAATCGGCCTCTCAATATACAGTTTTGATATACTTCAAACGTGTAGTGAAATATAGTCCCCGCTGCTATTAATTCACACACTGAGCCATAACTGGACATTTGAAGCATGAGGCCTCAGAGTTTGGATAATTAAACCCGTGATCATCACAAGTATAAGCCTTAAGCTCTTCCCAGTGTTCGACCACATACTGCACAATTTTTGATCTGACTCTAGGTGTGAAGTCTATGTTTCCATAGATAGATAGAATGAGATATAGCATGGAATAAACATGACCCATCGCCAGGCATGCAAACTATCCGATGGGCACAAGCCTGACCATCTCCGAGATCTAGAAACTCAGTTTTTTCTGTCAAACAACCAGCCATTAAAAAGTTGGTGTGAAAAACCCAGTGAGTTAATAAGATGATTTTTTTATTAGTACCTATTGCACAAAGCCAACGTCGCACACTAGGGCCGGTTATATGCAGAGCATGCCCACAATGCGAAATCGAAAATAACTAGTTTTCACGAAACATTTATTTCGCTGTATAGTTAATGTAACTGTGCATCATTTCTTAAGTTCTTGCAGTCCTGGAAGTTGGTTGAATAATAGAGAATAAGCGGGGAAAAATAGGATTGCTATGAATTGCAAGATCAACTGTTTGCTTGTTGGCTATTTAGAAATTAAATAAAAAAATGTTTGCATGGAATAAAATAAAACGAAACACTTGTCCGGTATAAACCAAGGTCAGTGAACAAGAAAAAAATAATTTTAAAAATTAAAAATTTTTTTTTTTTACTTAAAACTTAATAAATTTCCTTAATGTTATATAAAATATTTAATGTTATTTTTCTTCAATTTGCGCGGGAGGCTTTCACTTTTGTTTCTTAAAAAGCAATGTGTATACTATTAGAAAAGACATCCAGTTTAAAAAGCCTCTCGCGCAAATTGAAAAAAAATAACATTAAATATTTTATATAACATTTCAGAAGTTTATTAAGTTTTAAGTAAAAAAAATTTTTTTTAATTTTTAAAAATATTTTTTTCTTGTTCACTGACCTTGATTTATTCCGGACAAATGTTTTATTTTATCTTATTCCATGCAAACATTTTTGTATTCAATTTTGAAATAACCAACAAGCAAGCAGTTGATCTTGCAATTCATAGCAATCCTATTTTTCCCCGTTTATTCTCTACTACTCAACCAACTTCCAGGACTGCAAAATCTTAAGAAATTATGCATAGTTATATGTACTATACAGCGAAATAAATATTTATTAAAAAATAGTTAATTTCAATTTCGCATTTTGGGCATGCTCTCCATATAACCGGCCCCAGTGTGCGTCGTTTGTTGAAATGAAACTAGGCATATAGTAAAACTATATAATATATAAGCACTTACCTATAATTTTTTAACTTACAGTTAAATGAAACTTTCTTCTTGTGGTAGAGTGTGTGAATCCTAACAAATAACTGTGATGAAGGGCATTGTTCCCACATCTACTGTTAACGTACTCATTTCGTTTTCACGTTTTCTTATACGTCGTTACTTCGGAAAAAGAAAATCACTTCACTTTATTCAATGACACTTTTTGATACGATGAAAAAAAGAACTACCACACTAACGTAATAAAATGTCGCCTGGGACTGTAATTCTCTTATTACTTTTTAAGCACCACTAGCAGCATCCAATTTTAAATTGTTTGCAATTGAAAAGAGTGAGAGAAAAACTTCAAATTCAGTATTGATTTATACGCTTATTTCTGAAGCTTCTGTAATATCACTACACTTTTTTTTTTGATTTTACTTCGTTTTTACCTCACTTTTTATTAAACTTTAAATGGCTACCAGATATTAAAACAAATATATATTTTCGCACATATGGACACAGTTTAATCTTTTTTCTATTATTTGTTGGAACTCGTTCGCTTTGCCTTAACACTCGTGATTCAAATGATTTGCGGTCACAAACTATTCACGTCTTATTCGATTCCAGCGCATCGTACTTGTGGTTTACGTATGTATGTATCACGGTTTTGTATGCTCATATCCTCATAGTAGTTAACAGCTACCTTATTAGCAAATACCCGGAAAAAAACCGGAAGAACCATCCTGTTCGCGAATAGTGTGTGCTTTCCACAAATGAAAACACATTTTCCGAAAAAAAAAGAGCGAGTTTTTTGGTCTACCTAAGGTGGACGCCGTGGCTCAGTGGTTAGTGCGTTGGACTGCTGACCGAGCGGCGTGGGTTCAAGCCCCAGCCAGGAAAACACCAAACATTTTTCGCGGCACCACCTCTCGTCGGGGAATGACAAGCCTCGGGGAGTATAATCTGTCATGAAAGAGCTTCTCACTTCGCCGTTCGGAGTCGGCAATAAACTGTAGGTCCCTTCCATTCGTGCAAACAATACAACACACGCAACATGAATGGTTGCGAGAAGCTAGGCCTTGGCTCATTCCGAGCTGTCGCGCCAGCCAGTTGTGTCTGGCACCCGATTGCACGATATGTCTTAATGCATATGTATACTGTGTGGATTATCGCAAATATTTGCATAAAGGGCGTACCGAAATTAACTATTCTCTGTCCCACAAAAATTGTCAGTACAGGGAAGATAGGACGTTTGCCTCTCACTCTTTAAAGCTCTTTCAGGGTAACCTGAGTATCATGACAAATCGCCAAAAAACGGAGAGTAACAACCGTATGGTTACCATCTGCCAATTTAAAAACAAAACAATTTGTTGACGAAAAATAAAAAAAAAATTTACAAAATGAACAGCGACTCGGTATTGGTGAAATTTTAGTATTTTGTAGAATTCATTTTTTCAAGTATTTTGATGTATCACAATATCACTATAGCACACTTAATCTAAAAAATATGATCACTTATAGAACTGTGACTGAATTGAATTTTTCAAAATCCTGCGCGAATAAACCTTCATTACAAAGCACAAAAACCGAAAAGAAATTTAACCGTATTTAAACGGGTTTCCCAGAACAACAAGAAAATGAAAAAAATCAAAAATTAAGCGGCAACACCCTCACATACTCAAATTCATTTATTTGTTCTCAAAAGCACAAAATTTCAAAGCTATTTGATAAAATTCTCAGAAAAAGCTGCAACAATTTGTTTTGACTCAATAACGGTAACTCTGTTTTGATGATCATATTTTTAGCACACACAGAGAAGTTTGATGACAGCAACACGATCATTCTGTCCTCAACTCGAATTTGAGGAGAATTACACAAACAAAACCTGTGTAAGTCAGTGGTTTCGTTTGAATTTCAGTGGCAATCTTTCTCATTGAGTGCCCGTCTGTACTGACAATTTTTGTGGGACAGAGTATAGAAATACTCTGATTCAAATCCTAAATGTCAAATCAAAATATCTCTGGAATTAGTGGCATCACCTTTGATTCTAATTGACACATTTGGCCCGAAAACGACTCAAACAGCAAAACCCGAACGCTATAAAAAATACACATCGTCCTGGGCAATCCCTAACCCAGATATTAACCCAGTCATGAAAAATGCGAATGATCCTTAGTTAAACCCTTAATCCCAACATGCTTACTTTGCTCTTAGTTCATCCCCCATCTCCTCGATAACCTAATGTCTAAGGCTACGAACAGAGTGAAGCTTGTGCTGTGCTGTGCTGAGAGCTATTTGAATGCTGAAAACTGCGCGCATACAAACAAATGAGAGCGGTCAGAGTGAAGCGAAGTTGTTTGCTGGACGAAAACGTAAACGCAAGCTCCCGGCTTAGAAAGCGATTTAGCGTATTTTTTTTTACTCAAAGTGAACACGTGCGTTGAAATAAAAAATTGTAATACCGGTAGACAACGAAAAATTCATTCCAGCTATTTGTATTAAAGTTCCGCTGTGGAATCAAAAGAATAAAAACTACCATAACCATTATGTGATCGACAAAAATTGTGAAGAAATTTCAAAAGAGCTAACCGAAGAAAGTAAGTAAACTTGCTTAATATTTCATTGCATTTTATTAGTTTTAGTATAAGTAAGTTTACAAAATGTTGTTTCTGTTGCGTCAGATAAAATCGCGGAAACTATCCCGAATTTATCGACCAGCTTTCCTAAAACTTTGATCATTTTGCGATGGTTTGATAAACTTTTCACCTTCTTGCAAGTGATGTTGGATACCTTCTACATCAATTATTGTATTATGGAGCACCCAAATCGCTTTGACAATTTTTTCTGCCGTTGTTGGATATGTTTCTATAGGTTTCCATAAAATTCTCCATTTTGTATTTATGATTCCACCCATCTTCTCGCTCTGGATAAACGCGCGTTAAAGTACTGATTTTCTGGAGTTGAATCTCACCTAGGGTATGGTCTTAGAAGCCATTCTAATAGCGGACATGGCTCATATGCCAGCAAGACATGCGGCATATGTATAGAAGTATTTGGTAGAGCCGCATCTTTCAGGAACTTCAGTTCTCCGGAGTTTTTCAATTGAAACAACGCAGAAGATGCGTAGGTTCCACCATCACTTTGTTTTCCGAAACATCCAACTTCAACCATTAAAAATTTGTAATTTGCGTCCGCAACAGCTTGCAGTACAAAAAAATTTTTTATAGTTATAAAATATCGTACCCGAGTCAACTGGGCATTTGATACGGATGTGTTTTCGGTCGATACGACTCAATTTGGAAAATCCAAAAGATTCCAAAAATCTTTTGTAACAACTTCAAGACTGTCTTCCGTTAGCTCTGGCATACGTGATGGTTGAAGAATTGTCCACAAAGTCTCGTAAGTTTCTATTACTATTTTCCTAACAGTACTACTACCCATTCTGAATGTATAATATTTTAAAAAGCACTTCAGAAAAAATGGAAACAATTGAGACACCTTTCGGGCAGAATTGAAAAAAATTCCAATTGAACGGCCAGGTGAATCAAAATTCGCGCGAATTTTGAACTATTATTTTCTCAAATTCCAAATGGAAAAAAAATTCTGCTTCTCAATATTGACAGTCAACTGTTGTGAAAAAATTCCAATTGAACGGCCAGGTGAATCAAAATTCGCGCGAATTTTGAACTATTATTTTCTCAAATTCCAAATGGAAAAAAAATTCTGCTTCTCAATATTGACAGTCAACTTTTGAGAACCGATCGTGTAAAGGGTTTTTCAATAGGGACGCCACAAAAGTAGAGCGACAGGGACAGCAAACGATTTTTCTTGCGGTTTTTTGACATTTCTCTTCAGTAAGGTTTGCCATTTCATGATGGAAAGATATACGAGCCAACAACGAGTCGAAATTATTAAAATTTACTACCGAAATTCGGAGTCAGTGGCCTCAACGTTAAGAGCGCTACGTCCAATTTATGGTCGTCATAATCGTCCTAGCAGATCAACAATTGAGCGTCTAGTGGAAAAATTTGAATCCACAGGCACAGTACAAAATGTTCCCGTGCCAGTGAGACAAAGAAGTGCCCGTAGTGTCGAGAATATTGCTGCCGCTGAGGCTTCAGTTGCAGAAAGCCCGAAAGTGTCTCTCACACGTCGTTCTCAAGCGTTGGGCATCTCTGTGACGTCATTGTGGCGAATTTGCGAAAAGATCTTGGCCTACATCCTTACAAGATTAAATTGACGCAAGAACTGAAGCCGCTTGACCACCAGAAGCGTCGTATGTTCGTGAATTGGGCTGAGCAACAACTTGAAAATGATTCGGATTTTCATCGAAAAATCATCTTCAGCGATGAGGCTCATTTCTGGCTGGATGGCTTCGTCAATAAACAAAATATGCGGTATTGGTCAGGCAGCAATCCACACGTACTCCACGAGTCATCATTGCATCCCGAAAAAATTACGGTTTGGTGTGGTTTATGGGCCGGCGGCGTCATTGGGCCGTACTTCTTCCGTGATGATCAAGACCGGCACGATACTGTGAATGGGGATCGCTACCGTTCAATGATAACCGAATATTTTTGGCCCCAATTGGATGATATGGACTTGGAGGACATGTGGTTCCAACAGGACGGCGCCACAAGCCACACAGCGAATGTCACAATCAATTTATTGGAAACCAAGTTTGGAGAACGTGTTATCTCACGAAATGGTCCAGTCGCTTGGCCGCCTCGGTCGTGCGATTTGACGCCGTTAGACTATTTCCTGCCTATGCCAACAAGCCAGCGACGATTGATGAACTTCGTACGAATATCGAACGTGAAATTGCAGCAGTATCGGCCGATTTATGCTTGAAAACCGTCGAAAATTGGGTTCAGGGTCTGGACTTCTGCAATCGTGCCCGTGGTGGCCATGCAAAAAAAATCGAGTTCCATACATAATGGCATCGAACGTACTTTCACAGGAATAAAGAATTTCATTGATATCCAAAACCGTTTTTGTTTTATTTAAAAAAAAAACTTTTGTAGCGCTCTTATTGCAAAACCCTGTATATCTAGTGAACTTAAGACGTTGTGAAGAAAATAATTTAAACTTTGTAGGCACATAGATTCAATTTTGAAGTGTGTTGCTGATAATTGAATCCAATATGAACATTTGCGACAAATGTAAAGGTGCCATTCGTGGAGAATCAGGCATCCGATGTGCGGGAGTATGTGGGAAAATATACCACTATACAATAAAGTGCAGTGGACTGGACACATACAGTAGTGGTATATTTGACTCATGTTCAAGAGTAAGGTACTTATGTGAAGACTGTATGATGTACATAGAAAATGTTGATGCAGCGATAAAAGACATGCATGAAACCGTAGAAAAAAACAGTAATTACTTGAGTGAATATAAAAAAGAATTTGAGGACTCACTAAGAAAAAATGAAATTGAAATAAAAGGACTGTTAGAAGCCATAGAAACAAGATAAACCGAGAGAATTAAATCTATGAAAATAGCACAACAGGCTTGTGAAAACAGTATAAGTAAAATAAACAAAATAAGAGAATTTAGCGAGTCTATAAAAAATCAAAGTGAAAAAATATGTGATGGTGTTAGTAAAATTGCAACAGTCTCCGATTCGATAACGGAGATAAAAAAACAAATAACCAAAAACAATGGAAGTGGTAGTGATAATCAGCTGAAAGAAAGTGTCAAAAATATAACTAAATCGGGCAATGCCCTCACGCATGAAATAAAAAAGAAGAGCAACGGCACGGTAAACCAAAACAAAGAAAAGAACCTTTACTCTGACGTATTAAAAAAAAATGAATCGTCTATCCTTATCTTTATATTAAATGTGGTGACAAAATATCCTCAGAGAAATTAAAAAACGAAATTGAAAGTAAATTTAAAGATCAGTACAAAGTTATAGTGCCTATGAAACAAAACCCAAAAGTATGCGTTATGAATCTAGAAAACGACGAACCTGAACATGAAATTGTAAATAAAATCAAAAAACAAAATCCTGAATTAAGTTTTTGTGAAATTAAACTAGTTCATTTATTCAGAAATAAAAATAAATGGAGAAATCTGAGTGTAATTATCGAAGTGGATAGTGTTGGCTTTAGCGAGATAATGAAATTAGAAATAATAAAGATAGGTTGGGTTAAATGTCCAGTGAGAGAATACTTTAATCTTACACGGTGCTTTAAGTGTCAAGGCCTTAACCACAAATCTAGTTCATGCAGAAACCATACTGCGTGTATAAAATGCGGTGGGGATCACCTTGTAAAAGACTGTAACAGTGAGGAAGTTTGCTGCAGAAATTGTACAGAGTTGAACAAAACGCTAGGAATGAATATTGAGTGTGACCACCCAGCGAATGACAGGAACTGTCCTGTATTTCTCCGTAAAATAAAAGTGCTTAAAGAAAGAACCCAATATTAGCAACCAATCCAATTAAACTATTGGTACACGAATGTACAGGGATTGATAAACAATTTTAATGTTTCAAGTTGAGTTTTTATCTAATAGTAACCCCTTTGAAGTTCTTGCATTTTCTGAAACTCACCTAACAAACAACATAGACGATACCGAAATAAATCTTCCGGGCTATAGTTCTCCGCTTCGTTGTGATAGTACGAGTAGTCATACAGGCGGTGTGGTGCTATATGTTAAAAAAGGTATCCAGTACAGAGTTGTTAGTGAGGTAAATATTCCAATATTCCAATGGTGCTTATGTTACGAAATCTTTACAAATGAAACTGTAGCGATCTACTACAGATCTCCAAGTAGTTCTGAACGTGAATTTTATACATTATTTTCCAATTGGCTTGATATGGTATTACATAGTTACTCTAATATAGTGATCTTCGGGGACTTTAATACTAATTTGCTAGATAATGAATACACTTACACCAAAGTATTCTATGAAATTCTAATACAAAACAATTTAAAACAAGTGATCGTTAAACCGACAAGAATCGTGGAGCGAACGAGGTCATTAATCGACTTTGTTATATGTCCCGGTGAGAAAAATATTTGGGCAGATACAGCTCCAGAGTTAAAAGTTGGTGATCATGAAGCAATAAGAATAAAAGTGCCCGTAGTTAATAAAAAAAATCAAAATCGGAAAAAATACATGGAGTTATTTAAATATAGTAAGTGTAATTTTAGAGCTCTTCTTAGTGAGAAATGTGAACAATTAGATTAACAGCGACTTTAACGTTTTGTCCTCATTATTACAAGATAGCTTAACATATTGCGTAAATAAACAAACTAAGAAAACTAGAGTTTATGATCATAATAAATGGTTCACAGATAAACTAAGAACCTTAAAATATAATAAAATTCAGTGCTTCCGTAAGGCGAGTGTATTCAACATGTCTGTAGATTGGAACATTTACAGAAACATACGGAATACATATAAAAATAAGCTTTTTCTGACCAAAAGAAGATATATTTGTAACAAAATTGAATCATTTCATAACCAAAAGGATATGTGGAAAACAATCAAAAAATTGGTTTTGAAAGAGGAAAAAGCTGAAATAAGTGAAATTCGGTTCGGTAATAAATTGGAATGTGTAAGTTCGGTTATTGCCAATAAGTTCAACTCGTACTTCATAGAAAGCGTAAACGCAATTAGTAACTCCATCACTGTGATCAATAGCCAATCAGACGTCGAGTTACCCGCAACCCAAGATACATTTAAATTTAGGCAAATCGATATAAATGAACTAAGAAGAACGTGCAAAATAATGAATACTAAGAATGCCCTGAATTTAAATATTAACATTATACTAGACTGTTTCGATATTACTGGCCCAATAATTTTACGTATAGTTAATGAGTCCTTTGTTTATGGTGAGTTCCCCAAAAACCTAAAAGAATCTATCGTTATTCCGATACCCAAAGAATCTGGCACAAACGACTGTGAAAAATTTAGACCCATTAATATGATGCCGATATTAGAAAAAAATGTTGAAAAGTGCGCGTACGAACAATTTTATAAATATGTAAGTGATAGCAACCTATTAATAGAAAACCAATCAGGATTCCGACATCAACACTCTTGTGAAACGCCTTTAAACTGGTTATTAATGACTCTGAAAGAAGAAAGACATTGTGGTAATAAAATAATAACACTTTTTCTTGATTTTCAACGAGCATTTGAAACAATTGACCGCAATAGACTTCTTTTTAAAATGTCAAAATATGGTGTTAACGGTTCTGAGCTATCCTGGTTCAAATCATACTTGTCCAATAGAACTCAAAAGACCTGTGTGAACAGTTCAATGTCTGATGCAATTACTACATGTTTTGGTGTTCCCCAAGGAACTATACTTGGCCCCTTACTGTTCTTAATTTATATTAATGATGTGTGTAAAGTGATAAAAATGTGTAAGATATCTCTGTTTGCTGATGATGCACTTTTGTTTCTAAGTGGTAAAACTATGAGTGAACTTGTTGGTCATATTGACGAAGATCTAAATAACATATGCACATGGCTGCGGTTGAACAAACTTAAAATTAACGTCAACAAAACTAAGTGCATGGTGGTAAATAGTAATGAAACTATTAATTTATATATCGAGGGAAAGGCCATTGAACAAGTCAATGAAATGAAATATTTAGGGGTTATATTAGACATAAACCTGAACTTTAATAACCAAATGATTTATGTGACGAAAAAAGTGTCTAAGAAAATAGGGTTTCTTAGGAGGATACGTAAATACGTAACCACAATATGTGCCGTCAATATATATAACACTATTATCAAACCCCATTTCGAGCTTTGTTCTACCATTCTATTTATGGGTAAGAATGAACATATAAATCGGTTACAAGTGCTGCAAAACAAGGCTATGAGAACTATTCTCAAATGCAAATATTACACACCAATTACATGGATGCTGGACTGTTTAAAGTGGTTGAACATTAAGCAACGAATAACCTATAACGTGTTAATATTTGCATATAAAATGAAGTACAACATGGGGCCTGGATATCTAACGTCAAACATAGTTTACATAGGAGACGCTCAGCCGTATAACCTCAGAACAAACAACGATTTTAGACTTCAGCTGTATAGAGACGCCAGGACTCAAAATATGGTTAAGTATCGCGGCCTAAAATTATTTAATGAATTGCCACATGAAATAAAAAATGAACCTGTTTTAAATACATATAAAAAACTTCTTTTGCAACACATACGACAATCTGTAGTATAAGAAAGTATCTCACTATACCAAATGTTAGTTTGCTGGCTACACACTCACAGTGTATATTTATTGTTTTAAAATTACTTTTATTAAATGAATTGTAATAGTAATAATTTACTAAATAAAATATACATACATACATACATACATATTCTGTTTGCAAAGCTCTGCCAAATTCGCTATTTTCTTCTTTTTATAATAATGCATAAAATGCAATTACGAAATTTAATTCCTTTAACTTTTCTGTGGTAATACTGCACACATCTTAAAGAATGAAATGAGATAAACACATACTGTCTGGCGTTTTTGCCTTTTTGTATTTATCAGCTGTTTTCCGCTGTCACTTTAAAACAATTTGGTTATTTTTTCTATGCGTTTCAAATTGTTTAAAATCGTTTATTTCTGATTGTTTAACATCATTAAACAGACTTTAAACAATTATTGTGATGTTCTTAAGTGGAAATCGTGGTGGAAGTCCAATTTGACAGTGAATTTACCCCGCAAATCGTCGAGTTTAGAGGGACTTGAAAAAACTTTATTTGTTAATTACTTTGTTAATAAAATTCTCCGTCAACTGAGACCCGGATTTTCGTGTTTAGGAAGCCGTTTCACATCGGAAAAAAAAAATATATTCCGAGCCGCCGTTACAAGAAACCTGAGCCTTTTTTAAAATGACCTCCTAAACACGAAAATCAAGGTCGCTATGTAGGAAAATTGTTATTAACAAAGTTATTAACAATTAAAGTTTTTAAAAGGCTCTTTAAATTCGTTGATTTCGAGCTTTATTCACTATCAAATTGCTCTTACACTACAATTTCCACTTAAGAACATTACAATAATTGTTTAAAGCTCGTTAAATGGTGTAAAACAGTGAGAAACAAGCAATTTTAAACAATTTGAAATCAATAGTAAAAAAAAACTATTGTTGCAAAGTGATAGCTGAAAACAGCTGATAAATTCAAAAAAGTAAAAACGCCTAAAACTATGTGCTTCTTTTTTTCTGTTTCCATACCAGAAGTAGGAGTTTATTAGTGTGCACAATTGCAAGAAACAATTTTTTTTTTTTTTTTTGCGAGGGTAGGTGAAAATCTTTCATGAGACACCATGAGGATCTACCGCACGTGCTCATGGTAGTGTGAGATTCTTACTCACTAAAAACACCTCCCCTTTTCGTGTTGACTACGACTAAGTACGTAAAAGCCTTATCAAGTAGTTTAAGTTTCGATAATAATAATTCGCGTTGTGCAGGTGGCTTTCCAGTGAAAGCACCTACTAATACCGTCATTATATGCGGCTATTCCTTATTGCGCTAAATCGAACGGTTTCGTTCTTTGTAGTCGGCGCACAAGGTTTGTCACGTCCAGAATTTGGAGTACGGCGTTATTGCAATGTCCATGAAGGCGAACACGGAGTTTGCGAGCAAAATTTGTTATTTCATCTTCGACGGTAGCTAGACCGAGGTCTCTATGGATATCGTCGTTTCTAATGTACCACGGCGCATTAATGATTGTTCTGAGCACCTTATTTTGAAAGGTTTGTAAAATGTTTCTATTGCTGGTTTTACTACAGCCCCAAAGTTGTATACCATAGGTCCATACAGGTTTTAAGACTTGCTTATATAAGAGCAATTTGTTATGCATGCTTAATTTGGAATATCTTCCAAGCAGCCAATACATTTCTCTAAATCTAATTTCGAGCTCGTCGCGTTTCTTTTTAACGTGCGGCTTCCATTTGAGTTTCGCATCTAGTGTCATTCCTAGATATTTTGCTTCGTTTGCATACGGTATTTGTACCGAGTTAATGAAAACGGGTAAGTTGTTAATTTTCTTGTTAGTAAAGTTAACATGCGTAGATTTGGTTTCGTTGAGAACAATGCGCCAAACCTTTGTCCACTCGCAAATTGTATCCAAAGCTCGTTGAAGCTTCACAGTTGCTGACTCGACTGAATTTTCTGTTGCCAGAATAGCCGTATCGTCCGCGAATGTAGCAACAACGGTGCCTTCTTCTTGGGGTATATCGCGAGTATAGAGCAAGAACAAGACTGGACCAAGAACACTTCCTTGTGGAACTCCGGCAGCGATTTCCTTGAATTCCGAGTATTCGGCTCCATGCTTGACACGGAAAAGTCTGTTCTCCAAGTACGACTCTAAGATTTTGTACAACTCTTCCGGAAGTACCTGTCTTAGTTTATAGTTCAAGCCTTCGTGCCACATCTTATCGAAGACTTGAGAAACGTCAAGAAAAGCACTAGAACATATCTTTTTCTCTTCTATGGCCTTCTCAATTTCGTTGGTTATTCTATAAACCTGGTCAATTGTGGAATGCTTGATTCTGAACCCGAATTAATGATCAGGAATCAAACGTCTTTCTTCAATTACCGGTTTTAACCGTTTCAATAAGAGTTTTTCAAAAACCTTTGATATTATCGGCAGGAGCGATATCGGTCTGTACGACTTTTTGTCGTTTGGCGGTTTTCCCGGTTTTGAAACCATTATAACTTCGGCGACTTTCCATTGCCTTGGAACGTATAATAGTCTTAGCGAAGCATTTATAAGGTAAACGAGTTTTATCAAAGCTTTCTTTGGCAATTCCTTGAGGACCTGTCCGGTTATTAGATCATATCCAGGAGCCTTGTTATTTTTTAGATTTTTTATTACCTCACAAAGTTCCGCTAGTGACACGCTTCTTATTTTAAAGTTGTCTGGAGTCATAATAGTATTATTAATATTTTCTATTAATGCTTGCCCGGGAAATGGCTTAAACGTTTCTTCCAGATGCTCAGCAAATAAGTCGGCTTTTTCTTTATCGCCTTTTGCCCACTCGCCATTACTTTTTCTTATTGGTAGCGATTGTATTTGGGGTTTTTTGATACCTTTCATAGCTTTCCAAAGAGAGTAATTCGAACTTTTTTCAGCAGACAAGCCTTCGAGATATGTAGAAATCTCGCGATCTTTAAAATCCCGTATCGCTTTTTTGAGCTTATTGCATAGGAAGTTCGAATGGGTTTTGTGCTGGGGAGCGCGAGACTGTTGCCATCTTTTGCGTGCTCTCCTCTTTGCCAGCATCAGTTCTTTTATTTCCGGCGGATATTTAATTTCGCTATTTCCGACTACTTTTCTTTTATATGGAGTGTTGTTCCACGCGGTGCTTTGTAAGACTTCAATAAATCTGCCGACTTCATCCTCTATTTCGCACGGTGTTCTAAGCGACACATTCAGGGCAATATTTTCTTCCCAAGCTTTCCTAAAGCCATCCCAGTTAGTTTTGTTGCTAGTTAATCTGGGCGCTCCTTCTTTTCTCATTAGGCGTTCGCTTATTGTCAATATGACTGGTGAATGATCTGAGGAGAGATCAAAGCATTCCTCGATGTTCGTTAAGTTTTTCACTACCCCTTTTTCAATAAAGAAGTCTGTGAGGTCAGGCGTTTTTGCTATGTCGGAAGGCCAATAAGTCGGTTTCCCCGTCGAAAAGAAGTCAACAGCAAATTGCATGCCGGTTTCGTAGAGAAGTCTGCCTTTAGGTGAAATGCATCTCGAACCCCAAAAGGTGTGCTTCGCATTGAAATCGCTACCAATAATAAATTTCGGTCCAAGTGAGTTGAATAGACGTATTAAGTCATTCTTTTCTAGCGTGTATCGCGGAGGACAATAAATGGACGCGATGTTGTAATACATATTTTTAGTTTTTACTCGAACTGAAGTTATTTGCATTGCATCGAGTTCTATCGGTGAATTCAAAGAGTGCTCAATACAGTCTTTAATTAAGAGCGACGATCCGCCCCTAGCCCTTTCGGATGGGTGGTATGCATGATAAGCATAGTATCCTCTAATTTTAGCCCGAGATTAAGAAACAATTTAAAACAAAAATTTAAATTTTCCGAACAGATGCGTATAAAACCAAAATGGAAAATTAATTTAATTTATTAAGTTTGTTCAATGTACATTAGTTTTTATTGAGTTAAATAAAGAATAACATCATACAATGGAGAATGGTTGTTTTATTATTTACATTGATTCTTGTTAAAAACAAAGTCAAGCGTACTATAAATCGTTTTTAGATATTCAAAATCTGTAGGAGAGGTGAAAAATCCCCAAAATGCTGACAAATCTGCATTTCTGGCATCGCTGGGTATGTGGCTCACTACGCTCAAGCTCGCGCTAATAAAAAAACTATGGACATATCTTCGACTAATGCACCGGCCGGCCTTTGGGCTAACATGCAGGTGGTCAGGGCGCCTTCGCTATGTGGACTCGTAAAAAGGGGAAAACTTTTTCTTAAATTTTTTTTAAAGTTTTCAAAGTTCTAGATTTTCACTACACAAATCCTTACATTTTTAATTACAAATTGTACGGGGCGGCGTTCGCTTCGCGTGACGTGATTTGACCTATGTTTTACTTGGTTAGATAAAAGAGAGTTAAGAAGGTTTAGTGGCGTATGTGTTGTCAAACAATTGGCCATTACATTTATGAGACCCATATTGAAATACCCTTGGCATGTGTGGTCACCTCATTGTAGTTCCCATAAAAGAAGAATAAAACAAGTTAAAAAATTATTCTTACGATTTATTCGTAGAGATGTTGGCAAAATGTTTATAATAGGCGTGTTTTATTAAACAATCTATAGTTAGCACAGTAAACTTTCCACACAAAGCAACAGCATAACAAAAAGTGAAAATAAATAAGCTAGTTATCCAAAGTGAAAATAAAAAGTTGAAGTATCTTAAATATACAGGGCTCGTACTTCTGTATAACAGAATTTGTTTCCTGAAGGTTGTTGAATTAGGGTAGACAGCATAGATTTTCGTTTATGTGATAGCTTATGTCACAACCAACTAGAGCATAAATAAAGTGAGTTATAAAAGTGCGTTTTACTGACAACTCATTATTGGGCTAAGTATAATCTCTATATATAAAAATGAATTGCTATGCGTTAGTCCCGCTTAAACTCGAGGAAGGGCTCAACCGATTTGGATGATTTTTTTTTTGTTTTGTCCGTATTGTTTCAGGGTTGGTTTAGGAAAAAAGAAAATTCAGAAAAACCCAAAGAAAAAGCCGGAAAATCGAAAAAATCGAAATTTGCGTTTTGTATGGGAATTTTGTATGGGAATGCACTAAACACCACGAATGAGAATTGTATTGCGACAATGAGCATCACTACAATGAGCACGGGCTAATCTCGAGAACCACTGAACGGATTTGGCTGCGGTTTTCACTGCTATGATCTGCATTTCTCGGGGAAGGATAAAACGGAATAGAACTGCTCTGTTACTAATAAGAGCTGAGCATTCAAGGTTTAAGTGGCAGAAAGTGGATTAAGCCCAAATTTATGTTACAAAATTATTTCAACACTGCTCCAACTCAATAATGGCTCGAAATTTGCGTTTTGTATGGGAATTTTGTATGGGAATGCACTAAACACCACGAATGAGAATTGTATTGCGACAATGAGCATCACTACAATGAGCACGGGCTAATCTCGAGAACCACTGAACGGATTTGGCTGCGGTTTTCACTGCTATGATCTGCATTTCTCGGGGAAGGATAAAACGGAATAGAACTGCTCTGTTACTAATAAGAGCTGAGCATTCAAGGTTTAAGTGGCAGAAAGTGGATTAAGCCCAAATTTATGTTACAAAATTATTTCAACACTGCTCCAACTCAATAATGGCTCGAAATTTGCGTTTTGTATGGGAATTTTGTATGGGAATGCACTAAACACCACGAATGAGAATTGTATTGCGACAATGAGCATCACTACAATGAGCACGGGCTAATCTCGAGAACCACTGAACGGATTTGGCTGCGGTTTTCACTGCTATGATCTGCATTTCTCGGGGAAGGATAAAACGGAATAGAACTGCTCTGTTACTAATAAGAGCTGAGCATTCAAGGTTTAAGTGGCAGAAAGTGGATTAAGCCCAAATTTATGTTACAAAATTATTTCAACACTGCTCCAACTCAATAATGGCTTACTTACTTACTTAGGTGGCGCTACAGTTCGGGGTGAACCTGGGCCTCAACCAACAAGCCTCTCCTGTTAGCCCGGTCCTTAGCTAACTGCTTCCAGTTGCGCACTCCAAGTTGGTTGAGGTCCTCTTCCACTTGTGCGCGCCACCTTAGGCGAGGTCTTCCTCTACTGCGTTGACCCTTCGGGTTAGACTCGAAGACTCTGCGAGCCGGAGCATTTGTGTCCATTCGCTCTACATGCCCCAGCCATCTGAGCCGATGGATACGTATCTTCTTGACTAGGGCGATGTCTTTGTACAACTCGTAAAGTTCATCGTTGAATCTTCTCCTCCAGAACCCGTCAACGCAAACGGGACCGAATATCTTACGAAGAATCTTTCTCTCAAAGCAACCAAGGATATCTTCATCCGCTTTCGATAGAGTCCATGCCTCAGCGCCATAAAGCAGAACAGGGATGATTAAGGTCTTATAAAGAGTTTCCTTAGTTTTTCGGGATAGGGCCTTAATACTCAATTGCCTTCTTAGCCCAAAGAAACAGCGATTGGCAAGAGTTATTCTTCGCTTGATTTCTGCGCTGGTGTTGTTATCGGATGTGATAGCGGAGCCGAGGTAAACGAAGTCCCTTACTACCTCGAAGTTATAGCTGTCTACCGTGACGTTCTGTCCGAGACGTCGATGTTGCGTGTCCCTTCTTGATGACAGCATATATTTTGTTTTGCCCTCATTGACCGCTAAGCCCATTTTCGCCGCTTCCGTCTCAATACTCGCAAAGGCGCCAGTGACATCACGCTGGGTTCTTCCGATAATGTCAATATCATCGGCGTATGCGAGTAATTGGACGGACTTTTGAAAGATTGTTCCTCTGGTATTGGCGCGTGAGTTTTGCACAACTCTTTCAAGTATGATGTTAAAGAAGTCGCATGACAGCGCGTCACCTTGTCTAAAACCTTTTTTGACATCAAAGGTCTCGGTGAGGTCTTGACCGACCATGATGGAGCAGCGTGCATTCTCCATTGTCATCCTGCACAGACGGACGAGTTTGGCAGGGATGCCAAAACTAGACATGGCTCTGTATAGTTCGTCTCTATAAATGCTGTCATAGGCGGCCTTGAAATCGATGAAGAGGTGGTGGGTATCGATTTGGACTTCTTGGGATTTCTCCAGGATCTGCCGAAGTGTGAAAATTTGATCGATTGTGGACTTTCCTGGCCTAAAACCGCACTGATAGGAACCGATCACGTTGTTGACGAAGGGTTTTAGGCGTTCACACAATATGGCAGATAAGATCTTATATGCGACATTTAAGAGACTAATTCCTCGGTAATTGGCGCAGTTGAGGGGGTCTCCTTTCTTGTGGATCGGGCAAACGGTGCTGAGATTCCATTCATCAGGCATACATTCGTCTGACCAAATTGTGGAAATGAGTTGGTGTATGCTCTCTACAAATTCATTTCCAGCTGCTTTAAAGAGTTCGGCCGGTAAGCCGTCAGGGCCAGCTGCCTTATTGGATTTCAGTTTGGAAACTGCTTTCCTTACTTCATTTTGGTCAGGTGGACGGAAGTTTTGGCTGTCATCGTCCAGGTTGAATGGTTCATTCTGCCTGACAGCGGGATTTGATTCGTCGTCGCCGTTAAACAGTCTGCAGAAGTAGTCCTTCCAAATTCTCAGCACCGACTGTGACTCTACTACAATATTTCCTTGTTCATCTCTACAGGTTTCAGTTCGGGCCTTGTTGCCGTGACATGTTCTTTACACCATTTGATAAAACTTCCGAACATCATTCCTGGAGTAACACCTCTCTATGCTCTTGATCATGTATTTCTCGTGCTCTTTCTTTTTCTTGCGGAGAAGCTGGTGTTCTTCCCGTCTCTTCTGCTCGTAGAGCTCGCGAGAAGCCCTCGTCTTCTTTTGCAGCGCCGCTTTGTATGCATCTTGTTTTGCTGCGTGCACTTGCCGGCATTCTTCGTCAAACCAGGGGTTTCTTGGTGGTGGCCTTTTGAAACCCAGCACATAAGTTGCGGCTTCCTTGATGGCTTGTTGGCAGCGTTTCCACTGGTTTTCGGCATTTGGTGCTGGCGGCATTGGACTTCTTGAGAGATTACGGGATACACGATCGGCAAAGGCTCTGGCGGTCTGTTGCGAATGTAGCTTTTCGACATCATACCTTCTCACAGTAGTTCTCCGTTGTTGTGGCGTTTGGGATATCCGCATTCGTACCTTGGCTACAACAAGGTAGTGGTCTGAGTCAATGTTGGCTGCTCGGAAAGCTCGGACATCCAGAATACTGGAGGCGTGGCTTTTGTCGACTGCAACATGATCAATTTGGTTGACGGTGCGTTGATCAGGAGACCGCCATGTGCCCTTGTGGATATTGAGGTGTGGAAATCGTGTGCTAGCTATAGTGACATTACGCCCCGAAGCAAAATCAATTAGCCTAAGTCCGTTTCCAGACGTGACGTCATGTAGGCTATGTTTCCCGATCGTGTTCCCTATCTTTGCGTTAAAATCGCCTAACACGATTTTTACGTCATACTTGGGGCATTGCTCGTATGTTTTGTCGAGGAGCTCGTAGAAACCCTCCTTGGTAGCATCGTCACTTTCTTCTGTCGGGGCGTGAGCGCATATTAGGCTTATGTTTATGAATTTAGCCTTGATGCGAATTGTTATAAGGCGTTCACTTACATGTCGAAAGCTCAAGACTTCTTGCCTAAGTCTGCCGCCTATAACAAATCCGCATCCGAATAGACGCTGCTTTTGCTCTCTGTAGCAGTCACCGTAGTAAATGTCACAGTTTTTCATCCTCCTTTTGCCCGGCCCATCCCATCGCATTTCCTGGATGGCGGTAATATCTGCTTTATAGCAGTCTAGGCCCTCCGCTAATTGTTCGGCTGCACGCGGTCTGTTCAGAGTCCGAACATTCCACGTGCAGATCCGAAAGTCGTTGTCCTTTTTTCGTTTAGCCGGGTCGTCAACAGTAAATCCTTCCTTATCCGAGGCTGTTGGATGCTTCGTAACAATGATTGTTTTAAATGGCTAATTGGATTTAAAAACGGAAGAACATGTTTTTAGTAAATTCCTCTACGATTAATTTGAGCTATAAATCATCCTTCTGTGTAATCCTGAAGCTGAGCTATGCTCAAAACAATTCATGAAATCATCGCCAACAATTTTCCATCAGTGGAGACCGCAGCCAACAGCCATGCAGCAGTGGGTAACACATCGGTTCGTGATCTTATGTTGTTTTTGTTTTGTCCAGTTGTACAAGGGTAGTTTCATTTTCATTTTTCTTTCTTCGCATCTTTGGTTTTTTGAAATACATTATGTATTGGATCCGTAGCTGAGGGAAATTTAATTTTTTTTTTCATAGAAGTACGTAGGAATGGAATGCGTATTGTGATAACGATCGGTGCCGTATATTTGCGCACGTAGAGCGGGAACGGAGAAGAGAAACTTTCAGTAGCGTAGATGAGGATTTACGCAAAAAATCCTTTTCACATTGGACCGAGATCACAGATTTGCAAAGAAGGAGTTCTGACCATCCGCCGTCTCAGAGTCCAATCCAAAGATGGTTTACTTTTTTTTGATGAGATGGATATGTTGCGCAGATGAAGTGAGCACTTTTTGGAGATGCTCAATGGCCGAACAGGGGTTGGATGCCAGACTGAGTAGGGCGGAGAATAGTCCCATTGTAGAGCAGGTGACTTTGGCGATCAAATGTGCTGATGTTAATTAAATCTGGCCAGAAATGTACAAGCCCTTGGGGGAAGAGGGAGTAAAATGTATCTCTCATTAGAGCGGCATGGGAATGCAGTAAAATAACTAGCGACAATCAAGCTATGGTGATTGTGCTCTTTTTAAGAAAAGGGGGATAGAGTGGTTGCTCTATTTATAAGGACATGTTTCTTTAACACTTTCTGCAAAAATCTTTGCTAATGTGTTGGAAGCGCGTGCCAGAACTGTGGTCGAATCCAACTTGGCCGATGAGCAGTGTAGCTTTCGTCCAGGTAGAAGCACAGCCAAAGCGCTCTTCATTCTAAGAACGGTACTTGAGAAGACCTGGGAGTGTGCCATGGGTGTAATAATCCGGTCTCTCATCTTTCAATAGGAGCGCAACCGTGGCGAGGAACTGTTCGCATTGTGAGACTAAAGGATAGCCATATGCTTTTCGCTGATGACTTACTTCGAACTATCTGGACCGAACTTCAGCGACCGCATGATGGCTTAGTAGTCGTCTGTGTTGAAGCTGGATAAACGTGAACAAATCGGAAGTAATCATAATGTCTCGAATGCCTGTTCAGAAGTTTAAGTATTTCGGGGTCATATTCCAGAGTGATGGAAAGAGCAATACTAAGTTATCCTGTGGGATTGGTCAGGTTGCAACAATTTTGTGTGTTTGATCCGACCCTCACCTATGGTCATGAGATTTGGGTAATGACCGAAAGAATAAGCTGCAGAACTGAGATTTCTTAGAGGTATTCGTTTGTTCTATCGAGTTAAGAACATCAGAATATACCGTAATGGACACAAAAAAGTTACCACCCGGAAATTTCCCAAAACAATTAATTAGCGATATTAATTTATCCTCTTTATGACCCACATCCGCAAAAATTTCCACGGAAAAGTAGGTAGCGGTTAAAAAACTGTCACATTTTCATGTTTTTTCTCATCAATTGAAAATCAGTTCAGTTCAGTTCCGTTTTTAGTGCAGTGTAGTTAAAAAGGGTGAAAATGGGTAAACAACTTTCTAGTGAGCAAAAAGGTGTAATTGAGTTTTTAAATAAAGAACGGCTTTCAGCCCGGGCTATTCCTAAGAGAATTGGATGCAGCCATGTGACAGTTTTAAAATTGCTAAAAAAAATTGAAGTGTATGGAACTTCTGCCAGGAAAACTGGCACCGGTAACGCTAAGAAGACGACCGAAAGGGAAGACCGAATTTAAAAAAAAAAGTCTTGCGCTAATCGAAGAAAATCAGCAAAACAAGTGAATTCGGAGTTTTTTGAAGAAACACATACAAAAATTAGCAACCGTACGGTCAGCAGAAGGCTAGATTCATTCGGATTGGTAGGCAGGAGACCACGAAAAAACCCATCTTTGACCTCAAAAATGAAAGCTGAAAGGTTGCAATTTGCTAAAGCTCATCAAAACTGGACCGAACATGATTAGAAGACTGTTATCTTCACTGATGAGAGGATATTTAACCTCAATTCGTCTGACGGTATCCAGTACGTACGGCGGATGCGCCGAGAAGATTTAAAAAAAGGGTGCATTTTAACGAGGAATAAGTTTCCCCTAAGTTGTATGATATGGGGCTGCATTTCGCACTTCGGTCAAAGCGACTTAGTGTTTTGCGCCGGTTCAATGAACGGAGACAGCTATATCGATGTCATAAGGGACCATCTAGTGCCTTCCATAGATGCCCTGTTTCCAGTCACTATTGATCCTATCTTTCAGGATGATCCTGCGCCATGCCATCGGGCAAAAAAAGTAAGTTCCTTCATTATAAAACTCGATTGAGCATCAGAAATGAAATGGTGTAACTTATCCATTATTTTGTATTTTATGTGCCTCTAGGTGAAGGATTTTGTGGCAAGCATCGGTTTAAAAACACTAGATTGGCCTGGAAACAGCCCCGATTTGAACACGATCGAGAATTGCTGGGCTCTTTTAAAGGCTAAAATAGTATCCAGGAACCCAAAGAGATAAGGAGAATTTAAAACTGCAATTCAGGAACCCTGGAAAAATGACATAACAAGCGAATACTGTCAAAATCTAATGACTTCTATGCCACGGAGAATTCAAGCTGTAATCAAGGCCCGCGGTGGTCACACAAAGTGCTAATCAACTTCTTATCCTCCAATTATGTACTTCTGATTAAAAATTTTAAATAAAAATAATAATTGCTTTGTCGGATTTCAATCAAATTAGTTTAAAATGTTTATTTGCTAAGTTCACTTTTTGTATTACACTAACACGTTATTGTATTGCACTAAAACTATGATAGTAAAAACTTCCCAGATAAAAAATTTTTAGGACAAAATTAACCATCAACGATTGCTCAAAGCATTTGCTGATAGTTTTATTCTCTAAATATTTTAAATCATAGCTGTAGTGATAATTTCCTAAAAATTCGCAAGTGGTAACTTTTATTTGTCCATTACGGTACAAGGAACTTAATGTCGAGCAACTACCTATTCGAACGGAACTGTACATTCTTCAATGGCTTCAACTTGTGTTCCAAGATTCTTAATTCTACCCGTACGAAGTCGGGGCGGGCCACTAGTACTCAATAAAACACGCCTAATATTCTGTTTTATAGAAATTGGCTAATGTTTATTGACTTGCCCAGTCTAAAGAACAGTCGTTTATATTTATGTTTTAGCTTTACTGTGAAGCTTACTGACGGATACACCGACTCGTTGTGTCTTTTGTCTTGTGTAAACTATAATGTCCCTCAAACAAATTTTAGATATTTACCATTGCTATTTTTATGTCGACCTATCGTATATTTAAATATGCATACATATATGTATGTAGTATGTTTAGTCTATATGTCCCTGTCCATATTTGGTGCAGGAATGAAAGACTGTTTGAGAGAGAAAGGACAATTTTCATCGAGTAGAAAGGAAAAGGGTTGATTGCACCGAAAATCCATTCCCAATATAAGTTTCGGCATGGGCATGAATGTTCCTTTGTCATTGCCTTCCATTTTTGACAGAAATCGTCATTTGGTGGCATGCGTCGAGCAGTGCGCAACTCTAGTGGTTACCTGCGTATAGAAAATGTATGGAAAATGTATTTTTTTTTTTTTTTTTCCGTGGTAGGTGAAAATCTTGCATAGACACTATGAGGACCGCAGACCTCTGCTCATAGTAGTGTGAGATTCTTACGCACTAAAAAACACCTCCCTTCGATATAAACTTGTTAGTTACTGCAACTAAGTAAGGACTTATCAAGCAATTTTTTTATCACGAAATAGAGACGTTTGGCAGGTGCCTTTCCAATGAAAGTTCCTGCATGTTCCGCTATTTAGGCGCGGTTAATTTTTATCGTGCTAAGTCAAAAGGTTTGGTCCTTTGTAGACGGCGCAATACATTTCTTTCATCCAGAAGTTGTAGGACTGTACTATTAACGTGTTCGCTTATTCGATTTTTGTGCTTTCGCGCGAAGTTTTTAATTTCATTTTCGACTGTAGGAATTCCAAGATCTCTGTGTATATCATAATTTCTTACGTACCACGGTGCATTAGCACTTTATTTTCAAAAGTTTGTAAAATATTGGCGTTTGTTTTGTTGGTACAACCCCAGAGTTGTATACCATATGTCCACACCGGCTTTAGCACTTGCTTATATAACAGCAGCTTGTTCTCAGTATTGAGCTTGGAATGTTTCCCAAGTAACCAATACATAAATTTCTCTAAATTTGCTTCGACGACATGTTGTGTTTTAAATTTCAACATTCCCTTATTGTCAAATTGCTTTCATTCCAATGAAGCCTTTTTAATGTGTAGCCACGGCGTTCATGAGAACCACTGTCATTCCTGCACAAATGTGGACAGGCACTATAACAATCACTTCTCTTAAAGTAAATCATTGCTATATAATATTATACGCTAGACAGTAAGCGTAGTAATAATTTTAATGATGGCAATACTGGCAAGAAATTCAACACTGTTATAATCGTGTGTACTTTTGTAACAGCCGGCGAATTGTTTTAACCGTTGTTTATGACGAATGAAACATCAGCTGATATTAATAATTTCGTAAACGATATTATTCTTTATCTTTTCTTGTTAAACGCGTTCATTTACTTTTTTGTCAACTTACAAAATTTGACAAAGACGGTCTAATTTAAAATCAGTGCGTTAGCATGTCAGAGCAAATAGATGATATCCAACCCAGTACATCCGGTGAGTGTGTAGCTAAGCGCCGGCTATGCACCGAGGAGGTTAAATGGCAGTGGAATATTGCACGTTTAATAAGGGAACTTGGTAATTTATTTAAATTTTTTTTAAATATTGTTCATCTTATAGATGAGTTTAAAACTATTACAGGTGAACACGAGCTGGCACTGCAATTTGGTGTTAACCGGGGGCTCGTGCCAATAGCAAAACTGTGCCGCTTGCACAAAGTGCCGATGAGGGTGTACGGCGGAACGGACTGCGTTGGTTATTTCAAGTGCCCCAAACATCGGTGCACTATGAAATCGAGCCGCGCGCAGGGCGGATGGTTTGAACAGGCGCGAATGCCGTTAAACAGGATTTTCTTCATAATGTACTGCTTCGCACGTAAGTACTCTTATGAAACAGCCAGGGTAGAGGATTTCACGTCGGATTACCAGTGTTTGTCCTAACGGACTATAGCTGACTGGTTTAGTTATTGTCGTGAGATAATTGTGCTAAAGTACCTTGAAGTGCCGAGGTGCTGGTGCCTCTTATTAAAAAGCACGTGAAGCCTGGAAGCACCATCCACACCGACTTCTGGAAGGCCTACGATTGTCTGGGTGACCATGGGTTCATACATAAAAAGGTGAACCACAGTGACCCAGACAATCCCTTTGTCGGTCCAGATGGGGTACATACCCAAAGGATAGAATCCCAGTGGAGAATTGTAAAACGGGAGTTTTACAAAGATAACTACTCCAACTACTTCACTGATTGGATTGTGGAGTATCAATAGAGACGTAATATACTGCAGAACAAACTAGACCCCTTTGAAGAGCTCCTTGACGCGATCCTACATGTAAACGGAGATTTTCGCGAGGTGCTTTGAAAGAGCACCCCATCGTGAGAGGCAAGGGGAACTCACGCAAAAAAAGTAGAAGGCATTGTTTCAAGTATTTTGATGTATCCCAATATCACTATAACGCACTTAAATATGAGCACTAATAAATATGATCACTTATTGAACTGTGACTGAATTGAATGTTTTAAAATTCCACGCAAATAAACCTTCATTGTAAAGGACAAAAAGAGAACAATTGTTTAACTGAATTTTAACGGGTTCCCCAGAACAACAATAAAATGAAAAAAACCATAAATTAAGCGATAACATTTATTTGTTCTCATAAGCACAAAATTCCAAAGCTCTTCGACAAAATCCACAGAAAAAGCTGCAACGATTTGCGTTGACTGGATAATGGTTACTCTGTTTTGATGATCATATTTTTAGCACATACAGAGAAGGTTGATGACGGCAACACGACCATTCTGCCCTCAACTCGAATTTTGCGAGAATTACACAAACAAAACCTGTGTAAGTCAGTGGTTTCGTTTGAATTTCAGTGGCAATTTCTCTCATTGAATACCCGTCTGTACTGACAATTTTTATGGGACAGAGTATAAGAATACTCTGATTCAAACCCTAAATTTGAAATCAAAATATCTCTGGAATTAGTGGCATCACCTTTGCTTCTAATTGACACACTTGGCAATCCCTCATCCTGTATCTAACATTTCCAACGTTTCTCCCACCCCTAACCCAGATATTAACCCAGTCATGAAAAATGCGAATGATCCTTCGTTAAAATCTCCAGTCATGAAAATCACGACTGATCCTTTGTTAAACCCTCAATCCCAACATGCTTACTTTGCTTCTTAGTTCATCCCCCAACTCCTCAATAACCTAATGTCTAAGACTACGAACAGAGTGAAGCTTATGCTGTGCTGAAAGCTATTTGAATGCTGAAAAACTGCGCGCATACAAACAAATGAGAGCGGTCAGAGTGAAGCGAAGTTGTTTGCTGGACGAAAACGTAAACGCAAGCTCCCGGCATAGAAAGCGAATAAATCGACCAGCTTTCCTAGAACTTTGATCATTTTGCTATGGTTTTATAAAGTTTTCACCTTCTTGCAAGTGTTGTTGGATACCTTCTACATCAATTATTGTATTATGGAGCACACAAATCGCTTTGACAATTTTTTCTGCCGTTGTTGGATATGTTTCTATAGGTTTCCATAAAATTCTCCATTTTGTATTTATGATTCCACCCATCTTCTCGCTCTGGATAAACGCGCGTTAAAGTACTCATTTTCTGGAGTTGAATCTCATCTAGTGTGTGGTCTTAGAAGCCATTCTAATAGCGGACATGGCTCATATGCCAGCAAGACATGCGGCATATGTAGAGAAGTATTTGGTAGAACTGCATCTTTCAGGAACTTCTGTTAATTGTAACAACGCAGAAGATGCGAAGGTTCCACCATCACTTTGTTTTCCGAAACATCCAACTTCAACCATTAAAAATTTGTAATTTGCGTCCGCAACAGCTTGCAGTACAAAAAAATTTTTTATAGTTATAAAATATCGTACCCGAGTCAACTGGGCATTTGATACGGATGTGTTTTCGGTCGATACGACTCAATTTGGAAAATCCAAAAGATTCCAAAAATCTTTTGCAACAACTTCAAGACTGTCTTCCGTTAGCTCTGGCATACGTGATGGTTGAAGAATTGTCCACAAAGTCTCGTAAGTTTCTATTACTATTTCCCTAACAGTACTACTACCCATTCTGAATGTATAATATTTTAAAACGCACTTAAGAAAAAATGGAAACAATTGAGACACATTCCGGGCAGAATTGAAAAAAATTTCAATTGAAATCGTCGGGCAATTTCAAAAAATAAACAGTAGCCAAAGAATCTGATTTAATCGAAGAGGAAAAATTAAGTGGATAAAGAGAATGACAGCGAAAAAAATTTGAATACTTTTGAAGTTGGAATTAAATGTTCTCCACGTAAACTATGCCGAAAAAGGAAATCAACATTTGAAAATGTAAACGCCACCGAAATAATAAAAATTTAAAAAAGAAAATTGGAATTGTTTGAAAAGAAATCAGATTCGGCTCGCGGAAAGCATGAAGACTTGGCTTTCTTTAAGAGTATGTTGCCTCACGTTAGAAGAATCGATCCACGACAAAAACTACTGGAGATCCAAAAAATTGTGTACAGTTATAATTATTATTATTATAACTAATAGTAGTGCCAACCTTAGAATGCGATTGTAGCGCTTTTTCTGTTCACTTCTTTTCTCTTCATCCCCATTGTGGGTTCTCTTTATTTTTCTAAGTTATATTTCTCATTTTCGTTTTATTTTCGATAATGATTTTTAACAATACAAAAACAAAAAACAGATATGTGCTTCTAAGTTTTATACAAAACCCAATGAAATTGAAAATCTTGTAAGGGGGTATTTTCTCCGCCTTACAAAATAGAGAGGGAGAATCTTTGGTCCGGGAAACCGTACACAAACGATTACTCTCCTCTCTATATATAAAAAAAAAAAAACAACACTTTTTTACTTCAGCGTGAATCACCAAAGGTCCGGGAAACCGTACACTGTTCCTAGGAAAACTTGCAATCAAAGTCAATCTTCAACGAAATCAATCCAGATTAAAACCAGAGATCAGTAAAGAAATATTCGTCTTTCCAGCCCATTTTCCAATGTCTACAAGCTATTTTTCCATGGATCGCCCATATTTACCCATACTGTCTCATTTTCTTTATAAATGTGCGCGAGTTTGGGCGATTGCGGCAAGATGGAGGCAAATTGGCGAATTTTTGGTGAATGTGGGGAAGCGTGTTCAATAACTATTGCTTTTTTCTGAAATATTTGAATTTAACGGAAACTTCAAATTGAGACCAAACATGAATTTGTTAGAAATATCGTATCAAAGAATGAAATTTCAATAGGGTTACCATTATTTTTAAATACTAAATCTCATTTGGTCTTGCAGAATTAATTTACTGCCTATAATTTTGTTCAAGTTAGAACATATTTTTTCGTTATTAATGTCCGTTCTTCATTTCTTATAAAATAAATATTGAAGACAAGCTTTAAAAAAAAAAAAAAATGCTTAGCTAGATAACATATGTAATCTCTTTCAAAGACAATTTTGAACAATTTTCTTTGTTATTCCAGTGTTTGTTATAACATTCCACGATAACCAGACTGGAATATTAATTCAAGAAAAATAGATGTACTCTACGAACATACAACAGCTGATTTTTGGTCTCATCTCAATGTAGGGAATTAAAAATGCCAAAAATTAAAGCCGCCAATTTAAAATTCGATATTTCAAGAGTTTTCGGAATTCGGCAGTTTAATTACTGGAAGTTAACGAAAGTATAATTCGGCCATAAGCTACAAAGGGTACAATCACGCGTATAGCCCTAAAAATGTATCCATAGACGAGCTTTAAAGATTTCAGCAATTTTTCCCATCATGGTGGCTTAGGAAAAATCCACCGCATCGTTTTTAAAGGGACCGTGCAAATTGTTGTTGCTTTTTTCTCACACGTATTCACAGACAAGAGCCGTCAGCGAGAAAAAGCAATATGGCGCTACAACTACAACAATGTAAACAAATGTGTGTTGCGAGGGTAGAGGGACGGAAATCGAATATTTCTTTACTTGATCTCTGATTAAAACCAACCCAATCAGAATTAACTCCAATCAGTCTTATTCAAAATCAATTCAAAATCAACTCAGAATAAATCTGTTTATTTAGGACTACTTAGATAATATTTTACAGAAAGTGGATGCGAATTCTATCCTTAATGAAATTTTCTTATAATATCAGACATGTATGCCGTGTGTGTGAATTTGTTACAAAATATGTTCTGTGTGTGACTTTGATACAAAATGTGTGCTGTATGTGAATCTGTGTACAAAATATGTGCTGTGGGCAGCGATGCCAGATGTGGGGATTTTTCCCCATTTTGGGGAATTTCTCACTTAATGGGGAAAATGGGGAAAAGTGCTCTTGAAATGGGGAAAAAAGAAAAGCGTGCAAATTTATTAATTTTACGTAGTAAAAAATAGAACTCGTGTAATTCGCTTCAAAATAAAAACCGAAGAAAAAGAATTACAGCTTTTAAAGAGCTGCGTCACTGACTTTAACTTCAACTCCAAGCAGAAAGCACCGATAGCGATTCATTTTCAGACGATTTTGCAGCTTTACAGCCGGAAAAGATCAAAAGAAAATGAAAAAAAAAAAAAATTATTGACAATTCTATTGATAAAAGAGAAGCAACTTTTTTTCATGTTTTAATTTAACCATTTTTACGTTTTTTTACTAGGAATTCAAATGGGGGAAAAAGTGGGGAAAAATCGAATATGGAATGGGGAAAATTTTCAAAAATGTCCCCAAAAATGGGGAATTTCACCAAAAAAAATCTGGCATCACTGGCTGTGGGTATTCTATGTAAAATAGCCCTGCTACAATCTGAATTTTTTTTTGGGCGAATTAAAACAAACGATGAGACTAAAAATTGTAATGCCTGGTTTGCGGAAACACGGGAAAGGGGAGAGGGAGAGTAAGAAAAAAAAGCTGTTGGCGGTTGTTAAAAAAAATTGTTTAGGTTTTTTTTTAATGCCAAAATCATTTCGTCGTTAGGAGTTATCTTGCGGAAGTACTACTGCACCAGGATCTGGCGAAGTGTGAATATTATATCAATTATGGACTTTCCTGGCCTAGAATGGCACTGATAGGGGCCAATCAGGTTGCTGACGAGAGGTTTCACACAACCCAAAAGACAAGAACTTGTACGAGATGTTGAATAAACCGATACTCCATAATTGACTCAGTTGAGGGGGTCTCCTTTTTTGTGGATGGGCAAACAATGCTGAGTAGCTGAGATAGCATTCATCACACATACACTCATCTGACCAAATTTAAGAAACTAGTTGCTGTATGCTCTCCACCAGGGTCATCTCCAGCTGCTTTAAATAACTCAGAACGGAAGTCCGTCAGTTCTAGCATTTTTGTTCGACTTAGGCTTTACGAATGAATATCTTCCCGTCGTCCAGGTAGGGTGGACTTCATCATCCAGTTTAAGTTGATGAAAAATGAAATTTATTATAGTGAAATACATCTAGTATTTGGTGGCAAATCCATTGTTATCGATGACTGCCTTACACCGACGTGGCATACACACATAGATGTTATTAAATTTTCAATTGTATCCATCGAGATTTAATTTCAAGCCTGCTTTATCCTTTCAAAAAAATCATCACAATTTTGAACGTTCTCCCTGTTTATTTGCCATTTGACGATCTCCCAAAGGTTCTCCTGGGGTTCAGTTCTCGTGATTGTAGTGGCCAAGCCAATACCGTCAGTTTTTCTTCCTTGAACCACGCTTTAACCAGTTGCTGATAGACCCGGTACAATGACATCTCCCACTCAGCATATGATCTCCAAGATGTCTTAGTAAATAAATGTATCCATAATGCCAGTAATACGATGTAATGGACCTTATCCAGCTGCAGAAAAACCATGCCTCGCCGTTTTTATGCAGTACACATAGATGTTATTAAATTTTCAATTGTATCCATCGAGATTTAATTTCAAGCCTGCTTTATCCTTTCAAAAAAATCATCACAATTTTGAACGTTCTCCCTGTTTATTTGCCATTTGACGATCTCCCAAAGGTTCTCCTGGGGTTCAGTTCTCGTGATTGTAGTGGCCAAGCCAATACCGTCAGTTTTTCTTCCTTGAACCACGCTTTAACCAGTTGCTGATAGACCCGGTACAATGACATCTCCCACTCAGCATATGATCTCCAAGATGTCTTAGTAAATAAATGTATCCATAATGCCAGTAATACGATGTAATGGACCTTATCCAGCTGCAGAAAAACCATGCCTCGCCGTTTTTATGCAGTAAAGAGGCTGAAGTCTTTCACCTCGTGGTCTTCTTACGTGAGACATGACATCACTACCAACGACGTTAAACTTGGATACGTTGCTAAAAAGAACGATCTTCCACTTCTCTATGGACCACGACCAGGTGATATGGTCCCTTGTATACGCTTTTTTTGGTTCCGATGAGAGATAAGGGATTTCTTAGCAGGGCGATAAGATTTCGTATCAGCTTTCGCCAAGCGTCGACAAACAATTCTTGCACTAATTGGTAGCTGTAATTTTTTCACTAATTTTGAGGCTTACGTAGAGGGATTTTTTTTACATATCTTATTACTCGATTGTCGGTTCGATCGTTTGTTTTCCGTAGGCGGCCACCGTTATGAAATACTGCAACACCATTTCTTTCGTGAAAATGAGAAACTATTAGCGAAACTGAAGACTTGTGCACTCGCTATTTACGCGAAATGTCTTTTTGAGACATATCCAGTACAAAATCGTTTAAAATACGTTGCCTTAACCCATATCCTGTACTTAAAAAAAAAACACGCACATGGTATTTGAGGGTCAAATTTGCCCTATACATTTTTTATTTAACAATCACAATTTCATATGTAATTCTTTGTTCGGAATGTTTTTTACAAATAAATTTTAAACATTTTGAATATTTTGTACTGTTGGAGCTATTCGGACACATACATATAGCAGCGAGATCGCTTCAAGGTTGATACTGTAAGTTGATCTTAAGGGTTTTCTTGCTGATGTTGAACCACAGATCTTGCCGGAGCACTGTGTGGAAAAGAAGTTCGACGGAAGATTGCCCTTTGAATCGAACCTTCCTCTAATTCTTCCAAAAAAAATCCTTCGTCTGAAATGTTTTGCTTTACTGTATATCACTAAAGCATTATAGGCTGATATATCCACAATGTTATAAAATAATGTGTCACCTGTTGGTTCTAAACTTGCATGTGTAATTGCGAATAAGTTGGTCAAAGGTATCCCTGATTTTGTAAAGTTTTAATGTTTTATTATTTCTGTTTTTTTTTTTTTTGCAAACATGATTTATCTTTTCGCACTATTCCAACTACCGTAAGTTTTCTTTTTAGCAATTCGATTCTTTATTCGTGTGAAGTAAAGAAATTATCGCGAACAATGTTCCTACCTTTCAAGTCTTTTATGAGAACTGCACGATAGCCTTGATTTCGTTCGGGCCTACAATTTCTATCCGTACCGGTATTAACTTGCAAAGGCCAGGCAAAATTTGTTGTACTATCACACATGTTGGAAGCGCGTGCCAGAACTGTGGTCGAATCCAATTTGGCCGGTGAGCAGTACGCTTTCGTCCAGGTAGAAGCACAGCCAAACCGCTATTCATTTTAAGAACGGCTCTTAAGAAGGCTTTGAAACATGCCATGGGTGTAATGATCGGGTCCCTCGAAGTACTACAGGTATATGGGATTGATGGTTTTCATTTGAAGGCCATTCGATCTATATACACTAACTTTAGGAGATGTGTTCGGGTTAATGGCGTTACATAAACATCTTTCACTGCGAGCGTTGGCTCGTTGGCCGCGGGTGCCTTTTGTCACCTCTCCTTATCATTCTGTACATGGATTAGATGTAACAGCGCAACCGTGGCGAGGAACGGTTCGCATTGTGAGACTTGAGGATAAGCCATCCGCTTTTCGCTGATGACTTACTTTGAACCATCTGGACCGAACTTCAGCAAGCGCTTGATAGCTTCGTAGTCATCTGTGTAAACGTGAACAAATCAGAAGTAATCGTAATGTCTCGAATGCCTATTCAATGCACTCTGCATATTAGTAGAGTCCTATCGAAACCGGTTCAGAATTAAAGTATTTCGGGGTCATATTCACGATGAATGGAAGGAGTAGTGCTGAGTTATTCTGTGGGATTTGTCAGGCTGGAACAATTTTGTGTGTTTGATCCGACCCTCACCTATAGTCATTAGATTTGGGTAATGACTGAAAGAATAAGCAGCCGAAATGAGATTTCTTCAAGGTATTTGTTCGTTCTATTGAGTTATGTTCTTAACTTAAAATGGGTGCAAACCATTTCTAGTGCATAGTAATGTCAAACTCTGTTCATATCTCGAAACATTTTGTTCGGACCGATGGCAATACTTCCCCTACCAAGGTGGGAAGTAAAAAACACTTAAATTTAATATCACAGTCAAGTAAGGTATCTTTGGGACATTTCATAGCGTTTACAAGATAATTTCTTAAATGTTGAGATTTTTCTTCGATTTTGTCGTCAGTGTTTCTATTACAAAAGATGAAGAATAAACACTAAACACAAGAAGGGCAAAATTATACGCTCTAGACTGGTTCTGAAAATCAGATAGTACGAAAATTCTAACAATTTCGTATTTGTTATTTCGTAAAAAGATTCCGTTAAATTTAAATATTTTAAAAAAAAAAGTACATAGTTGTTGAACAAGCTCCCCCACACTGTCCTCGATATGCCGCCATTGCGTGGTGAATGTCTAGATTTTGCTACAGACATATGTTCTTCGACTAGCCTAGATATGCGCCAACATACATATGTATGTTCGCCGATTTGCCGCCTTTTTGGGGTTTATGTCCAGATACTCCAACATATCGAACAAGTTTATCATAAGTAACAAAAAGTAAATTTTATAGGAGGGGTTCGTTTTTGTGTTTTTCTATACATCAAAGGCAATTGCAACCAATTTCGGCATTCGGTCTTCTTTATTACTGTTTATTGAAAAGTTTATAGTTCACAAAAATGACGTGGTGCAAAATAATGTTAAGTGTCAAAATGTTTACTTCGTCGTATGAATTGTGTTGGGCATCTTGTGAGATGTGTTGTATGAGCGTTGTATTGTTTGAAGGTTGTGTCGTGAGAGGGTTGTGTCGCGATATAGTTTTATGTTGGGGTAGTTGCCGTGGGCAAATTTGGAAATTTTTGCCCGTTTCGCATTTGTCTTGGGGTGTAGAAATGGGGTAGAAAGGCAATTGTGTTGTCAATTGTTGCGTTTGTTGGTAGTAAACATATTTTTATTATTTAGGTTTTAAGGGGATGGTCTAGCGCCCGTGAATTTGAGGTTTTTTTTTTAAGGTGAAAATAATGAACAACGATATTTTAACTTTGTACGTACACTGTATCAAACAATTGTCCGTACGCTTATTAATACCAGAACGAACTATCTAAATTTCGAAAAATACGACTGCTAAGATTTAATTTTTTTTTTGTATATGTACTCATACATTCTTGTATCAGTAGACGTTAGGACTAATGTGATATGCATTACAACAACAACAACAACAACAAAAGAAAGAACGAAGTAAATAGAAAAACCTTGCAAAAAAATTGTCCGTACGACGCAAATTTTGTCCGTTATCCCGTTACATTTTCTTTTTTGATAACTGTCAGATAACAAACATTAGTAGTTTGCAGTCGCGGCCGTGTGTTGTTGAGAATATCTTCCGATTACATAGTCAAAGTTGCGTTTTATTAACTTTTTTTGAAAAATGTCCTTCGCACACCAAAAAATACCAATATAGTCAAACCCGCTTATCTGGAACCCGTTTTACTGAAAAACCCGCTTATGTGAAACAACTCATCTATCCCCGACATTTTTCTAATGAATTTCTTACAAACTACTCCGGTTTACTGAAACCCGCTTAAATGAAAAACCCCCATATCTGAAAAAAGAAATGATTCTTCAAAAAAATATTTTCATAGAAATGAACTCCGCTTAGAAACTTTTTTTTTTTTCAAAAATGGAATAAAGTAATAAGAAGGCCTTGAGTTTTATTTCCAGTTTTAAACGTACGTACACACGTTTTCCGCTGCTGACAGTGACAGTTTTAGTTCTCCACTTTTCATTATTAATTGTTCGCTTGAATCCTTTGGTTCGTTTCTTCATTTTAAGTTTCACTAATTTTAATTAAATGTCGGCGCAAAAGGTAAGCAAACGATAAATTAAATGAATTTAATTATTCATCCATCCAATTTATTTATCCATATGTACATATTTATTCAAAAATTTCAGTGCTGTGTTTACAAAAAGATTGTCAGTTTATCTGTTAAAGAAAAACTTAACATTTTAAAATTGCTTGACGAAGGCGAGTCAAGAAAAACTATTTGTGCGAAGTTTAATTGCAGTCCACCAACTTTAACTAGGATCATCCAGCAAAAAGATACCATCCGCAATGTAGCCCTGCAAAATCAAAATTTATCCATGAAGCGCTTACGCACTGGAGCTCACAAAAAAGTGGACAAGTCTTTGGCAATTTGGTTTAAGGACATGCGTTCGAAAAACGCCATAATAACTGGACCAATGCTAATGGATAAAGCCAAATCTTTTTCTGTCATGCTGAACGTCGATTTTGAGCCAACCAATGGATGGCTAGATCGTTGGAAAAAGAGAGAAAATATTCACTTCAAAAGACTTCATGGAGAGAAAAATTCTGCCGATCCACAGGCTGCTCAAGATTGGGTGAATAATATTTTGCCAGAAATTCTTCAACAATATGAGGCAGATGATATCTATAATGCCGATGAGTCTGGCTTAATGTTCAAAGCTTTGCCAACAGGATCATTGGTCAACCGAAAGGAGAAACCATCAGCTGGGAAATTGCTAAAGGACCGCCTTACCATACTTTTCCTTGCCAATTTTTCTGGAACAGATAAAATGGTTTATTGCATAGGTATGTTGTCTGAGAAACTTGTGTGCTTTGCTGTTTATTCATTGAAAATTTATTAGGCAAGTCGCGTAATCCAAGATGCTTTAAAAACAGTACGATTCCAACTAAATATCTGTCAAATACCAAAGCGTGGATGACAAGTTCACTATGGACAACGATAATGGGAGAACTTGACGCAAAGTTTAAAGCATCAAAGAAAAAGGTATTGCTTCTGGTAGACAACGCCTCTTGCCACAAGCTTGATGGCAATATTGTCTTGGAAAACATCAAAATTGAGTTTTTGCCACCAAATACGACTTCACTCATCCAACCAATGGATCAAGGAATTATTCGATGTTTTAAAGCGCAATACAGAAGATGCATTACGAAAAAACAACTTCTTCATTAAGATAATGGAGATTCATTATTAGATTTCTCCAAAAAAATTAATCTGATGGAAGCTTTAAAGATGATGAAAAGGGCTTGGTGGATGGTAAGCCCATCGACTATAAAAAATTGTTTCCGGAAGGCAGGTTTCACTTCATCTCCTAACGAAGAGATCATTCTTGATCTTGAGGAGGATGAAGTTTTTTTTTCAAACGCACTAAGACAAGAAATTGATTTTCTGGTCGATATTGATGAAGACCTTCCGTGTTTTGGAGATATGACAGATGAAGACATCATTAATGAAGCAAAATTGCAGTTCGAGAATTCTTCTCAAGGAGGTGAAGCTGACTCTGATGTCGAAGTATTGGATGGTGATTTGCATATGCAAAAACCGACACTAAATGAAACGTTCAATGCACTTTGTGTTGTGAAGCGATATTTTCATGGGTGCGACGAGCTGGAACAACTCGTCGATGAAATCGAACATAAAATGACAAACTATCATTTTTCGTCTTTGTCCCAAAAGAAAATTGATGATTTTTTTAACAAAGTTTAATGAATGTAACTTTTTTTTTAACTTGGGTCAGTGTGCAAACATGTATGAATTTACATAAAACTTAATGTAATGTATGTACATACTTTCATATGTCACTTCTCTTTTTCTGTGTTATTCTCTCATACGTATATAAATAAATGGATTTAATTGTTTTTATACCTTGTTCTTACTATTCAATTTTAATGGTTGTTTATTCTTCTGGATAGAACATTTTTATTCTGAGTCCGTTTAACAGAAACTTTGTTTTCAGTTACCCAAAATTCGCTTATCTGAAACTTTTTTTCAGTTAACCAATGTTCGCTTAAGTGAAAAATCCGGCTAAGTGAAACTTTAATTGAAATTTTTTGTCGTTTCTCTTAAGCGGATTCGACTGTACCGGTAAAAGAAATAATTGTAAAATTGAAGCAAGAAGGCAAATCGCTTTCGGAAATAGCAAACATTACTGGGAAACCCAAATCGTCGGTGCAATACGTTCTTGAAAACTTTCAAAGGACAAAAAGTTTGGAAATCACGCCTGGGAGAGGTCGACCTAAGATGCTGAATGAGCATCTGGAACGCAAAATCGAACGGCAAATAAAAAAAAATCCCAAGCTTAGTGCTCCCGAAATTGCTGCGGAACTCTCAGAGATAGAAAACTTAACAGTAAGTCCTCAAACCATAAGAAATTTTCTGCATAGGAAGGGATATTCAGGTCGAGTTGCACGCAAGAAGCCTCTGATATCCGACAAAAATGTTAAGAAGAGGTTGCAGTATGCCCGGGATCATGTTGACAAGTCCGATGCATTTTGGGAAAATGTTATCTTCACAGACGAAAGCAAATTCAACATATTTGGTTCAGATGGAAAGCGGTTTGTGTGGCGCCGGTCTAATACTGAGCTGGAGAAAAAAAATTTAAAGCCTACAGTCAAGCACGGCGGAGGAAGCGTTATGGTGTGGGGAGCGATGGGCGCAAATGGAGTTGGAAAATTGGAATTTATTGAAACAACAATGGATAAATTCAAATATTTGGAAATTTTAAAAACAAATTTGAAGGTAACGGCGACTCAATTAGGCTTGGGAAACGACTTCTCATTTCTTCAGGATAACGATCCAAAGCATTCTTCATTACTTGTAAGGGAATGGCTTCTTTATAATGTTAAACACACACTCCCCCACCCTCCACAATCACCGGATCTTAACCCTATTGAACATTTATGGGATGTTTTAGAGAAAAAAATCAGGGCCCATAAGATTACAAATAAAAACCAGTTAAAAACTGTAATAAGAGAAGAATGGGAAAAAATACCTCCAGAAACAACAAAAAAAACTGGCGTTATCTATGCAAAAAAGGCTTAAAGCAGTGATATTAGCAAAAGGGCTACATACAAGGTACTAAGCACCACCCCAAAATATAATCAACCCCGAATTTTAAAGTCGTACGGACAATTATTTTGATCTTTTTTCTTGTTTTCACTATACTTCTAAATATTGTTTTAGTAATTGAATCGATAAAACTATTTTTATTTTTTTGTGAAGTACTATGATATATCACGTTCTTGAAATAAATGTTAACTTTTCTATTTGATACTAAGAAAACCTGTTTTTTACTTGATTATATTAAAATTAATAGGTGTACGGACAATTGTTTGATACAGTGTATATTACAACAGTTAAAAAACAAACAAGAAAAATTTAATAATAATTAAAAATTTTTTTTAAATATTTAAAAAATGGCGCTGAAGATAACCCTCTAAAAAAAATGGACCTGGGTGGCAGGTGAAGTTTGGCTCTTTCACTCATCTTAAAAGTAAAAATAAAATAGATTATTAATCTACATGAGTGTAGCTATGGCTATATGTATATATGTAGAAATAAAATTGTTTTGACAAAACGGCGCGTTCTACAACATTTCAATATCGAAAAACAGACTTTTTATTAGTCTTTTTTTAGGTAAAAAATAAGAAGTTATTAAAATAAAACTTTTTTGGTGGTTCCAGCCATAGCCACTGGTATACTGAATAATATATTAGAATTTGAGATGATTCAGATGGATAGTTTTTTTTTACCTCCTGCCGTGCAGAAAAAAGTAGTTTCGAGATAAATGAGTTTAAAGTTTCAAGTATGCGTCCATTCATAAGGCGGGCCACTCGTTCGTTAACTGCTAAAGGCTGTAGAACGTAAACTACCGTCAATATCATTACAAAAATTTAACAGTATGTTCTGTTCCGAGAACTTTCAAAATATTAAAATATTAAATATTAAAAAAATATTAAAATCGATTTTTTGAAAATTCTAGACCACTCTCCTTCTTTTGAAGTAGTGCATGTTCTTACCGTGGGAATTAAATTATTAGATCCGGTGTGTAATTTTATCTACAAAATTTGTGCCACAGTCATTGTAGATGACTGTGCATGAACCTCTTCTTGCCACGAATCACCGAAAAGTTGCAATAGAGGCTTGCGTTTCCAGTTCGCTAACAACTTAGATATGTACAGCGTTGGTGGCTATGACGATAAATATTTAATGCCCCTATTACAGTACATAACTTTAGTTGTAGTTTGGTCGTAAATGAGGAATCGGTATTAACGATTACAACCTTGAGACAACCAGTTGTCTTCCAGTTGTCAAATCAAGACAACTGCTAATTTTCAGTTGTGTTGTCATTTTTTTACGGTGTTATGAAAGACAATTCAACTGACTACTGGTTGTCTCAACTGTCAAAACAACACAACTTCTATTCTGCAGTTGTATTTATTATTTGCCGGAGTGGACTTTCTTCCCACAATGGAAAAAACGTTAGTATATTTCAATATGTGTTATTTAAAACAAGCGTATTTTCTTCCAACTTAAAAATAACCAATAAAAAAGAAATGGAAAAACTAGTTACAATAATGGAACAAAACACTGAACTAGCAAAAAGAACAAGAACGAGCAGTGGGGAATGATTGCTGTCGCATTGAACAGCTTAGGACCACCTATTCGAACATCCTTCGAGTGGCAACGGGTAAGTCTTTGTAGTAGAAATAAAAATACATCATGATAGAATGTAATGTTATATAACATCTTAGGTATGGATTCATTATAAGGGAAACCTTAAAAGTAAGTTGGCTTCCAACAAAAAAACATGCAAGCTACTGGGGAGTTCCTTCCCAAGAAATAAGCCTTAGTCCTTTGGAACAAAGCGTGCTTTCCTCAGTACACCTTGCAGACACTGTGAGTCCATTAGGAGAGGCCATGGGTATTCCAAAAGTGCACAGCGAAACCTTTTTGGAAAACAAGATAAAGGATAATGAATTGCCGGAGGCAATCGAAAATATCTCCCCAAATGTGATGGATACGTCAAACACCAGCTCCATTTCGCGCTGCAACGTTGGAAGAAAGAGAAAAAGTGTTGAAGTGGAAAGATTAGAAGCCATTCAAATACAGACTGCAAACCAGCGCGAAATTTTGGAAACATTAAACAGACTGAAAAAAGTTCAATCAAACAATTAAGACCTTATAATAAAAAATTATATGAACTTGCAGAAAAGCAGAGCACCGATGCCAGTGAACTTCACGAGTTAAATATGCAGCTTACGAAGAAAAACATTAAAATGCTCGACATGCAAATATCGTCAGACAAAAATCTTTAAAGTAAGTAATCCTAGGAGAGCAAAGACTTGGTGAAACAAAGACTATTTAATTAATATTTATTTTTTTTATTTATTTGTTAAATTACGAAATGTAGTGATATTTTATGTTGTTTTAATAAAATCTTTTAATGTGTATGTTGAATAGGCCGCATTATTTACCTCGAATACCTCTTGCAGCTGCTCCGCTGGTAACATCTTGTTCATCATTGATTTCGTTCATTTGTTCTACATTCGAATCAAATTGTGGAAGTTCAACATCCACTTTAAAATGTTGGCTTACGTTATGTAGTGCACAACAGGCATTAACAATTTTCGTAGTTTTTTCTGGACTGTAGTGCAGTCCTCGAGCAGAAAATAGACAGCGAAACTTGTTTTTAACAACCCCAATTGTTCTTTCAATTATGTTCCTTGCCTTTGCATGCGTTGTATCAAATCGAGCCCACTTTCAGTCATGCGGAAAGGAGTTATCAGGGTTGTCTAAAAATTGGTATCCAGCATCCCCTGAAAAATAAATTGATCTTCAACAGAAATATATAAATTTAAAAATTTGAAGGTATACAGCCTTAAATCCACGAATTGTGTTGACTATTTGTTTGTAAAAATTGTGATTACGATTCAATTACTTACCATCATAACATTTAAGCTGTAATATCCTTTTCTCTTCAAATATAGATGCTGAAGATCCTTTTTGGGAGATATAATACGAACATGTATCGCATCTACACACCCGATTATTCCAGGAAAAGCAGTCTTTTGATAAAAATATATCTTGGATTCGTTTTGTTCGTCTTCCGACCATTGGACTTTTTTCCATTTTGGACATATATAGTCCTACAGCACTTCCAGTATTTCGATTAAAACCACTGAGACTGTCGGTTGTGCTAGCCCTATATTAAAATCTTTTCCACTACACTTTTGATAACTTCCTTCGGAAAAGAATCGAAGAGCAGTTAGTTTAGTGGAATTGGTGACGAACGGAAAGTCTCTTTCAAGAAATCCTTCACTTCATCCAGGATGTAACGAAACACTTCCTTATTCAGCCGAAAATAGCTAATAAATCTGTAAGAACAAAATAAGTTTGGGAATTTTAAATTTTGAATATTTTACTTACTAGGCATTGGGAGGTTCTAAAGGGTTAGAACTATCGCAGATTTGTTTTCTTATACGCGCAACTTCAACAATATCCTCCTCATACTCATCATCGAAAAATATATCAAAAATCGTTTCCATTTTTATGTTTTATTTGCAATCTTTTATTATAAAACTCACAAAATCTTTACTTTCTTTTGTTTACATTGAAATGTCATTGTCATTTTTCAATTTCCGAACCTTAAGTTGGTTGTATTAACTCAACTGAAAATGGTTGTATTCCGTAATACCGAAAACTAGTTCGGTTGTTTCAAAGTTGAGTAGTATCGATGACAACACAACTGAGTTGAGTTGTGTACTATAATAGGGGCATAAAAATATCCTGGCATATTTAGCGTTTCGTCCTTTCCATGCCTCAAGAAAGGAGACCGCCTGAACTGCGCCAACTACAGAGGCATCAGGCTTCTTAACATCGCCTATAAGATCACCTTTATAAGACCTTAATCGTCCAAGTACTGCTCTATGGCACAGAGGCATGGACTCTGTCAAAGTGGATGATCGGGAGATTTTCGGTCCCGTCTGCATAGACGGTGAATGGGGGAGGACACCAATGCTACGGCCTGAAAAATCTTCGAATCAACACCCGAGTAGAGAAAGTGGAAGTGGACCTTAACCAACGTGGCGTGCGAAACTGGAGGCAGCTAACTAAAGATCGAGCTGGCTGGAGACGCTTGTGGAGTGAGGCCCAGGTTCACCCCGGACTGTAGCACCACCTTAAGTAAGCAAATCCTTTCCATGCCTTGATGTCGATGGGCCCAGCATAGCCCACACCCGTGTATCAAAAGGGGCGTGATATACGTGACATACGTAAGTTTCCCATTAGTTGATGTAAATGTTCACTCTGTGTCTGTAGGAAATGGTGCAATTGTAGATGTGCTTCTTGACCACGCTTATGACGTTGAAAATCCAATACATTTGTCTGAGGCACGTATTTATCTTGTTGACTCCACCGTGAGTATTCCTTAGTAGCAGCTTTTCTTCATAGAATAGTGTGGAGTTGTGGAGCCTACCTCCCACTCTGAGTGTACATATCTTGCTCATCAGTCATAGTGTTCAGACCTTTGAGACCCCGGATCTTACCTGTATTTTCTCACCTCGCTCAGTTTGTATGTCCTTTGGCGAGAGTACCGTTTTGAATATGTTTTGGGGCAAATTTCGAAGATTGAAAGTAAATCTTAGGCAATTACCCACAATAGTTTGGAGAAGGTTGAGTAACTTTGAATTGTCATCTGATGACAAATCAAAGCATCACAGCTTTCAGCCGAGCCACCTTAGTTTTGGACATGAGGTAATTCATTTGGATATTGCCTTGTCGATCAAACACACGGAGGTAAATTGTCGCTGCATATGCTTTCTCTGATGCGTCACTAATACCATGTATTCCCAGACTGCTAACATCGCCACTTGTGTAGATCCATCTGGGAATCCGCGACTTCTCAATCACTGAAAAAAGCTTTTGTTGAAAATGATCCACTCTTGCTGAAGTTCTGGTGGGGTAGGTGCATCCCAATCAAGGCCTCTTTCCCACAAACACTGCAACATGATTTCTGCCTTCACAATGCATGGCAAAATCAAACCCACTGGATCAAATAATTTTGCGATTAACGCTAACATGGTGTGCTTTGTGAGATTTCAATCGTCGTGGGAGGCCAAACAAAACGTGACCGAATTCCACTCTGGTAATCACTTGATACCCAGCGTCAACGCAAGAACCCTTCTCACTTGTTCTCTTTTTATATTTTTTCCTCCTTTTTTTATGGTGTGGCGTAGCTATCAACACTACGCATCACGGTTGGCAAAAGGCTTACTATTGTACAGAATTCAGTACAACTGACTTTCCTAAGTACGCAAGTACCACTTTGCAATATTGAGTACTATTTTCTAAAGTTTTGTGTAAGTCGTGTTTAATTTTTTTTTAAATAAAGCAAATGTATTCACACGTCACAATAAAAAAGTGTTTCACCGGAGCTGAATGCACTCCATTGCTCTAAATTCATTAACGCTACCTTAAAATATATTCTAAATTTATTTTCGTTTTTAATAAAATATTTGCTTTTTCTTTTTTTAATTTTTACGTTTGAAAAAAATTTGAAAAAATAATTTTTTTTTCCGCGTTCAGGACACTCGAGAAAAGCCAATTCCCATCATTGCTACGCATTGTTAGAATTTCACATCTGAGAACATTACAAACCTAAATACGCTGCAGGTACATCTGAAAACACATTTATTATTAAAATAGACATTTGTTCCTTAAATTTTCTTTAGTTTATAATTCACATTTGCTTGATTATTTTTTTATACTTTCTTTTTCTAATTTTGGTGTTGTCGATAATCTCGGTATTTAATTTTTGAATTCGGAAGTATATTCTTGTTCGAAAAAACAGTTTATTTATCTTACAGTTGCAAATAATTTTGTCCGCCGAAAGAATTAAATCGTTTAAATAGTTATTACAAATTTTGACACCTTCTCCATTAAATTTATTGAACAGATCGTTTAACTCTTTAAATTAAACCATCATATTCCCTGATGTTTTTGACAATCCGCCTTCACTTAGGTGATTAACCCAAGAATACGAATCATCGCATTCGGAGTTAGCATGAATGCAGGGAATACTCTCTTTATATTTGTGACAAATGTAACCCGCAATGTTCTCTAAGCCATCAAAACATAGAGAATCCATTTCAGTGTCGTCTTCACAGTATTTTTGGCCATTTACAACCATGGGCTTCTGCGTTATTTTTTTTAATATTGTTGCTGTGATAAGAACAATATTTAAACAACAAATTTCATTAAATGCATTCATTCAGGTGAATAATATAATTGTAACTGTTAGTGAAGATTCCAAATCTGTTGTATCATCGCATGATACATTACCGCTTCATGAAATAGCTCCTTTATTGTAACCAAGAATATAAGACCGCAATCTATATTTAAATTCTTGTCGGTCAGGATGGTCATGAAGGCCGCTAAGAACGCATACCTTCTGCGCTTGATTTAATTCCAAGTTTGCAGAAAGAATTTTAACAACAGGCAGCAAAATGTCAGGTGCAATATCAACTCTTTTAGCCCTGGATTGAAGGGTTCGGATAGCAGGAAAGGGAATTTAGTTTTTTTCTTAAAAATTTGTATGCCCGCGCACTTGCTGAATACAAAGTAATTGATTTAGCTATGTCAAAAACAGTCCAGTTCTGCTTTTTCATCCCGTTTTCTTTTGGACGTTTTTAACCTTCCGTCCTCCAACTTGTTTTTACTAACAAGTTCCTCCCACTGGGGTATGTCATACCCCAACCAGAAATATACACAAAAATATAAGTTTTGCTAAAAATTATTTTTTATTTTTTTTTATTATTTCAAAATAAAGTGATTAATTTTTCTTATCGCAGAAAATGTTAAACTGAATTTGCATGCATATGACGTGTTCAAAACAAAATTCAAATAGAAACGGCCTACTTTTTTTCGGTGGGGTATCTCACACCCCAGTAGGAGGACGGAAGGTTAAGATTTAAGTTTTCTTTTTTCAATTCTTCAGCAACCTGTTTTAGAACCTAGATTTCTTTTTATAGACTTTCACTAGAATATTTTTTTTATTACTAAATAAGCAACGTGATTTTAGTATGTGGTTACATTAATTCTGAATTCTTAAAATCTTAAGGGATTGCGTCCACTGGGTCAGATAACATATTTTTGGTTTCGACATTTTTTTCCCTTGCGAGGTACACACTTGGCACGGTACCTGGCTTCGATTTACGTAAATTACGTTTAGAGAATCCTTTACATAATATTTGTTAGTAGATATGTTTCGAATGCCTATATTACTAAGCTTTATAATTGAGACACTATAATAGGACAATTTAATCTAACCGCACCATGTATACCTAACGGCCACGGTCATCATGATGGTCCTATTATACAGGTTTCACTGTAAAACTACATATAATGTTTAAGGTACCTGACCACCTTAGGAGGCTTAAAAATACAACATTTTAAAAAAGAATTTCTCATGCCCTGTATTAGATATTACAATGATTTTTTTTTAAGTTTTATTTGAAGCTAATAGAATACAAAATTAATTGAATTTTTTTCATTTTTTAACCACTATCCAGGAGGCGCCAAAGTTGCGGCCTCAAACAAATGGTGTCCCATGGCGGACAGTCTATCTAAGGATTAATAAATCCGAAACAAGAAAAAAATTGGACTGGGGAGCCAGTCCTATACTTCCCACCGCACGTATTCACAGACAAGAGCTGTCAGCGAGGAAAAGCAATATGGCGCTACAACTACAACAATGTAAACAAATGGGTGTTGCGAGGGTAGAGGGACGGAAATCGAATATTTCTTTACTGATCTCTGATTAAAACCAACCCAATCAGAATTAACTCCAATCAGTCTTATTCAAAATCAATTCAAAATCAACTCAGAATAAATCTGTTTATTTAGGACTACTTAGATAATATTTTACAGAAAGTGGATGCGAATTCTATCCATAATGAAATTTTCTTATAATATCAGACATGTATGCCGTGTGTGTGAATTTGTTACAAAATATGTTCTGTGTGTGACTTTGATACAAAATGTGTGCTGTATGTGAATCTGTGTACAAAATATGTGCTGTGGGCAGCGATGCCAGATGTGGGGATTTTTCCCCATTTTGGGGAATTTCTCACTTAATGGGGAAAATGGGGAAAAGTGCTCTTGAAATGGGGAAAAAAGAAAAGCGTGCAAATTTATTAATTTTACGTAGTAAAAAATAGAACTCGTGTAATTCGCTTCAAAATAAAAACCGAAGAAAAAGAATTACAGCTTTTAAAGAGCTGCGTCACTGACTTTAACTTCAACTCCAAGCAGAAAGCACCGATAGCGATTCATTTTCAGACGATTTTGCAGCTTTACAGCCGGAAAAGATCAAAAGAAAATGAAAAAAAAAAAAAATTATTGACAATTCTATTGATAAAAGAGAAGCAACTTTTTTTCATGTTTTAATTTAACCATTTTTACGTTTTTTTACTAGGAATTCAAATGGGGGAAAAAGTGGGGAAAAATCGAATATGGAATGGGGAAAATTTTCAAAAATGTCCCCAAAAATGGGGAATTTCACCAAAAAAAATCTGGCATCACTGGCTGTGGGTATTCTATGTAAAATAGCCCTGCTACAATCTGAATTCCACCTCATTTGAAGAACTCCACCCTCCAAATCCACAAGGCGCAGGTGATATAGAAACAAGCTTTCTAATTTATTTGTATATGTCTAATTTATTTAAAGTAAAGTATTGTCCAAAAGACAAAGTTTATTTAAAAAAAATTGTAGAGGGCATCGATTTCGCAATGTCTGCGAAATGTGTAGATATTGTTGAAAGTTTAACTAGAACTCAGTCAAAATGTGAGTATTGGCATAAACTGCGGCTGGGAAGAATTACCGCCTCCATATTCAAAAGAGCATCTAGAGTAGAGTTCGACGAATCTTTTTTTAATTGTGAAATCTTAAAGACTGACAAATATTTTAATGAAATTGTGATATATGAACTTTTAGCTCGTTACTTTTCTAGTAGATTTTAGATTAATCTGTGATACTTACTTTTCGTTCCTAGTCCTTTGTTGTGTTATCTTAATGCATGCTTTGAATTATGCTTTTGTTACGTTTTTGTTCTGTTTTACTGTTTGTTTGTTAAGCTTTAATGAATATAAATGAATTGTTTGGTTCTTTCCTATTCTTTAAATAAAATGCGTTTTTCTTAAACAAACTTATTTATATTTTTATTTATTTCATATAATCTTATTACTAGGAAATTAAGCTATTTACAACTGCGTATGAATCAAAAATTAAATAAATAATAATAATTTAAAAAGAAATTAGTTTGTATTAATTATTGGGGGGCACATATTTACAAGCCCGCAACAAATTTTTAGAATATAGTCGAAGAACATTTCTACCCCATTGTTCTTCGCTGTTGCAGTAATAGGTTGCCGGTTCGTCAAGATGACATACTTCTGTCTCAGCACACCTATTACGCGCTCTATATGGAGTCTTACCCTGGCTAGATTCCTCGTCCTTTCGATGTCCTCTACGTCCATTTGGTCCCGTCCGTTCTTGAAAGCAGGCATCAAGAGCTTAGCGCCTTTCTCTTTTACTACCTGATGAATCAGCATTCCGCGGTCGGACAATATGATGTGGCCTTCTTCAATATAGTCAAGAAAGCCACTTTCTTCCACAATCGTCTTGTCGCTGGATCTGCCACCGAAACCCTTCGAAACAAAAATTATCGCTCCTGCCGGTGATATGGCAATGAGGTATTTTATCGTATTATGGTGTTTATACGACGAAAATACCTCGGAGCGTGCAAGAGATGGACCTGTAGAAAAAAGGCAAAATATTAGTTTAATATAAGTTTGAATGGTGAAATGTGCTTTGAACTTTACCTGGATTTTCGATGAATATTTCGAAGCAGTCTATTATCGCCGTAAATTTGGTGCCTAGGATTTCTTTGAAAAAGGCAGGAGTATTTTCTCTTAAAGCATTCTCGCTAGGCCAATGGATAAATGGACTTACTTTTGTGTTCAATGCCTTTATATTCTCATAAAAGACTTTAGAGACTGTAGGTACTGTGATACCATATTTGTATGACAAATAGGTAAACGGTAAATCCAATCTCAGTTTCATAAGAACCATTATAAAGGCATCGAACACGTTTATTCCCGTAAGTAAGGAGTCAGTCAAATGCTCCCTCATATACTCGTACAAGGTCTTTAGCACTGTGAAGTTCGGAAGACCTGTAAAATATAAAACCTTGCTGTCGTCGTCCTTGAAACCATCCATGGACAAATCCTGCCTCTTTAACCTGGGTTTCGACCTGTCGATTTGCCTTTTGTAGTCCTTGATCCTTAGCTCGTACAAATTTACCACCTGCGAATATATAAAGAGCAATTTCAATTTGATTCATGTAAGGTTCTTGGATCGGTACGCATGTGTCTCGGTAAGTATTCTGGAACTAGCTGGAATTAGCCAAATGTACTTTATCATTTTAATAACACTACAAAAATTTACAATTTAAACCACTGATTTGTTCCTACTCACGCTACCAACAATGTAGAAAGCCGTGAATTTAATGAATTAATTAAACCCGCTTTCAGCAACGAAAGGGTAAATAATTAAACACGCTTACTCTTCTATGTTCTTCTTTATACTTATTTAGAAGTAAATCCCTCTCTGCCAGCTCTTGCTTTAGCCGATCAACTTCAGAGAGCTGTGGTGGTTCATTCGGGCATTCCTCAACCACAGAAGTAACACCGTTCGCACTTGTGCCGGCCTCATCCTGTGCTTGTGCTTGCGTACTCCTGTGGACAAGTCTGTTGTACCGGGCTAAGTCCTTCTTCCTAGTCTTATAGCCCATTTTCTTGTTGGGAACCCAGTCCGGATTCAATTTGTCCTTGAAATGTGCAGGTTTTCCTGTAAAAGTATATGCAATTAGCTTAATCTCACTTTCTATTTCATTATACAAACCTGTTATAACATTTTTTTTTTTTTTTTTTTTTTTTTTACGAGCGTAGGTGAAAATCTTTCATGAGACACCATGAGGATCTACCGCACGTGCTCATGGTAGTGTGAGATTCTTACTCACTAAAAACACCTCCCCTTTTCGTGTTGACTACGACTAAGTACAAAAGAGCCCTATCAAGGAGTTTAACTTTCGCAATAAAAATTCGCGTTGTGTAGGTAGCTTTCCAGCAAAAGCACCTACTAATACCGTCATTATAAGCGGTTAATCCTTATTGCGCTAAATCGAACGGTTTCGTTCTTTGTAGTCGGCGCACAAGGTTTGTCACGTCCAGAATTTGGAGTACGGCGTTATTGCAATGTCCATGAAGGCGAACACGGAGTTTGCGTGCAAAATTTGTTATTTCATCTTCGACGGTGGCTAGACCGAGATCTCTATGGATATCGTCGTTTCTAATGTACCACGGCGCATTAACGATTGTTCTAAGCACCTTATTTTGAAAGGTTTGTAAAATATTTCTATTGCTGGTTTTGGTACAACCCCAAAGTTGTATACCATACGTCCATACAGGTTTTAAGACTTGCTTATATAAGAGCAATTTGTTATACATGCTTAATTTGGAATATCTTCCAAGCAGCCAATACATTTCTCTAAATCTAATTTCGAGCTCGTCGCGTTTCTTTTTAACGTGCGGCTTCCATTTGAGTTTCGCATCCAGTGTCATTCCTAGATATTTTGCTTCGTTTGCATACGGTATTTGTAACGAGTTAATGAAAACGGGTAAGTTGTTTATTTTCTTGTTAGTAAAGTTAACATGCGTAGATTTGGTTTCGTTGAGAACAATGCGCCAAACCTTTGTCCACTCGCAAATTGTATCCAAAGCTCGTTGAAGCTTCACAGTTGCTGACTCGACTGAATTTTCTGTTGCCAGAATAGCCGTATCGTCCGCGAATGTAGCAACAACGGTGCCTTCTTCTTGCGGTATATCTCGAGTATAGAGCAAGAACAAGACTGGACCAAGAACACTTCCTTGTGGAACACCGGCAGCGATTTCCTTGAATTCCGAGTATTCGGCTCCGTGTTTGACACGGAAAAGTCTGTTCTCCAAGTACGACTCTAAAATTTTGTACAACTCTTCGGGAAGTACCTGTCTTAGTTTATAATTCAAGCCTTCGTGCCACACCTTGTCGAAGGCTTGAGAAACGTCAAGAAAAGCGCTAGAACATATCTTTTTATCTTCTATGGCCTTCTCAATTTCGTTGGTTATTCTATAAACCTGGTCAATTGTGGAATGCTTGATTCTGAACCCGAATTGATGATCAGGAATCAAACGTCTTTCTTCAATTACCGGTTTTAACCGTTTTAATAAGAGTTTTTCAAAAACCTTTGAAATTATCGGCAGGAGCGATATCGGTCTGTACGACTTTTTGTCGTTTGGCGGTTTTCCCGGCTTTGAAACCATTATAACTTCGGCGACTTTCCATTGCCTTGGAACGTATAATAGTCTTAGCGAAGCATTTATAAGGTAAACGAGTTTTATCAAAGCTTTCTTTGGCAATTCCTTGAGGACCTGTCCGGTTATTAGATCATATCCAGGAGCCTTGTTATTTTTTAGATTTTTTATTACCTCACAAAGTTCCGCTAGTGACACGCTTCTTATTTTAAAGTTGTCTGGAGTCATAATAGTATTATTAATATTTTCTATTAATGCTTGCCCGGGAAATGGCTTAAACGTTTCTTCCAGATGCTCAGCAAATAAGTCGGCTTTTTCTTTATCGCCTTTTGCCCACTCGCCATTACTTTTTCTTATTGGTAGCGATTGTATTTGGGGTTTTTTGATACCTTTCATAGCTTTCCAAAGAGAGTAATTCGAACTTTTTTCAGCAGACAAGCCTTCGAGATATGTAGAAATCTCGCGATTTTTAAAATCCCGTATCGCTTTTTTGAGCTTATTCGATAGGAAGTTCGAATGGGTTTTGTGTTGGGGAGCGCGGGTCTGTTGCCATCTTTTGCGTGCTCTCCTCTTTGCCAGCATCAGTTCTTTTATTTCCGGCGGATATTTAACTTCGCTATTTCCGACTACTTTCCTTTTATATGGAGTGTTGTTCCACGCGGCGCTTTGTAAGACTTCAATAAATCTGCCGACTTCATCCTCTATTTCGCACGGTGTTCTAAGCGACACATTCAGGACTATATTTTCTTCACAAGCTTTCCTAAAGCCATCCCAGTTAGTTTTGTTGCTAGTTAATCTGGGCGCTCCTTGTTTTCTCATTAGACGTTCGCTTATTGTCAATACGACTGGTGAATGATCGGAGGAGAGATCAAAGCATTCCTCGATGTTCGTAAAGTTTTTCACTACCCCTTTTCCTATAAAAAAGTCTATGAGGTCAGGCGTTTTTGCTATGTCGGAGGGCCAATAAGTCGGTTTCCCCGTCGAAAAGAAGTCAACAGCAAATTGCATGCCGGTTTCGTAGAGAAGTCTGCCTTTAGGTGAAATGCATCTCGAACCCCAAAAGGTGTGTTTAGCATTAAAATCGCCACCAATAACAAATTTCGGTCCAAGTGACTCAAATAGACGTATTAAGTCATTCTTTTCTAGCGTGTATCGCGGAGGGCAATAAATGGACGCGATGTTGTAATACATGTTTTTATTTTTTACTCGAACTGAAGTTATTTGCATTGCATCGAGTTCTATCGGTGAATTCAAATAGTGCTCAATACAGTCTTTAATTAAGAGCGACGATCCGCCCCTAGCCCTTTCGGATGGGTGGTATGCGTGATAAGCATAGTATCCTCTAATTTTAACTCGAGATTCCTTTGTCAGATGGGTTTCAGAAATCAAGCATATGTCAATGGTCTGTTTGCGTAGGAATACTTCCAGTTCGTCGATTCTTTGTAGAAGGCCGTTTGCGTTCCATGTTAAGATTTTAAGTAACTGGTTCATGTTCATAATTTCGTTCGTGGTTTGCGAGCGTTATGCTCGAGGTTGCTAAGTTTTTCGAATATGAGCTTATTTGTCTTGCTTTGCTCCTCGAGTTTCGCGAGAATTATAGAGAAAACTTGCTGCATAGGATCTAACGCAGGCCTATTTTGCTTAGTTGCTTGCGATGCAGCTTGCGCATACGTTTGCGCATCAGGAGATGGCGGTTTTTCCTGGACTTTTTTCGTTTTATCCTTCACGGGTTTGTTTTCTTTTACTAGCGATTTTTCCGGTTTATTTTTATTTGGTTTCGGTTGCGGACGCATGTTCTTTTTAAGCGTATCGCGCCTTTTTTGGAGTTCTTTGGCCACTTCGCAACCTCGATAGTTCGCTGGGTGCTTTCCCTTACAATTTATGCAAGTCGCTGCGGTCTGCTTGTTTAAGGGGCACTCATTCGAGAGATGTATACCGGCACATTTCACGCATCGTGGCTCTTTTTGGCAGTATGTCTGCGTATGGTTGAAACCTTGACAGCGTTTGCACTGAGGGATCGATCTTGTGCTTTTACGCATCGGTTCGATTTTGATTACAATATTTAAAATCGTTTTAATATTGTAAATATCTTTTATATTCTCGGTTTTATCGAAACTGAGCATAAAAAGCGGAAGACCACGCTTAACAAGAACTTCCTGATCTTCTTCCGTTTGTTGCTTTTCCTTCTTGATAATATTTACGGCGTCAAGAATTTTAAAGCCTTTCGCCTGAAGATCGTCCATAACGTCTTCTTTAGTGCACGAAGGATGGAGTCCTCTTGCTATAACTCGCAATGGTCTTTCCGACTTATTTTCATACGTGTACCACTGAATTTTCTCGGAATTAAGTTTCCGAGAAAATGCTCGGTAATCGTTGGGGTCATCGACGTTTACTTTCCACACGTTGTTGCGAAGTGAGGTGACCTTAAACTTCGAGGTCAACGTTCCTTTTAGGAGGCAATACAGCTTGTTATAGTCCATAATCCCGATGACGTTTATTGGAGGCGGTGGACTTAATTTCGTTGTCGCTTGCAAACGCTTGTTTTCTTTTGGTGGCTCGATTTCGGGTGAAGAACCGGCCCTTCGTTTCTTGCTGGGTCTTTTCTTTGAGACCCACGCCGTTTCCCGTGTTAGCTCTTCTTCGTCCGTGTGATATTCGCGAACAATTGAGCCAGACGGACTACCGTCTTTTGGCGGATTTACGTTTCTCAGAGCTTTATTTTCTTGTCGAAGTAAATCTACCTCTTTCCTAAGCTCTTTGTAGAGTAGCTCCATTTCGTGAAGCTTCTTACGGAGTTCATTGTTTTCCTCCTCGAAGCTTTTGGATTTCGCTGAGTCCTGTTTATCACGCGTTAGCGCTTCCGGTGGACTTCTTTTCCCGGAGACATTCGATCTTGGTGGTGGCGATCGAGATACCCTTGCACTTTTTGTGAAGGGGTTGCATAATTGCAATAAATGGCTCTCCCCAGAATCCATAGAGCCGACCTCCGAAGAGGGTGGATTTTCCAGTAGACCTGGAGTACCACCTGGGGTATTTAATCTCTTTGTTTTGTTCATTGCATTTTGTATACTTCTTTTACCTCGGTATACGGAGGGTGGATTTTAGTCGCCTCTTACGACAGGCATGCCTACCTCGGGTATATTCTAACCCCTACCCGAAGGGGGGGTTATAAAATGCTCCGAACAAATACATGTGTATTTTAAAGAAGAATCCTGCAGGTCGGATCTTCGAATAGCATTTAGCCATGCAGTTTTCCTTTCTTCGGTGATCGCAGTGCGTGGTGCAGATCTCCTATCATTAGGAAATCTGAAAAAGCGCACTGGATCCCTTTTCCCGCGGTTGCTACAACCCACAACACAACACTTTACTGGCATATTCTTATACAAACGCTGTTTTATATAATTTTATAATTTTTGCCTGTATGTGCAGATAGAAAAATGCACACGATATTAATTAATCAGAGCGATTATATACGATATTTATTTTTTTTATTTAAATTCAATTATTCCGCGCGCGAAAACAATTCAATCGACTAAAGTCAGATGGCCATCAAAACGTTGTTGTTGTCTATAGACGTCAAGTTTTGACAAGGAAATTAAAAAGTCTATGTGTGCACTGTGTGCTTCATCACTCTAAACAGGAAGTATTCACCAAAAGCTGCCGTGACTTCACCACTGCCGTCGCCAGAAGAACTTAAATATATGTAGAATTTTTTGAGTTGTCGAGAGTTCTTCAGTTTTTAGGTAAACCGGTTAACTATGGACGTTTGATAGGGCTGAGTGTTTCTTAGTGATGCTTAAATAAGGTATTCGCATTTCCACCCACAGCCACTGTGGTGGCATTCAGAAATGCGAATGCAAATGCAAATGCAAGAAGCTCACTAAACTTTCAAAAACCTTCTATTATAATAAATGTTTATTATATACATATGTACTACGACATAAGCCCCTTGTACCCGTATTGCAAGTAATCTCAAAAACATAAGTTCAACCCAGTTGAACTTTTTGTCTGAGAGACCCCGTCGTTACCTATTATTACGTATGCCTCTTTACTCTCTTCCGCTCTCAAACGTAGAACGGTAGTACGAAGTGAGATTGTGGCTGGTGCCATTGAATTCCTTTGATTGAACATTAAACGTCATTCAACGGTAGCACTAACGCATAAATTGTAGCACAAAAGCGTTGCAAAATATATCGAAAGCGGCCCACAATCGACTCCATTTTCTTGACCCTGTACTTTGTGGAATTCGTATTGTTTTTCGAAATTATAAATTGCATTCAAGTACTGAATTTGATCACGACCTTATTTCTGATTATTTAAACTGTCATATACGTGAATTGTACCGTTTCCATTTGATTTTGTACAAATCCAATGCCCTATTTTCGACGTTCCGTTCCCACTTCGCCTCTATACGGTATTTATATATTCTCTAATCGTCGTTTAATTCTTATTAAGTCAGGTAATAATGCATATCGATATCCTACGTTTTGAGCATTATTATTGTGTTTTCCTCGATCTCATAAAAACAAATTCATTACTTTTTGAAATAAATTGGTGTGCTCTTCTTCAATATAATAATCGAGTTGTTTCACTTTTATGCAATCTTCTGTTGCTACATTAAAGAATAACTTCCGGCACTTCTATTGGACTTTGTGCAACTTTTGGCAAAAATGCATGTAGATAATCTTTTGCATTGACATTTGCAACGCTTATGTAAAAATCATCAAGTATAGCAAATATTGGTTTATGATAACTGAAATATGTTTCATAAACTCCACCCCGAATACCAACAAAACTAGTAAATACGACATCTATCTGTGTATGAAAACTGGTTCTTACACTTCCACTTATTAATTTTGTTTCTAAATGCAATTTTTTCTGATAGTTTAACAAATAATTTTTTTTACAATTATTTCACATATTGTAATTAAAATCACACTTCAAAACTAATTTAATGTCCATATTTGAACATTTGGCTATTATTTTAATTAAACAACTGTGAAAAAGTTGTTCTGTCACTTCGGGTGATTTGTAACCTGTTATTAGACAGTAATTTTTAACTTTTATTAGAACCAATTCTACATGTGTTTTCTGATTATGTATGTATTCTGTGGCAACGTATTTTCTGGAAATATTATTCTTGACATAGTATACATATTAGTCCTCGATCGCTTTTGTCAGAATCTGATCTGAATACTATTTTGTAGGTTTCACTAAACACTAAAATATCTCCTTTTAGAAACCATTCATCACCGAGTATGTGGTTTAATTTATTTTTTAATTGGCCGACACTTTGATAAATAATTATTAGACCATTTTAATTTTTCAAGTTATGAAATCCAAGACTCAGACTTTTTGCATTTCTTAAATACTGTATTTCCTCAAGTGCATGATTTTTTGTATTTGGTCAACTGAATTTACCTAAAAGTTGTAAGCCACTCAACTTACTTAGTGAAGCGACTTAATGCAACATTCAACATTCAACAAGACAGAGTATGTCTTTCAAGTTTTGTAAAATCTAAACAAATTTCGTTGTAGCTTTGGCCTTGACTTTTGTAAAGTGTTATAGCCTCAGCAGGTACAATATGAAATTGGACTCGGAGAATTTTATGTTGTAAATTATTTGATGCATTTGTTTTTTATTTTTTTTTTTGTGTTAAATGTGAATCAATGTTCTCATCAATCGTGCATTGTTTTAATATTGATCTTGCTTTATTTTCAACTCTCTTTGAGTAAAAATCGACCCATAATCTATGTAGTTCATTATTATTTCGTTTTTTATTTAATTAGCTTTAGAATGCCACATGCATCATTTACAAAACCATCTTCTGTGCCAATACTACAGGTTACCATAAATTTAATGTTCATTTTTAAATCAATCGTATTTGGTAACTTCATCTTTCGGTGTTTTTAGTATTACTTGTAAAACTGAACTTCTTGTGTTATCGTTTACTTTGCCTAAAATTGTGTCAGTAGCTAAGACAGTTATTTTTTCACCAAGATACTGAGCGATTTTTAAATTATTAAGATCATCTACATTTTTATTTGAGGTTCAGAAACTGGTAATTTAAATGAACTATGTAATGTCATGCTGTTTATTAAAAATGCAGCTTAACTCCTTCCGACGCCAGCTGAGCCACTTAAAAATATTCTAATTGGTAAATTATGATTTAGTTTGAAGCAATTTAATACATGAATCACGAATTCTTTTTGGTCGGTATTTAATTTTCGCACCATTTCATTGAGCTGATCTTGCTCTACTCTCGATGAGAATAGGAAGGCCGCTTTGTTATTGTCTTTATCAGCAATTGTTTTATTATTTGTATTATCTCCCACTTGTTCTAAAATATCTAAATGCTGTTGTTGCGAATTGTTGTCAGCAATACGTTCGTCAGCTTTGACATTCCCATTTTCTTGTGCATCTTTTAGTGCTTGTTCTAATGCGCCGCACACTGGGGCCGGTTATATGGAGAGCATGCCCAAAATACAAAATTAAATTTAACTATTTTTTATGAAACATTTATTTCGCTGTATAGTTAATATAACTGTGCATCATTTCTTAAGTTTTCGCGGTCCTAGAAGTTGGTTGGGTAGTAGAGAATAAGCTGTAAAATATAGAATTAGAAATAGAAAAATCTAGAACTTAATAAGCTTCCGAAATGTTGTATAAAATATTTAATTTTATTTTTCTGCAGTTTGCGCGAGAGGCTTTTAAAACTGGGTATCTTTTCTAATAGTATACACATTGATTTTTAAGAAGCAAAAGTGAAAGCCTCTCCCGCAAATTGCAGAAAAATAACATTGAATATTTTATACAACATTTCGGAAGCTTATTAAGTTTTAGATTTTTCTGTTTTTAAACATTGTTTTATTTACTGACCTTAATTTACTCCGGAAAAGTGTTTTATTTTAATTTAATTCCTGCAAACATTTTTTTATTTAATTCTGAAGTAACCAACAAGCAAACACTTGATCTTGCAATTCATAGCAATTCTATATTTTACAGCTTATTCTCTACTACCCAACCAACTTCTAGGACCGCGAAAACTTAAGAAATGATGCACAGTTATATTAACTATACAGCGAAATAAATGTTTCATAAAAAATAGTTAAATTTAATTTTGTATTTTGGGCATGCTCTCCATAACCGGCCCCAGTGTGCGACGCATTAGAACAAGCACAAAAAGATGCACAAGAAAATGGGAAGGTCAAAGCTGACGAACGTATTGCTGACAACAATTCGCAACAACAACATGTAGATATTTTGGAACAAGTGGGTGATAATACAAATAATAAAACAATTGCTGATAAAGACAATAACAAAGCGGCCTTCCTATTCTCATCGAGAGTAGAGCAATATCAGCTCAATGAAATGGTGCGAAAATTAAATACCGACCAAAAAGAATTCGTGATTCATGTATTAATTTGCTTCAAACTAAATCATAATTTACCAATTAGAATATTTTTAAGTGGCTCAGCTGGCGTCGGAAGGAGTTAAGCTGCATTTTTAATAAACAGCATGACATTACATAGTTCATTTAAATTACCAGTTTCTGAACCTCAAATAAAAATGTAGATGATCTTAATAATTTAAAAATCGCTCAGTATCTTGGTGAAAAAATAATCTTAGCTACTGACACAATTTTAGGCAAAGTAAACGATAACACAAGAAGTTCAGTTTTACAAGTAATACTAAAAACACCGAAAGATGAAGTTACCAAATACGATTGATTTAAAAATGAACATTAAATTTATGGTAACCTGTAATATTGGCACAGAAGATGGTTTTGTAAATGATGCATGTGGCATTCTAAAGCTAATTAAATAAAACACGAAATAATAATGAACTACATAGATTATGGGTCGATTTTTACTCAAAGAGAGTTGAAAATAAAGCAAGATCAATATTAAAACAATGCATTATTGATGAGAATATTGATTCACATTTAACACAAAAAAATAGAAAAAACAAATGCAACAAATAATTTACAACATAAAATTATCCAAGTCCAATTTCATATTGTACCTTCTGAGGCTATAACAATTTACAAAAGTCAAGGCCAAAGCTACAACGGAATTTGTTAAGGTTTTACAAAACTTGAAAGACATACTCTGTCTTGTTGAATGTTGAATGTTGCATTAAGTCGCTTCACTAAGTAAGTTGAGTGGCTTACATCTTTTAGGTAAATTCAGTTGACCAAATACAAAAAATCATGCACTTGAGGAAATACAGTATTTAAGAAATGCAAAAAGTTTGAGTCTTGGATTTCATAACTTGAAAAATTAAAATGGTCTAATAATTATTTATCAAAATGTCGGCCAATTAAAAAATAAATTAAACCACATACTCGGTGATGAATGGTTTCTAAAAGGAGATATTTTAGTGTTTAGTGAAACCTACAAAATAGTATTCAGATCAGATTCTGACAAAAGAGATCGAGGACTAATATGTATACTATGTCAAGAATAATATTTCCAGAAAATACCTTGCCACAGAATACATACATAATCAGAAAACACATGTAGAATTGGTTCTAATAAAAGTTAAAAATTACTGTCTAATAACAGGTTACAAATCACCCGAAGTGACAGAACAACTTTTTCACAGTTGTTTAACTAAAATAATAGCATTGTATATGAAACTTATAGTAGTATCATCAAGGCAATATTTTTATTTCTGTCTCCAGCCGCCTAGGGGGTGATCGATCGTTTCTCCCGAGAGAAGAAACATTTGTTCACTCCTTCTGAATAGAGTAAATAATAGCGTAATGAGTGAGTTTATGAGTGACTTGGAGAGTGCAAACAACAACAAACCGGTTTTGTCGTACTTGCACTGAACTAAATAAGATAATGAGCAATATACAATGGTAGAGGTGAGGTGATCATTTTCTTTATGATGTAACTTAATTGCTCAGATATCTCTGTGGGTTACATTTGGTTTATATAGGGTGGGTGGAAATATTGAGTTTATAGCCGACTAGGCACTGTTTTATGCATGCATGTATGCAGATATGCACTTATTTTAATGAAGGGATGTATGTAGATAACTTCAATATTCAATATTCAAAGAGGTAGCATATTAGACGCGTTTTTTTTTCTCGAGGTTTCCCCCGTAGGCCTAATCCTCGCACTTTAGTAGGAACTAAAGTGTACAATATGTAAAATAAAAAAATAAGTTTATGTTATAAATATGAAAAAACGTAACAATGCTTATGAACGGGGTAAAAAACAGAAAACATATCGATAATTCAATAAACATACAAAACTTTAAAAAAAAAACGAAAGTGGAGATCTTAGTTCCTCGCACTTTTAACTCCACTGAAATCCTGATTGAATTTTCTTATTGAAAATTTGACTAATCCAATTAAAATGAATTTACAAATGGAGTATTTGTGTTCATTATTGTTACACGTTAGGGTCTCGCAGGGTGCTATTTTTAATGTGGGTATCAGCAAAGTCTCGATTAGGTGTTCTTTATGACACACTTCTGTGAACTGCCTTTCAAAAAGTGTTTGCACACTTTTCACTAACTCTTCAAATTTCACAGAAGGCACAGTTAATTTTCCAAATTGGGAAGAAGTGGTGCATGTGTCATAAGCTCGTAATTTAATCAACAGAGCTTGTTCTCGGAATTTGTCTGTTTTGTCGATCATAAACAGAGTGCAATTTGAGCAATTAAGTTTATTATCTAACTTAAAAGCTGCAAAGCCGGCATAAAACGTAAGTGCCGCTGCTTGCAGCTTCTCTGTACATCCTTTAGATATAATCATTTCCGTTTTATTGGTTTCATCATCAATCTCGTCATCGCAGCCAACATGGTACTCGATATTGTTTAAAATATCTTCCCTCATGATATGATCTTCAACAGGAACTTTAATGTGGAATTCTTCGCTGTCATCACACTTTAGATCATCGCAGTCTGCTTCGAGTATCAACGATTCAGCTCCAGAATCTTCGTAGCCTGAATTCTCTGACGATTTTAGATTCTTAAAAATTATTTTTTTCAAATTTCTAATAAATCTATAGGCTGAAGGGTTCAGTTCGTATGATCCCCTGTTTGATCGAGCCATTGAAAATAAATTTCCTGCAACATCAGTATTTAGATGTGCAAGGAGAAGAAACTGCTGGTCAGTTTTGAGTTTTTCCCATATTAATTCTATGGCCAGTAACGTTTGCATGAGACCACCGAAGCAATATGGCTTTTTCATCTTACCAGTAGACTCCCATAATGAAATCCACTCCCTAGCTATTTTAATAGACTGCAGAGTTTCACTATATGCTGAAACAGGTCGACGATCAGGGTTGGATGTGTTAAGACTGTAGCTATTTAAGTTGTCAAAAAGAGTATTCATCTTAATAGCAAAATGTGCCGTTGAGGTAGCAATTTTTTTATCTGTGTCGGTGTCAAAACAATTTGCTGAGATAGCGTTGAAAATTCCAGCAGCTACGTTAGCACTAAAAATCTGTGTAGCCAGTTTGACTGATAATTTTTCAAAACTGATTAGATTTATATGACTCTTCGTTAGTTTGAAGCATACTTGAAAGATGTTCTTGGAATCTTCTTCAAACAGTTTGACAAGAGTTCCCCAAGAAACGATATCATCAGCTATTCGAATATTATTTTTTAACAAGCAATTTCGTACGCTTTTGAATAAATGCGGGTAGTCATATAAAAGAAATATTACTTGGTCCGAGATTTCAAAAAACGGCTTATTTTCTGCTGCTCCCAGTAATTTATATGCTTTTCCATTACTACTGCCTTGGCCACAGCATACAGCAATAACTGCAAATCCACATTCTAATGTTTTGGTTACTGTTAATTTCAACATCTCGGCGAAATTCTCACCCTTTGGGCATCCTATATAATATGATATGGTTTGTTTCCAATTCATATTTAATCCTCTAAGGGTGAATACCATAACCTTTGAAGCAACAGTCGTGTGCCTTCCCAGCTCCCCAAAATCCGTAAACCCGTATATCATATCCGTTTTCGTGTTATAATCAAGTTCGGGCTTAATTGCCATTTCATCAAAAATCAGAACACATCTTTTTTGTATATTTGACATGGTTTCGGCCTTACTTTTCAAAAGCTCAATTATTTGGGCAGAGAACCCAGCCGGTAAACTAAAAGATGAATGCCATCTATATATTGTGCTTACAGATGGTAAGCTAAATCCGGTGTTCAGCATATGGGAATATAATGAAGGAGACTTATAAAAAAACTTTAGACACAAATATTTTTCTTCATTTGTCCAACGTGCATTTACCTTATGAAAAAGTTGCATGCTAACAAATGTTTTAACATCGACTTGTTTTTCCTGCAATTGCAAGTCAACGTTTTTCTCCAAATTATACTCCTTATCATATTTTAATCTTTTCGGTGTATCGAAAATGTAACGCGGTAAAGGATTTTTTATTCCAACTTCAGATTTCTGAACGAAACGTGAACCGGGAGATGGAAACTGTGAGGGAGAAATTTCGGAGCTATTGCTAAGAGGAGGTATAGAGAAATCTCTTAAATATGTTATCGGGTTAGCAACCCTTTTAACAGAACTGATAGGGGAACACATTGCAACATTTTCAGTTTCGACAGTTTCTTGAATAACGTTTGGATTATTGCATGTTCTGGAGTTGTGTGAAATGACCGTCGATGCAAGTTTAATCTTTCGATTAGTATCCATGATTTTTAAGCAAGAATCGTCAGCGGATAGGTTAGAGCAATTGCAAACTAATGGGGATGAAATTGGAACTGCATTTTAAGAAAGACATTTTCGAAGTGATTCTAATTTTAAGTCTTTGGTATAAAAATGGTTTTCACACATAAACACATTTTTATTTAATGTGATGCACTGTGAATGCTTTATCCAAACATCTCTCCTATGATCATTGGGGAGCTTAAAAAAGGACAAGGGAAATGGAATTTTGAAATTATTACAGTATTTGTATGAGCATTTCGCCATTCTATAATGCTAAATAACTATAATTTATAAGAAATATAAAAATACAAATGTATAACCAGAAGCACAAACCAAAAGCACAGAACAAGAACACAATTAAAAATTCACAGTAAAATTCACAACCTGTAATACCAACTGCCACTGTTCAATAAAACAATGGTTGAAAATGAGCGATGACTATCAATAAAGCACACAGACAAAAAAAATACTCAAAAAAAAGATTATTGAGTTAAAGCAGAGTGCAATGCTGTACGTGAACGAAGATGATATGGGATGGGAAATTGTGAACATCATACATTATACATCAACATGGAGTTAAACATCTTGCTTCATTATTCACTCAGGCTCAAATTTTAGTACATTGAGTAAATAAACAAAAAATTACGAAAATAAAATTTCAATCTGAGTGAAATATGAAAAAAAATATGTACAACCTTTCCAAGCAAATGGCTTTGCAGCACTGAAATTGAGATATGAAATGCGATTACTCAGATCGGGGGTTGATACAACACTCGCATTGAAACAAAGTAACTCACTTCGCTTTCGTATTTGGCAAGATGAGGGAGAAAGAGTAGAGCTGTGTAAATTATGTGAGTGGATATTCATTAAATTTAATAAAGAGAGCGTAATATTTTCAGCCCTCTTTGGCCTAGTAGTACCTCGCGCCGATAGCGCCATCACCATCGATTTGCCAAAGTGATAGTACTATTAGTTTCATATACAATGATAATAGCCAAATGTTCAAATATGGATATTAAATTAGTTTTGAAGTGTGATTTTAATTACAATATGTGAAATAATTGTAAAAAAAATTATTTGTTAAACTATCAGAAAAAATTGCATTTAGAAACAAAATTAATAAGTGGAAGTGTAACAACCAGTTTTCATACACAGATAGATGTCGTATTTACTAGTTTTGTTGGTATTCGGGGTGGAGTTTATGAAACATATTTCAGTTATCATAAACCAATATTTGCTATACTTGATGATTTTTACATAAACGTTGCAAATCTCAATGCAAAAGATTATCTACAAGCATTTTTGCCAGAAGTTGCACAAAGTCCAATAGAAGTGCCGGAAGTTATTCATAACTTTAATGTAGCAACAGAAGATTGCCTAAAAGTGAAACAACTCGATTATTATATTGAAGAAAAGCACACCAATTTTTTTCAAGAAGTAATGAATTTATATTTAAGAGATCGAGGAAAACACAATAATGCTCAAAACGTAGGATATCGAGATGCATTATTACCTGACTTAATAAGAGTTGAACGACGATTAGAGAATATTCAAATACCGTATAGTGGCGAAACGGGAATTTCGAAAATAGGGCATTGGATTTGTACAAAATCAAATGGAAAAGGTACAATTCACGTATATGACAGTTTAAATAATCAGAAATAAGGTCGTGATCAAATTCAGTACTTGAATGCAATTTATAACTTCGAAAAACAATACAAATTCCACAAAGTACAGGGTCAAAAAAATGGAGTCGATTGTGGGCCACTTTCGATATATTTTGCAACGCTTTTGTGCTACAATTTATGCGTTAGTGCTACCGTTGAATGACGTTTAATGTTCAATCAAAGGAATTCAATGGCACCAGCCACAATCTCACTTCGTGCTACCGTTCTACGTTTGAGAGCGAAAGAGAGTAAAGAGCCATACGTAATAATAGGTAACGACGGGGTCTCTCAGACAAAAAGTTCAACTGGGTTGAACTTTTGGTGCATTCGCAGATTTTTTTTTTTTGTGTAATGAAGAAACAGAAATGTCAAATGTTAATAAATACAATATTATTAAGATTCCCAGGAAACGGATTTTGAGTTTCGACGAAAGGAGTTAAAGTGTTGCGAGTTCTAGGCCAAAAAGGACTTTGTTTTTCGCTGCGGTCAAGAAGTATTCGGGGATGACATATTAAATGTTGTGTTGGTCATCACAGTCTAGGGCGATGGCCAAGGCCCTAAACATAAGCAAATAATTAATAACTGCCCTGCGATCAAGAAGTTTTTGGGGATGGCGTATTAAATGTTGTGTTGGTCATCACAATCTAGGGCGATGGCCGAAGCAGGCAGGTCTTCTTTCTTGCGATTTTGTACTTATTTATTACCGGATTTGTTATGTTATGGAGAGTACTTGTAATACGGGTACGTGGGTCGTATGTCGTAATACATATGTATATAGTAAACATTTATTATAATAAAAAGTTTTTGAAGGTTTAGTTAGCTTCTTATTTGCATTTCTGAATGGCACTACAGTGGCTCTGGATGCAAATGCGAATACTTAATTTAAGCATCACTAAGAAACACTCAGTCCTATCAAACGTCCATAGTTAACCGTTTTACCTAAAAACTGAAGAACTCTCGACCACTCAAAAAATTCTACATATATTTAAGTTCTTCTGGCGACGGCAGTGGTGAAGTCAAGGCAGCTTTTGGTGAATACTTCCTGTCTAGAGTGATGAAGCACACAGTGCACACATTGGCAGCAACTATCCTACGTTATGACATGTACGTAGACGATGTGATGACGGGAGCGGATACAGTTGAAGAAGCCCTTATAGGAATCTATCTCTATCTCCTATAAAGATTATAAGGTCTGGGGATATACTTTGTTATTTTAAATAGCCGGAAATTTAAGAATAAAAAAATCGATATCGATCCCCAAACTCTTAAATTGAAGAGTAAAGCTATGTGCAGACAATAGGCAAAAGTGGCATAAACATATATCCCAGTGCCGACGTCACGAAAAAATTCGCAAATGTGTCAAAAATTCCATACGTATGCCAGTGCTCGCAAACTGGTATATAGACGTGTTCACACGATATGCGACTTTTCTATCAAAAATCTCAAAAGCGTTTGACAGCATATGCTGGCATATGATATGTCATGAAATGGAATCGCAAATGTTGTGCCCTATATGCCAGGTGTTCACACGATATGCAAAACACTTGGCGTATCGCATATTTCCAATCATATGCAGGTTTGCAAAACTATTTCCTGTCAAAAATTTTAAATTTTAAAATAAACTGAAAATATCGAAAGGAAAGTGGGCTGCTGTTGCTATTTTGCTGTTGGAAATAGAGAACGAAGATGAAAGCCACGAAGAAGCAAGGTCAGAACAAGTGCAACGAATTCGTCGTGTGTGGAAAAAAGATTGGTTGAGACTTCGCAAAACGGAAGGCTTTTGCGCAAAATTGTTAGTGGGATTGCGTTAGTGGTTTCGTTCGTACGTCGGCCGATCAATTTGACCATTTACTTGATTTAGTAAAGACGCGAATCGAAAAAGCGAACACGAACATGCGATTAAGAATTCCCGCTTTAGATCGGCTGCTGCTGACTCTACGTTTCTTGGCCACCGGTGACAATTTTCGGTCTTTGCAGGACCTTTTCCGTATTCCAGTCAATACAATTTCGACCATTATACCGGGTGCGAGAAGCTGAATCCCCCAAGTGTATCCAGACCTTGAAGGCTTTCTTCTTCTCTCTGAAGGCTTCTTGAAAGCCGGGTGTTTTAGACCACTAAGATCTTTTATCACCAGCAGCCACAAACATCTCCTGCAGAGGCAATGACTGCTATTAGAAATCTTTCCCTACACTCGCCAGAAGAGTTGGAATTTGTCCAAAGCTTTCGGATATCTACCATGAAAACTCCTCCCGTATCTCATCGTTCTGCAAACTCTTCAACAATCTATATAGCTCTATAACCCACAAAAACTGAAGACCAACGCACATCGTCTCCTTCGTTTCTCCTCTATTTTTCCTAGTACCCATCCTCTCTTTTAAGGCTAGTCATAACCGCTCTAGCGCACGTAAACTATAAAAAAAAATTAAAAAAAAAAAAAAATCAAAAAGACAAATCAAATATAGCAACTGAATCGCTTTACCCGGTGAAAACAAAAATCAAAACAACTGATTTGCTCGAATATGGAGGAATATGCAATGTTTTTCTTTTCTTGCGGTAACATATCGTTGGCATGCTGGCATATGCTGTCAAATTTTTATAAATTATATGCAAGAGTGTTCAGACGATATGCCGAAAATTGAAAAATTGATTTGCAATTTGAGTGTGGCATATCGTCGGCATATGGTTTGACAACATATGCGGGCTGTCCCAAAAAGGTGTTCAGACGATATGCCAGCAAAAATCGCATATGATGACGCAAAAATGACGTCAGATTGGCATATGTATGCCACTTTTGCATATCGTCTGCTCGTAGCTTAAGAGCAGTACTAAATGATGTAACTGGAGATAGAGACAAGAAAAAATTTGCGCACCCTGTACATAACCTCAAAGTGAGCCAAAAGCGTTATTTTTTGGGTACATAACCTCAAATAACTCAAAATCTTGACGTGATAGGACAATTCTGAAACAGGATTCGGATTCTATGCAAAAATTTACTTCGGAAAAGACCCTCATCTTGCCAACAACTGACATGACTGTTATTAATAATTTCAGTTTTGACAATTTTTTCCCGTACTGTATCCGCTACATCGTTTGATAATGCAGGCATTTGGCCACCAAATTCAGAAACTAGTAATTTAAATGCACTATGTAATGTCATGCTGTTTATTAGAAATGCAGCTTTACGCCTTCCGACGCCAGGCGAGGTACTTAAAAATATTCTAACTGGTAAATTATCATTTAGTTTGAAGCAATTTAATAGATGCATCACGAATTATTTTTGGTCAGTTTTTAATTTTCGCACCATTTCATTGAGCTGATCGTGCTCTACTCTCGATGAGGATACGAAGGCCGCTTTGTTATTGTCTTTATCAGCAATTGTTTTATTATTTGTATTATCACCCACTTGTTCTAAAATATCTACATGCTGTGGTTGCGAATTGTTGTCAGCAATACGTTCGTCAGCTTCGACATTTCCATTTTCTTATGCATCTTTTTGTGCTTGTTCTAATGCGCCGCACACTGGCAGGAAATAAAATAAAATATTTTTTCCGAATTAAATTAAGGTTCGTCCACCCGGTTCACGTGCCGAAGATCATCGAAATTTTAAAAGTTTAGCTCGCCGTTGATTGACCTAGTCTGTGCCAAAAAGAGGAAAATTTCAGCAAGCAGCACCTGCAGCACAGAAGAAATGCTCGCGGCAAAACAACGGTTTTTTCAACGTGAAGACGAGCGAGCAGATGAACGACACACAGCGGCGATGCAGGAACGCAAACTCCGTATGGAAAAATTGGAGCTCAGCAAAGAGGAAAAGAGACTGCGCATAGAAGAGCAACAAATTCGAAATGATATTTTGAAGGCGAACTTTAATAACATTTCAGAAAACGAGACCGCTCGAACAGCACCTACAGCAGCAGCGCTTAGACCTTTTAAAAAATAGCGTTAGACGACTATGTACATCTTTTATATTGATATAAATTATATCTGAATTTCATTATGTACATATTTATTAGCTGAATGATACAATTTGTCTCACTTGTTAATACATTTCATAGATACATTCATACATTCATTAATCTTTTATAATATACTCATTGTAACACCTAGTAAATAAACATACATACATTATGTATCTTTCGTTTGATTCACTTGTTTTTTTAAAATTTAGTTAAGTTTATTTGATCTACCAGGTAGAACACCTCAAAAAGTAAATAAAATTTTAAATTTAAATTTGTTGACTGATTGCAACATGTGATGAAAATGGCGGTTCGGCAAGGTCAAACGTGCATAATTTCCACGACGATTTACTTCTGGCTGTGAAGGCGGAACAGTAATATCAACCTGCATTTGTTCGAAGTTTTCGATATCCGTCGTTGGTGGCAAATTGTCTTGGGCATTATTTGCAAAATTGTGCAATATTGCACACGCCACGATCACACCAAGCAACGTTTCTATTTTTTTAATTTAATGCCTGTGGAGAGCACGGGAAATCGTCGTTTCCAAATACCGTAGGAGCGTTCAACAACATTGCGCGTGCGAATTTGACTGATGTTGAACAGCTCTTTTTCCGGAGAGTTTACGGCATTCGGCAAAAAAGGCGTTACCATGTACGTGATGGTGCGATATCCAGAGTCCACGACGATCAAATAGTTAGCGAATTCGCCACCCTCCTAGCGATATTTCAAGCGCGAAGCATTGAAATCCGTTTGATCATGGGACGCGCCTGGCCATTGTGCGATGATTATAATAATAGGCGCGTCAACATCGGCGACTGTCTGCACATTTATGCCGAACCACCCTTTGCGATTTCGCACATTTTCAGCGTATACTCCACCAGGCGACTGAATTTTTAATATGCGTGCAGTCGATAGCGCCGATAGTACACGGAAATTTGGCAAAAGCGTAAAAAGCTTTACTTGCGTCCTTCAGTTCGTTGGCGGTTTGTGGCATTCTAATAAATTGTGGCAGCAGAGAACAAATCGCGTCCATAACTCGTTGCACATGAACACACACAAATGTTCGACAACAACCAGATAACTCTCCGACCCCGATTTGCATTGTTCCAAGTGCAAAAAAACCCAATGTAATTAGCAGTTGAACAAGCGGCGAAATGTCACGCGGTCTAAATTGAATTGTATTTAAAAATAAGAATAAATTAAAGAACCAAAATAAATGAGAGAAAAGAACCAACCTTTTTTTGCGTGATCTGTGTAGTGTACAAATTGTGGCAAATTAAATGAGTAACCAGCAAATATTTCTGGGAAACACAATTCATCTATACCGCCAATTTTATGACAAGGCATTGGATGCTTATCTTGACCTGGGGAAATAATTTTTACTAAATTCGCAGTTTTCTCATTTCTATCGTTTCTTCTGTCGTTGTTCTTAATTTGACTAATATTAAAGTTCTCATTATTGCCATCATTATTACTGTTATTATTATTATTGCAGTTTTCATTAACATTAATGTCAAATTCAATGACGTTTTTATCATTTTCATCAACTATAAAATCAATTTCTGCATCACCAGAATTTTCATACCTATTGAAATATATTTGATCAATTTGGGTTTTATGTTTTACTAGCTGAATAATAGCCGGCGTTGCTCGGGGTTATTACATTTCAATCCAGAAATCGACATCTTCTTCAAACAATTTATGAAAGACTTATCCTGATTATCACTTATACATATTTATAAAATACAAATTTCAGATCTGATGTATGTATATCCGTATGTGACAAAAAATCTTCGAATCGACTGAACGGATTTAAATGCAGTTTCTTCCTATAAATTCAGGACGCTTCCATCTGATAGTTTCTATATTTATTATTTTAAAATTTTTAAGAGAAAGCCTGTAAACAAACAAAAGAAATTTTTTTATTTAAATTAATTGCATTTTCTGGTAAGTTATCTCTATTTTTCTCGACTTTCACCAAACAGATTGTAATCAAATTTAGAGAGAGTTTAGAGCTTTTATTAACAAAGCCATTGATATATATACCATCTTTGTACGCTTTTCGTAAGAAAATTTATAACAAAAAACAAATATTATTTAAGTGCAATCGCGAACACGATCAGTGGAGACCATTGCCACTATCAGTGCTCAAGCGGCGATCATGTTTGTACGTGTTGGTGTTTATTTATTTCGGTCGTCGTGTGCAGAGGGAAACATTCCATGGGTATAGTTTTATTTAAGGGTAGGTTTTTTTTTCATTGGTATATTATGTTCTGCTGGTGCGAACTTCAAACTGATGTAAAGTAAAAAACTCTCACAGGAGGTCAGTGAGGTTTACCTTTTTTTTTTCGGTTTTTATGTATCAACTGTAATAGAAACCACACAATTGTGTGCCTATGACGTCACAAAAAAGTATAACATACAAGTCACATATTGCAACGTGAAAAAAAATTGTCGAACTAGATAATGAGTGTATTACACGATTTATCACATCACATAAAAGTATAATGTTCTTTTGGCGATCGGATATAATGTGGTTATTTACATACATACATACCTATGTACGCCCACAAAAATTTGCTCCATATTTTTGTGTCGATTACATATTATGTGTACGCTATTCACCTACGCATTATGTGGAATATGTCCACAGCGAGCACGTAGCAAACATATGTACATATGTATGTTGCCGAAGGTTTTTCAGACAGGCACACAATTTGAGTGTCACATATGTATATGTGTATACAAATTTGTGTAGCAAATCTTCTATGAATGTATGTCAAAAGTTCTACAATTGTGGCACACGATTATACGATATGTAAAAATCCACATATGTATGTACATATATACAACCATACATATTTTTATGCACAATGGGTTTCACAAATTGTGAACATAGTTTTATTTGCTACATACATAAATACATATTGTTGCGTTAAAATAACGCAGCAAAAATCCCGGTCCGCTCCATCCCTCCCCATCACCATTTCCGGCCTTTTTGTCTCTTTCAGTCCGTTGTCCTCTTGGGACTATGACTCAGCGGGAGTATACTAGGATTCTTCAAATCCAGTGCTCTCGCTTTGGCATACGTTCGGAGGGGATAACAAAGCAGGTACCCCGGACCCAGAGCCAGACGGACGGTCTGGAAGCTCTTTTCGGACGGACGGTCAACCCCCCCCCCCCTTTGCCACCCTGGAAGACCTCTATAACCGGACGGACGGTCCGCAACGCCCTTATACGAAAGGCTGAGAGCCCAACCTAAAACCTATTGTTTGTTCGAAGCCGCCGACATTAATTGATATTGTAAACTCCCCCCTCCCCCACATATAATACATATACTTTCATTTTGTTAGGGAAAGTTCTCGATTCCCCTGCGGCTCATTTTACCCTTGTCTTGACATCTGCGCGAAAGCTTATCCGCGCCCCAATCTTTGATGATCTATTATTATCTATTTATCTGTGCTTAGGAACATTAATGAGGCCTTGTAGAGTAAATGTGGATCTCCGGCTGGAAGGGGACCCGAACCCAAGCAGTCCCCGTCTAACCATACGTAACAACGACCCGACGACCGTGAGAGATGCTGAATGCTGAATGGGAGCCGCTGATGGAGAAGCTGTCGGAACTCTGGATGTGATTCCCTTTGTTCTGACAGCTGAATCAAGAGAAGTCAGCGGCGGGGCGGATTCAGCTTAAGCTAGAATATCTGAGTTCGTCCCATGTGTGAATGTGTGTGTGCGAGCGTGAGTGATCGACAGAACTGAGACCGACACTCTATAGCCGACCTTAGAAGCGAGAAGAGTTCCCGAAACAAGTGAAAAAAAGAAAGCGAAGACAAGAAGAAAAAAATACAAAACCCCAAAAATAAAACGGAAGACAAACAAATTGAAAGACGATATACGATACCCCAGAACAGAACTTACCCGTTGGGCCAAGTTCCGTAGCTCTCTAATTCTTGATTAACCGAATTTTCTTTTGATTTCTTTTGTGTTGCATTGGCCGATTATTTTGTCACCCCCCCCCCCCCAAGTGAGAAAAAAAAATATAAATCTTAATTTTCCTTACCCATCTGGGACACCCACAAAACAATTCTTTTCTTTCTACGAGTTTTCGCAGTTTCTACAAAAAAATTGCGATCGCTCGATTTTTGACGAGAATCATCCCTTATCGCGTTATGAAATGGATCGCATATGCACATGCTGATTTGCACATATTTTTAAGTGAATTTGTTTTACACAATACATATGCATGCATATCGTGTAATAGCTTTAAGTTAGCCTTGAACAAAGAATTTATTATTATTATTATTTATTATTATTATTTATAATACCCAAGAAACGCATCTCATATAATGTTTCGTTCTGAAAAATTTTGTATTGCGTGTTCTGCAATGGAAAAACCCGTTCTGTGAACTCTAAATATTTTAAGAGCTTTACCATAGATATTATAGTTTACATATTTATCGCACGCCGAAGGAAAAAAATTACACATTTTCAATCAGCTGGTTTATCTTCGAACTTCAAAGTTTAAACGATGTGTTCAATCAAAATACAACCCAAAAAAAAATCTATCCTCCCGATCGTGTGCTGCTGTGCTTTGTACCCATTACCATCGAATACACAGCCCAAAGCGTGCAGATGTGTATTGTTTCTGATCGCAACCCTTATCGTCATACATAAAACAATCACAGCACATTGCAATGAAAAATTCAAACCGCGGTAGTAGCGAACCTGAATGTACCTATCCAGAATCTCAGTTTTGTTTTTGTGATTTTTTTTCTTGCTGTAGTAAAGGTTGCATCATACAACCGACTTACCACACGACTGCATGAAATAAGGTTCGACTGTTTTAGTTCCAACAAGAGGTTAGAATTGGTACGTAGAAGTGAATCCCAATCATATTTTATCTACTTACATTGAGTAGGGACACTCTCCACGTGTTTTTTAAAAATTATTATCAGTAGTCTCACAGACACGAGAAATAGACGCCAATAAGAAAAACAGCAGTGAAAGAGGGATAGAGAAACAGAAAAAGCTTAAAAGAAATTCAAGTCAACACGCCTTTAAAAAGACGTACGAAAAAATGTAAACAACCCAACAAATATGAATCCAATTTCACATAGAGGGAGAAAACTACCACATTGACGATCAAGTCAACCCGCCTTTAGAAAAGCATTATAAAAAAATCACATTTATATATGTATCTTACACAGGCAGTCGTATGTGGTGATTTAGGTAAAATATATTGGGGGCTCTCTTTATTCAAGGTGATCGCAAATAAGGGTAAAAATTAATACTTTTGATCTGCCTTTGCTTATGGGACGTTTTTGTTGTGCGTTTTACTTTGTGATAGTAGGAATGCATATGTGGAGAGAGTATCCCTACTCACTGTAAGTAGATTTCCTCTGATCCCAATCGACTGAAAATGTATGTACGTACATTGATATACATATGTAGTTACTACACAGCTTTGTGTACGCACAAGCAGCCTGTTCTAAGCAATATGAATCTACGTTATGTACATATGTATGTATGTATAAGAATGCATTTGCGTTTGCCAATTGTGCATTGTGAGGAGTGATGAGTGACTGTAGCCGAAATTGTTTTTCTTTAGTTCTTCGCTCCGCTCACTTTTCGTTTTATTTTGTCTCTCTCCGGAAAGAGCTTTTCATTTTCAATATATTTTTCTGGAACAGTTGCGAAAAGTATAACACATACGAGTCACATATTTGGATTGTGGAACCAAAGCGTCGAATCAACGTGTGCATTACAGGATATGTGTATTGTGTAAAAAAAAATCCGTGCAAAAATATGTTTTTTTGGCGATCGCATATAATGTGATACACAAAATTTGCCCCATTTTTTGTGTTTATTACACAATATGTATGGATGTACGTATTTGTAAATTTACATGTGCACATGCGATCCACTTCACACGATTTGTGGATGACCTCTACAAATGTTTGCCGACGACGCGACGTCTGCAATTCATTTGCAAATGTCCTGTCGGTTATATTTCCGGATAACAATTTTGTGATTACACGATTTATAGACGTTTGGGCCACACATTTCTGCAAAATGTGCGCAGATCTACGAATCTTCCGATCGTAGCTTACGTAACTGAGAAAGTTTTTTTTTTTTTTTACATTCTTTAGGATCGGATTTTAGTTTAGTTGCGTCTACATCTTGCACCTAAAAATCTACGATAATGGTCACTGAAGTATGTGTTTACAGTGTACTCTCTCCTTACGGACACCTCTCATAAGCGGACAATTTTCTCGGAACCATCGGTGTCCGCTTATAAGAGAGTACACTGTACTTTAATATCTACTGTGCTGTAAAAATCAAATCTTTACTCAACTAGAATTTGTGGAAAAATTACTTTTTTTATAATCCACACATGGATCAATGGGATATGAATACCCTTTTAATGTTATACAAACACCGCGAGCAAGGTACAGTGGTTTGAAATGCAGGTTTCATTGGCGTCCAAGGATTTCTGGTGTCCAGGCTAGCTGGGGACATTTGTGGTGTTTGTCATTGCTTTAATTCACAAGACTTTTTTTCGAATCACCTGACGTCATAATCAGTGTCAGCTCAATCAACTCTTCAAGCCATGACACTGTACTGCCAGCGTTATGCCTTCGCAGTAGAGTCGCCATCAGCTTTCACAGTTGATTGCTTTTATCTATTTTAGAAATAGATATTTTTCCGACATCAGAAGCTGAATACTTACTTTGAGCGTGACAAGCGATGATGCTAACCACTATACCATGGCCATCCCAATGGATTTCCACTGAAAATTTAAACATTTGTCTATACGTATATATATGTTCTGTATTTCGTGAGCTATTTTTTTTTTAATAAAAGGGTATTTCCTAGGATTGCATAAACAAGAAAAATGCCCAAACGAAGAAGTACTACATTTGGACGATTTGCTTTTAAAGCGAAAAATCAGCGTCTATCAATGCGACAAGAATCTGAGCAACAACGGGAGCATCGTCTTTCTCAAATGAGGAAACGCTCATGTGAAATCCGAGCCTCAGAAACATCAGCGGATAGGTCAACTCGCTTATCAACGTTAAGAAGCCATGCGTCTAAGAGTTTAGCTGCTGAGTCAAGTGAAGTTAGAGAAACCCATCCACATATAAGCAGGCATTCTGCCAGTACAAGTCGGGCAGCAGAAACATCCAATATCAGACAAGTTCGACCGGATTCTGATCGAGTGTCTGGTTTATGGTCCTTAAAGGAGCGATCTGCTTTAAACTACAACCATAAAATAAAATATATTGATGACCCAGTTGTTATATTAGGGACAATGATAAAGGTTTGTGAACACTGCAAAGCACTAAAATGGAAACATGAATCAGTTGGAATGTGTTGTTTAAGTGGGAAAGTAAAATTGGATGAAATTGCTAAACCACCTGAGCCACTTTTTTCGCTAATATCTATGCAGCATAGTTTATCCAAGCAGTTCATTCAGTCCATTCGCTCTTATAACAATGCTTTTCAAATGACCTCATTTGGGGCTAAGCAAATTGTTGAAGGAGGATTTATGCCAACTTTTAAAGTGCAAGGACAAGTGTACCATTTGGCTGGAAGTCTACTCCCAGTCAATAATTTTCATAAATTTCTTCAACTTTATATTATCTCAGACCTGGCAAATCAGGCAGCTACACGATGCGACCGACAACCGGGCTTAAATTTACAAATCGTAACTGAATTGCAAGCAATGTTACACCAGAACAATGAATATATCAAGTGTTTTAAAACTGCAATAGAATCCAACCAAAATTTACAGGAGCTTCGTTTAGTTATCCACGCAAATAAAGCTCCTGGCGAACAGCATCGTGGTAGATATAATGCACCTGCATCGCATGAAATTGCAGTAGTACTGACTGGACAAGAATTCGGAAGCAGGGATATTATATTGCACGGTCGGAATGAATCTCTGCGTAGAATAATTGAAACTCATAGATCCTATGACGCTTTACAATATCCACTTTTATTTTGTAAGGGGGAAGACGGATATTGCATTAACATTCCTCAAATAAATCCGATAACAAAACAACCCGTCACGAGGAAGACTGTATCTTGCATGAACTTCTATGCCTATCGTATGATATTAAGGCAAAATACGTTCAATTCACTTCACCATTTCGGGCAGCTGATCAATCAGTATTGGGTTGACATGTACGCAAAAATTGAAACGGAACGTCTAACCTATATTCGGCTCAATCAAAAGAAGCTAAGAGCTGAAAGCTATATACACCTACGCGATGCCTTGCGTGCCGATGAAAATGCTGCAAACATTGGTAAGCTGTACATTTTACCTTCCACTGTGACAGGGAGCCCGCGATATATGCACGAAAAGACTCAAGATGCAATGACATACGTTAGAGCTTATGGTCGTCCTGATCTCTTTATTACTATGACGTGCAATAGCAAATGGACGGAAATAACAAACAACTTGGTTCCGGGTAATAAAAGCCACGACCGGCATGATATCATTGCCAGGGTTTTTCATGCAAAGGTTAATAAACTTATGAATCTGATAACCAAGGAACATATTTTTGGAAAATGCCTATGTTATATGTATACCATTAAGTGGCAAAAAAGAGGTCTTCCCCACGTGCATTTGCTACTCTGGCTTTCAGAAAAAATTCGTAGCAATGACATCGATTCCGTGATTTATGCTGAAATTCCAGATCCTGAAACAGACAAAGTATTGCACGATATCGTAATAAAAAATATGATCCACGGTCCCTGCGGTACTCTTAACACAGCGTCCCCATGAATGAGTACAAATATTTGCACCAAAAGATATCCAAGACCTTTTCTTGACCAAACTATAACAGGAGATGATGGCTACCCTAAGTATAAGCGACGTGCTCCATCGAATGGTGGGAGAACTGTAGAAATTAATGCAGGTAAAAGGAATATAACAATAGATAATCGCTGGGTTGTACAGTATAATCCAGTTTTGATTCGAACGTTCAATGCGCATATTAATGTTGAATTATGCAGCTCGGTGAAATGAATAAAATATATCTGCAAGTATGTCAACAAAGGAAGCGATCAAGCAACGTTTTCCTTACAAAATCGACACGATGAGATAGAGGTCTCACTCAGAAGCAGTGTGGCGAATTTTGTCATTCAGTATTCATGAAAACTGGCCTGTTGTTGTCCATCTTGCGATTCATCTTGAAAATGGTCAAAGGATATTTTTTACCGAAAAAAATATTCACGACGTTATTGAAACACCGCGTGAATCAACTTTAACACCTTTTTTCAAACTCTGCAGAGAAGATGATTTTGCAAGAACACTTCTATACAATGAGATACCAATGTACTACACATGGCGCCAAAACAACTTCCAACGTCGAAAACAAGGCGAGCATGTAAGTGGTCATCCCGGTGTACGAAAATCTAATGCTATAGGACGTGTGTATACGGTACACCCTAACAACGCAGAGTGCTTTTATCTCCGTATGCTACTTCATCATATCCGAGGTCCAACATCGTTTGCCAGCTTAAAGATAGTAAACGGAGTATCTCACTGCAGCTACCAATCTACTTGCAAGGTTCTAGGAATGCTCGAAGATGATACACACTGGAATGAATGCCTATCCGATGCTGCCGTTTCTCGATCACCGACATCATTGCGATATCTTTTTGCTATTATTTTGGTTTTTTGTCATATGTCCGAACCAGTGAGCCTTTGGCAGGAATTTAGGAATAATTTAGCCGAAGACATTTTAAATCGCACGCGAAATGTATGTGCCGATGCTGATTACAATGACAGCATATATAATGAAGCCTTAATTCTTCTTGAACGAATCGTTCAATCAATAAGCAATAAAAGTATCAGCGATTTTGGACTGCCTCTGCCATCTGATTGTGCTAATGATGACACATTACTTGACACTGAATTTATAAAAGAAACCTCATATAATAGAGAAGAGCTACTGCAAGAAGTAAATAAATACGAAAATTCTTTGACTGTGGAACAAAAATTAGTATTCGATAACGTTCTGATTAGCATTGAATATAATATGAATAAGATCTATTTTTTAGATGCTCCGGGAGGAACGGGCAAAACCTTTTTAATTAATTTAATCTTAGAAAAAATAAGATATACTGGAAAAGTTGCAATAGCGGTGGCATCTTCTGGTATTGCAGCGACTCTTCTGCAAAATGGGCGAACAGCACACGCAGCTTTTAAACTGCCAGTCGGTAATTCGTATATAAGTAACAAAAATGTTCTCTAATTGTTTGGGATGGATGCACCATGTCCAACAAAATATCATTAGAACCTGTTGACAGAACTTTAAGGGACTTACGATCAACTTATGCGCCATTTGGAGGAGTAACAATACTACTCGCAGGTGATTTCCGCCAAACATTTCCCGTAATACCTCGCGGAACTCGAGCTGACGAAGTTAATGCCTGCTTTAAAAAATCTGCAATATGGCAATTCGTTGAAAAAATGTCTCTTTCAAAGAATATGCGAGTTCAATTGGAGAACGATAACGAAGCCGAAGCATTTGCAAACAAGCTTCTGCAAATTGGAAATGGCTCTGTACCGCAAAAAAATGGTAATATTACTCTATCCATTGGAAAGCAAGTGGGCAGTATAAGTGAAAATAGGCGTAAAAATACCATACAGGTACGTACTATTAAAATAAACACACTCCTCTAAATTTTACTAATTTTTATATCTTTACCCGTTCTCAGACTCAACACAGTGGTCGCCGTGGGTCAATGATTAGTGCGTTCGACTGCTGATCGAGCGGCGTGGGTCCAAGCCCCAACCAGAAACACCGAAAACTTTCCTGCCACCACCTCTCGTCAGGGAATAACAAGCCTCCGAGAAAGAATAATCCGTCATGTCATCCCGAGCTGTCGCGCCAGCTATTTTTTTTTTTTATGAACTTTGTTTATTTATTTATTTTTTTTATTATGAACTTAGCATTTAACACTTCAATTAATATTCAATGCATATAGTATATAGTACATACATACATAGTATTTGTTTGCCTTTTTCAAATCAATAAAAGCTATGCAATTATTTTATGTTTTACTTTAACAACAACGTGTTAATTTGATTTCTATTTATATATTCATATGCATTAGGTATACACATATGCTAATGATGGGGTTTTATACACTTAGCAAAACAGCTCACGGGTGTATCAGGGCAAAGCAAGGCGAGCACGGGTCAGCTAGTATAATATATCATAATCTCATCTTCTCATCTTCATCGTAATTTTATATTCAACTCAATCGACTGTATTTTATTCTGCCACTTTTGCAAATGTAATCAAATTGTATAAGTCGAACCGAACCTCCTTTAACTCTAATTTCCCTCTAACTCGATTTTCCCTCTAACTCGAGTTTGTTCACCTATTGTCCCCTGTCAGTTTTCATTCGAAAAGTCATCCTCCAAATCAAATTCATTCTGAATCAGAAGTCCTTGGAATTTGAACACATTCGTTAAATAGATACATACATACATACATCCATACATACATACATCCATACATCCTTTGCAAAAAATAAAATCAAAACAAAAAATTCCCCTCCCGCAACTGGCAATGTTATACCTACATCAAGCACACACAATCCCGTACCCAGCCTGTCGCGTCGCGTCGGCGCGCTATTCCTTTATCTACCGAAAAAGAGAATCCATAAAAAAAATTGCCAGGAAAAATGTGTAGACAATTGCGCATATGGGTAAAAAAATTAATAATCCGGCTGGCTCGAAAAAAAGATGATGTGTCATCATAACAATACCAAAGTTCACTCGCCCACAAATGGAACGGGCAAACTGATCCAACTGCGCTATGACCTTTTCCATCATTAACTCAATTCTCCAGAGTTAATTGAATTTGATAGCCTGTGTATGCACATATGTACGTACATATGTTAATACATATGTAATGTAGTAAATATATAAATACAATTGTACAGATGGATATCCATTGCATGTATTTATATATAGGTATCTACCGTACCAACTACCAAACACACGAATAGATAGAAGCAAATAACGAGCAAAAAAAAAAAACAACAACAATACAGCAGAAAAGGAAATGAAAAACTACCCTTGTGAAACTGGGCAAAACAAAAACAACACGTACGCTCATCAACCGATGTGGCTCACGATCGAGAAAATATCTTTTCGTGTGCGGCAAGGAATTTCTTCTGACTTGCTCCACGTTTTTGTTAACTGCTCGGCTCTTGAATAAGATAGCGTTATAATACATAGCCTATATTGACCCGATGTACAACCATTCTGTGTGCAGAATTTGAGGTCGATTGGTTTAGTAGTTTTCGCATAGGTAAAATCCAAACAAACAAACAAACAAACGGACAACGTTTCACTTTTATAATATTAGTAGTGATAGTAGTGATATACACTTTGCAGAAAAAGTCTGCGTTCACCTAAGTCACCTACCTACGGATTCGCCATTTTTGTTTAAAAGGCTACAGTTTCCTATCAAAATGTATTTTGGCATGACAATCATTAAGTTCCAAGGGCAATTATGACTCTCATGGATTGGTTCACCCAAAGACCAAACAATTCTTATCCCTGATGGGAGCAATAAAACTCGCAATGTAGTTTTCACAGAAATTTTTAACAATTAAAAAAAAATTAAATTTTCAATAGACCAAAAAAATCACTACGAGCTATACAGTTCAACTCAAACTGGTAAAAATATTTGTTAAACAATTTACATATACACATCACGTGGGTGAAGCCACGGGTACCTGCTAGTGCATACACTTAGCAGAAAAAGTCTGCGTTCACCTACTAAGCCAATTGTTTGCTGATTAAAACAAACCGATTAATGTAAGTTTTTGAATTTTAGTTATGCCCATTTAGAAAGAACCACAAGGACAATGTTTTTCTAAAATTTCATAGAATTCCTATGAAACGCGCGTCCAGATAACGGAACTTTTTTGCTCAAACACCTAAAAGAGAGACAGAAAAAGTATGCGTCCACTACACACAACTGCTATTTACCGTTGTGTTTATTGCAATTGAGAGGAGATTCAAGAAATTTCACATCACTTTTGAGTAGTTAATGTGATTGATCGGAGTGTTTTGTTAAATTTAGAAATAATTTCTTGCGATTTTGGTATTTTTTGTACAATGGGAAGTAATAGAAAGGAAATAAGTGTGGCGGAAAGGAAATAAGTGTGGCTCGAAAGAAGGAAAAAGCTTCAGAAATATAGCTAAAGATATTGGTCGGCAGTATTCATCGGTTCAAAGGGTGATAAACAATTTTAAATCAACAGGTATTTATACATCTAAGCCTCGTTGCGGTCGACCACCAAAGCTGTCATCTCGAGAAAGACGAGATTTAATAAAGTAAGTGAAGGTAAATCCTCGACTAACGGCATCTCAGTTATCGGAAAACATTGACCATGATGTTTTCCGATAACTTGACAGAAACATCTGTGCTGATGCTGTAAGAAAAATCCTAAGAGTAGAGTAGAGTTTCACGAAAAAAACCATTCATTTCAAGAGTGAATCGTTTAAAGCGCATAGCTTTTGCAAATGAATACGTAAATAAACCACCTGACTTCTGGAAAAGAATATTTTTTTTCGATGAGAGCAAATTTTGGATATTCGGAATAAAAGGATGCAAGATCGTGTAACAGCTTACAATAAGCAAAATTTGTCTCCTACTGTTAAGCACGGTGGTGGAGGTGTGGTGGTGTGGGGGAGCATGGCAAGTGGAGAGGTTGGAGAAATGGAATTTATTGAGTCTACAATGGAAAAATATGTATATCTTAATATTCTGAAGACAAATTTAAAAAAAAAGTGTGAATAAACGTCAACTAGACTATGAGTTTTGGTTCCAACAAGATAACGATCCAAAACATACCGCTAAGATCGTTCGGCTCTGGTTGTTGTATAATGTGCCTTAATAACTGCGGGCATAACTAAAATTCAAAAACTTACATTAATTGGTTTGTTTTAATCAGCAAACAATTGGCTTAGTAGGTGAACGCAGACTTTTTCTGCTAAGTGTATGCACTAGCAGGTACCCGTGGCTTCACCCACGTGATGTGTATATGTAAATTGTTTAACAAATATTTTTACCAGTTTGAGTTGAACTGTATAGCTCGTAGTGATTTTTTTGGTCTATTGAAAATTTAATTTTTTTTTAATTGTTAAAAATTTCTGTGAGAACTACATTGCGAGTTTTACTGCTCACATCAGGGATAAGAATCGTTTGGTCTTTGGGTAAACCAATCCATGAGAGTCATAATTGCCCTTGGAACTTAATGATTGTCATGCCAAAATACATTTTGATAGGAAATTGTAGCCTTTTAAACAAAAATGGCGAATCCGTAGGTACCAAAGATATCCTTGGTATCAATGCTATTTCACCTGCGACATGTCCTGTCAGAATAATTTCCTCAATATCTAGCATTAGATGATGATCTGTAAAACCACAGAATTGTCTACCCGTGACGTCACAGAAAAGTATGACATGCGGGTCACATATGTATTTGGATGTGGAACAAAAGTGCCTAGCTTCTCGCAACCATTTATGTTGTGCGTGTTATATTGTTTGCACGACTGGAAGCGACCTACAATTTATTGCCGACTCCGAACGGTGAAGTGAGAAGCTCTTCATGACAGATTATACTCCCGGAGGCTTTTCATTCCCCGACGAGAGTCGGTGCCGCGAAAAATGTTCGGTGTTCCTGGCTGGGGCTTGAACCCACACCGCTTGGTCAGCAGTCCAACGCACTAACCACTGAGCCACGGCGACCACCAACATATGCTAGCTATGGTTTCATTTAATTTATCTTCTTACCGAGATCATTGCTTGCACTCAATTTATGCATGAATTGAGTGCAAACAGTCAATTCAACTCAGTTGACAGTTCAACCTTGAATTTGAGCATACGAAATAGGAATAGGATAGGAATGGAAAGGAGAGATCGTGCGAGAACCGGGAATGATGATAAAATGGAACAAAGCAGCAACCTCGTCATTGCGATTGAATCGAAATCGTCGATGTAAACAAATGGAAATAAAGGATCTTTTTAAAAAAGTTATTTATTTCTTTCTCAGCATGTAGATATAATTAAAAAGAGATTAAGGGCTTAAAATTTGCGTAAACGTCAACTTCATGCTACAATTTTAATTTTTGAAATTTTTGAACTGAAATTTTTCAACCTCAATAAAATAAGTATAAAAAAATTAAATTGTTCTTGTAAACAAATGCAAAAATGTTATCCGTTCATCTTCTTGAGATTCTTAAAAAAATGGTAAAAACTGCATCAAAATCGGTTAAGTAGTTTTTGAGGTAAATCCTTTCAAAAATAAACCGTATGAACAATTTTATATATTAGTAAAGATAAAGGTGTCACAATTAAATATTTCAGAGCTTCACATATGAATGCAGGACAAATAGTCTCGAACATATAATCACTCTTATGACACACATATCGTTTTAATTTAACTTGTATTGTTTACATTTCATTTAATTTTCTCGGCAGTGCTTGTAACATATCGTTAGTTTCAGCTTGTATATTTACGACACTTCCCTTTACACCTTATTGAGGATTTATTATAAATGGTTTTACATGCTTTATTTTGCATAAAATTCGTTATTGGTGCTACAGTTCTTTCCTCTAACTGTGTCAATTTTTTTAAACAATCTGGTAGTACAGAGATACTTTTTGATAATTTTGGCATTTTGCTACGATAAGCATATTCTTTACAATTATTACAAATGAGATCTGATGTATAATTATTTATTTTATTAAAAAATTCGGCATTATTTTCTTTAATAATTTTTTCAACATTTAATTGTGTAACTAAACGCAAAAAAACAATACCTTCGCAACAACATACAAATTTCGGATTGCCTGCACGAGCTTTTAAAAACGCCATTGTTATATAAGAGTCTATTTCCTATAATGAAACAAATAATTCATTAGCTACCAAGCAAGGTTAAAGACTTAGAAATCAAATTCAAAGCCAAGTTTAATCGAGGTGATAACAAAACTTTATTTTTCATACATTTCTTAGAAATCTATAAACTACTTATGAATAATTTGGAAACAAGCAAATGTGAATTATAAACTAAAGAAAATTTAAGGAACAAATTTCTATTTTAATAATAAATTTATTTTCAGATGTACAGTGTTTTAAGGTTTGTAATGCTCTCAGATGTGAAATGCTAACAATGCGTAGTCTTAATAGCAACGCCACAGTTATTTTGTCAAAGGTTCATCTTTTCGTCTTTTTTAATTCTTACAAGTTTTCCCTGTATCTTAAAAACTCATTTCTTTGTTTATTTTGCTTATTTTTTTTGTTTCCTTCAACGTTTTCATAATTTTTCCTTCGTCTCAAAGTTCTCATTCTCTTAGCATTTATTTCAATTTCATAGTTTGTATACTCGTTACCGATTATTCTCTTATTTTGCATTTGTTCGATATTCTTCTCTGTTTCTTTATTTTTATATTCATCGTCATTCTTTCTTTTATTTTGCATTCGTCCGGTAGCTTGGCGTTTTCTTTATTCCTGTATTCACCATCTTTGGTTCTTTTATTTTGCATCCGTTTGATATTCTTCTCTGTTTCTTTATTCGTATACTTTTTTTTATATTGCATTTTCTCCGCGTTATTGACATTTTGTTTATTTTTATAGTTCTCATCCAGTCTAATGTTTCGCATTAATTCTTTGGGTTTGTTTTTTTCCATTTCATCAATCTCTTTACTATTCTTTGTTATTTTAGATTCAAGATAAGACATTTTTTTTCTATTTGTTGTTTTTTCAGACCTTTTTTTTTGTTTTCATTTTTATTCATTTTTATATTGACTGTTTAACCCAACAATTTAATTAATTTATATTAATTAAATATATTATATTATTAAATAATATAAACCGAAAAACAAAAAAATATGACACATAAATCATTATAAAATCCAAACCACACCAACATAAGAACTTAGGTATTAACTCTTAATTTTCAACAAAAATTCACTTGTTTATATTTATATTTGCTCACTTTTTAATTTAAAATCAAACTGAAATAAAATAATATAATACGAAGCCACGCGATAAAAAAAGAATGTGGCACTTAAATGGTTAAAGAGCTACTACAATTGTTAAATTTAATTTTAAATCTTTATTCGCACTCAGAATTCACTTGTAACGTTGCTTGAGTTCGTATGCTTCTCCGAAACGAAAAAATGGATCTTGACACTTCAAACGTGCAAACTATATACAAACATATATAGAAAGCGAGTAAAAAAATTGTTATATGAATGTGCGTTAACGGTTCCAAGAATAGGGTAAATTATGTTCAGTTTTTACGTTGCAATATATAGAATCATATTATATTAGAATATAAATTAGTCGCCGAGGGTCGGTGGTTAGTGCGTTGGACTGCTGACCGAGCGGCGTGGGTTCAAGCCCCAGCCAGGAACACCGAACATTTTTCGCGGCACCACGTTTCGTCGGGGAATGACAAGCCTCCGGGAGTATAATCTGTCATGAAAAAGCTTCTTACTTCGCCGTTCGGAGTCGGCAATAAACTCTAGGTCCCTTCCATTTGTGCCAATAATGTAACTCGCACAACATGAATGGTTGCGAGAAGCTAGGCCTTGGCTCATCCCGAGCTGTCGCGCCAGCTATTTATTTTTTTATATAGAATATTAGAATGCAAACATTTTGTTGTTATCAATGAAAATTATAAAAGGTAAAATCAAGCCAAAAAATTTAAGCGCAATTATTCTCAAACATAAAGACTGACTGGAAATTCATCACCAGGGCTGGATCATGTACTCCCTAGATTGTCGTATATACGTTAGCAAACAAGTTCTTTGGCGACTGCGGCCTTAGGTCTGGATCGGGTTATAAGTTGCTTCAGTTTAGAATTTTCTAAATCCCAAATTTTAATAGATATTCGAAGGCCCGAAAATATGTAGTTAGGCGACTGACAATACTTTTATGTGGAAAACTCTACGCACTACAAAAGTACATATGTATCTGAATATGCGTATACGTTTGTTTTATCTGTTATAATTCTTATTAATTACAACTAAATGTTTGCCTTATTATTGCAACGGTTGACGCACATTCATATACACTGCTGGATAAAATAAAAGGTGCATGTGTATTTTCTTCAACGCCAAATATGTGTAATATTAAGTTGTTGTTGCCAGATTACGCTGTATAACTTATTTTTCTAAAAAATTCACCACTAGGTATATTACTTTCGAATTGCTCCGAAGTTATTTTTTACCCAAATTTGGGTATTGCGTCCAACGATTGGGAATTAAAACCAAAAATCTAAGATAAGAGCCAAGTTGAGTTGAACAAAATAATAGGTGTGAATCGGTTTTTAAATAAAAATGCCTAAAAACTGCTTTGATTAATGAAAATTTGTTAAGGTTTGTTAAAAATCATGGATGTAAAAATAAATGAATACCAATTGAGATTTTAGGTGGGTCGAAAAAGTAACTGCACTTTTGATGTCGGGCGGACCACGCATTGTACGAGTGGGGAGAAAAAATTGCGAAATATTCCATTGAGTGACGAAGCCGAAATCAATTTGTTCTCCAGTGATTCGGGAAGACATATTCGTCAATCAAATGGAAAAGAATACCATGTAAGCTACACGTAAAAATCAATTAAATATAGCTGGAAAACATTATGGTATGAGGATGTTTCTCCTGAAATGTTCTTCGACCCATATATCAAATATAGGACACCATGATAAAGTTTGAACACGAAAATATATCGAAAAGCACAATGCTGTCAAATATGGAAGATAATATGCCGTTGTTGTAGAGATTTAAACGGGATAATGGTTCAAAACACTCATTGAAGTAAATGAGTGTTGGGCTTAAAGATCACAATGTCGCCATTTTAACACCACCAAGTCATTCTCTCGATATCAACTACATTGAGAATTTAAAGTGTGAGTTGAAATAACGACTATCTATCGCCTCGCATATTAATAAAAAAAAAAAAACAATTATGGCAAATATTCAGATATCATATCTGGTACCAAATACCTACCGAGACGACCCAGAAACTTCGAACATATACATATGCCTAGTAGGATTCATTCTCTTATTAAGAATAATTGTGGCTGCAATGACTACTAAAATGCCGGATTATAAATAACTGGTAAAGAACCCAACACTAAATTTAAGAATGGATTTATTCCAGACACTACTAAACACCCATTATTTTTTCCAGGCTAAATCCTTAAATATTAGATTTAAACTAATATAGTAATTTATATTTAAAGTTTTTGTGATATATTTCTTATTTTCTATCATTTTTAAAGCAAACATAGTGAAATCCGTTTTTATATAATACTTAGTTTGAAAATGAATATATCGAAAAGAATAATACCGAGACCTATTATTTTGTCCAGCAGTGTAAATTTTCCTAACCCTTTCTTGTTTCAATGTACCGTATTTTCTTTTAAATTGATTTTGCAGGTGCACAGATTTTCTCGGTCACTTGGATGTACGGGCAGCTTCTTTTGAAATTTTCTGTGTTGGCTTTTCGAGAAAACAAAGTTAAGAACAAAGTCGAAGAGAATTTTCTTGTCAGAGGCTTACTCCTTTTGATTTTGTAACTTTTCTTTAGCCTCTTTTTCGTCAAAAATTTTGCGTGGATGTTTTGTGCCTATGATATTTTTGATACCAAATGCATGTCGTAGTTATACTCTGTCCCACAAAAATTGTCAGTACATGCCTTATGGAGGAGTTTTTTTTTCAAACATGGGTGCCGGTAGATGTTTTCCGGGCACTCAATGCCACTGAAATACAAACCAAACCACTGTTTTACACAGGATTTGTTTGCGTAATTCTCTTCAAATTCGAGTACATCCCACCATAAACAGTCTGCCATACAGCAGAGGGCAGAATGATCGTGTTGTCGACTGTCGTCGTCAATCCACTCTGTGTGTGCTAAAAGTATGAACATCGAAACAGAGTTACCGTTATCAAGTCAACGCAAATCGTTGCAGCCTTTTCTGTGGATTTTGTCACAGAGCTTTGAGGTTTTGTGGTTTTTAGAACAAATAAATTAATATGAGAAGGTGAAGGCGTTGCCGCTTGGTTTTTATTTTTTTAATTTTCTTTTTTTTTTTCAGGGAAACCCGTTATGCAATTCAGTCACAGGTCAATAAGTGATCATATTTATTAGATTAAGGGGGTAGACCCAGGTTGGACTGCCAAAAAACGCTCTTTTTTAGCATTTTTTTGTGGCGTCGCATTAAAATAATTAATAACAAATGTTTTCTCACATGAAAGATATGTATTTCCAGAAACTATTAAAATTTTTTTTATGATAAAATATTAAAAAATAAATGAGATATAGCAAATTTGGTAGAGGTCCAAAAACAAAAAAGTGTTTTGCGGTGATCACTGCTGCTCGTCACTGGATCATGTGAATTAAAAAAAACAAAAGGGATCATTATTTAATGACATAATGCTCCGGTTGAACGGAGGAATTTGAAAAAATTTGAACTTTCACAAAATGGCGGATGTTGAAAGACAAAATTCTTAATTCGACTACAATTTCACTCGCATTTTCGGCTATAGAAAAAAGGATTATGGTCCAAAAAAAAAATCCTTAGTTGAACCGGAGGACAATTATGTATATATAGAATAAGTAAGAAAAATATCAAACGATCGGCAAAGCCGTTCTCAAGTTACAGTGATCACCGACTTCGAAGACACGGTTTCGAGAAAAACGCGTTTAAAGTTTTGAGTACGAGTAGTTATGCACTAGATACGACTCCGTTCAAAATTATTTATCCCAATAAACATGGGTCCAATTTGTCTGAAATTTTCAGAAAATACTTCTGAAATATTATACTTTGAGAAAATGCAAAAAAAATTAATTTTTTCAGAATTCTAACTGGGTCTACCCCATTAAGTACGTTATACTGATGTTGTGATACATCAAAATACTTGAAACAATGCCTTTTTCATCATATTAAAATTTCATAAAAATCGAGTCGATGTTCATTTTGTAAACAATTATTTTTATTTCGTTCAACAAGTTGTTTTGTTTACAAATCAGCAAATAGTAACCATACGGGTATTACTCCCCGATTTCTGACGATTTGTCATGCTTACTATAGTATCCCTGAAAGAGCTTTAAAGAGTGACAGATTTATGCAGGCTCTTGCAACCAGAGTGAGAGGTAAACATCCTATCTTCACTGTACTGATAATTTTTGTGGGACGGAGTAAAGCTGTTACCCGCGACTTCGTTCGCGTGCAATTAGTCCTTTTGTTTTTCGTATGATGAGAAAATCATCTAATAATTTGGTAGGTTCATATAAGCATGTAGGCATCTGGCTGGCTGTAAGGTAGTGTACAACAAAAAACTAAAAATAATATTGAAAAATAAATATTTCATAATGAACTGTTTTATAAAAAGATAAGTTTAAATACATTAGTTTAAAAGAGTTATTATCTGAATTAATTAATTAATATTTACATAAATTTTTTTATCAAAAATAAAAACTGACTTTCAAATGTACAGCGTCAAATGAAATTTGAATTTAAAAATGATACACTTTTTTCACATGTAAAAGAATTAAACAAAATTTTAATTCAATATTAAGTTCTTCAAATGCTCTTAACTCTTCCCAAAACATTTTCATTTTGTAGAGGTACAGTACATGCCACCCATATTCGTACAACAGTATTTACGCAAAAAGTAAAGAAAAACATCAACATAGGAACGAAATAATATATTGTTTTTAACGGTAGGAATTAAATTAAACTTAAAAGAATTCATTATAAATAAGATAACATTAATTAAAAACGTGGAGATAATTAAAAATTTAACAAAAAACTGCAAATATCGCAATACTTCATCAGACACTCGTATTCGTACTTCTTCATAATAGTTATAATAACGCAATACGAATATTTAGTAGGGAATCCTTTTCACCTTATGACTTCATGTAATCTGCTCGGCATGGATTCAACCAACTTTCTAGTTACCTCTGGTGGTATAGTTTCCCATTCTGACTTCAAATCATTAATATTACATATTTTGTGCTTAACTACTTGTCGCTTAAGTCGGGCCCATAAATCCTCGATGGGATTAATGTCTGGTGATTGTGGGGGTGTTTCAATGACTTTGGGACAATTGTACAATAACCACAGACGGGAATTAAGGGCCTTATGTTTTGGGTCATTGTCTTGGTAGAAAACGAAGTTTTCCTGTAATCCCAAATTTTGAGCACTGGTGTGCAAATTATCTTTCAAAAGGCTAATGTATTTCTTTGCGTTCATTATCCCATCAATAAATACAAGATCACCCACGCCAGCAGCAGAAAAACACCACCACACCATTCAGTAACCCACCACCAAATTTAACTGTTGGTAACAGATTTTTACTTATGTCACGTAAACTCTTACCACTTTTATGCAGGTCCACAATTAATTTTCGCATCTCAATAGATGTCTCTTTTCTCTTTCTACCCATGACGACAAATAGGATGCTTAAACCGTAAAGAAAATTCACTTTCAAAGATGATTTATACGCTGTTCCGCTGACCGCGTAAATTTAAAATAATTCGTGTGTTTTCAGACCCACCAATAGGGTGCGCCCTATTGGGCCGTCGTGGGTCGGTGGTTAGTGCGTTGGACTGCTGACCGAGCGTCGTGGGTTCAAGCCCCAGCCAGGAAAACACCAAACATTTTTCGCGGCACCACCTCTCGTCGGGGTATGACAAGCCTCCGGGAGTATAATCTGTCATGAAAAAGCTTCTCACCTCGCCGTTCGGAGTCGGCAATAAATTGTAGGTCCCTTTCATTCGTGCAAACAATACAACACGCACAACATGAATGGTTGCGAGAAGCTAGGCCTTGGCTTATTCCGAGCTGTCGCGCCAGCTATTTATTTATTTTAATAGGGTGCGCCACTCACTAAAAGATTGTGTATATAAACACTCGTCGCCACTACAGTTTCCTCTTTCTCTTTCTTTTCATCTGAAATGTCTGTCAAGCGTATAACCTCCAAAATAAAATACTTGTGAAATTAAATCGTGGATTAAAATAAAACGTAATTGTAAAAAGTGAAACGGGATTTTATATACACGCACCTAAATGCTTTAAAAGAACTCCCAATTACAAGGAAAACTAACAGTACCTTAAATACATTGACAGTTTTCTCCCTCTGTACGAATACGAATGCGTAATGCGATTCTGGGAAATGTTTTGTTTTATTACGCTATTAATTCTTAGAATACTGTGAATGAATTGCTGCTTTTCTTTATGAAGGCTTTTGGAATTATGAATTAAGAAGAAACAAATTTGAGAAAGCGGAAGCATAATATTTTTAACTTTATTAACATAACACCGTATGTACGAATATGATTGTCAGATACTGTATTTTGGAATACAAAATAGACCAAAGGTGCTCTATCGGATTAAGATTCCGTGATTGCGGCGGCCATTCTAGTTTCGCGAATGACTGCGAGTTGAAAAACTATTCGCTAAGCGGGATGTGTGCTTAGGATCGTTATCTTGCTGAAAGGTAAACGACCCTTTTCTGCAGAAAAAATGGATTTAGGGACGCCTCCTCCGTACTGAGTTGCGACACTTCCTGTTTCAGAATGCTGTTTTATTATGAAGGTGGCTCCTTTAATAGAAATTTTAAATCCGGAATCTGTTTTAAAGTTTTCCCACTTTTCCGTTCCTCAGCTATTAATTCACGAACTTCTTCTGATTTTCGCATGGTAATGTCTTTTAAATTAGGCAACCGTCAAAACATCTTAATAAAATTTTAGTAAAAAAATATGTAAATCTCATTAAATACAAAGTAGACGGAAATGTCTTCTAAAAACTATGTATCTTTCCACAAACAATCACGCTAGTTTCAAAGTACAGATGTAGCTACCAAATTTCAAGTTTCATTTGACCCGAATCAACTCAAAAAACGCACAGAATAAAAATAAGGGTGAAAACAAAATAAATTTTTCTTCGGAAATGAATGTGGATTATAAGCCAAGCGCTTTTCGCTGATGACTTACTTCGAACTGAACTTCAGCGAACGCTTGATAGCTTCCTAGTCGTCTGTGCTGAAGCTAGATAAACGTAAACAAATCAGAAGTAATCGTAATGCCTCAAATGCGTGTTTAATGCACTCTGCATGTTAGTAGGGTCCTATAGAAACTGGTTCAGAAGTTTAAGTATTTCGAGGTCATATTCACGAGTGATAGAACGAGCAGTACTGAGTTATCCTGTGGGATTGGTCAGGCTGGAACAATTTTGTGTGTTTGATCCGACACTCACCTATTGTCATGAGATTTGGGTAATGACCAAAAAAATAAGCTGCCGAAATGAATTTGCTTCCAGGTATTCGTTCGTTCTATCGAGTTAAGGACATCAGAATATACAAGGAACTCAATGTCGAGCAAATACCTTTTCGAACGGAACGATCCATACTTCAATAGTTTAGACACGTTAAACGCAAACCCCAACTTGAGTTACAAGACGTGCCATGGAATCCGTATCATGAGGTTGACGTCCCCTGTGTAGGCTCAGGACCATATGATGTTTTACGGTGTTGTATTTTTATTAATTAAAGTAAAGCTATAATAAAGCGAAGCATTCAGGACTCTGAACATTTCAATTTCAATTTAGTAGATGCTAACATATTAAGAGTAAATTTTTTAAAACTAAGAAGCTTCAACGATAACAGTAATAACAATAATAAAAATTATAAAAACAAGAAATTAACAATAACATTTAAAAATTGGACTGTTTTAAAAAGTAACAATAAAATAAGAAAAAAAAACAAGCAACAGATGAAAAGTGCATGAAATTTAAAAAAAGAGAGTGAAACGATAGGCTTGTGCAGACAAATGTAGCAAAAGACAGCAGGATAGGTTTTTATTAGTGAGAGTAGTGACTAACATTCCAAAAAATAGTAATAAAATAACTTAACCCGTACGAAGTCGGGGCGAGCCGCTAGTTATAAAATAAATGTGTGTCTCTTATTTTCCCGTATTTCGAACGAAAAATATTAAAAAGTACAGCAATAATCCTTTTCCATCAATTATTTATTGCAAGATCTTAACTCAACACAGTTCTGTAAACAACATTTTTGGTCTTCCCTTCTTTTGCAAGATTTTGTGGGTAGGATACACGTGAGCACGCCACGTAGAGTTGACCAGGAAAAAAACACGGATTTTCTAAATGCACACCGGCTACTTTTAGTGTTTGTCCTTGTTCTTTATTTATGGTCATTGCAAAAGCAATTTTTAACGGGAATTGCTATCTTTTAAATTGAAATGGTAGATCCGTCGATATAATTGGGAACCGTGGGATCAAAACTCCTTTTATTTTAGCTGTGCCAGTAATTATAATAGCCCTTACAATATTTTGCCCCAAATGTGTAACTTGTAAGCGTGTGCCGTTACACAATCTTGGTGCATCCAGATTTCGGATTGTGAGAAGGCACTCCTGACAATTCCAAAGGATTAAGAAACTCTATAGAGAATGACGTGACTTGTTCTGTATCCATAACATTATTCACAAACAGATATTCTACTATGTCCCCTTCTACTTGATGTGACATAATTTTTTCATTTATCTGTCTTACAATTTCATTAGTTGAGGCTAAAATACATCTTTCACACAACCCATTCTTTATTTCCCATATAAGCTTGTAGTTCAGGATAAACTTTGTTCACCATTTTCTCTGTACTGTAAGCAATATTACAGAATTCACAATTTAGTGTAATCATAACGTTATCATCTGTAGCAATACGATCTTCGCCGATTTTCAGAAGAGCATATTAGCCTGATTTTGTGTCGTCGTGCAGTTGTACTCTTATATTTGTTGTTAAGTTAAATTTAACATGCTGCCATAAAGTTGTTGCCTTTAAACATGCATTTATATCATTTGCCGGTGTACCTTTGGTAATTACGGGCAGTATCTGTCTAAAATCGCCAGCCAATAATACAACTCCTACAATATTTTGGTTGCTTTTAATGTCTTTCATTGTCCGATTTAATGCTTCAATTGCTCTTTTGTGAGATATTATACATGTAAAGGTGACGAATAAATCTGGACAACCGTACGCGCGACTATAGGCGAATGCATCTTGAGTATACTCATGCAGGTATCATGGAATATTCACAAATGAAGAGGGTAGAATCACCATTTTGCGTATTAGGATTTAAATTTACGTAATTTGTTACAGCATCTTGAAGATGAATATAATTCTCCACTCTTAACTTAGCTTGATTTAATGATATACATACAGCTGTTGTCAACTAATTAGAAACGCCCGTGTGATTATAGTTTTTTTCATTTAATTCAACCATTTCTAAAAGTATCATTGGATAAGTATTTTATAAATTAAAGTATTTACATACATATATTCACATCTAATTTTACTTCAGGTTTAACAGGTGATTTATTGAAAAAGCAATGAAACAAGTTGGGACACCTAATTAGAAACGGTGGAAAAAATGTTATTTAATATAGGATAAGTACGTTTTTGAGCTTTGTTACCATTAGTATTTGGTAGCAAAACCTTTTTGCTTCAGTACTGCTTGACATCGCTTTGGCACAGAGCTAATTAAGCTTTGGCATCTTTCGACTGGAATAGCCTTCAATGCAGCCTTTACCTTTCTTAACATCGCCCCAAAAATGCTCGATTGGATTAAAATCTGCGCTAGACGATGGCCAATCAAGAACTGCCATTGAATTGTCTTCAAAAAACTTTTTTGTAAGTTTTGCGGTATGTTTGGGATAATTACATACACATACTTTTCCTTAGTTAGTGTGCCGTTAATTTTATGAATTGGTCCGACTCCTCTCCAGGAAAAGCATCCCCATACGTTTATTGATCCTCCGCCGTGCTTTATAACCGGCGAGACGTATCTGGGATCAATAGCAGTATTTTTTGGGCGCCGTACATACTTTCTACCATCCGAACCTATACGATTGATCTTAGTTTCGTCGGTCCAAAGTATGTACTTCCAGTTTTGCATGGTCATTAGCATTAGCTTTGGCCCTTTTCTTTTGCTTTTTTGTTACCAAAGGCTTCTTGCGAGAAATTCGTCCGTGAAGTCCAGCTTCAACCAAACGACGTGCTATAGTTCGTTGGATATTACCTCATTGGTTCCTGCACAAACTTCCCACAGAATACCAGCAGCACTTTTCCTTGGGTCTGCTTTTGCCAGTCGAACGATCTTACGGTCCATATGTGCAGACGTTTTTCGTGGCCGTTTTTTGCGTGGGATATTCTCAATGGTCGTATGTTTCCGAAAATGGTCTAGCGCAGTAAAAACCATCTTCTTTAAGCATTCCAATTGCAATCCTATATTGCGATATGAAAGACCTGCTGAATGCAGTTCAACAATAGCCTTTCGCACGGCTGGGGTACAACTTTTAGCTATACCCATACTTAGAGTAACTATTTAAAAAAAAAATCAAGTAATCGAGACTGTTGAAATCCCTTAAAATACGAACTGAAGATTTATTAAATTTTTACAAAAATTATTCACGTTTCTAATTAGCTGTCCACCCTAGCTGACCACTAATAGCAACTGTGCACTAATTTCAATGGAAGAATTGCAACTATATTACTGCTACAATATATTATGTAAAACAATGACATAGGAGAAAAGAACGAGAGAGAAAAATTTACTGTTATAATGGCAGAAGTTGTTGAATAAAGAGCACGAGCAGCAAATACAGTAGCGTTTCTAATTAGTTGACAACAGCTGTATATCGCAGTCATTCCCTTTCAACCTTAACATACATATCGACATACAACTGATTGGCCAGTTGCTTGCAATCCGACTGGAGTGAGCATTATTTATAGAGTAACGTTTGCTTAAGTAAGTTTTTTGAGTTCCTCGTAAAATTACTCGAAAAAGTGTGTTTATCGAAAAATGGGCGTGGCAGTGGGAGGATTTTGAAAATGTTTAGTCTATATCCATTCATAAGTTACCTCCGTACTAAATTTCATGAAATGATTTTTTCATTGGTTTAGCCGTGAAAACGTAGCAGACAGAGACACTTTCGCATTTATAATATTAGTAAGTAAAGTATTATAGTAGATAGCAGTGAAAAGAATCCACCTGCCACCAATTTGGGGGCCATCTTTGATTCTTCAAAATCGCTCAAATTTCGTTGAAATTGAAAATCCTTACACATCTCGAGCTAGTTAGTACTAGTTCGATTCTTTAGTGGAAATTTTCGTCCACCATTTTGTTTCCGAAATGTTGGATTTCCTCAAAATCAGAATAAAATAAGAAGCAACGACATATTAAATCCACCTAGATACCTCTTTCGGCTCTTACCGGAAGGTTCTTTCGTTTTGTTTATGTTAAACTATTTTTAATTCAGTTTTATCTCTTTGTTTTACCTAGGTTTACGTGTACATGATGAAGATTTCATTTACGTTGACATGAATGAGAATCTGTACTGCATGTTGCGTATTCTGCATCGGCAAAAAAAATGTTTACATGTCTACCACTTCAATGCAATTTGACCTACCCGACGAAATATTTAGCTCCGATCAGGTCGTTCGCAAATTGTCAGTCATTGCCAACTCGTTTAAGCTCCAGGTTTTTCGAAGCATGAATTAATCTACTTGACATTTGATGTTTCTGTATGTACTATCAAATAAATCAAACGACCGTTAGGTATGGAGATTTCTAGAACATAAATTATGCATTATATGACGTATTTCCCACCCAATAGAATTCTCCCGAAAACCTGGGAGCACCATCTGCTCCGTTGCCAGGAAACTGGCAAACAATAAGTGAAACCGTCTCAGTCTCAGGTTTAATTGTCTCTTATCGAAACAAATCTAGCCCAAGCTGGGTTTAAAAAAGTCGGAGAGACTTTTGGCCACTAACCGGAAAAACTTAGATTCACTAATGGTGAACTATGGGACGTGATTTTTTGTGACTGTAGCCGGACAAGGGGTATCTCTCTATAATAGAATAAGGCAAGGGAAGAGAGGAATAGTTGGAAGTACTTGATGAAACGGCGTTTTCATGACACAGGAACAAGACGAAGGGATAAGGAATGGAAAGGGATATCTAGATTTAAGAACAACTTAGGTTAGTCTTAAATAAAAAGGGTCTAGGCTGGGAATTTTGCTTAAAGTCCATGTTTGTAAAGGATAAGATTATGTGAGGTAGGTGTAGTTCAGCTTCGTAAAAGCACTGGTTTTTGAGTTGTGGTTTTTCTTGCTTGCCTTCTTATCCTTGTCTGATGATTGCCTGATTTAACCGTTCCAGACTTCTTTTTGCTGGGTTTTTTGAAGTCACGAGTCTATGTCAACAAGCCTCAGACTCTTGAAGCCCTCAAAGAGAATACCCGTTAAGAATGCGAGGACCTATCGCCGGATGTTCTGGCAAGAGTGATTGAAAATGCCATAAATCGCGCCCGAATGGTCGTCAATTCTGACGGCGGCCACTTAGCCGATATAATTTTCTCAACTTAATGGAAAAAAATTTAAGATATCAAATAAACATAATCCAAAAGCAGAACCAAAGTTTTTCATTCATAAGAAAATTACAGCCAAAGAACATCGGGTGACAACTTCTGTGCCACCTTTTAGTAACAATTTATGTTGGTTGCGTAACATTTTTCGCGTAAATGGAAGGACTTACAACTTTTTTTTTTTTTTTTACGCTGGGAGGTGGTAATCTTCAAAAGACGAAACTGAGCCCGTACTTAGTAACAGTGTGGGATTTTTACCCACTAACCCCTTCTCCCCTCTTCCCCTTATCCCTGCGGTACGGCCATCTTGGCATTTCAACACAGGTGGGGGAGAAGCCAGCCTTTCCAATTATTGCACCTAGTCGTTAGACTAATCAGCAATTTGTCTTTCGTATACATAAATATGTATTCAATGGATTGTGTTAATTATGTTAATCGCCTGTGGACGGTTAACTATTGTTTTATTTATTTAATTACTTTATTTTTATTTTTTATTTTTTTTGGTTAACTAGCTAGTTCGAAAGGTTTTACTCTTCTTAATCTTCTAGTCAGATTGTCAGTATTTAATAATTCTGTCATTTCTACGTTAACTTGGCTGAAAAGCCTAAGTCTATGTCTATTGGCTACTTTCTTTACTTCCTCTTCAATCATTTCAACTTTAAGGTCTCTATGTAGATCAGCGTTTCTTATGTACCAAGGTGCATTTACTATGTTACGTAGTACTTTACTTTGGAATTTTTGTATTATTTGTAAATTTGTTTTGCATGTGCATGCCCACAACTGAAGCCCGTAGGTCCATACTGGTTTTAGTATTTGCTTATAAAGCAGTAATTTATTGTAGTTGGACAGACAAGAGTATTTCCCGATTAGCCAATACATTTTATTGTAGCGCATATTTAGTTCTTCTCTTTTTTTCTTCACATGCGTTTTCCAGCGCAGTTTTGCATCTAGGGTCATCCCTAGATATTTGGCTGTGTTTGCATATTCTACTTCATTACCATTTATGAACACTGGGATATGCTGAACATTTTTATTCGTAAAGTTGATATGAACAGACTTTAGGTCATTTAGTTTAATTTGCCACTTTTTGGTCCATTTCGATATATTATTTACAGCCTTCTGCAGCTTTTTTGTCGCTTCTTCAACATTTTCGCCAACAGCAAGGATAGCAGTATCATCTGCAAATGTTGCCACGGTTGTTTCATCACTATCTGGCAGATCGCTAGTAAACAGAAGGTATAAAAGAGGCCCTAGCACACTACCTTGTGGTACTCCAGCTTCTATTTCCCTCAACGTGGAGTATTCATTTTCTTGTTTAATTCTAAAATATCGCTGTGATATATAAGATTCTAAAATTTCTGCGTATTGCTTAGGAAGATGTTTTTGCAATTTATGGATCAGTCCCTTGTGCCATACTTTATCGAAAGCTTGTGCTATATCGAGAAATATAGCAGAGCATATCTTTTTTTCTTCAAATGCTTTTTCGATTTTATCAGTTATTCTATGCACTTGATCAATCGTGGAGTGATTATTTCTAAATCCGAATCCGAATCCGAACTTACTGCCGACTCCGAACGGCGAATTGAGCAGCTTTTTTATGACAAATTATATTCTCGGAGGTAATTGGTGTTCCTTAGCTCGGACCTACGTAGGTCGCAGTCCAACGTCCTAACCACTGAGCGACCATCTAAATTCGAATCTGGAAGTCAAATAAAAAAAACTCCTTATTTATTATACATTTGCAGATTTTTTTTTTTATTGAATATTCTGAGTTTAAAATATTTTTTTTTGGTACACTACAGTCTAAATTAATATATTTACATCCTCGTAATACAATATTTTAGTTTATCAAATATTTAACAAAAATCAGTACAAATTGAAATAAGTATGACATGTATTACACATAGGCGAAGGTTAAATTGTACACATAAGTAATTTTAGGGTTTTATGATATAAATAAACAGTGAGTATACAGTAATGCTTTATTATTCGATGTTTATATACATTTAAGAGAATCCGGCTTTTGATTATCTGAGAACAAGCTTTTTTGTAATATTTTCTACGTCTTGATACATCTTGATTTCGTAGTGCCTTTAGAAGATCATGTGGTCAATGACTAGGCGACTAGCTATATCTAGGAATAAAAATTAAAAAGTGAAACCAATCTGATTTGTTTGCGGAAGTATTGCCTTATTACCTTTTGTTTGACATGACTTTCGGTCACGGGTTGATAGAGAAGAGTTGATTTGCTGTTAGATACTTGATGTGGATATGGAGCGCGAAACTTGAATACAAGTTGATTTTGAATATCTTTATTAGCGCTTCTGCATTGAATTTGTAAGTTGTTTCCAGACAGTAAGCTTGAATTTGTTTGGTTGCCTCCATCATCCCCCTCCAGTTGTCAATACTATAATTTGTTACTATTTATTAATACATGACAAAAGATCATTACTAGAAGTCTATATAAAACTGTTTCGTAAAAGGTCTTGAAAATAATGTAAATAATAAATAATCCATGCAAACACGAGCAAGATTCCATTTTTTTCGATTCGTGGCAATTTAAAAAAAATATAGCATCTTATGAATAGTAGGCCGCTTGCACTTACAACTAGCCTATTGAAAGACTGCTTACACAAGATGGGTGTAAAAGCAGCAGGGCCAGCCCTGAGCGCGACGAAAACGAAGAAAATTGTGGATACACTCTTCCCGACAGATCCGGTTAAAGAGCAGAATTTCAACTCCGAGCAAGAAGAAGAAACCTTACTATTCGATAAAGAACAACTGACGCTCGCTGCAAGCTATATGAAAAATAATAAATCGATCGAACCAGATGGGATATTAGCAGAAAATCTTGAAAATACCAACCAAGACCCTTATCTGTGCTAGACAAAGCAGGAAGACTCCTATAGAGGATGCCCAAGCGAGGAATTTCAGCAACAATGTCGTTGCAGTAATGCCCTTGAGTGAGGAAAATTTGAACCGAGTGGGTTCCTACATTAAGGAAGTGTTGAAGATAAATAAGATTAGAGCCCATCCAAGGTACCAAAAGTAGCGCCACCCTGAAGTAATGCAAGAAGCAGTTTCGGGGTTGGTTTGCCTGAAGATGGAGATGGTTTAGTCGGTTAGATTCCGAAACAGTGAGGGAACATGGTCACCCCTGATGCTGCGAAAAAAATCGAAAGACTGCCTATCACGTCAGGAGTTCGGACAAGTCGTGACCTCCAGCCACAAGCCGCTCAAAAGAGCGGCTGAGTCGCAAACAGATCCAGATAAATAAATAAATAGCTGGCGGGAAAGCTCGGGATGAGCTAAGGCCTAGCTCCTCGCAACCATTTATGCTGTGCATGTTACATTATTCGTACGAATGGAAGGGATCTATAATTAATTGCTGACTTCGAAACAGCGAAGTGAGAAGCTTTTTTTATGACAAATTATACTCTTGGAGGTTTGACGTTTCTCGGCGAGAGGTGGTGCCGCGAAAAATGTTTGGTGGACATGGCTGGGGATTTAACCTAAGTAGCCCGCACAGCAATCCAACGCATTAACCACTGAGGCCCGGCGACAACTTAACGGAACTAGATGGAGTCACAAAATAGGAAGAGATTTGCCTGAAGATATATTGAGCCTCAATCGACAACAAGAGCACCCATATACCTAACCTAAGGTTCAATTTGGCCTGGGGTTGACTGGTTGGTTGGTTGTGTGGGCGTTTTAAAGACTTACTTAGACCTTAAGCGGGTCCATTGTGCCTATAAAAAGTATACTCATGGGAGTATTAGAAATCTCAGGAGTTTCCTAGAATCAGCGATCTGAAGGTCCTCCAGCCCATGGAAGAAGCTACTACCAAGAGAACGCAATCTTCTGGTAGCCAGTGTGGGACATTATATTTCCTCTTCGTCCCTGCAGCTTCTAAAGTAGTCATTGTAGGGTAATCCAAGACGCTCCACACGGATTCCTATTCCTAAAAGGAGACCGGAGACGATTCGTTTTTCCCTTCGACTAAGTTGTACGAGATTTTTGGGATTCTTCTTATCGAAGGCTAGCCAAAGTGATCTGGTTATTCCACATGTGTCCATGTGACACAATCTCGTATTAGCCCTGATCATGGTTTCATCATCTTTTTTCCCGGAGAGAGTGCTAATGGGTGTCCTTGCAACCGTGGCTTCGGGTTAAACACTAGGCCAAGAGATCTAACAGGTCGCAGTGCATCTGGACCATCTGGAAACCGTACAGGTTTCGACCACTTCCAATAAACGACAGAAGTAATTTCTCGTTCTCAAAGAAGCTTCCGTGCATGTTTCGCTTGAACTGAAGAAAAATAGCATGAAGAAAAGAAGATAAAGAGGACGCGAGTTTAGTGTATAAAAACGCCAAACTATTATTGAGTTCTGGGTCAGTTTTATCTACGATTCCCACCTTCCGATGCAAAATGATGGGCTATTTTGAAAGTAGAGCACTGCTGTACGACGCCATTTTTTTTCCAATTTCCATTGAACCCCTTTATAAATATATGATTCAATTCAGAAGCAAAAGTTATTCCTGCGTTTCCTTATTTGTGACAAAAGAGCTATTGAACAAAGATAGTGAATGATCGATTGTTGTAAAAATAAGTTTCCATTCGAAGTTGTGGGCTTTATTTTTGTAGTTGGGTGTAATTTTATACATTTTTGTAACGAACTATTATCAAAAAAAGTTTTCAGAAAAAAAAAAAAAACTAGGATAAAGGTAACTCGTTTTTTTTTTGTTCAACAAATTAATTTCTTGAGTTGTTACTTTTAAAGGGAAAAAGTTTGTTCGCCTGCTTAATTATCCTTTAAAATGGGAAAATTTAAGCAACTCTCGCTAGACGAACGAAAGGTTATAATTGAATTGCACAAAAAAGGCGAATCCAACAGATGCATTGCTACTATTTTTAAGAAATCGCATACTACCATTGGAAAAGTTATACGAGGTTTTAAAAATCAAGGACGGGTTGAACCCATAAAACGGGCCGGTAGGCCAAGAGTGACATCCGAAAGGATCGATAGATCAAAGCCATCTCATCTCAGACAATAAGCCATTGTTGTCAGTTCCCAAACTTCGAGCACAACTACTTGATGAAGGTCGCGATGCTCCATCCACACATACAATACGCAGAAGACTTCATGAAATTAGCAAGCGTGGATGCGTTGCTCGAAAAATTCCTTACGTTAGCAAGGCTATTGAAAGCAATGGAAACATACTTTTGCAACGTTGAGTTCTTATTTTACTTTACTTACCCTAAGAAAAAATTAAGAATTAATGTATTTGGTTTTAAATGTTAGTGTATTTAAAAACTGATTTAATGTAGCTTTACATTCATATAAATCAATTTTTTAAGTTTATTGTTACTGAAAAGATTTTTAATGGTAAATTAATTTAGACGCGGTGGAAACTTATTTTTGCGATATGCTGTACATGTACTAAAGTAGTGAAAATTCACTATAAAATAGGTGAAAATATCGCGAAAACGTACTGCTTTTGGTGATCATCAAACGCCGTCTCGCACAGCTATAGTGAATTTAATCAATAAATTTTAACGTCTCGGACAGGTTCCAGACGATCACAAGAATTGGGCCTATCCACGAATACTTTGCACCGCATTTTGGACAAAGATCTTGGCCTACATGCTTATAAGGTCCAGTTGACACAATAATTGAAGCCAGCAGAGCACGCACAACGCCGTACAACGACATCATGACTTTTTACGCAAAATTATTCAAAGTGGTGAGGCTCATTTTCATTAATCACAAAACTGTTAAGTTCTGACACTCCGAGAACCCAAGAGCGACAGTTTGGTACAGTTTTTGGGCTGGCGGTGCCACTAGGCCATATTTTTTCGGAAATGATGCTCTTGCCACTGTTCCAGTGAATGGATTGGGTTAGCGAACGATGTTGACTGACTTTTTTTTGGCCTAAAATTGATACTATGGACATGGATGACTTTTATTTTCAGCAGGTCGGCCGGCGCCACACACAGTTGGTGAAACAATAGCTCTATTGCGTAAAAAATTTCATCAATAAAATGACCATTTGAAGGCAAAGCAGAGGTAGAAGTTTGGCAAATTGCAATTGTATTGCATTACTAACTGCAGAGTTTGGACTTTAGATTAAAATAAAAATATCACGACCTTACACAAAATGTCGCGTTTTCTATTGATCTAAAATGACAACTCTTGTTGGATGACCCTATACAAAGTCGTAAGGGAAAACCTATCTAACATACATGTGCATATGTATATGGTATTACAAGTGGAAAGATTAGCTAGTCACAATTCTTGCTAACTAGAGCTTATTGGCTTATTGGTTGAGTGTAAGGTTTACCTAAGATTTTAGCGCCGTTTTAATTTGTTTCCAATTTCGATTTTATATGTATGAACTTTTGGAAGAGCTCGTAAAAACATATGTATGCCACTTAATGTAAATCTAAGACACAATTATAACCATACCATATTCAAGTTATTCACTCACCTCTAAATGACTTTTTGCATGCAAAGACCACTCATCTCGGGTGGAAAACATTCGACCACACAGTTCACATGTCCAAGATAGTTGCTGCTGATGATGGTGCGGAATAATGATTCCTGCTATAGCAGTGCTCGTCTGAGGATGCTGACTTGTTTGTATCACAATATTAGTAGAGGATTGCTGTATAGATTCAATTATATTCTTATTATCTTCGCCTTCTGGTTCTTTTTTCTTGATTATGCTATTTAGCCGTTTCCCCAGAGGAGCAATATTGGTAGGTGTTACGTGCTTAAATTTGTTCATATGTATTACAAGTTTATCCCTTCGAGCAAATGCCTTATTACAAACCTTCAAAAATTTACTTTAAAAGGTATAATGTTAAGTGTCTTAAAATTGTGTACCTCACAAATGTACGGCTTTTCTCCAGTGTGAATACGCATGTGTATTGTTAGTTTGTCTTTTCTTGCAAGCCCCTTACCACAAATTGTACACTCGAAAGCCTTGTTTGTACCTAAAACAAAATAGTTGTTTAATTACCAAGCAATCATTAGGAATTACAAGTTTACTCTTTGATGGATTTGTTTTCCGAATTCCAGACGAGGCTTGCTGAACTTGCTGTAGTGCTTTAAGTCGACTTGCAGGGTGCATTGATCCTCCTTCAACATATGGTTCCGTGAAAGGTATAAGGTTTGGTCTGGGTACATTGTAAGGAATGTCGGGAGACCAACTACCCAGACTTTGAAGTACTCGTACACCACCTTCAAAGCCCATGCCTACATCGTCCGGAACTGTAAATGTGCTATCTCCACCGCCAGAACTGGATGAACTTATTTGAGGCACTTTAATGGTATTTGAGTAGTGTTGCTGTTGTTGTTGCTGCTGTTGGCTGACAGCGTTTACATTTGTTGGTGAATTTTGGTTCTGACTATTCTGTTGTTGATTATTATTTTGATTTGAAGAGTTTGCGTTATGTTGGGTGTCGTTTCTCTGATTATGCTGTTTGAAATGAATTGCTGCTTGTGCCATATGTTGTTGAACTGCCATATGAGCTTCTAAATATGCGTTTTTTTGAGCAACCGTCATTTTATCCATGTTAATTGTTCCCGCCTGAAAATGAAGAAAAGTTGTTAGACCATTTTCATTTTTGGTTTCGTCGACCAATTGGAATTTTGGTTCATTCACATTTTACAAACATACAACCTTGTAATTGTCTAATGTTACGGCTATGTTAAGTCTGCCGGAGGCGTACGAATATAAATTAGCAATCCTATAAAAAAAATTTAGATTCGCGAGGAATTAGGCAAAACTCTCGAAACCATGTCTTAATTAGGCATTACAGTCCATACAGTTCGAAAGTATAAGTAACAAGTATTTTTCGCTTGAGTTACGGGTTAAAAAAGCTTGTATAGCCTTATATGACTGCAGCAGAACCTTTGCCAAGGAGTGAAGAATCCAGTTAAAAATGTACACAGACATTATACGACCAATTCTCACCCACTGGTCTCAAGACGGGTAGCTAGCTTTAACGAAGGGATACAATTTCAAATTTTTTTAAAAAGTGCTTTGGACAGCAAATGTAGGCGCGATTACCGTCTTCTATACATATTACCCACCTACTTTCATATAAATTTCGCTGTGCAGCATAATCAGATACTAGATACTGAACAGTCAAACAACTCTCAATTTAAATTTCATCTAGCAAGTTACTGCAGGCTTTCTCTTCAGTCCAGAGTTGAAAGGGAGGAAGTAAAGGGTTTTTTAATAGGGACGCTACAAAAGTAGAGCGACAGGGACAGCAAACGACGCCATATTTTTCTTGCGGTTTTTTGACATTTCTCTTCAGTAAGGTTTGCCATTTCCTGATGGAAAGATATACGAGTCAACAACGAGTCGAAATTATTAAAATTTACTACCGAAATTCGGAGTCAGTGGCCTCAACGTTAAGAGCGCTACGTCCAATTTATGGTCGTCATAATCGTCCTAGCAGATCAACAATTGAGCGTCTAGTGGAAAAATTTGAATCCACAGGCACAGTACAAAATGTTCCCGTGCCAGTGAGACAAAGAAGTGCCCGTAGTGTCGAGCATATTGCTGCCGCTGAGGCTTCAGTTGCAGAAAGCCCAAATGTGTCTGTCACACTTCGTTCTCAAGCGTTAGGCATCTCTGTGACGTCGTTGTGGCGAATTTTGCGAAAAGATCTTGGCCTACATCCTTACAAGATTAAATTGACGCAAGAACTGAAGCCGCTTGACCACCAGAAGCGTCGTATGTTCGTGAATTGGGCTGAGCAACAACTTGAAAATGATTCGGATTTTCATCGAAAAATCATCTTCAGCGATGAGGCTCATTTCTGGCTGGATGGCTTCGTCAATAAACAAAATATGCGGTATTGGTCAGGCAGCAATCCACACGTACTCCATGAGTCATCATTGCATCCCGAAAAAATTACGGTTTGGTGTGGTTTATGGGCCGGCGGCGTCATTGGGCCGTACTTCTTCCGTGATGATCAAGACCGGCACGTTACTGTGAATGGGGATCGCTACCGTTCAATGATAACCGAATATTTTTGGCCCCAATTGGATGATATGGACTTGGAGGACATGTGGTTCCAACAGGACGGCGCCACAAGCCACACAGCGAATGTCACAATCAATTTATTGGAAACCAAGTTTGGAGAACGTGTTATCTCACGAAATGGTCCAGTCGCTTGGCCGCCTCGGTCTTGCGATTTGACGCCGTTAGACTATTTCCTGTGGGGCTACGTCAAGTCTATGGTCTATGCCAACAAGCCAGCGACGATTGATGAACTTCGTACGAATATCGAACGTGAAATTGCAGCAGTATCGGCCGATTTATGCTTGAAAACCGTCGAAAATTGGGTTCAGCGTCTGGACTTCTGCAAGCGTGCCCGTGGTGGCCATGCAAAAGAAATCGAGTTCCATACATAATGGCATCGAACGTACTTTCACAGGAATAAAGAATTTCATTGATATCCAAAACCGTTTTTGTTTTATTTAAAAAAACTTTTGTAGGGCTATTATTGAAAAACCCTGTACTAGATAGCTATGACACCACTATCTATATTGACCGGCAAAAAATAGACTTGCAGAGTCGGCGCGGGTGTTTTCTAGGAAACCCCATACTTATTCAAATCCTTTCGCCTCCTATCGAAGCCTACTTAAACTACTACTTAAAAATGATCCAGGAAATCGCGTAGCAGTTTTGCTACGATCGTAGCAAAGTGGCAGCGCTGATGACAACAAGATAGAAACCTTTGTTCACTTGCAAAATGTTTAGCTCTGGCTAGAGCATTAAGCAAACCGTTCTTCGGGAACCTTAAAGGGTGAGAGAATTTAAAAACTTGTGCTCTTCATATACTCCCGCAGATGGATCTTAAGGCCCCTGGTCATACTTACGCTCACCAACATCGTGAAACGGCGCTTAAGCGCTATTTAAGTTCTTAGAACATCCTTTATACATGTATCCTAAATTTCCATACGTTATATAAAATACAAATTTGAACGATTTGCCTAGAATAACAATTTTTATTTTGTGTGTACATATATTAAACACTGTGTTACCTACACTGTATTTACAGCTTAAAGCGATAATGTATTAAAACATTTTAACCTTCCAAACTTTAACCGGTTCAACTGCACATTATTTACTTTGACAGTATTAATCATATAAATGTAAAGAGCCGAAAAAATGTATTGAAAAAAGTATCTTCTCAATTATGGAGAACTAGTTAACAAAAACGTAAATTAGTATTACAGTTTTACATATAACAAATTTTTAAAGTACAAAAAAAAACATAAAATACGAAATATACCCAATCATTTTTGATGCGGAATTAATTTAATTGCTTTGTTTGCTTATGTGCTTAGTACGTACATACAAACATGTGTGTAGTCTACATCGTAAGTTACCTTACAAGTTTTCAGTTGACGGGGTACTACTATGTTTAAATTTTTATTAACCTTTCTAAGGCGCATAAGTAAAATATAAAAATGTTGTACTTGGTGAGTGACTTGCTGCTTATTTGGTAGGGAACGCAATTGAGGAAAGAACCCCTGTCTTAATCAACTAAAGTTATTCCATAAAGGACCCTTATCATGCCAGTCCTGCTCTATGACACAGAAGCATCCATTTTGTCAAGAGTTGATGAGGCAGTCAGCTAAGACAGGCTTAGTGGTTGAGGCCCAGGTTCACTCTGAACTGTAGCGCCATCTGAGAAAATAAGTAAGGATGAAATTACCCTCGGTTGCTTCAAGAGGAAAGCCCTGCGAATTATCTGTGGTCTCATCTACATATAAAGGGTAATCCAATACGAGGTACTTTGTTAATAGGGATTCTCGGGCGTGTCCATGTGACATTTCTGTTCGGTATTCGTTGGCATTTCAGCATGAACAGACTTCCATCTGAACAACGTTTAAATTGTGGGAATTTATTTCCAAAATCAGTGCTCAGTAAAAAAAGATTTTGATGCGTTTTTTTATCAAGAAATTCTGTTCAACGACGAGGCTCATTTTTGGCTTAACGGATACGCCAACAAATAAGATTTGACGTATTTGGGTTGATGAGCAGCCAAAAGCAACTCAAGAGCTACCAATGCATCCGGAATAATGCACTGTTTGGTGCGGTCTGTGGACAGGCGGTATCATCGGACCGTATTTCTTTAAAAATGCGGAAAAAGGTGCGTAACAATCAGTGGCAAACGCTACAGAACAGTGATCCGTGAATTTTTGTTGCGAAAAGTTCAAGACATTGGTGTAGATGACTTGCGGTTTCAACGGATGGTGCAACGTGCCACACAGAGAGACAATTTTCACGAAAACATCATCTCAAGATATGGACCTGTGAACTGGCCTTCAAGATCATGTGATCTTACTTCGCTGGATTATTTTTTTTGAGGGCGCATATATGAAATTACTTATTCACGTTGATAAATCACAATCGATTGGCTACGAAGCGAACATAACACGCGTTATTAAAGGAATGCCGGTCGATATGCTCGAAAATAGGACCCACAGAATAAACATTGTGAGGGCTAGTTGCTGACAATATTTACATGAGATTATTTTCAAATATTAGTTGTCATAAACCAAACTAACAGCTCAAATACAATTTTCGATTATTTAATTGATTTTTATGAATTTTATTTAAAAAAAACTTCAGAAAGGTCTTATTTGAACAACCTTCATATGTAGACGGTGCCTGGATGTTAAGATACAACAACTGCTGTATGATATTTACAGCAAACAAAGGTAGCTGGGATATGTAAAGTGGTGGCACCCCAATTACCACCTACTCCAGGATAACGGTGCAGTAAGAAAAACCGCAAAAGGTATCTCAATCAACTCACGACTGAACTGACTAGAGAAGCTTGTTGGTTGAAGCCCATTTCCCCCTTACACTGCATCGCCATTTCAAGCAAGTAAGTAAAATAGCTACGCTGAAAAATGGTCTTGATTTTAAAACTGCAAAAAAATAATATTATAGTATGGCTTTACTATCAGAGAGGATACAGATGAATAACTCCGTGTGACAAAGTTTTCTCACCTTTTTGTGTTTATTTTGCGATTAATCTTTATCTTCTACCGCATTATTCATCACTCGATTATACAAATTTCCAAAAATAGAACACGACTCTTATTAAAAAATAGAAACTTTTTATTTTTCATATGAAAGTGGGGTTTGTTGTACGCAAAGTTTATTCTCCCACAACCAGTTGGGCGGGATTCGAAAAATGGACATACATTTGTATGTGTGTATGTATGCTTTAAAGTGGCATCTCGAATACCTAAAACAATCTCGAAATCAAAATAAGATTTTTAGAGGAGGTATACAGCAATAGTAAATACATTGACTCCAACCATCCCGCTTCGAAACATTCGAAAGGCATTCCAATGCCTAAAAAAGAAGGTGGGGCTATCGAAAAGTATTTGGGCAAAATAAAATGTAATACATAGGAAATCGATTTATTCAGTGAACTGAAATACGAAATGTTAACACTCAAATCGAAATGAACTCCAATTCCAAGGCAATAAAAAAAGTGAAAGCATGACTTCGATACACACCAGCACTAATAACACCCATCGACGAAAACGATTATAAATAGTTTATTGAGGGAAAGTTTCAATCAAAGTCAGTCACATTGCTTTGAACCTTAAGTACCGCGGTTTATTTCTGATCCGAGAAATTATCGAGGACAATTTTAGAAAGGAAATACGAGTCTGCACTGTATTATATCATTTCCTACCACACATGACATAACACAAAAAAGCACGTATTAAATTATTCCAAGTTGATTTTCCAAATATCCATTTGCATCTTAATTGTCATCAATGCCTAAGCAGTATTTGCACTGTACATATGTACACATGTAATATGTATTTACGCGTTTTATGTACATATTTCACCACAAACTAATTTTATCTATTTCTAACACAAGGAAGTAAAAAGAAAACCGTTTTGAAGGCCAGCTCGAATGCAACCCTCAACACTTTTATTTTTATTTATTTTTTAATACAATTTTTATTTACCTTTAGTGTAATTTGCAAAATTGAGAACTCATTTTAAGCGAACACAATTTTCTATGTACGAGTATTGTACCATACAAGTACGGCAATAACATAATTCACAAGTTCAATATATATTTATTCCGCAAATATAATATTTTAAAACGTTCGCCAATTGTATAACATTAAATAAAGCGTTTTATTTTAATTAACAAATCAGTTCACATATTTCGCGTATTTGCACAATAAAAAAAAACAACGAACTGCTGCAAACCTTTTGCATTGGATTTTGCACGAACATGCGCCATATATTTAAGTGATGGAACTTCTCCATTGAATTCGAGAAAAACCTTACAAAATTTGCCGTAGAAACCGAGTAAATACAGCAGAGTAGAGAATCAATCCTGGCATATAAAATCCTTTAAAAGCTACCGTATCCTGTCTTTGTCCAAAGAGCTTTTTTTTTCTTTACATTGCAAGTACTAAAGGCGCAATGTAGAAATTTTTTATAATACGTGTGATATAATTAATTTATTTATAAGTTCACAAATATATCGTAGCTCGTCGTAAGAGTTTTATGTTTTTCCAAAAGATGCTGAAACTATTTTTTTTTACAAATTAATTAGAATGCTACAGCTTTTTCGCCGGTCTATGGCACATGCTCATTTCAGAAATACTCGTTAAAAATAAAAACAAGTCAACTGTTCTAAAGCTATTGTTATACCAACGAGTTTTATTGATTATTTCCACAATAAGTTTGCCTGCAATGAGCTTACATTCTTAAATTTGGCAAATACATACATACATATGTATGTACCTACAAAATTGCGAAAATCATCTTTTGACTATGGCATTAGATTACAAGAGCTTTAAAAATGTCTTATGAATTTGCACTTTGGCACTTTCCTACTTGGTTGGTATATTCCCTTAACTTGACCTACGAAAACAAGATTTGACTATTGAATTCCGTCATATGATTGTATACATGCATGCGTGTACATGTACTCAGTTATGTATGTATACGCAGGTGACATGCGGCCAATAGATAAGTTCATTACTTGCGAATTTATTTTTTTTAAATATCAATTAATGGTGCGAGGATGTGTCAAAGCAGAAGGATCAGAGTCAAAATGATAGACAGCAAAGTGATAATGCGCTTTAATTTGGAAATTTTACGGTTTAAAGCTTTCAGGAATAGATAAATGTGATGAAACGATAAAGAAAACCGACAATAGTCATACTTTGGCCGGCCCCTGCTAAATTAGTTTTGGTGGGGAGCCCATTTATTCGGCTTAAGACAAGCTAAACTTAATCTAAACATTTAAATTAAAACTTAAACTTAGTTGGGATGGTGAAGGAGAAGTGACTTGAGGAGTGGTTTGGTTAAAATGGAAGATGGTAGGGTTTGAGTAAATCTCTCCGATTCATATTGTGACATTTTATTAAATCAGGATTACTTTTTTATAAACTGTTTTACTGTTCTACTGACGGAATCTTCATTACATCTTTGTCTATTGACATGTAATAGACCGAGCAACGCCGGGTATTATTCACTCACCGACAGATAATCAAAAACATATCACCCACTTCCAGCAAACCTAGAAGCTTGAAATTTGGTACACATGTAGTACATATTTACAATGTATACTAACCTCCGCTTTCATGCAAAAAAAAGTTTACCTAAACGCATAATATCTTCCCGGGTAGATAAAAAATATTCCATACATTTTTTATGCAAAAATTCAGTGTAATGTACATAATTTGTTGCATAAATTATGTACATTACACTGAATTTATATACCTAAACGATATTCGTTTGGTTTTAGAAGTTGTTGTTTAAGGCTGTGCTTAACTTAAATATGAATAGAGGTAACAATTTTGAACATTGTTCTGCGGCAGCTGTTTACAGGTAGGTTTTTGTCATGATACTTATGTAAATATATAGGCGGTACGAGACTCACAAGAATGTATTACTCTACTGCTGTGTTCTTAGTGTATAGTGAAATTTATTCCGGACTAGCTGATACCCGTGACTACGTCCGCGTGGAAGACGTCTCATTATTCCCTATATCCTTCCCCAGGTTTCAAGACATTGATGAGTAAGTATAGACTCTCAATTTTTCATATTAATTCTTTAAGGCGTCCCTTTGACATCATTCCTGGTTTTTCTTTCTGGCTCGAGGATGACCAGGCTGTCAGTTGAATTGGCTCTGAGCTCGCTATGGGAAAAACCGCCACTCCTCAGATCTACATTTTTCACTTTCAAACTCTGCCTATGTATCTTATTGATGTTTATCAAACCTCAACAGAAAATTGCAGACGTTTGAACTCAAAGTGGTAGTCTGACGGGATCAGTGAAATGCGGGGTATGAAGACGGTTTTCCTCTGATTGACTCTGAAAATCCTGTTTTCGATAAAGTGGTTGTACAAAGTCTTCACCTGCACAGTTTTAGAGGGTTTAAATTGGGCAACAACTTTGAAGTTGAGGATGTGAAGTTGGATGTACCCTTGTACAACTGAGCAAAACAAAAACAACACACGACCACGAAACGATATGTGGCGCTGACAACGGTTGCGCATTACTATAAATGCCCAAATTTTAACGCCCTGTATCTTGGCCCACAGTTATCATTTTGAAAATCGTTTAATTATTTCTGTTCTAGAATATACTCATCAAATTTCAATTCCAAAATCCAATTTAAATTGTTTTTTTTCATAATATCTATAACACCCTGTAAAAGCCGAATTTCGAAATGTCCTTCCTTATTCCTTGTAAACATGATAAAGTGAACCTCTGTGCGAAATTTCAGATTCCTAGGTGCAAAGGTTTGGGCTGGGCGTTAATGAGTCAGTGTTCGTAAGAACTGGTATTCTAAGGAAATCGACAAATAACAGTTATTTTAGGGATAGTGCTTCTAGAAAGTAAGCGTGGCTATACATAATGTTACAATAGTATTATATGTAGAGTAAATTAATATTTACACGTTTTCCTTAGTAAGTTTTTCCGTAGCCTATGTTCATTCCCTAAGCTTAAGCTATCTCTGTACCAAATTTCATCGAAATCGGTTCAGCGGTTTAGCCGTAAAAACATAGCAGACAGAGACACTTTCGCATTTATAATATTAGTATTGAAGTATGGATACACGGACGGGTCGAAGATGGATTGCGGAGTCGGCGCAAGTATCTTCTCTGACAAACTGAATATATCAAAGCCTCTTCGTCCTCTAGACTCTACTAGTGTTTTTCAGGCGGAGCTTCTCGCGATTCGCGAGGCCTGCCGCTTGCTCAATAATCTTCAAACATCCAACCAAAATATTGCTATCTTTTCAAACAGCCAAGCTGCTATCAAAGCCATTGATGCGGTTATCATATCATCAAAGCTGGTAGAGCAATGCCGGCTTGAAATTAATTAACTGAGTACCCACTCCACAATTACACTCATCTGAATTCCAGGTCATAGCAATTTCGAGGGCAATGAGCGTGCCGACGAACTGGCCAGAAAAGGATAGGCCCTTAACAGTTCACTTGCAGAAAGAGTCGATATTCCGCTGGGCACTGTTAAGGGCTTTGTACATCTACACTTCCTCCAGCTTGCGAATCAAAGATGGAATGGCCTGTCCAGCGGCGTCATCTCAAGAAAGACCTGGCCCAATTACAATAAAGCTAAGTCAAGAGAGCAACTTGGCAAATCAAGACTAGATATTGCCAGAATCGTAGCCATTATTACGGGCCATTGGCCAGTCGGAGACCATGCGGTCAAGCTTGGTATTCTTCACAACAACTTCTGCAGAAGCTACAAAGACTTTAATGAGAAAGAATCTTTACTTCACTTCCTCTGCAGGTGTCCGGCCCTGGCGAGAACCAGACAGCGCTTTTTGGGCAAACTCTTCTTCATGGACCTCGCCGAGATAGCTGAGAAATGGATTGGAAAACTGATCCTGTATCTAAACTCCACCGGCTGGATATAGCCATCCTAAACCACCAAATCAACAACCATATACCAATAAGGTTTAAACGAGTTTCGTAGTTACAAAAAGGCGCACTCTAGCGCTAATTGGGCTCTAAAGAGCCGCCACTTTACCTACCTAGTTAAAGTTACTTTAAAATAGGTTAAGAATAGAATTAAGCTACCTATATTCGGTTATTTCTAAATTATATTAAAGAAATGGTTCCTTAAAGTGAAGTTCTGTGTGGAACTTTTTTGTTGAAGTGGGAGAGCAAGGGGCGAAGTGCAAGTATTGCCAAGCTTTAATTTCATTTAAAGGCGGTAATACCTGCAACATGCAGAAACACTTGAAATAAAGCATCCTGGGGTCTTAGCTAAAAAACAACCACCAATATTAAGCACCAGTTCTTCAGCACAATGGTTGTCTTCGAAGAGCTAACTGGTTGTCAAATCGCACCAGTGTTGGATATTTGTGCTGGAAGAAATGCGCTTCAAGCTATAATGCATAGCTATTCCTCCAAACCATTGCCATTAGTAAGACTAACCAAATTCAGCAGCTAGTCCGAATGATTGTGAAGGAGTTCCAACCATTAAGCATCGTATAGAAAATTCATAGAAAATTCATAAACATGCTTAACCCAGGATATTGAAGCTTCCTTCTCGTAAAACATTATCCTCTTCCTACATTCCACAATTATACGAAAGCGTTAAGGTCGAGATTCGCGCCAGTATAAGTGAGACATTGGTTGTATGCTTAACTACTGACATGTGGACTTGGAGAAATGCGCAAAGTTTCATAGCCGTGGCAGCCCAATTTATAGCGGTAGATAGATTCGGTGGTAAAATCTGCCTAATCCTTTGAGTTTCCACAGAGTCACACCGCCGACAACCTTGTTCGTGACGGTGTGACACATTTTTGTGGAATGGGGAATTGAGAACAATGATGCCAATATGTTGTCAGAAGTTTACAAAGGAAACTGGTGTGGCCTACCCTGTATGACACATTCTTTAAATTTAGTTGTGCGAGATATGGTTAATGAAATAAAAGAAGTGCAAAGCAAAGTAAAAGCATTGTGCTTAGCTTAGCTCCAGACAAAAGCAAATGATTACTGAGCCTTTTAAGCTGAAGCAGGATGTGATAACATGCAACGCTTTTTGACATCAAAGGATCCGTTGGTGTCTAGTTTGGCTCTATTGAATGCGAAAAATGTGTCATTGAGTTACACTCTTTTCCCACTATCCGATTTCGACCGCACGGCAAAATTTGCTTAGACGTATGAAGAAGTAAATAGCCCCTTTCACATTATCCGGTTACGGCAAAACGCCGCCACGGCGTCGTACGGACAAAAAATCGAACAAGCTCAAGTTTTCTGTTGCAAACGAAACTGACCGTACGGTTCGAAACCGTCTAATATGAAAGCGTTCATTTGATTACGAACGCCACTGAGCAACCGGTCGCCGTGTGTTCAGTGGCAGTGTACGGCGACTACACGGCGTCGAGACGCCGTTTTGCCGTGCGGTAGAAACCGACTAGTGTGAAAGGAGCGTCATGCAGACTGGATGATTATCGAACGAGCATGTTCAATATTGAAAGTTTTTGATGAGGTGACTAAAGAAATTTCGAAACAGCGAACAGGATGTCACACTCAAAAGAGCTTATTCTCGTTAACGGTATGAGGTCATTGCTAAGAGAGGCCAATCTTGAAAATTATCCTCAAGAAATTGTTGTCTTTATTTCAAAACTTTTGATGGTTTGTGTTAAGAAATGCTTAATACACATCTTTTAAATCGCCAAACAATTGATGACGCACATTATATGTATTATATCGCAAATATCGTAAATTCTAAACAAGAGTAATCACAACATAAATTGAGTTTTTTAGAGCATTGATATCAGTGCTGCCGTTTCACATTTTTCTTGGGCAGTATAATTCGATCTCTTTGCGCAGTACTGGTTAGTACTATTCATAAATGGTGCAAATCAGATTTTTAACTGACTTATTTATTTCGATCCCAAGCCCTACACACTACTACAGTGACAATGACGTATGTATGTAGCTTTAAAACTAATGACAGGTAGAAGAGTGCGTTCGCAAATAAATTTTAGCGTAGAAGCTTAGAGCAGACACATTTTTTGGCACGTCTACGGTTTCCAAGGCGCCAGGGTTTGAAAACGCCATTTTGTAGATCTCGGTGAAATATGTAAGCACAAAATACAAGGAAAAAAAATTGATTAATCGCTTAGTTAAGGAGATATCGAGCTTTAAAAATGCATTTTTTCCTGTGGAAATTCCATTGAAATTAATTTATTTTTGCCTCGGTACAAAAATAATGTTGCATACATCTAAAGGTAAACACTGTTTCAAAACAAAAATAATTCATACTTTTAGGAGATTCGACCTCAAATATATTTGAATGAAGAACTAGTGAGGTATTTAGGAGCTATCAGTTCCCCAGGTACATACAAATGCAAAACCATTCCCGTTATGCTTGTACATTTCAAACGAAACATCAAATTAGCCAAACAGAGCGCGCTTTTGAGAAGAAAGATTGTGATTATTATTATAGTGATCAATAAATATAAAAATGATTACACATCCTCAGTTGCACGCACAATTAAAGCACTTTTCTTTTTTTATCGACTCTGTCACGACTGATTTCATCTGACGAGGTTGCGGTAAGTTTTTTACAAGAAATTAAACTTCTTCCTTCACAGATATCGACGCCTCCGCTGTGGACGCCTCCGCTTGTGGACTTCCAATGAAGGTGGAAGGTCAACCGGAAAAGAAATTGTTCTGGGAGCTCCACGAAACCTTAAAAAAAAGGGTTCCAAGCAGTGCCGTAAAACAGAAAACCCGTGCGCTGGAACATTTTTCGATGGTCATTGCTGTCATATTAAAATTAATGAAGTCCTGCCAATTATGTTTTGCTTTGTTGGCAAAATGACCGTATCTTGGGCATATCAACAATTGCAAGAACGGCGTCTAGAGAATGGTAAATGCGAACTGTGCTGGAACACCATCATCGACTACTACAGTTACTGCAGAGAAGTAACAGAAGTAATTTCTTCTAACTCGGAAATTATTCTTGGAGGACAAGGGAAGACAGTCCAGATCCATGAAGCGTTGCTAACAAAGCGGAAGTATAATCGTGGCAGACTAACGGAACAAATGACATTAACCGTTTTGGGTTTATATTGCAAAGAAGACAAGGAAGGTATTTTTTTAAGGTAAATGCGGTACGGATAGTGCTTAACAATATTGTGGAGTGGAAAAATTGTTTAGCAAATACACTGTACACCTACAAACAACCCACAGCAAAGGGGAATATGTGGAGAATAATAATTCCATAAATACCATTAATGATTTAAAAAATCAGAACAAGCAGCTAAAACGAGCAGTAGTGTGCAGGAGAACCCCTAAACTCCTCCATCAATACATGGCTTTGCATTTTTACCCGTGTCATCATCTAGAAAAAGACTAAAAACAACACCTTGGTTCCTAAATTATGCAATTCCTGTTGGATATACATAAAGTGTATCCCGGAATTGTAGACAGTGAAAGGCGAGAAGGATTACAACTGCTGGAAATAAATCCACCAACCCAAATATCCGGTGATTTTGAAAATCTTACAGAATGTACAGACGCTGCTGACTCATCTGAGGAAGAACAGGATGAAAAGATATTTTGAATCTTTTTTAAGTACATATAACACAAACAGACATAAAAGACTCAACTTATTTACAACATTACAAAACCCATGGAATGCTATGCAGACTATACCTCCACGTGGTGCATTCCGGGTAACGCTTAACTACATACATACATAGTTTGCAGAATTTAAGTGTAAGCTCCTAGAAGAATATCTAATTTTTCGTTCACATCCATATATATGAATTCGAATCTCCTAAAACTATAAATTATTTTTGTTTTGGAGGAGTGTTCACTTCTAGATGTATGCAACATTTTTTATACCGAGGCAAAAATAAATTAATTTCAATGGAATTTCAATGGAATTTTCATAGGAAAAAATGCATTTTTAAATCTCGATATCTCCTAAACTAAGCGATTAATCAATTTTTTTTCCTTATATTTTGTGCTTATTTCACCGACATCTACAACATGGCGTTTTCAAACCTTGGCGCCTGCGAAATAAGTGCTTTCCAGGCAACCCGGCGCATCCCCAAGGTGGCGGAAAGGCGAACATATGTATATGTGGGGTCAGGAGTGTTGGGTAGTCAGAGCGCACATCGGATGCCGCAAGGTGCAGGAAGTATGTTCTTTAAATCCAATTCTCCAGTCTCATTTAGAAGAGACTTTTTGTCTCCGCGGACCATGGACCATTACCATCTCATTTCTCCCTCTCCCCTCTTAGCCTATCTATTCCTCTCCTCTCTCCGATGGGCTGGATTAAGGTGTCATACGACCCGTGCCGAGGATCAACCTGGCTGGGGGCCCATTTTAAAAAATAGCTCAGTCTCGAACGGAGTATCCAGATACCTGGCGACCTCTGGATAATATAGGTTTATCTGCATATGCGGGGCTCTGTGTGGATGGACCAACCACACCTAGCTAAAAATATAATATAATAATTATAATAACAATAATAATATTGTAATAATAAAAACTCAAGTAAAGACAAAGACAGCACCTCCGGACCTGCAGGAACGGACGGACGAACTGCTGCGAAAGCTCCAACCGAAAAACAAAAGGCCTTTCACAAGTCGACGGACTCGGTAGACGACTGTGTAGGGGCTCAACTTCGGAGTATACGGATTGGTACCGCTACCGACGATGAATCTTTGGCTTCATCACAGGCAAGCCACATCATGCAAGTGGCAGAGGAAAGTCCTAGAGCTACCGATACGCCTGTAGCCAAAAAAATATAGAGGCGTGCAAAGAGGAGGAAAAATCAAGGAGCGGCTACAGAAGATTCCAGCAGTACCTTCGTAAGATGGGTGCTAAAGACTCCCTGAGCCTGACGGCAAGAGAAAAGTTGCTGATGACCAAGCATCGTAAATCGGTAGCCAGGTTTGAAAAGAACAAGGCTAGCATTGATAAAGGACAACAGCCTGCTAACAAGGCCACCTGCCCTCCTCCACGCCAACCGGAAAAGGCAAGGCAAACTGCCAAACCAACCGCCTTGCAACCTGGTAAAGATGCAGACAAAACCAGACGCACGCTACCTATTGTAGCCACGACCTGTACCGAGTCCAAACCCGGGACCTCCAAACAACAACCTGCCAGCGCAAGCAGGGTCAAATTCGGGCTTGGCTCCCTAAAAGTGAAGCTGCCCAACAAAAAGGAAAGCGCCAAGTAAAGGTAAGTTACTAGTGGTGCAGATTAATCTGCACCAATGCAAAGCAGCCACCGACGACTTGTTGCTCTTCTTATTACAGAAAGACGTAGATGTGGCCTTAATCCAAGAACCTATCTCTTACGAGATAAAATTCAAGGCTTAAGGCAGAAAGGATATTTATTATCCGCACATCGAAGGTAAGATACGAGCCTGCATAATTGCAAAGAAAATAATTAACTTTTTTCTTAGGGAGTTACCTACAGTAATAAAGATCTGACAGTGGTATCATGCGAACAACAGGGGAAACACTTGATCCTGTCGTCCGCCTACATGCCATTTGAAGAAGAAGGACCACCACCAGATGCAGTCCGAACACTGGTATCAAACGCCAAGTTACGCGGACAAAATCTGGTAATTGGACGCTAACAGCCACCACATCCAATGGGGATCCAAGGACATTAACAAACGAGGTGAGTCGATTTTCGAATTTATTCTTTCCACAAACCTAAAAATATGCAACAAAGGTAATACACCAACGTTTCAAAATCGGGTTAGGGAAGAAGTTCTTGATTTAACTCTAGCTACAGATTCTGAAATTAATCTCGTTGAGGATTGGAGAGTCTCCACTGCTTGCTCCTTCTCCGATCACAACCGAATCCTCTTCACCCTCAACGTCAGTAGAGACAAACCTATGCCTTACAGAAATCCCCAAAAAGTCAGCGGGGAAAAGTTCTCAAAACTAGTTTGTAAGAAGTTAGCCTCGTAGACAGCCACAGCTACCTCTAGCACAACTAAACTTGAGACAGCAGTCAACAACCTTGCGACCATTCTGACGGACTCGTTTAACACGTTTTGCCCTATCAGTCGACCCCGAAGGAAAACCAGCGCAGTCTGGTGGACCCCGGAGTTACGACAACTTAGAACCAATACAAGAAAACTTTTCAACAGGGCTAAAGCCAGTAAAAGAGCAGAAGACTAGAACTCCTATAGATCCAGCTTCAACGAGTACAAGTTAGCATTAGGGATGTGAGACAAAGATCTTGGAAAAACTTTTGTGAGTCGATTGAAGACGAGAATGAAGCCGCCAGACTTCGAAAAGTACTATTCAAAGACCCAGGTGTGCCCGGATATATACAGAAGCCTGACTGCTCCTGGACGGACTCCAGCCAAGAATCTTTAGAACAACTAATGGAAACTCACTTCCCCGACTGTAAGGACATTGGCACCGCCATCCCTAACAGGACAACACTGCCTTGTGACCAAACCGACCAAGGAGTGATATCAACGATTATCAGAGAAGGAAAAGTAGCATGGGCAATTAATTCATTCAAACCCTACAAATCTGCAGGCCCGGATGGAATTATACTAGCAATGCTGAAACATTCTCTTTGTAAGTTTCTACCCCATCTCGTAAACATCTTTTCAGACTGGCTACGTATGGGGTACATACCAGGAAAATGGAAGGAGGTAAGGGTGGTGTTCATGCAAAAGGTCGGAAAGGCTAACCACTCTAGCGCGAAGGACTACAGGCCAATCAGTCTCCATTCGTTTCTGTTGAAAACCTTGGAGCGACTGATTGATTTGCATATCAGAGGTATGATTAACCCCCAAAACCTGTGTGAAGCTCAGCATGCCTACCTTAAAGGCAAATCAGTGGAAAGCGCTCTACACAACGTAGTTCGGGAAATTAAACATTCAATGAACATGAAAGAATATACCATGGCAGCGTTCCTGGACATGGAAGGCACGTTTTACAACGTTGAAACGGAAGCCATAAAATAAGCTTTGCAAGAACTGCAAGTGAACGGATCCATTACAAATTGGATTGAAATCATGCTTAACAGCAGAATCATCAACTCAGCCGTTCCAGCCAAGTTTTACGAGGAAAATGACAACAAGAGGCACGCCACAGGGAGGAGTTCTCTCCCCTCCGTTTTGCAGAGAAATATATAAAAATTATAGCCTATGCGGATGGCTTAGTTATTCTAATCAAGGGCAAATCCCTGCCATCGATCAGCGAACTTGTGGAATCCGCTCTCAAAAAGATCTCCAAGTGGGCAAAACTAAACGGTCTAGGAGTCAATCCGCAGAAGACCGTGCTAGTTCTGTTTACTAGAAAAAGGAAGATACCCCGTTTTACTCTGCTAAAGCTGGACGGTATCACAATAGATCTCTCATCCAAAGCGAAATATCTCGGCCTCATTCTTGACTACAAGCTAACTTGGAAAAGGAATGTCGAAGATAGGATGAGAAAAGGATTGACCGCACTCTACGCATGCAAGAGGACGTTCGGGAAAAGATGGGGCTTGCAATCACGTATTATTCATTGGATATACATTGCAATTGTAAGACCTATCATATCCTATGGGTTCTTAGTATGGTGGAGTGCATCAGAGACCAAGAGCTATCTTAACAAACTCTTCAAAGTACAACGGCTAGCTGCACTTTGCACAACGGTCTGGACATGATCTTTCATCTCCACCCTTTAGGCCTGTTCATAAAAGGCGCTGCCGCAAAAGGTGCACTCAGATTGAGAGAATCCAACCTGTGGAAGCAGACCACCTATGGACACGCGAGAATACTGGACAAAATTAAGTTAATGGGCGAGTAATATAACTCCGAAAGCCTCACAGCCACATCGGACTACTTAAACCCCTATAATGATTTCAACATTGATTTTCCTATTCTATTCCCAACCCGAGAGGACTGGGAGTCAAACAATGTAATCAAAGACCACGAAATCGCGATTTACACTGACGACGGCTCAAAAACGGAAACAGGAACCGAAGCCGGATTTTACTCGGAACCCCTACAAAAACAGGAATCTTTTAGATTGCCGGAAACCTGTAACGTCTTCCAAGCCGAGATCCTGGCAATAGAAAAAGCTGCAGGCTGCATAAGAGATTGTCACCTTCTGCCATCGGAGTTCACCATCTTCGTTGACAGTCAGGCAGCTTTAAAATCGATAAAATCCAATACAATCAAATGAAAGGCAGTCAAGAAATGTCGAGACACGCTGATCACCATAAGGCACCATACCATCAAACTCTGCTGGATTCCTGGACATAAGGACATAGAAGGGAACGAAAAGGCCGATGAATTGGCAAGATTGGGGACGGCTATGAATATTAGCAAAGCAGACACATCTGTAATGCCACCGATAGGAAGATTGCATGGGATAATAGACAGTATAATAGAGAAAGAAGCTAACTCCTTCTGGCTAGCCAGAGAGGATTGCACCACCTATCGGGCGATATGGCCTAAATTAAATAAAACTAGAACAAGGTGCCTTCTGGCACTGGATAGATCCTCTATTCGCATGCTCACTGGAGTTATCACAGGGCACTGCGCCATCGGAGTCATGCTCCGCAAGTGGAGAATCGGGTCCAACTATGCAGAAGCTGCGGAGATGAAGAAGAGGTGGAATCAATCCAACATCTGCCGTGCAACTGGCCCGCCCTGCAAGAACGACGTCTACGCGAATTAGGATCAAGGTTCTTTGCAAGCATAGTAGAGGTAACAGACTTACAGTTAACGGACCTACTCCGATTCTTAAAGAGTACTAATTGGTTCACAAAACAGCCAACAATAAGATAGGTCCTTAGGCTGTCCCGAGAACCTTACTGCTATTCCCACAAAATTAAAAAGGGTACTCACAATGGACTTTCAGGTCTCCGAGTGGAAGTGATGAGACTTATCCATCACACACCCCTTCTAACCTAACCTTGACGCCTCGAAAACCGTAGAATCCCCAATTTTTTTTATGAAACAATGATAATAAGAATTAATTGCCGTGTTTTATTATCGCCGATGATCCATATACATAGATCACACAATGAAAATAAAATAATCCAGATCAATTCCTTTTTGACATTTAGCGCGAAGTTGCCATGCGAATGAACTTTTTTTTTTAAATGAAAGTTTGATGTGCTCCTTTTTTTTTAATGAGGAAATTGGTAATTTTTGTTAAGAGAGAATAATATTTTGTAGATATAATTTCACAATCATACCGCTAACATATCACTATGAGCAGAATATTAATTTATTCGAACATAATAATATTTGGATTGCCAATAATATTTCTTATTCTAATCTGGCAATAGGTTCTCTTGACAATCGTCGATAATTATAGCAACATTCACGAACGAAATGTATCCTAGTGAGAAATAGCAAGAACTAATTTTTGGATCTCTAAAATTGATCTTGACCAAAAGCAGCAACACGTATTGTTGTTGTAATGCACACAAACCATTGATATGGATCATCGGCAATAATAAAATACGGCTAATATCCGCATTCTCAATGACATTAGACATTGGACTGTTGGGTCGAGCAGTATAATTGGCGTTTGGGCAGTACGGAGTACGGAATGACGAAATAGCAGTATAATACTGCTATTGCAGTACTTTCGGCAGCACTGATTGATATGTAAAGCTGTGCTTAGTACCCTTACTTGTTCTTTAACCACCAACGACTTCGGTTGGTGCACGGTTGATTCATACTTTTTGTTCACACTTTTTGATTCATTAAACGCTACATACATTGTACAAATTCACATTAAACAGTATTGTTTCTTTTTACAAATCACACATTTTTGATTTATTTTGTTGTTTTTTTTTTTTAAGTTAAGAGTAAGAATATAATTTTTAGTTGTAAATTGAAGACATTGAGATTTGAAAAAAATAAAAATTAGAAAATTTTCATAAAATTTTTAAATTTTATTTCATTTTTTCCATAACGAGATCATTTCGTACTTTAGTTTTGGATAACACTCTATGTGTAGCTGTTTGTTGACAGATTTCTTAAAGTTATTCATCATCCCGTGTGGGAATTGTCATTCTTAAACAGCTTTTAAAAGATTTGATCAGAAAAGTTCGATCAAATTTTTAAATCTAGCTCATAGAATCTACATAAGATGTGGGAGTGACCATACGAATCTAGAGTTGCCGCATTTGCCGCAACTTGTTGGGCTAGGAATCCAGAAGTGGAAAATTCAAGATGACAGGAAGACCGGACATTATTTTAACTTTAATCATAATGCTAAAGTGTGAGCTTTTCTCTAGTTCAGTCCACCATACTATTATCCCATAATGAAGCATGGGTCTGACAATGAATGCATAGAGCCAGTAGGCACCTTTCGACGTGTAGCCCCTTTTACGACCTATAGGTTTCTTGCAGGTGTAAAGGGCTGCCTTAGCTTTTTTAACTCGGTTTGTAATGTCGGGTTTCTAACACAGCTTCTTATCGAAAATGACAACAAAGAATTTGGCCTCATTAGAGAGAGTTAGCCTCCTGCGGTAAAGTTTTTGAGGGTTGATTTCTCGAATGTTTTTATTTGCTGGAGAAAAGGGTTAGCTCTGTTTTGTATGGGTTGTAGTATGAAAAGAGAGAAAAATTAAATTTTGTTTTTTATTTGTTTGCACGCAATACACATTACTGGCCAATATTTTTGTCTAGATGTTGGCTTGTATTAAGTTTAAAAAATAAATAAATAAATTATCCGACATGTTCGTGCATAGCCTGAATAAATTTATTGACGCTTCGGCTGGTTTGTATGTTACACACACAGTATGGGATATTTATTAAATTACCTGAAAACTGTAGTTTGAAGTTGCAGTTTTGATGCAATTAGTATAAGTTCTCAATAAAGTGTCTACTTGCATGCAAGAACTCTTCCAGTTAAACAACTCCTCAACTTTTGATGCACAGCATTCGCATATTTTATTTGGTAGTGCATCGTCTTGAGCTATCTGTAAGAATTTTTATCAATAAATGCCTTCTATTTACGTATACTGGAAAGTTGCCTTACATTGATTGGTAATAATGATCGAATTTTATACAACAAGTTCCGCCGTTCTGCTTCTTTGTCAAATAACACTATTTTGGCGGGACCATTTTTTATCGTACAAAACCGACATATATCCGCAAAAGTTGTGAAGTTCAGTTCATCATTTTTGTATTGATACAGCTGATTGCCTAAGTTGAGCATAACTGCAGTCGTTTTGGTTTTAACAACTTAAAACGGAGCATTGACATCTTTTAAAGAAAGAAAACCGGAACATTAAAATTTTTCAAACTATAATTAAAAGAACCTTGTTTATTATTTTATTAATTTAAACTAACACTCTGGTGACAAAATATATTTTTTTTAATTTAAAGCACAACATTCTTATTATTAAATAATCTGTTGAATCCAGAAACTTAATTTCTTAATCTGTTAGCTTTAACCCTGCTTACAAGTGCAATTAGTCGTACAAGTCCTTTTGTTAAATTCAAGTTACTTTAAAGGTAGGAAGAAAAATTGTCCCATACCACAGATTAGAAGTTTACATTTATAATTCCCAAGCAATTGTTTGACAACAACAAGGAATTTAGTTTTTGTTATCGTTCTTATATTTTATAGCATTTAACTTTATATTGTCAACACTGTTTTTAAAGAAATTTGTAAAAACAAACATTGTTGTTTAATTGAGGAGAGAGTTAATATTATTTCCCCCTAACACAGCAAATCAACAAACTTCAAATTCCTCTGTATATCTTCCTGGTTGGGAGGGGGTTCGGAGGATGCGCACAAAATGTTTAAGTATAACAGTTTTCAATGTTGTCGAAAGTATTTGCCCGGCTTTATGTTAAAGTTCTTCAACGAGCAGTATCGAAGGTAAACTATTATAATAGGGTAATGTGAAGGTGATTATTTATTATGTTATATGTATATACAATATTATATTTATATTATTATGAAAATTTGTTTCGTATAAATATTCTTTTGTGATACAATTCTTTGTAAAAAAAATTAGCCTCATCAATAAATCATTATCATCATTCACAATTTTCCGATGGCCTCTTATCGACTATGAGGCTCGCTGGTTTAGGGTGCTTAAATGGACTCTCTACATCTCCCGATCTTCCACCATCGACTCTTAATCATCAGAAGCTATCCTCATGGTAGAGGTTAGATTTTGGACTTAGTCCAGCAACCTCATCCTGGGCCTAACTAGCGGACGCCTACCTGGTGGCACAGATTCTTTTAAGTCGATGCCGTTGTTGAGAAACCGGAAGTCCACTTATGCCCCCATCAGAGCATAGCACCATTTCCGAGAAGCTCGTAACCGTTTCAGGTTAAACCCGGCCGGCTGCCGATCAGGACAAGCCGACCACCAAACGCACGCGTGCTGTCACTCTCTAGGCCAGGCTCCGAAGGTCACTCTTTCGTAGCAGGCTTGGCAATATTCGAGGCCAGTTTACTCCGTCTTGTCATCATGTGGGTTTGCGCTTCGTTAGCCAAACCTGGGTTGTATGGATAGATCAACTATTTAAGCTACTCCATCAGCACTTTCCAAGCAAATTGACCGCCCCCCACCCCGAGGACGTCAGCTGCATGGGGGCTTCATCAATAAATAGGGATTTTATCTTAAGTCGTGTGCCAATGCAACTTTTCTTATAATTTGCTTCCCTTTGGACATTAGAAAATATAGACTGCGACATTATCTGACTGATATTTGTTTAAAGAGGTCTATTGCAAATTTTAAAAGAAATGCTAAGAACTTTCTTATTGAATCTGGGCTGCGATTGATTGGGAACTATTAACTGCCCAAAACTTGGCACTACAATCAAATTCGTTGCCAAGTGCTTTAAATTTTCGTGACGGTGTCCGATGACTTCAGGAATAAATCTTTATACATGGAAGCCAAAATTGCAAGGGCTAACGAAAGGGTCGGTGGGGTAGCATTTCAGCGTTACTCAAATCTTCAGTTTACGAAACCGATATTACGCCTCGAATAGTAATTAATCACACGTTGGAGTTCCTTCGCTTTGTGAGACCAATCCTAATTGGTACAGTGCCAGATTCTTACAACTTGGGCATGAGTTCATAGGTTAGATACAACTCTCCAAACAGTAACACTATACTACTCCACTCTGGTGAAGCATTCTGAGATGCACTGGAATCTGGCGTGGGACTTCTGTTTTCGTTAATGCCTAATTTCCTGATAGGCGCACAAAGATAGGCTTTTGGCGGCCAGATTTTGAACTAGAGTACGACCCGTCACCATTATACAATGTTGCTACCACAACAGCAAACCATTTGCGCATTTCTGAAACGTCAGTAGTCCTATCCCTACCCGAATCGGAACAGCTGTTTGCATGGGCGGGGGGTATTGGGTGTGCAAACCTACCTTTAATCTACCTACCTTTAAGCATTAATCTGGAGGTGAGGTTAGAACTCTTGACCTCAAAGCGTCGTCTTACGCAATGTGTCTCTCTGCCGCACCACCGAGCACATGATTAAACCGGTGCAAAAACTCATTGTTATTAGTAGCCTTTTAGAACCATACAATGCATAGCTACAGCTGCCACTTTTTCAAAATAGTTCGAAAAGTTAAAATCACACACATGCACTCGCCATCTGGTTTTCAGAGTTTTGCTTTGCTCTTTTCACACAACGTACCTCCTAACTTATGTGCTGTGCTTTAAACTTGTGCAACTTTTGTCGTTATATACCTTGCATCGCATTAAAACCTACTAAAGGTCAACGATGAATGAGGATCGTTTAACTGGGGTTGCTTCCCTAAATATATAAAGTCATCCAACAGAAGGTGTCGTGCGTGGCCTGCTGACTTCATCTTTATGCAAAATGCGGTGTAAAATAGTTGGGGATAGGCCCAATTCTTGTGATCGCCTTGAAATGGACACACCTGGGTTTTCAGTTAGCTACGGCAGAGATAATTTCCAGCTGACCTTGTCGGACGAACACGAGATAAAGTCTTCACATCACTAACCTGTCCGATACGTTCAAATTTATCGATAATGACAAAAGGCAATACGAGCTTTACACAACGGTTCGGCAATATTTTTACCGTGTAAATTTTCACTACTTCAACAAGTTGTACGAGTGTGTATCAATCCATATTTAATAAACTCATATTTTTTACTTATCATCAAAAGTCAGTGATCTCAATGATCTTTGATCTCAATATATAAAAAGAAAAGTCCTGACTCACTCACTGACTCATCAACGCCCAGCCGGAACCCTTGGACCTAGAAAGCTGAAATTTTGCACAGAGGTTCCTTTTATGATGCATACAAGGAATAAGGAAGGATATTCAATTCAGCTTCTACAGGGTGTTACAGGGTGTTGAAGTTTGTATGAAAAAAAAAATTAAATTGGATTTTTAGTTGAAATTTGGTGGGAAAAATAAATAAACACGTGTTTTACCGTTTTCCAAAATTATAACTGTGAGCCAAAATACAGGGCGTTCAAGTTTGGCCATTCAAAGTAATGCGTAACTGTAATCAGCGGCATTGCCGTTGCCATTGCTTCCTCAGGTACTGCAGCTACCTTGGTTAAAGAAGACATGACGGGTCACTCCACCTTTTCAAAGCATCTCAACCTAAGTCATTCTGGGCCTACACTTTGTAACATGTAACAAGGAGAGTGACTTGGCTCATGTGCTTCGAGAAGTCAAAGTTAGAGTGTGGGATGAGTGTACCATGGCTCATAGAAAGGTATTGTGTATCGTTTCAGACAGACCAAGCCTGTTGTGCCACGGGGAACACAGCAAATGGAGTGAAGTCCTGTCTCAAGTCATCAATCTGATAGTCTAATGTCGAAGTCCTTTCTTTGAAAGTTAACATGCGTATCCATCTTCGCCGTAACTTGAGGGAAGTATTTCTTGATATTGGTGATGGAAAGAGGAGGAAAGTATAAATGTACTGAGTAACCCATGCGATGTTATGGAAGATCTGATTGGTTTTTCTGACAGAATATATGTAATGTACCTAATTATTCCTCACGCTGGAGGGGATTGCGTTTCATGAGTGAGGGAAAGAGCCATTTTCACTCAAATATACGACTCAGTGGATGGTGTGAATCTGAGGAATGACTTTTTGTCCCTTAGCGGGCTCAGAGTCAATTGACCTGATAGCCTGGTCATCCTCGAGCTAGAAAGAAAAACCAGGAATGTTGTTTATAGGGAGGTATTGCAAAGCTAATGTGAGAAATTGAAAGTCTATAATTACTCATCAATGTTTTGAAACCCGGAAAAGGACATGGGGTATAATGTGACGTCTTTCCACGTGAACGTGGTCGCGGGTGTCAGCTAGTAGTTAAATGTTGACAGTTCAACAATGACGCGAAATTTAAAATGACACCTCTTGTCGAATGACCCTATACATCACGATGTGAAAGTGGACGTCTTCGTAGAAATCGTTGAAGGTCGTCTTATCCATAATTGATCTGAAGATCTCGTGGTCCCTTTTATTGTTTTTAAATTGCCGCATTATTTAGACTGTGAGATCGAAAAAGTTTAAAAATTCAACCCTCTGCTTCTCCTCTAAATATTGCTAGTACCACCTCACAGCTGGCCTTGATACCAGATGGTAGAAATTGGCGAACAGTTGTTTATTAGACAGGCCGCTTTTTCTTTACAGGGTTTCAATGCATTTTGGTTACCCATCATACTTTACATCACACTAGAAGAAGACCTCGGCTACGGTGGCGCGCACAAGTAGATGGGGACCTCAACCAACTTGGCGTGCGCAACTGGAGGCAATTAGTTAAGGACCGGGCTAACTGGAGAGGGTAGTTGGTTGAGCCCTAGGTTCATCCCGAACTGCAGCAGCACCTGTCATGCATGTGTCATGCATGTGTAATGTCAGATAAGAGAAACTTCTACGTGTTATTTGTGCGGCAATAGTCTTTTCGATTTCATCACTTTCTAGCCTTTTAATAATAACCAACATTTTCGATTGAAAAGTCTGGCAACTTTTGACAATTAACTACTTAATTTATCGAATTAATCTGCCTGCGGTTTGAAAAAAATAGAAAAATCTGTGTGGAGTTGCATTTGAGCGGGAATTTTCATATTACACATACAATGTCACCTCCTCCAAATACAAGGTCACAAAGCTCAATCAGAAATGCATTCTCTATAATGGCCGGATCTGGCAACTCACCGATGGCGACGAAATTAAACAAAACACAACCTTCAACCAATGATTTGTCTCTCTTATTGAAGGATGTGAAAGACCAGGGTGAGTCTATTCGTGGTATATTATGCAACCTTGAGGAAAACACCTCCTTGAAGATATTCCAAGTCGAAGACAAAATGGGCTCTACCAAAAAATTATAAACGGGATGTCTGTTCTCAATTAAAGAGTTCATGGAAAGGATAATTCATTTTGTGGTTCCGAAAGTAAATGATTGATTTAGATTTCGATCAAATTTGTATTATTATAATATATGGTTTGGATACTGCCATTATGAATGAAATACAATGCCATTCAAATAACCTCCACGGGACTTCTTTCAGGACTCGATTCTGGCAAGGTAATTTTCGAATACGACTTGACGAATATTCGTTTTCAAATCGTCAAGAGTTTGCGGATTATGCGCATAAACACGATCTTTTGCATAGCCCAACAAAAAGAAATCCAACGGCGATAAATCAGACGATCTTGGTGGTCAGTTCACATCACCAAAACGCGAAATAACTCCTCCAGAAAATTTTTCTTGCAATAAACTCAAAACGAGTCGTGTTGTGTGAAATGTGGCACCGCCGTCTTGCTGAAACCACATGTCTTACAGATCGATATTTTTGATTTGAGGCAAAAAAAAAATTGGCTATAGCTATGAAAATTGAGGGTGAAAGTTACAGCTCCTCATTTTCGAGGAAATATGGACTTTGACTAACGGCAGCCATATTTTCTGTAGACCGTGCATTTCGGTGATGAAATGGCCAATTTTCTAAAAGCATAAACGGCAATAGCCGAAATTCGAAAACAGATGTATGTTATCGCGTAGAGAGTGTGAACTAATACCTTGAATAGGAATGTCACCCGTATTAAAGCGTACCAATTCAAACTCCCGATTTATCAAGAGCGCCCTTCTGACCCACTCGGGAGAGCTTTTGAATAAAAATCTAATTAAGCTTTACTATGTACAGAACTTAACTTATGTTTGGAACTTAACTTAGAGAACGCTTTTAATCATGATTTATAATAGTATATGGTTTAGAATATATCTTTTGTTTACAGTACGAAACAAAGATTTTATAATTCATTAAAAAGAAGTTATTCAAATTAAATAATTTCTTCTAAAGAAGTACGCTCTTTGAAGAACTCACACTTCTGTGGAAATGACGGTATTTCGATTTTTTTTTAACTATTGCTTATATTACTTTTAATTTGAGCGTAAATTTAGGAATTTTCCCCGAACAACTAAAATGCGCAAATGATGTACTTCTATTTAAAAAGGGAAACAAAAAAGACAAATCCAATTACCGGCCAATTTCGTTGCTATCGTCTATTTCAAGGATATTTGAAAAAGTGATCAAAAGTTGACTTGCAAAGAATACATTTTTTTTCAAGTCCATTGCAGTTTAGATTTAGGTTTGGCCGTTCTTCCGAAGATGCTCTTCTGGAAATTGTGCTGCGCTTTTAGTTGATATAATGAAAGCATTTGATGTGGTGAATCATAGCATTCTTTTGGAAAAGCTATATAATATTGGTTTTCGAGGCCTCTTTTACAGTTGGTTCGAGTCTTATTTAAAAAACAGAACCCAAAGAGTTAAGATCAACGATGCTTGGTGTTTACCAGGGTTCAGTCCTTGGGCCCATAATATTCCTAATATATGTATGTCAACTCAGCCTTTAAACAGTCCTCCGCAAAAGCCCTAACTTTCCCCATTTTAGGGCTTTTGCGGATGATCTTGCAATTGCAAATGATTCAACTAGTCCTTTAAATTTAGGCTGTGAAATAAACCACGATGTTAATTTGCTGAGGGCTCGGTTTGCCAATCACAAGCTTATTGTTACTCAAAAAGGAAAATCAATGTTTTTCAATCTTGGAACTAAGGTGCTTAATAATGTAAATGATGTGTTCCATGCTCCTGATTGTAGTAGGCACAGGTAATATCAGGACTTGTTTCTGAATTTTTCTATAACACAAATGTCGCCTGCAATGCTAACTACTTTAATATTGACACAGTAGAACATTTCAAATATCTAGGTGTTACAATAAATCAGAATCTTAGCTGGGCAAAGTACTTTGGAATCTGAAAGCAATATCGCCTTTACTCAATCCGCTGCTTCTACCGTCTTAGAGAATGTTTGTTCCAACAACATGCTAAAAGCTATTTATTATGAAATATTTCATTCGAAATTGGAATATGGTATTTGTTGCTGGGGCGGTACTTATTTAAATAAATTACCACAATTGATTGTACTGCAAAAATGCGCCTTAAGAAAAATCTGTAATTCTGGCCACCTAGCTCACACTATGGAAGTATTTCGTCTAACGAAAATCCTACCAGTACGTCACTTATTTTACTATAAGGTCAGCTGTTATTTCAGATTTTAATTTCATTTAATTGCTGTATTTTGCAAATTCGGAATAAAACAAATTCGGTTACATAAAACGTCTTTAAAGTCCCGATTGAGTAATTATTACGTACACAGTAACAATTCATAAACAAATTCAATGTGAAAACAGAAAATAAAAATGCAATGTTTGCATGAATGTCAATCTGATCTTGTCTTGTTTTTCAGTCAAGTTTTAGCGTTTCATATTCTAGTGTTTCTGAAAATTCAAATATGTAAGAAATGGAACGCGCCCATTGTACTGGTGTTTTCTAACTACTGTGTGCTTACCCAATACTGCTTTTACATGTTGTTTAAAAGACTTTCGATCGAGTTGTGAAACGGAGAACACACACGCTGCTCTCCATGATCGTCATTTTAAACTTTTTTTTGTGTTCATTGTTTATTACTGCCAAAGAAATTTTAATTTCTCAACGTATAAGTGTTAAAAACTATCCAATATAATTAACAAAGTGTGTACACCATCTTCGATTTCCGTACATTTTAATCCACGGATTGCATCATCCTGCTGGGATTCGAGGAGATTACACCCGGCACATGGGTAGGCTCGCTGGTGGAATCGGCCACCACTTAGGCCTCCGGCATTAATTGTGGCGGATCACACGCGGCTAATTACCGAGGCTGCACCTTTTACAAGGATTACGAAAAAAAGCATCTAAGCTTTTTATTCGAACTGAAGGCTAAAAGGGAGTCTTCTAGGGCCACCCCCTTACAGAAACTTCCGCAAAGTAACAGGACCGCAGGGGTTTCCTATGCCAGACACTTCCGCCAGGAGCCCACGCTCTCGCATGATAATGTTTCCAAAGGCCCTCCCGCCTCTAACACCCTCGATAAATTTCAAGGCCTGTCCCGTGAACTTTTCGGCGTGGACATCGGATCCATCATAAACAAAATTGATCTCTTCATGAGCAATTATGAGAAACGGGGTGCGACAGCACAAACCAAACTGGAGTATCTGGAGCTAGTTATCCAGATCTTCCATGCCGGAATATAATGACTTTCAAATCTATCACCTTCAACGTTGGGTCCCTGATTGAGCACAGCAGGAGGATCGAATTAGGCAAAATTCTGTTTAGCAATAACCTTCAGTGCGCCTTACTTCAGGAAACGCATCTCAAGCCCAAACACAAAGTGCTCCTTGACTCCTACAACATAACAGGAAATGACGCCCACCAAGGGGTAGCCATCGCCATCAGAAACACCTTTCTTCTCTCCCCAGTGGGGTGGATTTCCTCGCTCATGCCCTGTTGCTTCACTTCGATCCGCCTTAGAGATGGCTATACGATCAAAAAAATCCTCCTGGGTACTGTCTACATCCTCACAAACTGCCCCGTCTCGTCCACCATGGACTTCTTGAACGAACTAGAATCTCTGTCCAATCAGTTTGACAGCGCAATCATCGGCAAGTATCTCAACGCTAAGAACCCTCTCTGGGGTGACGAGAGATGGAAACTCAACGGCAGGACCCTGGACAACTGACAAAGGACGTATTCTCCATCACTATTGAACATCCCCCCCAGTACTCCGTCTTACCCTAGAGGTATCTCCTTTTTAGACCACTTTCTAGTATCAAGTTCCTTGATCAACTTTCTTGACACCAACTTCGACATGTCCACACTCCCCACCTTCTACGACCACTGCCCGGTTTTGTTGTACCTTACCCTGAACGACCCGGTCTAAGCCCTCCATAGCCGCTCCTCAGGTAGATCGTTCAAAAACACGGTCTGGGACCACTTCAGATCGGAGCTCGAACAGAAGCTCAACTCGTGCTGGCCACCCGATTTATCCAATCTCACCAACTCCGATATTGACACCGCGGTCCTCCGTTTCAACAGAGCGATTCAGGAAGTCTCAGACCCCTGCCCTTAAAAAATATAAAAACATTCCGCTAGACATTGAAAGCCTATTTAAAGCCAAACACGGACTACAAAAGCAACGACAGAGGGTTTTTCACTTCCACTGGAACAGTATTAACCCGGAATACAAAGATCTCTCCCTAAGAATTGCCCTTCTAGCGAAGATCATCCAAGACAGGGTAAGAATCTGGATCAACGACCAAACCAAAGAAAGGCTCTCAAAGATGAAACCTGGTCCCTGGGCCTATAAAGACTTCTTCAACATGTCTGGGTTAGAAAAAAAAAAACACATGCAACAAGGTAACAGACGCCTCTGGGACGCACGTGAGTGATCATGACATCCTTAGGGCCTTCTCAAACCACTTTAACGACATCTACAAGCTCAGGACTCCGAATTTCGACCCAAGCACCTCGGAAAGAGTCCGAACCTTACCTAGTAACTTTAGGGAGACGAGGCCCCCCAGCATATTTTTATTTAGCAACGATAACTCCTCCTTGGCCCCACACGAATCGGCCCTTTTTACCCACCCCCGACAAATAGCCGACTTAATCAGTGACCCAACTTAATCAGAAACCCAACGTATGTCTCATCGGGAATTTCAGACCCATATCACTCCTATCTAACGTGGGGAAGCTGCTAGAAAAAATCATCCTGCTACACCTACATTCCCCAGTATTTAACTCCGTAGAACCCATCACTGACTTCCAATTCGGCTTCAGGAGGAAGCACTCCACAGTGCACGCCCTCCTAAAACTTCACAATGACATCACCACTAATCTAAGGGAGAAAAAATGTACAGTCGCTTGCTCGCTGGATATTGAAAAAGCCTTCGACAGTGTGTGGAGAGAGACCCTTACTTACAAACTTCTTCAGCTAAACTTCCCGAGACAATTGGTCAATATCATTGACAGTTTCCTGGCGGACAGAGCTTTCTTTTTCCAAATCAAGGGCCTGTCCTCCGGGGACGCCGGGTGCCACAGCGACGTACCGCAGGGATCCATTCTCGGCCCCTCTCTTTACAACATCTTCTTATACGACTTCCCGCAAACACTCCAGTCGGAGGGGCACTTCCACTAGCCTTCTGTACGCGGATGACACCATAGCCTACTCTAGCCACCAGGACCCGTCAAGGGCCCTTATCCTCCTCCAATCCCATGTGGATATTACCGACAAATATTATAAAATATTATTACTCCAAATCGGAACTTATATGCTTTAGGAATGCAGGTGACAAGGGAATAGCAGGTGTAAGCAAGGATAGCAAAGGTTTAACACTCCGTATAGGCGAGAGCATGGTCACCACGAAGGACAACCTGAAGTACCTAGGGGTCAACTTCAACCACCTCTTTAAGTTTAACAAACACTCCAGTGCTACCCTGAATAGGTCGCGCAGGATCGCAAACATCCTAAGGCCCTTCCTTAAAAATAAAGCCCTCCAAAGAACACTAAACTTCTCTTCTATAAAAACCTCATCCGACCGATACTCACGTATGCATTCCCCATTTGGTTCTCGGTCTCTCCCACCGTAGCAACAGAGCTAGAAATCTTTGAAAGAAACGTCATCCGCCTATGTATCGGCATTAACTTCATTTCCAGAAATAAGAAACACTCAATATTTACCGGGAAGCAAAAATCACATCATTCATCAGCTATGCCTTATCGTTTAGTTTAGTTTTTAAGTTTTTGTTATGTTTAGCTTTAAGTCTTTTTTTTCTCAAACTCAATAAATTATTTATTAGTTTTTAAGATTTTGTTATGTCTAGCTGCAAGTCTTCTCTTTCTGATGCTTGTATTAAGCTCAATAAATAAATAAACATATATAACAATTGTTGCCATGATTGCGTTTCTCATTTAGTAACCCGACTGGGCAGGCCACACATTACAGCCGCTGAATTAATTGTCAAAGAAATCGTAGCTTTTAAGGTATAATGTAACACTGATCCAACAGAAAAAAAGTCTCAATAAAATTACCATACCATATCAATACTGCAGCACGAGTGTTCTTCACTACTTTACAACACCCTGGGCATGGTAATTAAGCTACGATTACACGGTCAACGAAAACAATTAACGAATTTGTCCCAAAGTGTTTAGCTCGTCAGTGGTGATCGTCAACGTAAAACGCCGTCGACGCTCTGACGGCAGAGTTGAAACCCGTATTAAAGCGAGTTATTAGGCCGACGCTTTGACTATTTTAGTTGACCGTGTAATCACCCTGTAAACGATGTTGAGAAGCATTAACGTATTTTTTCAGACTGCTCGTCAACGCGTTGACTGTGTCCCAACGTTACCACGGTAAGATCTTGCGAAAGAAGTCTGCGTTGACAACTTTTCGCCCAAGTTTTGTTGTTGTTCACTGCGTTGACGTTCTCGTCGGTTGAGAGTACCACCATCCAGTTGGTGTTTTGTGTGTGTATTCGATGCAAAGCAGACGTGGGAACATGTATGATGCCACATGCGACCAGTTTTTGGATTTCTGGCTACGTTTTAGCAGCAGCGGTAAAATTGAAAACGCTCCCACGACCCATTGGCTTAATGCAACCGCTAACGTTTTTCATGATGGACAATGCAAGCAAAATTACATTGACATAACCTGTCAACGTTCTCGAAATTGATCAAGTCGTGTGATCGTCAACGTTTTGTGTTTCAACACATTGCCACCGAAGAGGGAAAATCGCGCTGAGACAGATTACACGTCATCACATTTGGGGCAACATTGACCGTCTCGCATCATTCGTGTAATCGTCAACGTTTCATGCGTTTCATGCACCTTAACCATTGACCCTGCGTTGACAGCGTATTGGCGAATTTTCTCGAGAAGTCCGAAAGCAATCGCGCGGACTGTTTTCGTTGACCTGTAGTCGTAGCTTTAGGGTAGAATAGAACATTTTTTTCCTTCCTGACATCACTGCAAGAAAAACCCAGACTTTTCTAAAGCTGTCAATCTGAATTCTTGAATTTGTGTTAACATGCATACCTTGAATTTGATTAGGCAAAGAAATCGAAACGACTAATTCGAATTCAATTCGATCTGCGTTTACATGACTCTTAATTCGAATTCAATTCCTTTAAACGGGATTACAACAGGGTTCGGACGCCAGAAATACAATTTCGGAGTAGATCAAGAAAAAAAGCGCAGCAAAACCAAAATTTGCGGAGTAGATTTGTAAAAAAATTTAGTTTTTAAAAAGAATTATTTTTAATACAGCAAAGCTGAACTGTACACACTTGATTGAAAGCAGTAATACATGAATGAAAAATATAAGATTACGTAGTGCGCATATATTCCCTTTTTTGATGACGTCGTACGTGTCTCTCACGAAATTTGTTTTTGTTGGTTTTTTTTTGTCAAACTATTTGCGTTAAATGCCAAAATTTTGAAATTTAAAAATGAAAATATAAAAACATAATTATGACAAACAAAACTGAAAAAACATAATTTTCAATTTCAAGAGAAAATAAAAGTCACATTCTCTCATAATTTGTCACCAACTACGTAGTTGCGCAAAAAAATCCAATTTTTGTGACGAATCGGCGTAATCTTATATTTTTCATTCATGGCAGTAATACACACACAAATACAAATCAGAATGAGGAGACGAGAAAAAAACAAATAAAAACTTCTATTCAGTTCAGATTCAGACATTCAGAGTTTATTTTAAACAGATTTTTCAGATTATTAGTGCTGCCTGCTATCATTCCATTATTTGGTTAAAGAATTTTTCTGCGTGAAAAAATTGGAGTAGATTTTGAGCGATATGAAATGTCGAAGTAGATTTTTTGATTTTTTAAAAGGCGGAGTAGATCTACTCCGATTGGAGTAAGGTCCGAACTCTGATTTACAACTTCAATCTACAGCTACAAACTAGATGCACTTATTCCGTCTCCGCTTATGGCTTGCCATGCATTTGACAGCGCGCTGCGCCGCTACAAGCCTCACACAAATCTGAAAGTATCGAAATTGAAAATATCCGTTACTTTCCAGAATTGAGTTCCATTCGTTTCTTGGAAAATTTATTTTGTTATGCTTGGAAAAACACAGGAATGACGAATATTCTTTCAATGAATTCTGAATGTTTTTGTTGCCCGCGATGAAATAGTGTGTTAAAATATTGAAAAGAAGCGAAAATTATTCCGAAACTTCTTCGTTTTTACCGGTACTTATGTGTTAAAATGGGCATAATTTATCAACGAAATATTGACATGAGTTCTTTAGCATATAGTTAAAAGGAAAACTATCAAGAACTTTGTTTTGATGATATCCCAAGACAAAACGAAGATTCAGCAGAAGACTACATTTAAAATGATCCTTAATATATAAACGAAAACATTCCCATCATAAACAATTGCGACGCCCTTGTCGAAATTAATAATTTCGAAGGCAGTAGCAATTCTAACGACAACAATATGGACAATTTGTTAAACAAATGGAAAGACTCTGAAATGGATAAAATATTGAATACGTTTGATTTGAACACCATCACAGATAAAGTGGGTTCGTGGTTAAGAAATGCTAGACAAGAGAAGGGCATCATTTCTAATTCTTCACTTGAAGATGCTGAAATCGTGCATTTCGAAGATCATCGTATTCAGCTTAATTCAGATGATTCTTTACAATCAGACGACACTGCCAAATACATTCTTTCTAATCGGAAAATTCGATCCGCAAGCTGCACAACAATGACAATAAAAAGATATCGGTATGCGAAGGGGAGACAGAAGGAACTACGAAAAAAATACAATTGTTTAAGTGATAATGAAGTGAAAACAGAACCAGATATTGTGTTCAATAAAAGCTGTACAGAGCCGAAGCTCACGTTAAAACCCAAGCCAGTCTCCAATGGCATAATTGCGAAACCTATTTATTCTACATCTGGCAGTATTATAAAAGCAACTGCTCGAAGAAAACAACGTGAGGACAACCTAAGAGACCCTTTCCTGCAGGTATCTCCCAAAATCAAACATAATACACTTCAGAGGCAGAAGAGTCGACATAGAAAAAGGCGCTCTGACACTTCAAGAAAGCGGTCTGTCTCTAGCTCCTCATCGTCTGAATCAAATTCCTACCATTGTTACTTGCACCCAAAACGTAAATTTAGAAAGGCTAATAGAAGGTCTAGCAGAGCGAGAGAACCAGCTTGCTATGCAGATTTTATGACATCATCGGACAGTACGCGTAGCCGGAAAAGTATGTCAGCAAATGTCAAAAAAAAATCTAAAGATGAAAATTTAATAGAAATAAAAGACAAACGAGCAAATGGTATTCCTGACACTCCAGGCGTTGGCCGAAAAGTTCTCATATATAAACCAGAAAACGGAGCTGAACATTGTATGAGAAACAGTAACAATTTTTTTGAGTTAACCGAGAACCAATTACGCAAGTCCATTGGGCAGAAGGCCGCCCGTAGATTCATTAAATTAAATGCAGGAAAATTTCCATTGAAATTTGATTCATCGTCCAGCATATACTTCAAACTACCGACTGAGTCGGAAAACAGTCATGAAAGCGAGTCTGATGATAACAGTCAAGAAGACATTTTATATACGTTTGGAAAACAGGGAGAATTAGTCGAACAGCCGGCGCCTGGAATTTAACACATGTAAATTTAGCAAGCTTTGGGAAACTTTTTTTTTATTACGTTTTATTTAGCAAGATTACTTTTTGTTTGAACATTTTATCAATATAATAATGCGCTTATTATCTAAATTTATTTTTAACAAAATCTATACTTAGGTTTTTGAATTTGTTAATGTTTTCTTCATTTTTTATTATATCAGGCAATGAAGGGAAAATATGTAACCTCTTGTTCATTTCCGTACTTCCCGTGGTCTGGTTTCTGAACCGATCTAAAGTAATAATTACTAATCTATCACTTTATACAAATAAAATTATTCTCATTCTTCATACATGTTTTTTACGTTTTACTTAAAGTTTTTGACTCGTAAATACTCTGCAGCCTTGCAAAGTTTTTGGTCTTGAACACGCTACTCCCAATTTTCTAAAGCGGCATCTTCTGATGTTTGTATCGGACCAGGGCCCTGCGATTTAAAGATATTCGTCTGGGCGTTGTAGTTTATTCGCTAGCGCCACAACTTTATCCGGCGAAATATTTTGCTTTCTCACTTTGCTTCTAGAACTCAACACAATTGGTGCGTCCCTAACACGCTTTAATTCTAACGGAATCTATCTTTTTCTACCAAGATGTCATATAATAGCTGCTCCCTCCACAGCTGTTATCTGATATCCTGGTACAAAAAGATGGATTCCACTAGAATTAAAAGTGTTGGCTAATTGTTGCAGCCTGACCAATCCTACACGATAACTCAGTATTGCTTCTACCATCACTCGTAAATAAGACACCGAGATACTTAAACTTCTCCACCTGTTTCAATGGAACTCCACTAACATGCAGAGTGCATTGAACATATATTCGGCAAATTACCATAACCTCTTATTTTGTTCACGTTTACCTTTATCGCGGCTTCAACACAGACCGCAAAGAACCTATCTAGTGCGTGCTCAAGTTCGGTCTAGGTGGACAAGTCATCAGCGATAAGCAGGTGACTTATCCTTAAGTCTTCCAATTCGAACCGTTCTTCGCCACAGATGCTCCTTAACATCTAATCCATATAAACTATGAAAAGGAAAGGCGACAAAACGCATCCCTGGCGAAGTCCAACGCCCACGGCGAAATGTGTCGATTTAACGCCGTAAACCCGAACAGAGCTTACAGTTTGTGTATAGAGGTTGAATGGCCCTCAGAAGAGCACCGTCGATCCCATAGTCTTGCAATACACTCCAGAGTTTACCTCGAGGGACCCGATCACATGCTTTCTCCTAATCCACAAGACAACTGTAGATAGGATTGGCGCACTCCCAGGCCTTCTCAAGTACCATTGTAAGAGTGAATAGCTGGTCGGTTGTGCTTCTACCTGGACGAAAACCGCACTGATCATCCCCCAACCTGAATTCGACCACAGCTCTGGACGCGCTTCCAACACCTTTGCAAAGACTTTCCCCGGGATACTTAAAAGAAATATACCCCTATAATTGGAGCAACCTCTCTTATCCCCTTTCTTAAAAAGAGAAATAATCACCCCAGTTTGCCAATCGCTAGGTGTTTCACCGTATTCCCAGGCCATGATATTTGTCAATTGACGGAGAAGTAAGACAAGCAATCCAGGGGCCGAATTACCGCATTCGATAACGAGTGAGTGAGTGTAACTCGTGATCGAATGTCTGATTGACTTCATTGGGAGCGGTAATGCCAAGTCATCACATTTCGATGACAAGTTACTCGTTAATGAGTGTGGTAATTAAGCCCCAGTCCACTACCTCACAAAAGGTTGTCTTGTTTATCTGTGACGTGATAGGCTCTCGTCAAATCAGAACGCCCCGTTTATCTAAAATTTCCAATATCTGGAAAATAGAGCGCGCCCAATGTAAGTATTGTATGTATATTTCTGCATTGTAAGAACATTTAAGGAAAAATATTGGCCGTAAAACGCAAAGTAATAACAAAAGGCCTTATAGCGAGGTGAGCGTTTGTCGTTTTGTTCATTAGGCCGCAGTTGTTCGTCCGGAGCGATGTGGATTTTCCCTAGCTGAGCTGTTACCAAGAGAAATTATTGCTATTGAGTTAAGAACGTGGGTTTTTTCCTTTGATTGTATGACCGAGTAGAAGGTCGTTCATAATTTTCGATAGTTGCAATCAACGGTGTCTTTTACATGAAGATCGAAAATTGTTTCTAGGGTTTTTAATAGGGAGTAGGCTAAGCTTTTCGACGTAAGGTCCTTTGGGGAGTCTGTGATAGACCTTATCTGCTTTGAATACAAAAACTACCATCACGTCAATCCATGCAGCTAGCTAACAACCGAGCTGAGCGGACCGTATCACCATCGTAAGTAAATTTTAGTTGAAGTTTTTTTTCCCACTTTTAATGATAGAAAACACGTTTTTTTTTTTTTTACAAAAAAAAAGTGCATAGATAGTTTTATTAAGCCTTTTTTTAACTATGCTTTAGTGTTAACAAAAATAAAGAAGGAAAATACGAAGTACAGAAGCTATTTAACATGAAATTATATGTTATGTTTAATAAGTAATAACTCAAATATTACATTCTCTGGTAGATCCAGTTTTAGACCTGAGAGCTTCCGTCTTTCCAAATCTTTTTCTCACAAAATTCAGTCGACTAGAAATGAAATACAATAGATAATAGATTCATCCAATTACCAGCATTCTATACTTACGCCACACGATTTAGCATTTTCCCTACTTGCGCACCAATGTGCGGGCCCATAAGTGCACTTGTTAACACCGAGCATAGGGCCATCCCGCCTTACTCTATTAGAATTATCTAAAAAAAAAAAAAAAAAATTAAGTGAATGATGCTGAATTAATGTCAATGACAAAATACCTTCAATTCTAACATACGCTAGGCTCGAACTTTCTTCTTCAAAACATTTGCCAATCTTTGCACAAATTTCTGACTGATGTGTATTCGATTTGACCATGTTAAGTATACTTTCACCATAATATTCCAAAAGTTCAGCGCACTGAAAAACAAAATTATTAATTTATGATAAAAATCATGACTAAAGATCATACCTTTTTATAATATTTGGCTGGTAGATTATCACAGCTCACTTCGATTAACGTTTGTGGATCAACGATCTTTCCTTTTTGTTCGGCGATATATGGTATAAGGCTACTTGTTGCTCCATGACATATTCCGCATTCAACCACTTGATCTGTACGGAAAAGATAATTAAGACAAAGCTTGTTTACAAAATAAGCAACTTACCATTGACGCCTTTATCTAGAGCATAGCATAGTTCCATTTTTTGGCAAATTAATTTGGGTGGCATGGTTTCCAATAATGAGATAATGAGGTCGCCATATTTTGTTATAAATTGATCACAGCTAGCTGACACCGTTTTGGGTAGTTTTTTGCAAATATTTTTAACCTCGCGTTTGATCTCGTCCTATTAAAGAGTCGAAATAGATTTGATTTAACTCTAAGAACAAAAACTAACGTACAAAACATTGTTAATGTACATATACATAGTGATGCACACAATGCATTAAAAAAAGTTTGAAATACATAACGCGCTTCTAATATTATTTACAACGCTTTAACTCATAAGCTCAACGCATGTCGAAACAGACAACTACTTCATGACAAGACGCCGACGATTCAATTTCTGCAATCAGGCAAAATGAACCATTTAACTGGGGCCGAATTACCACACTCGTCATCGAAATGTGACGATTTGGCATTACAGCTCCCAAATGAGGTTAATCTATCATTCGATCACGAGTACCATTCACTTACTCGTTAACGATTGCGGCAATTCGGCCCCTGGGCATTCACCCCAATTCCTATTCGCATCCGACTAAAATCAAGTTTTCTTATTCCGAAAGTCGGGTTTGCGAACACATACTCGTATATCAAATTGTCAACTCTCGAACCTGTTGCATCGCATTCGACTCTCGAATTTAATTGCTATTCCCTATCTGGTGTTTTAGTGGTATTTTAGTCAGTAACAAATTTGGTTACAAGTCGTTATTAAAGAAACAATTAAAAGTAGATGAATAGTTAAATTTGTTTGTACTATTGTACATAATAAAAGGACCTGGTGATTGTTGAAATAAATTACAGTAATAATTTCGAGGAAATCGTAGTAGAAAGTTTTCAACTCGAAAGTGGAGTTAATTCATTTGCGCCGCCGGGGTTCAAAATTTAAATGGCAAAATTGATCATTTCTTTTTTTTAATTGATCATAGTTACAATGATAAATGAAATGATTTTTTGAAGCTGGAATATTTAAGAAACATTTTTAACTTTCAAACACACTTCAAACACGCTTCAATGGATTTGAACAAACTCGTATAATTTTGCGGGCCAATGCTAAATTGTCCTCCATAAATTCATCGTCAAAAAACAATTCAATTGAACGCATATTTTCTTCTTCAAAAAATACGCATGTACTTAAAAAATAATCTTCTTACTTCGAAACCACAATCACAAATCAATCTCTTTAATTTTTGTTTGTTGACATTTGACATTTGAAGTTAGCGATGAAATGCATTCCATGCGGTGGGTTGTCGTACGCAACGTATTCGACTCTGTGAATAGCGATTTAAATACCAGACCACTCTCAGTACTACTTGTAGTACAAGTCGGCATACTACATTAAGAATTGGGGTGAATGTTATCCAATGCTTCCGCCCCCTTTTACGAAGTTAAGTTAGCCATATATAAGGTTGTGTCAGTAAAAAAAAAAGCTGGTAAAGTTGACGGCCTTGTTGCTAAGCTATTTCAAACAGAGAATTATGTCTTGGCGGTATGCATTAACAAGCAAGCCTGTGAAATGTATTGTCAGTATAAAGGAGGTCCTCTTAACTATGCCAACTTAAAAGTTGTTTCTTTTTAAAACATCGCCTACAAGATCAGGGCTCTCATCACGTAACTTTTGAGACAATTGTCGTCTGGACGCTACTTCGAAACGCTATCGTCAGTAGTTTTCATCATGTAAGCACACCTCTACCGTGTCGTCTATAGTTAATTTTTTCTGAAGTTTGAGAGTTACTGAAAGCTCTTGTGTATTTGTGTTGTCAAAAATGACATTTGTTCTATTATTCTCGATTTTTGTTTTTGTTTTTTGCCGTGTTTAGGGAATTGAAAAAATGGTAAGCGCATATTTCTGATTGCGGAAAAAAAATGGTTGTAAGAAAAATATCTCAGGAAAACAAATTTCGCAGCGAAAAATTTCAAATTTGTAACTGACGTTAGAGAAGCTAACTCTTCTGCTTTCGAACATTTTTTTTTACTTTTCCTAAATTAAATTAATTCTCTGAAGCAAAAACTCATTTGAAATAAATAGAAATCGGACAGCAAATGTTAAAATATTGCAAGGAGAAATATTCCGTTGGGAGAAAAGAATGGAAAAATGGATTCACTCAGCTACTCGGATGCAAATGGAAATTTTAACGGAGGAGCACACAGGCATGACACGGAACTATATTCCCAAAACTTAGGGTAGACATATTTTCACTTGTTAAAAGTGATTTCTTCGATTTAAACACAAATCTCAAATAATCTCTTTGTCTCTTTGATTCACAAACCGATTTTGCTATCGCCTGAAAGCAATCGTTGTGACGTTATGTGAAACAAGCGTTCAATGGTCAAAACAATATCGCCCAGACGATAGTACTTTTTACATGTTACGTGATGCCAAACTATCGCCGAAACGATATCGTCCTACGTGATGAGAGCCCAGATATCTGTTGTATTATTGAGTGAATGAATTAAGCCTTTTTTCCCAACCTGAAGCCGCGTTCGACACAATTTACAAAGAAATGATTTATGATTTAAATCTAACAAAAATGTATTTATATATATGTATACTTGCCTGTGTTTTCTTGTCCTTCAGTTCAACTTCCAATTTCGTTATGATAAATTCGCAAAGAACACAGGGTGGAGGATCTTTAGCGTCGCCACTATTGACACCTTCAGGCAATTCAATGATCTCAGTTGGTTTACTATCACCGTTTATCTGATCCATTCTTTCATCAGAAGTCACTGAAAAAGGAAATAACGTTGATTTACGCCTTCAACATATTAATCTACGTTACTCACAATCATCTTCAAACCACAAGCAATATCCAAGTTCACGACAAATTTGTTTAGGTTCCATTTCCAAAAGAATCAAATTTGCTATTTTGTCCCCGTATTTGTCAATGTATGAATGACATTTATCCTTGATTTTGTGTAACTTGTTGCATGCATTATAGAGAGCTTTTTTGATCTCTTCCTGTTGTTAAAAAACAGAACAAAGAAAAATACGTTTAAAATGAAAACGTCAAAGTGACTAAGTAAAGTACACGTAAATATTAATTATAGTCCGATTCGAATGTTGACTCGAAGAAGAAGCACGAGAGCTGCTCGCGAGCTCTACGAGACGGGAAGAATATCGACCAAAAGAAAAAGAAAGAGAATGAAAAGCGCGCGGTCGATGATATTGACATTATAGTCCAGGAACGACGTGCAGAAGTTTTACCAAAAGGCAAAAATAACGTGTCAGGGAAGCAGATAAAAAAAAATAAAACCTCGTAGTAGTCACAGTAGGTGCTGTGAATTTTAAAAAAACTACTTCTGCAGACTTCAGAACGGCGACGAATACCAACATCCCGCTGTCAAGCAGAACGAAGCATTCGAAGAATAACTCTTGCCAATCGTTGTTTCTTTGGGCTGAGAAGGGAATTGAGTAATAAGGCCCTATCCAGAACAATATTTAATCACGAACTTTACGAGCTGTACAGCGACAACGACCTCGTCAAAAAACCGCGCATTGGACGTTTGAGATGTCTAGGACATGTAGAGCGAATGGACACCAACGCTTCGGCACGCAGTCTTGGAATCTAACCCGGAGGGACATCGCGGTAGGGAAAGACCTTGCCTAAGGTGGCGCGCACAAATAGAAGGGGACCTCAACCACCTTGGCGTTCAAAACTGGAGGCAGTTAGCTAAGGACCGGTCAACTAGATAGGCTTGTTGGTTGAGCCCCAGGTTTACCCCGAAATGTAGCGCCATTTAAGTAAGAACGATTAAAATGGCTAACATAAGTATATACATAGGGCGGATGAACAACAATGCCCCACCCCTTTTTTCTTTTCTAATCTTTGTCAAGAGCGGGCGGAAATGGCTGTCTATAAATGGTTTCGAATTAATTAAAAGTTAACTACAACGCTAAAACCAAACATATCCGTACAGCAAGGGGTCCTCTACGTATTGGAAACACAATCCGATATAACGCTAAGAAATGCCACAGGGAGAATACCAATTGAAGTTGTAAACGTGCTGAAGCTGCTACCGTGTGGCCATGACTGAAGTTTTTATCCAAAGTACCAAAGATCTTTGTTTATAATTTAAATATTTTACGACTATCGCTTAGCGGTTGAAGATATATTTTTTTAAAAAAGAATCTTCGATTCCACAAATGAGGGACTACGCAAAAGAGGATTATTTCACTTATGGAACTCAAGTAATTCAGCATACGCAATTGAAAAGAGCTGGCTAAGAATCATGCCGATTGCAAACGCCCTTGTTTACGAACTGTAACGCCATCATAAGTAAGCAAATAAAGTAGTAATTCATACCTTTGACTTCGATGGACCTATTTTCTTCTCTGCCTCTTTAATAACTTTTTCACAAAGCAAACATTCGGCAGGCGATTCGTAGTTTTCTTGTTGTGCATCAGTAATTGGCCCACTACCGACTACTTCATTGTCTGTAAAATAAGATACACAATAAATAAATGCCTAATATTTATTTACTTTCACTTACAAAGCTCTTCGCTACTGTCAATCTCAATATTTGGCCATTCTGAGGATTCGGATTTGGTCGAAGGACATAATTTAATATAAACGCAAATTTGTTGAGGAGTGAAATCTGTTATTAACATATCGACTAGTTCATTGGAATATGTATCCACAAAATCAACGCATTCCGTCTTAAGCTTACTAGGTAAATGACCGCACAAATTATTCAAAACTTGTTTAATATTTTGCTGAAATAGAAGAATGACGTAAGAAAGTTTGAATCAATAGGGAATTTTTGATTATTATTGTACTTACCTTTGACTTGTTATCCTTGATTAGTTCTTGTGCTTGCTGAACAGCAAAGAGGCACAGAGGGCATGTCGGCTTATCAGATTGATCCTTGCGTCCGTTTATTGATACATCAATCGGCTCTGGAGCGAATACATTCACGTCATCTTTTAAGTTTTTGGGGCACATTTCCAGTTTGGGACAAACTTCACGAGGATCAAAACCTTGGATCATTAAAGCTATAACTGCATCACCATACATATCAATGAAATTATGACAGCTGCCCCGAAGAGATGTTGGGAATTTATCACAAATGTGCTCGACGGTTTCCTTAATTTTTTCTTCTGTAGCTGGAGTGGCTAAGGTCTCTTGCAGGAAATGCATAAAATATTCGCACAAGGTACAAAGCTGTCCATTCTCTACTAGTAGTCCAGGATTCTTAGCTCCCATCAATTGGTCGATTGGAAGTTGCATTGTGTCGATTTGTTCTTTAGTATATATTGGCAAGTCATTCTGTGGTAGTTTTGTAATTTTAACGTTAATTTTAGCTGGTTCGACGAATGGAATCAAGGGAACGATGTCGCGACGACCCAAAAAGTTTCCACTGCCTTTGGGACAAATGCCAATCAGGAAACATGCACCATTTGCATCCAAATCATGGATTAAAACGTTATAGATTTTGTCATAATATTGATCAACAATGCTCAAACACTCTGTCTTGAAACCCTTTGTTTGTTTGCACAGTCCTTCGAGGACCATTTTGAATTCTATTTCAGTGGTGTTTGCTGTAAGCAACTCCTGAAGATGGCGTACTAATTGCTGGCACAATTCACATGGAATGTCGTCTTGTAATGACACAACTCCAATATCTGATTTAGTTTGCACTTCAACTTTCTCGGGATGTTGGTGGTACTTATCAGAACATGTACCCGAAAGATGACAAATACCATCAGTATTCATATTTTCACTCAGATAAGTGTACAATTCATTAAAGTAAGTAAGAGCAATGTTGGCACAAGCATCTGAGAACGACGATGCATGTCCACATAAGCCCAAAACTGATTCCAACATGTCGTCACGATCGGCAATCTTAAATTTAGTCGTTATAACTCCGGCCACACTTCCACATTCATTACAAGATAGTTGTCTGCGTTTGTATTGCTCTGGTCTTGATGCCGCTGTAGTTGGTACTGGCGTTGTAACTGGTACATACTCCTTTAACATCTTATCAATTTTTGCGTTGTTGCATAGACCGGCAACAGAACAAACAACCTAGAAAGAATTATTTTAAATGTTAAGAAAGCAAATACAGTGCCTCGAATATTCAGTAAAAAACATGTCAGAGACAAATTCAAATTGGAAACCGTCCATGCAAACAAACGGGTCATTATCTAGTTTAGTTTAGTACCTGAGGATTCATCTGGGATGCCAAAGCTTCAACCAATTCTGGAATGAAATTGTCAGCTACTTTAATGCATTCCTTTTGAATTGGTTTCAAGGGAATAAGACGACACGATCCTTCGAACACGTCTTTAAGATCATTCTGGGTTTCATTGCTTTCAAGTTGATCGCGGGCTTGTTTCACCATATCTAAACAGATTTGACATATCGAGTCATTGTCCTCTGCGACGTCTTGTTTTTCCCAAACTGTTTGTATGCAATGTCGCACAGCATTGCATTTTTTAGCATTTCTGAAAAGAAAGTTGTTTTTCTATAAAATTTTTAACTAGATTAGCTGGTTTTTTAATACGAATTACCCCCAATTATGCAGTCGTATTTGCGAGTCATTGGTTCGATTACCAATATGTATAACTGTTTATACATTATGTTTCTTTCGAAGTCGAGAGAAAAGAATTTCAATGAAGCAAGGTCAATTTGAAGAAAATCCCCAGTTTTGGTTATGCTTATGATGTGTCAGGGTTAGAAGTGTTTATGCTGCGAGAAGAACAGATTTAAGGGTTCTGGCAACTCTTCCGCTTGACTTAAGTAAAGCCCAGTTTTTACTGGGGTGCCAGGCTCTGTCCTGAATCGCTCTTTGGACAGATTGGAGATTTTGATAGTACATACATATGTACCTTTAAGTGATAAGAAGGCAAGGTTGCTAAAAATTAAATTACAACAGAACTCTAAAGCGGAATCTGGTTTCTTTAAACCACCACTTTTACCTACCTACCTACAGCTATGGCCAAAAAAATAGCACCAACAGCATTTATTAACGAAATTTTATTCGAAAACATAGAAACGCAATCTAACAAAAAAATAATAATCTACTTTCCGTTGTTTTATAACAAAAAAAAAACTGAATAGGGATAATTTTTTTAAAACGTTGCTATTATTTTGTCCAGGCTTATTTAAGAGTTGCTGTAGATATCGGGTTATGCCCAGCCACAAAATGGATCAAATGCATTTAATGTCTTGGATATAGTTTTAATCAGAGTTCGAAAAAAAAACACTAACGTACCGTACCTTAGGCCCTTATTGCGAATGTCGATCAGCGAACGATTCGATAAAAGTCGATTGCGTCTAAAAATTTTCCGTTTGGTATTGTGTAACTCAATCGACAAAGGTTCGTGTTACTGTGAATAAAAATGCTATTTATTGTGAACAGAGCATACTTTGAAAGTTTTTTTGACATTTCAATTGATTATTTGCTGTGTTTATTTCTGTTTAAATAAAAGTAAGACAAGACAAAATGACTTTTGAAGATTTGTTGGCTGTAATATTAAAGATGGCATCGACTGTGGGGTGGTTCCAGAGACATTTAATTCCACTTCAGACCCGATGTTGACTGATACATATATCAGGGTTTTCATTTTCTTTCTGGCCGAATTCAAGACCAGGTGGATCTACATTAGGGTCTCTTCTAGTTGGCTGAAAGTGAAGCTTATTTGGGCCACCACCTGTTGCTTTTATCCCTTTGCGATATCGGGATTGGCTTCCATATGTATATGCAACTAGAAGCTCTAGCTGTTTTTTGGTTGTGACTTGCTTCGTGCTGAACTTGAACCTTTTTGTTGTACAAACGAAGAGCATCGACCACAAATTTGTGAACGACAACAAGCGACTGTCAAATCGACAAATGTCGTTCACAATCATAATACACAATGCCAAAATCTGCAATCGACAACTGTCGTTTATCGATTAATTATCGACACTCACAATAAGGGCCTTAGTGTTCTGTGCGGTACACTTCTCAGAAAAGTACACAAATAGAATACCCAACGAATAGTTCACAAACACTACGTCCTCTTATAAAGCTTGTGTACGCGTACACAAAACTCTACCTTGCCCGATAGTTTGTGTACGCGTACACAACCCGAAATACACTAAACGTACGGTACGTTTAGTGATCTTTTGAATTCGCATATTGATTTTGTTGTTGGAAAAAGAAACGATTCTCTACCAAAGAAGTACACTAAACGTACCGTACGTTTAGTGTATTTCGTTCGGTATTCTGGTTGTGTACGCGTACACAAACTTTATGAGAGGACATAGAGTTTGTGTCCTTTTTAGGTACGATACGTTTAGTGTACGGTTTTTTTTCGAACTCTGGTTTTAATTTAGTTCAAAGTAAATTATTTTAGTCAAATCTCAGATGTAGCTATCATCAAGATTTAGCTAGGGCGCTTGAAACATTTTTTAAGGTTGCTATTATTTTTTGGCCATAGCTGTATGTATCTTGATGTACGAGAAATATAAGAAACGACGCGGGTACCCAAAACCTTACGTTTACCCGATATTTTGATACCGGGGTAATACCTGAAATTACGGGTACCCGGGTATGCGGATATCAAGAGCTCTACTTAGAATGGTATCATAACGGTTAAGTACTGTATTGATTGGATTTTTTTTTTTTTTATATTTTTTTCATGTCAATTATATTTGTTTTACCTAGTGGGCAAACACTTACATATGAGTGGTAATGTATCTCTCTAAATAATATACATATATATGTATGATCTGTCGCCGTGGCTAAGTGGTTATTGTGTTGGACTGCTGTGCGAGTGGCGTGGGTTCAAGCCCCAGCCATGTCCACCGAACTTTTTTCGCGGCACCACCTCTCGTCGATGAACAACAAACTTCCAGGAGTATAATGTCAAGAAAGAGCTTCTAAATACGCCGTTCGGAGTCGGCAATAAATTGCAGGTTCCCTTTATTCGTGTGAAAAATGTAACACGCACATGAATGTTTGCGAGAAGCTAGGCCTTGTCTCATTCCGAGCTGTCACGCAAGCTATTTATTTTATGTACATATGTTCTTATTTTTTCGATAGATGGCCGCCTCAATTTTTGTAACTAAGGCGTTAAGAAAGGAGCCAACTGCGAATAGGAAATAAAATAAAATAAAATACAAAACAATGCTATTCCTTTAAGATGACTCGATCAATTTCCACTTCTCCTTATCTTGACAAATGTTTGCAAATTCTCAATTCATTGTGTTTATTTTCTTTTAAATATTAAAACACCGCTTGACAAAGAAAATCTTTATCGGCTAACGCTTATGAACGCTTTGGGCGTGATCTCACACATTCATACTTTATTATAATTCTCGGTATTTCGAATGTACGTGCATATGTATTTTGTTTTTCATTTAATGATAGGTATTAAGTTCCCTAATTTATTTTATTTCAGTTTTGCAATTTGACCGTACATACATATCATGTATGTACATACATATGTAAGCTTTGTTATTGTTAGCATTAACCATTCGTCATGTTTTGCTTTGATTGATTTCACTGAGTTCATGCATCTTTGACATTGTTTTAACTTTGTATGCACGTTTATGAGAAAAAAGAAGCAAATTAAATCAATCTATTGTTTCGGTCGAAAAAGATAATCCAATCAAATTTCGTCTTTATTTTTACACAACCTTACACGGGACAGGAGGATGTTACTTTTTCTGTTCGATGAATAGCATGTGACGATAGCAAAACTGTTGGTATAAACATTCACACATTAGCGAATGTAAACATATTTACTTGTTATCAGTTTACTAACGGCGGAATTAACACAAACTTTTAACACATATATACTTTTACAGTAAAAAAGAACTGCATCCATGACTCACATCTAATGATACGGTAATAATAATTTCAATAGCATTTCGATCAAATTAAGCCAACTTACACTAGGTTTTCGCACCAATGAGACGGTCCCTTACTGCACTGTTGCGTATCAGCCCAATTAGGCAACGCTGATGATATTACAAAAACGGATCCTAAACAAATGATATAATTAAAGAAAGATTCGGATGAAAAAAAAACAATAGTTCACAAAGACAATCTGCGTCGTTCACACTTCTTACCAAAAATAAGGACCCAAAGTCCAGGTAGTTGTAATTTCATTTCGTTATTTTGTCGACACTATACTTTGCGTAATTTAGAATTTTATTCTACAATTAAAAAAACGTAAAACGTTATTACTATATTAATATTTTATAATACGGTTTAAGCTAGAAGACAAAGAAGTGCACTAATCGCCAGTATCAGCAGTTTTGATTGAACTTTGCTTTGCGAAATGAATCAAAAATGAATTGTACGTGAAATGTCATATAAGTACAATCACGATAATGGGTGCGTTCAGTTAACTTTGCTGAGAAGCGTTTTTTCAACGTTGGACGTTGGTTGCGAACGCCGCGCAACGCTACAGTTTAATATATGAACATGTTTTAGCAGCTGAAACAGGTATTTACATAATTTAAACAAGACTTCTTGATTTAAAAAGGTTTGGTTTTATTAAATGATGCGAGACGAATGAGTTGAGATGGACGTGCATCGTCAAGTATTCTTTAGAGTGTTCATGAATAATCATTTAAATATGTAATCTACATGGTACGTCGGGGTTCCTTGTCCGCCGCAAAATGAAAATATCTATGTAACTTATTTAAGCCTGAAACAGATGTGCAGCAAAATGCGTGCAGACATATTAGAGAACATTGCTTTATTTGTAAAGTACACTTGTGTTTGATGCACGGCCATGCATTTTCGCTATTTCCAATTTTGATTCAAATCACCATTAGTAAAACAGCAGAATAGTACAATTTACAAACATTTTTGTGATTTGATGCTTCATATTCATTTCTGCTGGCTACAAATCTCATGTCAACTAGAGCTTATAACCATGTAAGCCAAGATCTTTATCCAAAATGGGATGCAAAGTGGTTGCGGATAGTCCCAATTGCTGTGCTGCTTGGAAACATGAAAATCAACAACTGGCTGCAATTATGTAATTTTGCAGAAAAGGAAAAAAACAACTACTGGAAAAATCGTTAAGTTATTAAACTACGATCAAACGATTTGCAGATGTGTGCACATTTTGCAGAAAAACGTGTCCCAAACGTCCGCAAATCGTGTGATCATCAAATTTTTGTCCGCAAATGTTTTCACATATGTATGTCATTTGCCCCTGATTTGCAGACGGCGTCCGCAAACATTTACACACGTCATCCGCAAATCGTGTGATCACCGTTTTTGGACCATTTGCACACATTTGCGGACTTTTGGACATTTGCTCACTCGCATTTGCCTACTTCTGACATTTGCAGATGTTGCTTTGAAGAAACATGGGCAAATGGCAAATTTCTCCGCAAATGCTGTGTTATAATGTGAGTGTTTTTCTTCCCAATTCTCCTTCATTTGAGCTACTGAATTGGACATTATCGAGCTTTAATCAACAGGATACCAGGGTATTAAATAAATCATTGGATTAAATGGAATTCATTTTCTGACAAAAAAAAAAAAAAATAAAAATGATTCGCGACAGCGAAAGAACAAAACCATTGAATTTTTGGATTCATTTCTGTTTTTGTTATGTTCAGAAAATAGAAACAGGAAAAAAGTTGTGATAAAATGGCGATCTCCTCTTCTCGCAATTCGCGGCGAAGTTTTGTACAAAATCCTTTCTTGTCGGCCAACCCAATCCTTTCTCCAGCATTTGCGCGGCTTCGAGGCCAATTTACTATGATCATCCTGTTCGCCGCTGCCCTCAAACAAATACATACACAGCCAATACCACTGCGATGGTATCCCGAGTTGTTTCATCCTTCCAAATAAATGAAAATGACGTTTCTGCAAATGGTTCTGCAAATGTGGTATTTGGGTATGTCGGCAAATCGTGTGATCGGACAATAAATGCTCTGAAAAGATTTCCAGATATGTTATTTGCGCTCATTTGCGCACACCCAAAAATTTCCAGCTTTGGGACAAATTTCGCAAATCGTGTGATCGGCCTGCAAATGACACTTCTGCAAATTGGCATTTCCGGATGATTTGCAGACATTTTCTTATGAGGAAATTTTGAGCACATCTGCAAATCGTCTGATCGAAGCTTTAGACTGCATTTGATAAACTGGGAGATACAGATTTGGACTCATGGGAATATGGTTTTTAAGTTATTGAAGAATTTGTATCACATATACAACCTCAGAAGTATTGAAATAGAAGACAATTCAAGATTTGTGATATTTAACAACGCGCAGTGCCGTTGAGAGGGGAGGAGGAAGAGAAAGAATTCTCCCAGGCACGGGTTCTTAAAGGGGCCCAGAAATAACTTAACTTTTTAGTAGAAATATAAAAACTTCTTTCGAATTTTCGGCTTTTTTACAAAGGAAATTATTATTTTTTTTTTTTAAACAGCTTTATTATACTCCGATTAATTTTTTTTAAAAAATATGTTAGAAATTGAAAGTGGTCGCCGTGGGTCAGTGGTTAGCGCGTTGAACTGCTGACCGAGCGGCGTGGGATCATGCCCCAACCAGTCGGAGAATGACAAGCCTCCGGGAGTATAATCCGTCATGAAAGAGTTTCTCAATTCGCCGTTCGGAGTCGGCAATAAATTGTAGGTCCCTTTCATTTGTGCGAAATATGTTACACGCACAACATGAATGGTTGCGAGAAGCTAGGCCTTGGCTCATCCCGAACTGTCGCGCCAGCTATTTATTTTTTTTTTATGTTAGAAATTGGATCGCGATAACAGATCTGCCAACCAAGTGTTGTGGCAGATCACCCGCCGCGCCCTCTCAGAGAAAGGAAGTTTAATACCAACGAAAGGGTTAATTCTAAAGATGGTTTTCTTAATTCCGATGAGACGGACATCTTGTGCAGATGAGGCGAGGACTTTTCGGAGTTGCAGAATTTCGAACAGGGCGCTGGGACCCACGGTTTCAAGTAGGGCGGAGAATAGTATCACAGTAGAGGAGGTGACTTTGGTGATTAAAACAGTAAAAGTCGGCAAAACTGCTCGATGAAATGCAGCCAGAAATGCTCAAGGCTTTGGAGGAAGAGGGAGTAAAGTGGTTCTTTCGTGTCATTAAAGTGGCCTGAGAATGCGGTAGAACACCTGACTACTGGCAAACTGGGGTGATTGTTCTTCTTTTCAAGAAAGGGGATAAGAGCGATAGCTGCAATTATAGCGGTAAATAGCTCTTAAGTATCCTCGAAAAAATCTTTGCTAAAGTGTTGGAAGTGCGTGCCAGAGCTGTTATTAAGTCCAGGTCGGACTATGAGCAATGCGGCTTTCTTGCAAGTAGAAGGACAACCGACCAGCTATTAAATGTCAGAATAGTACTTTAAAAGGTCTGGGAGTATACCAAACCTATCTACAGTTGTTTTGTGCATTGAGGACGCATATGATCTTCTGAGGGCCGTTCACTTAAGCACCCTAACCCCGCGACCCTCATAGTAGATAAGCGTATCTTCCGAAAACGAGTAAATGGATGTAAATACAAAAGCGATTCACCGAATGAAATATTTGCAATCAAGTAACAAATGAGCAATATATATGTATGTATGTATGTATGTAGATGCACAAAACTTCATGTTACACGGATTACCCGTCTTTAGGAGTGGTGAGTTCGATGGTGGGTGATAGTCAATTATTTACTGCACAAACATAAACGACTTTAACAATGACAAAATATAATTTATGTCCTACTTACCAATACATAATTGTTTTTGGCAAAAAAGATTTTTTTAATATTGTTAAACATTTCACTTCGTAAAACGATAATTTTTCTTGTTGACTTGCACTAAAATTCGATTCTAACTGACGATACATCCCAAAAGAACTATACAGCAATTGTAAAATTTATGTATAATATCATTGTTTAGATTTAAACTACATAAAAAAAGTCAGCATCGCTTTCTAAAGCAAAAAAAAAATTCGACTGGGGAGCCAGTCCTAAACTTCCCACCGCACACATAACGATCGAGTTGAATTAATATTATTTATTTTTATTTTTGTTTTTTGCATAAAATAATTGGATAATCAATTTAATGTCAAAGAAAACATTTCTTCAATTTCCCCAGAAATTGTTCGACAAAAAGTTGTTGCGCGAATTTGATAAAAAAAACACTTCTTCAATTTCCGCAGCATCCACTAGACCGATTATGCTCAAAATCTAATCAGATCTAAGTTTCACGCTGACAAATAAAACAAAACTAGGTGGAAAGTAAAAACTGCATGATCGTACGTTGTTTCGTTCTCCAGATATCCACAAAGAGGTGTTGCGCGAACTCGAAAAGGCATTTCTTAAATTTCCTCAGCATCCGCCAGACCGATTGTGCTCAAAAGCTTATCAGCTCTAAGTTTCACGCTGATAAAAAAAAAAACCGCATGGTCCTACGTTGTTTCGTTCTCTAGATATCGAAGGGGGAAAATATTGTCACACACAGACATCATTTCATAAATGGGTGCAAACGATTTCTAGTGTATAGTAATGTCAAGCCCTGTTCATATCTCGAAACATTTTGTTCGGACCGATTGCAATACTTCCCCTACCAAGGTGGGAAGTAAAAATAAGATTGTTTCGTTCTCCAAATATCGAAGGAGTCGCTTTGGTGTGGGTATACTCGCGATTTTCTTTGTTGTTGTCGCCGCATAGCAATCGCGGTCGCGGCGGCAGCAATTACATATATCGCGGTGGTTTGATGGTACCTCAAAGCGGTAAGCTGATGCTATGTTGTTACACCGTATTTCTGTGGTGAAAACTGCTCGTGTATAAAAAGTTAAGATAAACTGTAAGCTTTTGCTGAATACTTACAGCTTTCAGCTTTGTAACAATTTCTTATTATTTTGACACGGGTGTGCTTGCGACTTTTCGTGCAGTCTATTGTTTGTTGTCTCAATATGTAAACAAATGTCTTAGTAGACAATCTCTTATATTGGAAAAAGGTCCTTTGTTTTGTCGCAACTTTGGATATACATATGTACATATGTACATACATACATATGTACAATATGTATCTAAACGATGATATTCATCTATATTTATTTTGTTGAATATAAGTTGAGGATACCAATCCATGAATCCATATTGCCAACTGACTTAAAAATAACGTTCTTGGTTCTAAACAGCTTGAAAATAAAGCCTTACTCTGGGTACTCGCTTTGCACACAGTGCTCAGCGCAACTCTGTTCGGAGTGTAAAAACGCTATAAAATCATATAAAATAAACCTTATTTAAATATTTCGTCGTGTAAAGACTTTCCCACTGTCTACCAATTTTATAAAATTGTAGAATCCGTTAAGGATAATGGTTGCCGTGGCTCAGTGGTTAGTGCGTTGGACTGCTGAGCAAGCTGCGTGGGTTCAAGCGCCAGCCATGTCCATCGAACATTTTTCGCGGCAACATCTTCCGTCGGGGAATGACAAACTTCCGACAGTATAATTTGTCATGAAAGAGCTTCTCAATTCGCCGTTCGGAGTCGGCAATAAACTAAAGATCCTTTCCATTCGTGCGAAAAATGTAACATGCACAATAAATGGTTACGAGAAGCTAGGCCTTGGCTCATCCCAAGCTATCGCTATTTATTTTTTTAAGGGATGGTGATGTATCATCTTAAAAATTACCGATCATGGGATTATCAGTGCATAAATTAATTTCTAAAGCGTGAGCCCACTCGTATTTCACTGCGTGCTCCTTCTATTTATCAATGACCTGGCGGTTTAAACATATTAAATTACATCGGAGAAGCTTTTTATTTAATTTTGACGTCTTACAATGTGTAGTCACAAAACCCGTATGAATGTATAAATGGAATAACAAAAGAGAAGGAATGCACGGTGGCATCATTGTTTATTGAGTGTTCTCGGAAAAGATCTTAAGATGATTTTTGTGGGACAGGAACCGAAAAAATTGTGTGCATTTTCGAACCACAAATTCATCGTGACATTTAGCGAAATGTATTATGTTTTTTTTTAAATATAGCGCATATATATTACTTATTATTCGGCTTAATACAAGCAAAAACTTAAATCTAAGAAGCAGACACTGGTAGGGTAATTATAAAAGGTTTTTTTTGTTTTTTTTTTTGTATTGGGTCTTAATAACTAACAATTAAAAGCTTAAAGCTATGAAAAGCGATGTGAGGGTAAATTGGACTGGGTTAGGAGGAGGTAGAGGGGCTGTAAAGGGCATTTCGAAGAGTTATTCTGCTACAGAGGAAATTAAAAGTGTTAAGCGTGTTATTCGCTTTATGTAGCATTCTAGACATGGGTTCATGCAAACCATAGTTGGTACGGTGGGGGACAAGACGAAAAAGGATAACAGACCGAAGGTTGCGGGGATTAGTGTTAATGGAAATCATTTAAAGTAACGATGGACAATCTATGTCACCGACTAAAAGCTGATGAACGAGTAGTATATCGGCAACATCGCGACGTTGTTCAAGGGGTTCCAGATTGATTAGTTTCAAGCGATCTCTGTAGGGTGGCAGGTTGTGGCTGTCTACCCAAGGAAGACCACGTAGGGTAAAGCGGATGAACCTGCACTGAACGGCTTTGATTCTCTTGCTATGGATATCTTAATGAGGGGACCATACTTGGCTAGCGTATTCAAGCAGAGGACTTACGAAAGTGATGTACAAGGATTTCTTAACATACGGGTTCGAAAACTTTTTATACCAGCGCTTTGCAAAACCGAGCGCTGAGTTGGCTTTACGAATAATGCTATCAATGTGGGACCAGAAATTGAGTTCCCGATCGCAGATAACACCCAACTCACGTAATGAAGTGACAAGGGGAACAGGCTCATCGCAGATAAAGTAAAGTCTGGGGAGTGGTGGGAAACGCTTACAGGAGTATGTGATAGATTGGCATTTACTCACATTAAGCTGCAAATAATTTTTTTGGCACCAGATTGAAAATCTGTTTAAATCATCTTGAAGTGACCGGGGGTCATCGGGAGATGATAAGTGCCTGTAAATTTTCATGTCGTCAGCGTATACAGATATAAAGGAGTCTTTGATGATACAATCGACATCATTTATTGTCAGGATGAATATCAATGGACCAATGGCTACCTTGGGGGACTCCTGAGGTAGCTTTAATAGGGTCAGAAGCGGAAGATTTAAAGACGATTTTGTACTGGCGGTTTTACTAGTACGATTTAATCCATGTTATAAACCGTGGTGGAAAACCAAGAACCCTAAGTTTTAGGAGGATTATACTGTGCGAGATTTTGTCGAACGCCTTGTGGAAGTCAGTAGCAAAAACGTCGACTTCTTTGCCTGCTTCTAAAGCGCATAGATTTTCTGAAACAAATTCAGCTAGGTAAGTGATTGTTGACCTACCATTAAGAAAGCCGTGTTGGTTTGGGAAAAAGATAGGCTTGCAGTGGAAAACCATTGAATCATACACAATGCTTTCGAAGATCTTTGGTATACAAGACAGTGTGGCGATGGGGCGGTAATTAGATACTTCGTTCTTACGACCACTTTTGTGGATGGGGATAATATATGAGTTTTTCCACAGTTGAGGAAAAATCCCCTGTGAGATGGATTGTTGGAAAAGGGCAGTGTGGGGTTGGGGCAGGTAGTTTGCACATTTTTTCAAGACTATGGCCGGTAAGCCATCGGGACCGGGGCAGTAATCCTCACGTTGCTTAGCAGAGTATTTGGTTTTGTGAAGTCTGCCTTGTGGAAATTAAAATAGAACGAATTTTCATAGTGAAGGGTTTTAGTATCATTCTCTTATGAAAAGATAGGGCGCAGGATAGGAGATGATTACTCGCTGTGACGATGCAGTTGTCGACATCGGATGTAAAGACTAAGTCCAGTTGTCTACCAAGATTATTAGTGAAGTTACCAATTTGGTAAAGGCCGGAGTCGGAGAGACAATCAATAAAAAGGACCTCTTGTTCTGACGTGGGATTTGAGGCAATAAAGTGGGACATGTCATCGGACTCAATCCATTGAAGAAAAGGAAGGTTGAAGTCCTCTAAAATCAAGACATCATCGGATAGATCCACTGCTTCGCAGAGAGAGTCGTTTGCCTCTACGGCAAGCTGGTAACCCTGGATTGGTTGAGACGGTCGTATGTAGTAGCACAGTACCTATGTAAAGGTTGCGTTTGGATATAGTCGTTTTTACACAGATAAACTCAAAATCAGCGGTGTGTGACGTTTTATAAAAGTGTTGAGTCGAAAGAGTTGTGTATTGGCAGTAGTACACTGCGGCCGCAGGAATTGTCTCCTTCTCAAGACCATCATCCCGAAAGATATTAAAGTCTGAGGTAAACAACCCATTGTTACTGAAATCAGAGGATAGATTAGTTTCGGTTAAAGCAAATATAACGTAGGAGAGATTTTGGGAGTTTAGAAAAACAGTAGAGTAGCGCAACCCTCTTAGATTCTGGTAGTAAAGGGATAAGCACTTGAATGAGCGCGTTTTATTGGGTTAGGTTGGCGAACAGCTGTATTGGAACGATAGTAGTTTTTAAAATGGGAGCGAGTTCTTTACAGGTGTGAGAGACGTTTTGAGCTGACATGGGAGGCAAAAGTGGATAGATCATTGGCTACGTCGTTAGGCGAAATATTACAGCTCTCATGATAGCGAACGTATATTTGCTTCAACTCTTTAGGCTCGATTGGAAGGCCTTCTTGATGGATCGAGACCATGATATTGGTTTTCGATATACCATCTATACAGATAGAGTCTTGTTTATCATGAAGGTAGGCAAGATAAGGACGGACATTTTCATAGATTCTGCGATCTCTCAAGCGTGATAAAATATATTGGCCATCGTTAGTGAGCTTGACTGTGGGGGGCAGAGGATCTAAAAATTATGAGGGTGGGTTAGGTGTGTGCAAAGCAGCTGAGGATGTGGATGGGTCAGGATTGATAGTATGGGAGTGAATTAAGTTAGGGTAGTTAACATTAGCTTTAGGGGGTGGAGGGGTGCCGTTAGGGATTGGGTTCTGGCTTGGTGAAGGGCTGGGAACGGGTGCAAGATTAAAAGACACGCGTTTAGTAGGGTGGGGGTTTTGGAAGAACGTTTGGTAGGATTGGAAACGGATTTTGAAAGAGTTGATGTGAAAGTATTAGATAGAGGATTGAGTGAAGATTGGAGAAACATACATATGTACATACTTACATATTTTGCATTCATCTAGGGTACATCTTCTGTGTCCTTATTAGGTTAGGTTAGTTAAGGTGGCTGTCCTGGCCGGACCAAGACACACTTCGCCCAGAGTTTAGTTCATTGTGATACATCGATATATGTACGTGTTGAGATGTAAGGTAGGGTGACTGAATTCAATCGAAGGCCTCAATCCTTTCACAAATTTTAAAATATTTAAGTCCGGGTTTACAATGAGGTTTCTAATAAACTTATTAAACAAGGAAGAGAAGGACTTCTCTAGACCTAAAACTTCTTGCTCCCTTGGTCACGGCTGTCACAGAGTTTATCGTTAATATAACCATAGAGCGGCTTCAGAATTTTTTATTAGTATTTTAGTTCTTAATTTACCGCCTTAAATGTTTAAAAACACAGCCCTAAATGCTTCAACTTTCACAGAAATCGTGGCGCCATTGGCTGACCAAAATGCTAATGGTGCAGTGTCTCATTTGTAATGTAGTAACATTCGTCAATAGTTTCCCATACATACTACAATATAATACATAGGTTGAAGTGGCTGAATTGCCTATCCACAGGTTTAAGTAGCGACTATGGACCATTTGTATATTTCTAAAAGAGAGTGGTTTTCAAATCCAACCTGTAGAGTTACAGAATTTTATGAAGGAAACTTTCCATATGTCTTCAAAAAAGGCTTCAAAAGGCTACAAGTGTGAGCTCTGAGTAGTGCCAGGCAGTAGCAAAGAAAGATAAACAAGGTTTCCTTTTCCTGTGTATTGTAACAACTATGATAGTGGGTGTTGAAGACAATACTTATATCTAACCTCGCAGCGTGTGTGCCAATGGCTAGTACTAACTGCAACAATTCTCGCTGTCTCAGTTCGGCTTCTATTGATTAAGTTCTGCGCCCTAGTTTTTTTCTAGGTGGGCCATGTCTTTCTGAACATGACATAGTTTTCTACACTTTATTTTTCTTACTGTTTACTAATGGAATATTCAACTTCTCACTCTGTCTTGCCTTTTGTTAAACTCGTTTACTCAATTTGACTCCACGGAATACAATAAACAAATAGAGTTTGATGTACATACATAGTTAAGAAGGACAAATTTCAATTGAAGAGCACTGAAGTCTATAGTCTTGCTCCATCTTGACTGTGTGCACAGATAACTAAAACCGATTGGATTTAGTAATCCATGCTGCATGGTATAAGGCAATCGTTTTAGCCTAAAGTTCGCTAGAAACACTTAGAAGTGGAAACAGTTCATTCATCACCGGCTTAGTGTTTAGTAAGTGTGTGTGTGCTTTTCGATAGAGGTCCTTGCTCTTGTAAACCAATAGTTGAGGCCCTCGTGGAGGGCATCCGAGAAGGCATCACTTTCCAATAACTACTACGTAGTTTTTAAGGTAGACTTCTATACTCCTGATAGGACTATCGAAACCCGCTGAGAGGTAACTGCCAAAGATTTAGCGTAGAGATCTCTGGGATCCTGCCCAAGACATAAGATGCCAAGCGGTCTAACCACCATAGTAAATCGCTCTTTAGAAGGGTCTGCCCTTATGTACATATGTACATACAAGTGGAAGAAAACATCTACCGTGATAGAATGCGAACGTAGTAGAACAAATGCGAACCTCAAAGCACAGTTAGAACCTCACTAAAGAGCGAGACATCAAATGATCAACACGCCGCGAGATCGTTAAACTAATTAAAAAAGAAACAAGTTTCGAAAAAGGAACTCCTATAGAAGTTTTTGTGGTTTTATGGAATCTACAAGGGTCGTCTGCCTTGTACGCAGAATTCGCATCGACTTTTGACCCTATTTTTTCAGTTTTCGCTGAAGAGCTCTGGATTGAAGTGTTGCATATTCTTTTAATCCAAGTGATGTGCGATTCAGGTAGCAGAATACGTCCTTTTGGCCTTGTGAAGTTAATCGTGTACACCGCTCTTTGTCTATTCCCAGACTATGATCTTCTGTCTCCAAAAGTGTTTCTAAACTGCCTATGGATGAGTCTCTGCGTTGTACCACAATTCTGGATTTATTAGGCGGGTGTGGGGTCGAAATTAAATGAAACTGAGTCTCGCCTCTGAGAAGACTTTTGTCTTTTGCGGATACTACTCTCTTTGGAAAGCCTGCATTGGACTTTCTCCCCCTCGTGGTTAATTCTTGAAGAAACGCGCTTGCGTTGTTGAGCCTCTTCCTCATTATTTTGGTCCCTAGTCTCTTCATCGGAAAGGAACTTCTCTAGAGTAACGTCAATCGCCCCAACACATTCTTCGTCCGAAGCATTAAGAAAACTGCATGTCTTTCTCTTTTATTATTAGTTGGTCGGTTTTTTTTTTGAGCTAAGAATGACCAATCGTTTTATATCCTTCGCTTAGGAGATTTAATTAAATTTTGATTCATGTGTTCAGGTAAGTTCCATTCATTCCATAGGCACGGTAATTTAGGAGTTTTTTTTTTTTCTAACTTTTCCCTTTGTGTAGATCGGCCATATTTCGTTAGAAGCAGGATATGACTCTTCAACCCATATGGACGGTCTAAGGAGATGAATTCAACCAAGCCTCACGGGGCGCGGCGTCTCTGGTTCCTTTAACCGGGACAGAGAGTAAACGGATGGGACTATCCGACCTCCACTCTGCTGCTTTAAAACTATGATAATGCAGAAATTATTAACAGAAGTAAACCATTTGGGAATTCGGGATCTAACGACCTGTGCAACACCAAGCAGGCTTTGTCCCAAAAATCGTAAAGCAAGAACCAATAAGCATTCTTAAAAACAGTAGGAAATGCACGAAATACATATCTGTCAAATAATAATATAAGTCACATCGCTGCAGTGCAGACTTCTTATTGGATTTTACAAAGCACTTGAGTGTGCACCTGTAACACATTTAATTAGAGTGACGCCACTAAGGAGGACTACATACATACTTATTTAATATGTTCTTTTTTGAAAGCACATAACGAATTTTGTGAAAACTTATAAGAACTTCTTCTAGATTTATCTCCACTCCATCACCATGATGTCAAAAATATTCCCATACACGTACAGACAACGCATTTTTATCTTGATAATAATACTTTCGTATGCACGTGCAAATCCTTGCTTTGTTTGCCTAAAAGAGCAATACGGCAGCAAAAGAACACTTTTGATGTGGTAAGGGCACGCCTCCGATATTAAAGTTAACCTGATATGTAGGTTATTATTTTTCGTTCTTTTGTTGAAGTTGGGGGAAATGAGTAGAGATTTCTCGGAGTTAAGGAATTTGTTGCTGCCTATTATGTTCGACAAGGTACCCTCTTTCCTTGCTGACAAAAGCAATTTTTTGTCATGACATCGGAGCACTGCGCTGTGAACGTTGAATTGACTATTCAACATTTCAACTTATAATAAAGAGAACAGGGTTTAATCATTTGATTCCCATGTGTTATTTACAGTACGAACATAAATAATGTACCAAGTACCTACATATAAAAGCATAAATATAAATTGTTTGCTAATAAATAATTTTTAATGTATTGTACGCCATGAAGTGAAAAATAGTAATAATCAAATAATAAAATGTTTATGAATTAACATGCATGGGCCCAATTGGGGCGATGTATTTTTTTAATTTTCTTTTAATGATATCGTTTTGGTTAGAAAACGTAGTTGGTAAAATACTGTGATGCCATAAGATATGAGATGTAGAGTGCAAAACAAATGTGATAAAAGAACAACCCATACAAGAAAGCTTTAGAAGGGAAAATGAACAAGAATAGACAAGAAATACTTAATCCCCTCCTGTGAAGAAATGCTTAGACGGCACGACAGGACTAAGAAAACACAACTGGCTTTAGTAGGTCCTACCTGTAACAGTCTTAATTTCATCTTCGAAAAATGACTAATATGTCTAAAGAGTCATTCAACAAGAGGTGCCATTTTAAATGTAAATGGTAATTTCCAGAACACCAGTTCAATGCACTCTGCATGTTAGTGGGGTCCCTTTGAATCAGGTGGAGAAGTTTAAGTATCTCGGGGTCCTATTCACGAGTGATGGTAGGAGCAATACTGAGTTATCCTGTAGGATTGGTCAGGCTGGAGCAATTTTGAGACAGCTTGGTCAATCTGTTATCAGGAGGGCCGAACTTAGCATCGAAGCTAAGTTGTCGGTCTTTAATTCAGTGTTTGTTCCGACCCTCACCTATGGTCATGAGGTTTGGGTAATGGCCGAAAGAAATGAAATTTCTTCGCTGTATTGCTGGGGTGACTCGGCGAGATCGGGAAAGGAACACCAGAGTATGCGAGGCACTCAATGTCGAGCAGCTACTTCTTCGAACGGAGAAGTCGATACTTAGATGGTTTGGGCACGTCAAACGCATGTCCCCAACTCGGTTCCCAAGACGTGCCATAGAATTCGTGCCATCGGGCAGACGTCCCCTGGGTAGGCCAAGGATGAAATGGCTGGACCAAGTCCGAAATCTCACCTCTACCCGTATGGGGATAGCCCCTGATGAGTTAAAGTCGATGGCGGAAGATCGGCAAATGTGGAGAGTCCACTTAAGCTCCCTAAACGCGCGACCCTCATAGTGGATAAGCGGGCCATTGGAAGATGATGATGATGATGACGTTTCGTAAGTTCGTACTGCTTTTGGTCATCAATTGTACGTTCGAACGTCTCGGATAAGTTAGTGATGTGAAGGCTGCAAATCGACAAAGTTAACTGAAAATATCGCCGTCATAGCTGAGAATTTGACTGAAAACTCAGGTGTGTCCATTTCGAGACGATCCGCAACCACTTTGCAAGGAATTTTGCATAAAGATCTTCGCCTAAATACTTAAAAGGTCCAGTTGATATAAGAATTGAAGCCAGGATACCACGCACAACGCCGCGCCGTCCTTTCGCTGATTGGGTGCTATTGATTTAAAATGACACATCTTGTTGGATGACCCTATACAAATGTAGATAGGCACATATGGATGTACATAATGTTCATACGTGTACGTATAAAGTATTAAACAAATGTTAGAGTGGAAAAGTCCAAGCGCAGTTTTAGTGCCGAAAACTTTACACTTCCTGACTTTGGTTAACTTTCCGAACCTTTTTGCCGATTCAGCCCGAACATTCAGTTCGGGGTCACCATCGCCAGGTTAAACAGGGTTAGAAGCAAAACTTCCTAAAACACTCCGATCCCCAAAGAACTCATTCTTTAAAAGCAACTTATTTCCCTGAAAAATGTTTAATATTTTATTGTGGTTGTTACAACCTTATTCCTCAAATTTGCTTTTCTATCTTTTATCCTTAAATAGTATAAAACAAAGTCGCTTATCCGCGTCTGCCTGAGTATTCGCTTAGTACTTTTAAATTACTTGACAGATTTTGATGCGGTTTACACCATCACTTATAGAATTTCTTGAGAAAGTTTTAGATGTATAATACATTTTTATTTAGTGTCAGGATATTAGAGAAACGTCGACATTTGTAATCAAGTCGTAAAAAACCGCTTTTAAGGTGCTTACATGGCTTACGTTGACTAAATCATAAGAAACACATAAAATTAATGTACCATAAAAGCTTTAAAAAAGTCCTACAGCATATGTCTATCTTTTAAATGGTTACTATAGTAACAATTTTTGTCTACCAAAATTTTATCAAAAACAATGGTTCACTTTCGAATCCGTTTTGACCGACATAATATCAATTAACCCTTATCCAATCAAATATGTTAGCTATCTTAAGCATTTATTTCAAATCAAATTTGTCCTTTTCATTAAAATAAATATCTTGCAAGAAAAAATTACTGCGGTGAACGAGCTTCTCGCAGGGTGGCTATATAAAGCGAGCCACGAGCAGCACCTCACTCTATAGTATACAATCATTCACATGACGAACCCATTTACATCGGATCTCTACAAAGATAGAGAACACTTTCAGGGCAAAAATAGCAGTGAAGCTACTTTTTTGACAGGATCAGCGAACGAAGAAAATGTAATCATACTCCATATTTCTATAACACCTGTCGCTTGCTTAAGAATTCCTAAGTCAAAATCTGCAGACTGTTTAGGGGCGACGACGACTCAAATTCCGCTGTCAAGCAGAATGAACCACCCAACCTGGACGATGAAGACCAACAACTCCGCCCACCCGACCTGGACGAAGTGTAGATAGTCATATCTAAGTTTAAGTTCAATAAAGCTGATGTAACTGATGCCGATGGGCGCCGTGGGTCAGTGGTTAGTGCGTTGGACTACTGACCGAGCGGCGTGGGTTCAAGCCCCAGCCAGGAAAACACCAAACATTTTTCGCGGCACCACCTCTCGTCGGGGAATGACAAGCCTCCGGGAGTATAATCTGTCATGAAAGAGCTTCTCACTTCGCCGTTCGGAGTCGGCAATAAATTGTAGGTCCCTTCCATTTGTGTGAAAAATCTAACACGCACAACATGAATGGTTGCGAGAAGCTAGGCCTTGGCTCATCCCGAGCTGTCGCGCCAGCTATATATATATATAACTGATGCCGAGCTGTTCAAAGCGGTAGGTGATGACTTAAGGAGTATACACCAACTCATCTGTAAAATATGGTCGGAGAAAATTATACACATTGAATGGAATCTCAGCATTGTTTGCCCGGTCCACAAAAAAGTAGACCCTCTGAACTGGGTCGCCTACAAGATCTAATCTGTCGTGTTGTGTCAACGCCTAAAGCCGTTCATCAACTACCTTATCGGTCCATATCAGTGTGGCTTAAGGTCAAGAAAATCCACCATCACATTGCAGCAGATCTTGGCGAAAACCGAGGAACTTCAAATCGATACCCAGTGCTGTCAACAAGAAAGAACGCTCAACATCGACGCCTAAGACAGAACGTCACTATAGACAGTTATAACTTTGAGGTAGTTAAGGACTTTGCCTACCTAGGCTCCGCTATGAATTCAGACAACGACACCAGCGCTGAGATCAAACGAAAAATAACTCTTCCTGTTTCTTTGGGCTAAGAAAGAAATTGAATAGTAAAGCCACCTCTCATACAACGAAAGTGACCCTGTATAAGATCTTAATCGTCCCAGTCCTGCTCTAGGGCACAGAGGCATGGTCTTTGTCAAAAGCGGATAAGGTCGCTCTTGGCTGTTTCGAGAGGAAAATTCTTCGGGTGATTATCGGTCCCGTCTGTATAGACTGTACGGGCTGCACAGCGATACCGGCTTAACCAGAAGAGTGAAGGTCAAACGACTAAGATGGCTGGGTCGTGTAGAGCGGATGGACACCAATGCTCCGCCAGAAAATCTTCAAATCCATACCCTAGGGACAGTGCAGTAGAGGAAGACCGCGACTCAGGTGGCGTACGCAAGTGGAAGGGGACCTTAACCAACTTAGCGTGCGAATCTGAAAGCAGCTTAATAAAGATCGGGCGGGCTGGAGACGCTTGTTGGTTGAGGCCCAAGTCCATCCCGAACTGTAGCGCCACCTTAAGTAAGTAAGTAAATAAGTCAAGATCTAAATGTTATTAATTTTGTTGTTTTATATGATGTTTGTTTGAAGAAAATCGATTTGTTCTTATGGATAATGAAATAGCCCGACCAAAAATAATAAAAAATAAATAGCTGGCCCTATAGATCGGGATGAACCAAGCCTTAGCTTTTCGCAACCATTCATGTTGTGCGTGTGACATTTTTCGCACGAATGAAAGGGACCTACAATTTGTTGCGGACTTCGAACGGCGGATTGAGACGCTCTTTCATGACAGATTGTACTCCTCGACGAGAGGTGGTGCCGCGGAAAAAGGTTCGGTGGATATGGCTAGGGTTTGAACCCACGCCGCTCGGTCAGCAGCCCAACGCACTAACCACTGAGCCACGGCGACAAACAGCTAGTAAAAAATATTCTCCTAAGCGCTTAATGCGCCTTTGAGCTTCTCCTTTGCATTCTCATAAGATATGTAAGTGTGATGTCTTTCGCTATGCATATACATACGTATCATTGCAGTATCTACCGATCTAAGTCTCCTAGCGTGCTTTCGAAAAGACGATGAGCCCACAGGATTCCTACAACTATGTACGTGTCTTTTTTAAGAATTTCCCTGAGTCCCTTCTGGTTTACCATCGGCAATAAAGCCTTGGTATCGTATGTTCTCCTATTTTCGACCACCTTCGGTCAGCCATTTTCCCTATATAGCCTAAGACGATCTTCTTAACTGCGCACGTGGTTGGCTTGAGTTTTTTTAACTTCGTCAAGTGATAATTTCCCCATCTCTTGCCAGTTGATCGACAAGCTCATTACCCTATATACCCCAAGCATCCAACATAGCCTTACACAACGATATTCGATTCGCAGCACTTTGAGCGCGGCCTATCATTGTTAATAGCGATATTTGTGTCAAATACCAATCTTAACCCCATTATTTCCGCAGCTTTAAGCACAGCTAGAACCTCTGCTTGAAACATACCGCATGTCTCCGAAAGTATTTTAACGACATTTTTAGTTCTAACTTCACACAGTACCAAGGGTTATGAACCATTATACACAACAATTTTTTGTTTGTTATATTACCCCATTTTTATACCAGATATGTATAAGCATTGACTTATTATGAAACGTGTGAAAAACAAACTAATTTAAATATCAACTGTCGAGTACGAGTGCGAGAAAAAATGGGGTTCAATGCAGAGCCTTGATGTGTTCTCTTTTATGCCTTAAATTTGTTCGACAGACCGGCAATGAGTTTTGAAGACTTATGGTTGCAGTTCTTCATAGATGAAATATCGCTTTGTTTACCTTTGTTCGTATTGTAAATAAAGGAAATTTTAAAATGTTCATATGCATGTACGAATATATACTTGTACATACCTTGTCTATGCAACTAACAAAACTGTTGTGACCCAGTCACGAGAGTCAGTGCAAATAATGAATATTTTACGGGTGAGACTATTGTCAGTTTTGCGTGGAACCTTCAAGTTAATCTGGATTAAGTAATGATAATCTTTTGCGATGCTTCGACCGCTGGCGGTACGAACAATAGGCTTGGTAAAGATAATCTCATACAAATATCCTTGAGTTTCAATAATAGCAGACCGTCCATTATCTTTAACCGTTCACCTGCGGCGTAAATTTGCAATTACCACTAAATGAACTGGCCCATTTCCAACTGTAAATATGTGGTATAAGGATAAACTTTAACGGTATTTTCCAATACATCAAAATAGAATAATAATAAAAATTAGTAAGTCTATTTGTCTTTTTGACGTTTCATGCCGAGGGTGTCAAGTTGGAAGACGATGGCTAAATGACCATAATTTTATAATGCGTGTTCCACTTACCGATTCCTTGGATACTCCTATTTTGGGAGATCCACTGTCTGGTTTACAATTTCTTCGCAAAACTTCAGGAAAAAAGATAAATTAACAAACTAAAGACTCTATTTGAAATGGTAACATGGAATGTCAAACAATTTCAAATTAGACGTATTGCATTAGAAAATTAAATTGGCATGTAATTATGTACTTGATCTCTGAAACCATCTGACAAAGCTATAATGTACTAAGATGAGAGATATGTATAGAGCCTATAAAGTTTACTAAGCATCCGAAAGAGGTGGATTGGTTTGGTTCATAGCAGACTATATTGGGGACAATTGCGCAGGCTGTACTGGGCAGTCGCGTCGTCTTTCCACAGTTTACTGCTTAGCCATGTACAGCGCAGGGACATAAGTCCCATTTTTTTCTTTTGGGACTTATGACCCATTTAAGTGTGACATACGATCCAAAAAGAATTAGGGACTTATGTCCCATCCCATCGAGACATAAGTCTAACAATTTTTTGTCGAAAATGGGGCATAAGCCCCAACTTTTCGGAGAATTAATATCTATTTAAAAAAAAAACATTTGTGGGTTTGCAATAGCCATCAAAACCCCTTCTTTTCACTATATGTACATACAACGGTACTCTGTTATCTTGGTTCAGTTTTTTGCATCACTTGCAATTACAACTAAAATACAATTACCAGAAATTTATGAAAAACAATGGTAACCTTTCATCAGATCGATATTTTTTAATTGATGACACGTTTAATGTTCTTCCATCATGTGAATGTAGGTAATTATTAATGTACATATCCCATGCGGAAAAGAAAGTGGGACTTATGTCCCTGCGCCGCCATGTACTATTTATCTGGGTGTGGAATATGCTATAATTGAGGCTAAGAAAAAACAACAAAGACGAGACCCGTTTTGGACTCGGGACGGCATTTTGGAGATGTCTGCTGTTTGGGGGTTGAGCTTTGAGCAAGGAGGCGTTTTGGTATGGAACATGATTGCTCACCCCGATTTTTCAATTTTGCTCGTGAGTTTCGCCTATCATGTTCATACCCACATTTTTCCATACAAAATGTTTGTCAATTAGCTTGTGCAATTCTGATATAATCACAGTCGGCGTTAAATGACGAAAAACAGAAACTGAACAGAAAATTGTTGATTTTGACGGATTTGTTGCTATGTATGTATGTACAAATATTAACCGGATTTACAAAATTATATTTCAAAATAAATAAGTAGCCATTTTTTAAAATATTGATTTTTGACGAACCTTTTAATAAAATTTTAATTTTTTTGCAAATAAAACGGGTAAAATCTTGCCTGATGCTTAATATTGTACAATTTCTTGCGAGTTTGTCAGCCATGCAGTTTCCTGGAATGTGTCTGTGGACTTACACAGATGTCCGTAATGGGGTTTCGTATGCACCACGGATAGCCTACTAATTAGAAGAGCGGTAATAGCCTAAGAATGATGCAAATCGATCTGGGTAACTATCACAGCGCCACAAGTGGAAAGTTCGGTCTCAGAAGGACGTGCAATATGTAATCACACGCTTTCGCCAGTAGCGCGCCTGGCAGCGGTTTTATCTAGTGCCGGAGTCTTTGGAGGCAATCGCAACAGCTTTACCCAGAAATTTTGAGCAGGCAACTCCACCCGCAAGAGAATCTCCTGCAGAAGGGCGCATGTCAGCACACGCTTCCTTCAGTAGGTGCTTGACCCAAAGCTCTTTTCTTCCATTTTGCCCTGTTTGAGCTCGAAGAACAGGAGGCAGTGTCGAGTCCAAGAAATGAGTCGGTTCCGGTAGGAGTACCTTCTGCCATACTAATCCCGCTTCCCCTTCGCTACTAAAGGACGACTGCGCCCTGTGCTTGCTGCTTCAGTCGGTTAAGGAGCTTTGCGCCGCTCGAACGAATCCTTCCTTCTTCTCCTTTTCCTATGGCGCTTAGATAGGAGCTCATCGGGGCGCGTCGCTCCTGGAGCTCGTTCAGCTCGTTCAGAGTCAAACTTTCTACAACAGCATTACTATCAGCTGCCTGGCTATGTTAAAAGAGATTAAGCGTACCGGGTAAAACCTTTCCGGTGGAAGAGACCTACAATTTATTGCCGACTTCGAACGGTGAATTGAGAACTTCTTCATGACAGATTCTACTTCCGGAGGTTTTTCATCCCCCGACAAGTGGTGGTGCCGCGAACAATTTTCGGTGAACATGGTTTGGGCTTGAACCCACGCAGCTCGCACAGCAGTCCAACGCACTAACCACTAAGCCACGACGAATATGAATAAGCTTCTTTAAAAAGACACTTAGACCAAAATGGAAACTGCTGCCTGCAGAGCAGTACAAACATGTGCAGCTCAGATACCAGGTATTCTTGGTTGCGAGAAGTAGATAAACTGCAACGGTATTTCATAAAACACATATTAAAATGTTCTGGCTTTACTCTAAAATGAGTGATAGTGATAGAAATTGGAGCGAAAGAAGGTCATATTTACACCTTAAATCTACATATGCGCTACATTGCAAAGACGCTGTTTGAATATGATATAGAAAGGCTTCTATGTAGATTGTCGAATATGATGAAAACTAAAAAGCTGTTTTAGTTCAAAGAGCCTCAATGCTAGAATCAGGCTTTGGCCTAAACTGGGATATTCAATATCTTACCCAAAACGATAATTGATAAGCTTAAGATAACCAACACATACATATGTATATCAAAAGCCACAAATATCCAAACGCAAATCTGCAAAAAATTCGAATATAGTAAAGGCAACGACGATAACTTGCTAAGCGATGTTACTTAAATCCTTAAAACGCTGGCGGATCTTATTCACCTACTATGCTATGCAACGTTAAGGAAGGGGAAACAATCCAGAATTGTATGGGTAGAGGCCCCAGGAAATAAGGCCCCAAAAATTAATGAAATTAAGCCCCAACTTCGCACCTACTCCAAATCCTACAGTGATCCCAGAGCAAAGCAGTGTTGCAAGGGGCAGCATGCTCACCCATACATATTTCACGGTTTGTTATACAAATACTGTTCCAAATGCATTCTCAACCTGCGGTTCCAACTAAAAGTTAAATAAGCGTAGGCGATTTCTCGTACTCAATTGAGATCGAGCTATAATAGTATAATAATGATAATAAAATTTTTTTTTGTTTTCAGAAAGATTTTACAAAAAGTACTTAAAAAAATATCCATAAAATGTATTGTGTATTATATAATATACATAGAATGTACATATATCATGTGGTATTAAAGAACATACAACATATATACTGTCTGTCGAAAGCAATAGCCTCCATTTAAAACATTAATTAATTTCACCTCTGAGATTATATTGTGATTAGAATATTGGCTCCCCGAAATGAGGCCCCAGGAAATAAGGCCCCAAACAGAATATGAAATAAGGCCTCAAAAATGTGCATACAGTACAACAACAAGAAAAATTGTCTAAATTTGGGGTGCAATTTAATTTGTTGGGGCCTTATTTCATTTTTTCAAGTGGGGCCTAATTTCATAATGAAATATAGCCCCATTTTCGAGGTCTAATTTCATTTTTATTTAAACAAAACTTTTCTTCCAAAAACTGCAGAAGCATAAGTGTATTTTTAGTATAATAGCAAACAAAATAAACAAAAAATATTTACAATGTTTTGAATGCATTTTCCCAAGTAAATTAATCTGAAGTTCATTAAGTCTCAGTTTTGAAGCAGTCAAATAAAAAGCCATAAAACAAACTCTAATCTTACTTCCTCACAAAAGTGGAATCTTATTTTATTGCATTACAAATAAAAAATAGGGAAAAACCCCACGGAGTTATAAGTTCATTCATAGGACTCAATACCTGCAATGAAGTCAGATAAGTAATTCATAAATAAATCCATTCACAACACTGGGAAATCCCGTTTATCTCTGAAATCATTTTTTTATTCATTAGTTTCATGTTTTTCGTTTTTTTTTTTATTAGTCTCTTCCGAAAGGGTTCCGTTCATTATATGTATTTATTGTACTTGTAAACAGCAAAGCAGTGTTGCAGGGGGCCAGCATGCCCACCCATACATATTTCCCGGTTTGTTATACAAATGCTATTCCAAAATGTTTTTTTTTTAAATAAAAATGAAACTAGGCTCCAAAAATGGGTCTATACATATTTCATTATGAAATAAGGCCCCAAAAAATTAAATTGCACCCCAAATATAGACAATTTTTTCTTGTTGTTGTACTATATTTATTATCATTATTATACTATTATAGCTCGATCTCGAGCTCATCTAACTTTGAGTTGGAACCGCAGGTTGAGAATGCTTTTGAAGAACATCTTTTCTGCTAGGAATTTTTAAGATTTGAAGTGTTATAATCTATCTTTCCCAGTATTGGGTGTCCTCCTTTATTATGTCCTGTCGGTGTCGAGGTCATTTGATTTTACCAGGTTTAAAATGCATTTTTCGTGGTCAGAAGTTACCCAAGTATACGTGTAGATTTTTATGTACTTTATGCGTGCACATCAGTGGAGAAAAGGCTTTTCCATGGCAACTTTTTTATTTATGCGTTGAAATTTAACGCATACAATACCAACTTAAAATTATTCTTGTCCTTCAAAGTAGTCAAACTAAAAAAAACGACATTTGAAAACCACCAGGATTGAGGTTCCCTCCTACATACTAGTGCGTGCCACCTTAGGTGAGATCTTTTTATACTTCGTTGTTCTTTCGCGATTCGAAGGCTCTACAGGCTTTTAGGTTTTAATTCGCTCTACATATCCCACGTGACACATTCAAAGCAGGGGTTTTTTTCACTAGATCATTGTAGTTGTACATATGGTATAATTTATGGTTGCATGTGCTCCTTAAAGTTCATGGTTGCATTTTCTCCTTCTTCAACGTAAATGGAACCAAATGATTCTTTTATAAAGTGGTGGTTTGGTATATATACTTAATTGCACTCTCAGCCCAATAAAAAAACATCGATTAACAAGACTTATTCTTCGTAGTGATCACCGTGGCTTAGTGGTTAATGCGTTGGAGTGCTGTGCAAGTTCTGTGGGTTCAAGCCCCAGCCATGTCCACCGAACATTTTTTGAGGCACTACATACCTCTCGACGTGCAATGACAAGCCTTTGAGAGTATAATTCATAAAAAAGCTACTCAATTCGCTGTTCGGAGTCGGTAATTGAAGGTCCTTCTATTCATCCCTTCTATTCATACGAAAAATGTACACCCACAACATGAATGGTTGTGAGAAGCTAGGCCTTGGCTCATATTGAGCTGTCGCGCCAGCTATTTTGTTTTATTTTTTATTCTTCGTTTGATTTCTGATGAGATGCCGTTGTCAGAATTAATAACAGAGTTAGGGTAGACTGTGAAGTTCAGGTTGATTCTTCGATGTGGGATGCCTCTTCTTGTTGACAGTAAATACATGGCTACGCGCTTGTGCGCCGCTAAGCCCACACGAATTCATCGTTGATAGGTCGATGAGTTCTGCCAGTAATATCAAAGCGTCGGTGTACGTAATTCACTCCACTGTAGAGCCATCATAAGTAAATAAGTAAGGAGACAGTTTGATAAGCTAAGTTAGGTTAGGTTAGGTAGAGTAGGTTTATGCAGTCAGCGCTTGCATAAGACACTAGGTAACATAGTGGGCCCATCGCGATCCCTGTGAAACCAAAGAGGCAGAACCTTAACCATTTCCTGAAAGCACTTGATTTCCCTGCAGAGTTTTACCATGTTCCTATAGCTGACAGCTAAGCTTGGATAAGCTAAGCTATATGGAGTACCCCGATGATATTTGTTTCCTGATAAGTAACATTAGCGGGCTGAACGAGATAAGCCAAATTTTCTTAGGCAACGATCTAAAATTCTACGCATCTTCAAGGTAAAAGCATGATCTCCTGGGTGTAGATGACCTTAAGAAAAAGACTAAGGAAAGACCTAGTAATGTTAACTTTTGATCATAAATCTATGCCCGGGGCATAACGTTTAACGTCCGACGAGTTGAGCCGAGAATACGCCAGTGTGCCGTTCCTGTGTGCAAATGATCTGAAACCTGCCAACACTGGGACCTTATTATTTTCTTTGGTCTTTAAAAAAGTTGCTTTTTTAACCATAATTTTCCAGTGGTCATGTACAAACTCTAAACAAACTTTGCTTGGCTAAAACAATTGTCCAGTGGACCGATTAAGACGAAAATCGATTGGGTTTTTATGTATGTATTTTGTGTTTTCAGTATCATAGCAAACAAAATAAACAAAAAATATTTACAATGTTTTGAATGCATTTGCCTAAGTAAATTAATCTGAAGTTCATTAAGTCTCAGTCTTGAAGCAGTCAATAAAACACACTCTAATCTTACTTCCTTACAAAAGTGGAATCTTATTTTATTGCGTTACAAATAAAAAATAAGGAAAACCCCACGGAGTTATAAGTTCATTCATAGGACTCAGTACCTGCAATGAAGTCAGATACGTAATTCATAAATAAATCCATTCACAACACTGGGAAATCCCGTCTTATCTCTGAAATCATTTTTTTATTCATCAGTTCCATGTTTTTCGTTGATTTTTTTATTAGTCTCTTCCGAAAGGGTTCCGTTCATTGTCTGTATTTATTGTACTTGTAAACAAGACAATATCCTTTCCGTAGAAGTCTACTTTGAGATCAATTTCCAGCGCAATCTGGCAAAAATTTATCAATGCAAATGCAGATATGAATGAACGAAAGTATCCTCTAGCAATAAAACTGTGTGCTATAAAGTAATAAAACTAAAGAAAAGACGGAAAGAAAAAGAGCAATTAGTACCGTACAAAGCAATTTTAACCACCACATCACTTCCCCCTTCAGTATGTGCAGCACAGGTAGTTAACGAAAATATCTATGAAATTTGAAGTCGTTTTCCCTCTGTCACACGATCGCTTTTTGTTGAAAAAAAAAAAAAAAAAAAAAAGAGAATGAAGCACAGGGAACATTATTCCCATTCAAGATTCAAGTAGCAGGATCTACCTGTAGTATTTGTTATTTATGGGATTCTGGCCACACCCCATCCTGTCTGTTCTACCAATGAGGACGTAGAGTTTCCGTTTTATCCTTCGGGGTTGATCGTCGCCATGCCGGATGAATATCATTTCGGGGATGCGCGTATTAAAACATGTTTCTGGATCACAAGCTGTGCCATACTAATTCAAACTCTTGAAGTGAGTTGATCTCGCTGAAAAATAAAGTGAAGCACTTAAAAAATACGCTCGTGCTCGTGGAAGCATCAAAAACCAAACATTTTCGGTGGAATATAGCGAAAACTGCAGGAAAGTTTTTAAACTATGGATTCGTATGATCACTCGAACGAACTCATTGATCAAAAATTCAATTCCTCGCGATTAGCTACGGCGGCATCAAGTAAGTTACAAATATTCTTGGTTAACTATAGTGTTAATTTAAAAATCTATTTCAATTTTGTGTTTAAGGTCGCATCCTGTATCATGTGCCTTGCAAAGTCTGTCGGGATCATAGCTCTGGGAAACACTATGGAATATACGCCTGCGACGGGTGCGCTGGATTTTTTAAGCGTTCCATCCGACGGAATCGGCAATACGTTTGCAAGTCTCAAAAGCAAGGATTATGTGTTGTTGACAAGACCCATCGGAATCAGTGTCGCGCTTGTCGGTTAAAAAAGTGTTTCGATGTCGGTATGAATAAGGATGCAGTGCAGCACGAACGGGGACCTAGAAATTCCACATTAAGACGCCATATGGCCATGTATAAAGACGCCATGATAACAGATATGCCCCATTTGTCACAAGAGCTTTTATTAAACTCCTCGTTAGCCGGTCTACAAATGCCTCAGCCTATAGGTTTGCCTCCAGTTGTTTTAGATCTATCAATACCTAGAATTGCGCAAACTCACAATTTCTATGCAACCACTGCGGCCTACATGAATTCGTTAAACAACCGCTCACTTCCGCCAACACCGCCTCTAATGGCAACCGAACACATCAAAGAAACTGCGGCGGAACATTTATTTAAAAATTTTAACTGGGTGCAAAACATGAGAACCTTCAAGGATTTACCAATGCCGGATCAATTGGTACTTCTTGAAGAGTCGTGGAAGGAGCTTTTCATAATCGGAATGGCTCAGTGCTTGATACCAATAAACTTTGTGCAAATACTTTTAACTTACGAGTCGGAAAATCCAAATAGGGATATAGTAAGTGTTGTGTCCCGTGAAATTCACGTATTCCAAGATGTTCTAAATCAATTGCGTCATTTAAACGTGGACAACAATGAATATGAGTGTTTGCGAGAAATTGTACTGTTTAAAAAGCCAGCAAATGGCATTTCCGGTCAAAGCAGCGAAAGTCAAAAAGAGTCCCAGACGCTTTTGGAGCCGATCAAAATTCTAAAACTCTACGAAGAAGCTAAGAATACTCTTCTTACGTACATAAGAAGTGTCCATGCTACGCATTTAATGAAGTACGATAATATTATGCAAACCGTGATGGAAATGAACAACGTGTCAAGTTTTACAATTGAGGAAATTTTCTTCCGGAAAACAATTGGAGGCATTACCATTGTACGATTGATTTCCGACATGTACAAGGCCCGAAGACAATGTGATTAAAAAGTAATGCAATTCAAAGAATTTAGTTGTTAAATTAAAATCTGTGATAAGTATACATCACAATATATGTAGATAAAAGTTATTTTTTTAAATTTTGGAAAGTTCTCAAAAACCAAACCATTATGTAAATATCTCTATAAATCTATGTAAGTGAAGTAAAATATAAAAATGAAATGGTGTAAATAAATTGTTATGAAGTAATACGTATTTATTTTTTTATTTTTACAACCATTTTAGGGACGACCTAATTAATTTCCATAAGTCAACACATCGTCCTGATTTTTGATTCGGGTTTTGCAACAAAAAAAATCTCTGAATGGAAAACCAATCGCATCTACATAATGCAGATCCTAAGGATATTCGTGCCCATATGCGCGCACATATACTTTTGCGTTTATGTATGTATGCGCATATCTCCCAACAATGTATCTGATTCCTTTTTTTTGGAACACCTTTTAGTCGAAAAAGTCGATAGATCTCATATCTAAAGCACTAGTTACCTAAAAGGAAATGCTCAATGCATACTCCAAGGGCAAAAATACAAAAATTTGTCAGATGGGCATTCATCCCTTGCTAAGAGGGCATAACGCTTTGGTGCACAACAATGATTAAAAACGGCACTGATGACGGTATGATGAGGATTAACCCAAAACAACAATGCACATCCGAATACACGCAAAAGCATTTTCTCTAACAAATGAGGAGTCTATTATGCGAAGAGATAATAAAGGACCATTCGGATTTAAAAAGGGCTCAGAGAACAGGGTGTGCGTCGTCAACGAAATAATTATTTTAAATCCTGTGATTATTGATTTGTGAAGTACTGGAAATGTCGTTTTTCACTCCCTGTTTCGTTGCATTTACGGTGTACTTACCGCAAATCAATAGACAAAGAATTTGAAAAAGTCATGTACAAAATGTTGGTTGCTGGAACCAAAAGCAGTAATGTTGAAATGGATTGAAAATGTAGGTAATCTGAGAGGTAAACCTGTTTTTTTTTGTGAAAAAATAGGACGTTATTGAATTTGAGGTTTAAATAGTGTTTAGAGAGAATTTGTTTACGGATGCATTACTTAGTTCTGATGATGTCTTTGTGCGTCCTTTTTGGCAAGTTAATTAAATGTCACGTAAAATCAAACAGCGACCAGCTGTATTCATCAGAAATTCCTGATCCGTACCTTGATATTAAAGGCTGTAGGTTCACGTCCCAAACACAGGTAAGTAAGGTGGCTATCCATGCGAGGCTCAAGGAGGGCCTGTTGTGATGACACTGGGATCTTTACCCTGGGTGCCACTCCAACTAATGAAATCATTTGGAGCTCTTAATAAAACTGAGGATACTTTTGACTTTAGTATGCGAAAATTCGCCCAAATTGTCGAAGTGATAGTGTCCTAGATAGATCTTCCTTCTTTGGGATAGGGCAGGACAAGTGCAGAGAAAATGGAGGATCGTTTCCTTCTCCTATTTGTCCCTGCAACTCATGCAAAAATAATTTGCGAAGAGGCCCATCCTTTTGGCAAGAGGGCCAAAGGGACAGTGACCAGTGAAAACACCGATAACGGTGCTAATGAGCGGCATTTTAAGCAAGATGAGACTCTTAGATCGAGTGAGGTTTAGCACAGGCCATATCTCTCTGGAGACGCGGCATGTGGTACCGTTCTTCCATCTTTGGTTTCTCTTGCTGTAATTCTTTAAGAGTAATTCACATGCAGCGAGTGGTATTCCCAGATTCCTCTGTTCTGGTAGGGCCTCTAGAGTAGTACCACCTTTGACGAGTTCATCGGCCTTTTAATTCTCTGGAATGCCTCTATGACCGGGTACCCAACATATCTATGTGAATGTTAAAATGTTATACCGTTTCAGTGAGAACGAGCGACTATCTGAGGTAGCTTTTGATGTATATGTATGTTACTGATTCGATTGATTTTATAGCAGCCTGGCTATCAGTATAAATTGTGATGTCCTCGCAGGATACCACATTATACCTAACCCAGGATAAGGCTTCGTTGATCGCCATAATTTCCGCCTGAAAAATGCTACAATGGTCGGGGTGACGGAAAGAGATGCTCAAGTTGAGCACTTCGGAGAAAACAGCACCTCCCACTCTGTTCTCGGTAAGAAGTGAACGGAGTGCTCATCTATGGCATCATAATTCTCCCATTCCACTCTGATAGGGATTGCATCCGGAAGTTGAGGTTGAAGTTCAAGTTAGACGGTGTGTAGTCGGTTCTTTCAGAGACGAACGTTAAGGGATCCAAGAGCGAGAAGTGGCCAATACGGTTGTTTGACAGTTGAGAGGAGGCCTTCAGTCTTAGGGTTGCGCGAAAAATATCCAAGGGAATCCGATTTAGGAGTCCGTCGAGTGCCGCGGATAGTGTGGTTCTTAGTGCTCGGGATCATGATGTTAGCTAGAACGACAAAAATCTAGAAAGAATAAAATCTCGAAAATCGCTGTTTTAAATCTCGAAAACAAAAATCTCGAATGGACGAAATCTAGAATGTACAAAAATCTTGAAAGACCGTATCTAGAAAAATATCTCGAAAAGTTATTTCCTTTCGAGATTTTTAATCTCTGTGAAAATAATTAAAATGCACCGGAATCCATGCAAAACATAAATATAAAAAAACTTTGCATACGCCCAACTTCGCACCTACCCCAAATCCTACAGTGATCCCGATCGAGTGCCGCGGATAGTGTGGTTCTTAGTGCTCCGCTAATGCATATACATCCTGATCTTTGCACTTTTCCCAATAGGTTACGGCGTAAGGCTTTTTCTAAGGCCGCCCACCAGACGATCACACTATACAAAAGTAAAGGTCTGATAACGGACACGTAGAGCCAGTGCGTAGTACGAGGTTGCAGGCCCCATTTTTCACCAATGACTTTTCTGCAGCAGTACAGCGCTACAGAGGCTCTTTTAACGCGTTCAAAAGTGTTGGCTTTCCAGTTTAGTTTAGTGTCCCAAAGCGCAGGCTGGTGCCTATTACAGAGGGCGGGTCGATTGGAGGAATTTTGAATTTCCTGGCGAAGAGGACTAGTTCGCCAGAAATCGTCTTTCTCCAGATGGTCCGACAACGAAATCGATTTCTTGATAAAAGGCAGGCATTACGCTATTGGAAACGTAAAAGCCGCGAAGGTCGAACTTATAAATTACATTGTTATAATTTCTTCACCTTGCCTGGTTTATGACTACGTCACTGGATTAAAAACTCTTGACTACAATCTTTATTACGGAAGAACTAAACACGGAACAAGAGCGTTTATTCTTGCGGATTTAAATCGAAACCTTTATATTCTCCCACACCACAGCACAAATGACTCTGCAGTAATACTGCATGCGCTTCGCAGTGGCAGTAAATCAGGGTTGGTCCCTGGTTATTTTTCATTCGACGGCTAGAAGCCTGCACCACCAATGTATGTACATACATATGTATGTACATACATATGTACATATGTATGTACATACATACTTAAAAGGTTTAAAAGGTGGCTGGGAATTAAGAAACAACGGCCGCTTTTTGACAAGCAATCAAGCCATTCGAATGGGAGTCCCCTTAATCGAATTCTGTAAACCGATCCTCACCTCTTAGGCTCTTGCCCAGCATTGGACACAATTAAATGTCGGGATAATCTGTTCGCGAGTGTTTGCGAAAGCTCAGTTTTAGGTTTGATGGGAATGTCGTATTACACGCACGGCAAATGGAAAATATACGAAGAACCGTCCTGCTGCTGCTTTGCTTGTGTGTTCGCCGTGACTCAATGGTTAGTGCGTTGGACTGCTGTGCGATTTGCGTGATTTCAGGCCCCACCGATGCCCATCACCTCTTGTCGGGAGTATAATTTGTCGTGAAAAAGCTTCTTAATTATCCGTTCGAAGTCGGCAATAAATTGAAGGTCCGTTACATTCGTGCGAAAAATGTAACACGCACAGCATGAATGGTTGCGAGAGGCTAGGCCTTGGGTTATTCCGAGCTCTAGCGCCAACTATTTTTACTTCCCACCTTGGTAAGGGAAGTATTGTAATCAGTCCGATCAAAATGTTTCGAGATATGAACAGGGCTTGACATTACTATACACTAGAAATCGTTTGCACCCATTTTCGAAATGATGTCTGTGTGTGTGTGTGTGTGACAATATTTTCCGCCTACGATATTTGGAGAACGAAACAACGTAGGACTATGCGGTTTTTTTTTTTGTTTTTTTTTGTCAGCGTAAAACTTAGAGCTGATTAGATTTTGAGCACAATCGGTCAGACGAATGCTGAGGAAATTTAAGAAATGTCTTTTCGAGTTCGCGCAACAACTCTTTGTGGATATCTGAAGAACGAAACAACGTACGATCATGCAGTTTTTACTTCCCACCTAGTTTTGTTTTATTTGTCAGCATGAAACTTAGAGCTGATTAGAATTTGAGCAAAATCGGTCTAACGGATGCTGAGGAAATTGAAGAAATGTTTTTTATCAAGTTCGCGCAACAACTCTTGGTCGAACAATTTCTGGGGAAATTAAAGAAATTTTTTCTTTGACATTATTTGATTATCCAATTATTTTATGCAAAAAACAAAAATAAAAATAATATTAATTCAACTCGATCGTTATATGTTTGCCAAAGTTGTCAACCTTGACTGTGAGTTAAATAAGCTAAATACCGCTTTCATATCTGATTCATTTTTTTCCATTTCTGATTAAAATGCAGCGTTCACTAGATCTTGTCCTGTAGTTATGTAGGATAAAGTATGGCAAACGCCCATACTGGTGGAAAACTGAACTTCAGGCTTTTTGGTACAGCAAAGGTGGCTGTCCATGCGAGGCACAGGAAGGCCTGTTGTGATGCCACTGACATCTATACCCTAGGTACCACTTCAACTAATGAAACCATTTGGAGCTCTTAATAAAGCTGAGGATACTTTTGACTTCAGTGTGCGAAAATTCGCCCAAATTGTCGAAGTGATAGGCTCCTAGATAGAGCTTCCTTCTGTGGGATAGTGCAGGACAAGTGCATAGAAAATGGAGGATCGTTTCCTCCTCCTCTTTGTCCCTGCAACTCCTGCAAAAATCATTTGCGAAGAGGCCCATTCTTTTGGCAAGAGGGCTAGTGGGACAGTGGCCAGTGAAAACACCGATAACGGTGAGAGAAATCTTTGGAATTTTCTTTGGGCAGAAAATAGTTCAACGTATCCAAATTCACTCGTTCGACCCTGAGGTTACCCTAATACTCTACAGACCAGAAGTCAGGAAGGATCAACGCATAAAGAATGACTCAAGTAAATCAATTCGAATGAATGAACAATGCTCTTTCCGTATCCATTCCGTAGCTGTGAAAGAATTTGGTTTAATTGAAATTTCGATTTCTCACCAAAGGTTTTATTTCGGGCATAGAAAGTTTTATAAGCTTTCTTAAAGAAAACACTTTGGGTTCAAGAATACGTCGCCACTTTTACCTTTACCTTTTTTTGGGTGTGGAAACGCTATACTGGAGTACTCAGACGCAACTGGTCCATTGCACTGCCAGAAAGCAGGTCCCAATTTTTACCCGAAAAGGCACTTCAATGATGAGGAGTTTACAGTATCAGCACTCACCACATCGGCATCGAATATCTGCCACTGCCACCTAATCCGAGTAAAGGCAGTACAATCGCAAAGGAAATGATTCGAAGTATCGTCGCCCTCTCCACTGGCTTCGCAGACAGTTGTGTCACTTAAGCTTAATACACTAAGGTGCTTGGCAAAAGCGAAGTGTCCCGCCTATAAGTTGTCTACATTCTCTTCTGCTGAGTGACAGCAAGGAAGCTGCTAATTTGTTACAGACGTTTTCGGGAGCATTTGTTTAGTCTGCTTGCATCCTGTTGAGTTGCGCCACACACAATTGTGTTTATAAGAGACCCGATTGAGAGCAATTTCAATCGATCTTGCAGGTATGCATGCCGTGACTGATTGGGAATACTCCGGGTTTGGATTACAACCAAGGCTACTAGAATAAGTCCCTGTTGAATCTCCAACGGATTCAGAGGGTGGGTGGGATACGACGGCTACTGGCAGAGATATTTTGTCTAAGTCATGGGCGATGATTGATTACACATTTTTCATCAGGTTGTATTGGATATGGTCATCGTTTAATTAAAAACTATTTATACACTTTTGACTTATGCCTATTCAACTGTCATGAAAGCTTAGTAGCCATTGAAAATATGCAACGATTTCGGCAAATATCGTCTGCAGCTGGAATAACATTTAAATTAACAATTCTTAGAAAGACATTCATGGAAGCTGTATGAATATTACCCTCCTTGTTCCCATCTATACTGGTACTGAATATTTATATATCATGCTACCTTTCACTCCATGAAAATCTCTAAGTAAAAGTCCCTTTTTAAAATTCGAAACTTATTCCTCAGGTTTCGATGTTACGCACAGTTCAATATTCTTACTATTCAATTCACAAAGGTGGCACTTATTTGCTTGATGAGACAATTGAGACTTAAATCCTATATTACGAAGGGTTTTCCTTTGAAGGACCTTCGAAAACTCTTCAAATTTTTGCACAAAAATGTTGATACATTGAACGCTATGCGGTATGTAAGCAATCTTTTTCTGTAGTTCCAACCACAAACGTGGTAGTTCCATGCGACTTTAACGTGAGAATGGGACAAACTTAAGGGTGACGCTATTGTCTTGATTTCAATTATGGTGGTGAACATGCAACAGTTCAAGAGCAGTAAGTACTATTGAAATGACTTCAAGTGCTTGCGGTTAAAAGTGAAATTCTCCTGATGATTTTAAAAAAGGACCACGAATTGTGAAGGAAATATTTTTAGTAGTCCAATCCACACAACAATATGTTTGATATGTGGTTCAATCTAGAAGATTTTGCTAATGTAAATAGGTATGTACAGATGTTTATATTTTTAATTTATTCATTTTTATTTTATAATAAATTAATTGCATTGCAATATACAAAAATTTACAAAAAGCAAACAAGGGGTCATTCCACAATAAAACCGAGCTGCGATTTAGGTAAAAATTGGTAGATTTACTTTACGAATTTAGTATATTTGATTAGCAGAACCAACATTTTAATTTGTTGAATGAGAGAAAAGCCTGGAGTTTTAAATTGTTTTGCAATTTTTGAAGTTCCGTTCCACACAATCTACTCGATCATATACTGAATGCAACTAAACGAGTAGTTAATTTAGAATGTACTAAAAAATTAAATTTACCACCCCAATCATCATATTAAAGAAACCACAAGACATTAGCAGCCGTAGAACCTTGAAAGAGACATTGGTATGAAACAATCCCTGGTATCACCTAAAACTTCCCCGAAACCGTCTGCACACGCCAAAGACAGCTTAGTAACAACAATTAAATAAATACCGATCAAAAAAGAAATCAAACTGTATTGTTTAATTTCGTTTGCGCGTTTCGTGCAGTTGTAATGAGGTGTTTGTTTTATGATATTTGATGTATTTTGTTTTTTTTATACGATATTATAATATTATTATTTATTAAAAGGTAACATTTATTTACAATTTAATTACAACAGCGCTAGTTGCCAGGACTTTCGGCTGATTATACGAAATAAAAATATGTCGTAAATTACATAAATTTTGTTTAGATTTGATCTCATAAAAGCCTTCATAAACTTTTTCTTCTTAGAACTTATTTATTTTTTTAGTTACATGCCATTGGGGGTATATGTAAACATTTGTTCTTTAGTGTAGTTCTACTCGGGAGTTGTAGTCGCGCTTACGATATTTACGCTATAAATTCGTTTCGGTGGGAATAGGGTATGCGACTATGCGTATCGTCAAGCAATCTGAAGATCCTCTTTAAAAAAAATCAATATAACCGGCACCCTATATCAATTTAAATACTCTCCTGAAAAGTAAAGAAAACCGTTTTTCGACTCAGTTTTTTCGTTTCAGTGAAAATAGAGTATAAGTAAAAAAAAAAAAAAAAACTACTTGGCTACACAGGTATTATTGGTCAACTTTTTGGCATTCTTCTCTAGAAAATTTCGTAGAAAAGGTGCAATGAGGCGAATCTAGGAGCATTTACTGGATTCTGCAACATAACCCGATAGACTACTTCTTAAAATATTTCCAGTATGGATACAATTTCGTGGAATTTTAGGCCGCACATGGCTGAACAGAGGGATGAGTGCACTTTGTAAAATCAATGAGCGAGAGAAGATATATAATACATACATACATATGTATATAGGACACTGTTAGAATTTGTCCTATATTTGGGGCAATTTGAAGAGCTCATGTGTCTGCAGGACAATGAAGTTGTAAATATTATAAATTCAACATTTTCTAGATCTTCAACATCGTTCTTGAAAGAATAGTTCAAAACTCACATGCCAACACTAGTGGCATAATCTTTCAAACGTCCGTCCAATTACTTGCATATGCCAACGATATTGACATAATCAAAAGAACGCAGCGTAATGTCAATCAGGGCAAGACCAAATATATGCTGTCAACAAGAAATGCAAGAAAGGACATTCAATACCGACGATGTCCCGGACAAAACGTCACTGTAGGCAGATATAACTTTGAGGTAATTAGGTTAGGTTAGGTTAGGTTAATGGGTGCCTTGTGACAATGTCACTGCTCACTTAGACCAAAAAAGGGTCCATTGCGTCCATCTTCCAATTTAACTCCGGGAACCTGTAACGAGAAAAGGGGTTAGAGACCGCTGATTTAAAACCACCCAGATAAAGAAATGAATCTCAGGAGGTCCCTCAGCTCAACATCACCCAATTCTTCCAGTTCCGTGAAGAAGTAACTACCAAGAGTCCTCATTCTTCTACTGGCGAGGGCAGGACATTCACATAGCAGGTGTCGGACAGATTCAATCTCCTCCTCATCTCCGCAGCTTCTGCAATAGTCGTTGTGGTGGATACCGAGGCGTTCCGCATGAATACCAATTGCACAGTGCCCCGTATTGATGCCAGAGACTATCCTCGCCTCACGACGACTTAGTTTGACCAGAGACAGAGATCTCTTCTTATTATAACTTGTCCATAAGTTCCTAGCCGTTGCACATATATCTAGCTGGATCCAACGTGCATTGGCTCGACATGGCCTCGTCATCAATATACCTTTTTACCAAGCTTATTGGAATTCTGGCAAAGGGGAGAGCCTGTGAGGCATGCAGAGCTGCCCCCCTTCGTGCCAATTCATCAGCTCTCTCATTACCTGGGATATCCATATGCCCCGGTACCCAGCATAGGGTCACCGTGTTGGCTCTCGATATCTCATCTAAATGTTCTTTACAGATTTTTACAAGCCTTGACCTAGTTATCGCAGACTCCAGAGCCTTAACGGCTGCCTGGCTGTCGATATAGATCGTGATTGTCCTGAAGTAATTGATGAAGTCCTGAGGTAATTAAGAACTTTGTCTACCTAGTCTCCGCTACTAATTCAGACAGCGACACCAGCGCTGAGTTTAAACGAAGAATAACTCCTGCTCATCGTTGTTTCTTTGGTGTAAGAAGGCCATTGATTCTGTAGTAAAGCCCTCTGTTGAACAACTAAAGTGCCCCTACATAAGACCCAAACCATTCCGGGAAAATTCTTCGGGTGGTTGTCGGTCCCGTCCGCATAGACGATGAATGTAGAAGGAGATACAACGACGAACTGTATGGGCTGTACAACGACATCGAGCTGGAAGATTGAGTGTCCAAAAACTAAGGTGGCTGAGTCATGTACACCATGATGGACACCAAAGCTTCGGCCGGGAAAATCGGTTCTCATTAAGATCAGTTATCGTGTGAGTTCGCGAAGGCTGTAGTTCGCGGAATGAAGCCCTGTAAGGAGGCAGCACTGAAGGCAGTACCTCCCGAAGAGGTTCTCAGCAGACCCAAGGAAAGGATTGAGAAAAAGGCGATCCTCAACTTCCTTAGAGCTCAGAACCCTTCAATTGATATGAAGAGCTTAAAGATTGTTGGGAAGGAAGAAGCCAGGGACGGCAACAAGGGGTTTATTATAGCGATGGATGACCCTCCGGCATCGCTTCTGAACATCAAGCCGATATGTCTGTGCTATGGAGCTGGGCAAGTCACCCTGAAGCTCATGAAGCGGACGCAACCAGCGGAGAACACAAGTGCGACTGACGCTATGGAATTGGACATTGCGGCAACCGATTCAGGTAGTGCAAATCAACCTTCATCATAGTACAGTCGCCTTCGACAACCTGAGGCTGCTCCTCGAAAAGAAGCAGCTGGACATGGCCCTAATCCAAGAACCGTGGATTCATAACAACTTCATCTTAGAATCCAATCTAGTTATATGTAACAGAGCCACTGATCCAACCTTTGTGACAGCAAATAGAAGGGAAAGCTTAAATGTAACTTTCATGCTTAAAACTGTAGAAAGGCTTCTTGACATACACGTCAGAAACAAAATAGGAAGGGAGCGGGTATGTAAAACTCAACACCCGTATATGAAAGCCAAATCGTTAGGGAAAGCTCTGCATGAAGTTGTAAAGAAGATTGAAAAGAGTCTTTGTCATAAGAAATATGCTCTCGCAGCTTTCCTTGATATTGAAGGCGTTTTTAACAACGTAGAAGAAGTGGCACAGCTACAATTAATCACTGGGATCTTGTCCAGCCACTGTCTTCTCAGGAAATCCAAAAAGATTGGGGCTCTCATCCACAAATGTCTGCAAGTACTACAAAGACCTATGCGCCGCTGAGGACATAACACATATTATGTGAATGTCAGGGAATTGCCAGGACACGCATACAACTTCTCGGCAATTATTTCTTTAGTAATCTAGAGAAGCTAGGCTATGATAGCTACAAAAACATGGTAAAATTGTGTAGGGAAATCAAATGCTTCCAGGAAATGATTTAGGTTTATTCTTTTTGGTTTCACAGGGATCGCAATGAGCTCACTATGGTGCCTAGTGTCTTATGCTTTTATGCAAAGCTTTTTAAATGCACTATGTTTCGTTAAAGTTGTCAACTGGAGGGTCTCCAACAGACGATCCCTATCTGACCACTGCTGAATACTCTTCAGCTTACAACCGAAAACTGGCAGGAAGGGAGTTTTTAAGAATCCACGTAGGGCAAACTAGCATAGGTTCAATGAAGAAATGAAGGAATCAGCAGGAGTCTGTCTATAAGAAAACATCCACCATAGTGGAACACAAAAATTGCGGAGCTTATTCGTAACTCACGAGCAGGTTGGAACCTCGTTTGAAACTCCTCAAGAGAGATATCAGAGCTGCAAAACTAAACTCTTGCAGGAACTTTTGCGAGACTATCGAATCAACCAACGAAGCCTCCCGTCTAAGGAAAATTCTAGCCAAGTCACCAGCGACGGCATCCACAGGAAAAGCGACTACACTTGGACGGTTTCTTACTAAGAAACGCTAGGTATATTAATAATCGCTCATATTCTTGCATAAATGTCGGTCAACGGAGATAGTCCATCTATTCTGGAGACCGCGGAGGGTTTGGATGCGGTGGAAAGATAGTATGGACAATCAGATCCTTTGGTCTATTTAAGGCACCAGGAATGGATAACATTCGGCCAGTGATGCTGCAAGTCAGTAGAAACTGTTATTCCATAGGTCAAGCAGATCTTCACAAGTTGCTTTAAGCTACACTTAAGAGGCCTCTACCCAAAAAACGAACAAAAACGGAAAATTGTCGAAACGGCGTGCAAGTTTTTGAAGCTCTCACTGAACCTATTGATATGATTTTTAAAGTATTTTGAAGAATGAAGTCTTCTCTACAAAATGACCGACCAGATTTTTGAAATTGTTTTCCGTTTATGATTTATTTAAAAAACTAAAAGCCATGTTTTGATATTTTTGGTAAAATTGCAATACGGCGTGCAACTTTTGAATAGTGAAACGTTTAACGAATTTTATGATATTAGATTCTATCGATAGGTAATGAATAGATCTCCAATGTGGTTGAGGCGAATTTTGAAATTCAATCTGGTTTTTGAAATATTTCAGTTTTGAAAATCAAAGAAATTTGTGAAATTGAACTATGAATTTCGTATGTAAATCGAATTTTTTTTAAATATAATTTGTTATCAGGGGATAAATTGTTATTTTGTTAATCAATCCAAAGACAAATATAAATTATTTTCACAGTTTTTGTTGGAAAATATTGCATTTTCCGTGAACTCTTTTTATCATTAATTTCAAAATTTCAACGTTTTATAGCGTATACATTCACTTTTTAGTTCGCTTTTGGAGCACTATGATGATGAGCGCCATTATGACAACGGAAAGTTTTATTTTGAATTTCGAAAAATATTTAATTTGTGTTAGTTTGATTTGAGTGTTGTACATTGTACTATACTAATGAAGGGCAATGAATGTATGTGTGCATACAAAAGTAAGTTTTGTTGTTTTCTTTGCGTTTAGAAATATGTACGTAATATTCCGTGTCGTTATTTTTTGAAAGAAAATCTTTTTTGATTTCTAAAGTTTTGAAGGACATCTTATGCAGATGGGGCGAGCACTTTTCGGAGCTGCTTAATCCCAAACAGGGCCCTTAGGATGGTTGACCCATGGTCTTGAATAGGGCGGAGAATAGTCCCACCGTAGAGGAGGTGACTTTGGCGATTAAAGCGCTGAAAGTCGGCAAATCTGCGGGTGTGGATGAAATCCGGCCAGAAATGGTCAAGGCTTTGGGTAAAGAGGGAGTGAAATGGCTCTCTCGTGTCATTACAGTGGCCTGGGAATGCGGTGAAACACCTAGCGACTGGCAAACTAGGGTGATTGTTCCTCTTTTTAAGAAAGGGGATAAGAGGCATTGCTCCAATTATAGGGTTATAAGGTGTTGACAGCGTGTTCCAGAGTTGTGGTGGAGTCCAGGTTGAGCGACGAGCAGTGTGGCTTTCGTCAAGGTAGAAGCACAACTGACCAGCTGTTTACTCTCAGAATGGTACTTGAGAAGGCCTGGGAGTATGCCAAACATATCTACAGTTGTTTTGTGGTTTTGGAAAAGGCATATGATCGGGTCCCTCGAGGTAAACTCTGGAGTGTATTGCAGGACTACGGGATGATTGACGGTTCTCTTCTGAGGGCCATTCAATCTCTGTATACTAACTGTATGAACTGTGTTTGGGTGAACGACGTTAAGTCGACACCTTTCACTGCGATCGTTCGCCTTCGCCAGGGGTGCTTTTTGCCACCTCTGCTTTGCATTGTATATGTGGATTGGATGTTACAGCGCAACCGTGGCGAGGAAAGGTTCGAATTGGGAGACTTAAGGATAAGTCATCTGCTTTTCGCTGATGACTTGGTCAATGTTACGTCCATTCAGACCGAACTTCAGTGCGCAAGAGATAGATTGGTCGCCGTCTGTGTTGAAGCTGGAATGAAGGTAAACGTGAACAAATCAGAGGTAATGGTAATTTCCCGAACGCCGGTTCAATGCACTCTACATGTTAGTGGAGTCCCATTCAAGCAGGTGGAGAAGTTTAAGTAACTCAGGGTCTTATCCACGAGTGATGAAAGGAGCAATACTGCGTTATACTGAAGGATTAGTCAGGCTTGAGCAGTTTTGAGACAGCTTGGTCATTCTGTTATCAGGAGGGCTGAACTTGGCATCGGAGCTAAGTTATTGTCTTGAATTCAGTGTTTGTTCCGACCCTCACATATGGTGACGAGGTTTGAGTAATGACGGAAAGAATAAGAACGCGGATACAAGCTTCCGAAATAAGATTTCTTCGTTTTATTGCTGGGGTAACTCGTCGAGATCGAGTTAGGAAAACCAAAATAAGCGAGGCACTCAATGTCGAATAGCTACTTCTTCGAGCGGAAAGGTCCATACTTCGATGGTTTGGGCACGTTCAACGCATGTCCCCAACTCGGCTTCCGAGACGTGCCATGGAATCTGTGCCATCAGGTAGGCGTGCTCTGTATGAGATGGCTGGACCAAGTCCGAAATCTCACCTCTATCTGTATGGATGCATGCACATGCATGCTTTTAGTATACATATATGTACATATATGTACATATTTCCTAAAAAAGAAATATGAAAAAATGCCCTCAAACTGATGAAATCAAACAAAATTAATAATAGGAACAACATCAGAAAATTCTGAATTTATGAAAAAAAGAGTTACTATACACAAATACATACTATGATACCTGCATAATACATTCATTCAAAATTTGTTGTTCAATGACAAAGCAAGGCAAACGTCGTCGTATCGCCCTTGCCGTTTGTTTTTGTGTAAATAAACTAAAAATTTTCGAAAATCTCTATCCCGTATTTTTATCATTTATCTTATACAATTACATTTTCTGTTTGGTTTCTTTTTACGCTAAGTTCGAATCTGAGTTCGACATTTTGGGTAGAAGCCTCTTAACCAAAAAGCTACATAAAATCAATAAAAAAATTCATAATCTGAATGAAAAAATTCATTAAATTTGAGCTAAACACCGAGTTCATACGGATTATGTATACCGATTCATATGCGTATGAATCTTCTTCTTCTTCTCAATATATAAAAAGCAAAGTCCTGACTTACTCGCTGACTCATCAACGCCCAGCCAGAAGCCTTGGTTCTAGAAAGCTGAAATATTGCACAGAGGTTCATTTTATGATGTATACAAGGAATAAGGAAGGATATTTCGAAATTCAGCTTCTACAGGGTGTTACAGGGTGTTGAAATTTGTATGAAAAAAAAAAAATTTAAATTGGATTTTGGAGTTAAAATTTGGCGAGTATATTCTAGAACAGAAATAATTAAACACTTATTTTACCCTTTTCCAAAATTATAACTGTGGGCCAAAATACAGGGCGTTAAAGTTTGGCCACTTATAGTAATGCGCAACTGTAGTCAGCGGCATTGCCGTTGCCATTGCTTCCTCAGGTACTGCAGCTACCTAAGAAAACATGACGGATCACTCTACTCTTTTCAAAGCATCTCAACCTAAGTCATTCTGAGCCTACACTTTGTAACATCTCTAAGGAGAGTGACTTGGCTTAGCTGCTTCGAGAAGCCAAAGTTATAGTGTGGGATGAGTGAACCATGGCTCATAGAAAGGTATTGAGTATCGAAATAGGATGCTCCGACAGTGCTTTTGGGTGGTGGCTTCAGACAGACCAAGCCTGTTGTGCCACGGGGAACACAGCAATTGAAGTGAAGGCATGTCTCAAGTCATCAATCTGATAGCCTGTTGTCGAAGTCCTCTCCTTGAAAGTTAACATCTTAGCCGTGACTTGAGGGAAGTATTTCTTGATATTGGTGATGGAAAGAGGAGGAAAGAATAAATGTACCGAGTAACCCATGCGTAGTTATGGAAGATCTGATTGGTTTTTCTGACAGAAAATATGTAATGTACCTAATTTTTCATCGTGCTGGAGGGGATTGCGTTTCATGAGTGAGGGAAAGAGCTATTTTCACTCAAATACACGACTCAGCCAACAGCACCAATAATTTTCTGCTGAAGAAGTGGATGATGTGGCATATGCCGACTATGTGGTCATTCTGGTAGTACGCAAATGCCTTCCAGTCCTAAGCGAGAGGCTCAACTATGTGCTACTACTGGTCAAAACTTGTACCAGCAGCCAAGGGCTGGGAGTCAATCCTAAAAACACAGAGATTGTTCTTTTAACTAAGAAGATATTAATTCGTGACTTCAAGCCTGCGAAAATCAAGGGTGTTGAACTTAATTTTTCGGGGTCAGCACGCTACCTGGGCGCTATTCTTGATTCCAAATTAAGCTGGAAGGGGAACATCGATGAGGGTATCACGAAGCCATGCGTAGCCTTCTACTCATGCAAAAAGGCGTTCAGTAATACGGAGTAATAATGGCGTTTTAAACCGGCTATGGTACACTGTTTGTACTTGGCGGTTATGAGTCCGATTCTAACATATGGTCCACTAGTCTGGTGGAAGGTGCTTGAGAAGCAATATCAGCTTTCAAACCTCACTAAGATTCAAAGGGCAGTCTATATAGGGATACTGGGGTCAATAACAACAACACCAACAGCGGCAATAGAAACCATGCTAAGTTTCGTTCCGCTGAATCTGTACTGTAGCAACATAGCAGCTAAAGCGGAGTAATAATGCCTAAAGCTGGCTTGAGACTGAAGGAAGGACAAAAGTGGACATCAGCTCCCTACGGTCACGCCTTCGTACTGCCTCGATTGGGAGAACGCCAATAGATCGACAAAAACAGATCACATGATCCAGACTCTAGTATTTGACAGAAAAGTCAATATCAGAATTCCTGACAGAGATGACAAAGTTAGCAATAAAAGGGATATGACCTTCTAAACTGATGGTTTAAAGATGGACATTGCTACGTGTGCCGGGGTCTACTGCAAGGCCTTAGGAATAATCCACTCCTTTAGAATAAACGCCGTGTCGCCGTGGGTCGGTGGTTAGTGCGTTGGACTGCTGACCGAGCGGCGTGGGTTCGAGCCCCAGCCAGGAAAACATCAAACATTTTTCGCGGCACCACCTATCGTCGGGGAATGACAAGCCTCCGGGAGTATAATCTGTCATGATAGAGCTTCTCACTTCGCCGTTCGGAGTCGGCAATAAATTGTAGGTCCCTTCCATTCATGCGAAAATGTAACACGCACAGCATGAATGGTTGCGAGAAGCTAGGCCTTGGCTCATCCCGAGCTGTCGCGCCAGCTATTTATTTTTATTTTTTTTTTTAGAATAAACGACGACTGCAGTGTCTTTTAAGCCGAAATCACGAAATCGAGACTTCGAAAACTGTCCGCGAGAAAGATATCACCGGAAGGACAATTACGGTCTACATCGACAGCCAGGCAGGGCTTGGTATCCTATCTGGCGTAGGGACATAAGTCTCAAATATTTTTTTTTGGGACTTATGTCCCACTTAGGTGGGACTAAAAAAACGCGCGATTTTTTAGTTTTATTTTCTCAAATTATCAAAAACTAGAATTTTTTTAATGTCTTTTCTTATTAGCTGCACTTTAAAAATTGAATTGTATTCAGCTATGTAGCTATTTACATGTTCCGCATGGGCGGAATAATTGCCTACATCCACACGATGGAAGAACATAAAACGTGCCGTTTGTTTTTCGCAAATTTGTAGTAATTGTATTTAAGTGGTAATTGTAAGTAATGGGAAAAATTTAACCAAGATAACAGAGTTAAATTTTCTTACATTATAAAGAACCGTTGTATGTACATATAGTGGAAAAGAGGGGTTTCAGTGCCTATTGGAAATCCACAAAGTGAACCGGGCATAGTCTGCTAATAACCGATATTTGCGACCGTACGCGAAGTTTTATAACTTCTACAATTTTAGTGCTAGCGGTAACTCGACCACAAAACCGAGCTTTGGCCCAATTCTAGATTTGAGCTCAGCCGGAAACTCGGAAGAAGACAGAAATATTCTGAAAAAGCCGTAACCGAAAGAAAAACTAAAGGGCGTTCTGCATTTCGATCGAAATGACTTTAGTGAATTTGCACTTCTAAAAAAAAAATCTGCGCTCTGCTCTTAATTTTAACCCATTTTTCATACGACAAGAATTCGCTTTTTTGTTGTAAATTGTTAGGGTGCAGAATTTTTCATTTGCGTTGGGAGGTTGTAACCCTACCAGGGTTTTCGACAAAAAATCGTTTCGCGTTCTATTCCTCTTCATCCTTCACGTTTAATTTTATCCATTTTTGGCACAATTTAGGTTTCAGGACATTTAAAATCTTATAAATCACTCTACTAACTTTGGACCTTTGGTAATTTCCTCAGCCAGGAAACGATGCTTTACTGCAAGTTTATGTATTGATGAGTGGTTTTATAAGTGGCTCTATTCCCTTAGTGCTTATAAAAAAGCTTCTTCGCTTAGTCTGAAACTGCTTTTGAAACCGCAATCAAATTAAAATTAGCCCCGTACACCAAAACGTAAATCAAAATAAACTTACTCTGCGTCCGAAATATCCAAAATATATTGACCACGCTTAACATTTGTCTTCTAACTCTTTCCTTTTGGTTTTATTCCCTTTTTTGACCCGTTCACTGGTCCCGGAACTTATCAGATTGGCCAAGTTTCCGTTCTGTAAATAATTTTTTTTTGTGCTTATCGGCCTCCTCCCACACCATGAGGTGTGGGAGGAGGCCAACAATTTGAAAAGTTACCAGTTTTCCTATAAAAACAATTTTTCGGTTTCCAGTCTCACTGCGCACCCAGATTGCAGCAAATGTCATTGCTGCAGATGTTGGGATTCTCAGTAGCGAGCACAGCTTTGTCTACGTCATTCTTTCGCGCACCGGACATTTTGCAACCAATTGAAGAACATGTAAGTTTTCCTAATGGAAGGGAATCAATTGGAATGAAACAAAGATTTTGCTGGTCATAAAAAAGAAGTGTATTTGTCTCTCTTAAGTTTTAAAATATGAATCGTCTTCGCCACGTTAGCATTTTTTCTTAAAAAAATAATATGATTATATTTTAATTAAGAGGTTTGTCGTGGCCTTTCGATAGAACCACCTACTGATATGTGAAAACCAGTATCCATACCCTTTTTTCTATTCTTTTCTAAGAAAAAATTAAAAAATTATCACTTAATGCGTAATAGTTCCATCATCTTCTTCTGACACGTCCAATACATCCTCACTTCCGTCAACTGATGATTCCAATTTAAGCAAACTGTTTTCTAATGACGCGAGGAACGAACTATCACTATATTCAGGCCAACTACGAAATTGGCAGAACAAAGTAAGCATTTGACTAGGTGACAAGTCTCCGAAATCCGTGTATATATTTATATGTGGATAATAATTTCTGTTGCTCATTTCCACACAACGCGTTGAATATTTTGGCAGGAACTTAGACTTATCACATGGAAACATTGCCTTAGGTATTTCAGATTTAGCTGATTTTACTATAAGACGAGGCCCACAACCAGGAACGTACTTTCTGCGTAAAAAAAGAAAAATATATTAACATAAATACTACACATACACAATTGTTCATATACAAGCATACATATGTACATACAGTAGAAATCGGTAATAATGAAGTTGAAGGGACCTAAGAATTTCATCGTTATATCCGGTAGATACAACAAAAAACTATCAAACAACGAACAATTTATATCAAACAAAAATTAACATTTATTGAACTCTTAAGATACATATGTACCAGACATGGAAATCGAACCGGGTATGGGAAGAAATTTACTTTAGCCCAAGATGTAGGCATGTAAGAACATGCACAGACCATTCACTGCAGTCGCTACAGAAGATTTAACAATTGTCTCCATGTGTGTATGTATATAGGTAATAATGGAGATGCACACATATTTGGAAACAGAATAAAACAAATAACAAATAACAGTTTTTAGACCTACATTTTCATCGCTATAACCTATTTCATCGTGATATACGGCATCGTTGTGACCGATTGCAAATTACATTGAGTTAAATGGAATTTATAGCTATATCAGATATTGTTATAACCGATCTCAACTGTACATATATGTACATACATATATAAACAAATATTTAATATTTAAAATGTTTACGAAATTATAATCAAAACAAAGTAAAAATAAAATAAAATGAACACAAACTAGACTAGAAGTTGGCAGTTCCCTGCCAACAGTCAATTGTCAACATTTTTCTTTATAATCCACTCGCGCTCAAGAGTTATAAACACCCCACATAGCGCGAGGGAAGTGTAGTGGTTTGAAACTCAGGTGATATAAGGTTTCAATGATGTCCAGGAGTGATACTCAGACTAAATGGGAAATTTCTGAGGTTTCGCCATTGCTTATAATTCATGATATTGTATGCCAACATCCTGATGTTACCATTATCAGTTTGATTATTTCTTTAAGCCACTGTCAGTGTTACGCCTTTGCAGTATGGCCCCAACCGTGGCATAAGTAAAGAACTACATATCTCCTCACAACCATTTCTTTGCAAAAGAGTTGACACCCAATTTCGCAGTTGGTCGATTCTATTTCATTTAAGAAATAAATGTTTTTCGACAACTGAAGTTTAACCCGGAGCGCGTGCTCCTAGTACTGTGAGATTCTTACGCACTAGAAAAACAACTCTTTCGATGTAAATTTGTTAGTTACTGCAACTAAATCTACACTCATCAAGCTTTTTTTTTACCCCGAAATAAAGGCGTTTAGAAGGAGTCCTTCATATATACATATGTACATAAATGCGGCATTGAATGAAAATTGACGCATGTCAAAAGAACAGATAAGTTCTTTGACACACTATTTTCAAATGTCTGCGTTCTATTGATGAAAATATTAAAGAATTAGTGGTTTTATTCATGTAAGCAATTGTTTTTACAGTCACTGTTGGTACACCTCTATAAACATGTGTCTTCTGATAATAAAACATGATTTACTTACTCTAAATTTGGTATAACTCGATTCCGACGGCTGATACAATTTTGCCGCGCAAAATACCAAAGCGCTTGAATATCTTCCATAGCACAAAGATCATACAAATTCCGCCTCGGAACAATTTTGACCAAATACAAATAGTCTGGATTAATTGAGTTCACCTATTTAAAAAAGAGGCAATGAAAATAAAAAAAAATGCTATTGAAATTATTTAATATTAACAAAATAGGTATAATAAACATATTTTGTCACCCATAGTACTACTAATTATAGAAAAGCTACTTTGGGTCATTGCCAGTCTTAAAATTTTTAGGTTGCCGAGACTTGATTTGTGGTAATCAAACAAACTTGAAACATAATTCTCTCTTGACTAGACTAGAATTTGTACTAGTAGGCTTAGTAGGCTAAACTTTATACTGAGGCGACGCCGTTTTCAAACCAAAATCCCAAAGGCATAATACGTCGCGGACTTGGTCCAACCCATAGGACGTCTACCTGATGGCACGGATTCCATGGCACGTCTTGAAAGCCGAGTTGGGGGCATGCGTTTAACGTGCCCAAACCATCGAAGTATGAACCCCTCCGTTTGAAGTAGTAGTTGTTCGACATTCGCGTTCTGGTGTTCACAACCTGATCTTGTCGAGTCACTCCAGCTATACAGCGAAGAAATTTCATTTCGGCAACTTGTATCCGGGATCATATTCTTTCGGTTATTACCCAAACCTCATGACCATAGATGAGGGTCAGAACAGACACTGAACTAAAGACCGATAGCTTAGCTCCAATGCTAAGTTCGGCCCTCCTGATAACAGATTGACCAAGCTGTCTTAGAATTGCTCCAGCCTGACCAATCCTACAGAATACATAACTCAGTATTGTTCCTTCCAACTCTCGTGAATAGGAACTTAAACTTCTCCATCTGTTTCAATGGGACTCCACTAACATGCAGAGTGCATTGAAAATCCGTTCAGGAAATAACCATTAATTCTGATTTATTCACGTTTACCTTCGCTTAAAATAATAAATAATAAATAAAATTAAAAACCATACCCTTGCAAGTTTACTGCCTTTGTTTAATTTAAATTCAGTCTGTTCCGGCAAGAAATATTCCCTCGGCAGCTTTGTAATAAAACGGTGTTCAAACATAATTTGGAACAACATTGTTGAAGATCTATATAACATGTAGCCAATTTCGTTACTACAAGTTAAGTGCTGAAAACAAACGAAATTTATGTAAATGTATGCAAACTGTATTATACATATGAGCAAAGTAAATATTTTTCAAGCAATAAACCATTGCTAAAGATAAATAATAAATCTATTACTATTATGACGAGCTGGCAACCAAAAGGGGATGAGTCCAGGAGAGCCAAAAAACTGATTGAAACAGACACGGACACGCTAGAGGCTCTAGCCTAGAGCTCTTAGTTTTAGTTTATGAAAGCCTTTTCAAAGTACAGACATGTGCGCGTCTTTTGTTTATCAAAATACCTAGCTATTCTTTTTTAAATATCTGGACATATCCGGTTTTGATTAAAAATTTGATAGATTGATACGGTTTTTTATTGAAAACCTTATGGATTTTTCCGGTTTTTATTTGAAACTTGAATGCAATTGAATTTTATTTAATAGCTAACAGAACATATTCGTTTTTGATTGAAAACGCATATTTTAATGTTTAGTATAGATCCGGTTTTTATTGAAAATTCTTTAGGGCACTCTAGATATGATTTTTTAGAACCCAAAAAAGAAGAAAAAACGGTAAGCATGGACTTATCCGCTTTTGTTCGCCAGTTTCTCTATTATAATTTAATAATGTGTAATTTATTACAATATTAGTTTGATAGATATATGTACATAGCTGTTAGGTTTTATGGCTACTGATAAAGATAAACCCGACAACTTTCTGCGGCATTGAGCGTATCTTTAATTTACTGCGCCGAACACACTCGACAACAAAGCCACAAAATTATCATAAAATTTAGGTAAACGGGACAATGGTACCTCTACTCAAAAAAGCAGAGCTGTGCTTTCGAATATGCCTCAAATTGCCTCAGAGACACGAAAATAAAAGTTATAATGCGAGAATACTATTACAGTACACTCGCGAAAACGTTAACCATTAAAAACCAAACTAGTTCACGTTTGCGAGAATGTTCATGTTTGCGAATGTTTAGTTTTGAATATACATATGTACTTTGCGACAGACTGAAATCCACGCACAAATAATATGCTGGATTAGGATTTGCACACCTAAAAGAATTTCAAGTTAAAATTCAGCTCTGGTTGCCTCAAATTTGTCAATATACCGTTACTTTTGAGTCAAAAATAATTGTTTACTCTAAAACGTAAACAAGTTATGAAGGCTATAAATAATTTGTTCACGTTTTAGAGTAATAGGGACGTAACAATTTTGAAATTTAATACAAACGCACCCTTAAACTTTTTTTATGATCTGTGCATGTCAAAACGTTGGGGCCTCTTTCCAATAGGGTACTATAGCCACGTTTTTTTTTTTTTGTTTCCTGATGTATGAAATTGCCTCAGAAACACGAAAAAAAAAGTTATTTTGCAAGGGGGCTTTTATTAACAAAGTTAAAAACAATTAAACTCTCCGATGGACCAGTGAGAAAAACACATTTGTTTTACCTTCCTAATAACATAACTACAAAAGTAAAAACCGCTTAACATCTTGCTAAAATCAAGGAATCAAAACTAAAAGTAATACTATAAAAGGCGTGTTTTTTTGGTAAATCTATATAGGCTATGAAAAGTGTGCGCAAAAAAACGCCTATCGAGGCTAAGGAATTTTATCATCACTCTTTGGCACCACTTTGTGTAATGACATTTGTAAGGCTTCAGCTATTAATTTTTTCCTTTTCTTTATTTAGAAAAATAGATCGGAGTGATTTAAAACAATGTAACAAAATAATATTAGATCTTATTTGTTTAATTTTTACCTTTTGTCGTTAGAAGTAAAGCGCCTCTAGGGCAATTTTTTTCTTACAAATGACGGCTGCAATGCCATTTTTATCATTTCGATAACGTTTTTCGATAACAATTGGAAAAAAATAGTTTGGTAGCACAGTTTTTATCGCGGCTAAGGAATTAAGATTTCTTAATTCTATATAGGCTTAGTTGTTAGTGTAATTAACATGGAAAATATTTTCTTAGTATATATAAGTTTATAGGTGGTCGCCGTGGGTCGGTGTTTAGTGCGTTGGACAGCCAGAAACACGGAACATTTTTCGCAGGACCACCTCTCGTCGGGGAATGACAAGCCTCCGGGAGTATAATCTGTCATGAAAGAGCTTCTCACTTCGCCGTTCGGAGTCAGCAATAAACTGTAGGTCCCTTCCATTTGTGCGAATATGTAACACGCACAACATGAATGGTTGCGAGAAGCTAGGCCTAGGTTCATCCCAAGCTGTCGCGCCAGCTTTTTATTTTTTATAGGTTTATAGGTATATATGTTTACCAAAAAAACACGCCTAATATAAAAGTAGACAGAAACATTTTGTATGCCCATTTATTGCGTACACCCCTTGTATTGTGTATAATATAAATTGTCCTAATATGCTCCATAATGCAATAATTTGCTTTAGTATGGACAAACAGTGTGTACTGCACCTGCACCAACCTAGATTCTCAACCAAATGGACGAATTCGTAAACGCGAAAAAGGTAAAACTGCGAAGCAAACAGTGGAGCAGCGTCAATTCGGAGGACTGTTTCTTTAATGAATCCATTAAGCTAGTGGCTTATTTATACGTTATTTACTTAATCGTAGTTTCACAGTGACCTATCGTAAAATTTTTGAAGGAAGTAACTTTGGCGAACAAAAAAAAAATCAGGGCAAAAGGTCATAATTTACAAGAACAACTTCAAAGCATGTACTGGAGTTCATTGGAGTTCATTTCCCTTGAAATAAATTTCAGCTACTCCACCCAGCCCAGAACTTTACGGGATGATGGTTTGCATTGAAGTGAGAATTTTTTTTAAATAAACGACAAATGCTTACGCCAATTGAATAACCGGTATTAAATGACAAAGTCATACAGGCTGGCCAAAGGAATACATAATGGGTGGTGTGAATAAAAATTGAGGGAACACTCTGAGCAAACCCACTTGATGGAAGTGTTTTCAGAAGCTTGACGAAACTAATTTTTATTCAACTCAAATTGAGTGTTTTATACAAAAAGTTGAGGGAACACTCTGCTTCTGTTTTGTTTGATTTTTGAAAAAATAAAGTTTGAAATAACATTTTTACTCGGAACTATGTATTTCCTTGACCAGCTGTGGGCGTATGTACATACCGCTCATTTACTTGAATACTATCATAACCCAAAAAACGCGATGCAGAGTTAATAATGCAGAATTATTTGTTTTATCATACTTCGATTTGTGTAAAAATTTGATATTAATATCTTGTATACTCTCCGCGTCAGAAGAGAATAATATGCCCTCTTCTTTTCCCCTAAGGTGATCGTCAATTGAAAACTATTAATGTGTTTTTTTGCAAAATCGCGTTTTTGAGTTATGACAGTCTTCAAGTAACTGACAAAGCATTATTTGCAACAACTGTAACTTCAAAGCAATGATATAAATTCAAAACAATTTCGAAACTTACAATGTAAATTGGAGGCGGCATAACAACAAATAGTTCGCATCTTCCAAATGAAAACAAGCTATTTTGGAACACAATTGAATTAATTAAATGTTTAAAAAATATATACGAACCAACACCGCCGAACACTATCATATTTGTCTCTGCAAAGGTTGTTTAAAATTTAACACTAACAAAAAAAGAAAGTTTTCAGTTAAATACCGTCTGTAAATGATTTTCTTGGGACTTCTTCTAGTAGGTTTGCTACACGCGATCCGTTGTCAACTTTATCTTGAAAAGCAATTTTCCACATGTTCACGAAATCTGCATTCTTAAATACAAACTTCTGTTCATTTTTTTCGCAGATTCTCTGAAAAAGAAAATAAAAATTATGTACGAAATCATTAATATTAAAACTGTGTATTATATGGATTGACAACACAAGTCTTTTCAAGAGACCGCAGAACTTGTCCACTATCGACCGAATATAAATATAAAAGAAACGATAGAACACATTTTTACAATCCATTCCCAACTAAGTAATCACAGAGACGAATACCCGCATTTCGATCGTGGACCAGACGGCTCGATTTTACATCATCGAGGAATCAAACAGCATTTTTTCCACCCAATGATAGCGACAAGGTTCAACTGTTTAAAAAGTGGTTTAAATATATTTGTACCACCAAAAATTTAGAATCCCTATTAAAAATGTTAAACCTGTTGGACGATAAACCACTTCTATTTTTGAACCGCACTTTGATGGCTGTTTTACATTAATTTTCGTAAGGTTCAAATCAATTTCTATAATATTCACTTATTTAACTAGATAAACCAACTTGGTCATATTACACTAAATCCCGGCACACAAAGGCCACACTGGCAACGAAACACCGGACTGTGCGGCCAAGAAAAGCCTGTATTATTCACTCGGTTTAAATACCAGATTTAAACGATTTTAAACCACGAAAATAATAATAAACCACGCGTTTTTAAACCCGAAACGTGGTTTAAGCGCTTGTGATTATTCAGCTGTGTTACGTCATTTGTAGAATACCGAAACAAAAGATATGAATGGAACATGCGGATACCGCTTGGGATTTTAATGTGGTTCCTGCCTAGATTCCGGAGAAACTTCGATTGTTTTGGGATAGGGTGGGAAAACATTTCTATCCTGTACTTTTCATCCAAATTGCATTGAATCTGAGCAGGGACTGTTTATTACCTCGTGTGAATTTTAAAAATGCATTTGCTTACTCCACAGGATGGTTCGGGACCAGTAAGGGGTTTGTCGCACCTACACTGCCGTCCATAAGTTTGGAATCACCTAGCAATTGTATGCTGTACCCGAGTATTAATTTGAAGAAGATTTCGTCCGTCATACCTTATGGGAGAGCTTTTTTTCAAACACTGATGCCGGTAGATGTTTTCCGGGCACTCAATAAGAGAAATTACCAGTGAAATACAAACCAAACCACTGACTTACACAGATTTTGTTTGTTTATTTCTCCCAAAATTCGAGTACATCCCACCATAACCAGTCTCCCACACAGCTGAGGGCAGAAGGATCGTGTTGTCGTCATCAACTCTCGCTGTGTGTGCTGAAAATATGTACATCGAAACAGAGTTACCGTTATCCAGTCAACGCAAATCGTTGCAACTTTTTCTGTGGATTTTGTCAAAGAGCTTGGAAATTTTGTGCTTTTGAGAACAAATAAATGAATTTGAGTATGTGAGGGTGTTGCCGCTTAATTTTGTTGTTCTGGGAAACCCGTTTAAATGCGGTAACAATTTTTTTTCGGTTTTTGTAGTTTGTAACGAAGGTTTATTCGCGTGGGATTTTGAAACATTCAATTCAGTCACAGTTCTATAAGTAATCATATTTATTAGATTAAATGCGTTATAGTGATATTGTGATACATCAAAATACTTGATAAAATGTCTTCTTCAAAATATTAAAATTTCACCAATACCAAGTCGTCAACAAATAGTTTTGTTTTTAAATCAGCAGATGTTAACCATACGGTTGTTACTCTCCGATTTCTGGCGACCTGTCATGCATACTACGTTAACCCTGAAAGAACTTTAAAGAGTGACAGATTTATGTAAGCTCTTGCAACCAGAGTGAGAAGCAAAGAAAACATCATCATTTCGTCGATTTCATGTAAATAATCCATTTCTGAATGCATGACATTGGACGAGAGAATGGACATAAAACACAAAACCAAATAACTCCAATAGAAAACAGAAATAACCTCAACATGAAAAATTCACCTTCAAAATGCACTAACGCACTTGTTAGAACCTGATGGGAAAAGGCGTGAATATTACGGAAACTGATTTAAACCTTACAATTTAAAATTGAAGTGGGCAACAGGTTTAAAAAACGGGGTTAAAATTTTTTAAACCGAGTGGATAATACGTTCCGTACTGTATCATAGCCGCAACGTTGCAAAATACGGAAAGAATCCCGCAACAACCATAATAAAGTAGTAAATAAGAATATAAACCAACGAACAGAGGTGCAGATGAACATCCAGCCCAAAGAAAATTTGTTCGGCTGAATATAGCTCAAACCACCCCTTGCCTATAGAACAGAGAAAGTCTGTTATGACAATAAAAAGAAAGCGTTCAGACAGAAATATGTAAATACATATGTAAGTATGTACATATATATAGCCATAGTCGATCGATTAATCCGACGGAAACGGGAAGGATTTACAGAATAAATGGAGGAGGAAAGTTGCAAAATTGTGGAGTTTAGCGTGACTTATTTGCAGAAAAAAATCACAATTAATAAATGTGATAACAAGAAGTCAAAACAGATAGAGCTAGGACCAATGACAAAAGAAGTAAAAACAAAGAAATGCTTCCTAGTTAGAGAACATATACTATAGCTGGGAATAATGCACAAAGCAACTAAATCAAATAAATGTTTCTTATAAGAGAGCGAATATCTCTTTTAGCCTTGCTCTGCGTTTCAGAATGCAGTTACCCGCTTAAGCAGCCTAAATCCGCTTATAGTGGATATGCGGGCCATTGGAAAATGATGATGGTGATGATGAAAGAAAGAGCTTAGTGAAACCAGGCCACTGATGACCATGCCCTGATACTGGAAGCAACGAAAACCATTGACATAATATAATACCTTCCCAACAACATCGGAATATGCAATGTCTATTGTGGCTCTGAGGTACTGACCGTATTCCATTTCCTTTATGACCGAAATTGAATTAAAATACAAGAGACTCCAGACAGATCTTCTGTTCGCAAATTAACAGGACAAAAATGGTAAAGCCGTCGTTCTTGATGCTCAAAACCCTAGTGCGAATTTGATAGTATGTACATACATACATACCTGTAAATTTGGTTTTGACCGCTCATTTGGATCGACCAAAATTATGTTTTTAAATGTTTTCCATTCAGCAAACTTTTGAGTCATCAGTCCCATTCCGGGGTTAAACTCTAGAAGTGTGTCCTTTGGTTCAATATGAGATCTCATTGCTTCCGCAATTATGTCGGCCGCCTTTTGGCTGGCCAGATAAAATGACTCCGGTGTTTTGTGTCGTTTTTGCAGGATTTTCGGGGGAAAAATTTGAGAGAATCCATACTCATCAGATACAGGCGTTTCTTCCGCTTTCCTTTTTACAAATCTTCTTAAAAACCACAATATTGATGGACTTTTTAACTTTATTCCGCTTGAAAAATGCATAACCTTCCACAATAAAGAAATGAGAAAGAAAACACTTAGTGACAGTTCACGGTCAGCGTTGCCGTAATATCATTTATGTAGGAAAATCAGACTATGTACACTGCGTGTTTGAATTAGTACTTTGTACTTTCATTTTTACCCAATCGTAAGGTTAAGTTGAAGGGCTAATGCCTTATTTAAGGCATCTTCATGCATTGATCTAAGCGGGTCTATAATGACTTTGTGTAAGCTGAGACCTCAAATTAAACAAGTGAAAGGATTTATAGAAGCTTAGCTGTCAGAAAATGTGTACACATATAAAATTTGAAAAGATATTAATTGCGTTCGTGTGCTTAGACAATTGACTATGCATCTAATCAAACGTATTTTGATTGACCGAGAGCCTCAAAATTGAATAAGGGATTAGTAAATTTTTGAGTAAGGGATTGGATTTTTAGTTACAAAATTCTTGCTGCATTTGTTGTCATTTAGAAAAATATCATAAACAACTGACATACAGTTTCTCTCCAATAAAAGTTCTAGGCACTGACGAAGTTTTACCCATCAAACTATTAAAAATGTAAGATTAGCCATTTTGTTGGTAGGATCCATTTTCATAAGCTATGTAATACTAAACTGCTTACCACACTGTTGAAGACGCGCTCGAGTGCTGTTTATCCTATATACCTTGGAGGCAGCACTATATAGATTAAGCACCTGGGCTGCTAGTTGTTCACCCTTCCTCGATTGAATGGTCAACTAAATATACTATCACCCATGGCTAGTTACTTGGGCACCAAGCTTGATCCAAAACTCAACTGGAAGTTAAGCAAAGAACATAAAGTCAAGAAGTCATGTGTAGCTTTCCATGCCTGTAACAAAATGTTTGGCAGAAAATAGGCACTTCAAGCAATGGTAACTTCGTGGATGTACACAGCCAAGCAACAGGTCGCTGGTTTTAGACTCTAAGAATCTGCGTGCTGGATTTTAAACCCGTACGGCCACAGCAAACTAGACTTCTGGAAAAACTTTCGTGTGTGATTTTCCCCCAGATCACAGTGGAGGAAAAATTAAGTAGTGAAGGACTTCGACACTCTTATCTATATTGATGGATTAAATATAAACTGAGACGTCGGATCTGGTGTCTCCTCGGACTCCCTGAAACTATCAAGATTATACCGGCTGCCGAATTTTTCCAGCGTCTTACAGAGAGAACTACTGGCAATTTGAGAGGCTTGCACGCAATTCTGGAGTGGCAAAACGTACAAATAGAGCAATACAATTTTTTAAATACCCAAGCCACCATCAAAGCTATGAACGCGGTTATCATATCCACCAAACTGGTGCACGAGTGGTGGAATTGTGCTTCAGGGCACAGCTATATATCAAAAGTATTACCGTTTTCCATAGGGTATGGTGGATTGCGGTAATATCTTTTTTGCCTGCTTCAGACGTGCCATGGGATCGGAGCCATCAGGTAGGCGTCCCTTGGGTAGGCCTAGGATGAGATGGTTAGACCAAGTCCGAAATCTCATCTCTAACCATATGGGGATAGCCCCTGAGGACCAAAAGTCAATGGAGGAAGATGGAAGGAGGGTCCACTTAAGTACCCTAGCCATTGAAAAATGATGATGAAATGAATGAATGAATGCGCAAAACACCGCCTATCGAGGCTAAGGAATTTCTTCATCGCCGTTTGGCAGCACTATGTAATGTGACATTTATAACACCCCGTCTCCACGAGAAAGATTTCTTTCAAGATTTATTTCTTGTCTGAAATTCCGACTCGTGGAGACGGGGTGTAACAGCTCAGCTTCTTTTTCTTTTCGTTTATTTGGAAAGGAAATCGGCCAGATTAAAAAAAAAGGTTTTAGATCTTATTTGTTAGAATTTTGCTTTTCGTCGTTAAGTAGTCCATACACGATTCAATTCGATTGTAAACTGAGTTGTCACCTGAATTGATACTTGCCCACACACTACATAAACTCAGTTGAAAGACTTTGTTTCAACTGTCAAAAAATTATTTTTTTAGGAAGATTATTTGAAATGAATTTGTTACAATGTATGAAAAAATTAAAATACTCGCATTAATGATAATTGCAGAATGTGCAGAAGATAAAGTGAAACGTATAAAAAAACGTAGAATTTGCAATTTTGCTTTTTAAAATATTTATGTTAGCCTCTGGCTCGATTTCTTTGTATTTCTCCAGTATTTATTCCCATGCTATGATATGCGGACCATTTGACGTCGGATTGTCGACTGCAAATTTTCTTAAATTGTACAGCTAATCAAATGACTTGCCCACACACAGTTCAATTGAGTTGAAAACTTGCCCGTCAACTTCCAAGATTCAAAATCTTTTGATTTTTCTTCAACCAACTCAACCAACTCAATCAAACTGATCAATTGACAAAGCCACACACGGGTTGATTTTACTGTGATTTGACTAAGTTGATGATTGAATTGAATCGTGTATGGTCTGCATTAGAAGTGAAATGCTTCCTCGGCAATTTTTTTCTTATAAATTACGGTTGGAATATCATTTTTGACATTTTCTATGACAAACGGGAAAAAATACTTTGAAAGCAGAGTTTTTATTGCGGCTAAGAAAATAAGTGGTCGCCGTGGCTAGTGCGATAAACTGCTATGCGAGCACCAGCCATGTCCACAGGTTCGGTCGTGAAAATGCTTCTCAATTCACCATTCGGAGTCGGCAATAAATTAAAGGTCCCTTCCTTCCATGCGAACAATACAACACGCACAACATGCATGGTTACGGGTAGTTAGGGCTTGGCCTTGGATTGGACTTGGCTGTCGCGCAAGCTATTTATTTTTTTAAAGGAAATGAGCTTGAATAGTTATCCAGATTTCGTAATTCTATATAGACTTAGTTGTTAGTGTATTTAACACGTTAAATATGTTTGAATCCTGTAAAGAATACAAATAGTAAACCCATGCCTACACGCGACACGCTATATTAAACCACTCATTAATACCCTTTTCCCACCAAAACTCACGAAAACTACATCCAAAACTGAAGTTTTCCCATACATTTTTCAGTCATCATAAAACCGAGTTTTCGGCAGTTTCCGAATAAAACTTCACGAAACCGTCTCGCAATGGTAAGGTAGTGTTAAGGTTGTCAAACCAAACACACCTTTTGATTCTTTCAGCTTATTCAGCAGAGCGAGTGAGAGAATTTGAGCAGAGCAACTGAGAAAAAACTGTCAAAAACAGCTGTTTAATTTCCGTTGATATGTTGAAATTCACTTTTATATTTTTATATTTGGATATTAGTACGAGGAAAATATCTGAATTAATTTTTTTAATATATTAATATGAGAAATTCACCAAATCTTATCAAAGTCAATGTCTTTAGCCAACACAAAAAATTCACCTTTAGTGGCAAAATGATGGAAATGACAAGCGAAAACATGTTTACGTTCGATGGGAATAATTCAAAGAGTTTTCGTGAGTTTTATGCCGAAAACTCAGTTTTCGTTCCGGTGGGAAAAGGGTATACGTTTCAAACCAACAATCTGGCGTCAAGTCACATCCAGTATTACCAGACTTTTTTCAAGAAAAATACCACAATTTGGATGATTATTTACCATTTCTACAAAAATTTTCAATAGAAGTAGAAAGTAACGTTCGGGAAACAAAGTCCAAAATATGCAAGAAACGGAGTTAAATTAAAACAACATTTTATTTCAACTCTTACTAAATAAAAGAAACTGCATGCAATCATCATTATCATCGTCATTTTTGGATGTATATATTTTAAATGTGGAATGAGGAAAATATTACTTTTTTACCATAATCCTGAGAACTATGGTTATGAAAAGTTAAATTTAGCACAATCTGACTGCAATGATCGCACCTCGGGAGCACTCCATCGACGTGCATCTGTTCCCAGCCCTAGCAACGGATTTGTCCACCGGAAGAACAGTTCAAAGGTGTCGGCAATTTAATAAATGCATCAGACTTTTAAGTCAACAAATCGTTGGTATTTGTATAGGCATGCCAACGACTCGTGTCAAGTACATTTAGTAGCAATGTCACTCCTTACAATTCACAAGTAGATGGCTCTGTCAGTATGAAAATGGCGTTTCAGAAAACGCTCACAAGGTGAATGCTGATAGGGTAGTGTAGTGTTGCGCCAGGTGGGTGAGCTGGATAAAGGTATGAGTAATGAGTGCACAAGAGTGAGTGTAATGTCAGTTGATGAGTCAAGTCAATAAAGTCGAAAGTTGAAAGAAGGAAATATTTTGTTTTGTATTTGCTATCATTATATTATTTTGTAACTTGGATGTTCAGTTTATAATTTTCCGTGACACGCCTTCGAAGCAACTTAAGTAAATATGAATTCAACTTAACGTTTGTGATAAATAAAGTTGTTGAGTGGAGTTGTTGGCCAAACATACATGAAACAACAGTCATAGGTGCTTGATAAAAATACATGAAAAATCCGTGTCGACTTTTAATTTTGACTAAGGCCACTGTTAAAAGAAAAATTCTCAAAGAAACATTCTTACCATGGATCTACCTTCAGTTCAAGATTCTTACGAAGGAGGTAAATGTAATTGTAAATAAGGAATCTAACATTTAGTACCATTGGTTCCTATATGTGTTTCTTTTATAGGACACTCCTTAATTTTATTTGCATATCTCGTTTAATTAGAACGTGAGCCATAGAAGTTCTCAAGAGTTTGCATTTGCTTTCTATGTATGTAAATGTATGTCAAGAAATTAAGGAGTTCCAAATAAAGAAAATCTTAGAGTTTTACTATCAAATTATGTATGGTTGTCTATGTATGTATATAATTATGTATAAATATGCATCTAGCTTTTGATTAAACCAAACAAAAAAGATAAATAAACGAAACCGGATTATCTCATAGCTGATTCTTGTACGCAATTGAAATATGTATGCTAACGTTTGTAAGTAAGTTTCTTATTTATGCCTTATGTGGTCATTGACTTTAATGGATTTAAGAATTCTGATGGAATTGAAGGGCTTCCTGACCAATTTGGCGTGCAACATCAACCAAAATGTTTAACTGGTGCATTTAGTTGATGAATATGCTATGTCTTCCTCTAATATGAAATCCAGTTGATCCGCTAGTCGAAGAAAAAGTATAAAACAATTAAAACTTGTTAGCGTGTTAGCATTATTATTTTGCCATAATTTAATTTCGCGCGTATCTTATCTTATTCGACAAGAAATGAATCACGTATGCTAGCCTCATGACAGAATGTAGGAAGGGAAAAATCGCTTTATATTGGAACCTTTATCTTGTCGACAGTTAAAACCATCGGCACGGCTATCTTATGAGACGTGCATCAGATTTGCCTTGTTGGACTAAAGATGTAAACAAATACCTATTTATCTTTTTAAACAGTGTTTCTTTTTAAATTTTTTATTTTATATCTATTTAGGATTTGCATGCATACATAATATATAAACACATGTAGTGTTGGTTATATTTCAAGCAACTAGGCTTCTGGGTATTTTTTTATTGATAATAAAAAAATTTATGTAGCAACTAAAGTCTTAAAAAGCAGCGAATTGTGATGGCATATTTCCGGTATTACATCAACCTAGGGCTGAGATCATAGCACCCTTGTTATCTGAACTGTATAGCAGCAGGCTAAAACTCGACTCTACTCACAGTTTTATGAGAAAATTATTGATAAGTATATTCGAGCCGTTTATTTCATTTACATCTTAATTCTAACTATGTATGCACTTAAATCCTTTCATCCCTCTTGGGCAAGGGGTGTCAACTATCCCCGCGCAGCATCTGGTGCGGAATTTCAGAAGATGTTTCAGCTCATTGCAAGTGACTTCTTCCTAATATGTATAGCGTTCCGTTTGCTTTCTTTATTGTGTCTTTTGTTTGTTCGACATTATGGTTCAGGACTGTTTTGACGAAAGTTTACACCTTATGAATCGCCAGTTTTAAGATACTACTCCTGTATTGTAAACATTGGAGAGAATCGGTCAGAGCTTGGTTTTAATGCTGAAAACTTTATAACATTCAAAATTCGCAAAGCATTCTGAAGGCAGCTTTTGTTTTGCCGATTCTGCTCTCCAATTCCAATTCGGTGCCACCATTGGCCGAGCCATGCTTTCGACATAAATGGAACAGTCGACGGTTCAGCTTTTGTTCAACAAGGTTGAGCACTCGGAAAGCTTAGAGCCTTTGTTTACGCCGCATTTATTTTCTTCCTTGCCTTGTGAGCTATTTGATGTGGGGTCAAAAACTTTTGTGATAGCTGGCCGATGTTGTCAAGCATAGTTTAGATATTACGAATGTCATTATACACTGTATACCTTGACTTACCTACATCTAAACTGCAAGGATAACATCAACACTAATAAGTAGAAATATCAATGGGCAAAGTGTGCAGCCATGTCGCCATTATCTCGATCTTCCTTAAAACTCCCCTCAGCTGTAAGAGAAACTTGCCTGATATAAAATATCTTTTAGGGGACTCACCTCTTCAGAAACAATTAATCATGCACTATCCCGTTAGGCCCCACAGAGCCTAATTTTGTCTCGGTCGGCGAGCAATTTGAAACTCCGCATCGTAATTATCACCATTGTTGCAACCATCCTCAAATGTCCAAACCATATCCAATTATAAATCAGAAAAATATATCAAGAAGCAGCAACGATTCCAAAATATGTTTTACTTAACAGTCAAAATTGCGCCTCAATAATTCCAATATCAGTTGAATCGAGATTTAAAATCATTAAAACGCCAAGAACGAAGATTTAGTGTAATTTTGATTTAGCTGAATCTCTCGTTTTCAAATTGGAGATTTAGTTGGCTAAAACTTTGTCATTGATTGATAAAATGGCCGACATCTCGATTTAGAGCTAAATCGAAGTGAATAATATGGGCGTAAACGTCGACTTGAAAAGCTTTTTCATGACAAATTGTGCTCTTGGAGGTTTATCAAACCCCGACAAGAGGTGGTGCAGTGAAAAATGTTCGGTGGATATGGCTAGGGCTTAAACCCACGCAGCTCACATAGCAGTCCAATGTACTAGCTACTGAGCGGGGGCGACTACCTATAAAGAAAAAGAATCAACTTGCTCCCTAGCTGGGTTACGAGGAGATATACAGTAAGTATGTATGCTCGAAGCTTAATTAAAGAATCGATAGATAACATGGTTTCCCCCTCATTTTTTTACTTATTCATGTTTCTTTTAAAAGTACATGACAAGCAGCTCTTATTATACTATAACTCTCATATAGCACATAATGATATTCTTATCACTTGCGATAAAAAGTAACAAAGACGATTGAAACTGCAATTCCAATGAGGCATACAAATTTTACGCTCGATAGCAATGTACATACAAATGTATATGTATAATGTATGATAAATGTTATACTGCTAATTACATACGAGTTACGACTGCAAATCTATTTTGATAAAGATTACTTCACACTGTCAATACCGTTTTGGTGATTTGGTTAAGAAAGTAATAAGAACCTTGTTACTTAAAGGAATAGCTTGAATATATGCAAATCATATGTATGTACTATATTAAGCAATGCAGTAATAATGTTTAGTGATTGAATACTATAATATAAAAGTTCACCTTTTTTTTAAATTGAGAATGGGAAACGCAAATACTTTTATAAACTTGTTGAAAAAGTAATTTATTGGTTCATTGACATCACATTTTTTTGGTTGCACTAAGGCTCACAGCGGTAGTCGCTGTGACCAGACAGGAACTACGTAAGATGGTAGTTGCAGTCGCCATGCTTTCGACTTATCTTATCTTGAATTGTCGGTATCAGCTTGTACATCCGCCTGCCTTTTGTCGTATTGGCCCTTCTCTTCAATTTTAATCATCTTAATGGGATTGGCGTCGTGCCGACTCAAGGATGTTCTTCTGTTATATACCCTTAACATCTCGTCTGCGAGGATGTCAATAGGGACCCTTCCAGGTATAACAAAGACGGGTTCGTCTGAGATGGTACGAAAGCCTCTGATTGTTCGTAGCACGCAGAGTCTGTATGTTGACAATAGTCTCCTTTTGGTCTCTTTTGTCCTTAGTGCCTGCACCCAAACTGGGGCGGTATATAAAAGAACCGAGGTGGTGACTCTGGAGAGTAGAATCCTTCTAGCGTATCCAGGTCCATCGATGTTGGGCATTATGCGCGATAGAGCTTCCTGCATTTGCGATGCTTTGTTGGTTATATACTCCACGTGTGATTTGATCTGCAGTTTGTTGTCCAGTATTAGTCCAAGGTATTTAACTGCTTCTTTGGGCCTGATGGTATTGTTACCGACCTGAAAATTGGCGACTTCAACGGTTTTCCAACTGGTTATAAGGACAGCTTCTGTTATGTGGTCGGCTAGGCTTAATCCGGTGGATACTAACCAGTCTTTTATCAGGGCAATTGCTTCATTTGTAGCTGATTTTACTGCATGGATCTGCTTAGCTACCGTCACGACGGCAATGTCATCGACGAATCCAATTACCGTTACTCCACCAGGAAGCGTTAATCGTAGGACTCCGTCGTACATGATGTTCCCCAATAGCGGCCCTAAGACCGATCCCTGTGGGACTCCCGCAATGACGTTGTAGTGTTTTACCCCCTCATCGGTATTGTACCTCAGTTTCCTGTTGTTGAGATAGTTCATCAGTATAAGTAGCAACTAGTATAGTGATCCTTGCCAGTGATCTTCTAATGACCGACCAGTTCGTAGATTTAAAAGGCATTTTTAACGTCCAGCGTTACTTCTGCACAGTACTCCTTTGTGCCGTGGAGCCATCTTTTCCTTTCGTAGAGCCACCTTTTCTTATATGTGTGTGGGGACATATGTACATACGCCGCTTCTAGTATGTCGGGTGTTCATTTTATTGTTTGAACGGATTCCTTTTTTTATAAAATACACTAAGTATTTTCTGCAGTGCCGCTCAGCAACCGGAATTAAACCAACAAACTTAGCCAACTTATGAATTTATATTTTTTTAGTATTTGCCGTTGTGGAGTACGATTATAAGGCCAAAGAATTGGATGAACTGGATCTTGTCAAAGGTCAAATCATTCAAAACATAGTACAACAGCCTGGTGGTTGGTGGGAAGGAACCTTAACTTCATCTGGACGAACAGGAATGTTTCCCGATAATTTTGTCCGTGTTCTTACTGAACATAACACTGTCGTTTTAAGGTAAAAATTCTATACTTACTATTGAAATAATAAACTAATAATTCAATTTTATTTTCTTTCGGTGTAGGGACAAATCGGCAACAGTACAACGACGATGTAAAGCCATATATAGCTATACACAGGTGAATGAGGATGAGCTATCTCTGGCCGTCGGAGATGTAATTGAATTCTTGGGAGAAGTAATAAATAACATTTAAATTTTACTTATTTATATTTTAATCAATTTTATTTAGGTCGAAGAAGGTTGGTGGAGAGGAAAATTGAGTAATAAAATTGGCGTTTTTCCATCAAACTTTGTAGTTGCTTTACCAACATCACCAATTTTTGCTTCAAAACGACCAACCCCTAATGTAGAAACAAATACATCGATTACAACTAAGCCTAGTAGTACAGCACAAAAATTACCAGCAAGTAGTTTAAATAAGAGTCAACATAATTCTAAAGAGGATGTGCATAGTAATAACAGACTGACTGCACTGGTTGATACATCTGGACTTAATTCTGCCGCTCCTGTTCTGCCGCCTAGACCTGTTCGAGAATTCTGTCGTGTAGAGTTTCCCTACAGCCCACAGAATGACGATGAACTTGAACTAGCTGCCGGTGAGATAATTGCAATAGTGAGTAAGGAATTACCTGACAAAGGCTGGTGGAAAGGTGAAGTCAACGGAAAAGTAGGTGTTTTTCCCGATAATTTCGTCAAATTGTTGCCTCTTGATGGTGAGTATTTCTTATTTGAAAATTATCTTAGTATTGCTCTCATGTCATTGATTTAAAACTACAAAAAACGAGTGTGATGTATAGTACAGAGATTATTTCATTATTAAATTGGGGGTATCTTCAGTTTATTTTCTCTTCGGATGGTGGGCTTAGTGCAGATCGAGAGATTTTTCTACGCATAGCTTTCTGAGATGTTCTTGGAGTTAGGAGCGTCTTATAAGCAGCTAGTAGATGCTTTAAAATTTGTCGATTAAAGATTGCGAGATACTCTTAGTGCTTTTTGGTACCTGTAAGCATATTGGCCTCTTCACTAATATTCAATCTATCCTATTTTAGCACTCAATATAGAATCATACTGTTGATCTTGTCTACTTATGTTTGCTTGGATCCGAAGAAATTGAACCAAAATAAATTAGCTTTTTGACATTTCACAACTGTCATTTTATGGTGTTTGGTTGACAAAACTCATTTTCGAACGCGAATGACAAAAATTGTCGATCTATGAATACAGAAGTAATTCGCCAGGCAGTTCGACTCGAGGCAAACGTACGACTCGGTAACCATAACAACAGGGGTGTATGATAGTCCCCATGAAAATCGTATAAATTTCTGTTTGCAATATATGCTGGAGAACTTGTTTATCCATTGGTTTCGAATGATTAGTTATTGACTTAAATAATAAGTTCCCCCAGTTCTTCCGATGCATTTCGCTTTTTTTCTTCACTAACTTAGGGGACTCACATATTCGCCTGGGCTTTAACTCACGCCAAGTTGGTTGAGACCTCCTTCTTGTTTAGAAGTCAAGATTTATGAATATACATAAATATGGCTTATGCACGTCATTCTTTGTACTTTCTCTAGTCTGGTATTACTGATTTTTAGAACATTTTTTTTTTGTGGTGTTACTACTCTACAGATACTCAACAGAAAGGAAAGAATAAACACTTCAATTTAATATGAAAACCAGAAAATTAATAGATTCTAGTTAAAAAAAAAAATTGTTTGACTTTATTTATTTACTTATAACTGTTTTCAGAATCACCAGTAAAGGACATCAGAACGACACATGCAGATACTGTTGCAAAGACCAATACCAAGAAAAGCATTAACTCAAACATTCCAAATACGAGTCGACTGGAGAGTTTTGGCTCAAGGGATTCTCTAGATGATATCTTAAACGAAACTGGTATCCAAAGCGGAAATGTAGCTGCACAAAGGAAATCTTTGGAAAATAAGAATTTCGAACTTATAACACCTTCGACGTCTGTTGATAGAACAAGTAAGCATTTAGATTTAAAAACTGGGGAAACACGAAAAAGCATCGAAAACCTTGATGAAAAGAAATTACCACCTCCGTTACTTACAAAAAAGCCAATCGTTCCAGGGAAAAAAACGAGTGCTGTAACAAATGTTGCTGGCAACATATTATCAGGCCTAAGGCAGAAAGTTAAGAATGTGGAACAAAAACTCACAGTGTCTCAAGATTCCAATGATGGTGGCACCAGTAGTAAATACACTTTGGAAACATTTGAAAGCAATGAAAAATCAAGCGTGTCGGATAAGCTTCTCGATGGCGATAGTGACTTCGATAAGGTAGAACGTACATCGATACTTCCAGACATGAGAGCTGGTCGAGTGAAAGCACCAAAACGAAGGCCCCCTTCAGTAGCAGTCAACTTGATGACAGAAAGCAATAATAGAAACTCTATTTATCTTAACGGCATCGACGATTCATTAGATGAGTCCAAAAATCCCCCGTCTTCATCAGCAGATAGTGATGAACAGGTTAAACCGAAAAGTAGAGAATGGGAGAAGAAAAAAGTTCCGTGGATGGACGAGTTGAAAGCAAGTCAAGTTAAAAAGAAAACATCGCCCTATATCGAACCCAGGACAACGCTAATAGATACCACTGAGAAGGTTGGTGTCGAGGAAAAGCAGTCAAGCTCTTCAGTTGTGACAAACATTAGTAAAAATAAAAAAACCATCGACAATGCCGTGACGACTTCTTCAGTTCAGTCAGTTGTAACAAAATCTACGCATCATCAATCAGTGTCTGTAGAGAAACAAAATGAAAGTGAATCAGAAGTATCTAAATCAATAACAGATATTGTAATCAATAAAGTGTCAGGAAAAGATAGTATTATGGCTGAAGAAACTTCGCCGAGGAGTTCACCAACTAAAACTAATATAACAAGAATGCAAACACAGCAATCAAAATCCTCGACAACTGCTGTTGTCATTCAAAGTAATGAAGTTACCGATTTAGCTGCCCCAGAGGGACCGAAAATTGTGGAACTCGAAAAACGCATTCAAAGTCTGGAGGCAATAGTTCTAGTGCAGCAGAAAACAATTGATGAACTGCAAAAAATGTTACGCGACGAATCGAATCGCGTAGAGTTGCTTAAAAATCAATTAGAAAAATATGCACAGTGCGTTACACAAGTATAATGTAACCAAATTAATGTTCCCAGCCATGTTAAAATTTTCGCATATTTTATTTTAAATTTTGTGTTAATAAATCTCTTATTTTTTGATTAATATAACTTTACGTCTTATAATGCATGGTGTAAATGTATTTTTGAGAATGAAAAAGAAACAATGAGGTGATGATTACACTATGTGTCATTGAAAAGAAACTTATATATTTGTCCAAAACTACCTCTAATTTAATTTAAAACAGGCAAACTCTATAAGCTGTGGTTCCTCAATTAAATTGAATAAAAGGTGCTTCGCTTAAAAATAGATATTCTTTCATATCTAGGTTGTACATTAAAAAGAAAACAGGATTGCATGCCTGCTTTGATTATTACAAAGCTGTAACTTATTTTCCTATACATAGAAATTATTAATTGGTTAAAACGATTGATTCTGCAAGTCTTATTGGATTTTTGACAAAAATTAGTGCGCCTTACAATCCTTTTTTTTTTCACTTTGATTAGAATACATAATTAGTATCGTTTCACTGCTTTTTTTGAGTACAGAGTAACGTAAAGACAGCCTTGTCCAGTTACTCATCTTGTATTGTATCCAACTTAAAACAAAACGAAATATAATTTTGTAGGTCAATACTATTGTTTATTTTGCATGAAAATGTTTTGTTTGGCATATCGTCAATAATTCAGAAAAGGTCCTTCGAATGGTTGTCAGTATCTGGTACGACTTATTTATGATCAAACAGGAGCTTATGATAAACCGAAAGAGTCTCTTGATGTCAATGTTCAATAGGTCCCAGCGATTGTTACAAAGGTTCAAAAAATCAATAGGGTAGACATGGATCTAGCATCTCCTTCATAATCGTTTGAAAGATGCATTACCTCGTAAGACACTAAGAGGGCTCTGGGTTGATATAAATGTTGGCTATCACAGCGTTCCTTATCCATCTTAGGTAGGCGAAGTTTGAACAAATTTGACACGTCACGTCATTCTTTTGTCTATGGTTTGTTTTCAGTTCGCATTAAATGAAAACACTAATATCTTTGTAGTATACTGCATGTGCACAGGATACGAAACAACTGCTTTGGCTTATGGTTTATTAGAGAGTGGCTTTGTATGTCAAACTGAAATTGTATATCAACTTAGTCTGGGGAAAAAGTACGTAATCGTCGTTTTAAGCTAAACTGAGTTTCTACGATTGTTTATTGGTAAACCTTCCATACATATATGCCTAAATTGGTTTGCTTTTGTAAATTCTTTTCGCAGATTCACAAACTTCTAAAGTCAGTTTCATCTATTTTTTGCACTTAGGCAACCGTCTCAAAACACACTACAGTTCACAGAATGAGCACAGCACAATGGTTTAAATTGTTTTACATACCACTTTCTGATCTTCCCATTTTGTAGACTGATTATTTCAGTTAATATCACATATTGCCTAAATCTTTCGTTACAATCAGTTTTTTTTTAATAATATTTTAGACCGCTGATAAGGTATTAATGTCTTTTAAATATAACCTCTACGTCTTTTGGGTTATCAAGGAGCAAAATGTAGCTTTCTTAGGAACAAATAATGTTAATATCGAATGGCTTGGCAATCTTGAACCAGCGTTATTTTAATTTTTAAATAACTACCAATTATTCTCTATCTGGTCCATTTCCCATTAAAAAATTATAAAACGTGTTTTATTTGGTAATAGAAAAGGAAATGTGAAGTTCATCGAATTACGTAATTCCAAATCGACTGCAATACTTTCAATATAACACGCCATGGTCTTCGAGTTCTTCTAAAAGTGCATGTGCAGGTGAAAAGGGATACCCACGAAAGGTGAAATCTTTCATTTTCCATCGGACATCCAGCTGTCGGGAAACATTGATGAAAATGGAAATGTATTGTTAAATCTCTGCGGATAGTGGTTAGCTAGTGGATAGTTCCGCCTGTGTAGTAGGTTAATTTTCTGTCCGGGGAGAATTTGTATTTCCAAAAGAAACAACCCTTGCTTAGGATGGAATAAGTATTCAGGGAAACAATTGACGTCTGCGTTTCTCTAATCCGTACCTGTACCAAACAGCGGTTGAATATTCACTTGTACTTTCAGACTTACGTCGTGATATTACTCAGAAAAATCGTGGAATTTACTTAACATATGCAGAAAAAATTCACTGGCCAAAACTTTCACTCCATTTGATTGATATTATTCAGCTCGCACAGTAGTCGAACGCACTAATCATGGAGCCATAGCGACCTTATGTTTGATAATACAGTCGGGGTCCAGTAAAACGAATGCCGATATAACGAATGATCGATATAACGAACGTTTTTTTCAAATGCATTTGTTTTTAAAAAAGGAAAAAAATTATTGTTGTTTGAATTTTCTTAATTTCGTGTTTTACTTTTTAACTAGAATACTTTATTTTTTTTTGTTAACTTTATTAATAAATTTTTTTTTACGAGGGTGGATGAAAATCTTTCGTGAGACACCATGAGGACCTACCGCACGTTCTCATGGTAGTGTGAGATTCTTACTCACTAAAAATACCCCTTTTCATGTAAACTACGACTAAGTACAAAAAAGCTCTTATCAAGTAGTTTAACTTTCAATAATAAAAATTCGCGTTGTGCAGGTAGCTTTCCAATAAAAGCACCTACTAATACCGTCATTATATGCGGCTATTCCTTATTGCGCTAAATCGAACGGTTTCATTCTTTGTAGTCGGCGCACAAGATTTGTCACGTCTAGAATTTGGAGTACGGCGTTATTGCAATGTCCATTATTAATAAATAAAATAATTTTTTTTTTATAAAAACGAATTTCTCGATATAGCGAATGCACCTGGACATTATATCATTCGTTATAATGGACCACCACTGTATGTGCAAACTTAGCCCTAAGTTTGGTGTGAATTGTTGAAGTTGTGGTTGTTTCGATTAAATCTGTTGTTTTGATTTATTTCGGTTCGGTATGTTTTGCTAGCATTTTTACAGCTCTATATATTTTTTTGAGTATAAAAAGGTATTATTATACATCAAAATAACACATTTAAGTTAGACTATTGCCATATGGTTCAAGTGCTATGTGCCATCTTCCGATCCCAAAATATTAAAACCTGAAAAATGTGCGACATTTTGTATAATAAAACGAAATTAACACCAAACATTTGAAAAACGGATCTACATTCATAAACAATCAAAGCTTAATTAGAATTGCATTCGTTAGCCTAAGAAAATTTGTTTTATTTGTAAGCCATTATTTTGATGTTTAGTTTTTGATGAACCATATGTTACAAATAAGCCACAAACTTAAGAATGTTTCTTAATGTTTCTTTTCAAAATAATCAGTAATGAAATAATAATTCGCTTTTCGGCGCCGGCTATAAATTGTTTAACACGTTTAACAAACTATATCCTTCCATTCGCTCAAGAAATGAGAGACGCACAACATGAATGGTTGCGAGAAACAAGTCCTTAGCCCATATATGGACAGTTATATTAAAGTCGAAATTTGTATATAATTTAATTTTTTTTTTGAATAACTTGTCAGGTAAAATCAGCCTTAATAACTTCATTCCTACTTTAGGCCTTGTTAAAAAAATTAAAGATAAAGCTTTCTCGAAATTTCCGGTGAAATCCACTTTCAATCATCGGCCGAAGCAACCACGGCCGGTTCGTTGAGATAATGTTTCTTTTTCCAAATTTTCCATTAGGATAAGCCTTACTTCAGCTTCAGCTCCTCAACATCATTCTCTGGAAAGGGGACTATACTTTTTCCTATCCTCTCTCTAATTTAAACTCATCACGTTTTCCAACAAAAAAGGATCACAAATGTGTGTATTATTATCAATTTGGCGTAATTCATAACCTATTTCATTTTGATTGCTTACGAAATAGCTTTGCGAGTCAATATTTTGATAAAAGCTGTTAAAGTTGACCAACTAAGAGTGGAATGGGCTTAATAACAAACCAAAACCAATTGAGTTACTGAGCGGACAAACATTTAAAAAAACTCTTTTTTGAATTAATATCATATACCAATTCACTTCGTTCGAAGTGAAGGTATGTACATATATATTGGTACAAGGTGGATTTTTTTTAGAGGCGAAACTTGTGCCTAGAGGGGAGAAGACCATTGACTGTCTCAAGTATTAAACGTTTACGATTTTCTTAATTGACTCACATTGAAAAATTAGGTTTTTTAAGTTGTGATGTTATTATAGGCGGCGAATGGTCGCCTATGTAATTTGCAATGTTGTTGCTTTCGCTTGGTTTTGGCATCTTGCTTGCTCGTATTCGCTTAAATATTTATTGTTCACATTTCACTTGTGTCTTCCTATTTATTTAGTTCCACCTACACAGTCGGTTCCTCTCTAATGTGCTTTGGCCTGCGGCAACTGTTCCGATCTTAACCATCGTTTCTGTAATTATTATTATCTTAATTTGCACTCATCTAGAATTCATATGGATAGTCTGGAATTTCCATTTTTTTTTATTTTATAGAAATCATTAACGTTTTCATCTGAGTTTTTCTTAAAGATTGAAAGACAAAGGACATCGCTTTTTTCGCGTTCCGACATAAGTTGGCCTAGCTGCTCCTATAAAACTTGATACCCTATTTGCTCGTGATTCATTCATATTATCCGCTAATACTTTATGTTCAAAGAGTAGTCAATTTATTAATTTTATCCGGTTTGCTTAGGGTCCAAATTCAGTAGAACAAAATCGAATCCATGCTCAACAGTTTCGCCGATCAAATTTGAATGGAATACTAAGAAAGTGAATTTACGAAGGTAACGTAGGGATTTTAAATTAGTTAACGTAAGGGGTTAACAAAATTACTTTGACAAACGTTTAACAAACTTTACTAATAGCGTTGTCATTGTAAGAGCGTAAATTGCGTTGACTATCGAACATTATGGCCAGATCTTTAATTAAAGTTATTCTGTTTATAGTAGTTGAGAAAGGTGATAACTAGAAAAAAGTATCCATGGCATGGCATTTTTAGCACGTGCCAAGATATTAATTGGTAATTTTTTGGAAAATAAATAAATCACTTGTGAATGATGTGTTTCTGCGAGAATTTTTCAGCTGCTTTTAAACATAAGAAAGCCTTATAGTTGTACGTATTGTCTACACATATGAATGAGAGGGTTTTCCCCCGACTCATGGGTATTATTCATGTATGTAGGCATGTACATATGTAAGAATGACGTAGCACTTAAATGTGTTAAGTATTTTTGGCATCAAATGGCTAATTTGTATTAGTCCTTTTAAAATGATTGATTTTTATGAAATATGTAAGAATTAAAAATTTACGACGAGATACTTGGTTTTGGTCAGAAAAGATTAAACTGTGTCTATCTATTACAATTCCTTAGTTTAAAATCTTTGTAATAATCGCAAATTTAGATCATGCAAAATAGAGTTCTACTCTTCAAAAACCTAAACCTAATATTTTTATTTTGTTTTTATCAATTATTTTAACATCCCCATGTTTATTTTTATCTAATTTGGATATGCGAATTTTGTTAACAATTATGTTTTTAGCTTTCGGTTCAATGCTTTCACTTTTTATTATTCCTAGAATCACTCTTATTTATTGAATAATTTTGAAAAATAGTTATTAATTGGCTTAGAGTATTTGCAAACTTAAATTATCGAACAGGCATAATGTATACGAAATTCGTTTCAACAACACTTACGAAAAGCCATTAAAAGTACCCAAATTTAAATCTAACATTTGTTTAGTTGAAAAACTAAATCAAATCTTGTTATCTTACCGTCAGAGTTATATGGGCACGACTAGCGTCTTGTCCAATTTGGAAATAAAAACGAAAGCAACAAACAACAATTTCGTTCGATAGTTTGCAAAAGGTTGTGCTACATTCAAATTCAAAAAAAGGACGGCCCATATTTATGTACATATAAGCTCACAGATAATCAATTGTAATGAATTCTTGATACATTCCTACTTTTGTGAAGGCTTCGTACTTACAGAACAGCCTAGAAATCCTAAAACTATATTTAAATAAATAGAATTTCATATTATTGCAAAGTTATCTAGCTAGACTTGCAATGTTTTCTAGATTTCGACAGTGAAGGCTTTAACATGTATCTTAATAAATATAAACATTATTAAAAAGAAAATTGCAAATCCAAAGTTGGCATTTTGTTTAAATCGTTAACACCCTTGCCGATTTAAAATGTAATATAAAACATAAATGCAAAGGTAGAACTAATAAAAATTATTGTGGAAAATTATGAGCATTTAATGAATCATTTATAAGAAGTTATAACGTACAGAGCGCGTTTAAAAAATGATAACTCGAGCCTTCGTATTCACTTTTATCTATGAGAACATAAACATGTTAAAAAAAATAAATAAATTATTTAAAGTTCGATTGTTGCTTGAATGTATTAATCGAAACTTGTACATTTTGTAATTAAATCTTTGATTGGTCTATGAAAATAATTCAATGCATGTATTATCGATAAAAAAAAAATAGAACGAACCTAATGTAGAAATTACGTGATACATATTTTTAATTTTTATAACAATATTTTTACTTTTGTATTAATAACGATTTCCTAAATAAAATTTATATATTTATAATTCTGTTAAAAAATTTAGCAATAAAAATATATGATAAAAATCTATTGTTTATTTTAGAAGAAAAAAAAAAAGATAAATAAATATTATAAGTCATGAAAAATACATTTGTCTGTCTCTTATTCTGTTTCTTTTCACTCCGCAGATCAATCTTTAGCCAGTTGCTTTCAGTTTCCTAAATTTACTAACTTGAGATACTTTCTTAATTGATTGCAACCTCGGTGAACGCTTCATATTCCATTGAGAGGACTATTTTGTATACATGCAGCTGTTTCTCTTTGTTTCTCGGGAAAGAGCTTTACTTCTTTGAAGAAAAAGATATTGGCGATGGCAACCAGATTGATATATGTATATCAGTGTGGACTCAAGCCTGAAAAGTTCGCTATAAACAAATACGTAGAATACGGCAGTTATGGGAAAAAATTTAGAAACTACAAATTAATACCTGCCATTTTTTATCGATGTTAAGACTTTCACAGTGGTCGACGTGGCTCAGTGGTTATTGCGTTTGACTGAACATTTTTCGCGGCACCACCTCTCGTCGGGGAATGACAAGCCTCCGGGAGTATAATCTGTCATGAAGGAGCTTCTCAATTCGGCTTTTGGAGTCGGCAATAAATTGTAGGTCCCTTCCATTCGTGCGAAAAATGTATTATATTCTTCTTTTTTTTTAAAGACTTTCGAGAAGGTGCCCAGTTAAACGCAGTAAAAAAACACTCCCCCTGAGGTGGAAAGAAGTCTCTCTAATCTCAGGCAGATGACCAGGGCTATTTTCAATTTCTGTTACAAACATTACTTCTGGCAACCCGACAAGGATAAGAAAGCCATAAAAACTTCCAAGAGGCTGGCCTGGATGGACAACTGCCAATCAATAGTAACCCTTAAGGACTTTTACCAGGTTAAGCAAAATCCTGTCCAAGGAATACTCCAACCCTAAGAAGGTCAGATGGAGGTTGGACAGAATCCTCTGCGGATACCCTGGAACTCCTAGTGAAAACACAATTGCCCGGATGCGCCAATATAAGTACGGAACACGAGAGTTTTCGGCAAGTACAACCTGCATCCCAAGACGATATCAAATCAATCATTTCTGAGGAAAAGATTTCCTAAGTTGTTAACATCTTCTCTCCGCTCAAATTTCCGGGGTCTGATGGCATTCTACCCGTAATGCTTCAGAACGCGCAAAACCTAACAGTACCTTGGCTGGCGTCAATCTTCAGAAGCTGCTTAATACTGAAGCATGTACCCCAATCTTGGAGATTTGTCCGAATGGTTTTTATACCGAAGGTAGGGAAACGCGGGCATGAGACCTCAAAGGATTTCAGGCCAATTGGTTTAACCTCTTTTGTACCTAAAACCCTGGAGCGCACCTTAGACATCCACATGCGAAGCATTTTAGAAGTATCATCGCTATCCAAATCACGGCACGCTTATCTCGAGGGAAGATCTACGGAATCGGCCCTCCATGAGGTAGTGCGATCAATCGAAAAATCTATACATTACAAAGAAGATACACTAGCCTAGCCTATAATAACGTACACACTGAAGCTAATCATGAATATCTGATCGAGCTGGGCATAGAGGAATTTATTAGTCAATGGATAGTCTCCATGCTCAGAACAAGAATCATGCAGGCAACACTACGTAACAGTCACTTAACCAGATTCGCCCACAGAGGAAGGCCACAGGGTGGCGTCATTTCTCCTCTACTCTGGCTAATGGTTATGAACAAAATTCTCGTAAGACTGGACAGAGAAAGGGTCAAGGTGGTCGCGTAAGCGGACGACGTGGTGATACTAGTGTCAGGAATGTTTCTCTCTGTGATAAGTGAAATCATGGAGGCAGCTCTAAACAAGGTAAACCTAAACACCCTGGGCCGCAGGTTGTAGTCTCGATGCAAACCCGAATAAAACTGAACTGTTGTTATTCACTACCAAAATCAAAATACCCGAGATTACCCTTCCCCGTCTTAATGGCCAACCAGACACACTATCCTCCAGCGCTAGGTATCTGGGTATCTTGCTTGATTCAAAACTTAACTGGAAACAAAATTTTGAACACAGAATAAGAAAGGCATGTGTAGCCTTCTATCCCTGCAGTAAAAGCTTGGGAAAGAATTGGGGACTTCAACCAAAGATGACCCTGTGGATGTACACAGCTGTAGTGCGTCCAATTCTCAACTACGGGTCGCTGGTGTGGTGGCCTACGGTGGTCAAGGGCTACAACCTTACAAAACTTAAAAGACTACAAAGAACAGCGAGTATAGGCACGACGGGAGCATTTAGCATGGCCTTGCTGTACTCCTGCATCTTCTGCCTCTCGACTTACACACAAAAATCATCGCACTATGCAGCGCAGTCAGACTCAAAGAATCTAGGTGCTGGACTGCACGGCACTACGGCCTGGACCACCAAACGGCAGGGTCACGTTTCCAACTGACTACATCACACCCAAACTTAATTTCAGTGAAAACATCCACGTGGGATTCCCCACTCGAGCGCAGTGGAAGAAGAACGAAATGGTAAAGAATTTCTGCACGGTCATCTACACCGATGGATCAAATATGAACTGCGGCGGAATCATTGAAAATAGCAAGATCATACCGCTTGCCGGATTTCGCCAGTTTTCCAGGCGGAATTACTGGCATTTCGAGAAGCTTGCATGCAACTCGTGCGTGACAAAACATTGTCATCCTCACAGATAGCCAAGCCGCTATCAAAGCTATTGACTCGGCTACCATATCCTCCGGACTTGTGCTAGAGCGCCGGAACGAGCTTGCCCGCTTGGACCAATGGTTTAGGGTCACAGTGCTCTGGGTTCCAGGGCACAGTGACATAAAAGGAAACGAGCGTGAATATGAGCTGGCCAGGCAGTGGTCAGCACTACACGGCTTACTCGCGCCAAGGGTTCACACTCCGCTCGGAATGGTTAAACGACAAATCCACTCATACTTCCTGCAGAAGGCAGGAGGGGATTGACCAACTGCGCCATATCAAGGAAGATATGGCCGACCTACGATACGATTAGAACAAGAGATGTCCTAACCAGAACCCGCCCAGATATTGCTAGAATAACGGCGATAACCACGGGGCATTGGCCAATAGGAGACCATGCGGCCAAACTGGGTGTTCCATACAACCCTCACTGCCGCAGCTTCGAAAATGAAAATGAGAGAGAAATCCTCTTCCACTTCCTCTGCGAATGTCCGGCACTGGCAAGAGTCAGGCTACGTGCACTAAACCAACCATTTTTCGAAAACCTCAGTGACATCTCGGGTAAAGAGATACGACATCTAATTCGCTTTCTACATGTACAGGTTGGATTTAGGCACCCCCCGGTGTCTCACCCATCTCCAACAACACACATCATCAAGTAGGCCACACGAGTCGTGGTATCAAAAAGGCACATCTCAGTCCTAATTGGGTTTCAGTTGAACTGCCATCTTACTTATAAGGGTTCTTATGTATGCTGATGACATTATACTCTTGGCAGATGACGTGCAGGTTGTACAAGGCATGATTGCAAAATTGAAAGAATACTGTAGAACTTTGAACTTCAACATCAATCTCGATAAGTCTGAGATAATGATATTTAGCAAAGGCGGCTAGAGAGCTATGAGCGAAAAATAATTTTTTAACAGTTCAGAAATTGAGATAGTTAAGAACTACAAATACTTAGGCATGGTAATGACCCCGGGACTTTCCATGCTAGAACAGCTCAAAGAGAGAGAAAAGAAAGAAAAGAGTAGTTTGAACAGTACATGGAAGTATTTTTTTGGAAAAAAGGACATCAAACTTTCAGCCAAATTCAAACTATTCAATGCAGTATCAAGAACAATCTTCTGCTATTCTGCAAAGGTTTGGGGGTACGCAAACTTCAGTGCAACTGATGAAATACAAAGGTACTTTGGTACTGGGGATGCATCTGTACTTGTTATAATTGCACATAGAGTACATGCATAAAACTTTGTTTAAATATGATGTAAACCATTTGCCTCACAAACTCTTTAAGCTTATACTTCAGAAAAAATTATATTGGTTCCATGACTGGTGCAGTCTGGGAGAAAATTCTGGAATCACGTGAACAGGGTTCCCTTTACATCTGGGTGCACGGTAGTGCACCGCCAAGTTCACTACAGGCATCCTTTACCGCTTAGAGTTCGCGGTAATTTCAGTACCTTATAACTCAGCTCCCTTAGTAGCTGAAAGGCTGATTTTCTGGCCCAAAGAAGAAGAGCGCCATATGAGAACATATTCTAAGTTTCAAGTTTGTACCTATTAAAATTTTCGAGATATTTGATTCAGAAAATGGCAAAATTATTATAATTTCATCCACTTCCAGCAGCCATAGAAACTTGAAATTTAGTACACATGTAGTATTTACGGTGCATATTAAGGGAAAAATCTAAAATCTTCATTTATGCGCTTGGAAAATGTTTAAATAAATAAAAACTTATTAAATACACATGTATACCAATTCTTTCAGACGACCACAGCGCAGTTGTTCGCCATACGTAATCATTTATAAACTGCCTGTCTAAAGTAGTAGGTATTACCAAAGATCATATAATACCAAGATAGTGCACGCCATACAAAATTTTTGTACGGAAATTCATGTATGGTGGGGTTCTATAACACGACCCCAAGCTTTTCAATATCTTTTTGCTCTCAAAAGTTCTTTCGCTCACAGAGCTTTATCGTATTTGTTGTTTTTTTCCTTTTGAATATGAATTCCATTTTCGCGAAATAAAAAAAGGGGAAGGGACAAAGATGAACAGAAACTCGTTGACAGCGTTACCATCAGCGTAAGAATATTTCACTTTCTCCAAAAAGTAGAATATTTATTTTCCATTTCAGAATATTTCAATAAATCTATATGTAAGGGAAAGAACTAAAAAAAGTAATGTTTAGCTGCAGTTAAATAAATACAGTTTTGTTTACTTTTGGCACATTAAACCAAAAAAAAAGAAGAACAAACACGTTTATTGCACATGGTCGTAGTGTCTATTTCCTTTGGTTTGTTTTGATTTTTTCATTTCCTTGTGCGTGATGATGATAATGATGACAAAGATGATAATTAGCTTGTGCGTCGAAGCACTGACTGGTGGGAAATATTTTTGGCAGCGTTGATGTGGCGAGGGATGAATTTTGCTAAATCTTTCGGTTGAACAATCTGAAAAAAGGGAAAGAGGCTTCCTCTCTGTGAATAACGAGCAGATCATCTCCTGTCCCCGACCGCCCGCGTCTGTAAGAGCTTTTTATTTTTCTTCAATTTTGGGTACCAGTTGCGCTATCTTGGTATTGTATTATCTTTGGTATTACCAAATATCTTTGGTAATATTAAATATCTTTGGTATTATCAAATATCTACCCCACCATACAAACATTTTCGTACAAAAATTTTGTATGGCGTGCGCCATCTTGGTATTATATTATTTTTGGTATCACCAGAATGTTTTGCACAACTGTAAGTGGCAATTTTATAAAAAATTTTAAAACGAAAAAAAAATAGTGCATCCATGAAATGTTTCTGATGTGGGTCAAGATAGACCAGATGAAATATCTCTAAGGGTCCTAAAAAGCTGTGTTCTCTCTCTCTGAAAAAATCTTTAACCTGTCTCTGAAAGAAGGGTATTTTCTTTAAGATTGGAAAGTATCTTTTTGTACTCCGATCCATAAATCGGGTTCTAATCTAAACTAAATTTAAAGAACTACAGACCTATATGTAAATTACCCGCTTTTCCAAAACTGTATGCAAAAAGTTGTCATTTATTGTTAAAAAAATTATATTTGATAGTCAGCATGGATTCGTTGGTGGCAGTTCCACGTCGACGAATCAGACCGTCTTCTGTAACAAAGTTATCACCAATGTCGAGAGCGGACATCAAACGGATGTAATATTTACTGATTTTGCCAAAGCTTTTGACAGGGTGGATCATAAAATACTAACTCATAAGTTATCATGTCCCGGTTTCCACTCGAACTTTTAAAATGGATATCCTCGTATCTGAGTGACAGAATTTAATTCGTTAAGATTCTAAACTTTATATCTTCAACAAAAAAGGTATCATCTGGAGTTCCTCAGGAAAGTCATCTCGATCCGCTTCTTTTTGTCCTTTTCATTAACGACGTACCCGAAATCTTTACTTCTTCGATAAGCTTACTTTACGCAGATGTGTTATTAAATGTGTGGAAGACTGTTATCTTCTGCAGGAAGACCTTAAGCATCTCTTACACTGGTGAAACAAGAACAGACTAGGTTTAAATATAACTAAATGTCAAAGTTTTTCATGCTACAGGAACACGGATCCAATTGTATATGATTATTCAATCTCTTATTCAATTCTTGAACGTGTTAACTCCAAAAAAGACGTGGGAATTATTTTGGACCAGCAATTTTCTTTCGTACCTCATATTGACTTTATTGTTAATAAGGCAAACTCTTTGCTTTAATTCGTCAAAAGAAACTCAAAGGAATTTACTGACCCTTACACATTGAAAGCTTTATTCGTGACACTAGTTAGGCCTGTATTGGAGTATGGTTGCACAATATGGAACCCTGCTTATAATTCTCAATCTACATGATTTGAAACAATTCAAAAAAACTTTGCCAGGTTTGTTATACGTAAATTGAACTGCAATATTTGTGAAATTGCCTCCTAAACACGAAAATCCGGGTCTCAGTTTGCGGAGATTTTTATTAACAAAGTTATTAACAAATAAAGTTATTGAAAGTCCCTCTAAACTCGACGATTTGCGGGGTAAATTCACTGTCAAATTCGCGCGAATTTTGAACTATTATTTTCTCAAATTCCAAATGGAAAAAGATTCTGCTTTTCAATATTCTGTTTGCAAAGCTCTGCAAATATTCAAACAAAATTCGCTATTTTCTTCTTTTCATAATAATGCATAAAATGCTATTACGAAATTTGCAATCTCTTTAACTTTTCTGTGGCAACACTGCACATGTCCAAACTGATCATACTCCTCCATTTGAATACAGAAACAGAAATGAGATCAACACATACTGCCAGGCGTTTTTGCCTTTTTGTATTTATCAGCTGTTTTCAACTGTCACTTTAAAACCATTTGGTTATTTTTTCTATGCATTTCAAATTGTTTAAAATTGTTTATTTCTGTTTGTTTAACATCATTAAACGAGCATTAAACAATTATTGTGATGTTCTTAAGTGGAAATCGTGGTGTAAGTGCAATTTGACTGTGAATTTACCCCGCAAATCGTCGAGTTTAGAGGGACTTTCAATAACTTTATTTGTTAATAAAAATCTCCGCAAACTGAGACCCGGATTTTCGTGTTTAGGAAGCCATTTCACATCGGAAAAAAAATTAAAAAAAAAATATTCCGCGCCGCCGTTAAAAGAAACCTGAGCCTGAAGATATCTGAACAAGTCCATCAACTAAATTAACCTATGCGTGGAACTGAATACAGTCGACGAAGAAGAGAAAAGAAAGCCGTCAAAAAATTAAGCACTTCCAGTCGCTTTCATCTTCCAGAGCTTCTGAGAAATTTTATCTAAACTACCTAAACGTCAACATTTATTCTAATGCTCCCATTCCGTTACTATCCATCTAATAACAAAGAAAATTAATTATTTACATTTTATAATATTAGCTTGTATTTCGAAGTGTTAATTTTTAAAAACATGACGATTGATATATTCTAACGATATACACTGATACTCGATCTGCAAAGTTAAACTAGACTCGATAAAATGTTCACGAAAAAAACATACGCGGACATTAAAAAGTCAACTATAAAAATTCAGGACTGTAAGAAGGATTCTGCAACTCGCCTAAAACATCTAAAGTCAATCTTAGGTAAATATTGCATTGCCAACAGGATACAAAAAAATAAAATTGAATTTCGTGTACTTCGTGTGGGTGTGAACTCATTCCAAATTTGCTTTCTAATATGTAGTGAATAAATATTCGGATTTGTTTATAGTGAGGCTTGTTTCGGTGAAATTTTAATGGTGTTAGCAAGTATTTTATTATTAGTGAGGATATGTAAGCACGTATTAAATAAAAGCAATAAAAATAAGTATCTATGTGCATCCATATTCTTTTCTGAATTGTAGGTCGTGGGGTACGTTCGATTTTACTAAAGTGCGTGTATATTGTACACATTTTGGCTCTACTTATCTTTATAACTACTAGTAGTCGTGCCGTGTGAAACCAAGTTTACATTGGTATTGCGTGTTATAATTTTTTGTGCATAAGAAGGTCGACGGTTCGACAGTGCAGTTTGTACGCTTTAAGATATTTTCAATGAATTTATTGTAAAGTAGCGAAGGCTTATGTACATACATTCATTATGTACATATGCAGTGGTGTTTTCTTTTCGACTCTAGCTGGCATTCAATAGTTTCGTAGTGTAAATGCCTCCATTATAGGAATTATCAACATTGGATTAAACTTTTTTGTCACCCAATATTGTTGCAATAAGACCTATCACCATTCATGCAGAATAAGGTGTCAACAACCTCTACGCGTCATCGGCTATTGACGTCTCTAACCTGCTGTAAATCTCTGTTCTGTTTTGCATTCGCGAAGGGCGCTTCACTCTGCACAAAATAGCTATACATTGGTTGTCAGAAAAGTCATGACGCATTTTTGCCACAGATGACCCCAGATTACATATTTTTAGAAGTACATATTAGATTCAACCCTCGTTATACTACACGGGGGTTCAATAATGATTCCATCATTCAAGCGTTCACGATTATCTGAGAAAGCTGGGATACGCAAGCATCCTCGATGTTTGAATTCCTCATGAATTCAAAGAATACATTCATCAGTTAAAATTTATGCTCTCATGTGGGATTTTGCAGATGTCGGGTTTTTCGAGCTCATACCAAGGAGCCCAAACAAAAAAAGAATCATCAAAATCCATTCATAATTTGCGAAGTAATCGCAAAAAAAAAAACAACATACAAGTCGAATTGAGACCCTCCTCCTTTTTGGAGTCAGTTAACAAAGAATTAAATCAATAAAATTGTTGGTGCTTGGAATTTTTCTAATAGACTTGGACAAATTTTAAACCGATTCCATCTTTGCCACGAGAAAAAGATTTCGAAGCGTTGATCGATCCAGCTAAAACATCGGCTTCGTCGTCGGATTCATCTTAAACGTCGCACAAAATGATTATTCTACTTGTGCTTCATACGAATTATCATTTTGGGATTCCATTTTATTTTTTATAATTTTGTTATAAAAAACCCGTACGACATAAAAAGCTTTTGACAGATGTTTTTGCTGTCAACGGTCAAGCAAATGCTCACTTCGAATTTTTAAACTTGCTCAAGTAAAGTAAAGTCTTATCCATACCAATTTTGAGCAATTGCTCAATACTTTTACTTTGCTCAGAGATTTTACTCGAAGTAATTGCTCGATTTTTTAATACGACCCACTGGCACACTACGCTGAATTAATCGAACTTTTTTTCATATTCACCAATTCGCAAGTGTTCATCGGAGAACTCTGTGTAGTTTTTTTCAAAATATTATTGCAACTGTAATATGTTTTCTAGGATTACTTTCATAGGTTGTGCCTTTGTACTTACTTTTCTGATTAACTGTATATTTAAACACATACATTGTGCAAAGGTGTAACTTCATTTTCTGCACATTCGAAAGAGCGCCACCGCGTCTTTCTAAATATACAGGCAGTAGTCTATATTTCGATATGTAAATCGATAGAACTGCTTGAAAATTTGGTTGTGGTCAAATGTTCTACGTTTGTAGTGTTTTCTCTCACGAATGCTGTCTTCAACCACAATCTGCCACACCGGTATAATATGTAAATCCATTTTTATTTACGTAATTATTTGTTTGCAAATGGTTCAAGTCGAACTAAATATCACCGCAAGTAAACCAATTTATCTGTCAAAAGTACAGAGTAAATGCTTTGAGTCAATAAATGTTGTGCGTTTTATTCATACCGATGTGACCAAACCCCATTTTCGAACATAGCAAATGCTCAAACGAGTTTTTTTCGCATACGAATCGGAGCAAATGTTAAAAATGTTAGCAATTACTCCATATTTGAGCAAGGTCAGTTTTTATTAATACGAGCCATTACTGTATTTACAAATTTTAAGTTTATATCTTAAAAATCAAACAATAATCATAGTCGCTTACACATTTCATCAGCTGTGCCTCTAATCTTTTTAACTTTAAATTTTCTTTTTAACAACAACAACAAAAACTAGTAGTTTTGAATTTTCTCTTCTGACGCCTTACAGCCTTGTATTAGGCATCCCTTAAAATTATCAATACATTTCAAAAAAATTAGGTTAAATAAAATCAAAGTAAGCAGATATGATTATTATTATTATTATAATAGATAAAATTAGTATTTCGTTTCGGCCGCCTTTATGACTGCAGCGACTCTCTTGGACACTCTTCCGAAGAAATATCGCTCCACTCTTGCTGTAACCCATTTTTAAGTGCTTCTTTTGATGTTATTGAGTGCTGCAGGATACTTCGCTTCAGAACAGCCCCCAACCCCTATAGGGTTCAGCTCCGGGGACTGCACAGGCCACTCAAGCATGTCTATGCTATAGTTTTTAAACCACCTCATGCATAGGGCTGTTGGAATTTCACATTTTCCATGTTGGTATCCCCAAAAATGTTGGAAAAAGAAAGTTGAAACTCATTTTCCAACACATTTATGTACTTGGAGAAGTCCATCCGAGCATCACACACATGCATTTCCCCCACACCGCTTGCGGCCATACATCCCCAGATTATTACACTGCGTCTACCGTGCTTGACAGTAGGTACCACGCATTCTGGTTTGTTCTCTTGTTTAATCCTTCGCCTCACAAATGTCACACCAGGGTGGCCAAAAATCTGAAATTTGGGGAAAAAGCATTATTTAAAGAAGATAAATTCGTCTAAACAACATTAGTTACATTTTTTGATGTCAAAATTAAAAGTGATTTTCCATGTTGGTATCCCCAAAAATGTTGGAAAAAGAAAGTTGAAACTCATTTTCCAACACATTTATGTACTTGGAGAAGTCCATCCGAGCATCACACACATGCATTTCCCCCACACCGCTTGCGGCCATACATCCCCAGATTATTACACTGCGTCTACCGTGCTTGACAGTAGGTACCACGCATTCTGGTTTGTTCTCTTGTTTAATCCTTCGCCTCACAAATGTCACACCAGGGTGGCCAAAAATCTGAAATTTGGGGAAAAAGCATTATTTAAAGAAGATAAATTCGTCTAAACAACATTAGTTACATTTTTTGATGTCAAAATTAAAAGTGATCCATAAATGAAACGTACATCAAAGTTGTATTCTTCTGACCACAGAATATTGGACAAATCTTCTTCCGTTGTTTTTTCGCCCACTCCAAGCGCGCCTTCTTGTTTTTTCCGAGAGCCAAGGCTTCTTTCTTGCTTTGCATACTTTATGTCCAGCTTTCCCAAGTCTTCTTCTAATGTTTCTGGAAGAAATTGTTTTTCTCCGATCCTTCGATAACTCATCAGCTCGCTCAGATGAGGTTTTCTTTCGAGTTTTTAAAGAAGATCGTATTAAAAATCGGTCCTCCTGACGCGTGGTAATCTTTTTCCTCTCGGATTTTTCGAGATTTGCGTGCGAATCAGTCTGCGTGTACCACTTTTGCACTGAAAAACCCATAAAGTCGTTGTTGTTCCTTAAAATATAAATGACTTTTACAATCTCGTATAATGATGCCATAAATCATCCAATTAAAATAAATTAATTACGGGGAAGGACTTCGCAGCAAAGAAAAAAAGAAAGGGGTGCCTAATACATTTGGCCAAGGCTGTATGCTCTTCGAATGTATAAATAGGTCCTAAGTATTCTCTTACGTTCAACAGCTCTGTGCTGCTGTTATTGTTGTTTTTTTCGCTTCTTGACAGAGTGGTACTTTTATATCGAACGTGTGCTTTTTGTATGTATTGTTTTCATAATACAAATTGACTTACCTTTATACGACGATTATACCGTTTGTTTTTTAGCTGACCTTAAAATAAAAAACATTCTGCACGTCTGCAAAGAAAGGACTTTCCCGTTAAAGGAATCACAAAATTCATGCAAATTAATACATTATAATGATCTTTTTGTTAAAAGAAGGTGTTCATAATGGACATGTCGTTTGCACAGTAAAATCCAACTATTTCTCTCCGTTCGTGTTCTGATTCGAGTTACCGTTCTTCTAATCACATCCCCTCATGTAATTACGTTCACAGCCACGTGAGCATTGAAGTCGCTCACCAGGACATTAGAATCCATAATTGCCACCTTTTCTAGCGCGGCATCAAGTTCATCGAAGAAAGCTGCATACTCGGAGTCCAGATTTGGCGCATGTACCTGTACATGCCAAAGTAAATCTTTTAAGCTTAAGCTTTAAGATCGCAACTCTCCCTCCTAATAATATGCACTTCAGTGCTCTGCCTGCCAGCCTGCTGATGGTGAGTATCCCGACTCCCGCCTGAGCTACTTCTCATATGAAGAGTTTTCACTCAATAATAATGTATCCATTACAATGAAGGTCGACCGTACCGTTATATCTGCTTGCATCTGTTAGAATAAGAACACAAACAAGAGTCAGACATCCAGTCAGGCCTTGTCAGTTTAATTTCCAATTAAAAATACATTTCTGTTAATTGTGCTGCCAACATTTCATTTCGTTTAACGAAATATGTATTTAAAACCCACAGCTTTGGTACCCACGAGGAGCTATTCGCTTTAAATAATCTAGTTCAACGAAGCGTGGAAATGAACAAAAACGTTTTTGTTTGCTCGGTAGACTATGAAAAAGCTTTTGACAGAATCCAGCACAACAAAATGGTAGAAATCCTTACTAGACATGATAGACATGAACGACAGCAGAGTCATTAGAAATCTTTATTGGGGTCAGAAAGCAAAAGTAACAAAGGAAGGAGAAGAATCAGAGGAAGTAAAGATTCGTAGAGGAGCGAGACAAGGATGCATCTTATCACCATTGCTTTTTAGTAAGTATTCCGAAATAAGAGAATAAAGGTAAATGGTGTCAATATCAATAACCTGAGATACGCGGATGATGCTATCATAATAGCAAGCGACCTAAATAAACTAAGGGACATAATGGATAAGTTGAACCGTGTCAGTAATAACTACGGACTACACATCAACACAGCCAAAACAAAGTTTATGGTACTGACTAGAAAACACCAAATACCGAATCTCGAACTAAGGATAAACAACAAAGTCATAGAAAGAATCAGCACTATTAAGTACCTAGGAACGATAATTGACAACAACGCTAATCCTAGTAAAGAAATACAATGCAGAATTGAGCAAGCGCGAGCAGTTTTGTGTTAAATGAAAAAAGTATTCTGTAGTAGAGAAATTAACTTAAAGATTAAAACGAGACTGGTTAAACGCTATATTTGGTCGGCACTGCTCTATGGGGTTGAAACCTGGACTTTACACAGAGCAACGATAAGAAAAATAGAAGCAATCGAAATGTGGATACATCGGAGAATAATGCGCATCTCCTGGATGGATAGAACAACAAATGAAGAGGTGCTACGAAAGATAAGGAGGAAAAGAGAACTTATATACGTAATTAAAAAAAGAAAACTCGAATACCTAGGACACGCCTTACGCAACAACAAATTAAAACTACTCCAACTTATTCTACAAGAAAAGATAGAAGGAAGAAGAGCCGTCGGGAGACAAAGGTTATCATGGATGTCAACTTTACGGGAGTGGCTCAATCTCTTAACCTCTGAAATAATAGAATATTTTGTAATGATGTTTTTTGTGTTCCCATGTACTTCGTTGCCTTTATAGTATTTCACACCGGTCCGTTGAGATGTCGTGTTAGAAAGTAAGCTTGACATTATCTTTTGTGTTCCGCTCTCATCACTATTATGACATAATTCAATCAAAATTCAAAATGTATTTATTTACATATCCATTTGCAGATGCAATAATAATTGTTTACAATTTTTTGTAGAATAAGTTATACATAGATTCAAAATACGTTTCAAAAATATATAAACTTTAAAGCTTTTTCTATGTCTTTTTGCAGATTTTGTTGATACGGAAGGAGCCAAGTCGCTGTTTGAAACGAATTACAGTCATGTCTACTATATTCTTTACGATACATTTGTTCAAGCCGAGACAAATCTAAAGCAAAAAGGTGAGACTTAGTTTAGATTTTAAATAATTTTAAAATCGTAACATAAGCGGAGGTTTCTCGGTACCGATTATATATTTTCTTCCATGTTAGCCAAACATATCTTATTGTTTACTAATAAAGCATATATTTTCTAATTTTTTCTTAAAATTTAAATCTCGCAGAACTTCCGTTCCATATCGGTAAGTTAATAGTTTTAAATAAATAGAAAAATTTGCTTCATTAGGGTTAATTAAGTCTGCATTTTATAAAATAATTGTATTGTATATTAAATTTTTTCCATTATTATCAAGTTTAATCTGCATATACGAATACGAGAAAAGACTTTTTGCCACATATGGTATTATGTAACAGTCAGACCGATCTCGCCACACACAATGAGATCGGCCTTTCCACAGCCTGAATAATGCGCAATCATATTAACGTTGATTTCTGCATGGTTATGACGGCTTATGTGATTTTACTTAAAAGAAAAAAAAGAAAACATCTATTATAAGTGGGAAAACATTTTTTCAATTCATAAGCGGAGTGATGTCTTGTTGAAAACTCTGTAAGCTAACTCATTTGGTTGAAAATATTATAATATTGTGCTTGGTCGTTTAAACATGATCTAACATGTCATCTCATTCACTGTCGTGTTTCCTTCTTTACCCGTTCTTATTATTCAGTTTCGTTCTTTGTCTTTTCTAACACCACTCCGTGATTTGTGTTGACTACATATTCACCCCAAACCACTACACATCCAACGCCATATTTGTTGACTTTAACGGTAAAGCATGGCAAACATTTCGTACCTTATGGACGTTGTGCAAAGGTGATTCTACCATCTGTTTCCAATAAGCTACCCTTCGCCTCGTCAGACGTTTCGTGGTTTTTGGGTGGACTGTACTGATAGGTTGGTCGTGCTGAATAAAGAATATTTGAGGTACCCTATACTTCACTATTCTCGACAAATAGTTAGCTACCGTTTGCCAAGAATGAAATATTTCTTCGGTGAAAGAACCAGGATTCCAGTAGATTGAGAGTTCATACCTTCTGAATGATTTAAAAGGTTGGTAGACTTTAGGGTATTATACTGGCAGTAGAGTGTCATAGGTGAATTGATTGAGCTGACAATGATTATGATATTCGAAAGAATTCCCGCAATGACAAACACCTCAAATGTTCCCAGCTGGGCATCACCCTCGACCGTCATTGAAACCTAATACTACCTGAGTCTCGAACCACTGCACCTCACTTGCTCTTTGTGAATAACATCAAACATCACCCTGTGGAGAGCGAGTAGATTATAAAAAAAATCCAATAGTGTATATTGAGTTACAAATTTGATTAATTTATTCGAAACTTTAATGGTTTCCACTTCCTTAAGGAGCTTGCAAATAAAAGCGGATAAGTTCATGCTAACCGATTTTACTTCCCACCTAGGTAGGGGAAGTATTGCAATCGGTCCGAAGAAAATGTTTCGAGATATGAACAGGGCTTGACATTACTATACACTAGAAATCGTTTGCACCCATTTTCGAAATGATGTCTGTGTGTGTGTGTGCGTGACAATATTTTCCGCCTTCGAGTTCGCGCAACAACTCTTTGTGGATATCTGGAGAACGAAACAACGTAGGACCATGCGGTTTTTTGTTTTATTTGCCGGGATGAAACGTATATTTGATTAGATTTTGAGTATAATCGGTCTAGCGGATGCTGTGAAAATTGAAGAAATGTTTTCTATCAAGTTTGCGCAACAATTCTTTGTAATTATTAAATAAATTATAATATTACTTTTTTTGATACAACAGAATACGAGGTGGGAAGTATAGGACTGGCTCCCCAGTCGAATTTTTTTTTTTTTCCTTTTTGGGCTCTCAAAGATCATATCTATGGTATCCTATACAAAATCAACATCAAAAAATGCGTTTTCAATCAATAATCCATCAGTTTTTCAATCAAAACCGGATATGCCCTGACTTTTCATTCAAAACTTGATATGTCCAATGTCCATTAAAAAAAAAAATAAAAATTAATAAAATGGCTATGTATTTTGATAAACAAAAACCGGGCACATGTTTGCACTTTGATAAAGTTTTCATATACTAAAAATTAGAGGTTTAGCTTGTCCTTGTCTGCTTGAATCAGTTTTTTGACTCTCCTGTAAAAACGGGTAAATTGGACTTATCCGCTTCAGTTCGCCAGCTTCTCACATGATAGTACGAAATAATACTGAATTGAATTTATCAATTTGCGCATGTCTTCATGACGCGAATTTCAAAAAATTTGAATGCCATTTTTCTACTTTAGCATCCCAAACAAAAATTTATATACATATATATGTACATATGATGCGATTTGAATAAAATTTGGTGTACACGTTTGTATGGCGAATACTTCTGCTAAGTTTGTAGACAAGCGTAATGGGCCGATAGGGAGGCGGGTTACGCCCCTTTCTATTTCTTAAACCCCAACTTCCGGTTTTGATTATTTAGTATTATAGTAGATAATAGTGAACAGAATCCGCGTGCTACGAATTTGGACGCCATCTTGAGTCCGCCATCTTGAAATTAATCAAAATGGTTGGATTTTCTTGAAATTGAAAATTTTTACACATCTTGACATAATTTTTACAAATTCGTTAGTAAAAGCCGAAATTTTCGTCCGCCATTTTGTTTCCGCCATCAGATTACATCAATGGAAATACATATATATAAATAATTGTTCTGGAATACCCGACGTGAAAGTGCTTATTTTCCCATATGAAAAGGGTTCTCTGCCTAAATTTACACATGCACAACTGCAAGTTTCTGCCTGTTTCCCATCCTTGATCCCACTCTGCGCAGCGAATACATTGAACAGAACTTCATCAAATGTGCATTTCTACATACTTCTGTTTACTTTCAAAAACCTCTTATTTTTTGTTTTAGTTGCAGCAACTTATTTTATGTGGCCAGATCGGTCTCAAGGCCTGGGAAAAGAGTCACATTGATGGGTTGTTGGATTAGCTGGCAATCGAAGAGGTTTTGCGTGTTGTGCGGGCCATTCCTACAGTCTGGGTATTTGCTGTCTATGCTGGGCTGGAGAGTTTTAATTTCTCCTTAGCTAAGGATCCAATATATAATGCATCTCCATAGAATCAAATATTTCCTTTCCTTTCTCCATAACTGGGTGATAATAAACCCTAAAGGACATAGTCATAAGTGATAAAAAAAAAAAAAAACTCGCTGGTAAAACCAAAAGCCCCCACCCTGAAATGGTTTTACTCTATAGCTAAATAACTATATGTATGTACATATGTAGGTAAAAAAGCCTCTACTGACTCACATGCAACACAACCTTCATATTAGGCGCATGCAAAGTTGTTTTCGTCCAGCGATTCAATGTCGAACCTATCCACCACTGGAAGAATATTCCAAATCCGACCAATGGTACTGAAGTAAAAGATTCACCACAAAATCGGAAAAAAATTGCAAGTGGTATCATGATGGAGAGAGAGATCTCCTCTTTCCAAAAAGCTGCATTAGTGTTGATTTGATTCAATACTACCCAAAACACTACATTACTTATATTGTTAAAATCCGAGACTGGCGCGCTAGTCGATAATAAAGCATACATACGCTTCGAATCCCTAAGCCAAACCTCGTCTAACGAATTTGGCAGGGATGCAAAAACTAGACATGGCTCTGTATAGCTTTTCTCTATGAATACTGTCACATTCGCCTTAAAATTTATAAAAATGTGGTGGGTATCAATTTGGAATTCTTGGGAATACCCCAGGATCTGCTAAAGAATAAAAATGTGCTCGATTTTGGACTTCTTGTTGACGAAAAGTTTCAGGCGTTCACACAGTTTGTTGAGTTTTTTAAGCGATTTGTTGCTTTCCTTATGGAGTAATTTACTCCTGGTGTGGCTGATAGATTTGTTAGGTAGTTGTTAAGGTTCATATTTTGTCTTTAGTTTAAGGTCTCCTTTAGTTCTTTGATAGCTTTGTTGATTTCGCTTTGTCTTGGGGTGATCTGGTACAATGCCATATCTTTCTCAGTTTTGTTACACGTACACGAGTATATATGTAAGTATTTAAAATACACTAAAGAATAATGTTCGACTATACTGATAGCAGTGTATTATAAATATTACCTAATGTACGGTAATCAGATATGTAACGGTATACACAGCGAGTAAACTTGACTAACAGATAGTAGACATTATACGCACAGTCAGCTTCCCCCTAACTTAACTTGATAGTGGAGTCAGCCGCATGAATTCAGTTTAATAACGTGCGTAAAGGAGATTCACTTCAGAAATATTTAAGAACCAATTTGTTTTTACAGTTGTAAATAGTTAATCTATTTTTGTACTGTTTCATTTATGACAATACTTGTTATGTGTCTTTTAAAGCTCACAAGGCTCATCGAGAAGAGTTGGATGGATCACTATGGCTGCTTGGAAAAATACTTTGCCTTTTACCGGAGCTACTGGCCAGGAGATGGCAGTGCCACTCTTTGAGCAGAATTATGGCAAAGCTTTTGCATTTGGGAAACAGTCCAAAGCTGAGAAAAGAGGGCGTGAGGTAAGTTGGGTTATTCAATTACAATTTTAGAGTATTAATATCGACATACTTATATTTTTTTAGGTATTTTTTATTATGGTATCAAGCATTGGCAGAGAACGCTCCAAATTATGTGCACACAATGTTTGCAGACTTGATCCCTGGCCTGATTGTCCCTCAAAAGGGCATAAATGGACCAGATGGAGAATTTAACAGCTCTGATCTTTTTAGTCATCCCAACATGAAGGTTGAAGTCGGTACTTCAGTTTTTCATGACATGTTTTCTCATCCTGTTCAGACATCCGAAATATTCGCTATACTACCGCCGTCGTCAAGCGAAAAGTCTGCACCACCCGACCCAAAAGAAGGTCTCGAAGTTCTTCTAAATTGCATGGTACAAACAACGGGCTGCCTTAAGTGGCGTGACAATGGTGCTCAAAAGGATACAAAGTCATTTGCATTTTTATTGAACCGCTTTAAAGAAGTATTTTTACCAGTATTCTGCCCTAACTTTGACGTAACAAATACAATATACGAACCGAGAGCTGACCTCCCCGTAATGCGAACAGTAAACAAAAAAGATGAAGTGATGTCATCATGTGTTGTTGTACTGATAAATTGGATTTCAAGATTTGTGCATGAGAAACTTTTAAACAGTAAGTTGGAGAATATTCATATTCATGAAGAGGAACACGCGCGTTTAACATCGAATCCCAGGTTCTTGGCATATCTGCAGGGCACAATTGTACGCGATGTGCTATATTCAACACAGAAGAATGTTAATTTTATACATGAAGTTTATAGGCAAGCATTTCTCTTGGGTTTTACGTCGAAGTATCAAATAGACGCAATGCGTGCTTCTATTGCTGTTTATCGGGACTGGATGACAAGCAACAATCCGCCTCCATTTATGTTAGATCCAGACGAGGGTGACAGCTACAGCACCAGTAGTAGCTCGATGGATACATCATCGCGTGGTCAAAAACTCAGAACTGCGTCATATGTCGGCGCAATCAGTAGGGAAGCTAATGGAGTGCAAGCAGGTCTTCAAAACGTCTTGCAGGTCTTTGTCACAAATGCGGCAAATGTGTTTTTGGTGAACACCAGTCACTTAAACATCGTGTTTCCATCTGTGAATAGGGATTATCGATCCACGCCGCTAAACGAGCAAACGGACATCTGTAAGAAAGTTCTTAACGTCTACAGAACTATGGTTATGAACACAAGAATGGAACCGAAAACATGGGAACAATTGTTATTAGTGCTGTTACAAGTAACTTCGATTGTTTTAAATCAAAATTCGAGTGGATCGCGACCAGCTTTAGGAACACGCCTTGGTCAGGCGATTTTTCAAACACTTATTGTTACATGGATAAGGGCACACACGAATGTGCCGATAAATGTTCTATTATGGGAACGATTTTTAAGTGTTCTTACATCGTTGACATACCGAGATGAACTAATTAACGAATGGGATAAAACAATGCAAACGCTTACTCGTGTTTTAGGCCGTTATGTGTACAATTTAAATTTGCAGGACCTACCGCTAGATCGTTTGGCAGATAGTAAGGGAAAACGTCGTCGAATTGCTAGTGTATGGCAGAGTGGTTTTAAGGAACACAACGATACGAGCTCTTCACGTGCGGCGAACGACAAGAATGTAGAAAGTATGGAGGATCAACAAAGAAAGGAAGAGGAAATAGGAGGCAGTTCTCATTCACAAATTGCCACTGTAAGTGCAATAGTTCCATTTACTCCGGTTCTTGGTCGCTGTTATAGCGAAGGCAGTTTATCGTCATCACGGACAACTAGAATAAGGGTTCACGACCGAAATCGCAGAGCATTGGCCCAACCGTCGAGTTTCGAACACTCACTTAACGCAATTTTAGATCAAAATCCATCTGATATACTTATTAGTTCTGAGAAATTGAGTTCAAGATCATACGGCTTGGTTAATCCATCGACAGGTGGTACGTTAAGGCGCGCAGTGTCCTTAAGCTCATTCCAATTAAAAAAAGGAAATCATCAGACGAAGAACGGGGAGAGCGATAGTCTTCAGGATTCACGCAGCCCCTCGCCGACCGCATCAAGTGGCATCGAAGGTGGATCGATTAAAGACTCCCCAATGCAAATTGATGCTTTGGTTGCTGATACGACTAGTTTTGAAGACAGCGGTTCGGTGACTTCATCAGAGCGTCGTTCGATTATTCTTGGAGGTTCAGCGAGTGGCTGGCTTCCGGACACAGCCGCAATAATGTGGAAACGAATGCTTGGCTCATTGGGGGATATCAATCAAATTCCTAGACCTGAGCTCCACTCACAAGTCTTTAAGCATTTGGTTGATATGACAAATAATTTAATCAAATTGAAGCAAAATCAAGGAATTTCGGAAGATAACCAGAGTACACCGTCTCCCCCGAATCTCATACCGCCGATAGGAATTGCAGGCCCATGGTGCTATGGCGCACAACTGTTAGGCCAGGATTATAAGAAAGGCAAGCTGTCCGCTATTCAAATGCTTTGCATGCTTGCCGTTCATGGCTCGATTCATGGCATGAATCATTTGTCGCTGTTTTACAATTTGTTTCACAAAGTCCTAACTGGAGAGGATCGCTCTATGATTTATTGTTTGTTTAAGTATCTAGAGGGACCGCGGTTTCTGAGTTTATTGCTCCCTGGGCACACGCTTTTGCTACTCGATATTGTACATGCGTCAGCTGTACTATTAACATCATTAGAAACCAGTCGTAACATACCCCGGGCAGAAGTAGTGGCTTTGTTGGGATCTCTTCTATGTTATCCGTCTACGGCGATCCCGAAGCCAGTTCTACAACCCTCAATGCAGCAAATGGAACTGATGGAATGCCCAGACTTGCAGGATCACATTTTGAATATCATTTTGCGCTGTGCACGACGAGAACCATCTTCAAAAGCTAGATGTGTAGCCTTCTCTCAACTTGGACAATGGGTCTACTTGGAACTTAATAGACCAGTTAATTTAAATAATACATTCTCACAAGCAATACCTCAGCACTTACCCCGAGCATGCAATAAAGAGCAGCCTTTGACATTTAATCCTCGCATAAAGGAGGCTATCCAAGTGCTCTTGCAAGCGCTACAGTTTAAACATCGAACTATTTCAGTTGTAGCGGCCGGATCGCTAAAAATATGCAGTGAGCGAGGTCACGAGTTGTCGAAAATTGAAAGGTTACCCCAACTTATAATAACCGCTCTATGCAAAGCACTCGAAGTGCAACACGTGCCCAATCCTAAGGAGTCGGATAAAACGGTGTTAACCACTTTAATGATGTGTCTTGGAGAGTTTTGCATGTCATTCCCAGTTAAATACATGCTTGAACCAATTAACAAAGAAGGCGACAGTTTAATTATTGTGGTTTTACGAGTCCTGTTTCAGATCCTGTCAGGAGTGCGGCAAAATAGTGTCAAACTTCTGATTTCCGACAACGATTTCGATTTAAATATTACCACTGATGATGTTCTTGATGGAAAATTTTTTAATTGTGAAGCCAGTTTTCAAACATCGGAGACGATACAGAGATACAATTTGGCTATTCAACTCTGTGCGAGGGCCGTGATTATGCATTTAGTAACATATTTGGGTCATTTCCCTACAGGCATTGGAGCATCACGTTTAAGTTCGCTGGTAGAAGAACAGGATGATATATGGTCTTCAAGCTTAGGTTTAACCAATGGGCAAGAGAGTAGACGTGATTCTGCCGATCTCACTGTCCCACAAGTCCTCCAATCTCAAAATATTCAATTGTTTATGTTAAACAGTGGTCTCATGGCTAGTTTTATTGAACTACCAGCATTAAAGCTCCCTGGAGGTGGCGTAACTGCGGGTCTAGTAACAGCAGATAAACAAGTTCGCGTTTTGCTTCGGGATCTTAATGGCAAATCATGTTGGGAATCTTCAATTCTTTATAGCGAGCCGAAGGAGTTGCGGCAGGGCTATGTCACACAAGATCTTCAACAAAACCCTAATGGAGGGTTCTTAAAAAAACCGGAGAATCGTGATTATGGTCAGCCGTTTTATTCGTTAGTTTCTTCGGAAACTGAGATTTTAACAGTACCCCGACATACAATGCGACATCGACCGCCAAGCAAATTGCCTTTAGCATCGGATTTGGCTCCAGACTTGGATCAGTTGGATGATGTAAGTAAATTTAGCCAAAAAATATATATATACATATGTGCATGCAATATAACATGATTATCCTAAGTTAAAATATTAAGTAGCCGTGGCTCAGCGGTTAGTGCGTTGGATTGCTGTGCGAGTTGTGTATGTTCAAGCGGCAGCACTATCCACCAAACATTTTTCGTGGCACCACCTGCCATGGGGAATGACAAACCTCCGAGAGTATAATTTGTCGCCGTTCGGCATCGGCAATAAATTGTAGGTCCATTCGTGTGAAAAGTGTAACACAACATCAATGGTTGCGAAAAGTCAGGCTATGCTATGCTATTCCGGGTTGTTGTGCTAGGTTTTTTTTTGTAATGTATTAATATTTGCGATTGCGGATAAAGTTAAAGCTCTAGAAATGATTCTCAGTAATTTATGATAAAGATAAATAAAGTGGTTGGTGCGCCCCTACAGTTTTTATTACCTCTCCCACCCGTAAAGTACTTATGTAAGTATTTTACTCGCGCTAATACGCCTGAGCAGTAAAGCTATTCGTTTGTGGCACTTCTCCATAGAAATAGGCTTCCAGTGTCTCTTGATCGTAACCCAAACGTAATTTATTTTTCTGAAAAGTTTTTGTTACTAAGGACTTTATTTCCACCCATAAATGCTTAATAGTAATCGGGGGACTGAGAAGACCGTGGCAACACAGAAACCTGTTTTTCCGTCAAACAAGTACTAACCAGTCTTGATCAGTACATGAGATTATTCTCTGGTTGGAAAAGCTATCTCAACAGCATGTTGTCTGTCGCATGTGGCAACATAATATTCTGAAAAATGTCACGGTTAATCTATTTGGTCATAATATCTTTAATTAGAACAATGGGGCCAACTTCGAACCACGAGAAACAGCCGCACAGCATGACAATTCTGCCTTAATGTTTAAGGTTTTTTTATTTTGGAAAAGGAAGGTGGAACTCTTTTCCTGTGGGTCGACGAACATTTTTATATTATAGGTATCAATCCCTAATAATATAAAACAAAGTGAATATTTCTTTGCAAGGACCTACACAGCAAACAGCTGAACGAATTTTGATAATTTTTTTTTTTTGTTGATAAGGTTTTGATAAGGAGCAGGTTCGTACATACAAAAATATTTGACTTTGTGTGTGAAAGACTAAGAAATTCAATAATTAAACTTTGAACCCAAAAAACCTAAAAAAGGAAGCTCATCCTTCGTCTATTTTAATGAAATTAATTTCAGTCTCAAAAAGCTCAGCAATATTAATAACAACTTTGCATATTTTTTTTTTATTAATTTATGAATTGATCAAAATTTTCCAATCAATCTCAGCTATGTTTTCTTTTCTTTGTTTTCTTTCGAGGTCTATTCGTAATTTTTTAAGAGAATAAGAACGTATTTTTTCTCTTTTTTCCTATAAATGCCTGCTTGAATCAAATGGATTTGTGTTTGCTCAAGCGTAATCGTAAGGTTTTGTCAGTGGCTAGGTTTTTTTTTCAGTTATGTGCATTATGTACATGTATGTGTTTACACACATAGAAGCATTAACCTTCGCATTCATGCAACATTTTTTTAACCTAAACGCATAGTATCTCCCCAAGTAGATAAAAAATATTCCATACATTTTTCCTGCAAGAAATGTGCGTGTACAATAAATTATGTACCTTGCACTGAATTTATCTACCTAAACGAATTTAGTTTGGTTTTAGAATTTGTTGTTAAAGGCTTAAATTAAATATGAATAGAGGTAGAAATTTTTAATTTCTTTCGGCGGCAGCTGTTGCCAGGTAGGTTTTTGTCATGGTACCTATGACGTTATGAGATTCGCGAGAATGTATTTACGTACTCTACTGCTGTGTGTTTGGTGTATAGTGAATTTTTCTCCGCATTAGTTTGACTTAGGAAGAAAGCAAGAATATTTTCGGAATATGCTGGCTGTCGAATTTGATTCGGATGAAGCCGGGCTTGACCCAAGCGAAAGTGCTTGAAAACTTTATTTACCAGCAAAGATGGTACAAAGTACTGCCAAAGTGGGGCCTCTAATATAATTCGTGAATCGTCGTTAATGGGGCCTAACCCAATTACCAGAAATCTATCGCCAGTAGATACATTTTTTTGTATTATGAGCCCATTCATTAGAGACCAAATTTCTAGGTTTTGCAACAAAAAAACAGAGTTCTTTATCTCTTTCGTGCAACCATGTCTGTCAACCGACACCAAAACATATTACGCTTTCTTCGTTTCGATAGCCAGTTTATAAGAGCCATTTGCCAGTTCGAAGATAAGGCACAAGATAAGAAATCATCAACTAGAATCTGAGAGCCCATTTCAGTCCTTTTGAGAACATTACTGTGGACGAGCAAAATATGATATAAAGATTTGGTGGGCTTACGATGCCTCAACGAATGGCCAAATTTACACGGGAAAAGTATGAATTCTGCGAGCGGATTGTGAAGGACATAGTTGCTCCTTACAAAAATACCGATGATTTCCTTCAAACTATGTTAGGAAAAGTAATTAACATTAACATAAATTCCTATATCTACCCCGGTCTACAAACAAGAAGAAAAAATGTGAAGAATTACTCCAAAACCATTTTTTTGCATTTTCTGCAATGGTTCAAAAATTTGCTAACTGTGTTGAAAGCGCTTCCAGATTTGATGAAAACTCGCTGAGTTATTAGCAAATGAAAATTAAATTATCTACCCGGGTAGATACTATGAATGCGAAGGTTAAAGTCAGGGCAGATGCATGAATAGCAATGCAGAGGCGTCTGTCGTATTCGTGTAATCGTGTCCACTACAGTAAATTAAATTAATGTGACAGGCAGGCGAAGCAAGGCGAGCACGGGCCAGCTAGTTATATTATATTATTTAGGTATCAATTTATCTTACTTCTAGTAAACTTTTAAATATAAATATTAACAGGAAAAATGAAATTATCTTTTATTTTGATCAAGCTTAAACGGAAGTTCTGTGCAATTTGAACTGTTGTACTCAAATGTTAATAAATTACAGAGCCTACTCTTTGTCAAAAGTTCGACAACTTCGTTAGTTGTGTAACGGCACTAATCTCATTCCAAACAAAGAAAGGAATTATAATAGAGTTGCCTTTTTATTGCAACCTTGTTATCTAGTGTTTTGATCAGGACTGTACAAACATAGGTATAAATAAGCAATTGTACTATTAGTTCCAGGTTCTTAAAAAAAATGCATGACTCCTAAAGAATCTTAAAATCCGGAGTCGATTGGAGTTTCAACTCAGTCCAATTGTTAGCTAGTTGGCTCCAATTTTGCACACCAAGATGGTTAACGGCGCTTACCAGTTGCGAGAGCACCTGAGTAACAGTGTATCTACTCTACATGTCACAGCCAACTGAAATGAAACAAGCTGTTGACAAGATTTATTATTTGATAGTCATAGCATTGAGTGAGATTCATTATTGTGGCAACACAAAATTCCTCTAGACCCTCTACGGATGCGCTTAGAATTTCTCCAATTGTTGTTCTCCTAACTATACTACACTTGCTGTCAATAGATATTTATAGTAAGTAGCCTCAAGGCCGCGAAATACTCATGAATGAAGTGTCAAGAACATTCGACATGACATGGTTCAAAAGACCTTGGCAACCACCTCTCCTTCAGTCTCCCTAGTCACCACAGCATGTTTTAGTCTGAAGTAATAGCTTAGGATTAACCTAATATCATGCTCTGATATTGTAATTCAAATTTACATTTAAGCTGCGATCAAATCCCTTGTATTCAGCACATTTAAATCTATGGGAGTGGAAAATATAACGTCACACTATGCTGGAAAGCAGGTCACAACGACATGTGCGGCTGATGAGCTAACCAGACAGGGGTCCTTAGAATCACGCCAAAAGCTCTTTGTCATGTGCTAAGCACCGGATTTAGCTTGTTGTTTCGTCGAAAGCAAACAACATAATTTAATAAATATTTACGCTAGAAAAACTAAATGGTTTGGGAGTAGAATTGCGGTCAACCCTAGGTATCACACTCGGCCTACCTTTGGGCTTAGTAAACCTTTTTTATGACAACCAATCGAAATAAACTATCTACCTTTGCTCCGTTTGCGTCCCGCATTATTTGCAAACATTTATGTATATGAATTATCTAGACCAAACCCCAAGAGATTTACTATTACGTATGTACATATGTATATAAAAAGCTTTTCGTTTACTACTACATACCTATTATATTTATTTTTATAATTATAATTATTTTTCCCCATATTTTAGCTACTTCAATATATTGGACATACAAGTCCTGAATGCTTAACAACTTCTGCAGCACAATTGAATATGCCAGGAACTAGCCCTTTGGGATGCCAATTAGAAGCACAAACCATTTCGATACTTCTTAATCAACGATCTATTGAACAGGAATATGTTGCAAACTTACATCAACAAGAGAGGGAAAAAACGTACTCTTGCAATTCAGTCTTACAACCGACGTCTGAACAGTCGTTTGAGTCCTATAACACAACAAGTTTATATAAATCAGAAGTTCCATTCCAATATTGTCGTTTATTGTTCAGCCACTTAGGCTTAGCAGGTTGGGAGCGACGAAGTCGTACACATTTATTACAACGAAGTGAAAAATTGATGCGAGAACTTAGAAACGTTGACATTCAAAAGTGTAGAGATACACATAAAGTAGCTGTTATATACGTTGCCTGTGGGCAGGAAGACAAGAATAGCATTCTGAAAAATACGTATGGTAGCAGTGCATATGAGATGTTTGTGTCAGCTTTGGGTTGGGAAATAGACTTGGAAACGCACAATGGGTTCTTGGGCGGACTACCGCGTCAAGGCTGTGGAGCTACGGCACCTTATTATGCGACACCATTTGTAGAAGTTATATATCATGTCGCCACACGAATGCCTAGTGATACTCCGGAAGCTCTTTTAACAAAAACTCGACATTTGGGAAATGATGAGGTTCATATTGTGTGGAGTGAACATCAGCGTGAATATCGTCGTGATATATTGCCGACCGAGTTTTGTGATGTCCTTATAGTTGTCTATCCGCTGAAAAATTGTTTGTTCCGGGTAACAGTAAACTGGAAACCGGATGTCCCATGGTTCGGTCCTTTGGCAAATGAAAGTGTTGTCAATGGTTCTTGTCTGGCTACATTAATCCGTGAAACTGCAATAAACGCCAGTCGTTCAAAGAGGTCATCATTGTCTCTGTATCAGCAATTGTAAGTTACATAAATAATGATAATTTTAATATACACGGACAATCAATCTATGTTGTACTTTGTTGTATTTTATCAGTTACGAGGAAAGAAATCGCTCACTGGAAAGTGTATCTATGCGATATAAGGAAAACTCAACATTTGAAGACTTTGCAAATCGAATATATAGTCCAATACCTCCTGCATCATATGCATCTTTACGGGATAGCGCTATGGGTACCGGCTCTGCGCCTCTTGCAGCTGCACTTATTGATCACCATCGAGCCACTGTTAAAGGTAAGCTTCGTAGTTGAATAATGTTTGTTTTAAATAGTAAGTTGGTTTATATAACCATTGTAAGCTTCCAACAAAAAATGTTTACAAAACCTGTGTGAGTATTTTGAATATACGTGTGTAGGTATGTGAATGGTTAACCGCACAGCACAAGTGTAATTTTACTTAAACTTATGCGAGGTATGAAACATAAAACGATCGGCTTGTTTGCCTGGTTTACTCTGTTAATAACGTAGGCTGAATTCTAAACCGTAGCACTGGCGCAATACTACAACGGAATTTGTTCCAAAACGCAAACTAAAGCGTCGTTACATTACATGGCTGCAGTTACTACAAAAACAAAAAAAAATTAGTTCTCGCACCGATTTATGTTGAAAAACTCTTGATTGCGAACTTCCATCATGGGTGTTATATGCATGAAATCTAAAAATTGTCTAAGATAAGAAAAGTCTATTTTGAGTATTTTTTTTGTATACATATGTAAGTCAAGAAATTATTATATTATATTATATTATACTATACTATTATATAAAAACAATATTCCTTTTTTTTTAGGTTGGGTTCAAACAACGGTTGATTCAACCATAAGAGACTTAACACAAGCTATATTGCCAGACAATCCTTCACCTAGAGCACCTAGAAAACTTCAACCCTTCAAATCATCATCGAAAAAAGCATCCCTGCACCAAAATAATACACCGCCAGAGAGTCCGACTTTGCCTGGACGAAAACTAAAATAATTTATGTTCCAATATTTCAAAAGTTGTCTTTGATAGTGTTTTAATTTTGTTTTGTAAGGGAAAATACATTCCTTTAAGACATTTAAAACCTTAATACATCTCCAGTTATGCTCCATGTATATAACTATTTATTCTCTCCCTTCGTAGTCTGTCATTTATAATTTATTTTGATTATAAAACTATTTATGTATTGTACCCATTCCTCTTCGGCATTAACGTATGGTTTTGAGTGCAGATGAATTGTCTCCTTATAACAAAGGAAAAGTAGTTGCATTGTTAAACTAATATATTTTAAATTTTAGTATTATTTTATAACCATAATTGAAAAATAATTTATTTTTTTTATACAAATTCATAAACATGCGCTTTATATGTTCATAAAAACAAGCAAAAGCACAAATTTGAAAACAAATAAGGTGCAAGAATATTAATAAATATATAAACAATTCATTTAACATAAGTTGCACTTTTTAAAAAAGTTTTTGTGTATGTTTTTGTGTGAGTGACGAAGAGTACACAGTTAAAAATACGTTTCAAGTAACGAAAAAAGTTTACTACCGCACCATGATAACATAGTTATTTTGGCGTCAACTGATAGTAGTATGGACTTTGATGATATGTACATATATGATTCTTGCAGTGTGGCGTGGTGCGATCTGTTACACTGCGTGCAAACCATATATGTAGCTCCTGATGATTTAGTGTCGATGGCGAAAGATCGGTTGGTATGGAGGGTTCAATTAATACCCTAAATCCGTGGGCTTCATAGTGGATAAGCGGGCCACAGTTTTTGCGAAGTGGCAGTTTCGTGACTAGTATCGGGGAGGACAATAGACTGCTGGGCTTCAGGCTGAGACTAGTAACGGCTCTAGGCCGAACGCAGTTCTTGCGTTCCGACAAAAGTAGCGTTGAACTGGAGTACATATGTACACATGTATATATGGATAGGTACACGAATATATACACCCCTATCAATTAATCCGCCGGGGGGAACGATCCACCGAAATTTCAACTTCGGTATCATTCAATCCGTTCGAAGAGAATAGTCAACTTATCGGTAATGTGAATGACTTTTCACGTGATCATTCGAACGAACGGATCGAATCTCTCCATACAAAAATTGACATTTCTCATTCGCGGAAAATTCATTGCGGATTGGTGTTGTACTGCATTTTGGGTGGAAGATTTATCTGTAAATGAATGTTCTTTCTAGGACAAATCAATTATTCAAATGCAGCTAACTGATGCCTTGGAGAAACGGAATACGATTTGTTGGTCAGAGGAAGGTCCTTAATCAACGCTTCCAACACATAATTGAAGGCTGCCTTATTCAAACGATTTTTTTTTTTATAAAACTGAAATTCAAACTGATTTCATAGAAATTATGAACTGCAATGAAATCTTTTAACTAACTTGGCATCTGATAGCTCCACAATGTCTTCACTGGATGGCCGTAAACATGTTCGTAAAAAAGTAAGTAAAGTAAAACAGTGCATCCGGCAGATTGAATGATCAGACTAAAGGTAAATGCGGATCGGATAGGTGAAGTGAATCTCAGATCCGTCGAATTGAATGATAGGGGTGATTGTACATATCTGCGTAATAGGGAAAGCCTCATACTGGAGAAGCATTCCGAAAGAATCCATAGCCATTATTCAAGCAAGCTACGAAGGAGGAAAATGGAGGAATCTGATGTAGTATTAAAACTTTGCAGTGAGAAACGGAATCCAATGCAGCTTTACAAGATATCTCATACATCATGACTACCTTAATGAAATTTGCTTATTATAAATCTATTTATGAACCTGCACTAAATATATACTAATTTAGTGGTAGAGTCAGATGCAAATTCTCAGCCTTGCAAGTATCATCTTCGTAGTTTTGCATTGCTGAATTGGGAGAGTGAAGAATATTCGGTATTTAGGCTAGGGGGTACCGAATTGAGTAATTGCAAAGTTCTAAAACAACAAAACAATTAACCTTAATATCAAGCTATGCCTGTTTTACCCAAATGTAGAGCCAGTCCTGTTGTATGGGTAAAGTACCTTTAAGGTGACACCCATTTTGACTTAAAAGCTGCAAGTTTCTGTTATTCGTTATTTTAGATTCAGATGTTCGAGCTGAATCCAATCTCAAATGTATTAAGTACGACTGTATGAGAGAATGGGCAGTGAGTAAGGCGGAACAGTCGATGAGGAGTCTCGGCAGTTTAATTAAATGCACATGATGGCGCGTAGGCATGGTAGACGCCCTAAAACCTAAAAAGTGATAAAGCACATTAGTTACAGTAAATAATGTACCTGCATATGTATATTGCGTTACTGATTTCTATAACCTGATGCTATCATGTTTACCAAAAATCTGACCTCTACTATACGCCGTTGGTTTAAGAACTTCCACAAGTGTTCGTTATAATTTCTACCGCAGCTTCAGAGCTCACTTTGTTATTTCTTCGCAATAATAACTAAATTTAAATAATAGGCCCTTTATTAGTACATACACCACTCTGAAAATACATGCATTCCGTTATATGTATGTAAATACAAATAAAACTTAGATTACAGCAATTTTATAGTAATAGTTTTGGTCTCCAAATAATTTTCAAGACCATCTTTTCCAAGTTCACGACCGAAACCAGATTGTTTAAATCCTCCAAAAGGTGTCTGCGGAAGAACAGCATCATAACAATTGATCCAGACAGATCCAGCGTCCACACTGTTTGCGAAATGAATAGCTTTATTGATGTCATTGGTAATAACTCCAGCAGCCAGGCCATAGGTAGTATTATTAGCTCTTTCAATTATTTCTTCAGTCGTACTGAATTTAAATATAGATTGAACTGGACCAAAAATCTATAAAAAATTAAAAAAGAAACAAGGATGTTTATAAAGTTGGGCAATAAAAAGTTATGGCTCGAGTGCAGGACTCCGCCGCACATGGTTTTCATACATATCGATTTTATTTTATTAACTTTTCTGCAACGAGGCGTTACAGATAAATTTTTGTAATAAATGCAATTTTTTACAATAAAGACTACAAGGCTAAGAAAGTGCCCACTACTGTCACACGGAGGCTGCAATTCTTTCTAAATAGATGTTTTTGTATGATCTGAAATATCTTTTAGTCGGATAGCATTTTAAACGAATATACATCGCCGCAAGTTGCGACCAGTGCTCAATATAAAAATAACAATATAAGGTTAACACGCTTAAAACAATTCATCCCGAGATTTGGGTTATTTAGTTACATTATAACGCCAATCACAAAAGCTGCTACGCAGATAATATCAAAGCTTGTGAAGTGTTGTCGCGAAGAGCTTAAGGTTCTTGGCACGCAGCACAATGTCAAATTTGCAAGGGCGACCGGACGGTTGGCACCAAGGAATTAAAACCGAAGTAGGGAATATCATGGGTATCACAATGGGTCAACATGTACCTAATTGTGATAAGGTAACCCTCATCAGCCCGCAAACCTAACCTAACCTAAGGCAACTAGCTGTTAATAAAGATCTTTTGGGTGACTGGACACCAGGTCATTGAGCCGTCTCAGACTTGGGACTCTAAATGAAACTCAACGGAATCACTTTGGTTTTGGAACAATTTGCAAGGAAGTTAACTGAACCCTACTTTTTTTCTACTTTCTTGTTTAAACTTGCATGCATGAATAAGTATTTCAAGTTTAATGCTTTACCTCTTCCTGTGCTATTTTCATGTTGTCTTGAACATCCGCGAAAACTGTTGGCTCAATAAAGAATCCAACATCACCAATTCGTTTTCCACCACATTTAAGTTTAGCGCCCTCCTTCTTGCCACTTTCAATATAGCCAAGGATTTTGGTTAACATCTCTTGATCGATTTGTGGACCTTGAAGCACATCGCCTTGGAAAGGATCTCCGACTTTACGCTCGATTGCTTTTTGTGCAGATTTAGCCACAAATTCATCATAGATTTTTTCATGTACGTAAGTTCTACTGCCGGCACAGCAACTTTGTCCGTGATTTGAAAACAATGCCTCATGTGCCACACCTACAGCATATTCAACTAAAATTAAAAAAGGTCTATTAAAACCATTAATTCATAGCATCAATTCAGTAGTACCATCAGCATCTTCGAAAACCACTACCGGACTTTTACCGCCCAATTCCAGAGAAACTTTCTTCAAGTTTGAATTTGCTGCTGTTGCCATGATGATGCGGCCAATTTCAACGGAACCTGTAAATGCGACTTTCTGAATATCCTTGTGCGACGCTATAGCAGCTCCAGCAGTCGGTCCAAAACCAGTTATAATATTAATAACACCGGGGGGAAATCCAACTTCTTTTACCAGCGCACCCATATAAAGTGCTGTGATGGGTGTTTGTTCAGCTGGTTTTAATACAATTGTGCAACCGGCAGTCAAAGCTGGTCCCCATTTCCATGCCAACATAAGGAGTGGATAATTCCAAGGTATAATTTGACCCACCACTCCAATAGGTTCCTTTTTTGTTAACGATACTAAATTACTAAGTGGAATGGTATCACCGAAAAACTTATCGGCCCATCCCGCATAATATTTTAGCACGTCAATAGAATAACCAACATCCAGTAAAGCCTCACTAAATGGTTTTCCATTGTCCATTGTTTCTAGGTTGGCTAGAGTTATCCTGTCTCTCTCCATAAGATCAGCCAATCTGCAAACAAAAAAACATTAAAATAGAATTGGTTATGAAGTTATGCTAACATCGATAATGAGATAAGCTATATGACTGCAAAAAGATATGCAAGTCTCGGACTAATTTTGTACACAAATTTTAAAAGCATTAAGGCAGCGACCATCAAGTTTTATCAATATTTATAATTTACTAGGGAGAAATTGAGGTAAAACGCAAATCATCACGCTAGGTCAGGTTAGGTAGGATGCAGATTCACTTAGACTGAAAGAGGTCGGTTGTAATACTATAATACAAAATTACTCTAAAGACTAATTAAACCAATTAGAGCTTATTATGAAGCGGATAATGGAGCTCCCAGATGGAGTAGACTACTTTTGGACAGATGCAAAGGAGTCCTTTGAGGACTCCGAAACAGTTCAGATGTGAGACCGCTTTAACAGGACCAAACCATTTGTGCTATTCTTGCCTAGCTTAGACAAAATCTGTCTAGAGATTTGGTACATCCTATCACCCTACTGTCTGAGGTTTGTTTTCCTGATTGCGCCCATTTGAAGCATATGGTAACAATGTAGACAAAATATGGGCCGTCGAAACGGCACTGGCAAAAGCAACAAGAACGAGCAAGAAAAAGGGCAAAATATAGAGACGAAAAGTACGTGCTCAGTTGAAAGAAACAGCAGATCGAAAAACGTGAGATAGGCAGGAAAGAGACTAGGAATTTCTAAAAAAAAGGGTAAGAAGGCAACCCAAGGTTCGTAGAAAAGCAAAAACGGAATACCATAGTAGAAAAGCATATTGAAACACTATTTCAGCAGACTGTTGAACTGCGGCCAAAGTCAAAATCTGATGGACTGGAGGGCACCAATCACTGCAACCACTGAAACCGAACGAAGTGGGAGCAGCTATAGCTAAGTTTAAATCCTACAATGCCGCAGCTCCAGATTCAAGACGGTAGACCGAGATGGTCAAAGAGTTGAGCTGTTCACGGCTGGGGAAAGGATTTGGTAGGTTATATGCATGCGGCATGCCTCAACTGATTCGTAAGATATCGCCCGACAAAATTGTGCTCGATGATTAGAATCTGATCACCATTTGCCCGACCTTTAAGAAAGGAGACCGTTTTATCTGCTCTAATTTTAGAGCCAAAAGTCCCCTTTAGGCCACCAATTTCGAAATATATACTAAAACAGGTAAATAGGATCAGTGGTCCTCGAGTTATAATCGCACTGACAACAGACCGGCGATGGAGAGATGTTGCATTTTATTATATGTAAGGATAAGCTCAAGAGATGAAGCAAGCATCTTACAGCAGTTCTAATTCATTTTGATGACAGCGAAAAGTTCTCAAAATTGAACGAGTCTTTCGATGAAATTCTCCCATATGCAGATTGTAACAGCGATCAGAGCCCTTTATAAAGGCAAAGCGGTGGGTATTGATGACATCCCTGCTAAGCTCTTCCAGGCGGCGGCGTGAAATAAGTTAGCTAACTAGCTTTCACCGCAATCTGCAAAACTACTAGAATTATAAACTGTATCTAAATGAACTGTTCATTGAAATCATCCTACGATTAACATGGCTTAATATAGCCTATGCTTCCGTCCGATAATCTTTGTCACGACCCTTGGAAAACTAAGCATAAGCAGATGACTTAATTTTCGATGGAATGCGCAAATACAGGGTGACCTCAAGCAACTCTACGAAAGCAATTGGAGACATCTGGCTGTAAAGGCTTGTTGTGGCCCTGACATACCCTGAACTGTAGAAGTATGTTAAGTAAGCAAAAGTGCACTAAAACCATTCTAAGTTAGGGAGTATCATGGGCCCCAGAATAAATTTTTTTGCTCCAGAGGCGTACAGGAAGTAGAGCAACTTCACCCGGTAAAAGAGGGTAGGACAATCTGTTAAAGTGTGAATAATTTTGATTATCAAGACACAGACTTTAGAATGAAACCAATGAAACTTCATTCAAACATATAACAATTAACGAAGTTATCTCTAGGCAACTTTTGTTGAATGGACACGTAGCCAAATTAAATACTGCCATACTTCAAGCCCCAAATTCACAAAGAAGTAAATAAATGTACATATAACTGTAAATTAAAATACAGATAGAGCAAATTCAACAGTCTAATCTAAACAATTTAAGGTACCTAATCTTGGTATCAAAACCCAAATTTAGCCTAATCAAAAAAGGCAAAACAAAATTATGATAGTGAGGGCTCACAACAACCAGTTGGATGTAAAATTGTGCAAGTGTCAGCAACATGTCGACTATTTATGTATACCACGCCCCACGTAAAGCTGGTATCAGTTTCATTGCTTTCCATCTTAAGTACGCCGGTCTTTCCCGATAAAAAACGAACAAAAATAAGCTGCCTATCTCTTATCGAAGTGAATACACTCTACAGCCTCCTTTCTTATATGAACTATTGTAAATTACCTTATAATCAAATCGCTGCGTTTTTGTGGTGGCATCTTTCTCCATGGCGAATTTCTTGCAAACGCCTTTTTGGCAGCATTTACTGCTAGGTCAACATCCACCTACAATGTGATGTACATATGTGTAGATAAATCGATAAAACAAAAAACCGGTTTGTTTACCTTATCACCTTCGGCGACACTTGTTATGATTTTGCCGGTAGCTGGGTTTATTGTTTCAAAAGTTTTTCCCGAAACTGCGTTAACGAATTCATTGTTAATAAAAAGCTAAGAATGAAAAAAAGACATAAATATTATTTTATTATTTCGATGAAAAAGAATTCAAAGTTAACATGAGTTCAAATAATTGCGTACCTGAGTGTATAAAATTTGCTGATTTGGGTTTGCCATTTCGATTGCTGCTCAAAGTGGGGTCTGCGATTGTACTGAAAACTTTCCAGAGGCTCTTTCACTTATATGCTCTAATCGAACTGAAGATTTCAAGTTACATCGAGACACTTATCTGCGAAGAAGTGCCAGAGTCAGATTGCAAGAAAACAACAGAAAAATAAACATTATAAAACGACTGCTTATCTAAAAATAAATCACCATTCACCAACACTAGGGATGTGCAAAAGAAACGTACCATGTAGGTTTTTCGTATTAACGAAATTCGGAAAACGGATTTTAAATTTTTTAGAAGTATTTAATATTTGCAATAGTCAAGAGACATACAGCACTAGTTACTTTATTATTCAATAAATAAAAAAAAAAAAAAACAAATATGTACATTTTTTTTGTTAGTGAACGTGAAAAATCTCGAAAGACACTGAGGAGCTAGAAACCCAGCAGTAGTGTGGGACTTTAACCGCACTAAAAACACCTCCTTGATCATGATCAAAAAAAGAAAGATCGACAAATGATTTTAGTTTCAACGTTAAGTTGCGTTTGACAAGGTATTATAATTTAAATACGGGTTCTTCTATTTATCGGATTTTAAATTCGTGAGGTTTAATATTCTATGAATATTATATCATATGTACATACATTCAAGACGTCTGCTATCTCAGGATTAATATGCATTTGCAGACGAAGACTTCCCTGTGAAACATCTGCTTTTATTTCTTTAAGTTCAAAAAACTCTGTACCATAGCGAACTCTAAAGAATCTATTTGCTATATAAGATTTAAGTATCTCATGGTACTCCCTAGGTAGATCGCTATAAGTTTATACTCTAAACCCCTATGCCAAATTTTATCAAAAGCGTGTGCAACGTCTAAGAATAATGAAGAACAAATTTGTTTTTCTTCCAGTGCCTTTTCTAAAACATTAGTTGTAAGATGCACTTGGACTATCGTCGAGTACTTATTTCTAAACCCGAATTAATGGGTGGGAATAAGCCTTCTTTGCTCTATGATTCTGTTCAGTCTTTTAAGAAACAGTTTCTCGAAAAGTTTTGATAATACCGGTAAAAGTGAGATCGGCCTATATGAGGTAACTTCTGATAGAGGCTTACCACAATTTCTGCTATCTTCCAGTGATGTAGAATATATCTTTGTTTAAAACAAGCATTAATTATAAGCTTGAGATTTAGCAATGCGATAAAGGGCAGGTCTTTCAGGATGTGGGCAGTTATAAGATCATAACCTGGTGATTATCTAATAAATAATTTATGAATGTGCTTATCTCTCTTAGCGAAACGTCTTCATCTACTCTGTCAGAGAATTCGAGAGTTTCATTTGCCACGCTAGTTGGAAAAGGTTTGAATACATTTGAAAGGTGCTCCGAATTGGGTCACCAATTCATTTCCCATCAGATGTTTTTAACGGGGGATCTTGCGCTTGAGGTCTGTTTAAATATTTGGCAGCCTTCCAAAGAGAATAGTCTGTGACTTTGTTAGCAGTTAAGTTACAAAGGTATTTAGTTAGAGATCTATTTTTAAATTCACCGAATTTTTTTTTTAAGTCTGTTATTTAGTCTATTAAATACAATCTTATCCCCGGGATATCTTGTCATTTGCCGTTTCCTACGAGCTCTTCTATTTTCTAGTCCATACTAGTTCCCTAATTTCCCTGGGATACTTTACTGATGCTTGTTTTTTTTTGGTTGATCTTCTGCTGCCTTTTGTAATCGGCAAATATGTACATGAGAACTTAATGAGTGTATCTAGGACAATAGTATTAAAAATATTTTAATTTTAGGTTATATTTATAGTATTCTTAAAAAGTATAGTATTATGGCAGTTCAGCAGGATGTGTGGCATTGTATCGGTTTCTTGCTTTCATTAGTGCCTTCGGAGTGGTTCTGTAAATGACTGTGGGTGACGTTGAAAGTTTATAATTCGGATTCGAATAAAATATGTTATCATTAAGCTAGAAAAGTTGGTGGTAGACAGCCATTTGTTATTGAAAAGACTTGACTTGATTGAAAATCACCTTTTGCAGTTCTTAGGATCCGCTTTTCAGACTCCCATTATTTGCTTTGAAAAGCTATCAAAGGCATTAGAAACCACAAATCCAACGGCAAATGGTCTAAAGATGATATGAAAAGGGAAAGTTAAGCGTTCATTGAAAATATCATCTTTCACTTGAAGATAACACAATAGCAAGTGCAAACCTAATCGAATTCAAGATCCTGGATTTGATTTAATAACAGGAGAGGTTCTCAAAGCGTTACGTAGAAAATGTTTAATTGTTCTAAGTTAAAATGGCTCCAAAACAGGTAAACCGCGGAATGACAATTATGTCGAAAATTTTGAGAGGATATTACTCAGTCGACTAAAGCCGGTAGTATTTGATCAAGAGCATAGAATAACCGATATATGTATGTATGTACGTAATTGAGAAAGCTCTAACAATACGGTGGGAGGACTGACAAAATGTAAGGAGCACCCAGCAGGAGTCAGTGTTGGGCGTAATCACTAAGTTTTTCAATCAATTGATTTAGTCACTAAAAAATTAGTCAAACTAATTTAGTCATGATTGAAATAATCAGATTGAAAAAATTAGTTTCAATCATGACTAAATCGAGTAATTTTTAGTCATCAATTTCAATTTTTGACTAAAACTAATATTGAAAAAATATGAGAACGAATCATGTATTTATGACAAAAATGCGAATGCATTTTAATGAATAAGAGCATTTTGCGGTAAAGTGGTTGTTAAAATATGTATTTTAGCTTGATATTGAAGCGATACAATACATGTTTGGACTAAGTACAATGTATGTAGAGTAATGTAGAGTATTCTGAGAAATGATTAATTATAAATTGTTGAGTGCGTAAAAAACTAATTTATGATTGCCTACAGATATGTACTAACACCGGAAAAACTCTTAACCCTTAGGTAGAAGTGGTGGCTTTAACAATCCTGATGCTGAAACTTAATTAGCGCTTTAGCGTCTTTACCCCTTAATGAGTAACTTCCTAGTAAAGAATTTTCTTTAAAAAAAAACTCATTTTTGAATACTGAAAATATGTGCACGCGTACATAAAGCAATTTTTTTTTAGTTTGTTACGGCTAGTGCTGATAGTGCTTAGATGTTTTTGTATTTTGGCTGCAACGCGAAAAAGATATATTTAATAATTGAATCCAGCTGATATTAACGAGATTTTAATGGCATCGAATTTTCTCAATAAGCCGGTGAAAAGTGACTTTTTATCAATTACTCTAAAAGTAATTTGAGTTCTATTAACAAATAACTGTGTTTTGATATTGAAGACTGGCTGTCGGCTAAAGCCAATACTTATATTGTGAATTTTATAAAACTAAGAAAATGTCGGAAAAGTACATATTTCATCTAAAAAAATGAAATCTAATCTATTGTATGAAATCATCTGTTTAATTTTAATTTCAAGACGTAATATTTGTATTTTGTAATAGAGCACAGTTGTTTTTTTAAAGCTCATTTGTTATTTTTATCTGCATACAGACATAATAAAAATAAAAGAAATTTTGCACTTTCCAAATATGTGTTAAATTTTTAATTTGATAAGAACAAAAACTTTACTAAAGAAATTTAGTCATGACTAAAAAACTAAAACTAAATTAGTCATTAGTCAGCCCCACATGATTGAAATTGATTAGTCATTAGTCATTTAGTCATGATTGAATTCGTTAGTTTTAGTTTTCAATCATTAGTCAAACTAAATTTTGCCCAACACTGGCAGGAGGGGCCCCGAGTGCCCTATTCCGTTGTACCATTTTTGCATTTTCTTTTTTAATATATTAGTAGGTAAGAGTTATAAATTCAATTCTATAAATTTTAAAAAAAGACGTAAAACTTGGCCTTGTATCTTTTTGCATGTCTAGCCGTTGGAGCGATAAACGATTCTGAAAACTGTCGAATGCGGCCACTGTGTGCATATGTGTGTGTTGGATATCTGGAGAACAAACCCACGTTTGATCATGCAGTTTGTTTTTGTTTTATTTTTTCAGTACGAAACTTAGATCTGAACTCAGCTTCCAAGACGTGCCGTGGAATACGAGCCATCAGATAAGCTTCCTCTAAACAGGCTCAGGATGAGATGGTTGGACCAAGTCCGAAATCTCATCTCAAACCGTATGGGGTATGATGATTTGGAGTCGATGACGGAAGATCGGAGATGTGGAGAGTCCACTTAAGCATCCTTAGCCCGCGACCCAAATAGTGGATAAGCGGCCCATTAGAAAATGATGATGAATGACCTCCGGAGGTCTTCCTGGTCATCTCGAACTTGAGGACTGTCAGAATTAGAGTTCTATAGAGCATCACCTTTGTCTTTCGTGTTAGTAACTTTGACCCCAGTCGCTTCGCTAAACCGAAGTAGCAGCAGTTACATAGGTTTATCCTTTGCCGGATCTCCACTAAGATGTCATTCACGGAGTTTACGTTTACTCCGAGGTAGGTGAGCTCCTTTACTACCTTGAAGTTATAGCTGTCGATAATGACGTCTTGCTCTAGGCGGTGGGAAGATAGATGTTTGTTTGTCGACAGCATACATTTGGCTTTGTCCTCGCTTATTTTAAGACCAACTTGTTTCAGCTTATTTTTAATCGGCGAAAATGCTTCTACGACGGCACGCCGAGACCGTACGAAGATATCAATGTCGTCTGCGTAGCCCAGACTTGTGGAAGATAGTGCCTTCCGTGTTGACGCCAGCCCTGCGCACTATTGGCTTCAGCACGAGATTGAGGAAAGCGCAAGACAGCGCGTCGCCTTGGCGAAATCCGGTGCAGGATTGGAATAGATCTGTTCTCAAATTGTACGGTAATCCGCAAGACGCGGATTCCAGTTTTCTTGGAATTTCGAATTCAGCTGTCATACACGGCTTTAAAATCTATGAAGATGTGTTCAGGATTTGCCTTAGTGTGGTGCAAAAGAAACTTGAGATGTTCACACAGTATGCTGGACAGGATCTTATATGCAACTTAAAGCAGGGATTTACTTCTATAGTTGTCGGGGGACATAGGATCTCGGTTTTTGTAGATGGGGCATACAGAGTTGATGTTTCCGTCCACCCACACTTGGTTGATGGCTTGGTACATGCTCCCTATTAAAACATCACCTCCATATTTAAAGAGCTCCAATGCCAAGCCATCAGGGCAGGCGGCTTTGTTGTTCTTAAGCCTTAGTTTAAGTTGTGCCAACCTCTTCCAAACTGGGAGAGTGGACTTGTTGATCGACTAGGTTTGGGTTTTCTTCTTGTCCTATCACTCTCTCTGTTTATTGCTCATTTAGTAGCAGCTGGAAATGCTCCTTAATGCTCTACTACTGTTCCTGTTCCTTTACTATTTCGAAGACCTTGCATTCCGGGGCTGAAACCAGCAGCCAGATGCTTACCTTGTTATAAAACCTTCGGATGTTGTTCCTGTCGCGAGAGTCCTTGATTTCCTTGAGCTGGGAGTTTTCTTTTCCTCCAACCTCCTGGCGCGATAATCTTCCCGCGCTGCACTTATTTTGCGCTGCAGCTCTTGCCTGTATGCCAGTTCTGTCACCTCTTTCAGTTGCGCGCACTCATCATCATGTCATGGATTTTTTTTCGGAGGCAGCTGGTAGCCTTGAGTGGATTCGGATACTTTCTTTATGATGGTGCTGCACCGAGTCCTCTGTTCATTGAAATTTGTAGCTGGGGTTGACATAGTGGAGAGTTTTTCGCTCAGTTCCTCTCTATAGTCTCTGGCTACCCCAGCGGTACGTAGGCTCTCAATAAAATACCGTCTTTGTAGGGTGGGGGGCAGCTTCTTTTCGTTTGACAGTCGAGCTCTAAAAAGAACCACAAATCAGAGTCGACGTTTGCCCCCCTCAAAGTCTGCACATCGAGGATGTTTGACGCATGTCGGGCATCTGTAAGCGCATGGTCGATTTGGTTGGCAGTTTGACCCGTCTGGAGAAAGCCAGGTTGCTGTATGAATTCTTTTGTGAGGAAACAATGTGCTACTTATTACCGTATTAACCAAAAGCCGTTATCTGATGTTATGTCGTGGAGGCTATGCTTTCCGATTAATCTGTCGGAGATCTTCTTTTTACCGATTTTAGCATTGAAGTCGCCGAGTACGATTTTGACATCATACTCCGAACAGACTCGGTAGTTTACGTCCAGGAAGGCACAGAAATCCTCCTTGATAGCTTCCTCAGCCCGACTAGACCACTTGGTCTTAGTGCCACACCAATGTTATGTCATCACCCGAAACAGGGAAGCCGTGAACCCACGAATACTCTATCACAATCGCGCATGGGATTAAGGAGCCAAACAGACCCTAAGACATGTTACTTAAGGTGTTTCCAATAGGGACGGTTAGATTTTGACAGTTCATGGCGGTCATGTTGTTATCTGTTGTTAGTTTTCCCGATTTTCATTTTTCAGACACTAAAGACAAATCGCCGATGGCTCCTGGACAGGACTTATGAGCACTGCCCTAGCTATGACATTAAGATTCCCCTAGGCAATTTTAACGTAAAGCTAAGAAGGGAAAGGATTTTGAGTACTGTCGGAAAGTACAGCCTACACAACATCACCTCCGATAACGCATTTAGGCTGATCGACTTTGCTTCGGGACGGAACGTTGTCGTAGTTAGTACGCGGTTTCCACATCTCGATATTCACAAAGGAACAGGAGATCTCCTGATCAATCAACCGTCAACCAGATTGCGAAGGAACTCCTCCAGTATTATGGATGTCCGAACGTTCCGAGAAGCCAACATACACTCGGACCACTACCTTGTTGTAGCCAAGGTACAGCTGTGGATATCCCGTACACCGCCAAGACGAGGAAATACTGTGAGGAAGTTTAACGTCGGACGGCTGCAATCGCAAGAGATCACCAGATCCTTTACCGATCGAGTCTCTCTCTGTTGGCGATTAAACTTATCATATACTTAATTATTGTTAAAGTTATTATTATTAAACTTATAATTATTAAATAATCTCAGCCATGAGTGTACTCAAATGGTATAATGTCATTATTGCCCTTTATTTGACCATAGTAAAATAAACGAAAGACATTATTCACTTTTATAACGTGATACAGAACGGATTGGTCTTTTCCTTTTCTTTGCCTCTATATCCGATAACCAGATCGGCCCACAAGTAACCGCACTTTAAGAGTTCAAGGCCCGAACATTTTGGTCCTTCCAAGCCAAGGAATTTCTTTTCATTTCATGTACAAGTGTACATTAAAACAAGTGCTTTGTAAAAAAAAAATCTTTGCAATTTTCCGTCGGGAGATTTTGCCGTGTTCGAGTGTGTGCAACGGGAAGCAGAGACATCATTCGAATCCCAAGAGAAGTTGGATAAGCTGAAAAAAAAGACAAGTAAGTGCATTATTGTCTTACTTATTGCATAAAGTTTATTATAGTATTCCGATCAAAATTGCTATATCTAGTGTGTGTGTGTATATAATATAAATCGCGAATCCACCATTAAACATGAGCACCGCGTTAGCAAAAACATTAAAACAGCTGGAAAAGATGTTTCCAATTTCGCTAAAATAGGGCTAACCAGGCGTACAGCGAACTATTTAGCAGGCCGATTGTCCATGTTGGAAAAACAATGGAGACGGCTGAAGCGCAGTACGAAAAGGTGGTCTCGCTATTTGGTGACAACGAGGAGCAAAAGGAAGCAGCGGCCGAGACTATCTACAACAAAATCCGAGAAGGTTACTTTGAATATCGCAGCGATCTCTTGGATTTCAATAATAAGACACAGGCTTCCAAAACTGGAACCAATGACACATCCCACGATAACACGCACGATGTGCTCACCACGTCCAGGTCGGCGGAGATACGGCTCCCGAAAATTAATTTACCGGTCTTCTCAGGTAGCTATTTCGTGATTTATTTGTCTCTCTTATACATCACAATGCGTCGCTATCTGAAATTCAAAAGATGCATTATTTAAAATCTAGTGTGTCGGGTGAGGCTGATAAGCTTTTAGCTCACCTTTGGTTTGGATAGTTCCAATTACCCCAATGTGGGAAGTCCTAAAAGATAGATACGATCATGAGCGGTTCCTGGTGAACACGCAATTAAAATGTTTGTTTAATCAGCCGTCAATTGCCCAAGTACGAGCCGAAGCCATCAAGGAGTTGTTGGAGTTGCTTGGCTAACCTGAAGGTTGCCGTCGAACTTTGGAGCGTCTTGCTTATTTTCACAGCACCTGTGGGAGGAGAAGCTAGGTTCCAAGGCTGACAGCAAAGATCTTCCAACTTTCGCTGTGTTTAGCCAATTTTTGGAAACTGCGTTCCGGACGTTGGAGGCAGTCAACCAACAGCAAGTACGAGTCTGCACACAACCACCAACAACACAACGTACTCTTGCCATATTAGGAAATGTAGTAAATTTTTGAAATTGAGTATAGCTGATCGGAGCAAACAAGTTAACAGGTTAGGGATCTGTCGCAATTTTCTCGCGAACAGCCACACTTACGAGCATTGTCCGAGTAGCCGGCGATGCTACTTCTGCCAGCAAGCACATCATTCGCTTCTGCATCTTAACCCTCCTCCAACGGGGCAAGCGAACGCGTTTACTGTGAAAGGACACATTCTGGGGCCATCCGATTCCTCGCTGAACATCGGTGCATCAGCTTTTCAACTATCTGAAAGGGAAGCACTACTAATTAGACCGAACGTCATCACATTTCATGTAAAACCCACACTAACCCAAGTATTACTAGCCACTGCCATGGTCAAGGTGAGCTCGGTAACAGGTAAGAGTTTGCCGTTGCGAGCTTTGTTGGGCTCAGGATCAGAAGCCAGCTTCATCACCACGTCCACCGTTCAACTGCTGTGTCTTCCACCAAATCCAACCTCTGTCGAAGTTTCTGGGTTGGGTTTGGTCAGCAGCGGCACTTGCTCAAAGGTGGTAGATATCTCCCTTGGGTCTCACCACTCAGCGTTTAGAGCTTCCACTAAAGCTCTTGTCCTTAAGTCGCTGTCTGGGCATCTTCCGACTCGGACTTTGGCTACAACAGGTTGGGAACATCTGGACGGTTTGACTTTGGCGGACCCCATTTTCAATCAGTCAGCCAAGTTGGATTTATTGTTGGGGAGTGATGTCCTAGCTAACATACTGCTACCGGAACTGGTCAGACCGACGAACCGTAGTTTACCAGTCGCCCAAAAGACTAAACTAGGATGGATCTTGTTTGGTAGAGCTCCCATGGTATCCTATCGCGTCAACAGTTTTTTTCAAGCATGCAGCATCGAGACAGAGCTCCGTAGATTCTGGGAATTGGAAGAAATCCCCTATAAACCCTATACTAGTTCGGAGGACATCGAGTGTGAGCAACACTTTGTCGAATATGCTCGGCGCTTACCTGACGGTCGTTTCGTTTTCTTTGCCTTAATATCCGATAATCCGATCGGCCCACAAGTAACCGCACTTTAAGAGTTCAAGTCCCGAACACTCTCAATCTCTCAATATCAAGATCCGCCTATGCCGCCAGCAACAAGTATTGAAGACCAGTGGCAACATTTCCAAAAAGCCATCAGAGATGCCGCCTCTGACGTACTGGGTTTCACTCGGCCGCCGCAACGGAACCCCTGGTGCCGAGGAATATAAAGCGGCGCTGTATAGAAACACCAGAGCTGCTCACAGAAGAGAAGTGCCGAACACCGGCTTTTCAGGAGGATAAACAAAGAGGATGAAAAGCGCGCCATCGAGGAAATAGAAAGATGTTACTGCTGGAATGAGGTTGGAAAGTTTTACCAAAGGGTGAAAAGAACCAGTCAAGGCCCGAATCGAAGCCTGCTAGGATGAACGAGGGAACATCATAGAAAATATGGAAGAACTACTTCAGCAGACTGTTTAACAGGACGAAGCAAATCCCGCTGTCAGGCAGAACGAACCATTCAACCTGTACTACAAAGACCTGGACGAAGTGAAGATAGCCATATCTATGTAAGCTTAAGTGCAACAAAGCTGCTGGTGCTGACGGCTTAGCTGTCGTGCTGTTTAAAGCGGCAGGCGATGACTTGGTACGGGGCATACACTAAGTCATCTGTAAAATATAGCCAGGAAAGTCCACCACCGACCAAATATTCACACTGCGACAGATCTTGGAGAGAACCGAGGAACTTTAAATCGATACCCACCACCTTTTCAACGTTTTTAAGGCCGCGTATGACATCATCTATAGAGACGAGATATATAGACATATGTCAAGTTTTGGTATCCCTGCCAAACCCGTCCGTTTGTGCAGGATGACGATAGAGAATGCACGCTGCTCCATCAAGGTCGGTAAAAACCTCACCGAGACCTTTGATGTCAAAAAAGGATGTAGACAAGACGACGCAGTGTCATGCGACTTCTTCAACATCTTTCTTGAAAGAATAGTGCAAAACTCAAGCGCCAAAACCGAAATTCGTCCAATTACTCGCATACGCCGACGATATTGACATAATCGGAAGAACACAGAAGAACGCAGTGTGTCACTGGCGCGTTTGTGAGTATTGAGACGGAGGCGGCGAAGATGGCGGTCAATGAGGGCAAGACGAAGTATATATAAGTATATATAATCGTCCCAGTCCTGCTCTACGGCGCAGAGGCATGGACTCTGTCAAAAGCGGATGAGGTTGTCCTTGGCTGTTTCGAGAGGAAAATTCTTCGGCTGATTTATGGTCCCGTCTGCATAGAGGAGGAGGAGATATAATGCGTACCGATTTAACCCAAACGTTACATAAGGAGCAACATGACCTTATACACCACTCATCAGGACTGAGGATCGGCGACCTCGTTGTGCGAAATCTTGCCGACAACCACCCGTTACGACACAAGTTGTCGCCAACTAACACCGTACCAAACGTTATAATCCGCTCACTTGGACCCGAAACATTCCGCATTGGATTCATCATGGGCAACCGAATCACCAACATATCTTCAGCACATTCATCACAATTGCAGCGTTTTCGGCCACGTGCCGAAAGCCTCTTAGCGCCGGGGGAATGAAACACCAACCCTAACCAAGGCAACACCAACACTAATACGGCAACACTTCCACTTATAGTTTCGCAGTCTGCTAACTTGAGAGCGCCAGCTCCAACAAAGGGGTTTGAATTCAAGTGAATGTCAACATGACGTTTACTTTACTCCTTCTTCTTCCTCTGGCTGCCGTATTACTCACTTCAAGATAGATCTTATTATATTTGTAAATGGCGAGGATGGATATGATTTACAAATACTACAAAGAAACAATAATAATAAGGTGTCATATATGCAAATTTATTCATAACTATTTATGATTCGGGAGAATAATAGGCGTGTTTTTTTAGTAAATCTATATAGGCTAAGAAAAGTGTGCGCAAAAAAACGCCTATCGAGACTAAGGAATTCTATCATCGCTGTTTGGCACCACTTTGTGTAATGACATTTGTTACGCTTCAGCTATTAATTTTTTCCTCTTCTTTATTTAGAAAAATATATCGGGCAGATTTAAAACAATGTAACAAAATAATATTAGATCTTATTTGTTTAATTTTTACGTTTAGTCCTTTCGATAACGTTTTTCGATAGCAATTGGCAAAAAATAGTTTGGTAGCACAGTCTTTATCGCGGCTAAGGAATTAAGGCTGGATAGTTATCCAGATTTCGTAATTCTATACAGGCTTAGCTTTTAGTGTAATTAACATGCGCTATACAGGTTTACCAAAAAAACACGCCTAATATCAATCATTTACTTTAAGTGCGCGTCTAAATTTAATAAGAACGAAACAAATTATATTCATTCTAGAGATTCATTGGATCGAGATGGCAATGCCGGTAATATCGGAAAAGTTGTTATTCTACCGTCATTCTTTCCAGGATACCTCGATACATGGACGAGAAAACACAGGATGCCATGACGTACATATGTCAGGCATTATGGACGAATACATAGACCTATTTATCACTTTTACACGCAATCCAAAATGGTCTGAAATAACGCCCGAGCTCTGTACTGGACAAAAGCCGCAAGATCGGCACGATATTATATCAAGAGTGTTGAAAATGAAAGGACTTACTCATAAAATTTTAAATATTCGGTCCACCTCGAGCAGTAATGATGACTGTTGAATGGCAAAAGAGGCCTCTACCTCACTGCCACTTACTGCTCTGGTTACGCGACAAAATGAAGTGAGATAACATCGACATCAGCGCGGAGATCTCAGACAAAGGATGTGACCCGGTATTGTTAGGAATTGTCCTTAGAAATATTATCTTGCGGTGAAATCAATCCCAGTTAACCATGCATGAAAAAAGGCAAGTGCATAGAAAAATACATAAAAAAAATTCATTAATGCCCACATCAACGTCGTTGAGTATTGGCACTTCATTCAGGACATCTAATATATTTGTAATGTATGGAACCGTAAAAAAAAGAGACTCGACGAAGTATAGAACTATATTAATGATCGTTACATTAGTTCTTCGGAAGCCTTTTGAAGAATATTCGAATTTCCAATTCATGAACGATTTCCAAAAGGAAACAGCCCTTGGCTGTGTACGTGGAAAATAGTCAAAGGGTATATTTTAACTAGGAAAATATGCAAGAACAATTGAAAAATCCACCAAAAACTTCGTTAATTACGATCATTGAACTTTTTCAGTCAGACGCATTCACTAAAACACTTTTATATTGCGAAGTCCCAGCTTGGAATAATAACAAGTTTACAAGGAGAAAACCTGGTGCCCACGTCTCTGGTTGGGCCGATATAAAGAAAGATTCAGCATAAGGCAGAGTCTGCACAGTACACCCCAGTTAGACTTAATGTTTTTATCTCCGTATTTTACTTCATGTTCGCGGATCAATATTTTTCGAGCACTTAAAAGCTATTAATGGGGTAATTATGAAAACTTTTCAACTCACCTGCCTAAAATTGGGTCTCTTGCAAGGCAACAACCATTGGGAAGTGACATTAGATGACGCAATAATATCGGACACACCGAAGAAATTGCGAGGATTGTTCGGAATTATTCTCATCCCTTATCAACCGTCAGTACCTCAAGCTTTATGGGGAAATATTTAAGGAAAAACTATGTGAAGTTATTCTCCACCAAAGGTGATGCTTTATCATATTCTGAGGAGATTTTTAACGAAAGGTTGGTCCAACTAAAAAGATGTCATTATAAACTTAACGAATAAATGCTATATCATTTTGGTCTAAAATCACCTGACACATGATTCTACTTTGCTTACTGCCTTCCTATCAGAAAATTTGACCAAGTTAGTTCCAATGAGGGTAGTTTATTTTTTATGGACGCTCTTGGTGGAACTGGTAAAACTCATTTGAATTATATGCTATTAGCTACAGAAAGGAGTAATGAAAAACACGCATTAGCAGTAGCTTCGTCAGGAATCGCAACAACGGTTCTCAATGAAGGTAGCACTGCGCACTCCACTTTTAAATTACCTTTAAATGATTTTGAGAATCATGATTCAGTGAGTTCACTGGTTCACTGGTAAGACAGGAAGATTAGTCCAAGAAACGGCCCTTATGGTATGGGTCGAATATACCATGACTCATCGGGCTCATAAGAAGTTTTTGTGACATAAGAACGTGGATGGAGTTATGTTTGTTTTGGCAGGAGATTTCAAACAAACTTAAACCTGTAATCATTATGGGAACAAGCGCTGATGTTATCAAATCTTGCTCTAAATCAAGTCAGTTATGGAAAAGCGTCAAGGCATTTAATTTAAGAACTAATATGAGAGTTAGTCTTGGTGGTGGCGATGCCTATTTCGCTGAACAACTTTTTTTGTTTAAAGGAGATGGTAAAGTTTCTAATGATAATGACTCGATTAATATAGACCCTACAATGCGCAAAATAGTACATAACATATAGGACATGGTTCACAGCAATAGTTTCTCCAACAAATTCGGCAACTGACGAAATTAATGATTATATTTAAGCGAACATTTCTGGCGCACTCAAAATTTATTATTCTATAGACAAAGTTGTAAATAATGATGACGTTGTCAATTTTTAGCAAGAGTTTTTGCACGAATTAACTGCACCCAATTGCAAATCAAAACCTTGCAAATCAATATTATTAAAGCCATTATACGAGTACTAACAGGTCCCGCCGCTGGTGAAGTCACATATATACCGTGACTCCCAATGATCCCTACAAATTTGCCCTTTTCTTTTAAACGGTTGCAGTTTCCAATAAAAATGTATTTCCCAATTACAATCAAATATCAAGGACAAACAAATGCTTCTCACATGGGCAACTATATGTTGCACTTTTACGTTGCGACCCAGACAAATTATTTATATTGGTATCCAAACAGGAAATGTGGTATATAGAGAAATACTCTAAAATTAAAAAAATCACTCTCATTATCACTACTCCACTACCAATATTATAATTATTTGTTTGTTTGTTTGGACTTTTGCCACGCGAAAACCACTGAACGAATCAACCTCAAATTTTGCATACTGAATGGTTGTACCTCTGGTCATGTAATAGGCTTTGTATTGTAACGCTATCTTATACAAGAGCTGAGCAGTTAACAAAAACGTGGAGCAAGTTACAAGAAATTCCTTGCCGCACACGAAAAGATATTTTCTCGATGGTGAGACACATCGGTTGATGATCGTGTGTGTTGTTTTTGTTTTGCCCAGTTTTACAAGGGTAGTTTTTCATTTCCTTTTCTTCTGTGTTGTTGTTTTTTTTTTGTTCGTATCTTTGCTTCTATCTATTCGTGTGGACAGGGTAATGATTTGGTGGTTGATATGGTAGATACCTATGTATGTATACATTGGATATATTTCTGTATATACATATGTATTTGAATATTTACGTACATATGTACATATCCGGCTAGTAGTATAATATGAGGCGTTGAGCGCAGTAGTGGCGTAACCCCAAATTGAAACAATTGAGATAATCGCAATTAAAGAAGTTGAAGAAAAATAAATCTTTATTATTTGTTTCCTATTTAAAATAATAGTTAATAAACCTCAATTATGACATAACTAGTGGCATATCTTGTATTTTAGATAGTAATCTTGTCTATAAATGTATGAATTATTGGATTTTATGTGGCACCACTATTGCTTTCTGGGTACTGGAATAATTTAAAGAAAGTAAGTTGGTTACACCAATAATTCAAAATAGAGGATATTAAATAAATTTTTTACTATCGCTTTTGAAATACCAAATAGGTAAGACTTTTAAGTTAAGACTGCTAAAAAACTTTCATTCTTTATCCTCATCTAAGTATTCAACTAACGCAATGTCTCTGTCCGTAGAAATAGTTTTTAAATTTTTATAAAATTCGTGGTACATTGGGGGAATTAAATTTAGTAAGTTCAATACATTTTTTTTTTTTGCTTCACTAACGGCATTCCCTTTTGGAAACAGTAAGTCGAGATCTGTGATAAATGCAGATGTTATTTTTTTTCTAAATCACAGTATCAAAAAGTACATCGTCGTTATTGAATGACGTCTCTTTCAAAAATGTTAACCATTGAATTTTAAGCCATTCCACTTTACATTTATTTGCATTAATTTTCCGATTTGTGAGATTCTTTTCTAATTTTTCGTCGAAAACATCATAGATCCATCCATAATAATAATTTGAAATGGCTCTTTCTTTGTTGCAGCTGCTATAACCCTATACCAATCCGGAGGGCTGAAAATGTCTTTAAAATACTTCTATTGTTTTTCGATTAGACCAAAGTCTTCGTCACAAGGTAAGTAAGAGTGGCAACTCAATGAAAATTTATGGTCAATTTGGTTAACAAGGTAGTCATTATGTGAAGCGATATTTTGGCATCAAACGGACATCTTAATGTTTCTATTTTTCCTACCACACTGGTCAGTGTACATGATTAAATTTGGAGTACTCACAAAATCTATGTATATAAAACTCTTTGTTCTGACTGACTGACTGACCCAGAGATAGACGCACAGCCCAAACTGCTGGTGCTAGAAACTGGAAATTTGGACAGTAGTTTCCTTTTGTGGCGTAGATGTAGAAGGGATTTTTCGAAACTCAGCTTTTACAGGGTGTTACAGGATGTTCAAGTTTGTATGAAAAAAAAAATTTAAATTGGATTTTGGAATTTGAAATTTGGGGGATATATTCTAGAGCAGAAATAATTAAACACGTGTTTTACCGTTTTTCAAAATTATAAATTTGGGCCAAGATACGGGGCGTTAAAGTTTGGCCATTTATAGTAATGCCCAACCGTTGTCAGCGGCCCATATCGTTTCGTGATCGTGTGTTGTTTTTGTTTTGCCCAGTTGTATAAGGGTAGTTTTTTTATTTTTCTTTGTGCTGCTTTTCTTCACTCAGCACGGTATCTATTCATGTATGCATGTATTTGATGGAAATATTTTTTGTTGTAGTCGCATTTACTTGACACAAATATTCTACGATACATAATCCTACCTATTTGGCAAAAGTTTGTAGGAAATCATTTCCACATGTAAGTACATACATATATTTGTGTGTATATTCTTGATCAATGTGTTGTTGGCTACAACTAGGGGGGGAAGGAATACTGCCGTTGTCAGGAAGCTTGTTTACGGGGACGCCTTAATATGAGAAAATGAAAGTTTATACCTACTCTTTAATGGCTTGAAACACGGGGAAGGATATAGGGTATTATGTGATACCTTTCCACAAGGACGTAGTCGCAGGTATCAGCTAGTGTTTAATATAATGCAAAAGGCAGCTGCCACTTTCTTGGGACCCCTCGATCCAACCGTTGTTATAACTGGAGTCGGCAAGGTTTTTATAAGATCAAATGCAATTGCTTGCGTAGGATCTCTGCGTTTTATAAGTCTGCATACTCATTCATCAGATTCTTGGAATGTTTTCAAAAAAAAAGTCTTACAAATTCTTACATATCTGCTGACCTTCGTTATCAGACACAAAATATAAGCAGCTCCTTGTTATTTTACAGTAGGTGGCCATCACATTAAAACCACTTGTACATTTTGCGAATTCTGATCAAACAAGGATTGGTTAACATCCATGTATTCAATTTACTGCTTTTTTTTTAATAAATATGTTTTCACGTTAAATCTACTTTAAGTATCAAAATAATTTTTTCATCGTAGCAGCATTGAATTTCAAAAAATAACGGTATACATTAAACAGTTCAGTATCGTTTAAAGCTGAATTTTTAGTAAGATTTTAACTTGAAACTGAAAGAAACAGTTTAAATTCGTTTTTTCTTTTTGTATATGCGGAGTCACCAAAGCAAGGAGATTGTGGAATTGTTGAGAATTCATATGCGATGTAATTCCGGCAAACAGTTACAATTCATAAACAAATTCAATGGGAAAGCAGAAAAAAAAATTCTATTTTTGCGTAAAACTATAAAAGTCAATCTGATGTTGTTTTGTTTTTCAGTGAAGTTTCTCTATTTACATAGAATTTGATGGCCTATCTTTTACTCGAAATTTACAGGACAAAATTCTTGAGAATGTCAGTGTCTAACCACCGCGCTCTATTTCAGCGGTCATTTGTGATTTTAATGCCTTTTGGATAACACCGTTCTTAGCTAGCAAAAGGTTATTGTAGGATGGAAAAACAACTGCACAGAAGTTAGTGTTGACAAAGTTTTTTATAAGCAAATATTGATGTTTTGTCAGCTTGGCTTCCGCAACAAGTGACAAGACTTCCTCCGTGGCAATATGAGAAAAATCCTTATTGCAACCGGATGAATTGTCAAGCGTAGAGTCACCAATTGACTCGTCAAACTTAAACACCTCATATTTTCTTCTTTGTTTTGTTCTGGTGCTACAATCGAGAAAATTCTTCCGCGGCCGTCCACGCTTTCCTTCTTCCATCGAGGTTGATGCTGCAGTTAGAAGTTCCTCCGGAGGTGATATTTTTTCAACAGTACTTAAGCATTCGGAGTATTTCTTGAAAAAATATGGTTTGTTGTGCCTACATTCCTTTAGTATAGTATTTAGTCGATCACAGACATAATCAATACGTGATTTCAGGTAGTCAAAATTCAAATATTCATTGTTTGGAGTATTTAATTTTCCCATCACTGTATGGAATACTTGTACAGTTTTTTCGGCCAAACTGTCCTTTTTCGTAGCCCAAATGTCGTAAATATAATTCCTAGACAATGAGCAGGTGTGCGATGCTCCTAAAGAAAATTTAATATGCGTAAAAAATTAGGTATACGTCCACGCAACAGTAGAACCCAAACTGTACCGTTAGTGGGTGACTGTAATGCCTAAAATTGGTTTTTCCTGCAAACTAAGCCTGTTCTTGATATTTTAGATAACATTTTATCATTAGGTAAGGAACATGGCTATACTAAAACTTAAAGTAAACTTAAAAGAACAGGAAAAACCGCATTTTGAAATCGTATCAGTATAACACTAAAATTAAAAAAACAAAAATTCGCTAACGAAGTAGTAATATACTGTACAAGCTTTGCTCTTCGAATTCCACTATAAATAATTTCCATAAATATCACTTTTCAACAAATTGTTTGTACTTAAAACCGATCAATGATAATGCACTAATTCGGGTAACACAGAGAGACATGTGATGCGCTCGCTTCGGAAGAGAAAACAAAAGTGATGACAAATGACATTGGCGAAGAAATAGTTGTAACGGTAAATATTGAACCTTTTTCTATTAAAAAAATTACATTTTGCCAGGACGTTGTGGTTACATAACGAAATTTTACAAGTGCGAGCTCTCTTTAGCTCGGTGTAGATGTTCCGGTTGTCCTTTTTGTGGATTCGACGCACATAGGGGTATTTGCTTTGAAAAACCGCTCAAAAATATTTTTTTGCCCTAATGAAGTGATACTTGCCTGAAACAATTTGAAATGTTTTATTAAGCTTATTTAAGTCAAATTAAGGTATAACTAAAAAAAAAGTATTTTTGATATATTTAGATTTTATTTTATTAATGTGAAAAAAATTTTTTTTTTTTAATGTGAAAAATTAGTATGGAATGAAATATATGGCACTTTAAGTTATTCAGTGGACTCTGTCCAGGATCCTTCTTCATCAACACATTTCTCATCTATTTCCTCATCTTCACTTTCATTGGATATTGTAGTCTCGCCAAACTTTGGATGATGAGCCAGAAATCCCGGAAAACAACGTTTCTAGAGCTTCTTTTTAAGCAGGGGGGCAGGTATGGGCAGCATTTTTTTTTGTTACTGCTTCTTGACATCTTACTCTATAAGCCGATACCAAAAAAGTTACCGAATAACATCGAATTATATAACAAAAGGTCCATTAAAAGAAAAAAACAAGAGAAAAAACATTCCCTTTTACATACATTTCAAAAAAATTGAATATCTATTAAACTAAAGCTCCAATAATCATAAGAATAGCTTCATAATAAAGTACACACCTGTAGCTAATTCCTCCATAACAAAAAACTTTTTTCACAATATAAAAAAATAAAAACTTAATTATTTAGCAGTGCGATTTTTCACACAAATCAACAGATTCACAATGCAAGCTTACGATCGATGACTTTCAACTGATACTGTGGCGAAGTGTATGCATAAAAATAATAACAAACAACGGTACATAGTTCCACGGGTATTTAACTACAGCTAGGAAAAAAAATTATATCTCAACTCTACATTTTGCAACATTAATTTTTGAGCGGTTTTTCGAGGCAAATACCCCTATGTGCGACGTTTAGATTCTTCGAAAGGATCTGCAGAGGAAAAAAAAATTCAATTATTCTCGTTCAAAATGTCGAAGAGTAGTGAAAAATATATTTGAACATTTGAAAGCAAGGTTAAGACGAATTGGAAAGGGACTAGTCAACAACATCAAACATTTTAACATGATTGTAAAATGTTGTTGTTTATTACACAATTTTTTTAATGTTCACAACGACCACATTAACATGCAGTGGTTGCAATGGCAAATGCAGAAATAAATGCAGAAATAATTTCAAAACCTCATTTTGCTTCTTTTCCAGCTTCACAACTTTTTCGTCTGTCGTTTTGACGTCGTCCAGCTTTTGCTTCAGGAAATCATCTGCCTTTCTCATCTTTGTATATAAACAGCATTTTTTTCCTTGCAGCTCTGGAAGTTGATTGACCTTCATCCTCTAGTGGAACGAGTTGAACTCAGAATATCTGAAGTCGTTGAAGAATTGCACTTCGGAGATGGACTAGACGGCACTACATCTGAAATAGATATTTAATAAAATAAAAATAAAAATAAAATTCAAATTTTGTATTCACTGCTTATGATGCTGTTTTCCACCAAAATCTCCAGGTTGTGTATTTTCAGTTCTCCCAGAATGGCATGTATTCGACCATCTCCTTGCAAATGTGCGTCTTCCTTCTTGCTCCTCGTAGCTCCGGAAGCTTGTCCCACAGCTCCACCAGAAGCGCCCCAAGCTTTAGGGCTTTTAAACTCTTTTTTGTGTTCCATTGTCTGCAAGTAAAAAAAAAAAGAAAAAAATCTGAACAATAATTTCAATTCATTTCATTTCATATTATTATTGAACGCTTATACAAAGTAAGATATAATATCTTATAAGTTATTGCTAAGCTAAAATTCAAAATTCAACTGAGAGTTACATAGAAAAGAGATTAAATAATGAATTATCAGAAAAATTAGAGCAAACGAGAAATCGTATATGTATTACACAGATCCGTACATATATGATATTTAAGATTTTTGTTTGCCAATATAAACATGAGAAGTATTTTTAAATTGTGCTGCATTATCAATTCATTCTTCTAAGTTATCGCGGCAAATTGTTCCACAAGCGCGAAGAGTTCACGAAAAATTGACGTTCGGAAATTAATGACGAGTGACGAGGGTTAATTTAATATCCGGATCTACTTGACGAAACTGTTCTTATTCTTTCATAAAGATAAGCTGGCTTATGGGTAAACAGAATATCGGTAAAAAGACATAGTGTACGGAACTGAAGATGACTATTGAAAGGCATATTATACAAACGAGATGAAAAATCTGAGATCCTGTCATATCTTCGTAGACCATAAATGTAGCGGATTATACAGTTAAAGACTACATTGAGCTTCCGTTTACTAGCATAATTACATTTTAAATAGATTTTACAACCATAAGTTAATACGGGCATAATCAGAGTTTTCGCGATAATAATTCTGGTAGCCAAAGGTGTGAAAAATTGCGTGGTCCACAATGCCCGGAGAATACCATAGGATTTTCCAATAACCGATTTTTCCGAATTAATTGCCGATTAAAGGTAACCCCATGGTTATGAGCTGTGTCAACGTACACGATTTGAGCGTTGTTCAGACTGATAGAGGGAAAATAGGACAAGCCTAACGGTTTTTTGGAAATTACTAAGCATTTAGATTTAGATGGATTTAACAAGAGACCATTTTTCAGAGACCAACGTGCTATCTCAGCTAAATCGTCGTTAATACAACTGACGGTGTGCTCGATAAGACCCAACGGGCAGCTTTTGTAGAATTATACATCGTCGGCGTACAGATGTATAGAACAATGTCGAACAATCGATGGCAGTTCCGTTATATACAGTGAAAACAGGAGTGGACCCAAGATAGATCCTTGGGGGACACCGGTCACTGTAGGTAAAAACCCTGAAAGCTCATTGTTTGATTTAACAGCTTGGAGTCTATTGGTCAGATAGGACGATATCAACCTTACGGCGCATGGTGAGAAGTTGTACAACTTCAAAAGCTTACTGCACAAGAGGGCGTGGTCAACTGTATCGAACGCTTTAGAAAAATCGAGCAAGACTAGAAATGTTACCTCATCATTATCTAAACCATGCCGTATATCCTCAGTTACATTAAGCAACGCTGTGATGCAGCTGTGTTTTTTTTCGAAAGCCTGATTGCAGGGGTGTTAGAATATTGGCATGATCGATATACTGAGTTATTTGCTGTTGCAAGATTTTTTCAAACGCTTTGCAGAGAAAAGGCAGAATAGAGATAGGCCCAAAATCATCCCCTTTTTGACTTTTAGGTACAGGTATAACCTTTGCCAATTTCCATTGTGAGGGAAAAGCTCCCGTCATCAGTATGTTGTTAAATATGTAGGTTATGAAAGGTAATAAAATGGGAAGAATAATCTTAAGAAAGATCGGATGTAAACCATCTAGACCAACTGCATTGGATTTGATAGAGAGAATGCCTTCGAGTACGTCGACACAATTCACTCCAGTGAAACAGAAACTGGGAGATTCAATACTTTTAGTTTTTAATTGATTTAAAGTTTGTATAACTTTTTTGACTGCCTTCTTAAATTTAAGGTGGATTTCATAGAAATACCACCTATTGTAGAGGTCCTCATGACGCGACTTTCAAAAAAATTTAATGCCATTCGTGTACATTAGCATCCCCAACACTAACCTCATACTCCGTTAAAAAATTTATACATTTATACATATGTACATGTATACATATACACTGTATCAAACAATTGTCCGTACGCTTATTAATACCAGAACGAACTATCTAAATTTCGAAAAATACGACTGCTAAGATTTAATTTTTTTTTTTGTATATGTACTCATACATTCTTGTATCAGTAGACGTTAGGACTAATGTGATATGCATTACAACAACAACAACAACAAAAGAAAGAACGAAGTAAATAGAAAAACCTTGCAAAAAAATTGTCCGTACGACGCAAATTTTGTCCGTTATCCCGTTACATTTTCTTTTTTGATAACTGTCAGATAACAAACATTAGTAGTTTGCAGTCGCGGCCGTGTGTTGTTGAGAATATCTTCAGATTACATAGTCAAAGTTGCGTTTTATTAACTTTTTTTGAAAAATGTCCTTCGCACACCAAAAAATACCAATTCCGGTAAAAGAAATAATTGTAAAATTGAAGCAAGAAGGCAAATCGCTTTCGGAAATAGCAAACATTACTGGGAAACCCAAATCGTCGGTGCAATACGTTCTTGAAAACTTTCAAAGGACAAAAAGTTTGGAAATCACGCCTGGGAGAGGTCGACCTAAGATGCTGAATGAGCATCTGGAACGCAAAATCGAACGGCAAATAAAAAAAAATCCCAAGCTTAGTGCTCCCGAAATTGCTGCGGAACTCTCAGAGATAGAAAACTTAACAGTAAGTCCTCAAACCATAAGAAATTTTCTGCATAGGAAGGGATATTCAGGTCGAGTTGCACGCAAGAAGCCTCTGATATCCGACAAAAATGTTAAGAAGAGGTTGCAGTATGCCCGGGATCATGTTGACAAGTCCGATGCATTTTGGGAAAATGTTATCTTCACAGACGAAAGCAAATTCAACATATTTGGTTCAGATGGAAAGCGGTTTGTGTGGCGCCGGTCTAATACTGAGCTGGAGAAAAAAAATTTAAAGCCTACAGTCAAGCACGGCGGAGAAAGCGTTATGGTGTGGGGAGCGATGGGCGCAAATGGAGTTGGAAAATTGGAATTTATTGAAACAACAATGGATAAATTCAAATATTTGGAAATTTTAAAAACAAATTTGAAGGTAACGGCGACTCAATTAGGCTTGGGAAACGACTTCTCATTTCTTCAGGATAACGATCCAAAGCATTCTTCATTACTTGTAAGGGAATGGCTTCTTTATAATGTTAAACACACACTCCCCCACCCTCCACAATCACCGGATCTTAACCCTATTGAACATTTATGGGATGTTTTAGAGAAAAAAATCAGGGCCCACAAGATTACAAACAAAAACCAGTTAAAAACTGTAATAAGAGAAGAATGGGAAAAAATACCTCCAGAAACAACAAAAAAAACTGGCGTTATCTATGCAAAAAAGGCTTAAAGCAGTGATATTAGCAAAAGGGCTACATACAAGGTACTAAGCACCACCCCAAAATATAATCAACCCCGAATTTTAAAGTCGTACGGACAATTATTTTGATCTTTTTTCTTGTTTTCACTATACTTCTAAATATTGTTTTAGTAATTGAATCGATAAAACTATTTTTATTTTTTTGTGAAGTACTATGATATATCACGTTCTTGAAATAAATGTTAACTTTTCTATTTGATACTAAGAAAACCTGTTTTTTACTTGATTATATTAAAATTAATAGGTGTACGGACAATTGTTTGATACAGTGTAGGTATACATATGTATTCACAAAAAAAAAATTAAAACGGAAATTTATACCTATAGTTACAGGTTTTAATAAACAGTAGAAGAAAGGGCGGAGATAAGAAGTACATTTCTCTACCATATGACAACAAGTCAAAATGATTATAATTTTGCCATTAGTTCTTCCTTAAGATTTTCATTGTCTCCTGTATCAACTTAAAAATCAACGCTCTGGTTATTGAGCAAATCAGTCATTTCTTCGATGAGTTTGTTATTGATTTCATCCAATACATCTTCTGATAAAAATATACAACAGTTCCTTAATTTCAAAGTGCCTCGATTTTTATTCCCTTACCTCTCAATTTACGCTGTTAAAAAGAAAAATCCTGTTCGGGTTTACTTTGTTATCGGACCCGTAGAAATTATTTTTTTTTTTTTGTGGTTCGTATTCATCAATTACAGTTTTTTCTACTTCGAATGTGAGAATTCTAGAACTTGAAAAATAACTTTAAAGAACTTCAAATAATAAATAACAAAGGGCACAAAATTTGCTCATTGTAACTAAAATAAAAAAAATATAATCTGTATATGGATATATATGTATGACAGTATAAGTACATACATTAAAAACATTAAATATGAATATTTAAACAGCATTCAAATTTATTCTATACCATTTCCTTCATAAGTAAGTAAAATTTCATTAATTTTTAAGTTTGAATTTGTAACAATCAATTCATTCCCGTCCCCGGTGTTCTAGAATTTTCAAAAAATAGATTTTTTTTTATTTCGAAAGCTTAGTCATTCGAGAATATACTTTTAAATTTTTGTAATATTGACAATAGTTTAGGTTCTACAGCCTAGCGAACGAGTGGCCCATCTCATGAAAGGACGCATACTTGAAACTTTAAATTCATTTATCTCGAAACAACTTTTTTTCTGCACGGCGGGATGTAGAAAAAGAAAACTATCTATCCGAATGATCTTAAATTTCAATATGTTATTCAGAAAACCAGTGGCTATGACCCCAAAAAAAGTTTTGTCTTAATAACTTCTTCTTATTTTTTACGTAAAAAACTTGTGAAAAAATGCCTGATTTTGATATTAAAATACTAAAGAGCGCGCCATTTTGTCAAAAATTTTTGTTTTTTTTCTTTTGGTTTCGGCCATAGCGACACTCGTATAGATCAATAATCTATTCCATCCGTTTTTTTCCTATGAGTGATAGAGCCAGAATTTTACCCGCTAACCAGGTACTTTTTAATACCATTTTTTTAATACTTAAATTTTTTTTTTCAATTATTATAAAAATTTTTTTGGTTGCTTCTAAACTGTTATAATGTGCCTACAAATTTTAAATATCGTTGTTCATTATTTTCACCTTAAAAAAAAAATCCTAAAAATACCTCAAATTCACGAGCGCTAGACCACCGGGTCCCCTTAATCGTTTGAGGGTTTGGCCTGATTCGTTTCTCGTTAATTACATTCCCCGACTTCGTTCGGAAGCCTACATTAGAAGGGGTAAAAAGCTGTACGTGTTCTTTGTGGACTTTAAATCTGCTTTTGACACTGTGGACCGGAATGCCTTGTTTTATAAGCTTTACTGTATGGGCATGTCAATGAAGTTAGGACGGGTAATCCAAAGCCTGTAAACTGATACCAAATCAGCGGTCTGGAATAGTGTTGAGTTGTCAACATGGTTCCATTCGTGGTCGGGAGTAAGACAGGGATGCTCTCTGAGTCCAAGCTTGTTCGCATTATACATCGAGGACATAGTAGATGCTCTGCCTGGAGGTGTTGAATATGCAGGGCTGCTGATCAAGGCACTTCTGTTTGCTGATGACATTGTGCTACTAGCTTACTCACTTATGATCAAAAGACTGCATGATTACTGTCGTCTATGGGACTTGATCGTTAATCTGAATAAGTCAAAGATAATGATATTCAAGAAAGGAGGAGGTAAAGGGTCGAGAAACGAAAAATGGCACTACAACGACGAAAGTGGAGAAGTTGTTAAAGAATACAAGTACCTTGGAGTTTACTTTACGAAAAACTTAGATATGGAGAGACACCTAAAAGAAAAACTAAAGCTACGTTCTCGGTCTTCCAATGAAAAAATTGTCCCAAATGTCTTGCAATCGTGTGAACTGACAATTTTTATCTGACAACGTTGTAAGGAAAGCATTGTCAGGTCATTGTAAGGTCGCCATCTGACAATGAAATTGTAAGGTATCTTCCAATCGTCTGAACACTCTTTTATGTCATTGTCGGGTCATTGGAAGACATTTAGGACACCGGCAGACTCATTGGATATTGTCAGATGTCCGAAGCTTGTGATATCTGACAATGGATTTATTGTCAGGTATTTCTGTTGGAAGAAAAAATTATTTTCGAAGGAAAAAAAATAATGCCGACGTAGAATGAAGAAGAAAATGGATTTCAGTGCCATTTTATTTGCATTCACAAATTTTCGTTATTTTGTAATTAGGTTTATTGCATAATACGGGATTTCTAATGTTGTAGATTTTAATGAAAGTTTTCCAACGTAGATGTTTGAATGTTTAGGAAAATATTTTTATGGACTACCAGCAATAATCGCATATGTGTTTCTTTCTTTTGGATATGCGGAGGCACCAAAGCAAGGAGATTTTCGGATAGTTAAAAATTCGTGCGCAAAAAATGCGATATAATTCCGGCGGCTACTCAGTTGGGAATTCGACGAGCAATTTCGTGAATAATCCTACTATGGCATTTGTGTGGCAATTCTTCTTCATCCTCACTGCTTTCTAATATACATATATTGCGGCCAAAACCGTCGCAAGTGCTTCTTTTTGCTCCATTTCGATCTGTATTTCTCTATTGAATACAGCACAAAGAAAAAAGTTCTGTCAAATTCTCTTCCAATGTTTGACAATTTATTTGCCAATTTTTCGTGAACAGAGACCTACCAACCGTGTGAACTGACAATTTATTGGCAGACAACGTTGTAAGAAAAAGAATTGTCAGGTTATTGTAAGGTCGTCATCTGACAATGAAATTGTCAGAAATTGGGACAATTACAATCGTGTGAACTGACAATTTTGCGTTGGAAGGTAATTTGCCATTGTCAACTCATCGGCAGATAATTGTCAGCACATTGGAAGAACTGACAATATTGTAAGATATTACAATCGTCTGAACGTAGCTTAAGCAAGTCCAAAACAGACATCAACGTAGTTTGGAAAAAATGCCTCAACAACAAATGCATCGCTCGCAGCAGCAAATATAAAGTTTTTGTAGCCGTCTCAGAATCGAGCCTGTTCTACGCTGCGCAAGTCTTGGGTGTAAGGAAATATGAGACTGTCGAAAAACTGTTGCGGTACTACGTAAAGAGAGCATTCCATCTTCCAACCAACACCTCAAACTATATGCTAATGCTGAAAACAGGCTTGTCCCCACTGTTCACCAAAACTTTCAAATTGCACGTGGATTACATTTTGAAAGTCCTGAATATTCCGGACAGCCGATTACCAAAAAAAGTAGCTCTTCATGCGATACAATCTAAGACAGGTTGATACGCAGAGTGGTTAGAACTGGCGAGGGATTATGGAATCTATTTGGAACTCGGTGATTACGGAAGTTGGAAACCAAAACTTTATCAACTTATCGCAAGTGTGGATGAGCAGATTAAGGCAACTCACTTCAAGCAAGCTTCGGGATCATTTTGTAGAGTAATTTGTAGCCGCTTAAGCCACAATTTGTATGATACGAATTACATTCGCGACGAATACATCATTGAGAAAATAGAGACAGTATTTAAGCTACGGGGAGAGTTTCTCAAGCTTAATTTTATTCCACACAGAGAGGACCTACCAGTACTGTGCAACTTGTGTAACATGGCAGAGAGGAAAGATGTCGTACATTTCGTTGGAAGGTGTCCAGTTTTAAAAGAAATAAGGAGGCATAGCTTTGGAAGTGATGTCTTGTCAGACGATAAAGTTATAATGCTATTAAATAAAATAAACGTGCAAAAACTATTTCGGTACTGCAAAATCGCTCTAAATTATCGAGAAAGCGTAGTTAACGAACATTTCTAATAGACAATAAAAAATCCAATTTTTGCTGGTGTACATATACAAAAACCAACATATATCCATTTAATTATTGTCAATCAGGCAGATGGCAAAGCCATGCTCATTGATTTTTGTAAAAAAATTGTAAAACATTGAAGCACATAAATAAAAATCTATCTAATCTAAATCTAAAATCAGTTTAAACTGATGTGCGCTTGATGAAGATGCTTAAAGATGTATTTGTGTTCAAGTCACTATTGTATTTTAAAAGTTGTGAAGCAAATATTTTTCTATTTCTTCATCAATTGGGTTTACTCCACAAACTGTTATGAGACACAAAATTCGAGGAAAGTTCCTTAGAAGCAGTTGTTCTTGATAGTGTAGCTTGGCCTTCATCGCTCATTGTGGATGTTTTAGTACTTTGCTCTATAGACTTTAAAAATGCATATATTTCCTCATTCTCTACTGTTGGTAAAATGTGCACTTGTTTGCACGGAGGATACAAAAATGTAGCAATCTTAATTTCAGGATATAGTAGAGTTACTAAGTAATGCTTTACTCTTTCCGTCTCTTCAAAACTTAAAAATATGACAACTTCGCTAAGTTAATTAACATTTGTTAGCTGAATCTGTGAAAATAATTTGTTTGCTTGGAGCACACTTACAACTTCTTTTTAGTTCTCTTTAATGGAAGCACACATTTTATGTTTAGATGTCCATCTCGTCATCTCGTGGGACATTCTAAAGTATTCTTCAAAATGTTGCAAATGCCAGACTTTTTTATGTATTTCACTAATCTTTTGCAATCCTCAAAAAATATTTTTAATTCTGGAACTTCCGCACATGATTTTTCTAAAACATTATGGAGCAAATGTCGAAAACAACTGTATCTTACACGGTTTCTCAATGTTTTTAAAATGTTTTAACCTGTGTCGGTCACAAAAGACATTGACATTTTGCCATTTTGGTCTAGAAACACCATACTCAAGAAATATTTTGTTTATTTTTTGTGAAATTCTCTCCGACGCGACGTTGAAGGTCCTTTCAACTGCTCTTGTTGAAAATATAATATGGATAGATAAGTTCTTATTCTATAGCTATCCGTCCATAGATCAGTCGTCACCGAAATGCTCTCAAATTGTTCTAATTCGTTTTTCATAATAAGAACTAACTTTTTCTTCACGTTCTCGACATTGTTGCTTGTTGTAGCTCCACTGGGCAACATGTCTTCGAATTTTACATATTTTGCACCAATTTGCACACTCTTTTACAAATTTGTGCATACCCGAACCTTCTATTATATCTTCGATGCATAGTCTTAGCGATGCTTGCAATATAGTTTTTACTATGCAGACTTCACTAACTTCACTAGGCATTGTTTGTTAAAAGCATATGTGCCTTAACAAATTTGTTGTTAAGTTAGTAAGGCTTTTGAAGAATTTTTTACAAGATTTACAGGCAACAACACTTGATATTACATATTTGGTTCTCATCGTCTTTAACTTCACCAAATACTTTCCACACTTTACTGCGGGAATTTCGCTTATTTGAAACACTTTAAGCATTGTCTTTTATTTTTAGCGAAATATTGTTTTCATCCATTGTGGAGTCGTAAAAAAGTATTCTAATAAATTCAATCGACAATTTAAATTGACTGCTCACAAGCACTTGTATCGCTAAAATGATAAAAAGCAATAGAATGTAAATCCATATATGTATGTATCAAAAAATTGGGTTTTTCTAAAAAAAACAGCAAAAAAAAAGGAGAAATTAACTTGGAAAATTTAACCTTGTGATTACTCAAATGATTTCCGTTTGTGAAACGACTGAGGTGGCTGGGTCATGTAGAGCGGATAGACACCAATGCTTCAGCTCGGAAAATCTTCGAATCCACACCCGAGGGTCAGCGCAGTAGAGGAAGACCGCGACTCAGGTGGCGCACGCAAGTGGAAGGGGACCTCAACCGACTTAGCGTGCGAAACTGGAGGTAGCTGGCAAAAGATCGAGATCGCTGGCGACGCTTGTTGGTTGAGGCACAGGACCTCCCCGGTCTGTAGTGCCACCTTAAGTAAGTAAGTATGTAAGAGGGCCAGAAACTTATCGAGGGTGTTAGAGGCGAGGGGGCCTTTGGAGACGTTATCTTGTGTAGGCTCCTGATGGAAACCCCAGCAGTCCTGTTACTTTGCGATAGATTCTGGGAGGGGATGTCCCTAGAGGACTCCCTTTTAGCCTCCAGCCCGGATAAAAAGCTTTTACGCTTTTTGTCGTAATCCTTTTTAAAGGTGCAGCCCCTGTAATTAGCCGCCTGCGTTCCGCCGCAGTTAATGGAGGAGGCCTTAGTGGTGGCCTATTCCAGTGTGCATTCGGCCGGCCCATGCATATTGGTGCACTTTACACAGTTATAATTATTGCCGCAATTCTTCCCAAGGTGCCCAAATTGCTGGCATTGAAGGGCCCTCGGTTACCTCTAGGTCTCTCCCAGTGTATGCGAACGTTAAAGAGATATTTTATTTTGAGTATTTCCTCCATACTGGAGGCTGGTTTTAGTCCGACTAAGAAAAGATTATATACGACGTTCTTTCTTTTGGATCGGAGGGTGGTGAAGTGAGTGACTTTGTCGACGTTGCCAACGATGACCGTTAAGGCCTCTTGAATTTCTAGGTAAGATAATTCTGCCGTTGATCCTCTTAGAATGAGGTTGGTTGTTTTATCCTCTTTGGGGGTAAAGGAGTATGCCTCGATATCGTTGGCTTCACGAAACTTGTCGAGCAACCCTCGGTGGATCACCCTGTCTTTTATAACAATTTTACTTTTAGAACCGCGGTTCACAACTTTAAGCTCTACTTTCCTCATACGGAGGTCAAACACTAGTTGCTTAATATTAACGTTACACGCAATAATAGGAGGACAAAACTTACCCCTAGGAAGGTGATGCTGGGTGTCGCTGCTGGTAAACTCGTCTGTCTTAATGCTGCTGCCTGGTGGGCCCTGGTGCGATGGAATGGATGGGCTGCTTGCTGTTTCGCTGGCCGCTGCGTTTGCTGCTTCTGTAGTTTGATGAAGTGTATGTGGTGGAAATTTTCTTGTTGTTTTTGTTGATAGCGATTGCAGTTCGAGGTCGGCCAATGGTTCGAACTGGTTTCCCACGTGGAAGTATGAGGGTTTACCTGCCTCCAGGTGTGGTGCCGCAGTAGCTAAATGTTTTTTTTTTTGGCATCCTCCAGGCTCCTTGTTCTTGTCCGGAGGCGCGGATGAGCAGGAGCTTCGATTAAGGTTGAGTAATGATTTAGCAGCCGCCAGTGAGCGTGAGCTGGAGATAGAGTTACGTTTTTTAGTTTTGTTTCTCCCCTTAGAAGTTTTACTGGTGTGTCCCGCCGCGTGCGGATGTGTGGAGTTGGAGACGCCATTAACCAAAGGCTGTAGCTTGGTGACCCCTATGGCGTCGTACGATGTGCTAGGGACGCCATGTGCCGGGTGTAATCTCCTCGAATCCCAGCAGGATGATGCAATCCGTGGATTAAAATGTACGGAAATCGAAGACGGTGTAGTTGTTCACACTTTGTTAATTATATTGGGTAGTTTTTAACACTTATACGTTAAGAAATTAAAATTGCTTTGGCAGTGACAAACAATGAACACAAAAATGGAGAAAGCAAAACAGTTTGCAATAAAAATTAAACAAAGCTTCAATCTAAACGCGGGGTGATTGTGGCATTGGTAAAAACGCGAAGGAATTTGCTTAAAAAAAAATACATGGGAAAGGTTCCTCTGCCGATATAAGAGGTGCCGATAATTTTTTTGCGCATGTTCTTCCCAATTTAATTAAAAAAAATGGATCCAAAGACATTTTCAATGCCGATGAAAGCGGTCTATTTTATAAAACCTTGCCGACATCATCGCTTAATCGAAAAGGACATCAAATAAGTGGTTTTAAAGTATCAAAACACTACTTTTTATTTGCAACGCTACCGCAGATTATAAAAAGGTGATTGTTATCGGAAAATCTAAGAATCCGCGATGCTTTAAAAACAAAACTTAACCATTAAAATAAAATTTTCATGAAAAGGCATGGATGACACAGGTGGTGTCGAATAATATTTTGGTTTTACAAAATGAAAAGATGGTAAGCCAAAATCGAAATATTATTTTATTCGTGGACAATGCGACGTCTCACAAGACAACGGCGGCTCTTAGAAATATTAATGTACAGTTTCTACCGCCGCACAGTGGGGCAAGAAACGACAAAATATGGCATAAATTGTTTTAAGGCTCGTTTACTCTTATTTGCGTTCGGATATTGTTGAATTATTGACAATTTAATCAAAATCACATATTTAAGATTTAAGCGATAGTTAAGATATTCTTCCGGTCACCGTCACTGCTGCCACATTTAGCTAGCTAAGAGTTTTTGCCCCTTGGACAATTGTATATAATAAAAAAGCCGTTTATTCTTGTTTCTGACTATGCGATATAGATACTTTTATGTTTAGCTTCCATTATTATCGCTAATCCCTTTTCTTTTTTTATCTATACAGTCGTAATTATGCCGCTCCATAATAAGGCCTCCGTTCGAAGATAATCCGGCTTAGCACAAAAATTTAATATATTACCTAAGAATTCGTGACAAAATGTAAGCCCTACTCTGCCCTACTTTTTTTAAAAGTCTACGGGTTTGTCGACCTTTTTTTTTAAATCCTCATGACTGGTCACTTGTTCAAATCATTATAGCAAATTTAACAAGATACTATATTGGGTGAAAATCACTTCAAGTGGGAGAACACTTCTCCGACTGAAATAAAAATTATCACATATGAACTGCACACTTTATTTTCACTTAAATTACTCAATCTGTATGTTAAATGTGTAGATATTGTTGAAAGTTTGACTAGAACTCAGTCAAAATATGAGTATTGGTATAAACTGCGGCTGGGAAGAATTACCGCCTCCATTATTTATATTATTTATTTATCATTAGAGAAAATTAAGCATACAAATTTAGAAATAAAAAAGTGCGGCCTTTTTGTTGATAGCTTAAAGTCATATTATGCGTGTTCTCCTGATGGATTGTGGATATGTGAGTGCTGTGGTACCTTTCCAGTCGAAGTGAAATCTCCATTTTGCTTAGTAGATGGTGATATTTCAGCGTTCATTTCGAAATCGAACTGCCCAATTTATGAAGTAAATGGTGAGTGTATTTTAAATAAGCAGCACGCATATTATTGGCAAGTCCAAATGCAGTGGGGCATTTTGAAATTCCCTTACTGTTTCTTTTGTATATATTCTCCAAATTTTAAAGTTGTTATTAAAGTAGAGTTTGACGGATCTGTTTTTAATTGTGAAATCCTGAAGTCTGATAAATACTTTAATGAAATTGTGATATAGAAGCTCGTTACTTTTCTAATAGATTCTAAATTAATCTTTTCGTTCCCAGTCCTTTGTTGTGTTATCTTAATGCATGCTTTGAATTATGCTTTTGTTACGTTTTTGTTCTGTTTTAGTGAAGTTTGTTAAGCTTTAATGAATATAGATGAATTGTTTGGTTCTTTCCTATTCTTTAAATAAAATGCGTTTTTCTTAAACAAACTTATTTACATTTTTATTTATTTCATATAAACGTCTTATTACTAGGAAATTAAGCTATTTACAACTGCGTATGAATCAAAAATTTAATAAATAATAATAATTTAAAAAGTATTCTTTTTCTGTGTTTTTATGTATTTATTATTGGGGGCACATATTAACAAGCCCGCAACAAATTTTGACAATATGATCGAAGAATATTTCTACCCCATTGTTTTTCGCTGCTGCAGTAATAGGTTGCCGGTTAGTCAAGATGATATACTTCTGTCTCAGCACACCTATTACGCGCTCTATATGCATTCTTACCCTGGCTAAATTCCTCGTCCTTTCGATGTCCTCTAGGTCAATTTGGTCCCGTCCGTTCTTGAAAGCAGGCATCAAGAGCTTAGCGCATTTCTCTTTATCTATCGATGAATCAGCATTCAACGGTCGGAGACAATTGTCTTGTCGCTGGATCTGCCTCCGAAATCCTTCGACACAAAAATCATCGCTCCTGCCGGTGATGTGGCAATGAGGTATTTTATCGTATTATGGTGTTTTAAAGACAAAAATACCTTGGAGCGTGCAAGAGATGGACCTGTAGAAAATAAAAAAAATATTGGTTTAATATAAGTTCGAATGGTGAAATGTGGTTTGAACTTTACCTGGATTTTCGATGAATATTTCGAAGCAGTCTATTATCGCCGTTAATTTGGTGCCCAGGATTTCTCTGAAAAAGGCAGGAGTATTTTCTCGTAAAGCATTCTTATTAGGCCAATGGACAATTGGACTTACTTTTGTGTTCAATGCCTTTATATTCTCATAAACAACTTTAGAGACTGTAGGTACTGTGATACCATATTTGTATGACAGATAGGTAAACGGTAAATCCAATCTCAGTTTCATAAGAACCATTATAAAGGCATCGAACACGTTTATTCCCGTAAGTAAGGAATCAGTCAAATGCTCCTTCATATACTCATATAAGATCTTTAGCACTGTGAAGTTCGGAAGACGTGTAAAATATATAACCTTGCTGTCGTCGTCCTTGAAACCATCCATGGACAAATCCTGCCTCTTAAACCTGGGTTTCGAACTTTGAATTTGCCTTTTATAGTCCTTGATCCTTAGTTCATACAAATTTACCACCAGCGAATATATAAAGAGCAATTTCAATTTGACTCATGTAAGGTTCTTGGATCGGTACGCATATGTCCCGGTACGTATTCACAGAACACTACAAAAAATATACAATTTAAACTACGGATTTGTTTCTACTCACGCTACCAACAATGTAGAAAGCCCTAAATTTAATGAATTTATTAAACCCGCTTTCAGCAACGTAAGCGTAAATAATTAAAGACGCTTAAGTTTTGACAAGCAAATAGACCTTTTAATTTCCTTGTCAAAACAAATAGACCTTTTAATTTCCTTGTCAAAACTTCACGTCTATAGACAACAACAACGTTGTGTAGGCCACCTGACTTTAGTCTATTGAATTATTTGCGCGCGCGGAAAAATAGATTTTTATTAAACAAATTAGATATCGTATTATAATCGCTCTGATTAAATAATATCGTGCCAACTTTTCCATCTGCACATACGGGCAAAATGATAAAATAAGAAAAACTGCATTTGTATGAAAATGTGCCACTAAAGTGCTGTGTTGTGGGTTGTAGCAACCGCGGGAAAAGAGATCCAGTGCGCCTACCGTTTACCTATCTGTCATACAAATATGGTATCACAGTACCTACAGTCTCTAAAGTTGTTTATGAGAATATAAAGGCATTGAACACAAAAGTAAGTCCAATTGTCCATTGGCCTAATAAGAATGCTTTACGAGAAAATACTCCTGCCTTTTTCAGAGAAATCCTGGGCACCAAATTAACGGCGATAATAGACTGCTTCGAAATATTCATCGAAAATCCAGGTAAAGTTCAAACCACATTTCACCATTCGAACTTATATTAAACCAATATTTTTTTTATTTTCTACAGGTCCATCTCTTGCACGCTCCAAGGTATTTTTGTCTTTAAAACACCATAATACGATAAAATACCTCATTGCCACATCACCGGCAGGAGCGATGATTTTTGTGTCGAAGGATTTCGGAGGCAGATCCAGCGACAAGACAATTGTCTCCGACCGTTGAATGCTGATTCATCGATAGATAAAGAGAAATGCGCTAAGCTCTTGATGCCTGCTTTCAAGAACGGACGGGACCAAATTGACCTAGAGGACATCGAAAGGACGAGGAATTTAGCCAGGGTAAGAATGCATATAGAGCGCGTAATAGGTGTGCTGAGACAGAAGTATATCATCTTGACTAACCGGCAACCTATTACTGCAGCAGCGAAAAACAATGGGGTAGAAATATTCTTCGATCATATTGTCAAAATTTGTTGCGGGCTTGTTAATATGTGCCCCCAATAATAAATACATAAAAACACAGAAAAAGAATACTTTTTAAATTATTATTATTTATTAAATTTTTGATTCATACGCAGTTGTAAATAGCTTAATTTCCTAGTAATAAGACGTTTATATGAAATAAATAAAAATGTAAATAAGTTTGTTTAAGAAAAACGCATTTTATTTAAAGAATAGGAAAGAACCAAACAATTCATCTATATTCATTAAAGCTTAACAAACTTCACTAAAACAGAAGCATTAACACAACAAAGGACTGGGAACGAAAAGATTAATTTAGAATCTATTAGAAAAGTAACGAGCTAATAGTTTCTATATCACAATTTATTAAAGTATTTATCAGACTTCAGGATTTCACAATTAAAAACAGATCCGTCAAATTCTACTTTAATAACAACTTTAAAATTTGGAGAATATATACAAAAGAAACAGTAAGGGAATTTCAAAATGCCCCACTGCATTTGGACTTGCCAATAATATGCGCGCTGCTTATTTAAAATACACTCACCATTTACTTCATAAATTGGGCAGTTCGATTTCGAAATGAACGCTGAAATATCACCATCTACTAAGCAAAATGGAGATTTCACTTCGACTGGAAAGGTACCACAGCACTCACATATCCACAATCCATCAGGAGAACACGCATAATATGACTTTAAACTTTCAACACAAAGGCCACACTTTTTTATTTCCAATTTTGTATGCTTTATTTTCTTTACTGATAGAATATATAAATAAATAAATAAATATGGAGGTGGTAATTCTTCCCACCCGCCGTTTATACCAATACTCACATTTTGACTGAGTTCTAGTCAAACTTTCAAAAATATCTACACATTGAACAGACATTCCGAAATCGATGCCCTCTACAATTCTTTTTTGTCTTTTTTAAATTACTTAACTTTAAATAAATTAGACATATACAAATAAATTAAAAAACTTGTTTCTATATTTTCTGCGCCTTGTGGATTTGGAGGGTGGAGTTCTTCAAATGAGGTGGAACCAACTGCTTCAACACCTTTACTTCTAACGTTTTGAAAAATTCCACTACTGCGTCTTTGCATGGTGGTGCTTCTTTTGTTGTTGCCTCTCTTGCTTTTTGTTTGGGATGGCTTCAGTTAATTTGCTCGCATGGAACTTGCAGTTTTTGTTTGCAAGACGGAACCTTCCAGTAAGCTGCAACATTTATTACTGATTCCTGTAAAAACAAAAAGGGTATGTGAGATCATGAAGTGCATGATTTTAAGACAATGCTTACCACATTTGATAGCGCATGGTTTTTAGGGAATCTCAACCAACCTGCTCCACTTGTCTCAGCACAATAAATGTTTTTCTACTAAGCTCATACTTCTTCAGCACTGCAAAACAACTTTAATCCAAATCAAAATCTGTTCGGGTAGGTAAATAAAAAAAATATTACAAAAACTTAAATTCGTTATATAATCATGTATGAACATATGAATGCACTAACATTTCCAAGAGCCGAAAGCCGCCGCTGCTAATTGCTCTTATACTTTATATTAATAACAATCCTCAATAGTATATTGATATTCTAATTAATAAATAAAACTAAATAAATTTATTTATTTATTAATCTACAAGCATCTAAGAGCTAATAGACATTTCAAATATTTAAAAATGATTAAAATAAAAACAAGTTCAATAGTTTTGAAATTTGATTCGGGAAATACTTTAATCAATATTGCTACAAGATTCATTGAAATATATTATTGCTCTCGACATTTGCTCATTGCAGCCGTATTTGATTCTATGAAAAAAGATAATCTGTAGCCCTTAACGATCTGGCTGGTATATACATAGATAGAGAGGTACCAATGAAAGAAGAGGTGGGCACCTAATGTGATAGCATAATAAATCTCTCACAAACATTACATCACGAATATCTCGTCTTGTTTCCAAAGATTTAATTACAAGTAATTGGCATCGGGCGTTATAGTTTGAACAAAATTTCCATCGCATTTTGTAAAATATAAACCTGGTTAAACTCCTCTATATTTTTTTCACACGATTAGAGTCAATGTGACTTTTTAGAGAAAAAGTCAAGTCAATCATAACCTCTTCAATCGAGTAGTTAAAGTGCAGACATTCTTGAAGAAGAAATAAAGCAGCTTTTTTTATATTAAGCTTTAAGCCATTGGTGTTTCACCAATCGGAAATGCGATTTAAATCTGATTGTACTAAGTGACAACCTTCAATGCTTTTAATAGCCAAAAATAACTTTAGATCATCAGCGTACAAAAAACACTGGCAGTTATTTATTAGGTACCATATTAGTATCAATAAAAAAAAATAATAAAGAGCAGTGGGCCTAAATGACTACTTTGGGTAACTCCCGAGGTCCATTTCATTGACTTTGAAAAAAGGTTGGCAATCCGTATTTTTTTTGGGTTCTACCAATAAGATTTGAAGATATCCAGCTAAGAATTTCAGAATGAAAACCAAAGCTTTCAAGCTTTTTAAGATTCACTGAATCAAATGCTTTACGGAAGACAGTAGAGATTGCATCGACCTGGCACTAGTTTCAATTGAGTTAATTACGTACGCAGAAAAAAGTGTCAAATTTGTGGTGGTAGATCGATTAGATACGAATCCATGCTGTGCTTCTGACAAAAACCCCTTTGAAAGAAACTCAAGCCTAGTTTTAACTAGGCTTTCCAAGAGTTTAGGGATGGCAGAGATCTTACATATTCCCCTATAGTTCTCGACATTGCTTTTCGAGCCAGATTTATAGATGGGAACCAGAAATGAGATCTTCTATTTTTGAACAAATGTACCCTTAGAGAGAGACTGGCTAAAAATGGTCACCAAGGGAAGACAAAGCGAGCTACTACAAAATTTAAAAACTATATCTGGTATACCATCGGCTCCACAAACAGGGTTGGGCTTAGGTTAGGTAAGGTAAGGTTTGCGGGCTGATGAGGGTTGCTTCATCACACTAAGACCCATTGTGATACCTATGATATTCCCCACTGCGGTTTTAATTCCTTGGTGCCAACCTTCAGGTCACTCCTGCGCCGCTGATGGCGTGCCATCTGCTAGTTCGTCGATATGGTCGAAGAAGAATTTGCCTAGGGTCCTATATCTTATCTGGCTAAGGGATGGGCAGTGACGGAGAAAATTAGCTGCGTCCTCATGGACGTCCTCATCACCGCATCCCCTGCATATATCGGCGTCATTCAGGCGTAATTTCTTTATGTGATATCAGAACATGTTGTGGCCAGTAAGTACTCTCACCAGCATTGACAGTGATCTCCCGTTTTTGTAAAATTTGGCAGGTTTTTGACTTGTCATATTCTGGCCACAACCTTCTTGATCCTTCACAGGTGGTTAGAAATTTCCACCTGTCATTTGCTTTTTCGCCCTTAGGTTGCAGAGTGGTGGTCTGACCGTACAGTCCGCTTGCTCTCGGGCTAGGGTTGAACCCGTTCTCGCCAGTTCGTTAGCTTTTTCATTGCCTGGTACTCTGCTATGACCAGAGACCCAGCAGAGCTTAACATTATCCTGCGTGCCAAGAACCTTAAGGCACCAGACCACGGTGGGCGCGCGTTACGAGGGTCTATTTTTCATAATTTTTTTTCGAGCAAACGATGAACGGTTTTTTTTTATTGATACTAATATTTAATATATACATATTGAAGACACTACACAAAATGTTTCTATTCGAATCTTAAGAATAGTTTGCGGTGTACGCCGCTTGCAACAGGACACTCCGACAAAGTTGCTCCTTAGTGGTTGACAGCAATCAAGTTCATCGGAAAAATGCAAAAAAAAATATTAATAAACTAGATACATATATAGGTTTATAGCATCACGTAGGGGAATTTTGACATCTAAAAAAAAAATTGCGGCCCAGCGAACTTTATATTCCATTTTCACAGAAAATTTTCATCGTTTATGAAAAAAAAAAATAAAAAAATCCCTACCATAGAGACTGGATTTTCGAACATTTAAAGACTTCGCACATGCAAATCGGATTAATGGTTCCTTAAATATGTTGTCAACCAGGTTGAAAAACGTAGTTTCGAGAAAAACGCGTTCAAAGTTTTGCTGAAGGATAATTCGGCACACAAACTAAATTTAATATCTCACATAAAATGCTGTATCTCTATCATACGAATGTCTTTACAAAATAAGAGCATTCTTAACAAATGCATCTATCAGAAAATTAAAAAAAAAAAGTTTCGAGAATATACTGTTAAATTTTTGTAACGATATTGACAATAGTTTAGGTTCTACAGCCCAGCGAACGAGTGGCCCCCCTCATAAATGGACGCATACTTGAAACTTTTAATTCATTTATCTCGAAACCATTTTTTTCTGCACGGCGGGATGTGGAAAAAAAGTCTATCCATCCGAATGATGTCAAATTTTAATAAGTTATTCAGAAAATCAGTGGCTATGGCCGGAACCTCCAAACAATTTTTATCTTAATAACTTCTTATTTCTTACGTAAAAGAACTAGTAAAAAAAAGCCAGTTTTCGCGCCATTTTGTCAAAAAAAATATTGCTTTTATTTCTTTTGGTTCCGGCCATAGCGACACTCATATAGCTTAGTAATCTATTCCATTTTTATTTTTCCGATGAGTGATAGAGCCAGAATTTTACCCGCCAACCAGGTACTTTTTTTTAAGAGGGTTATCTTCAGCGCCATTTTTTTAATACTTAAATTTTTTTTCAATTTTTGTAAAATTTTTTTTGGTTGCTTCTTAACTGTTATAATATGCCTAAAAAGTTTAAATACCATTGTTCATTATTTTCACCTTCAAAAAAAATCCTAAAAATACCTCAAATTCACGAGCGCTAGATCACCGGGTCCCCTTAAGATAAAAAACCCAGGTAGAGAAATAGGAACACGCCATCGGTGTGGGAAAGGATTTTACTCTCTTAATGTTCAGGTTCTAGTTGACTCTAATAGCAAAATATTGGATATTAGCTGGATGTAGTTGGATACTAGAAGACGTTACATTATACCCTACATCCTTCTCCGGGTTTCAAGCCATTGATGATTAGGTTTAGACTTTCAATTTCTCATATTAATTCTTTTAGGCGTCCCTGTAAACAACTTTCCTGGTTTTTCTTTCCGGCTCGGAGATGACCAGGGTATCTGGTGAATTGACTTTGAGCGCGCTATAGGAGAAACAGTCACTCCTGAGATCCACATTGTCCACTTTCAAACTCTGTCCCTGCATCAATAAGGTGGTGTTTATGGCGTATCAAATCTCAATATTTGTGTTAAATTTCAAGTAAATCCGACAACAACAAAAAATATTTTCATTAAATATTTATATACATACATTGTCCTGTCCGTTACGACACGTTTTATCGATATGCTAACTTTCGATAAACTATATATTAAGTGACATTTGCTATTGAGTTTGGCATTTTAATCTTGATTTTCATTTTGTTTAAATAATAGCAAACTAAGAAAATACTCAAATCATGTTCGTGACAGTCTTATTTTTATTAATGTTAAAAAATTAAAGTATTGAAATAAATGTTAAATTTTAATACTAATCTTATCTTAATGCGAGTTGATGAACAATGTTTTTTGTCAATCCCTGTGGTGTATAAATGAATAAACTTGATGGTTTGCCTATGCGAGAACACGCAACATATAATTGGCCATGTGAAAAGCACGAATTTTCAAGATCTAACCCACAAATGAACATTGTTTGGCCTTGTGACTTGTTAATAGTCATTGCAAATGCCAAACGAATTGGAAATTGGAAGCGTCTAAATGGGATGGGCGAGTCTGAAGGGATCATTGGGATCCGTGGCAGGAGAACAACTTCACCTTGAAACTTGCCGTTTAAAATGGGAGCTTTAAGAACATTGCCCATGATTTCTGTTATGACCAACCGCGTGCCATTAGTAGCTTAGGTGCATTTAAATTCCGAAGCTAAATGGTGAACCAATTTTTAAAATCAGGTTATGTGGTGGCATTTCCGGTAAATCCAGTGAATTCAAGAATTCAATAGGATAGTTGACTGCTTCATCAGGATCGACAACAGTGTCGATCGACTTGAACGACATCTCATTGCCAGGCAAGGACTGTTGTATTCTGAAACTAATAGCGTCAACATCGATATTTTTTGCGGCCAAAATAGCTCGTTCACGTAGCCACGTATGATTTCTGTAATTAGCGCACAAATTTGCGAATATGCTTTCAATCAAATCATTTTTCGTGGCTACCATGTTGCAAAAATTGTCTGGCAATTTTATACATTGTGTATTTTCATGCAATAGAATTTTCCCATTGCCAATGTTGAGTTTTTGTACTTAGCCGTAGTCAACACGAAAAGGGGAGGTGTTTTTAGTGAGTAAGAATCTCACACTATAGCTAGTACACGATTTCCACACCTCAATATCCACAAGGGCACATGGCGGTCTCCTGATCAACGCACCGTCAAACAAATTGATCATGTTGCAATCGACAAAAGGCACGCCTCCAGTATTCTGGATGTCCGAGCTTTCCGAGCAGCCAACATTGACTCGGACCACTACCTTGTTGTAGCCAAGGTACGAATGCGGATATCCCAAACGCCACAACAACGGAGAACTACTGTGAGAAGGTATGATGTCGAAAAGCTACATTCGCAACAGACCGCCAGAGCCTTTGCCGTAATCTCTCAAGAAGTCCAATGCCGCCAGCACCAAATGCCGAAAACCAGTGGAAACGCTGCCAACAAGCCATCAAGGAAGCCGCAACTGATGTGCTGGGTTTCAAAAGGCCACCACCAAGAAACCCCTGGTTTGACGAAGAATGCCGGCAAGTGCACGCAGCAAAATAAGATGCATACAAAGCGGCGCTGCAAAAGAAGACGAGGGCTGCTCGCGAGCTCTACGAGCAGAAGAGACGGGAAGAACACCAGCTTCTCCGCAAGAAAAAGAAAGAGCACGAGAAATACATGATCAAGAGCATAGAGAGGTGTTACTCCAGGAATGATGTTCGGAAGTTTTATCAAATGGTAAAAAGAACATGTCACGGCAATATGGCCCGAACTGAAACCTGTAGAGATGAACAAGGAAATATTGTAGTAGAGTCACAGTCGGTGCTGAGAATTTGGAAGGACTACTTCTGCAGACTGTTTAACGGCGACGATGAATCAAATCCCGCTGTCAGGCAGAATGAACCATTCAACCTGGACGATGACAGCCAAAACTTCCGTCCACCTGACCAAAATGAAGTAAGGAAAGCAGTTTCCAAACTGAAATCCAATAAGGCAGCTGGCCCTGACGGCTTACCGGCCGAACTCTTTAAAGCAGCTGGAAATGAATTTGTAGAGAGCATACACCAACTCATTTCCACAATTTGGTCAGACGAATGTATGCCTGATGAATGGAATCTCAGCACCGTTTGCCCGATCCACAAGAAAGGAGACCCCCTCAACTGCGCCAATTACCGAGGAATTAGTCTCTTAAATGTCGCATATAAGATCTTATCTGCCATATTGTGTGAACGCCTAAAACCCTTCTTCAACAACGTGATCGGTTCCTATCAGTGCGGTTTTAGGCCAGGAAAGTCCACAATCGATCAAATTTTCACACTTCGGCAGATCCTGGAGAAAACCCAAAAAGTCCAAATCGATACCCACCACCTCTTCATCGATTTTAAGGCCGCCTATGACAGCATTTATAGAGACGAGCTATACAGAGCCATGTCTAGTTTTGGCATCCCTGCCAAACTCGTCCGTCTGTGCAGGATGACAATGGAGAATGCACGCTGCTCCATCATGGTCGGTCAAGACCTCACCGAGACCTTTGATGTCAAAAAAGGTTTTAGACAAGGTGACGCGCTGTCATGCGACTTCTTTAACATTATACTTGAAAGAGTTGTGCAAAACTCACGCGCCAACACCAGAGGAACAATCTTTCAAAAGTCCGTCCAATTACTCGCATACGCCGATGATATTGACATTATCGGAAGAACCCAGCGTGATGTCACTGGCGCCTTTGCGAGTATTGAGACGGAAGCGGCGAAAATGGGCTTAGCGGTCAATGAGGGCAAAACAAAATATATGCTGTCATCAAGAAGGGACACCCAACATCGACGTCTCGGACAGAACGTCACGGTAGACAGCTATAACTTCGAGGTAGTAAGGGACTTCGTTTACCTCGGCTCCGCTATCACATCCGATAACAACACCAGCGCAGAAATCAAGCGAAGAATAACTCTTGCCAATCGCTGTTTCTTTGGGCTAAGAAGGCAATTGAGGAGTAAGGCCCTATCCCGAAAAACTAAGGAAACTCTTTATAAGACCTTAATCATCCCTGTCCTGCTTTATGGCGCTGAGGCATGGACTCTATCGAAAGCGGATGAAGATATCCTTGGTTGCTTTGAGAGAAAGATTCTTCGTAAGATATTCGGTCCCGTTTGCGTTGACGGGTTCTGGAGGAGAAGATTCAACGATGAACTTTACGAGTTGTACAAAGACATCGCCCTTGTCAAGAAGATACGTATCCATCGGCTCAGATGGCTTGGGCATGTAGAGCGAATGGACACAAATGCTCCGGCTCGCAGAGTCTTCGAGTCTAACCCGGAGGGTCAAGTTGCGACTACAACAAAAAATATTTCCATCAAATACATACATATATGAATCGTTCTGAGTGAAGAAAAGCAGCACAAAGAAAAATGAAAAAAAGTACCCTTGTGCAACTGGACAAAACAAAAACAACACACGATCACGTAACGATATGTGCCGCTGACTACGGTTGCGCATTACTATAAATATCAAAACTTTGACGCCCTGTATCTTGGCCCACAGTCATAATTTTGAAAAACGGTGAAACACGTGTTTAATTATTTCTGTTCTAGAATATACCCACCAAATTTCAATTCCATAGTTGACTGCTTCATCAGGATCGACAACAGTGTCGATCGACTTGAACGACATCTCATTGCCAGGCAAGGACTATTGTATTCTGAAACTAATAGCGTCAACATCGATATTTTTTGCGGCCAAAATAGCTCGTTCACGTAGCCACGTATGATTTCTGTAATTAGCGCACAAATTTGCGAATATGCTTTTAATCAAATCATTTTTCGTGGCTACCATGTTGCAAAAATTGTCTGGCAATTTTATACATTGTGTATTTTCATGCAATAGAATTTTCCCATTGCCAATGTTGAGTTTTTGTACTTAGCCGTAGTCAACACGAAAAGGGGAGGTGTTTTTAGTGAGTAAGAATCTCACACTATAGCTAGTACACGATTTCCACACCTCAATATCCACAAGGGCACATGGCGGTCTCCTGATCAACGCACCGTCAAACAAATTGATCATGTTGCAATCGACAAAAGGCACGCCTCCAGTATTCTGGATGTCCGAGCTTTCCGAGCAGCCAACATTGACTCGGACCACTACCTTGTTGTAGCCAAGGTACGAATGCGGATATCCCAAACGCCACAACAACGGAGAACTACTGTGAGAAGGTATGATGTCGAAAAGCTACATTCGCAACAGACCGCCAGAGCCTTTGCCGTAATCTCTCAAGAAGTCCAATGCCGCCAGCACCAAATGCCGAAAACCAGTGGAAACGCTGCCAACAAGCCATCAAGGAAGCCGCAACTGATGTGCTGGGTTTCAAAAGGCCACCACCAAGAAACCCCTGGTTTGACGAAGAATGCCGGCAAGTGCACGCAGCAAAATAAGATGCATACAAAGCGGCGCTGCAAAAGAAGACGAGGGCTGCTCGCGAGCTCTACGAGCAGAAGAGACGGGAAGAACACCAGCTTCTCCGCAAGAAAAAGAAAGAGCACGAGAAATACATGATCAAGAGCATAGAGAGGTGTTACTCCAGGAATGATGTTCGGAAGTTTTATCAAATGGTAAAAAGAACATGTCACGGCAAAATGGCCCGAACTGAAACCTGTAGAGATGAACAAGGAAATATTGTAGTAGAGTCACAGTCGGTGCTGAGAATTTGGAAGGACTACTTCTGCAGACTGTTTAACGGCGACGATGAATCAAATCCCGCTGTCAGGCAGAATGAACCATTCAACCTGGACGATGACAGCCAAAACTTCCGTCCACCTGACCAAAATGAAGTAAGGAAAGCAGTTTCCAAACTGAAATCCAATAAGGCAGCTGGCCCTGACGGCTTACCGGCCGAACTCTTTAAAGCAGCTGGAAATGAATTTGTAGAGAGCATACACCAACTCATTTCCACAATTTGGTCAGACGAATGTATGCCTGATGAATGGAATCTCAGCACCGTTTGCCCGATCCACAAGAAAGGAGACCCCCTCAACTGCGCCAATTACCGAGGAATTAGTCTCTTAAATGTCGCATATAAGATCTTATCTGCCATATTGTGTGAACGCCTAAAACCCTTCTTCAACAACGTGATCGGTTCCTATCAGTGCGGTTTTAGGCCAGGAAAGTCCACAATCGATCAAATTTTCACACTTCGGCAGATCCTGGAGAAAACCCAAAAAGTCCAAATCGATACCCACCACCTCTTCATCGATTTTAAGGCCGCCTATGACAGCATTTATAGAGACGAGCTATACAGAGCCATGTCTAGTTTTGGCATCCCTGCCAAACTCGTCCGTCTGTGCAGGATGACAATGGAGAATGCACGCTGCTCCATCATGGTCGGTCAAGACCTCACCGAGACCTTTGATGTCAAAAAAGGTTTTAGACAAGGTGACGCGCTGTCATGCGACTTCTTTAACATTATACTTGAAAGAGTTGTGCAAAACTCACGCGCCAACACCAGAGGAACAATCTTTCAAAAGTCCGTCCAATTACTCGCATACGCCGATGATATTGACATTATCGGAAGAATCCAGCGTGATGTCACTGGCGCCTTTGCGAGTATTGAGACGGAAGCGGCGAAAATGGGCTTAGCGGTCAATGAGGGCAAAACAAAATATATGCTGTCATCAAGAAGGGACACCCAACATCGACGTCTCGGACAGAACGTCACGGTAGACAGCTATAACTTCGAGGTAGTAAGGGACTTCGTTTACCTCGGCTCCGCTATCACATCCGATAACAACACCAGCGCAGAAATCAAGCGAAGAATAACTCTTGCCAATCGCTGTTTCTTTGGGCTAAGAAGGCAATTGAGTAGTAAGGCCCTATCCCGAAAAACTAAGGAAACTCTTTATAAGACCTTAATCATCCCTGTCCTGCTTTATGGCGCTGAGGCATGGACTCTATCGAAAGCGGATGAAGATATCCTTGGTTGCTTTGAGAGAAAGATTCTTCGTAAGATATTCGGTCCCGTTTGCGTTGACGGGTTCTGGAGGAGAAGATTCAACGATGAACTTTACGAGTTGTACAAAGACATCGCCCTTGTCAAGAAGATACGTATCCATCGGCTCAGATGGCTTGGGCATGTAGAGCGAATGGACACAAATGCTCCGGCTCGCAGAGTCTTCGAGTCTAACCCGGAGGGTCAAGTTGCGACTACAACAAAAAATATTTCCATCAAATACATACATATATGAATCGTTCTGAGTGAAGAAAAGCAGCACAAAGAAAAATGAAAAAAAGTACCCTTGTGCAACTGGACAAAACAAAAACAACACACGATCACGTAACGATATGTGCCGCTGACTACGGTTGCGCATTGCTATAAATATCAAAACTTTGACGTCCTGTATCTTGGCCCACAGTCATAATTTTGAAAAACGGTGAAACACGTGTTTAATTATTTCTGTTCTAGAATATACCCACCAAATTTCAATTCCAAAGTCCAATTTAATTTTTTTATTTTCATATAAACTTTAACACCCTGTAACACCCTGTTAAAGCTGAATTTCGAAGTGGGTGTCTACGCCACAAAAGGAAACTACTGTCCAAATTTCATGTTTCTAGCACCAGCCGTTTGGGCTGTGCGCCTATTTCTGGGTCAGTCAGTCAGTCAGTCAGGACAAAGAGTTTTATAAAAGACTAGCAGCCCGCCCCAACTTCGTACGGGAACAATTAAGTTATTTGATTATTGTTTTTTGGCTTTATTTTACAAAAACATAAAAACGAAAAACATCATATCGTCCTGAGCCTACGCAGGGGACGTCTATCTGATGACACGCAGTCTTGGAACCCAAGTTGGAGCATGCGTTTGACGTGCCCAAACCATTGAAGTATGGACCATTCCGTTCGAAACGGTAGTTGGTCGACATGGAGTTCCTTGTATATTCTGATGTTCTTAACTCGATAGAACGAACGAATACCTCGAATAAATCTCATTTCGGCAGCATATTTTTTCGGTCATACATACCCAAATCTTATGACGATAGGTGAGGGTCAGATCAAACACACAAAATTTTAATAACTGAAATTGTAATTCATAACTGAAAATTGTTATAACTAAATTGTGGATAAATCAATACTGCTCCTTCCATCACTCGTGAATATGACCCCAAAATACTTGAGCTTCTGAACCGGTTTCGATAGGACTCCACTAATATGATGTGTGCATTGAACAGGCTTTCAAGACATTACCATTACTTCTGATTTGTTCACGTTTACCGAGCTTCAACACAGACGACTACGAAGCTATCAAGCGCTCACTGAAGTTCGGTCCAGATAGTTCGAAGTAAGTCATCAGCGAAAAGCAGATGGCTTATCCTTAAGTATCACAATGCTAACCGTTCCTCATCACGGTTGCGCTGTAACATCCAATCCATGTACACAATGAAAAGGAGAGGTAACAAAAAGCACCCCTCGCGAAGGCAAATGCCCGCAGTAAAAGATGTTTATGTAAGGCCATTCATCCACACATCTCCTACAGATTGTGTAGAGAGATCAAATGGCCTTCAAATGAGAACCGTCAATTCCATACTCCTGCAGTACACTCCAGAGTTTACTGCGAGGGAGCTAATCGCTACTCCCATGGCACACTCCCAGGCCCTCTCAAGTACCGTTCTTAGAATGAATAGCGGTTTGGATGTGTTTCTACCTGGACAAAAGCTGCACTGCTTATCTTCCAAGTTGGATTCGACCACAGTTCGGGGACGCGCTTCCAACACCTTAGCAAAGATTTTTGCAGAAAGTGTTTAAAGAGACATGACCTTATAATTAGAGCAACCACTCTTATACCATTTTTTTAAAAATATCACAATCACCTTACTTTGATTATCGCTAGTTGATTTACCACAGTCCCATGCCACTCTAATGAGAGAGCCATTTTAGTCACCTGCTCTACAGTGGAATTATTCTCCGCCATACACAGTCTGCCATCCAATTCCTGTTCGGGATTGAGCAGATCCGAAAAGTTCTCGCTTCATCTGCGCAAGATATCCTTCTCATCGGAAAAAGAGTAAACCATCTTTGGATTTGACTCCTTCAATAATATTTAACTTTCTTCGTCTGAGACGGCGGCGGAAGGCCTGCCAGAACTCCTTCTTTGCAAATCTGTGACCTCAGTCCAGTGTGATAGTATTCTTTTCGTAAATCCTCATCTACGCAACTGAAAGTATCCCATTTCCGTTCCCCCTCTACGTGCGCACATACACCGCATCGATCATTATCACAATACGCATTTCTACACACTTCTATTTACTTCAAAAAAAAGTTTGTTCTTCCTCAGCTACGGATCCAATACATAAAACCAAAAATATGAACAGAGAAAAATGAAATTAAAACTAACCTTGTACAACTGGGCAAAACAAAAACAACATATGTACGATCACGAATCGATGTGCTACAGTAGCGTATTCTATATAGGGCCAAACTTTAAAATCTCAATAACTATGCAACATATGTACATACTCTACAGCCTGTGACAAACTTTATACCTATAAGCTATCATGTCTGCTCCACTGTTTTATGTCAATCGGATTAGTAGTACATATGCATACACACACACACACACAAAATTTAATTTGCCATATAAACTAATCGTGTTCATTCCTGCAGTACATTTGCTTTCCATCTCTTCGCTGAGCGCGCATACACACACTATGACGTCACCCACTGCTGCATGGTTGTTGGCTGCGGTCGCCACTGATGGAAAATTGTTGGGGATGATTTTGGCAATGATTTCTTGAATTGTTTTGAGTATAGCTCAGCTTCAGGATAAGGCAGAAGGATGATTTATAGCTCAAATGAATCATAGACAAATTCACTAAAATTTTTTTTGTTTTTAAATCCAATAAGCCATTGTTGAGTTAGAGCTGTGTAGGTATATTTTTATAACATAAAATTTGGGTTTTTTTTTCCCCTTTCTGCTACTTAAACCTCGAATGCTTGGGAATTCCTTTTATACTATGTAGTGATGTTCACCGTTAAAGTCCGTTCTAAATATTGGTGAAAGAATTTTTGAAATCGGATGAGTAGTTTTGAAGATTACTTTCTACATACAAACTACAAACTTTACCTCTTTATAATATTAGTATGATTAGTATGATAAAAACAGAACTAAACTTACAAACTAACAAAAGTCAACTTAACACCTAAGTTCGGCTGTGGGAAAAGAAACGTACGTGAAGAAATGCGGGATGTCTGAGTAAGGTGAAACCGGGTGTCGGATTAGGATAGGAATGTGGAGCGCACTACAGTTGCGCGTGGGGTGTCATGTGGCTGTGGAAAATTGGTGCACCTGTAAAACAAAAACCTGGGCAAAACAAAAACAGCACACGATCACGAAACGATATGTGCCGCTGACTACGGTTGCGCATTACTATTCAACGGCAAAACTTTAACGCCCTGTATCTTGGCCCACAGTTATAATTTTGAAAAACGGTAAAACACGTATTTAATCATATCTGTTCGAGAATATACCCACCAAATTTCAATTCCAAAATCCAAGTTAAATTTTTTTTTTTCGTCCACGTTGGGCGCCAATTTGTTGAGAAATCCCGGTGCGCGAAGTAAATACTGAAGAAGATGAGAGAAGCGCGACCGAATTCCCAACACCGGCAGCAACGATCTTGCTGACCCACCGGCTGCTCAGCTGGTTCGGGTTCGAGAGAGAGGCGAAGAAAGGGGTTAAGGGCGCCACGCAATTTTTTTGTAGAAACTGCGAAAACTCGTAAAAGAAAGAAAAGAATTGTTTGGTGGGTGTCCCAGATGGGGAAGAAAAATTGAAATTTATATTTTTTCTCACTTGGGGGGGGGTGACAAAATAATCGGCCAATGCAAAACAAAAGAAATCAAAAGAAAGTTCGGTTAATCAAGAATTAGAAGCTACGGAACTTGGCCCAACGGGTAAGTTCCGGATTCCCTTGCGGAACTCAGACAACGGGGTCACGACGGTACAATGTAGCCGCTAATGCGCTACAGTAAAACAAACGGGGGGGGGCGAAGGCTTATCCGCGGAAAGAACGTACCCTCACAAAGGGGATTTTAAGGGAAATAACGAAAGGGGTGAACCACAAAATGCACTATCACTTTTAAAAAAACTATCACAACCACTCTACTTATCTGTGCTTGGGGTTATCCTGACTATCTCCGGGGATGAGGTGGGACGCTCTCCGCCACAGTCCGTCTTGTTGTATCTTTGTTCTTTGTTTTGGTAGTCTTCGTTCCTTCACTTTATCTTCCGCTTTTTTTTGTTACTCGTTCGGTTCTGTTCTGGGGTATCGTATATCGTCTTTCAATTTGTTTGTCTTCCGTTTTATTTTTGATCTGAAAAAAAAGACAAGCCGATTAATCTGGACAGGATAAGAAACACAAAAGACACTTCCCACAAAAGGCACAGGAAACAAACGAGATCAACACCACAATTAATTAAAAGAAAGGCCCCACGTTCGGGCGTCAATTTGTTGAGAAATCCCGGTGCGCGAAAGTAAACACGAGAATTCCCAACACCGGCAGCAACGATCTTGCTGAACCACCGGCTGCTCAGCTGGGTCGGGTTCGTAGAGAGAAAGGGGGTACCCCGGACCCAGGGCCAGACGGACGGTCTGGAATCTCTTTGCGGACGGACGGTCCGCAACGCCCATAAACAAAAGGCTGAGAGCCCAACCTAAAACTATTGTTTGTTTGACGACACCGACATTATTTAGTATTGTAAACCCCCTCCCCCACATATTATACATATACTTAAATTTCATTTTGTTAGGGAAAGTTCTCGATTCCCCTGCGGCTCATCTTACCCTTGTCTTGACATCTGCGCGAATGCTTATCCGCGACCCAATCTTCTGATCTTGTCTAATCTATTTATCTGTGCTTAGGAATTTGAATGAGGCTCATAGCGTAAATGTGGATCTCCGGCTGGGAGGGGACCCGAACCCAAGCAGTCCCCGTCTAAACAGACGTAACGACTCGACGATGTGAGATATGCTGAATGCTGAATGGGAGCCGCTGATGGAGAAGCTGTCAGAACTCTGGATGTGATTCCCTTTGTTCTGGCAGCTGAATCAAGAGAAGTCAGCGGCGGGGCGGATTCAGCTTACGCTACAATAGCTGAGTTCGCCCCATGTGTGAATGAGTGTGTGCGAGCGTGAGTGATCGCAAGACATTAGACCGACACTCTAGAGCCGACCTTAGAAGCGAGAAGAGTTCCCGAGTGGAAGCGAAACTAGCGAAGACGAACAAAAAGAAAAGAGACTGCAAAAAAAAAAAGGAAGAACACAGGAAAAGACACCAGAACGAGGTACCAACAAAACGAGAGAAAAAGACCAGAACACGGAAAACAACAAAAAAAATTTTAGTGAATTTGTCTATGATTCATTTGAGCTATAAACCATCCTTCTGCCTTATCCTGAAGTTGAGCTATACTCAAAACAATTCAAGAAATCATTGCCAAAATCATCCCCAACAATTTTCCATCAGTGGCGACCGCAGCCAACAACCATGCAGCAGTGGGTGACGTCATAGTGTGTGTATGCGCGCTCAGCGAAGAGATGGAAAGCAAATGTACTGCAGGAATGAACACGATTAGTTTATATGGCAAATTAAATTTTGTGTGTGTGTGTGTGTATGCATATGTACTACTAATCCGATTGACATAAAACAGTGGAGCAGACATGATAGCTTATAGGTATAAAGTTTGTCACAGGCTGTAGAGTATGTACATATGTTGCATAGTTATTGAGATTTTAAAGTTTGGCCCTATATAGAATACGCTACTGTAGCACATCGATTCGTGATCGTACATATGTTGTTTTTGTTTTGCCCAGTTGTACAAGGTTAGTTTTAATTTCATTTTTCTCTGTTCATATTTTTGGTTTTATGTATTGGATCCGTAGCTGAGGAAGAACAAACTTTTTTTTGAAGTAAATAGAAGTGTCTAGAAATGCGTATTGTGATAATGATCGATGCGGTGTATGTGCGCACGTAGAGGGGGAACGGAAATGGGATACTTTCAGTTGCGTAGATGAGGATTTACGAAAAGAATACTTTCACACTGGACTGAGGTCACAGATTTGCAAAGAAGGAGTTCTGGCAGGCCTTCCGCCGCCGTCTCAGACGAAGAAAGTTAAATATTATTGAAGGAGTCAAATCCAAAGATGGTTTACTCTTTTTCCGATGAGAAGGATATCTTGCGCAGATGAAGCGAGAACTTTTCGGATCTGCTCAATCCCGAACAGGAATTGGATGGCAGACTGTGTATGGCGGAGAATAATTCCACTGTAGAGCAGGTGACTAAAATGGCTCTCTCATTAGAGTGGCATGGGACTGTGGTAAATCAACTAGCGATAATCAAAGTAAGGTGATTGTGATATTTTTAAAAAAATGGTATAAGAGTGGTTGCTCTAATTATAAGGTCATGTCTCTTTAAACACTTTCTGCAAAAATCTTTGCTAAGGTGTTGGAAGCGCGTCCCCGAACTGTGGTCGAATCCAACTTGGAAGATAAGCAGTGCAGCTTTTGTCCAGGTAGAAACACATCCAAACCGCTATTCATTCTAAGAACGGTACTTGAGAGGGCCTGGGAGTGTGCCATGGGAGTAGCGATTAGCTCCCTCGCAGTAAACTCTGGAGTGTACTGCAGGAGTATGGAATTGACGGTTCTCATTTGAAGGCCATTTGATCTCTCTACACAATCTGTAGGAGATGTGTGGATGAATGGCCTTACATAAACATCTTTTACTGCGGGCATTTGCCTTCGCGAGGGGTGCTTTTTGTTACCTCTCCTTTTCATTGTGTACATGGATTGGATGTTACAGCGCAACCGTGATGAGGAACGGTTAGCATTGTGATACTTAAGGATAAGCCATCTGCTTTTCGCTGATGACTTACTTCGAACTATCTGGACCGAACTTCAGTGAGCGCTTGATAGCTTCGTAGTCGTCTGTGTTGAAGCTCGGTAAACGTGAACAAATCAGAAGTAATGGTAATGTCTTGAAAGCCTGTTCAATGCACACATCATATTAGTGGAGTCCTATCGAAACCGGTTCAGAAGCTCAAGTATTTTGGGGTCATATTCACGAGTGATGGAAGGAGCAGTATTGATTTATCCACAATTTAGTTATAACAATTTTCAGTTATGAATTACAATTTCAGTTATTAAAATTTTGTGTGTTTGATCTGACCCTCACCTATCGTCATAAGATTTGGGTATGTATGACCGAAAAAATATGCTGCCGAAATGAGATTTATTCGAGGTATTCGTTCGTTCTATCGAGTTAAGAACATCAGAATATACAAGGAACTCCATGTCGACCAACTACCGTTTCGAACGGAATGGTCCATACTTCAATGGTTTGGGCACGTCAAACGCATGCTCCAACTTGGGTTCCAAGACTGCGTGTCATCAGATAGACGTCCCCTGCGTAGGCTCAGGACGATATGATGTTTTTCGTTTTTATGTTTTTGTAAAATAAAGCCAAAAAACAATAATCAAATAACTTAATTGTTCCCGTACGAAGTTGGGGCGGGCTGCTAGTCTTTTATAAAACTCTTTGTCCTGACTGACTGACTGACTGACCCAGAAATAGGCGCACAGCCCAAACGGCTGGTGCTAGAAACATGAAATTTGGACAGTAGTTTCCTTTTGTGGCGTAGACACCCACTTCGAAATTCAGCTTTAACAGGGTGTTACAGGGTGTTAAAGTTTATATGAAAATAAAAAAATTAAATTGGACTTTGGAATTGAAATTTGGTGGGTATATTCTAGAACAGAAATAATTAAACACGTGTTTCACCGTTTTTCAAAATTATGACTGTGGGCCAAGATACAGGGCGTCAAAGTTTTGATATTTATAGTAATGCGCAACCGTAGTCAGCGGCACATATCGTTACGTGATCGTGTGTTGTTTTTGTTTTGTCCAGTTGCACAAGGGTACTTTTTTTCATTTTTCTTTGTGCTGCTTTTCTTCACTCAGAACGATTCATATATGTATGTATTTGATGGAAATATTTTTTGTTGTAGTCGCAACTTGACCCTCCGGGTTAGACTCGAAGACTCTGCGAGCCGGAGCATTTGTGTCCATTCGCTCTACATGCCCAAGCCATCTGAGCCGATGGATACGTATCTTCTTGACAAGGGCGATGTCTTTGTACAACTCGTAAAGTTCATCGTTGAATCTTCTCCTCCAGAACCCGTCAACGCAAACGGGACCGAATATCTTACGAAGAATCTTTCTCTCAAAGCAACCAAGGATATCTTCATCCGCTTTCGATAGAGTCCATGCCTCAGCGCCATAAAGCAGGACAGGGATGATTAAGGTCTTATAAAGAGTTTCCTTAGTTTTTCGGGATAGGGCCTTACTACTCAATTGCCTTCTTAGCCCAAAGAAACAGCGATTGGCAAGAGTTATTCTTCGCTTGATTTCTGCGCTGGTGTTGTTATCGGATGTGATAGCGGAGCCGAGGTAAACGAAGTCCCTTACTACCTCGAAGTTATAGCTGTCTACCGTGACGTTCTGTCCGAGACGTCGATGTTGGGTGTCCCTTCTTGATGACAGCATATATTTTGTTTTGCCCTCATTGACCGCTAAGCCCATTTTCGCCGCTTCCGTCTCAATACTCGCAAAGGCGCCAGTGACATCACGCTGGATTCTTCCGATAATGTCAATATCATCGGCGTATGCGAGTAATTGGACGGACTTTTGAAAGATTGTTCCTCTGGTGTTGGCGCGTGAGTTTTGCACAACTCTTTCAAGTATAATGTTAAAGAAGTCGCATGACAGCGCGTCACCTTGTCTAAAACCTTTTTTGACATCAAAGGTCTCGGTGAGGTCTTGACCGACCATGATGGAGCAGCGTGCATTCTCCATTGTCATCCTGCACAGACGGACGAGTTTGGCAGGGATGCCAAAACTAGACATGGCTCTGTATAGCTCGTCTCTATAAATGCTGTCATAGGCGGCCTTAAAATCGATGAAGAGGTGGTGGGTATCGATTTGGACTTTTTGGGTTTTCTCCAGGATCTGCCGAAGTGTGAAAATTTGATCGATTGTGGACTTTCCTGGCCTAAAACCGCACTGATAGGAACCGATCACGTTGTTGAAGAAGGGTTTTAGGCGTTCACACAATATGGCAGATAAGATCTTATATGCGACATTTAAGAGACTAATTCCTCGGTAATTGGCGCAGTTGAGGGGGTCTCCTTTCTTGTGGATCGGGCAAACGGTGCTGAGATTCCATTCATCAGGCATACATTCGTCTGACCAAATTGTGGAAATGAGTTGGTGTATGCTCTCTACAAATTCATTTCCAGCTGCTTTAAAGAGTTCGGCCGGTAAGCCGTCAGGGCCAGCTGCCTTATTGGATTTCAGTTTGGAAACTGCTTTCCTTACTTCATTTTGGTCAGGTGGACGGAAGTTTTGGCTGTCATCGTCCAGGTTGAATGGTTCATTCTGCCTGACAGCGGGATTTGATTCATCGTCGCCGTTAAACAGTCTGCAGAAGTAGTCCTTCCAAATTCTCAGCACCGACTGTGACTCTACTACAATATTTCCTTGTTCATCTCTACAGGTTTCAGTTCGGGCCATTTTGCCGTGACATGTTCTTTTTACCATTTGATAAAACTTCCGAACATCATTCCTGGAGTAACACCTCTCTATGCTCTTGATCATGTATTTCTCGTGCTCTTTCTTTTTCTTGCGGAGAAGCTGGTGTTCTTCCCGTCTCTTCTGCTCGTAGAGCTCGCGAGCAGCCCTCGTCTTCTTTTGCAGCGCCGCTTTGTATGCATCTTATTTTGCTGCGTGCACTTGCCGGCATTCTTCGTCAAACCAGGGGTTTCTTGGTGGTGGCCTTTTGAAACCCAGCACATCAGTTGCGGCTTCCTTGATGGCTTGTTGGCAGCGTTTCCACTGGTTTTCGGCATTTCGTGCTGGCGGCATTGGACTTCTTGAGAGATTACGGCAAAGGCTCTGGCGGTCTGTTGCGAATGTAGCTTTTCGACATCATACCTTCTCACAGTAGTTCTCCGTTGTTGTGGCGTTTGGGATATCCGCATTCGTACCTTGGCTACAACAAGGTAGTGGTCCGAGTCAATGTTGGCTGCTCGGAAAGCTCGGACATCCAGAATACTGGAGGCGTGCCTTTTGTCGATTGCAACATGATCAATTTGTTTGACGGTGCGTTGATCAGGAGACCGCCATGTGCCCTTGTGGATATTGAGGTGTGGAAATCGTGTACTAGCTATAGTGTGAGATTCTTACTCACTAAAAACACCTCCCCTTTTCGTGTTGACTACGGCTAAGTACAAAAACTCAACATTGGCAATGGGAAAATTCTATTGCATGAAAATACACAATGTATAAAATTGCCAGACAATTTTTGCAACATGGTAGCCACGAAAAATGATTTGATTAAAAGCATATTCGCAAATTTGTGCGCTAATTACAGAAATCATACGAACGAGCTATTTTGGCCGCAAAAAATATCGATGTTGACGCTATTAGTTTCAGAATACAACAGTCCTTGCCTGGCAATGAGATGTCGTTCAAGTCGATCGACACTGTTGTCGATCCTGATGAAGCAGTCAACTATCCTATTGAATTCTTGAATTCACTGGATTTACCGGAAATGCCACCACATAACCTGATTTTAAAAATTGGTTCACCATTTAGCTTCGGAATTTAAATGCACCTAAGCTACTAATGGCACGCGGTTGGTCATAACAGAAATCATGGGCAATGTTCTTAAAGCTCCCATTTTAAACGGCAAGTTTCAAGGTGAAGTTGTTCTCCTGCCACGGATCCCAATGATCCCTTCAGACTCGCCCATCCCATTTAGACGCCTCCAATTTCCAATTCGTTTGGCATTTGCAATGACTATTAACAAGTCACAAGGCCAAACAATGTTCATTTGTGGGTTAGATCTTGAAAATTCGTGCTTTTCACATGGCCAATTATATGTTGCGTGTTCTCGCATAGGCAAACCATCAAGTTTATTCATTTATACACCACAGGGATTGACAAAAAACATTGTTCATCAACTCGCATTAAGATAAGATTAGTATTAAAATTTAACATTTATTTCAATACTTTAATTTTTTAACATTAATAAAAATAAGACTGTCACGAACATGATTTGAGTATTTTCTTAGTTTGCTATTATTTAAACAAAATGAAAATCAAGATTAAAATGCCAAACTCAATAGCAAATGTCACTTAATATATAGTTTATCGAAAGTTAGCATATCGATAAAACGTGTCGTAACGGACAGAACAATGTATGTATATAAATATTTAATGAAAATATTTTTTGTTGTTGTCGGATTTACTTGAAATTTAACACAAATATTGAGATTTCATACGCCATAAACACCACCTTATTGATGCAGGGACAGAGTTTGAAAGTGGACAATGTGGATCTCAGGAGTGACTGTTTCTCCTATAGCGCGCTCAAAGTCAATTCACCAGATACCCTGGTCATCTCCGAGCCGGAAAGAAAAACCAGGAAAGTTGTTTACAGGGACGCCTAAAAGAATTAATATGAGAAATTGAAAGTCTAAACCTAATCATCAATGGCTTGAAACCCGGAGAAGGATGTAGGGTATAATGTAACGTCTTCTAGTATCCAACTACATCCAGCTAATATCCAATATTTTGCTATTAGAGTCAACTAGAACCTGAACATTAAGAGAGTAAAATCCTTTCCCACACCGATGGCGTGTTCCTATTTCTCTACCTGGGTTTTTTATCTTAAGGGGACCCGGTGATCTAGCGCTCGTGAATTTGAGGTATTTTTAGGATTTTTTTTGAAGGTGAAAATAATGAACAATGGTATTTAAACTTTTTAGGCATATTATAACAGTTAAGAAGCAACCAAAAAAAATTTTACAAAAATTGAAAAAAAATTTAAGTATTAAAAAAATGGCGCTGAAGATAACCCTCTTAAAAAAAAGTACCTGGTTGGCGGGTAAAATTCTGGCTCTATCACTCATCGGAAAAATAAAAATGGAATAGATTACTAAGCTATATGAGTGTCGCTATGGCCGGAACCAAAAGAAATAAAAGCAATATTTTTTTTGACAAAATGGCGCGAAAACTGGCTTTTTTTTACTAGTTCTTTTACGTAAGAAATAAGAAGTTATTAAGATAAAAATTGTTTGGAGGTTCCGGCCATAGCCACTGATTTTCTGAATAACTTATTAAAATTTGACATCATTCGGATGGATAGACTTTTTTTCCACATCCCGCCGTGCAGAAAAAAATGGTTTCGAGATAAATGAATTAAAAGTTTCAAGTATGCGTCCATTTATGAGGGGGGCCACTCGTTCGCTGGGCTGTAGAACCTAAACTATTGTCAATATCGTTACAAAAATTTAACAGTATATTCTCGAAACTTTTTTTTTTTAATTTTCTGATAGATGCATTTGTTAAGAATGCTCTTATTTTGTAAAGACATTCGTATGATAGAGATACAGCATTTTATGTGAGATATTAAATTTAGTTTGTGTGCCGAATTATCCTTCAGCAAAACTTTGAACGCGTTTTTCTCGAAACTACGTTTTTCAACCTGGTTGACAACATATTTAAGGAACCATTAATCCGATTTGCATGTGCGAAGTCTTTAAATGTTCGAAAATCCAGTCTCTATGGTAGGGATTTTTTTATTTTTTTTTTTCATAAACGATGAAAATTTTCTGTGAAAATGGAATATAAAGTTCGCTGGGCCGCAATTTTTTTTTTAGATGTCAAAATTCCCCTACGTGATGCTATAAACCTATATATGTATCTAGTTTATTAATATTTTTTTTTGCATTTTTCCGATGAACTTGATTGCTGTCAACCACTAAGGAGCAACTTTGTCGGAGTGTCCTGTTGCAAGCGGCGTACACCGCAAACTATTCTTAAGATTCGAATAGAAACATTTTGTGTAGTGTCTTCAATATGTATATATTAAATATTAGTATCAATAAAAAAAAACCGTTCATCGTTTGCTCGAAAAAAAATTATGAAAAATAGACCCTCGTAACGCGCGCCCACCGTGGTCTGGTGCCTTAAGGTTCTTGGCACGCAGGATAATGTTAAGCTCTGCTGGGTCTCTGGTCATAGCAGAGTACCAGGCAATGAAAAAGCTAACGAACTGGCGAGAACGGGTTCAACCCTAGCCCGAGAGCAAGCGGACTGTACGGTCAGACCACCACTCTGCAACCTAAGGGCGAAAAAGCAAATGACAGGTGGAAATTTCTAACCACCTGTGAAGGATCAAGAAGGTTGTGGCCAGAATATGACAAGTCAAAAACCTGCCAAATTTTACAAAAACGGGAGATCACTGTCAATGCTGGTGAGAGTACTTACTGGCCACAACATGTTCTGATATCACATAAAGAAATTACGCCTGAATGACGCCGATATATGCAGGGGATGCGGTGATGAGGACGTCCATGAGGACGCAGCTAATTTTCACCGTCACTGCCCATCCCTTAGCCAGATAAGATATAGGACCCTAGGCAAATTCTTCTTCGACCATATCGACGAACTAGCAGATGGCACGCCATCAGCGGCGCAGGAGTGACCTGAAGGTTGGCACCAAGGAATTAAAACCGCAGTGGGGAATATCATAGGTATCACAATGGGTCTTAGTGTGATGAAGCAACCCTCATCAGCCCGCAAACCTTACCTTACCTAACCTAAGCCCAACCCTGTTTGTGGAGCCGATGGTATACCAGATATAGTTTTTAAATTTTGTAGTAGCTCGCTTTGTCTTCCCTTGGTGACCATTTTTAGCCAGTCTCTCTCTAAGGGTACATTTGTTCAAAAATAGAAGATCTCATTTCTGGTTCCCATCTATAAATCTGGCTCGAAAAGCAATGTCGAGAACTATAGGGGAATATGTAAGATCTCTGCCATCCCTAAACTCTTGGAAAGCCTAGTTAAAACTAGGCTTGAGTTTCTTTCAAAGGGGTTTTTGTCAGAAGCACAGCATGGATTCGTATCTAATCGATCTACCACCACAAATTTGACACTTTTTTCTGCGTACGTAATTAACTCAATTGAAACTAGTGCCAGGTCGATGCAATCTCTACTGTCTTCCGTAAAGCATTTGATTCAGTGAATCTTAAAAAGCTTGAAAGCTTTGGTTTTCATTCTGAAATTCTTAGCTGGATATCTTCAAATCTTATTGGTAGAACCCAAAAAAAATACGGATTGCCAACCTTTTTTCAAAGTCAATGAAATGGACCTCGGGAGTTACCCAAAGTAGTCATTTAGGCCCACTGCTCTTTATTATTTTTTTTTATTGATACTAATATGGTACCTAATAAATAACTGCCAGTGTTTTTTGTACGCTGATGATCTAAAGTTATTTTTGGCTATTAAAAGCATTGAAGGTTGTCACTTAGTACAATCAGATTTAAATCGCATTTCCGATTGGTGAAACACCAATGGCTTAAAGCTTAATATAAAAAAAGCTGCTTTATTTCTTCTTCAAGAATGTCTGCACTTTAACTACTCGATTGAAGAGGTTATGATTGACTTGACTTTTTCTCTAAAAAGTCACATTGACTCTAATCGTGTGAAAAAAATATAGAGGAGTTTAACCAGGTTTATATTTTACAAAATGCGATGGAAATTTTGTTCAAACTATAACGCCCGATGCCAATTACTTGTAATTAAATCTTTGGAAACAAGACGAGATATTCGTGATGTAATGTTTGTGAGAGATTTATTATGCTATCACATTAGGTGCCCACCTCTTCTTTCATTGGTACCTCTCTATCTATGTATATACCAGCCAGATCGTTAAGGGCTACAGATTATCTTTTTTCATAGAATCAAATACGGCTGCAATGAGCAAATGTCGAGAGCAATAATATATTTCAATGAATCTTGTAGCAATATTGATTAAAGTATTTCCCGAATCAAATTTCAAAACTATTGAACTTGTTTTTATTTTAATCATTTTTAAATATTTGAAATGTCTATTAGCTCTTAGATGCTTGTAGATTAATAAATAAATAAATTTATTTAGTTTTATTTATTAATTAGAATATCAATATACTATTGAGGATTGTTATTAATATAAAGTATAAGAGCAATTAGCAGCGGCGGCTTTCGGCTCTTGGAAATGTTAGTGCATTCATATGTTCATACATGATTATATAACGAATTTAAGTTTTTGTAATATTTTTTTTATTTACCTACCCGAACAGATTTTGATTTGGATTAAAGTTGTTTTGCAGTGCTGAAGAAGTATGAGCTTAGTAGAAAAACATTTATTGTGCTGAGACAAGTGGAGCAGGTTGGTTGAGATTCCCTTTTGAGCAGATGCTGGTGGGTGTGTGCGGTGTGACCAAGGCGGAGACGAATGAACATTGTTATATCAGATTTGGGGGTGTTTGTTGGGAATTTTGGCTGAGCTTTATACTGTTTTGTAGTAATGTTTGTAATGTTCCCATTTGAGTAGCTGTTGGTTGTGGCATTCCAGATATATTTATCTCTTTAGGTCGAGGTAAAAGAAAGTGTTGTAGGTGAAAATGGGGGCTTTTAACACCCTTACTTCCAATATGACCTGGTGTCCACATAAGGTTTATCTTCAATCTTGATTTGTTTAGGATATCCCCAATTTTGGCTATGATTATTGTGTCATTACGAGGATTAACGACGCCTTGCAGTACCGTCTGACTGTCAGAGAAAATGGCCCATTTACAAGCTGTTTGAGAACTTCTCTTTGCAGCTTCAAGTATAGCCACTGCTTCAGTGGTATGAATGGAGGCAGTGTTTGGTAGAATTCCTTGTATGATTATAGAACTTTAACGATAAATGCGTTCATTGGGCATTGGTGGGCGTGCTCATGCGGGATACAAATTGATATCGCATTTTACCGCAAATTTCGGTCGATAACAGGCATCCTCTTCAAAGGGCGAGTGTGTGGAATCAATATCAGCAGAAAAGAACGGAGATGATTTTATGTATGTATGTGGGTATGACAGCATACACTGTAACAAGCTTAAATAAAGCATTTTAGTCAAACAGTTCAGATCAATTAAAAACACGAATAGACTTGAACATCCTGCTCTTTTTTTCCTTGAGTATGCTAATACTACCTGCTCGCCTACAGAATCTCTCCAAAAAATGGACTTCATAAGTTTCCTTTTCAGGGCCATATTGTGCGAACCGAATGCATACATTTGGGCACTACTTTCAAGAAGCTAGCGTGGAAATTGAAACTTCTGAACTAGCAATTTGTCAAGAAAGAAGTAAGGATTTTTGGGAGTTCTATGCGAACAGTTGCAATACCGAATCCCTGAAAAACTTGATGCATTGGAAATGATGAACTTAGTTACAAACAGCAACCTTCCAAATTAAGCCAGATATAACAGCAGCTTGCATCGGACTCAATCCGCAGGGATGCCAAAACTAGACATGGCTCTGTATAGCTCGTCTCTATAGATGCTTCATATGCGGCCTTAAAATCGATGAAGAGGTGGTGGATATCGATTTGAAGTTCCTGGGTTTTCTCCCAGATCTGCCGCAGTATGAATATTTGGTTGGTAGTGGACTTTCCTTACCAAGTCATCGCATGCCGCTGGACTTAAGTTAAGGCTATCTTCATTTCGTCCAGGTCGAGTGGAGGGAATTGTTGGTCTTCATCGTCCAGGTTGAATGGTTCATTTTGCATGACAGTGAGATTTGGTTCGTGGTCGCCGTTAAACAGTCTGCAGAAGTAGTTCTTCAATCATCTGAGCATCGACTGCGATTCTACTACGATGTTCCCTTGGTCATCCTTGCAGACCTCGGTTCGGGCTCTGTGGTCTTGACAGGTTCTTTTTACCCTTTGGTAAAACTTCCGAACCTCATTTCTGCAGTAACACCTCTCTATTTCGTCGATCACGTGCTTCTCATGCTCTTTCTTTTTCCTCCTGAGAAACAGGTGTTCGTCTCTCCTCTTTTGCCCCTAGAGCTCGAGAGCGGTTCTGATCCTTCTGTGCAGCGCCGCTTTGTATGCCTCTTGTTTCGCTGCATGTGCTACCCGGCATTCTTCGTCAAACCAGTTGTTTCGTTGTGGGGCCGAGTGAAACCCAGCACGTCAGAGGCGGCATCTCTGATGGCTTTTTGGCAATTTTGCCACTGGTCTTCAATACCTGATGCTGGCGGCATAGAACTTCTTGAGAGATTGAGAGAGACCCGATCGGAAAAACATCTGGTGATCTCTTTCGATTGCAGCCGTCCGCCGTCGAACTTCCTTACAGTATTTCTTTGTCTTGGCGGTATTCGGGATATCCGCAGTCGTACCTTGGGTACAACAAAGTAGTGGTCCGAGTCAATGTTGGCCCCTCGGAATGTTCGGACATCCATAATACTGGAGGAGTGCCTTACGTCGATCGGAATGTGTTCAATCTGGTTGACGGTTGACTGATCAGGAGGTCTCCATGTTCCTTTATGAATATCGAGATGTGGAACCGCGTACTAGCTATGACAACGTTCCGCCCTGCAGCAAAGTCGATCAGCCTAAATCCGTTATCGGAGGTGGTTGTACTTTCCGACAGTACTACCAAAGATGCCTTCTGTTTCTAGCTTTGCGTTAAAATCGCCTGCGACAATTTTTATGTTATGGCTATAAAAGCAACTTCTGCTAACGAAAAAGAATCAATGCGTGTGAGGTGTTCTTGGAACGCAGCACAAGGTGACACTCTGTTGGGTCCCTGGACATGAGGGAATACTAGGAAACAAGAATGCTGACGAACTGGTGAGAAACGGCTCGAAGCAGGAAATAGAGCCTTAAGGGAGGCTAATAACAGATGGAGCTCTCTAATCACATGTGCAACCACAAGGAAGATATGGCCTAATTTCTGCAGATCGACAGAAGATCCCTATTTACCCTTATAGAAATTACAGAAGAAGACCTTTCCACGAGGATACAATCCACTTCCTTTGCCATAACCTTGGTCTCTGCAATCTAAGAAATCTTTCGATGATATTGAAGAATTATCCGTTACACCGGTGGACCAAATAATGAGATTCATTAAATCCACGGGGTTGTTTGTGTCACAGACGCAGTAAGTTGGTCATGTTTTACTGATATTCATTAGATACATATTATATACGTAGGTAAACAACTGCAACTATTGGGTAGCGTTCTTACGGATAGGTGACATCTCTCTTCCCAACGGGTATCACAATGGTCGGATTTGATCTGAGTGTGGCGATATGGTTCCTTCCTTTCGCCTGCCCATTTACCTAACCTAACCTAACGTCATAGCAAGGGCACTGCTCCTATGTCTCTAAGAGCGTCTAAGAGCTCGTAGAACTTGTCCTTGGTGTCATCGTCTTTCTCTTCTGTGGGGACACGCATAGCAGGTTAATGTTGGCGAATTTATCTTTGATGCGAATTGTCGTAAGGCGCTAGTACACATACTTGAAGCTAAAGATTTCTTGCCTTTTCAGCTCTGGTTTTGTTGCCGGTAGCAATCGCCGTAGTAGATATCGCAGTTTTATTGTAAATCTTCTTTTTGCCTGGCCTATCCCATCGCACTTCTTGGATGGCAGTAATATTTGCTTTGCAGCAGTCTAGGGTTCCGCTTATTGTTCGGCTGCACGCAGTCTGTTAAGGAACCTAACATTCCACGTGCAGATCCCAATATCACTGTCCTTATTTTGTTTACGTGGTTCGTCATCAGTAAATCCTTCCGTCTCCGAGGCCTGTGTTTGTTTCGTAATTCCTAGTTTTTTTTTCTATGGTAAGTTACCCCGGCGCACAACCCCCAACCTGGAGGGCCACTTCGGGGATATGAGCGCTGGCGTTGGTCCCTTTAGGGCTCGTCCGCCACCATCTCTTTTCCAAGATCCCGATTAATTCTTGAAAATCCTTATCGGCCTCAGTTCCAAATACGTCGAAGTAGCCCAGATAAGGTGCAGTTTCCGCTTCGGAATTTTATTACGCCATTTTGAAACATTCTATAAGTATGAAAAACGCTCTAATTAATATCTCAAATTTTAAGATTACAATACATAAGAAAAAATATATATAACTTGATGAAATAAATATGTACATACTACCTAAAATGTAAATTCTACCCGTTTTTTTGAACCACCCTTTATCATGGAAGAGCTTATAATTTATAAATTTAATAATTACTGAATCGTGAACCACAACTAATTGACAAAAACAAAAACAAAAAAAAAGCTGTTAATGACTTCATATAAAAAACACCCTGTATAACAACAATTAAACATGTTCATTACTGAGCCAATCATCTGCATCCGCTGTCCACCTTTAGGCTGTTATGCTCATTTATTGTCTTTTTAGTGGCTCATGTATGCTCCTACTGGGTTACTAGGATATCCCGTCGGTACCGATCTTCTATTGTGAATGGATTGCTTTAACCGCCTTTAAATGCAAGGTGAACAACCTCCAAAAAATAGTAAACAAAGAACAGAGTTTACTCACTCCCGCCGCACACGGTCCTAGTACGCTACTCCACTTGTGTATTTAGATATCAAATGAAAAGCGTTCCGCAAAATAATAACACATTTAGTTCGAACACGTGGAATTATGAGGTCAGATTCATTCATGAATACTTCCCGCCAATCTTGTAGAATTTAAAATTCCTGCGCACTGGAATACACATGCATACCTACGGGCTTTAGCACTTTGCAATTTTAGCACCACAAAGCTTTTTAACCAACTTGGTCTAAAGTTCTGCATCAGCCTGTTAGTATTTCCGCATCATTCCTATCGGTAACTTATCGGGTATTCTTCCTTAAACGGTTCGGTTGTTCGTGACCGCGTACGGTGTACTTGGACTCGTACATTTGAAGACGATATTGTTGCGCGTTTTTCCGAACCATAGTGTTATTTTCAACAATCCTGTTCCATGTCTCGTGTAAAATTGCACAGTGTAATGTAAAAGTAAAAGTAAAAAAAAAAAAAGTGTAAATATTTTGTGTAAGCAAATATGAGTGTTTTTCTTAAACACAAAAATAAAATATATAATCAATTTAAGCAAAGATTGCACTATAGTATTGTTGTGGTAGTTTTGCACTATACGTGCTGTTTGAGTGTTAATTCTTGAACTAATTAACATGTTCTGCAACACGGAAGGAGCCAGAGCTCGTGTAAGTAACTGACAAAACGTTAATTACAAATGCTCGTATATTAAATGTATTTCACGTTATTTATTCGTTTCATTCTAATTGAGTGCGGATGCGAAGACTGAGAACGTTTAATTATTTGCCATGAAATATGTTTTAATGAAATATATACACACATAGTTATGCTATGAAGAATGTGTCAAGGTGGTTAAGGAAGACATTCGTGTTAAAGTAGATATTCATTTTGTACATAGGCATTCATGCTACATGTATAAACGTGGATATTAAATGCTAAATTCAGGTCTAGATGTAGGTAAGGATAAACACTCTGGCTTTTTCGAAGGTTAATAGCATAATTGCTATGTCAACGCAATAATTTGAAGTGTTCCTTCTAATTTTTGACTGTGCGTCGTAATAATTATGTCAACTGACCTATTACCTTAAGAGTCGGGAAACGCTGACATTTTTAAACCAATTATCTAACCAGAATTTCACTGAAATAATTAGAGACCGTGCTAGACTTTAAGAGTAACTCTAATTTTTTTTAAACGATTTTTAAAACATTTAGGGACTAGACTAACAGCGAGACTCAAATTAAATTTAATTTTTTTCACGGGCTATTTCGGAAATATTAAATTTTGTGTTTTTTAACATACATTAGTTGGCTTTTTTGCAAGTAAGTTTGGCCTTCTAAAGATTAGTAGAATATCAAGACATAATTTTAAATGAGACCAGTTTACAATTTTATGATCAGGTGACTATTCTTCTGAAATTTAATTCATCTGTCGAATGGACTTTGGAATGGAATAAAATAAAGGATTGCTGGTTGTCCTGCTAATACTCTCGCAATTCAACCCATTTTGGGAATTTTAAATACGTCTAAAAATCATAAAAGTTTTTATTGTTAATTTTATTAAGTCTAAAAATAATTTTAAATTTTTGCTAAAACAAATTTCGACAAACACTCGATTTCTATCTATGCGAGTATTTTTTTTTTTTGATTTTCTAATTTTGGCATGTCAAGTTAATTGTAAAACTGTGGACATTCTGTGTTGTCTTCGGAATCAAAACTGGTGGTCAGGTATTGCACTTAGTCTTATCAAGATATGTTCTAGTTTGAAGCTCGATCTTTATAAGGATTTTGATATATCTTTTCCATATACGGGTAGTGATATTATTTTTTACTTGCCACCCAGGTAGGGGAAGTATTGTAATCGGTCCGATCAAAATGTTTCGAGATATGAACAGGGCTTGACATTACTATACACTAGAAATCGTTTGCACCCATTTTCGAAATGATGTCTGTGTGTGTGTGACAATATTTTCCGCCTTCGAGTTCGCGCAACAACTCTTTGTGGATATCTGGAGAACGAAACAGCATAGGACCATGTGGTATTTATTATTTTGTTTGCCAGCATGAAACGGAAAATTGATTAGATTTTGATCATAATCGGTCCAGCGGATGCTGTGGAAATTGAAGAAATGTTTTCTATCAAGTTTGCGCAAGTAAGTGTGTATTCAAATTGTTCGCCTCCAATGAATGTTTTCTTTCATTATTAAGTAAATTATAATATTACTGTTTTTGAAACAACACAATACGAGGTGGGAAGTATAGGACTGGCTCCCCAGTCGAATTTTTGGAAAGTGCTTTAGCCTGATTATCACGTTGATAAACGTTTCGGAAGTATTAAGTATTTCTACTGTCAATAAATCATACCTTTTGTGGTCTATCTGATGTATTGTCTTATTTCAGTTATACTTACCTTGTTCATTTTTGAGTTCGTAGTCCTGCTAATCAGTACTCGCGGAGTCAACACATATGCTTAAGTGCTTTATTTAGGAAAACAAAAAAATTGGAATTATGTCTTTAGTGAACGACAAAGCCAGAGTCTTTAATTATACTTTATTTAAGTTGTTTGAAGAGGCACAAATGGAATACAAGTCTATAGACTCAGTAGTATATACACATGAAGCCATTCACTATCCCGCAAAATTTCTTAACACCCTTAATCGTCTTGGCCTCCCAGCCCGTAAGCTTGTCTTCAAAGAAGGCGGTCCAGTTATGTTGTTACGGAATCTCAACTTTGCAGTGGCACCAAGCTGCAAGTGTAAGCCCTTCATAGGAATGTTATCACTGCCGCAGCTGTGTTCGGGAGGCCTAATTATCCTAGCACCCAACAGTAAGACCACAAATGTCATATTTAGAGAGGTCCTATATACCAAAGTAGAGAGTTGGGCAGATTTTTCGGTAGTTTGTTAATTAAACATAATTTAAGTTTCAAAATCTTTATTTTCACACACAGTGGGCCCCCCCTTTTTTTATGACCTAACCTAATTAGATCCCTTAGGTCACTGATAGCAAAACAAACCAAAGACGACAGCCCGCCATGGGTCAACTATTCACGTTGTGCATGTTACATTTTTGGCACGAGTGGAACGGACCTCCAATTTATTGCCGAGAAGTTTTTACAAATTAAATTTGATCTTCCCCGACGAGAGGTGGTGCCGCAAAAAGTTTTTGGTGAATATTATTTGGTGAATCTACGCTGCCGGTATAGCAGTTCAACGTACTTGCCTCTGAGCTAAGGCGACCGCCGAAAAATAACAAAATTACTAAGTCTGTTTCCAAATTAATCGTTACCTCCATTTAATACATTTACTATTTCTTCTTGGTTTTCCCTCATATTGCAGAGTAAGCATAGTGTACAATCTCGACCGCTAACTCTGCATTCATTAAGTCGGATCTTGTCAAAGTGTGCCTTAAAGATCTGTTTATCCTGATCCTGTATATCATTGAAATATGTTCGGTTTTTCTTGGAATCCAGTTACTTATAAATTCTTTTCGTACTCTCTGATTGTTTCTGCAACATATTTTGCTTCGCTTTTGCTTAGGTGTTTGTAAGAGTTGGACTTCTTGCATCACGCAATCACTCCGTGATTAATTTTTTGCTTTTCATTGCAATTTATACTCCAATCTAAATGTATTTAGTTCGTAAGCCAGAAAATTCTTTGACTGTAAGGCAGTCTTGTGCCACTGTATTCGAACAGCGTTTTAAATAAATACTGCAGACAGAGTTCTAAAGTGTAAAAATTTCCACACAACACTCCAGTTTCTATAGAAATAGCATAACTTCGGGCTCAGCCTTAAGCCCGCTTAAGTTTATCAACCTCTTCAAAATGTTTATGGTGTCATAACTGTACTGCGTAAGCCGGTATTGCTCTACAGACTGCACAAAATAATTGGCTAGTATGTTGTGCGAGCTGCGTAGGTTCAAGCCATGTTCACTTAACATTTTTTGCGGTGCCACCTCTTATCGGGGAACCTCCGAGAGTGTTATGTGTCATGAGAAAGCTTCTCAATTCATCGTCCGGAGTCAGCAATAAATTGTAGGAATTTTTTCCATGTGGCAGTTATACTTTTTTTTTCTTAATTATTCTCCTATGTACCATTCTTAAAGTTGTTATGCTCTCTGATTAAATATCATTCGCGTGTAGCAGTAATCTTATATTTACTTTGCCAATGTAAATTCAATCACCAGAATGTCGTATATGTTGGTCATTAAGGTCTAGAGCAAGAAGCTTGAAGACATCCTTATTATACTGTTCAAGCTATTTCAAAATATTAGGAGAGCTGCCTTCTCGCCTATTTTTTGTTACTGTTGGTATTTTCAAAAAGGTTCACCCCTTTGGTTGATATTCCAATGCTACGTAATATAAATATAAAACATTTCCTAACTGATTTGAAATCTTTAGGTGGACTACTGCAGCTAAATTGTAAAAGCAGGACATATGTCCTGAAGTAAGTCTGTTGTTCTCTCAAAATGCCATGTTTCTCAGTATAGAGAGATAATCTTTTATTTAGCAAACCCATCATCGCTTTAGCAATACGAGTACAGTTCTTGAAAGAGATTTCTGGATAGTTACAAGTTTGATTGGCATCTCATTTCTCGAATGGGGGAAATGCAAAACTTATTATTAATGTTTCATCTGTGGATTTCGCAATTTTCAAATACTTGTTTTTAATCTTTTAATTTCCAGGAAATCACGCATTGTACTTGGATCATACGGTATTCTATCTTCGCCAGGAGTTTTATTAGTTCTAACCCACGCTAGAGTCTGTTTCAACTCCTCTATTGACATGGATTTATCCAGATCTTTATCTGGATAAATCATGAGTCCATACTGAACGCAATCCGATAATCGTGGTGGATTGTCTTCCTGCACAAACGGACGAGTTTGGTAGGGATGCTAAAACTAGACATAGCTCTGTATATTTCGTCTCTATAGATGCTGTCATACGCGGCCTTAAAATCAATGAAAAGGTGGTGGGTATCGATTTGAAATTCCTGGGTTTTCTCCAAGTTCTGCCGCAGTGTGAATATTTGGTCGATGGTGCACTTTCCTGGCCTGAAGCTACAGTGATATGCACCGATCAGGTTATTGACGAACGGCAGATAAGTACTTGTAAGAGACGTTAAGAAGACTGATGCCTCTATAGTTGGCGTAGTTTAGAGGGTCTCCTTTCTGGAGGACCGGGCAAACAATGCTGAGGTTCCATTTATCGGGCATACTTTCCACCGACCATATTTTACAGATGAGTTGGTGTATGCTCTTTACCGCTTTAAACAGCATGGCAGCAAGGCCGTCAGCACCAGCAGCCTTAAACTTAGATGTGGCTATCTTCACCTCGTCCAGGTCAGGTGGACCGAATTGCTGGTCTTCATCGTCCAGGTTGAGTTCTTCATTCTGTCAAACAGCGGGATTTGGTTCGTCGTCGCCGTTAAACAGTCAGCAGAAGTAGTTCTTCCATATTCTCTACGATGTTCCCTTGTTCATCCTTGCAGATCTCGGTTCGGGCTCTGTAGTCTTGACAGGTTCTTTTTACCCTTTAATAAAACTTTCGAACCTCATTCCTGCTGTAACATCTCTCTAGTTCCTCGATCGCGCGCTTCTCATCCTCTTTGTTTTTCCTCCTGAGAAGAGGGTGTTCGTCTCTTTTCTTCTGCCCGTTGAGCTCGCGAACAGCTCTGGTGTTTCTATGTAGCGTCGCTTTGTATGACTCTTGTTTCGCTGCGTTTGCTTTCCAGCACTCGCCGCCAAACCAGGGGTTCCGTTGCGGTTGCCAATTGAAACCCAGCACGTCAAAGGCGACATCTCTGATGGCTTTTTGGCAATGTTGCCACTGGTCTTCAAAACTTGATGCTGGCGACATAGGACCTCTTGAGAGATTGAGAGAGACCCGATCGGAAAATAATCTGGTGATCTCTTGCGATTGCAGCCGTCCGACGTCTAACTTCCTCACAGTATTTCTTGTCTTGGCGGTATTCGGGATATCCGCAGCCGTACCTTGGCTACAACAAGGTAATGGTTGGAGTCAATGTTGGCTCCTCGGAACGTTCGGACATCCATAATACTGGACGACTGCCTTGCGTCGATCGCAATGTGGTCAATCCGGATGAGGGTTAAGTGATCAGGAGATCTCCATTTTCCTTTATGAATATCGAGATGTAAGAACTGCGTACTAGTTACGACAACATTTCGCATCGCAGCTAAGTTGATCAGCTCAAATGCGTTACCTTAGCTGGTGTCGTTTAGTCTGTACTTTCCGAAAGTTCTACCAAAGAAGCACTTTCTTCCTAGCTTTGCGTGTAAGTCGCCACAATTTTCACGTCATAGGTAGGGTACTGCTCTTAAGTCTTGTCCAAGAGCTCATAGAAACTGTATTTGGTGTCGTCTTTCCCTTCTGTGGGGGCATGCGCGCCTATCAGGCAGCAACAATTATTTAAACGCCTATTTTGTAATTTATTATTTAACCCTTTATAACTCAACATTGTAATATCAAACTATGTACTAGTTGTTTTGAAAGCTTTCCACAAAAATGAAACACGTGTTTTTTTTTGGATTTACTGAATTTTCATTTTTAAATGGAAAATTAGTGCAAAAAAGGATTATGATAGTTATATCATATTGTGTTGTAATGTATGTACATAGTTCTATGATGTGTGAAATAATTTGAAGGGTTTAGCAATGCTGTCGTGAACATCCTCAAGGTAGTTCTCACTGTGTTTATGGTTTAAAACCTCTTCAACGATATCACAATATCTCAAATCCCGAAAAGCCATCCTGACAACAAAGTAAACACAAATCTGGCGTAGGCAAATATGTAACTCCAAACCTACGACGAGCTCCTAACGCGATCTGATTTGTATGAAATACAATGAAAATGCACAGAACGGTGTTTGACGGTGGATACACTGATTTATGATGGACATGGTTTGGTTTTTTCGAACTTGAAACATAACTACCACAACAAGTGTTAATTATTTATTCTTTACTTTTAATTCCTCAATACAAGTTTCTTAACACACTAGTAACGTTCTTCTTTTGTGGTTAAAATCATCCATAGACAAAAGCCAGTATGGAGTGTGCACTTTTGGTTTAACCAACAATTTCATTTTATTGGCTTGTTTTTACTAAAAGCTTGATATACATATATGTATATTATTTGTCTGTGGTATCTTAAAGAAGATGCGTACTAGAAAGTCAATGACAAAGAATCTCCGATTGTGCAAAATGCTTTATTTGTTTCCTTTTGTTATCTCATTTAGGACTATCAGCATGGTATCAAAATTCTAGATATTTACGCCGCCGGTTGGGGTTTATTACCAGATCTCTTGAGCGCTTCATGTCAATGCCGCGGTAAATTCCTCTTTGCAAATGTCCTTTATAGTCTGTTGCAATACACCTACTCTTACGTTAGCGTGTCAGATAAGCAAAAATATTTCCGCACCTCATCAAACCCAGCTTCCCAGTTTTTTTTTTCATAAAGGCATCAAAGACAACAAACATTTTTTGAAATAATTTTTATTGCGCCCACTCTATTTGTCCTTATAAAGAAATTTTGGACCCCACGTCGGCGAAGATTTTTCTTTCACCCCATATACATGGACATTCTCCCATAGCCCGAATCTGCTGTTTCGAGGATGAGTGTTGTCTTATCATGATTTTCTCTGGCCCAGATTTCGTTCGATTTCTTCAGAGGTGGGTAATGAATAATTCTGTTATTTTTTTTTTAGTTTTTTTTGTTCTTCATAGTGAACATTTCGTTTTAAAAGTTTGAGTAATTTTTTAAATTTTCGTTCTGTAAATTGATGTCTTTAATAATTCTTTTAAATTTCGTATTGCTCTGTTAAGTTTTTCTTTTTTCGCTGGTGTTCTTGTGGTCTGTCACCTTATCCGTAGTTTCCTTTTTTTTCTATCTGTATCTTAATGTAGTATGGCGTAAAGTTATCTTTGGTTTTTGGCGTTGCTCAGAATACGTCTTCGTTGACTATGTCGTTGAAATAAATAATTTATCTTTCTATGCCTGTTTGTGATTTGAGGGATATGTATGTTGGTTTTGTAATTTTAGTCTAAGAATTTTTGTCCCAGTTCATTTTGTTATAGATTTTCGATTATAGAGGGGTGGGTGTGATATCTCATGAGTACTCTCATTTTTCGGGCGAATGGTCAGATTAAATTTCAAAGGATAATTTCACTTTGTGTTAAAATGCTAATGTTTTTTTGTTACGTAGAAATCAAGTCAGTCTGGTATTTTCTTCGGGTTGGTTTGCCAATATGTTGGTTCTCAAATGTGTAGCAGCAATTAAAGTACTTTTGTCTTTCTTGTTTGATATGTTAGATCCCAGCCCAATCGTTTAGCATTGAAGTCTACTGCGAGTACAAAGATGTCCCAATTTTTGTATGGGTTAAATGAACCAATTACGCGTTCTCTGATAATCTTTAAATAAGTAGGTATGCAATAAAGTTGATGGTCATTTATTTTTATTATTTATATCAACTAAATTGGATGTACATATGATCTACAGCGACGAGAAAAACTAGACAAATGTTTTTATTTATTTAGAAAAATGACTGAGGACTGAAAAATGTATATGTATGGAAACGCAAATACGATTACTTTGGATTTTTAAAATTGTTATTGATAGAAGAGGAAATACTACCTTGGTCAAAAAGTTTCAGGAGCTTATTCAGAAAATATTAAATACAAGTTTATTCTTTATAATCAATATTGTCCCCTTCAAAGTACTCTTCATTGATTGAAACGCGCTTATGCCAGAGCTTGATCCAATCATTGAAATATTTTTTATAATTTTATTTTGGCATAGTCATCAGAGCCATCTGCTAAAACGCACTTCCCGGATCGGTTTCTTGATTCAATCGAACAGGAAGAAATCGCAGCCAAATCAGGTGAATCCGGTGGCTATTGGATGGCAGTCGTTATGTTCTTCGTCAAAAACTCATGAATAAGGATGGCATTGTACTCCTTGCTGCAAAATTGATTCCATTTTTAAAAATTGAAAATATACAAGCCAAAGGTACTCTCGACAGCGTAGCTAATACAACCGCAAGCTATGACGCTAAAATTTGGAGGGAATGTTAATGACAGATTTGTCAACATAAAAAAAAAAAAAACCTGAATCAGATGAGTCAAATTGCCACACCATAGTCATTCCTGAAACTTTTGTTCAAGGTAGTATTCCGAAAAAAATAGAAAGGAAAGCAAGATGATGTAACGGAGAACAATTAAAAAGTGAAATAATCTATGAGTACTTCTACAATTTTAAACGTTTTAGTTTAAACGTCCCATGGGTAGGCCCAGGATGAGATGGCTGGACCAAGTCCGAAATCTCACCTCTACCCGTATGGGGATAGCCCCTTATGATTTAGAGTCGATGGCGGAAGATCGGCAAATATGGAGAGTCCACTTACGCTCCCTTAACCCGCGACCCTCATAGTGGATAAGCGGACCATTGGAAAATGATGATGATGATGAGACTTAAAACAGCGTTTTATTTCCTTTTATTGTTAAGTAAATCGAAAAATTTGTACATACATATACCAAAATAAAGATGACCACATTGAGGGTCTATAAGATTAACCATTTCTCCGTTTTATAACAAATGTTTGAAAAATGTCTCAAATTTAAGCTGTAATGGCAACTATCAAAAAATTCGAACATAATTTCGAAAACAATTTTAAGATTTCGCGGAAAATAATTTCCGATGCAGATTCACGATAGGAGGAATAATTTCCAGGAAACGAAAATAGTCTGACGGAAATGTTTGTGCCTTGGAATTGTCGATCATCTATTTAAATTCAGCGATGTCATTTGATTGATTTGATTTTGATTGGAATTAGGGCTTGGCAGTAGATATTATGTAGTACATTAGCGTTGGAATTGAGATGGTAACTTAAGGGAACCGGATTTGGAATAACTGTGTTATCGGAGCTCAGGCCATTCTCAGTCATAGCGCCGAAGTGTTGGGAAGATTGCATTTTAAGTTTCCTGTGTATCTTGCATCCTTTACAGTTTGCTGTGAGTTTTCCCCCGAATTGAGCGCATACTTAGTTGTCAATCGGCAGTCCAGTGTTTTATATCGAATTTGACGCATACTGGGTTCTTCGTACAAAAATTCTTGGTGAGTCCATACTGTTCGCTGTAGGGTACATACAGAGATTATTTTTTTAAGGTGTCTTAAATAGAACTTTGCAATTGAGAAGACTAGTTGTGTTGTAACTTTTCTGTTGTTTGAAATGTTTTCTAGCTCTATGAAGAGCAGGAAGTGGGCTTTTGGTTGGTCTCTGTTGCATGTTGTATATGATTAAAACGTTGGGCCCTTTTTTTTGAGATCCTGGTTGATGGTGGATATTTCGTAGGACTATCTTTAATTGGTCTGTTTCTTCGACTAAAATGAGTAGTATTTTCAGTTGTTCTGTCGTAGGAGTTTTCCAATTTTAGGGTAGAAAATGAATTAAGAAGACCGAATTTGTATTCCAATATTTCGTAAGACTCTTAACTAGTAGTTTTTCTACACATGCACATACAGTCAAACTTCCCTAACTCGAATCACCACTATCCAAGGTAAAAGTTCGACTTATAGAGACTTCGACTTACAGAAATTATATTTTTTTATGGTTGTTAAATGAAACTGCAATTGTGTATACTTGTATATTTATTTTAAAATACGAAAACTTTTCACAAGTTACAGAGTATTAAAGAAATCAGAAATTAATGACTGAAAATCGCCAGTTAGAAGTTTTGCTGAATACCTCTGCTTCCATTTATCAAGCCAACCTGTGCTTGCCTTAAAATTATCATCGCCAAATCGCTTCGCAAACTCCATCGTTTTATCCTTCAATATTGCTCCAGATATGGGCATGTTTCGGTTTCTAGCTGCTGTAAACCGATCCAGGACAGCCTTGTCGACATTTTGAAACATTGGTATTTTCGCTCGTTTGCTGCATCCAGAAAAAGTTCCCGATTCAAATGACGCGATTATTGATTCTTTATTTTTTAAGATTGTGGAAACCGTACTCGCTGGGATATCAAATTTCTTAGCTGCATCCTTTTTGTTTAGTCCACTTTCAATTTCTTTGATAAGTTTGAATTTTTCTTCTAGTGATAAACATTTTAACACACGTTTTGACGCCATAGCTAATAAACTTACATTGGCTTTACATTGATTATGCGCGACTGACACAAAAGAATTAAAAACAAAAGGAGAACATAAAACAATCATTTTTGGGATTTCCCCGAACAGTAAAATACTCAAAACAAGACAAAAAAATTGAAACAGAAACAAAAATAACCAAGCTTAATCGGGGGTTTTCCCTAAAAATTCGAGTTATGGAATGGTCGTGCCATAATTTTTTTTCGAGTTATGGAGAAATTCGAGTTATAGAAGTTCGAGTTACGGAAGCAGAATTGTATGCAATTTGACACCTAAATGCTGTTGACACTCTATTTAGTTCGAGTTATAGAAAATTCGAGTAATAGAAGTTCGAGTTATGGAAGTTTGACTGTACCTACATTATATTAGTAAGGGTCTTAAGGGGTTAGGTGGGTTTCGAGGGCTCAAAAAAAACGTATTTTTACTGATTTTTGTTTAATATATCAAATGAAATATTTCATTCAAACAATTTACGATATCAAAGATACATATTTAGCAAGTACTTTGTGAAATTTTCATTTAAAAATTTGGAAAATTCAGCCAGTGGGACTTCTTTTCCCTTGACCTCTCAAAAAAAAGTTCTCCCGGCGTAATCAGAATAACTCAGGACTGGTTCATCCGAAATTAAAAAAAACAATTTTTTTCTGTCAGTAGATATACAAGGCTTCAACTTGAATAAAGGAAAAAAACCTTGAAATTAAAATCCCTTGACCTCTCAAAAAAAAGTTCTCCCGGCGTAATCAGAATAACTCAGGACTGGTTCATCCGAAATTAAAAAAAACAATTTTTTTCTGTCAGTAGATATACAAGGCTTCAACTTGAATAAAGGAAAAAAACCTTGAAATTAAAATTTTTGGTGGAGTTGAGAACAAAAAAAATCCATTTTTTGGTCAAATTTTCACCACGTATTGCCTCATAAAATAAGTTGTGATAAAAAAAATAAAAATCCTTCGTTCAGGTTCTAGATAATGTTATTTTAAAGAAGTGTGCAAAATTTCAACAAGATCGGTTCACAACTTTTATAGAGTTTCGAGAAAAACGCGATTGAAGTACGCCAGGCTGACGTGGCCTGATAGGCAGAACTTCCGAAGGGTCTATCTCTTAGAATTTTACTCTGATCGATTTAAAACTTCGGGAGAATATTCCAGACATATTGAACTCTTTAATAAGATAAAAAAAACATTTTTTGAAGTTTTGAAATCCACCTAACCCCTAATGCGATCGACATTTTGAACGTAGATTGGTGGAGGTTTATTTATTTTGTATTGATGTTATATTCGTATCTGTTGATGAAGGTCAATAAAAAAAATTTCCTGTTATTAATTTAAATGCTATTAAAAAAATTATTCGCAAATTTAACTGTACTATCCCAGAACAATTTTTGGCACTGTTTGCGGGGAGTAAGAGTTCTTCTAACTGGAAAAAAGTAGTTTATATAAATGGTGCGACAACCTGTAGCGGTTCAACGCACTAATCATTCAGCCACTGCAACTATGTACTAAAAAATGAATTAAGCCGGTGCAAAATCGAGGCTAAGTTGACTAATTTCTATTACCACGGCTACATATTATATACTAGTGACGAAAAAAAAATAAAAATTAAAATAATAAAATAATAACAAATGTATAACAATTATCTCGCCCTTAATGATCTTGATATTATTTACACGGCGCGAAGGTTGGTTTGAAGCTCACTAGGTATTAGGTTTTAGTGGTGTTATAGGCGGGCGCTCAGATTACTGAGTAACAGAAATTGCTAATGCGAATACATAGAACCGCATGCTGCGAATATAATGCACTTAGCGTATATATATTGTTGACTTTGGGCGGCTAATGGAGAAGCTTCTTCATGATAAATCATGCTCACATAGGTTTGTCATTCCCCGACTAGAGACTTTTTTTTTGCTTATGGCGCTACAGTCCGGTCTGGGCCTTGTCCATAACCAACAAGCGTCTCCAGCCAGCTCGATCTTGGTCTTGCCCTCATTGTCGTTAAACACATCTTTGCTCCCTCCGTCTCAATACTCGCAATCACGCGCCAGTGATATCTTTCGATATCGTCAATATCGTATCCGAGTAATTTGACGGATTTTTGAAAGATTGTGCCTCTGGTGTTGGCGCGATAAATTTTCGAAGGGTACTTATGGGGCTTAAACCTACCGAAAAGGACAACGATTGCTAAAAAACAAAACATAGTAGAACATTGTTATGCCTTATAAGAGAAATTCGTTGAAGACCTCTTTTATCAATTTCGTATAACATGTTTTCTACAGCAAAAAAATGTACACATATGTATGTATGTAAATGTTATGGTTGTCACTCGGACATTTTCTAAATAAAGACAAATTATCCAATGATGAGAATTTTGTCCAATTTAATTAAAAACATTAAGTCTCATTTTGTATCCGATTTTTTTCCTTCATTCTCTGCACGTGTAACTTGTTAAATTCCATTATACATTGATACATTATATTCCCTGGAGTCCGAATAAATAAACAGTACAATACGCGCTGTTTATAATCTCCCGAAACTATTCAATGTTCACTCCGCCATTCAGTGTCAAGGCGGTTGTTTATTTATTTCTGGTAAATAGAATGATGTATTAAAGTTAAATGAACAATATACACATGTACAGTGCATTACAAATTGACTTGTACAAAATGGTATAAACATATTATGTGTTTTTTTTTTCTTATTTCATTTACGAGTAAGTGGTTCCTAGTTAGTCTGGCTAAGCCTCTTTGCATCCCTCGTTGTTTGCATCCGAAGTATTTCTATCCTGCATCCTATCGGACTGGTTGATGTGCCATAACCAATAAAGTTGACGCGATTTACCATTTTGGGTGATTTGTGGCTTTTTACAATAGATTTGCAATGTAATGATAACGATGTATTATACATACGTATTTACTGGCGGTTGGGGCTTTTAGTATTTTAGTATTTATTATAATTAATATAACAACATTTATAATAGACTATACATAATATTTATGCTATAAATGAGAATATTACAATAATGTGATTTAAATTTAGTTTATTTATGAATTCCAATTTTGAGTATTCAGAAACAGAGATTGACAAAGAGTAAATTATAAGATAAGAAAGTTATTTATAAGAAGCAAATTTTACCATAAAAGATATTAATCTTAATTACCACCTGCTAAGTGTCGAAAGAGAGTGTCACCAAAACCATTCGTATCGTAGAGCCGTCTTAACGTAAGAGTGAGTTCCAGAGGTGTATGGCGTGAATGAAAAATTGTCGTTCACAGACTTGATAAGTAACAAGTGGCAAAATTAGACTTAAAGAGCGGTTAGATTGCGAGAAGCTGAGTTTTTCATATAAGTATTGAGGTTGTTTGCTGGCGATAATCTTGTGTAGACACTTGAGCGTGCAATAGTCAAGGTACTTATCAAGTGAACACCCAAGAATATTTTTCGCAAATGTCGACACATGATCATGGCGTTTTAAGCCATGGACATAACGTGCAATATTATTAAATGCAACATTTAGTTTACGTTTGGTAAGTGCATTGTGGCAACAATAGATTTCGCAGCCATGTGTAATTAACGGAATGAGTAAGGACCTAACTAACATTAGTCTAGTGCTAACTGGAGTGAAGTTTTGGGACAGCGAGAGGTTCCTGAGGCAGCCATAAATTTTCCCGATGACTGTACGCACATGGTCATCCCAGTGCAAATTTGTGTTAAGCCAAACTCCAAGATTTTTAACTTTATTCAGAAACTCAATAGAGGCATTACCGAGGGAGATTGCGGGAAAGCTGCTTGTGTTGAGACCACTTCTATTTATGACAAGGCATTTCGTTTTGACCGGGTTAAGTCGTAAATAGTTTTCTTGAGCCCAGGCAAGAATATTCTGTAGGTCTTCATTACTTTTAGTTGCCGCATCAGCCATTTGTCCAAGCGCAAAACTTGAGTAAAGTTGGACATCATCCGCAAACCTGTGCAACTTGGAATGTTTAATTACTTTAGGGAGATCGTTTATAAATATTGCAAAGAGTAAGGGACCCAAGATGGATCCTTGGGGCTTTTGACTGATACTCATTCTTCTGTACTTAGGCTAAGGATGATTTTTTTTTGTTCTTGGTGGGGTAAGGTTTTTGCTCTAAAAAGTGTCAGAATCAAACATTTTTTTATAGGTCATACGTAAGTTCATCCCGCTGAATGTGACCAGACCCATAACGTTGGCGGTTTGCCTCTCACCAATAATAATTCCATGGTCAACATTGTTTGCGGTTTAAATATTTGGAAAAGGCCGCTGCTGATAGAAAAAAAAAAATCGAAGTCGAAGGGCATATCACAAGTGATATGCGCACCTAGCCAATTACAGCTTAAGAAGCTCTTACTCTCTTATACACGAAAGTCAGAAGGCCAACTGTACCCTCCGCCAAAAAGCTCAGTTTTTTTTTACAACTCCAAATCTGGCGACCTGACTGAACATCTAAAGTTAAAAATATATGTATTTATAATTATCGAAATATATACTCATGTACAGGAAGGGGACCTCAACCAACTTAGCGTGCGAAACTGGAGACAGCTGGCAATAGTTCGAGATTGCTGGCGACGCTTGTTGGTTGAGGCCCAGGACCACCCCGGTCTGTAGCGCCACCTTAAGTAAGTAAGTTCAGATATGAAGTATAAGTTTGAAAATGGGCGCTACTAGCTTTGCTAAACGGTATGAAGAAATGACTTACGTAGCTCTGAGTCTGCGACACCAATAAAAAGGAATTTATTTTAAACACCGATGGTTCTAGGATGGACATTGGTACAGGTGCCGGAGTCTTCTGCAAAGCCCTAGAAAAAAAACCACTCGTTTAGAATAAACGACGAATGCTTTGTCTTTCGGGCCAAAAATGCAGCCGTCATCGAGGCTTCGAAAACTGTCCGCGACAAGGGTATCATCGCAAGGATAATTACGGTTTACACCGACACATGTGCATCGGCTAGGAACCTATGAACGAGTTATAATAAGAACAGAGGTACTCATGCGGAGCGCCTTGGTATATGTTCATCACAACATATAGAACGTATAGAAGTTGTAGGGACGAGGAAGAAATCGAATCTGTCCGTCACCTGCTGCGTGAATGTTCTGCCCCGCCGGTAGAAGAATGAGGATTCGTGGTAGTTACTTCTTCACGGAACTGGAGGACTTGCATGACATCGAGCTGAGGGATTCATATTCTTATCTGGGTGGTTTTAAATTAGCGGCACCCCTTTTCTTTACAGGTTCCCGGGATAGAATTAGAAAATGGGCACAATGGAATAGCGTCCATAGCTGGTCTAAGTGAGCAGTGACGAAAGTCACATGGCACCCATTTACCTAACCTAACCCAAGTCTGCGAACGAAAGGTTGGACATGCTTATACTACTTCTCCGCAGATTTCTGAAATAAAATTGATATGCTGCTGTCGGACTAGCCAGACAAGGATCTCTAGGAATTCATTTTATAACCAAAGAGGTAAACTGGCTCTATTTCATTGACTAGGCAATTCATCTTACTTTCCTATTTTTTTATTTTCAGATCACTATTTTATTCTAACAATTATTCTTTCTTTATAATTTAATAAACTACATAATATTTAAGTTTTACTGAAATAGTTCTTTCTTTTCATTCATTCTCTTAAGTTATGGTTTTTAACGAATGCTATGGGTAACGCAGAATGGTTCTATTGAAATGACCACCACTGTATCTTGATCATATTAAAGCACCTTTTTCTTACTCATGATAAGCATGTTGTAACAGTTCGGGGTAAACCATGGCCTTAACCAATAAGCTTATCCACCCAGCACGATCGTTAACCTTCTGTACCAGTTGAAGGAAGCTAAATTCCCTTTTTTTGCTCGCCGTTCAAAATAAGATCGAGAACTTCTGCGGAGTTCTTTAGGGAAGAAATTGAAGATTCCTTGGGCTAGAACATTTGTGTTCATCCGCTCTACATGACACAGCCACATGTACACAGTCGTTGTACATGCCCCAGCCATGACCACCGAACATTTTTTTGGCACCACCACTCGTCAGTCAATGATACACCTCTGAGATTATAATTTGTCATGAAAAAGATTCTCAATTTGCCGTTCAGACTCGGCAATGTATTATAGGTCCTTTCACTCATGCGAAAAATATAATACGCATAACATGAATGGTTGCGAGAACCTAGGCCTTAGCTTATCTCGAGCTGTTCCGCCAGTTATTTTGTTTACACGTATATTTTAGATTAAGTTGGTATCGCTGTACAGTTAATGCTTAAAACTTCTTGGCCATGAACCGGCAATGCAGATAGGGCCCATGAGCGATGGCAGAACTTTTCTCTCAAAAATTTAAATTTTGCGATTTTGACAAAGTTCATGTTTCTGCCACACACAGCAGAATTGGGAATGATGAATCTTGCATAGCATCTCCGTTTTTTTTTCTTGATAAAACCTTGAAAAATAATGTTCTTCTAGTGATTGGCGAGCATTATTCTGCATTCAAATTCCACGCTGATGTTGGCAGAATTGATTGAGTCCTTCCAAAAAGTCGGTGTTCCAGTGTTCGTAAACAACATGTACGTTATGGATGGAATAAAAGTTGTCTGGAACACTTTATCACATTATAAATGGGTTAATTTCTATTTTCCCACCCAGTACTTATTTCTACCACATGCATATAAATCAGCTTTAAAACAAACACATTCACACATTCATCAATGCACATAATTCAAGTCCTTCCTTAACCTAATTGTAAACAATACGAACAGTGAAATCCGTTCAAAATACAACTTTGAACAAAATATACCTTTGAGTGAATTCAGTTTAATCAAGGGTCTTCATGCTAGGATAAATATTTAAGAGAGGTTGACACCATGGACGGCTTAACACACTTGTTTTCCTTATTCGTAAAAACGTCAAGTGTCGCATCGAAAAAGACGCGCTCCACTGAATACAAATATTTATGTTCTCCGCAACAGATATTAATATGCAGTACAGCGATAAGATACCATACAAGCAATAAGGGATTATTTTCGTGAATTTTTTAAATGCCCACAATAAATTGTACCCTTATTAATGAGCTTAGTGGGAATAAAGCGCTGTACAAATCATTTGGTAACATATAAAATGAATATGGTGTCATTAATTACAGCAGAGCTCATTACTTATTCTGTTGAGGTGGCGATCTCAGAACTTCCAGAGCTCTAGGAAACATTATTGAAATTTTGAAAACTTAAGTCTTGCTCTTTCAAGTATCTTGTGTATCTATTACTCTACAGCATTCATTAGAGTTCAATGGTCTCTTAAATTTGCAATTCAATGACTGGGACACATAAAAAGGGGTAAAAGAAAGGTTTAACCATTTTCGGTTGGCGCTGCGATTTAGCATTTTCTTTTAAATTGGAATCGTTGTTGTCAATTTTTGTAAACCATTTTTCTAACCGCCGGATACAGACTTTCCTTTATCATCTTTTGAACGAAATGACATGCCATGCACAGATATAAGCAGCTCTCCACAAGTATCATTAACGTTCATGGCAATTGTCTGGTCGAATTATTCAATGCAACACTATACCCCCAGGAATAAATACTTTAATTTTACTATGCACATGGTGACCTCACCCTGGTCTGTAATAAAATGCACTTGTGAATCGTTATTAAAATCGAATTCTTTATGCATGAAGTCTCGTTGTCACCCTCAAAACAAGCATTGCAGTGGTGTGATCTATGCCCAGCTCACTGCGGTATACGTATTTTCTGAAACCGAAGAAGTGTGTAAATTTATTCAATCCATTCATTTTCAAAATGGCCCGCTTATCCACTATGAGGGTCTCGGGATTAAGGTGCTTAAGTTGACTCTTCACATCTTCTGATCTTCCGCCATCCACTCTAAAACAACAGAGGCTATTCCCATATGGGAAGAGGTGAGATTTCGGACTTGGTCCATTGAGCTCATCCTGGGCCTACCCAGAGGATGTCTACTTGATGGCACGGATTCCATGGTACGTCTTGGAAACTGAGTTGAGGACATTCGTTCTGATAACAGATCAACCAAGCTGTCTCAAAATAGCTCCAGCCTGACTAATCCTACAGGATAACTCAGTATTGCTCCTACCATCACTCGTGAATAGGATCCCGAGATACTTAAATTTCTGCATCTAATTCAATAGGACTCCACTAACATGCAGAGTGCATTAAACAGGCGTTCGGGAAATTGCCAGAACCTCTGATTTGCTCACGTTTACCGTCATCCTAGCTTCAACACTTACGGCGACGAACCTATCTAGTGCGCACTGAAGTTGGATCTGAGTGGACGTAAGGAAGGCCAAATAAGTAGCGAAAAGCAAATGACTTATCCTTAAGTCTCCCAATTCAAACCGTTGTTCACCACGGTTGCACTTCAACATCCAATCCATATATGTGCACTACGAAGAGGAGAGGTGACTGAATGCATCCTTGGCGAAGTCCAACGCCTACAGCGAAAGGTGTCGATTTAACGCCGTTCACCCGAACACAGATCTTACAGTTGCTGTATAGAGATTGAATGGCCTTCAGAAGAGCACCGTTAATCCCACTCTACTGCAATACACTCCAGAGTTTACCTCGAGGGACCCGGTCATATGCTTTCTCCAAATCCACAAAACAACTATAGATAGGTTTGGCAAAGTCCCAGGCCTTCTCAAGTACCATTCTGAGAGTAATTAGAAGGTCGGTTGTACTTCTATCTGGACGAAAGCCGCACTGCTCGTCGCTCAACCTGGACTCGACCACAACTCTGAAATGCGCTTCCAAAACCTTTGCAAAGACTTTTCTGGGGAGACTTATAAGAGATATACCCCTACAATTGGACCAATTCTCCTTTCTTTAAAAGAGGAGCAATCACCCCAGCTTGCCAATCGCTTGGTGTTTCACCGCATTCCCAGGCCACTTTAATGACACAAGGGAGCTATTTCACTCCCTCTTCACCCAAAACCTTGAGCATTTCTGGCCGAATTTCATCCACACCAGCAGATTTGCCGACTTTCAGCGCTTTAATCGCCCAAGTCACCTCCTCTACGGTGGGACGATTCTCTACCCTACTCAAAATCGTGGGTCTGCCACCCTCAGTGCCCTGTTCGTGACTGAGCAGCTCCGAAAAGTTCTCGCTCCATTTGCGCAAGATGTCCTCGGAAAGAAGTACACCATGTTTGGATTTAACTTCTTCGATGATATCAAACTTCCTTCCTCTGAGACGGCGGATGGTCTGCCAGAACACCTTGTTTGTAGATCTGTGTTCACGGTCCAACTTCTCGCCGAACTCCTTCCAGGACTGCCCCTTAGCTCATTTAACAGCCAGCATGCAAGTTCTTTGCGCCTCCATGTACCGGTTGCGAGAAGCTGAACCCCCAAGTGTGTCCACACCTTGAAGGCTTTATATTTCCCTCTGATGGCTTCTTGAACTCCGGGTGTTTTAAACCACGCAGTTCCTTTCTCAGCTCCAGCCCCCAAACCGAGCCGCTTCACTCCGCAAACATTACCCCCAGAGGCTATGACGCCAATAAAAATATCTGAAGTCTTTACTGCTGGAAGACTGCAATAATTTCGAAGACTTGTAAAAGTAGATCGCAGGCATTCGTTAGTGTCCTGAATCCAGGAATTTACTATGAACCCACGTGCATGGAAGCCTTGACTGATGTGTGTAGAAATTGTCTTCTAAACATTGTCTTGCAAGTTCAATTTAGACTTCATTTCCGGTGATTTCATTATTACTTAAGATCCAAATAAGCCTTCCGACTGTAATGTAAAAATCTGGGCGCTTACAACACAAAGTTTTCCCCAGTTATAAGTTCTTTACAAATGATACACATATGTACGTAGCAATACAAGCTTGGATCTTATCGAGGTTGTTTGTGACGGGTTTATGGCTATCAACTGTAGGGGATCTGCTAAGTTTTTCTTGCACATTAAAAATAATAATAATAAAACCTCTCATTAACATCGATGTTTGTAAGTAAATTAATAATTTCCCGCATTATCGCTACAAATATTTCAATATCGCAAAAGAAACTGGCAGTATTTTGATTTACTTTAGTGTGACTATAAAAAGCCACAATGATAATAATTTGACTTATATTTTAGTGGCCTAAAACTTCGAACGAAGTACTGAATATATCATTCGTTCAGATGAGCGCTGCCATTGGGCGTGTGAGATGATTGGAGACTTGTCAAGGTCTGTAATACATATGTTTGTTTGTACATACATACATACATATGTGTTTGTTATACTCACTTTTCAGACAAAGTAAGAGCATCCGATGAAGAGAAATGAGTACACTACACTGGTAAATTATAGAAGAGTATTGCAGGTGCTAAAAGTTCTTCTACATTTTTTTCCTGTCATATTTATAAAATTTATATAACACTCAATTTACATTTACTTCAATTAACTGATCAATGTCTTCCACCTCAAATTAATTTAAATAATATTGCTTTATTATCAGTGCGAAGTTTCTATCAAGCATAATTATTTAATGACTCAACTGTAAGTCAGATTCGGTGTGCTATTATTAATTAACTTGTAAGGTGATTATTTGATTTGATACGATATGAAGCACTTTGTTTATGCTTAGACTATTAATAAGCATGATGTTTAGAAAAATATTTTTATCTTTTCAATGTGTTGCGGTAGTTTTTCAACTTCACTTTCAGTATTAAAGAGGAAATTACATTTAATAATTTATGACATTAAAAAAAAAAAGAGACCGTATATTAAAGGTTGCAGAAAACTTTTTGAAATTGTCAAGAAGAACGTATGAACTTCACAAATCAAGTGTAATTTTTATCTGTATTATATACGTATTATGTATGACCCTTGATTGGGTTGGCTTCGTTAACATGGGCTGGCATCGTTAGCCGAAACTACTTCTTTGTCTTAAAGGACGTATTAGAAATGTTTACGATAAACGTCAGGTTAACAGCGAAAGTGGGAAATGAAATAGTCTGTTAGCAGAACAAGAAGTCCAAACTACATATATGTATATGTATATACAAATACACGTACCGATCGCAACTAAAACCTCTGCACCAAAACAGAACATTTGGTTCAGTAACCAAATTTGTGAACTTATTCTCCAATGTGATCTTGCTTATAGACGCTGGAAACGCTTTCGCCTGGAATAACTTCGTCGTGTATACTATTCGCTCCCTAACATAGTCATGATTGAAGTACGTATGGCCAAGTCGACCAGGTTTTCTATACTTTTCAGACCATCTACTCGCAGAGATACAATTCTGATTGATATCTTTAGAAGACGAAACCGCTGATAGGATCTGCGGTGGTGGTCCTTTTACGACCTAAGCTGCATTTGGCTTTCACGCTCTCCCCTCCAATTAGTACGGACGCAAACTTCGGATACCATTGAAACCTAATATCACCTGAGTTTTAAACCACTACATACACTCGCGCCACTTGAGCGAGAGTGGATTAAATATAAAAATGTTGACTTATTGTAAGCTGGGTGTTGAAGTAATAGGGTAGACTCTGATTGGTATCAATTCGGCGTTTCTAGTGTTGTGCTTATTTTACCTCCCCACGGTAGCCATTGGATACTGGTTGTAGTCCACCGGACTTAATTTGCTAAACTTGTAAGCGCGAGTGCTGAAATATGACAGCGGACGAATTCTCTAGGTAGAATCAACGGTGGCGTCTATAACTTCCGGAACGGGAAGAACACATTGTCTGGGCTACTTCAGCATATTAGGAGCTGAGGCTGATAAAGATCTCCAAGAACCAGTTGGGGTCTTGGAAAAGATATGAAGGCGGACGAGCCCTAAAGGGACCAACGCCCACATCCCCGAAGTGGGTTATTGACATCGGTTAAACCGGCCCCTCGTCCTAAGAGTTTTACATTGTACCTGATCCTCCATTTTGGGGGTTGTGCGCCGGTGTAACTGGCCGACCATGTAAAAAAACAGCGAGTTACGAAGCAACAACAGGCCTTGTTGGTTGAGGCCCACGTTCACCCCGAAATATAGCGCCACCTTAAGTAAGTAAGTAAGATTTATTGAAAGACGTGCGGTTGAAACGCGGCGAAGATCTGCCAACTCAAGATTGAATTTATCATGAATAAAACGCCGTTTAAGGACAAGAATATTAAGATGTGCGAATGCCCACTCAGTCTCCCTTAGATCTAATTGAAAACTTCTACGGAAATCTAGCACGCAAAGAGACCCTAGCTCACCAAGTTAGTAATTTAAATGAGCCCAGTGCCCCAGTGAGATTATTTCTGATGAATTAGAGGTAGAAAATTGGTCAATTTATTAATGTGTAATTAATTACAATATGAACTTTAAAGGTGGGGGACTAGCCAGCTCAATCTTAAATATACAAAGAAATTAGTTTGAATTTGAATACGGAAATTTCGAGAAGATTACTTGGGAACTATGAACACGAAATGAACTAGTAAACCCATCACTGTGCCTAACTCTAAGGACTATCAACTCGAAAACGTTTTCGACACAAAAAAGTTGAAATTCTTTGCGAAAGTATTCAAGAACATAATTTTAATAACATAAGGCTACCCTTGCGCACGTACAACGAGTGAAATCAATGGCTCTACCTCAATGGAGAATCAGGTCACAAACATGAAGAACAAAAAAAAAAAAAAACCCGCGAAGTAAAAACCCATCTTGAACCAACACGTGCATTCAACTTTAATGTACTAAACTAAAGTTATAAAAAAGTAAGGGGGATGACAAAGCTCCAGGTGGCAGTCACAACTAAAATACCCCCCGCCGAAGATGACGATGATTTAGGAGTTGCAGCGGTTCTGATTAATGATGACTCGTTCAAATTCGGTGGATACAACTCGAAGGTGGGCAAATTGACGGAACGGTTTTAATAAAGCTAATCCACATTTATATAGCCAAACACCTGGTCGAAGCAGAGATGAATATGGCAGTTGGGAATTCGTAGAATTTTCGGATTCCAGCTAAATATGTCCAAGAGCCTGGTGAAAGGAAAAGAAGTAAGGCATTGGTGTACTATTAGCTAAAAACACAAGTGCAGAAGTCTGGTTCTATTCGTCGGTAGTCGCGGAAAAGGAAAAGTAGGCGAAAACCAGATTACTCATCGCCCGATTTGGCTTTTTAGGCTTAAGAACGGCACTTTCGTTATGCCGAAGGCTCTATAATAATTTTAGCCTTATTGAAATATAGTGCTGTGGAGCATTTCTTGCATTTGACGTAAGTGAATCCGGCACAGTCTGGAAACTTGCACCATAATCGCCTTTCCGTGTATACAGGCCAGTGCGATATTTCGTCCTTTCTTAGATCACTGGACGGTACATTGATATGTACTACTTTTGCGATCTGAGCTTTATTCGGTAGCGACCAATCGTCTGTTAAATCAACACCATTGTTATATGTATTGTATTGTTGTATTGTTTCACAATGTTCGGACAATCTTTTTTCACTTGTTGTGCCTTTGATTTATCAAACCGCTTAACAGTCGTCATTGGGCGAAAGCCAACAAAAGTTTACAGCAAGTTAACACGCTTATTGTCTTTCCAATAATGTTTGTCAATACTTTCTTGAGACCATTTTCAGTTGGAAACTTATTATTGACAAGCCTGTTTCGACGAACGGTTCCCACGGAATATATTGATTTTTTTTTTGTAAGTTTGACAACTAGGGGAACATATTCTTGCACAGATCTGGGGCCTATACCACAAGACTACAATTTAACAATTCTACAGGCACTTGTCAACAATCTAGATTAAACAAGTTACTATAATTTCTGTACCACAAAACAGAGCTCTATAATTGTTAAATGTGCAAATTTCCTTTTTTTGTACAAGTCAGTTGTACAAGGGTTCTCGTGACGGCTAGACAATGCGCATACAAATTAGCGTAGACAAGGTTCTTTGGGAAGAAAGTACTGGCTCTGGTTGGGGAAATAAATAGAAGTTGAAGGGTTGCGATGATATTATTCTCGATGTCATCGGAAAAAATTCGGAGGCTATTGTTGGGCTTGACGTTAAAGAGTCTATGGGTCACATGTGATAATGTGCTTCACCTTCATTACATTCTTTTATTCTTTTGTACTAGTTATGCATGTTCACGTATGCATGCATGAATATACATATATACTACGTACATATTGCACTCAGCGTACAAAATTTTGACAGTACTTAAGAGTGTACATACATACAGAACAAACCTCTCTTTCTCACGCTTTAATCAGCAAATGAAAATTAACATTTACTTGCAAATTTGGTGCTTTAATAAAACCAAATAACTTTTACTATCTTTATGTAAAGACAAAACATTAAAATTTCTATTTGAAACCTCTTAAAATCCGACTTGTAATGACTTAACAAGTTTCAATTCGCACGTTAGGTTTTTTCAACTATTTAACTATGATTTGTTAAGTATTGTCTACACTTGTAGTTTTGTGGTACAGAAAGTGGGGAAATTCAAATTTCCCACTTGTTAAAGTTCGCTTGTAAAATTGTTAAGTTTCAAGTTTACTTGTACCTTTGTGGTACAAAAATCTGTGTTACTTGTTAAAGCTCGGCTCTTGTACAATACTTGTAGTTTTCTGGTGTAGGCCCCTGGTCAATTAGCATAAGTTTCCTTCTTCTTTTCCGGTGTAGATTTTGAAATTGTAGGTAAATACTCAAACTCAACTCAATACAAATAATTTAAATCCCCATGTATGAGGCTTAGCAGGCATATACTGCTCATATAGCTACATATGTACGTGCCTTTATGGCACAAATATGTATGTTCATTTCACGACAAGCACTCGTCGTGTGGTATTGATGAACATTTTTGGTAAGGTGGTTTAGGAACGGTCTTATTTTATAAAGCCTGTCGTTATTTGAGTGATGACGTGGAAGCATGCTGCTTTTTATGCCAAAATACAAGGATCTGCGAATCTTTTCGAACTCGTTAATGGACATCTTGTTCCAAATAGTTTCATTATCCACAACCGGACTCCAATAGCGCCGAATATTTGAAACTTGTACTAATAATGTTAGAATTAATTCCCAATCAAATTTTTATATGAGTGTTTGCCAGTGCCACTGGGCGGTTTGCGTCTTTTTCTAATGACTACAGCTCTGAATTAAACAGTTTAAAATGCTAGGCAAAGTTCTTGAAAAATGGCGGTGTTAGTCTACTCTAGAAAACACTCGAGAAAAAATGCTTTGTATTTTGCTATGTATGTGAAATCCACATGCCGTGTACTCGTTTTATTTTTGCTTCTTCACATGTGACACATTTATTTAACATTTTTTCTGACGTCATGCTCACATTTAAATGTGGGTTTTGCATGTATGTCGTGTACTCTTAGGTAGAGAAATTTTTTCCGAGTTATTTCCTTTACAATAAATAGGAATTAAATACGAATTCTGCTGAGCTAGCCGCGGGTGGTTTAAGAGGTCGGCGGCCCAAAGTTGAAAAAAAACAAAAAAAAAAGCATTACATCTGAAGTCTTAGATGGTGAATATTAAGCTTCAAAAACACGGTCCAAGCGTGTTCCAAAGCCCCTAAATATGGCCGAAAAGTTAAAATTTTCTAATGATTTTGTGCAGGCCGAAATTTGGGTAAGTCGTTAAATACATCATAATGTATGTACTTGAAATGCCAGAAATAGCAGTCATAACCCCTCGGCAGAGCCTGTCGAACAGCTTTCTCCCGGGTGCTTTTCCAGTGGCAATTATAGAGAAAAAGTAAAATAATTAAAACGCATTTTTTTACAAATCGCTAATATTTAAAAAGTGAAAGTGCAATAAAATTGGTTGGATGTAAGAGCCGCAAAAGGGATATATGTATACTATAAAAATAATATGTATGATGAAAGCTCAATGATATTTAAATCCATGTACACATTTTTATACTTGCGTTTATACTTTTGAAAATACTTAACTTAAAGTTCGAACATTTATAACCGACACAACACCTTTTTGAGCGTGGGTTCAATGTTAACGCCCAACCTCATTTAATAATTTCTTTCAAATTTATATTAGCGACATTTAGTCAAATTAATTTGCACCATTCGAAGGCTGTTATCGCTCTTCTAATTAGTAGACTTTCCGTGGTGCGAACTAAACCCCAAATAACAGTTATACAGGAATCTTGGGTCCATACCCATAAAAAGCGCGACCTGTGTTTTCGGATGTGTTCGTCTTGTCACGGTACTTGGAACGAGCAATCTGAAAGACTGAGAGCTTGTTTAATTATACCGAACTTCCTCTCAGTGACCAAACTTGAACAATTCTGTGGCCAGCATTTAGTTGCTGCAGCTACACACATATAAGCTATGAAACAAATGGAGAATTGGAAACCTTTAGCCAGCTGCCTCCAGTTTCCCACGCCAAGTTGGTTGAGGTCCCCTTCCACTTGCGTGCGCCACCTGAGTCGCGGTCTTCCTCTACTGCGCAGTTCCTCGGGTGTGGAATCGAAGATTTTCCAGGCCGGAGCATTGGCGTTCATCCGCTCGGCAGCTAGGCCGTGGTCCAGGTCAAGGGACGGAATTGTTGGTCTTCGTCGTCCAGGTTGAATGGTTCATTCTGCCTGACAGCGGAATTTGATTCGTCGTCGCCGTTAAACAGTCTGCAGAAGTAATTCTTCCATATCCTCAGCATCGACTGCAATTCTACTACGTTCCCTTGTTCATCCTTGCAGGTCTCGGGTCGGGCTCTGTAACCTTGACAGGTTTTTTTTAGCCTTTGGTATAACATCTATAACATCTCTCTATTTCCTCGATCGCGCGCTTCTCATGCTCTTTCTTTTTCCTCCTGAAAAGCTTGTGTTCGTCTCTCCTCTTCTGCCTGTAGAGCTCCCGAGCAGCTGTGGTCTTTCTATGCAGCGCCGCTTTGTATGCCTCTTGTTTCGCTGCATGTGCTTGCCGGCACTCGTCGTCAAACCAGGGATTTCGTTGTGGTGGCCGTGTGAAACCCAGCACGTCAGAGGTGGCATCTCTGATGGCTTTTTGGCAATGTTGCCACTGGTCTTCAATACTTGATGCTGGCGGCATAGGACCTCTTAAGAGATTGAGAGAGACTCGTTCGGAAAAGGATCTGGTGATCTCTTGCGATTGCAGCCGTCCGACGTCAAACTTCCTCACAGTATTTCCTTGTCTTGGCGGTGTTCGGGATATCCCCCTACCTTGGCTACAACAAGGTTGTGGTCCGAGTCAATGTTGGCCCCTCGGAACCTTCGGACATCCATAATACTGGGGGAGTGCCTTTATGGTCAGTCTGGTTGACGGTTGATTGATCAGGAGATCTCAATGTTCGTTTGTGGATATCGAGATGTGGGAACCGCGTTCTAGCTACGACAACGTTCCGCTCCGCAGCAAAGTCTGCCATCCTAAATCCGTTATAGGAGGTGGTGTCCTGTAGGCTGTGCTTTCCGACAGTACTACCAAAGATGCCCTCTCTTCCTAGCTTTGCGTTAAAATCACCTAGGAAAATCAGTCTTAATGTCATAGCTAGGTCACTGCTCGTTTGGCTTGTCCAAGTGCTTGTTGTTATCAGTGAATCCTCCGTATACGAGGGTTGTTGTTGCTTCGTATCTCGCTGTTTTTTTCTATGGCAGGGCAGTTACCCCGGCGCACAACCCCCAACCTGGAGGACCAGGTCCATTGTAAAAAAAACCCCAAGGACGAGGGCCGGTGTAACCGATGTCGGTAACCCACTTTGGGGATGTGAGGACTGCCGTTGGCCCCTGTAGGGCTCATCTGCCACCATCTCTTTTCCAAGACCCTAAATATGTTGAAGTAGCCCAGATAAGGTGTTGCTCCCGATACGGAAGTTATAGACGCCAATTCTTCCGCTGTTGTGTTTATAGTGCTGCAATTTTTTTCTTCTGGTCAACAGTCGCGCTTATAAGTTTAGCAAGTAAAATTTAATCCCCCATCGATCTACGTACATTTGTTTTTCTGGACTTAAACCTTTGTAAAGATTCAGGAAACCTACCTGTTGCGCTCAGTAACCCAATGAGTGTACTTACATTTGTGTATATATGTAGATATGCATTTATGTATGTGATATGTTTATGTAATTTCAGTTAATTGCATGAAAACGGCTAATAATAATGCTAGGCCTACGTGTTTTATCGTTTGTTTTTATCACTAGGTTTATTTAGATTTACTTGATATAATCTTTCATACTCTTGAAGATTTACAAACTGGAGAAGAGAAACAAAAACTTAATTAACGTCCAATGCATTCTATTCTAGTCAACCACTAAAACTGGGGTGCCCACTTCTCACAATAAATATGTATGTACATGTAGTATATGTATCTAGGTTACGGAACAGAAAAAAAGTAAGCCAACTCATAATCATGGTGGCACGCTATAAACCTGTATATGCATAGGACAATTTTTTTTTATAAATGAAAGCACGGTCATTTTATTAACCAAACTAAGCACGTACACATGTATGTATCTTTTCATGGAGTTCTACGCGGAACATTAAATCGCGTCGTAGAGGTCAGGTTTTGGTCAAAATGACTTTTGTTTATTTATAGTTATAAAACAACGTGGATGGTTTTTTTTTTTAAGTAAATAGGTGGTTTATTACTCCTGCACATATGTATTTTTAATGTATGAACATGGGTGTTTGCGGGATTAAATAGTTTATAAAGAAGGCATAGGTACTCATCGCTAATACCATATGTGAACTGCTATTGAACAAATCCAATTCGTACTTGTCACATTATTACTTTGCCGGGAAGATTATGATTAGGAATTTCAAAGAAAACGTGTGCTGCATGTAAAATGTTTACATACATAAATATGGTAAACAAAAATATAATTATTACACTGGTTATCCAATCTGAGCCTTCCTGCCGCAGCTAACCCATCAGCAATAGATATTGCTATTGTCGGTGGTGAAGTTAGGCCCAAATTAACAAATCTCTTCAACATTGGATCAATCACTTGCCAGCTGACTTAATTTGTTTCTACCAAGTCCCTCCGGTGTGTATTCTAAGACCCTTTGTGCAGAAGCGCAGATTTCTATCTTATTCATCACTTTGTTACGCACTATTATCCAAATAGAACTATAACTTCTTCGAATAACTTTCAATTCAAATATACGGAGGAACTCTCATTCCCTTTCTATTAAGTTTATACCCCTATATTAAGGTGGCAGGTGGCCTGGGCCTAAACTAACAAGCACATTCAGCCAGCTTGATATTAGCTAGGTGCTATCTGCTCTACTTGACCGAGCTAACTCAGTAGTCGGACCTTCACACTTCTGGCTAAGTTGCATTTCGCTGTACAGCCCGTATTGTTCATCATTGTATCTGATCTTCCACTCACCGTCTCACATCGTGGTATTTGCCTCGAAAAACAGCTCAAAAATTATTATTACAAAATGTAGAGTTGAGAAATAATTTTTTTCCTAGCTGTAGTTAAATACAAAATCTGGACGGCAGCGGAAGAACTCCCACGATGGAATCAACGCTGCCGTCTACAGTTCCAGTTAGGTCGAACTACTTAGTGAACACCTCATTCGGGCTACTTCGACGTTTTCGGATTATAGGTCAATGAGGACCGGATTACTCGGCCCCTTAAGTCCAAGGGGTTTAACAAAGGGCCTGGCCCTCCAGGTTGGGGGTTGTGCGTGGGGTTAACGGTTCCACCATTTAAAACTATTATTGTTACGAAGCATCCAACAGCCTCGGATAAGGAAGGATTAACTGTTGACGACCCGGCTAAACGAAAAAAGGACAACGACTTTCGGATATGCACGTGGAATGTTCGGACCCTGAACAGACCGCTTGCAGCCGAACAATTAGCGGAGGCCCTAGACTGCTATAAAGCAGATATTACCGCCATCCAGGAAATGGGCAAAAGGAGAATGAAAAGCTGTGACATTTACTACGGTGACTGCTACAGAGAGCAAAAGCAGCGTCTATTCGGATGCGGATTTGTTATAGGCGGCAGACTTAGGCAAGAAGTCTTGAGCTTTCGACATGTAAGTGAACGCCTTATAACAATTCGCATCAAGGCCAAATTCAAAAACATAAGCCTAATATGCGCTCACGCCCCGACAGAAGAAAGTGACGATGCTACCAAGGAGGGTTTCTACGAGCTCCTCGACAAAACATACGAGCAATGCCCCAAGTATGACGTAAAAATCGTGTTAGGCGATTTTAACGCAAAGATAGGGAACACGATCGGGAAACATAGCCTACATGACGTCACGTCTGGAAACGGACTTAGGCTAATTGATTTTCCTTCGGGGCGTAATGTCACTATAGCTAGTACACGATTTCCACACCTCAATATCCACAAGGGCACATGGCGGTCTCCTGATCAACGCACCGTCAACCAAATTGATCATGTTGCAGTCGACAAAAGGCACGCCTCCAGTATTCTGGATGTCCGAGCTTTCCGAGCAGCCAACATTGACTCGGACCACTACCTTGTTGTAGCCAAGGTACGAATGCGGATATCCCAAACGCCACAACAACGGAGAACTACTGTGAGAAGGTATGATGTCGAAAATCTACATTCGCAACAGACCGCCAGAGCCTTTGCCGTAATCTCTCAAGAAGTCCAATGCCGCCAGCACCAAATGCCGAAAACCAGTGGAAATGCTGCCAACAGGCCATCAAGGAAGCCGCAACTGATGTGCTGGGTTTCAAAAGGCCACCACCAAGAAACCCCTGGTTTGACGAAGAATGCCGTCAAGTGCACGCAGCAAAACAAGATGCATACAAAGCGGCGCTGCAAAAGAAGACGAGAGCTGCTCGCGAGCTCTACGAGCAGAAGAGACGGGAAGAACACCAGCTTCTTCGCAAGAAAAAGAAAGAGCACGAGAAATACATGATCAGGAGCATAGAGAGGTGTTACTCCAGGAATGATGTTCGGAAGTTTTATCAAATGGTAAAAAAAACATGTCACGGCAACAAGGCCCGAACTAAAACCTGTAGAGATGAACAAGGAAATATTGTAGTAGAGTCACAGTCGGTGCTGAGAATTTGGAAGGACTACTTCTGCAGACTGTTTAACGGCGACGACGAATCAAATCCCGCTGTCAGGCAGAATGAACCATTCAACCTGGACGATGACAGCCAAAACTTCCGTCAACCTGACCAAAATGAAGTAAGGAAAGCAGTTTCCAAACTGAAATCCAATAAGGCAGCTGGCCCTGACGGCTTACCGGCCGAACTCTTTAAAGCAGCTGGAAATGAATTTGTAGAGAGCATACACCAACTCATTTCCACAATTTGGTCAGACGAATGTATGCCTGATGAATGGAATCTCAGTACCGTTTGCCCGATCCACAAAAAAAGAGACCCCCTCAACTGCGCCAATTACCGAAAAATTAGTCTCTTAAATGTCGCATATAAGATCTTATCTGCCATATTGTGTGAACGCCTAAAACCCTTCTTCAACAACGTGATCGGTTCCTATCAGTGCGGTTTTAGGCCAGGAAAGTCCACAATCGATCAAATTTTCACACTTCGGCAGATCCTGGAGAAAACCCAAAAAGTCCAAATCGATACCCACCACCTCTTTATCGATTTCAAGGCCGCCTATGACAGCATTTATAGAGACGAGCTATACAGAGCCATGTTTAGTTTTGGCATCCCTGCCAAACTCGTCCGTCTGTGCAGGCTGACAATGGAGAATGCACGCTGCTCCATCATGGTCGGTCAAGACCTCACCGAGACCTTTGATGTCAAAAAAGGATTTAGACAAGGTGACGCGCTGTCATGCGACTTCTTGCAAAACTCACGCGCCAACACCAGAGGAACAATCTTTCAAAAGTCCGTCCAATTACTCGCATACGCCGATGATATTGACATTATCGGAAGAACCCAGGGTGATCTCACTGGCGCCTTTGCAAGTATTGAGACGGAAGCGGCGAAAATGGGCTTAGCGGTCAATGAGGGCAAAACAAAATATATGCTGTCATCAAGAAGGGACACCCAACATCGACGTCTCGGACAGAACGTCACGGTAGACAGCTATAACTTCGAGGTAGTAAGGGACTTCGTTTACCTCGGCTCCGCTATCACATCCGATAACAACACCAGCGCAGAAATCAAGCGAAGAATAACTCTTGCCAATCGCTGTTTCTTTGGGCTAAGAAGGCAATTGAGTAGTAAGGCCCTATCCCGAAAAACTAAGGAAACTCTTTATAAGACCTTAATCATCCCTGTCCTGCTTTATGGCGCTGAGGCATGGACTCTATCGAAAGCGGATGAAGATATCCTTGGTTGCTTTGAGAGAAAGATTCTTCGTAAGATATTCTGTCCCGTTTGCGTTGACGGGTTCTAGAGGAGAAGATTTAACGATGAACTGTACGAGTTGTACAAAGACATCGCCCTTGTCAAGAAGATACGTATCCATCGGCTCAGATGGCTGGGGCATGTAGAGCGAATGGACACAAATGCTCCGGCTCGCAGAGTCTTCGAGTCTAACCCGGAGGGTCAACGCAGTAGAGGAAGACCTCGCCTAAGGTGGCGCGCACAAGTGGAAGAGGACCTCAACCAACTTGGAGTGCGCAACTGGAAGCAGTTAGCTAAGGACCGGGCTAACTGGAGAGGCTTGTTGGTTGAGGCCCAGGTTCACCCCGAACTGTAGCGCCACCTAAGTAAGTAAGTAGTTAAATACCCACACTTCGCCACAGTATCAGTTGAAAGTCATCGATCGTAAACTTGCATTGTGAATCTGTTGATTTGTGTGAAAAATCGCACTGCAAAATAATTATGTATGTTTTTATTTTTTTTTATATTGTGTAGTCTTTTGTTATAGACGAATCAGCTACAGGTGTGTACTCTATTATGAAGCTATTCTTATGATTATTGAAACGTTAAATTAATAGATATTTGATTTATTTGATATATATTCAAATGGGAATGTTTTTATTTTTTATTTTTTTTTTTAATGGACCTTTTGTTATATTATTCGGTAACTTCTTTGGTATCAGCTTATAGAGAAAAGATATCAGGAAGCAGTAGCAAAAAAAAATGCTGCCCATAACTGCTTCAAAACAAGCTTTAGAAACACTGATTTCCGGGATTCTTGGCTCATCATCTTTACAAAATTTTGACGAGACTACAATATCCAACGAAAGTGAAGTTCGCTCTGGGTGGACGTAAGGATGACCAAGTCATCAGCAAAAAGCAGATGACTTATCCTTAAGTCTCCCAAATCGAAACGTTCCTCGCCAAGGCTGCGCTGTAACATCCAATCCATATACACTTCGGACGGAGAGGTCCATACTTCGATGGTTTGGGCACGTCAAACGCATGTCCCCAACTCGGTTTCCAAGACGTGCCATGGAATTCATGCCATCGGGTACGCGTCCCCTGGGCAGGCCTAGGTTGAGATGGCTGGACCAAGTCCGAAATCTCACCTCTACCCGTATGGGGAATGCCCCTGATGAGTTAGAGTCGATGGCGGAAGATCGGCAAATGTGGAGAGTCCACTTAAGCTCCCTAAACCCGCGACCCTCATAGTGGATAAGCGGGCCATTGGAAGATGATGATGATGATGATGAGTGAAGATGAAGAAACAGATGAGGAATATATTGATGAAAAAGAATCCTGGGCAAATTCCACTGAATAACTTAAAGTGCCATCTATTTTAATCTATACTAATTTTTCACCTTAATAAAATTAAATCTAAATATATACAGTGTTGTGCAAAATAATAAGAACAGCCAAGTTGGAGACCTTGCTTTTGAATTTAAAAACAAAACTTGAGTGGCATTGTTATAATTATTAAATTATATTTGTTCTGGAACATTTTTTTGAACAAATAAATACATAAACATGAATTCCAACAAACGAAAACAAAAGAAAACAAAAACTTAACAATCATTCACTGATTTTGGTTGTGCAAAATAATAAGAACAATAAAAAAAAATAAAATATTCTCTTAAAAAAATTTAATAAAATAAAATAAATCGATAAAATACTAATAAAGGTATATAAAGCTCTCAATACTTGGTTGTGCGTCCTTTGTTTTTTAATACAGCCTTACATCTACGCGGCATGGAGTCAACGAGCTTTTGGCAAAGTGTGTTTGGGATATTATACCAAATCGTTTGGATATTTTGCCACAGCTCAAACCTGTTTTTTGGTTTTGTGGTCTTACTAAGCTCTCTCTTAACAAATCCCCACAAATTTTCTATTGGATTAAGGTCTGGGGACTGTGCTGGCCATTCAAGAACTTCGATCTTCATGTCTCCGAACCACTTTTTCGTTACTTTGGCCGTATGTTTAGGATCGTTGTCCTGTTGAAACAGCCAAAGCAACAGCAAGTCGTCTTCAGCGAATGGATACATAACGGTTTCTAAGATCTCAATGTATTTTTCCTTGGTTAGAGTCTCTTATATTCAGCGAATAGGTCCAACACCATGATAGTGAAAGCATCCCCAGACCATAATATTCCCACCGCCAAGTTTTATGGTTTTTACTGTATATCTTGGATCGAATTCTTTTCCACCTGGCCTTCTAACATATGTACAGTTTTTTAGTATCTGGCCCAAACAAGTTGATTTTGGTTTCATCTGACCAAAGTATGTTGCGCCACTTCTCAACTGTTTTGTGTTGATTGGTTTTGGCGAAAGTGATTCGACCTTTAATATTCTTTTTTGATAAGAGAGGACATTTCTTTGGAAGATGGGCTTTTAAATTATGCTCTATAAGTCTTCGTTTGATCAAGGAAGTGTCTACCTGAAGATTGAGGTCAGTTTTGATTTCCGCTGAATTAATAAACGGATTCTTTTTAGCGCACCGAACAATGCTTGTATCCATTTTTAAGCTTGTCTTGCGTTTTCGACCACGGGTTTCTTCAGTCTTTTGTTCTTTTGACGCATTTACCATCATTTCCAACGAGCAAGAAACAATTCTGGCGATTTCTCTTAAGGATTGCGTTCTGCAGTACAATGCTTGCTACGACTAATAACACTTTGAAAGTTGTTTCAGGCAAGTATCACTTCATTAGGACAAATTAATATTTTTGAGCGGTTTTTCGAGGTAAATACCCCTGCGTCTGTTGAAAATTGCCTATTACCTATCTTCGTCGGTATCCGAAGCTTGTTGTTGCAATGTTGCCGGGCCAGATCTGTTTGCCCTTTCTGGTTAACTGTGTATCTCCAAGGGATTGAAAACTAATTTCAAGTTTAGGTACTCGGCACTCTGCATACACCACGTAGAGTTGAGGGTAGGAGTTGTTCGACAGAGATTAGATTGTAAAAAGCTGTGCACCCTTGTGTCCTCTCAAGTGCACATATATAACCTTTGAACACCATCACAGGTACATACATATGTATATGCATTGTTTAGTTGTCTCTTTCACTTTCTTTTCTAAATTTTGTGTGACCTTTTTTTGGACTCTGCCCCACTATACGGTGATTCAAGGCAAACCTCAAACTATTTCAAAGCGGTCTTGTGAAAACTTAAAATGACAAGCCGGCGGTTGACCTCCATCTGCAAACGTTTATCCCTTTAATTTGTATTTTGAAACGTAAGACAGCAGGTATTGTAAAAGAATATTTTCAAAAATTTAACATGGGTGGTTTTGTGACAGGAAAATTCATAAGGCTCCCTAAATGGCCACTTTTTATTGCGTGTGGATTAGCTTCGATATAATTTACCGATGTGTTCAACAATGACATGCATTAACATATATACATACATATATGTATACATACATATCTACTTATGTCAACCTGAAAAGGATTTAAAATTTCCAAAAGTATAAACATCATCAATCACATAGGTCCGTTTAAAAATCCTTCAATGTCTGAAAAATACATCGAATATTCATAAAATTTATATTTCCCTTAGTTTCTAACCTATTCGAACCGTCTCGAACAGCTCGCAAGCAATTCAACGCATTTGTGACTTAGCCACTGAGAATTTAATGAATGCTAACCACTCATTTTCATGTTTTAGAACACATATTTTCGAAAGCTTAACTTTAACGCATAAGATAGAAATTGGGAAGTTAACACAATGAATTTCGACTGAGATTCGATTTAAAAGTTCAGCGAAATTTTTTATCTGACCGGCAAGCAAATTTTGTGACTTTATCTTGTTATCTGTAACATCGACAAAACGTAAGTTTTTTATGTCAATATTGTTCGAATAAAATAACGAATAGCAGATTTCAAATACGAATGAAGTAATTTAGAAATCGGACGAAATACCGACAAAAATGATGTCGACTATCTACGAAAAATGTGGGCGCTGTGGCTCAGTGGTTAGTGCGTTGGTTCAACCCCGCGAGAGGCGTGTCCATCGAACATTTTTTGCACCACCACCTCTCGTCGGGGAATGACAAGCCTACGGGAGTATAATCTGTCATGAAAGAGCTTCTCAATTCGCCATTGGGAGTCGGAAATAAATTGTAGGTCCCTTCCATTCGTGCGAAATATCTTACACGCACAACATGAATGGTTGGGAGAAGCTAGGCGTTGGCTCATTCCGAGGTATCGCACCAGCTTCTTATTTATTTAATTATTTTTTTTATTTTATTAAATGTGGGTTTTGCCAGTTGTTAAAATTTCGATTACCAAAATGCTGATTTAAATTAGAAAAATTTCAGTAAAAATGTCGACTTTAGCTCTAGGCGCCTATCCGACAGTTATTGAGCCTTTCATTCATTTAACCCTTTCAGTAATTTGTTACCATCTGGTAACATTCACACTTATAACGCTCATTTTCTCTATGTGATTAATTTCTTTATTTTCATTTCGGTTCCTATTTCTTACGGTATCTGTGCAAATATTTGGGACAAAAAAAAAATTGCCGTTTGCCGTCACCCGTCAGTGTGCTTTTATTTCTCGTGCAAGAAAGTTCTGCAATGAAATGAGCATTTTTTGACAGAAGGCTATTTTTTATTAAGATAAACGCCAAATACATTTCGGTTTTTGAATTTGTAGATAAATAACAGGGGTACAATTAGAAAAAAATCGACTCGGAACCCAGTCCTATACTTTCCACCTCGTATTGTATTGTATCAAAAACAGTAATATTATGATTTATTTATTAATTAAAGAAAACATTGATCGGAGACGGAGGCGAACAATTTGAATACACACTTTTTATTGCCCCACAAAGAGTTGTTGTGCGAACTTAATAGAAAACATTTCTTCAATTTCCACAGCATCCGCTACACCGATTATGCTCAAAATCTAATCAGTTCTACGTGTCATCCGTCAGACCGATTGTGCTCAAAAGCTTATCAGCTCTAAGTTTCATGCTGACAAATAAAACAAAAAAACCACATAGTCCTACGTTGTTTCGTTCTCCATAATTTTTCTTCAAATAGGGCAACCTCACAAAAAACCCCTTTAGAGCCAATAATAAGCAAACTTTTTTGGTCCTTGTTGTTAGTAGGACCCTCAGCAACAACAAAAACAAAAAATTTAATCTTTAAACTTTATAACAAAAAGAAGTACTGAAAGGGTTAACCATTTTCGACATTCCTAAAATCGAAATATGTATTCTCCATTGTCTTTTTGATCAATCGCCATTTTCCTCAACCGAAATGTTTTTTGGCTGAGTTTTGTCAGTCCCCTTTTGCAATCGGTGTTTTAATGTCGGCAATGATGTATTCAATACCAATAAACAATTACCCTGAAATAAAAAAAAAAATGCAATGAAATGTCTGGCAAAGCCAAAGCTAGTAGAAGACCCACATTTCCGGTGTCCGGGATTTCTGTACCCCAGTTGGTAACCGTGCTTTAACCTCCGTATAACATTCTACCCTCTTTTCATTAACTTAATGTTTGGATCGATTCTTAATCCTCATACATTTTCGAAGCCCCTCAATGATTTCAGAAGTGACCATTTTTTCCTTCTGACCTAAAAATCTTTAATTCATTCTCTTTTGGTTACCCCTCAAAGAACCGTTTAATGTATTACAACCTGTCGTAGACTAATTCAAAATTTAAACTATGTATTTGGAAATGAGTGAAGTTGAAAGTGAAATATTATGAGCAGAATGAACTCAAGGAAAGCCATTGGTTACATCTGTTTTAATCTTGTTCACTCACCTTATTATAAAAATTTCAATAGATACAAATTATTTTTAGTTCAAAGCAAAAAAAAAAACCAAATCACTAAGGGTTGATAAATGCTGATTCAAACAAAGATGACATCGGTTAGACTTGAATAATGATTACGAGTATACTTTGTGGAACACATTTATCAAATATGCTGAGCAGAAGGTCATTACTGTAATACAACTTATAAAACACACAAAGGAAATATAATCCGTCTAGTCCAATTTAAAATAAAAATTTTGCAAATAGACTTGATGGAGCCTTTTAGAAATGTTACCTCGTTTATCTTAGAAGCGGTTAGGGATGAGACCAAAATACTTTTTATTTAGTTTGTATAACAAAACCGAGATAAAATCTTGGATGGTTTACACTAGTTTGTGAGTACATACATATGTACATAAACATGTGTGTAAAAGCAAATACAAGAAAATACTGACGTCGTTACAAATGGGAGACGTTCATCGTTTTAAATGTCTGATTGAATTACAACTGCTATTTAGATTATAGAAACCTACATTCATATGCCCCGTTGAATAGTAAAAGATATTACCTTTTATTTTCTTTTTTTAATTTAGCTTAGCCTAACCTCTTAACAGATATAAACAAAATACTTACGAGAGTCTTACCTTTAAAATCCATCAATGGTAATTTTTCTGTTCATATTCATATGTAAATACATATATATGTAAGTACCAGTGTTGGGTTAACCTAAAGGCACTTAAGGCAGGCCTGCATGCTTTTGGAGGCACCAAGAAGAAGCGAAAAAAAATTCATTAAAAATATTGGCTTCTGATGCAAAAAAACAAGACCGTTTTGGTGTCCTCAAATGCGTGGTGCGCTCGCATTTAATATTTAAATACAATACAATATATTTGTTTGTTCATTGAAGGTGAAATTGCATTTATATTTTTTGCCTCGGAACATGACGAAACTCTAACTTGACAGTGATATGTACAAATGTACGTATGTAGATGTACAAATGTTTTCTCATGTGCAAAACTGTAAATCTGTTAATACTTTGACCTATTTTCATTCAGTCTAAGGTGGTCACTTATTCGAATTATACAGTGTAGATAGAGCCACACCGTTGTGCACCCCCATTATAATACCAAGGGGCTCTAGCTTGAAGTAAGACAAAACTATATGATTGGGTACCTGGTGACCGGGCCATAAATCTGCATATGAACTGTTTAGACGTGGCTCAGTGCTCATTTAAAACCCATCTGCGGCGTTAAATGGGTTACAGCCACAGCGTTACTTAACCACTGGGAAACCCAACTTCGCCTACGCCATTGGTAACATATTCCAGGATTAGGCAATCCATTTATGTACTATACCCAGCGTTTTTCCTACAAACGAATTCGAATACCATCTCAACGAACTAAACTTTTATTCGGATACAGAATTCTGGGCTCTCATCACGTAACTTTTGAGACGATTGTCGTCTGGACGTTAGTTCGAAACGTTATCGTCAGTAGTTTGCATCATGAAAACCCACCTCAATCGTCTCGTTTATCGTTTATTTTTTCTGAAGTTTGAGAGCTATCAGTAACTCTCAAACTTCAGAAAAATTGGTATTTTTGTTGTGGAAAATGACATTTGGGCTATTTATCTCGATTATTGTTTTTGTTTTTTGTGCCGTGTTTAGGGAATTGAAAAAATGATAAGCGCGTATTTTCCGGGACAATTCTTATTGCGAAAAAAAAAAGTTGTTGCGAGAAAAATATAGCATTTTGTGCAATTTTTGTTAGATTGGATTCCAAGGAACAAATTTTTTCTTGAAGTTAGAGAATCTAACTATTCTGCTTTCGAAAATTTATTTTTTTGTACTTTTCCTAAATTAAATTAATACTCTGAAGCAAAAACTCATTTGAAATAAATAGAAATCGGACAGAAAATGTTAAAATATTGCAACGAGGAATATTCCGTTGGGAGAAAAGAATGGTCGATTCACTCAGCTACTCAGATGCAAATGGAAATTGGATCCAAGATGGCGCCCAAATTAGTAGCAGGCGGATTCTGTTCACTGTTATCTGCTTTATAAAAAACAAAACCGGATTTTGGGATTTATTTAAGTTGTAAATTGTTCCTTTTAAGAAATAAAAAGGGGCGTACCCGCCCTCCTCTCGACCGATAACGCCCATCTACGAACTAAACCGAGGTATTCGCCATACAAACGTCGACACCAAATTTATATCTTGTGGTACTCCTCTAGTGAGTAATAGCGGTAGGGAGGTCCTATCATTCACGTGAACGTGATCCCTATTGTCTAAGTAAGAACTAATTAATCCAGCCGCAGAGTTCGAGAACGGAAAGATATTTCAAAGCTTGTTAACTAAGTAGTCATGATTTATGGTGTCGAATGCTTTCGAAAAATCCAATAGCGTCAAAAACAATAGGGCTTAGCATCCATTGAAACTCGAATGTCTAGGAAAGGTAGAATTTTGGACAGAATAATGCTAATGAACAATGGGTGAATTGAGTCAATCCCCATAGTGTTTGATTTTGTGCTCAAGATGGCTTTAACAATATCAGTTTCTTTACGCCTGTGGACAAAAAAGTAGGTTTATTCATTCATTCATTAATTTTCAATGGCCTGCTTATCCACTATGAAGGTCGCGGGTTTAGGGAGCCTAAGTGGACTCTCCATATTTCCCGATCTTCCGTCATCGACTCTAAATCATCAGGGGCTGTCCGCATACGGGAAGAGGTGAGATTTCGGACTTGGTCCAGCCACATCATCCTGGGCCTACCCAGAGGACGCCCATCTGATGGCACGGATTTTATGGCACGTCGTGGAAACCGAGTTGAGGACATGCGTTTAACGTGCCCAAACCATCGAAGTATGGACCTCTCCGTACGAAGAAGTAGCTGCTCGACATTGATTGCATCGCGTATTCTGGTGTTCCTAACCCCATCTCGACGAGTCACCCCAGCAATACAACGAAGAAATCTCATTTTGGCAGATTGTATTCGAGATTTTATTCTTTCGGTCATTACCCAAACCTCAAACCATAGGTGAGGGTCGGAACAAATACTGAATTAAAGACCGATAACTTAGCTTCGATGCCAATTTCGGTCCTCCTGATAACAAATTGACCAAGTTGTCTCAGAATTGCTCCAGCCTGATCAATCCTACAGGATAACTCAGTATTACTCCTTCCATTACTCGTGAATAAGACCCTGAGATACTTGAACTTCTCCACCTGTTTCAATATGACTCCAATAACATGCAGAGTGCATTAAACAGACGACAACGAACCTATCTATTGCGCGTTGAAGTTCGGTCTGGGTGGACGTAAGGATGACGAAGTCATCAGCGAAAAGGAGATGATTTATCCTTAAGTCTCCCAATACAAACCGTCCCTCACCAAGGCTGCGCTGTAACATCCAATCCATATACACTATAAAAAGGAGGGGTAACAGAACGCATACTGGCGAAGTCCAACGCCCACAGGGAAAGGTGTCGACTTAACGCCGTTCACCCGAACACAGCTCTTACAGTTAGTGTACAGAGATTGAATGGCCCTCAGAAGAGAACCGTCAATCCCATACTCCTGCAATACACTCCAGAGTTTACTTCGAGGGAGGTTTGGTATACTCCCAGGACTTCTCAAGTACCATTTTGAGAGTGAACAGCTGGTCGATTGTGCTTCTACAGGGTTTTTCAATAAGAGCGCTACAAAAGTTTTTTTAAATAAAACAAAAACGGTTTTAGATATCAATGAAATTCTTCATTCCTGTGAAAGTACGTTCGATGCCATTATATATGGAACTCGATTTCTTTTGCATGGCCACCACGGGCACGCTTGCAGAAGTCCAGACGCTGAACCCAATTTTCGACGGTTTTCAAGCATAAATCGGCCGATACTGCTGCAATTTCACGTTCGATATTCGTACGAAGTTCATCAATCGTCGCTGGCTTGTTGGCATAGACCATAGACTTGACGTAGCCCCACAGGAAATAGTCTAACGGCGTCAAATCGCACGACCGAGGCGGCCAAGCGACTGGACCATTTCGTGAGATAACACGTTCTCCAAACTTGGTTTCCAATAAATTGATTGTGACATTCGCTGTGTGGCTTGTGGCGCCGTCCTGTTGGAACCACATGTCCTCCAAGTCCATATCATCCAATTGGGGCCAAAAATATTCGGTTATCATTGAACGGTAGCGATCCCCATTCACAGTAACGTGCCGGTCTTGATCATCACGGAAGAAGTACGGCCCAATGACGCCGCCGGCCCATAAACCACACCAAACCGTAATTTTTTCGGGATGCAATGATGACTCATGGAGTACGTGTGGATTGCTGCCTGATCAATACCGCATATTTTGTTTATTGACGAAGCCATCCAGCCAGAAATGAGCCTCATCGCTGAAGCTGATTTTTCGATGAAAATCCGAATCATTTTCAAACGCTCAATTGTTGATCTGCTAGGACGATTATGACGACCATAAATTGGACGTAGCGCTCTTAACGTTGAGGCCACTGACTCCGAATTTCGGTAGTAAATTTTAATAATTTCGACTCGTTGTTGGCTCGTATATCTTTCCATCATGAAATGGCAAACTTTACTGAAGAGAAATGTCAAAAAACCGCAAGAAAAATATGGCGTCGTTTGCTGTCCCTGTCGCTCTACTTTTGTAGCGTCCCTATTGCAAAACCCTTTACCTGGACAAAAGCCGCACTGCTCATCGCCCAACCGGGACTCGACCACAGCTCTGGAATTCAATCCCTTTTCTTAAAAAGAGGAAAGTGGAACAATTACCCCTGTTTGCCAGTCGACGGGGGGTCACCGCATTCGCAGGCCACTTTAATGACACGAGAGAGCCGTTGCACTCCCTTCTTACCCAAAGCCTTGAGCATTTCTGGCCGAATTTCATCCACACCAGCAGATTTGGCGACTTTCAGCGCTTTTATCGCCAAAGTCACCTCCTCTACGGTGGCACTATTCTCCGCCATGGGTCTGTCACCCTCAGTGCCCTGTTCATGATTGAGCAGCTCCGAAAAGTGCTCGCCGCATCTGCGCAAGATGTCTTTCTCATCGGAAAGAAGTACATCATCTTTGGATTTAACTCCCTCGATGATATTAAACTTCCTTCTTTTGAGACGGCGGATGGTCTGTTGCAAGTTTTTCGCGCCTCCATGTACCGGCATCGAGAAGCTGAGTCCCCCAGGTGTATCCATACCTTGCAGGCTTTCTTTTTTTCTCTGATGACTTTTTGAACTCCAGGTGTTTTAAACCACGCAGTTCTTTTCTCCCCACCAGCCGCTTCACTCCGCAAACATCTCCTGCAGAGGAGACATAACGTCTTTATATATTTATATAATTCTTCTGTACGTGTGTATGTCAACAAACTCCTCCTAAACGGCTGGACCGATTGTAATCCTTTTTTCTGGTTACTGCAATTATTTCCTTTCATTCAGTCTGTTGCTATGCGACGTGACGTAAATCTTGATCACCAAACTCGCTGGTGGTCTTTGTTTACCCCGACCATTTCGTCTACATCGTCCACATTAAGGAAAACCGAATATCTACGTATTACAAACTTTGGTGCTATCTTCTATAAAAAGAAGGAAAGTGTCTCCTTTATTATTATGCATAATTATGTACTCTTAGGCGGCTACTACTGAAAAGATACAATTGAAGGAGCCGAAGTAAGGAAAGGCCAAAAGTTAAAGGAAAATTGGTATTTTAAATATGTACGTACATAGTTTAAATGGTTGACACATTAAAAGAGAAGACAAGCCATTTTCATGATGCGGTAATTATGGAACTCGTCTCGGTAATGAGATTTCCATGTCAATGTTAATTACTTCCTCTATTGATTTTTGAAAAAAAATTCTGGATTATCAAGAAGGTGTAGGTACTTCGCGTGCCGTCCAGAATTTCTCCTATTAACCTTGCGTCAGTAATTTACACATTATCAAAAGACTTAACATACATATAGAATTTATTATGCATGAATGGAAATCTATAATCCTTCATGAAAGGATTAAAGGAAACCCCTTGCACTTTTGAGTGTATGCAGGTGGATATATGCAAATGTCTTCTAATGGATCCATCAGATAAAGTTATTCTTAAATTGATTACGTTATAGAAACTGATTCGTTGTTAAATTGAAACCCTGATTATCATACATGCACCCATACATATAATTTATTTTAAAGGACAGGCAGGTGAAAATCTTCCTGCTATCAAATGGTTTTACAGAGCTCATAGTGTTTAAACGCTGGCGCACACCGACTTGATTGCGGTAAGGATTTGATACAAATAATTTATGAGTATGTAGTTAATTTGTAGACATTGGTGAACAAGTATTATTGAAAAATGTTTAGTGCTTATGATGATATAGGAGAAGACGAAATCAAGAAATAATCTAAACTATCTAAACCAATGATGGTATGAAGATACAAATAACTTCAAAAGATTTATGCACCTTTACCGACAGCCAAGCAACTTCAAAATCTTTATCACATATCACTAACAATTCTCTAACAGGCTATCATCTCTTAACGAGTTGACTAAGGAATTCAATATCCACCATTGCTGGGTGACTGGACATAATAACATCATTTGGTAACTGCAAAGTCGACTAACTTATCAAATGAATGACAATATACCAAACAATACAATGAAACTTATTACTAAACAAGTTGTAACAAAAAAAAAAAACCTTCAGGTGGAAAAGCTATCTTACGACTCATTTCAGACTTACCTGTCCTGAAATAGATGACTAAAAGTCAAGAGAGCTCATTACTTTCAACAAAGCACATATTCGGACCATCACCAATGTCATTACAGGCCACTGCCTAAGAGAACAGCAAGCTAGGAGACTAAGGACTTATCTGCAGCAGACTGCTTTACAAGAATACTTTTAGAGTTTAGTTAGCTAAACTTTGACTATTTTAGCATTGAAATGAAATTAATACATTTGTTTGCTTTTAAGGTAAAAAGTATTTTTACTTCCCACCTTGGTAAGGGAAGTATTGTAATCGGCCCGATCAAAATGTTTCGAGATATGAACAGGGCTGGGGACATTACTATACACTAGAAATCATTTGCACCCATTTTCGAAATGATGTCTGTGTGTGAGTGTGTGTGACAATATTTTCCGCCTACGATATCTGGAGAACGAAACAACGTAGGACCATGCGGTTTTTTTTGTTTTATTTGTCAGCATAAAACTTAGAGCTGATTAGATTTTAAGCACAATCGGTCTGGCGGATGCTGAGGAAATTGAAGAAAGGTTTTTTTTTTTCGAGTTCCCGCAACAACTCTTTGTGGAACAATATTAAACAGTGTGCCTTTGAATTTTCTGCTCTCTATGCATGTTTTCTTTAATTATTAAATAAATAACAATATCACTGTTTTTGATATAACATCATATGTGGTGGGAAGTATAGGACTGGCTCCCCAGTCGAATTTTTTTAATTTGATTTTTCTCTTATTCAGACTATTTTTAAGATTTGAGGGAATACTATTCATAATTTTCGGTCCTGTATATGATAGTTGTCTTTTCCCATATACGTTGCTGAAAGTTGGGGTTTGAAGTAGATTTTGGGCCATTGTTCTTGTATTAACTTCATGTGAAATTGGAATTTGAAATCGCATGTCATCATAATATTCTAAAGCCATTGTTAACTTGATGAGCTGTGTCCGCTTTTAACACTTGAAATTCAGGATCTTCATTTCGCATTTTTCGAGATATTATTCGTAGTATGTTGTTTTAAAGTCGGCTCAGTTTGTGTAAATGAAGCCTTGCTGCGTTTTCCTAAGTCAGAACGGCATACCTAAGTTTTGATTCTACAATATACTTACCTTATTACACCAAACGTACAATATCTGCTCAGGTACACCACTCCAAAAATCGCCAGCTCTGCAGTTAGATCCACGTATGTGCAATAATTTGGTTTTAAATGCATTCAGAATTATACCCATATTCTGACACTTTTTTGAACTCCTTTTGCATGATAACCGTCGCCAACTAAAGGGATACGTATTGGACAACAATCGCAGTCTGCTTACGCGAACCCAATACTTTTGCTAAGCACACGCAGAAGCTCGTTCGCATACAAGATAAAAAGTATCGGTCTCAGCTTTGAATCTGGTGGTACTCCATATTGAACTGACTGACTTTCTATATCCTCCAATCTTCACTTCAAAACTTCTGTTTTTTAAGTAGTTTAAGAAACCAGTAAACCAATGGTTGTCTAATCCCTGCTCGGTAGAGAACTTTTTTTAGTTTCTCGTGGTTCAACATGTCGAACGCTTTACAAAACTCGAAAAAGAGAACTAAGACATGGTGGTTTCGGTTTAAGCTATGATTAACTACAATAGTGAATTCTACCAAAACCTTGTTGGTGCTCTTATTCCTTTAGAATCCGTACTGGTTTAGATGTACAATCTTGTCTTTCTCCAGGAAACTTCTAAATCTTTTGACGACTATCTGTTCCAGACATTTGTCTATAACTGGTAGAATGGAGATAACACTTTAATATACATCTCATTGTTTTATTTTGTTACAATTTCAGTCTTTTAATAATACTATCACTATATAGAAACAACCAACGGTGTGACAGTATTCAAAACGAGGATTGATAAAACATTATAAATATTTTTCTACGTCTCTTCTTTTCCTTCTAAGGAATTCTGTATTTTTAGATACTTTTTACATATGTATGTAGTCGACGTTAACATTTAGCTTATTGTCAATGATTATGCCTAGATATTTGAATTTATTAACTCGTTAAGAAGTTTCACAGTATATTCTATACTCTCTTCCTGTTGGTCATTTGTTAACATTCGTTTCGTCTTGCTTAGATATACATATGTATGTACATATGTTCATATATGCATTAAAACCAAGCTGAATAATACGCGGCGTTGCTCGGGCTATTGCATGTCAATTAACAACGATGTTATGGAGATTCCGTCAGTAGAAATCGATATCTGTTTACGAAAGAAACATTTAAAAAAATGTCCTCTTGAAGCCAGTTATCTACTTAACAACTCCGCTACTAAATACATACATAGATATGTACAATGTTTCAATGTATGTACTTATTTGAAATTTTGGGATTTCTTTAGTTCATTCGGAAATAGTTTTTTAATATTATCGTATATAGCTCGAATTATAAGAGATTTACGAAATATCTACGATTTTCATGAATTTTCTTAAATACTAGACAAAAAAGTTATTTTCTTTCCCAAAAACAATAAAGCTTGAGGATAAAAAGTCAAGTGACGCGCAATCATATTGTAATCTTTTTGGCCAAATATTTTCAATCAACTTACAATGACGATGTTATGCCAAATGTAGGCGATATGTACGCCCCAACATAACTTTGTCAACAGCTTTTTGGAATAATTTCCTTCTCTGATCAAAATGTTTTGGATGGTTGGGGTTGATTCTATTTCTCACCCCTATTGTCAAGATGTTTTACTTTGCAGAGCATTAAGATTCATTTTTTTTTAATAAATAATTGTCAACTGGTGATTGGTGACTGATTTTACTGACAAGTGGAAAACATCTTTTATACATAAATCATATTTTTAATAATGGCGTTAGGCATTTAGTGAAAAATGATAGACCAATCTCCAGATTTGCAGCGATACTAGAAGAACTGTGCTTTGTGCATGGATTGTCTAATGCCTACTATTTCAAAAAACTTACCTTTAACAGTTTTTCGATTAATTTGATAATAAACAAACTTTTTTGATATTTTTGTTTTCAAAAACTCAAAGTTAAGTTTTTTTTAAGGACATGTTTATAGGTATCCTATCTGAGCATTGTCTTCTGGGGAAACTTCCTTTAAAATTTGGATGTACATACATACATATGTATGTGCATATAGATGTTAAAAATATCGCTGATATTATAATCAGGGCATAGCTCCTAATTCAAAAATGTACTTATGCAGTTAATTTTTCAATGCTTTCAAAAATGTAAACATCATTGAGTGGAATAAAATGTAAAAACGTTGTACGAACATTAAATGCTTTGAGGAAGGACCCTAATAGTTTCTACAGGGATCGCGATGGCTCCAGTGTCTAGTGTTTTTATGTTTAACCCTCATCCGCTGTTCATTTCCTAGAACGTTAGAGCTGTTCGTTGTGTAAATTTGACACAGTAAAAAAATGGGCATAAATATTAATAAACAAAAAAAAAAACTGCGGCATTTGATGTTTTTTTTAGTTTATTACACATCGCATTTTACAATTTTAATAAAATTGAATCATTTTCATGAAATATTGTTGATATTTGTTAGTGAAGAAAAGTTGGCTTTTAATTCTCATATAAAAAAATACGAAAAAAAAAGGTGAAAATCAATGAAAAATGAGAAGAATTTAATACTGAGAACGTTGAAGAATTGTCGAAATTTACTAATGTTTTTTTGAACGACACGCAAGAGACAAATGGTGAAGTCTGCGCTAACAGCACAATAGACGCAATGTACATAAGTATGCTTTGGATTGTGTCAAATTGACACATGAAAAGCTATAACGTAACAAGTTGTGTTGAAAACGGTTGCAGACATTGTATGTTATCTATTGCGGTCTTTTATGAAAGTACACATTTGATTTTTAATTTTAGCCAAAATCTCAGCTGAATTCGGCCACCCGCGTGAAAATGCTGAGCTGCGCAAAATAAAAACTGTGTCAAATTGACACAAACAGCGGATGCGGGTTAACTTAACCTACGAAACAATAAAAAAACGTTTCAGTTAAAAGCGTCAGCATTTTCTATTTTCTTCTTTCCAATTGTATTGTTACATTTAACTTATACCCAGCTTTATATCATGTTTTGTAAATGCACAATGTCACACAGGCATAGAAAGGCCGGAGAAACATTTTCATGATTCTCCCTATGTAAGTTCTTCTAATTTCTAAGTTATCAAGAGCACGTTAGTTCTCATAACTTTCATTTTGCTTTGTAAAAGAAGTTAATTAGAGGTTACCCCAAACAATGCAAAATAATTACACATGTACATCCATTTGAAAGTCTGCAGGCAACAGCTTCAGCATTCTGTGACTAACCACTATTGTGGTCACATTTTTGTGGCTAATGAAAAATGAAATCGGAAGAGTAAGTAATATGCAGAAGAAACTATTTATACTTCAAATTATTTTTTATCTTGCTTTCAACTTTACTGTTCTTATTACTTTGTATGGTTACGCAGAGTTTTAATGACATCTTATACAATTTTAAATATTTTAATATTTCATGTGCATGCAATGTTCACATCATTATGTCGACTTTATGACGTAAGATTTAACTGATACTATCATACACCGCGCAATCCATTTGTATTTTCATGCAATTAACCCCTAGGGGTTCTTTGAAAATAATCAGTTTACGTTCTACAACTTTTACACGTATTGAACAATGCATTAAAAACTGGAAGCGAAAAAAAATGCAGAAAATGTGGTAGCGCTGGCTGCTGGCGTCCTTGTGTGTTTTCACATATATGTACATACATAGGTACATACTTCACAAAACTTTAATTCGTATTCCGCCCTTATTTAGTTTAATTCGATTTGACTCGCCTATGATTCGCAGGACACTCTTCGACGTGTTAGTTGATCAGTATAATTCCTGGAACATTATTAGCAGACTGTTCCTATACAGCTTGTGGAATTTCTTTCGGGTGACTATTCTGTGCCAGGCTCACCATATAGTGTGTACAGAATACTAAGGAAATCAGCATCGAAATCAATAAAAATCAGATGTAGCGGAGATTATGTGTGTGTATTAAATTCATTGTTACAGAAACGATTATTTCTATGGGGTTGATGTAGGAATAGAGTACTTTCCAGATCTAATGTAATTGAAGGTTAAGAACCGAGGTATGAATGTATGTACACGGCCGGCCATAAGTTTGGAAACGCCATATACATTTTACATTTGTCGTATTTTTTCCGTGCTATTTTTTATTTTTTTTTTGTTTAGCATTGTATTAGGTTAGGTAGATGAGTTGGCAGAGGGAGAGAGAGAACCCTCTCCGCCACACTCAGGTCAGTAGAGACCCATTGTAATGTCCATTTGAGGGGGGAAGGTGCCCTTTGCTCGTGAAGCAATCTCCCATTGCCCGGGGTTTCGAATAATCTTGAAACCTTATTGAACCCACAGATGTCCTTGATAGGTACGCCACTTATGTCTTCGTTATCCTGGAAGAAGTGTCTTTCACAGGGCAGGGGCAGGGAAAATGGGTTGTGTCCTCATTAACTTCCTCATCTTCGCAGCTATCCGGGAAGGTCATACTCACTTAGCCTTAATCAAATCAATCTAATTTTATTCGACTTAATTACGCGTATAGAAGTGTATAGGAAATAGTTCCTAAAGCTTATTTACAGGCAAGATTTTTTGTTTTTAAAGAACCTGCTGACATTGCGACGTAGCAAGATCTATTGTGTCTCCTAATAAGGTCTATTACCTTTCTAATGAAAGTGAGTATGTCATTAGTAGATGAGTTTCTAAACTCCGTTATCGAACGGAACTCCCTATGAAAGATCAGTCTACGGAAGCAGTATAGGGCCAGATATGCAGGACTTGACTGACATAGATTCCACGAAGTGGGATGTCAATGCTTTAAGCGCTGCCTGACTATCTGAATAGACATGTATTTTTGCAACTGAGTGGCAAACGTGTTCATTCTGTAAGCACTGTAACTGAGTTATGTTAGTGCAGTGGTCTAGTAAAAATTTTGTCCACGCCTCCATTTTGAAAAATGTCAAAATTTCTCGCAGAAACATTGACTACAACACCACACCCCAACTAAGTTTTGGCAAGAACTTCGAGGTAACCATCCCTTTCATGTCATTCTGGGACGATGTATTCTCAGAAGACAAGTCAATTCACTTCTACACCGACAGCTCAAAAACTAGTGGGTGGGTGGTGTTGTTTTCTCCGACAGGCTTAACCTCAGCCTAGCGTCCAATCTTCCAAATCATTGTAGCGTGTTCCAGGCGGAAATCATAGCGATCAAAGAAGTCTTATCTTGGCTGAAGAAAAACCTGATATCAGCCGTGGATATCCGCAACTTTTCTGACAATTAAGCGGCAATAAAGTCCTCGGAATCAGACGCTTTGAATTCACCAATAGCCCTAGACTGCCGATCGTCTCTTATAGAGATGGCGAAGCAGTTTCATATTCACCTCTGTGGGGTGTGTGGCACAGTGACATTGCAGGGAACTGCAACGCTGATGAACTCGCCAGATATAGAGAAACATTTCCTATTGGGCCTGATAAAGGCAGCTTAGGTATATCAATCGCTACTTATAAACTTAAACTAAAGCTAGATGCTATCGAAAGTACAAATCTTAGGCTAGTGACAAAGCAGATTTGGCCAAAGCTGGATCTAAAACGCTCTTAAGTAATTGATTTCTCTTAATAGATCGCATATTAGCACTATAATAATAGGTTTTATTACTGGACACTGTCTAATAGACAAGCTTGTAACAAGACTTGGCGTCTACTCAAACGACTACTGAGGTATATATTTGCATTCGATTTAAAACTGACTGACACTGTCAGGGTGCCGGCCGTGGTACTGGTTACATAGAACAAAACCATTATCTTTTCCGACCACACTTTCCTTTGCGGTTTGTTTCAAATGATTGATTGATATTTTGCACAGAGGTAAGGAACACTGAATTTCCATTCCTATTTAAAACGGTTAACCCTTATTATAAAATTTCTTACAAACAGAGTGTAAAATTGCGTGGGCTTTTTTCGTTCAGAGCAGCAGTCACCATTCAGTATTGATAAAAACAAAAACAAAATTTATTCAATTATTATTATAACATATTATGTGTTTTCATATTAAATTATGAATGTAACAAGAGGACAAATACCGTTGACAGCAAGTACTTTAAACATGTGCGCACTTTGTTGAATTTTCTGCTGTGTACTGAGGTGGCACATGCAAATTTAGAGTTGTTGCTGGGGAATAAAAAAAAATTGAGTTAAAAGCCTTGAAAGAAGAAAGTGCTAACACATATTGAAGATTTAATACCGAAAAATAAAGAAATTTCAAATAAAATACCATTAGGAAATTGAAGTGTGTATTTATTTCTGACTATATGATAAGCAAAGCTTTTAAATTTAAAAGTGATTGTTTATTCTGTGCAATATCATTTGAGCTGCAGTGCTTTAGAATTCGTTAAGATGTCTTTGAAAATAATTTAATTCTGTTTTGCTGTTGGAATTTTTCCTTTTTTTTCTTCATTTTTTTCCATATCACAAGCAGGACTAAGCACCCGGCAAAGGATTATCCTTTATTTATTTCAAAATGACGTGGCTTATCTCCGAAAAGGGAAAGTAAAGCTGGCATTGATTATATAGGGTGATTTTTACGTATCATTTCAATTTAGCAGTTTTATTCGGCCGCTGTTTGTTTCGGACACTTTTTTACGAACCATCTATCGCTTTAACTCCATCGTGAAAGGGTCGGTAAGTATTCAATTGAAGAATATATCTATCGTAAAAGTTCGAATCACAAATGGATGCTCTTCAATTTAAATCGTAATGTTGTAAATCCATTTCCGTATAAAAATGCAGAAAAAACAACTTAGTAGGCTTTGAATGCAGTTACTAAATTGTGTCCTATCAAACTGAGTAAGAAGGCTCTTCCCTTATGATGTAACGATGACCTTTGATGATGATCTTTGTAAGCTGACTAGAATTATTTTCAATATTTGTTGTCAGCCTTACAATGACCGCTTAACACTTATCCTGTATTTAAAAAAAACACGCGCATGGTATTTGTGGGTCAAATTTGCCCAACACATTTTTCATTTAGCAATCACAATTTCCACATGTAATTCTTTGTTTGGAATGTTTTTTACAAATAAATTTTAAACATTTTGTTGAATATTTTGTACGGTTGGAGTGATTCGGACACATGTAGCAGTGAGATCGCTTCAAGGTTGACACTGCAGGTTGTTCTTGAGGGTTTTCTTGCTGACGTGTGGAAGAGAAGTTCGACGGTAGATTTCCCTTTGAATCAAAGCTTCCCCTAATTCTTCCAAAAAAAATCCTCCGTTTTAAATGTTTTGCTTTATTCCAATTTGGAAAGATAGATATGTACTGTGTACTCTCTCATAAGCGGACACCAAAGGTTCCGAGAAAACTGTCCGCTTATGAGAGGTGTCCGCCTGTTGGAAAAATAAACAAAACCACATTCTTTTCCCCGTTCTTTCAAATTTCTCCGGTTATGAGGGGTGTCCGCTTATGACAGGTGTCCGTAGGGAGAGAGTACACTGTATATCACTAAGGTATTATAGGCTGATACATACATATGTATATCAACATTGTTATAAAATATTGTCTGTGGCCTCATGCTGGTTCTACGCTTACATGTAAATGCGAATAAGTTGGTCAAGGGTATCTACCTCTGATTTTGTAGAGTTGTAATATTTTATAATTTCCATTTTTTTTTTTTTTGCATCATCAGATACCTCTTTATCGTGATGCAAGTTGTTCATGAGAATGACTGCCCGGTTTTTCTTCAGAACATATGCAACTAGAGTTGTATTGTTGTCGTTATCAAAAAAGAAATGGGCAAATTTCTCCGGCTTTCCTTTCAAATCCAAAATTTGTCGCGGCAAACATCTTTTATTTTTTCGCACTGTTCCAACCACCGTAAGTTTTCTTTTTAGCAATTCGATTCCTAATTCGTGTGAAGTAAAGAAATTAAAACAAATAATATTTGTACCTTTCAAGTCCTTTATTAGTCTAGAACTACACGATAGCCTTAATTTCGTTAAGGTCTACAATTTCTATCCTTACCGGTATAAACCAGGCAAAATTTTTTTTACTATCACACAGGGCCCATACTTTCCTGGCTTTGATGGAATATATTGCTTGAAAGAACATCTCCCACGATATCTTACTAATTGTTCATCTACAGTAACACACTCATCTGGGTTGAATATTTTTCGTACCTATGTATATTACATTCCCATCTATTCCAGAAACCCCTTGTAGGAGAGAGTTTATCCCGAGCTTATCGTTCATTCCTGTCTCATTATCAAAACGTATAACTCTAGATATATTCTCGAACCTTCCAAGAAGCTTTGAAAATTGGCCTTCACTTGCAGTCATTCCCAAAATTTTCTAAGGCTTTCCCATGGGACCGAAAAACTCCAGCCAGCAAAAGTAGTACAATATAAGATTCGACAGAAATCGTGTCAACTCTAATCCAGAAAGACGCTTTCTCGTAAAAGCACAGTTTGAAAACAGCATGAGTCGGTCCTGGAGAAGTATTCATAACATTTTCTGTTTTAGGACAAAGTAGTAGAAATATCCCTAGATGGGATTTCATGTAAAACAAAACAGTAGAATTTTAATCATTTCCAAATAATAAAGTAAATTATTAACAACATTAGTTGGAAAACTATATTGGTCAATTTTGACCCACGAAAACAACTTAAACAAATAAAATCTGATAAATGAACAAATGTGATAAGTTAATTAAAGTTGTATTTATTCCCTAAAAAGAATAAATGTCAACAAATTTCAAATAAAAATTTTCAAAAATAAGCGAAATAAGCCCTATGAAAGCTGCGTTTGGCCAATTTTTGTCCCATGTGTACAGGATAAAGTATCTGAAAGAATTAATTGCATCAGGTTAAAAAAAAGACTGCCAGGCAATAGAAAATAAAAAGGAGAAAAGGATTTAATTTCTTCCGTGCCCCCTGGACGAGTTTTTAAGCATTTTCTTAAATTTTAAGCACATGAGATTAAGTAATTTGTACAACAAAGTCGAGAATGTAAAAGTATTTGTCTCAGAAGCGAATTAATGTGTCTGAATATTAAAACAAGAAATCGTAATAGAAAATAGAAATAAAAATATTTGTTACTGTGTCATCTGTTGAGAGAAATAGGAAGAACCAACAAAACTTTTTTTTGCCTGAAATTGATGAGCTACAGTGTAACGGTGTGGTTTTACCAGGAAAAGCGTGGAGTGTTGCTCAGGGAAATAATGTGAAAGTATGGTGGCATTTATTTGTCACCTTATTAACCTTATTTAGCAACATAAGATTGTTTTCTTTGGGGCAGTTAAAAAAAGGTTTTAGGTACTGGAGTAGGTCCTTTTTTAAGTTCATTATGTGGATAAGTCATTCGCCCTGCTCCTTTCCGCTAATGTTTACAACCCTTCAATGTCAAAACTTTAAATCGTAGAGATATATTAAATAGTTCTTATCTGAGTTAATTTTTTTAACAATGTTCCGGAATCGACTTCGAAATATCCCTGTGAATGCATACGTATGTATGCACACACATATATTTATGTATGTATGTTAAGAAATTAATAACGTCAAGTATGCAGTTAATGATTTTATTTGTAACTAGTGACCCGCCCCGACTACGTACGGGTGCGATTAAGTTATTTGATTATTGATTTTTGGTATGTTTCGCTTTATTATAGCCTTATTTTAATTAATAAAAATTTAATAACATTAAACATCATATCGCCTTGAGCCTACACAGGGGACGTCTACCTGATAACGAATTCATGGCTCGTCTTGGAACCCAAGTTGAGGCATGCGTTTAACGTGCCCAAGCCATTGAAGTATGGACCGTCCCGTTCGAAAAGGTAGTTGCTCGACATTGAGTTCCTTGTATATTCTGATATTCTTAACTCGATAGAACGAACGAATACCTCAAATAAATCACATTTCGGCAGCATATTTTTTCGGTCATTACCCAAAACTCATGACCATAGGTGAGGGTCGGATCAAACAAACAAAATTGTTCCAGCCTGACCAATCCCACAGGATAACTGCTACTGCTTCTTCCAGCACTCGTGAATATGACATCAAAATACTTAAACTTCTGAACTTCGAGACATTATCATTACTTCCGATTTGTTCACGTTTACCCAGCTTCAAAATAGATGACTACGAAGTCATCAAGCGGTCGCTGAAGTTCGGTCCAGATAGTTTGAAGTAAGTCATCAGCGAAAAGCAGATGGCTTATCCTTAAGTCTCACAAGTCGAGGGTGAATCTAAACCATCCAGCGACCCGCTCAAGCACACACAAAAAATTTCATTAAAATCGGTCCATCCGTTTAGGAGGAGTTCAGTGACATACAGACGTACAGTAGAATTCCAGTCCAGATGGTTAGAAGTAAGTCATCAGCGATGAGCCATGAGATATTCACTTCAACACTGCACCTTACCCCTTTGCACAATGTATGTGTTTAAATATATATTGTCGAATAATATATATTCACGCAATTATGACACATACATTTAATATCGAAAAACACACAATTGAAATTAAATTGAAATAAGTGACATCGGTCAATTATTCACGGAAAAATATTGGTTAGTGAATCTAAACAATCCAGGGACTCGCTCAAACACACACACAAAATTTCATTTAAATCGGTCCAGCCGTTTCGAAGGAGTTGCATTACATACACACGTGCAGAAGAATTATATATATTAAGATAAGATAGCTTTTGGCGTTAGTATTTCTGTTTTGCCGACAACAATAAGAAAAAATTAATTAAACTTAAGTTGTGTGGTATTTTAGATTTTTCTACGTCGAGTTTAGTTAATTTAGGGTGCATGTCGCCTAATTAATTATTCTTTACTTAATTACCCACACACGCTAAATTACAAGGATAAAGTATAACATTCTTTCCTCAATGAACCGGTTTTTTTTCATTGGATAGATTCCTAGAAAGTGGTGGACATCTTCGTTCGTCCTTTTCAAAGAAAACACTCCGCACTTCCCCTCATCCGATTAGGAAAGTGGTTGGCATATAAACGTTTCCCAAAATCATGGAAGCATTGGTAACCATCACCTTATGCGAATGTAGAGTAGTCGCCGAAGACATCTTCAAAACCATAGAGTGTAGCCCGCCCTTCGAACATTCGTGCGTCGCTAACGGATTCTCGAAGTAGGTTACGGTTGGAGATTGTATTTGGTTTTAGTAGTTGTATCAGACAGAGAGCGCCCGATACTCAAATAGGACTAAAATGCACCGTTTTGTTACCACAGTTCTCGTGACCGGTTTGTTAGATGGGTGTGGATGGGTGTTGACCGATTAGGCTGTTGGTCTTTAATCTAACCTATGGAAAAACAAGCATGAGAAGCGCGCGATCGAGTAAATAGTGAGATGTTACTGCAGTAATAAGGTTCGGAAGTTTTACCAAATGGTAAAAAAACCTTTCAAGGGTACAGAGCCCGAACCAAGGCCTGCAAGGATGAACAAGAGAATATCGTACTAGAATCGGAGTTGATGCTGAGAATATGAAAGAACTACTTCTGCAGAGTGTTTAACGGCGAGGCGAATCAAATCACGCTGTCAGGCAGAATGAACCATTCAACCTGGACGACGAAGACCAACGATTCCGTCCACCCGACCTAGAAGAGGTGAAGAAAGCCATATCGAAGCTTAGGTCCAACAAAACTGCTGGAGCTGATAGCCTAGCTGCCGAGCTGTTCAAAGCGGCTGGCGATGACTTGGTAACTAACATGCACCAACTCATCTGTAAAAATGGTCGGAGGAAAGTATGCCGGATGAATATAACATCAGCATTGTTTACCCGATCCTCTAAACTGCGCCAACTATAAAGGCATCAATCTTCTTAACATCGCTTACAATCTGTCGTGTTGTGTAAGCGCCTGAAGTTCTTGAAAGAAATAAGAAGAAAGAAAGAAATGCGCAAAACGCCGACGATATTGACATAATCGGAAGAACGCAAAGCGCGTTCGTGAGTAATGAGGCAGAGGCGGCAAAGATGGGTTTAGCGTTCAATGATGGCAAGACGAAGTATATGCTGTCAACAAGTAAGGATACTAAACACCGACGTCGTGGACTGAACGTCAGTATAGGCAGTTATAACTTTGAGGTAGTTAAGGCCTTTGTTTACCGTGGTTTCGCAATCAATTCTAACAACGACACCAGCGCTAAGATCAAACGTAGAATGAGTCTTGCCAATTGCTGTTTCTTTGGGCTAAGAAGGCAATTGAGTAGCAAAGCCCTCTCTCGAACGACTAATGTGACCGTTTATAAGACCTTAATCATCCCAGTTCTGCTCTAGGGCGCAGAGGCATGGACTTTGTCAAAAGAGCGGATGGATGCCAATGTTTCGGCACCGAAAACTTCGAATCCACACCCGATATTTGAGTTCTTTGCCAAACCTTATGTGCTTTTCGTTTTGATAACTGAAAAATTCTTATAGATACTTTATATGGAATCTTATTGTCTGTATAATCACAAATAAGAGTGGGTACATTCTACATATCTACGTATATAAATAAACATGTTCATAAACAAAAATTTAAAAAACACCCTGTATGCAGAAAATATATGGTAGAGTTAATGAATGCTTTCAAGAACCCAAGAGGTAAGAGTAGTAATTTTCTTAAGTACATTTTTTAATTCACAAGGGATGATAGCAATAGGGATAAGATGAGAATGATGTGCTAAAATCTTTCCTTCTCTGTTCAATAAAAAGGAAGTAAAAGCGTTAATAGATTACGAAGCAGGTCATTGAAGACAGATGGTTTAACTTTGTTAAAGAAAGTTGACATAGTTAGGGGACTAATGTGTGCCTAGGGAGATGATTGTTTATTTTTTACGGACAAACAGAAAAAACAAATAATATTTATGTATGTAGGTATTACCTATACATACAGACAAAGTATGCACCAAATGTTTTCAAATTCAGTCTTTATCTATTTCGTCTAAGCTTCATGTTATAAATTAAACTTCATTGTACAGGGTTTTTCAATAAGAGCGCTACAAAAGTTTTTTTAAATAAAACAAAAACGGTTTTGGATATCAATGAAATTCTTTATTCCTGTGAAAGTACGTTCGATGCCATTATGTATGGAACTCGATTTCTTTTGCATGGCCACCACGGGCACGCTTGCAGAAGTCCAGACGCTGAACCCAATTTTCGACGGTTTTCAAGCATAAATCGGCCGATACTGCTGCAATTTCACGTTCGATATTCGTACGAAGTTCATCAATCGTCGCTGGCTTGTTGGCATAGACCATAGACTTGACGTAGCCCCACAGGAAATAGTCTAACGGCGTCAAATCGCACGACCGAGGCGGCCAAGCGACTGGACCATTTCGTGAGATAACACGTTCTCCAAACTTGGTTTCCAATAAATTGATTGTGACATTCGCTGTGTGGCTTGTGGCGCCGTCCTGTTGGAACCACATGTCCTCCAAGTCCATATCATCCAATTGGGGCCAAAAATATTCGGTTATCATTGAACGGTAGCGATCCCCATTCACAGTAACGTGCCGGTCTTGATCATCACGGAAGAAGTACGGCCCAATGACGCCGCCGGCCCATAAACCACACCAAACCGTAATTTTTTCGGGATGCAATGATGACTCATGGAGTACGTGTGGATTGCTGCCTGACCAATACCGCATATTTTGTTTATTGACGAAGCCATCCAGCCAGAAATTATGACGACCATAAATTGGACGTAGCGCTCTTAACGTTGAGGCCACTGACTCCGAATTTCGGTAGTAAATTTTAATAATTTTGACTCGTTGTTGGCTCGTATATCTTTCCATCATGAAATGGCAAACCTTGCTGAAGAGAAATGTCAAAAAACCGCAAGAAAAATATGGCGTCGTTTGCTGCCCCTGTCGCTCTACTTTTGTAGCGTCCCTATTGAAAAACCCTTTATGAGTTTGACATTATTGCTTCGTGTTCCAAAAGTGCATATCTCGATATTTTGTCAGGAATCCACGATGTCTTTAAGTACAAGTGTTTGGCAACCATTTGTGAATAGACATTTAACATTACTCAAAGTGTAGTATGAGAAGCTTTACACCACTAAACTTAGTATAAAAATCTGTATATCTGTTGCTGCATCATGCCTGTGATGAAATCGTCCGATGCAATAAGTACCGCCGGTGTCATTTGACCGCCATTTCTCTTTTTTGGATGTTTCCGGCCGTCCTATACGTCCGGCACTCCATCAAGACATGTTCCGCGTTCTGGTAAGGTCATGTCTCTTTTAACTCTTTCTGCAAAAGTCTTTGCTAAGGTGTTTGGAAGCGCGTGCCAGAACTGTGGTCGAAAAACACAGAAACACAGCTAAACCACTTTGTGCCATGGGTGTAATGATCGGGTCCTTTAAAGAAAACTCTGGAGTGTACTGCAGGAGTATGGGTTTGACGGTTCTCATTTGAAGGCAGATCTATTTATATACATAAACTGTAGAAGAGGTGTTCGATAAATAGCGTTACATAAACATATTGCACTGCGAGCGTTTGCCTTCGCCAGGGGTGCGTTTTTTTCACCTCTCCTTTCCATTGTGTATATGGATCGGATGTTACAGCGCAACCGTGAGAGAAACGGTGCGCATTGTGAGACTTAAGGATAAGCCATCTGCTTTTCGCTAATGACTTACTGCGAACCATCTGGACCGAACTTGAGCGACAGCTTGATAGCTTCGTAGGCGTCTGTGTTGAAGCTGGGGAAACGTGAACAAATCAGAAGTAATGGTAATGTCTCGAATTCCTGTTCAATGCACTCTGCATGTTAGTAGAGTCCTATCGAAACTGGTTCAGAAGTTTTAGTATTTCGGGGTCATATTCTCGAGTGGTGGAAGGAGCTGTACTGAGTTATCCTGTGGGATTGGTCAGGCTGAAACTATTTTGCGTGTTTGATCCGACCCTCACCTATGGTCATAAGATTTGGGTAATGGTCAAAAGATGTGTCAGTTTATCAGTTTGAAGCGTCCTGAATCTCTTAATAGCTCTGAGAGGGCTAATTCATGTTTTCTTCGTTGCCCTGTTGGAAAATAGTTTGACGGTACGTTGCTAATGGTTAATACTTCAGATATGGAAAATATTTTGGGAGTATGTTGATAATGGTAAATCCTCAAGATATGGTGTGAGATAATTTACCAATATGTTCTTACACGCTACGGCAATTAATTTTTATTTTATATGGACTGTTGGTCCAACCAAATGCCAAACCCTTTTTCCTAATTATAGCCATAACTCTTTGGCTTCTTTACGCTCTTGCATACGCGAAGGTTGTTTTTTTAAAAGACTCTGTCGGACGGTCCTAGCCGAATTTTTACCGCATATCCTTCCTTCATAGACGTCCTTATTTCCGTGGTTGTGACAAAAGGGCCCTTTAGGGCATGTCGGTATTGAATTCTCGCTTTTTGTCGTCTTTCTAAGTTTGAAGCTTTGTTAGCGACATTTCCATACCTCGGGAAATGTTTTGAAGCATTTTTTATTCTCTTGTACGAACAATTTATGTTACGCCCGATTTGGCTAATATTTTGTTCCCGGTGAAACATTTGACATATTAATTTCCTTTCACCATGGATTGAAATCTTTTCACGTTCCATAATTTTTTTTTAGCAACCACAACCCACTAGCCTAGCACTCGAAGTGACAAAGAAATGGATAAAAAAAATTTAAGGATAATTACCTTTTAATAATGGACTTACTAATTAAACTGCCAAGGGAAATTAGATTTTATATTCGAAATTTAAAATTAACCGAGAAAAGACTAGCCAAATTTTATAATCTTAGGGTGATTAGGGATGGTGAAAAGTGTATCTTTTGGATAATTTATTAATTTTTGACTTAATAAAATTTCATACTACAAAATAAAGTAAATTCTAATTTTTCCATGGAGGTATGCTAATTAGCTTTCCAGCGCGGGACGTAAATGTGTCTTGTTGGACCTGTTATCCAATAAAATCATCTGAATATTATCAAATGAGTATTCTATTTTGCTAAACCTACGCATTCATAGTATCTACACGGGTAGATAATTCGATTTTCATTTTTTCATTTAACTCAGCGAGTTTTTATCAAATTTGGAAGCGCTTCCAACTCAGTTATCAAATTTTCGGTTTATTGCACTCAAGACTGGCCGTCTGCAAGTCCCGATTTGAACCGACTAAACTACAAGCTGTGGATGATGTTAGAGGAAAACGTATGCCGTAAATGATACTCTAACATTGAGTCCTTAAAGACCGCGATGGTCTCAGCTGTGACCAATTTTCTGATGGAGGAGATGCGTGCAATCATCGATGTGTGGCCCAAGCGACTTAAGGCCTATATTAAATCAAAAGGCGGCCATTTTGAATGAACTTGCGTTTTAGGTGGATTTCATAGAAATACCCACCTATTGCAGAGGTCCTCATGACGCGACTTTCAAAAAATTTGAACGCCATTTGTCTTCGCTATCATAGCAAACACTAACGTCATACTCCTTTAAAAAATTTATATATATATATGTACATACATATGTAGTATGTATATCTATATATATATACTAGCAGCCCGCCCCGACTTCGTACGGGAACAATTAAGTTATTTGATTATTGTTTTTTGGCTTTATTTTACAAAAACATAAAAACAAAAAACATCATATCGTCCTGAGCCTACGCAGGGGACGTCTATCTGATGACACGCAGTCTTGGAACCCAAGTTGGAGCATGCGTTTGACGTGCCCAAACCATTGAAGTATGGACCGTTCCGTTCGAAACGGTAGTTGGTCGACATTGAGTTCCTTGTATTTTCTGATGTTCTTAACTCGATAAACGAACGAATATCTCGAAGAAATCTCATTTCGGTAGCTTATTCTTTCGGTCATTACCCAAATCTCATGACGATAGGTGAGGGTCAGATCAAACACACAAAATTTTAATAACTGAAATTGTAATACATAACTGAAAATTGTTATAACTAAATTGTGGATAACTCAGTACTGCTCCTTCCATCACTCGTGAATATGACCCCAAAATACTAAAACTTCTGAACCGGTATCGATAGGACTCTACTTATATGCAATGTGCATTGAACAGGCTTTCAAGACATTACCATTACTTCTGATTTGTTCACGTTTACCGAGCTTCAACACAGACGACTACGAAGCTATCAAGCGCTCACTGAAGTTCGGTCCAGATAGTTCGAAGTAAGTCATCAGCGAAAAGCAGATGGCTTATCCTTAAGTATCACAATGCTAACCGTTCCTCATCACGGTTGCGCTGTAACATCCAATCCATGTACACAATGAAAAGGAGAGGCAACAAAGCACCCCTCGCGAAGGCAAACGCCCGCAGTAAAAGATGTTTATGTAAGGCCATTCATCCACACATCTCCTACAGATTGTGTAGAGAGATCAAATGGCCTTCAAATGAGAACCGTCAATTCCATACTCCTGCAGTACACTCCAGAGTTTACTTCGAGGGAGCTAATCGCTACTCCCATGGCACACTCCCAGGCCCTCTCAAGTACCGTTCTTAGAACGAATAGCGGTTTGGATGTGTTTCTACCTGGACAAAAGCTGCACTGCTCATCTTCCAAGTTGGATTCGACCACAGTTCGGGCACGCGCTTCCAACACCTTAGCAAAGACTTTTGCAGAAAGAGTTTAAAGAGACATGACCTTATAATTAGAGCAACCACTCTTATACCATTTTTTTAAAAATATCACAATCACCTTACTTTGATTATAGCTAGTTGTTTTACCGCAGTCCCACTCTAATGAGAGAGCCATTTTAGTCACCTGCTCTACAGTGGAATTATTCTCCGCCCTACACAGTCTGCCATCCAATTTCTGTTCGGGATTGAGCAGATCCGAAAAGTTCTCGCTTCATCTGCGCACTATATCCTTCTCATCGGAAAAAAAGTAAACCATCTTTGGATTTGACTCCTTCAATAATATTTAACTTCCTTCGTCTGAGACGGCGGCGGAAGGCCTGCCAGAACTCCTTCTTTGCAAATCTGTGATCTCGGTCCAGTGTGAAAGTATTCATTTCGTAAATCCTCATCAACGCAACTGAAAGTTCTTCTATTTACTTCAAAAAAAGTTTGTTCTTCCTCAGCTACGGATCCAATACATAATGTATTTCCACAAAACCAAAAATACGAACAGAGAAAAATGAAACCAAAACTGACCTTGTACAACAGGGCAAAACAAAAACAACATATGTACGATCACGAATCGATGTGCTACAGTAGCGTATTCTATATAGGGCCAAACTTTAAAATCTCAATACTATGCCACATACATATGTACATACTCTACAGCCTGTGACAAACTTTATACCTATAAGCTATCATGTCTGCTCCACTGTTTTATGTCAATCGGATTAGTAGTACATATGCATACACACACACACACACAAAATTTAATTTGCCATATAAACTGATCGTGTTCATTCCTGCAGTACATTTGCTTTCCATCTCTTCGCTGAGCGCGCATACACACACTATGACGTCACCCAGTGCTGCATGGTTGTTGGCTTCGGTCGCCACTGATGGAAAATTGTTGGGGATGATTTTGGCAATGATTTCTTGAATTGTTTTGAGTATAGCTCAGCTTCAGGATAAGGCAGAAGGATGATTTATAGCTCAAATGAATCATAGACAAATTTACTAAAAACATTTTTTTTTTAAATCCAATAAGCCATTGTTGAGTTAGAGCTGTGTAGGTATATTTTTATAACATAAAATTTGGGTTTTTTTTCCCTTTCTGCTACTTAAACCTCGAATGCTTGGGAATTCCTTTTATACTATGTAGTGATGTTCATCGTTAAAGTCCGTTCTAAATATTGGTGAAAGAATTTTTGAAATCGGATTAGTAGTTTCGAAGATTACTTCCTACATACAAACTACAAACTTTACCTCTTTATAATATTAGTATGATTAGTATGATGATTACCTCTTTATAATATTAGTATGATTAGTATGATATGCAATATAACGGATTCTTGTGGACACGATTGAGGCCGCAATTAAGAACCGATTTGAATAAAATTTAGTACACACGTTCGTATGGCGAATAGCTCGGCTAAGTTCGTAGATGGGCGTAATCGGTTGAGAGGGGGGCGGGTTACGCCCCTTTTTATGTTTCGAATGGTACAATTCACAACTCAAATAAATCCTAACTTCCGGTTTGGATTTTTTAATACGAGTATTATAGCAGATAACAGTCACCAGAATCCGCCTGCTACCAATTTGGGCACCATCGTGGATCCGCCATCTTGAAATTCTTCAAAAATGCTCGGATTTCGTAAAAATTGAAAGTCCTTACTCATTTCGAGGTAATGAGTACAAATTCATTCTTAAAGTGGAAATTTTCTTCCGCCATTTTGTTCCCGCCACCAGAACAGAAGCTATGGCGATGATTTACGAAATCCACCTACCTCTTGCGGCTTTTACCGGAAGGTTCTTTTTTTGTATTTAATATGCAATTGCAAATTAAAGAAAAAAAAATCAAATAAAAATATTTGGGCGTTTTAAAGTTATGAAGGAAATTGTACGTAACAGTATTTTTGTCCTTGCTAGGTACATATACAAATATCCAAACAACTGCTCGTCCACAGACCTGAAATGGGTTCTCAGATTTGAGTTGATGGTTTCAAAATCACCCCTTATCGGCGCTGCCTTACCGTCAGACTGGCGAATGGTTCTTGTTAACTGATTGTCAAAATGAATAAAGCGTTAGATGTTTTGGAATCGGTTGACAGAAAAAGGAAATGGTTTCTCGAAAAAGAGATAAGGAACTCTGTTTCCAAAGCTCGCTAACTTTTTGTGAGTTGATTTTCTGGGAACCAATCACAGGCAAATTTGCAAAAAAAGTTATCAACAGTAATCGGAGCCTATTTAACAGCCATTTTGGTAGGACCTTCGGAGTTCCAATTTGGTTTCTAATGGATGGGCAAATAATACCAAAGAATGTATCTACTGGCGATAGATTTCGTGTAATTGGGTTGGATTAGATTGAATTCACTTTCGTCAGCCCCGGCTTCATCGGAATCAGATTCGGGAGCCAAAATATTCCGAAAATATTCTTGATTTTCTTCATAAGTTAAACTAATCCTCAAAAAAAAAAATTCACTATACACGGGTAGATACTATGTACTTAGGTAAAAAAAATTGTCATGAATACGAAGGTGAGTGCATGGAGTTATCAACATCATCCTAAATCAAAATGCTTAAATCAAACAAATCTTAAGACACCAATCTCGTGACAAAAAAATTGACGCACTTTAACTATTGCATATTATAAATTACAAATAACCGCTATATCATTTCTATCTACCTATAATTCTTTTCTCCACTTCCATTCAATCCGAAGTACCACCCCCCTAAGATGTAAGTTTTATTCTTAACATAAAGTTGAATATTCTGGGGATTTATTGTAGTAGAGAATGAATGCTGACATCCGTCACCCACAACAACATATGTGCGAATATTTTAGACGTGATACAAGTAAGATTAGTTAAGACAAATGGCGGGTAAGTGTCCTTATACGCATTATTCAGGAAAAAAACGTTGATTACATTATGTACATATGTGGTAAGCAGATAAAAATCATTTATGGAATAAATAAATGTTATTAATGAAAGATACTCGTAAGTTGGTAACATTCTGCAAAGTTTTTGAAGCAAAAACTCAGCAAAGCAACATATTTGGGAAACCGATGATATGTATCGTATACTTGAGGCTTGATGGATAGAAAGAGGTCTAAGGGTGACGTTGACAGAGGCAATACTTTGTGATAGATTATGCCTTAATCTGAAATCATTAAAAGGGAATGTAAGGGAGTTATGAGAATTTATGTGACGTTCGCAAGACGACATTAGATTGAAAAATAAATCAATCCAATATCCTTTTTGTTCAGTTTCTATGAAGTCCTTGATCAAAAACCCAAAATTGGTTGGACGGTAGAAATCTGATAATGAAAGGAGTTTCGGGAGGTGACTCAGCTTAATGTGGCGAAAGTCTGCCAGCTTATTAAAGAAGCGACACCAACTGACGGCTCAAGCCAATGCAATTAATTGTGAATTTGTAATGAAAAAAAATTCTTCTGGGCCTAAACCAACAAGCCTCTCCAGTTAGCCCGGTCCTTAGCTAACTGCATCCAGTTGTTCACGCCAAGTTGGTTGAGGTCCCCTTCTACGCGTGCCGGAGCATTAGTGTCCATTCGCTCTACATGTCCTAGCCATCTCAAACGTCCAATGCGCAGTTATTTGGCTAGGACGGTGTCGCTATATGTACAGTTAGTACAGTTTGTGATTAAATCTTCTCCTCCAAAGCCCGTCAACGCATACGGGACCGAATATCTTTCGAAGAATTTTTCGCTTCAAACGACTAAGAACATCTTCATCCGGTTTCGATAGAGCCCATGCTTCAGCGCCATAAAGCAGAACTGGGATGATTAAGGTCTTAAATAGAGTCTCCTTATTTGCTCGGGATAGGGCCTTACTACTCAATTGCCTTCTTAGCCCGAAGAAACAGCGATTAGCAAGAGTTATTCTTTGTTTGATTTCCGACGAGATATCATTATCGGAGGTAATAGCAGAGCCAAGGTAGACAAAGTCCCTTACTACCTCGAAGGTGTAGCTATCAACTGTGACGTTCTGCCCAATTTCTCAGTGTTGAGCGTTCCTTCTTGTTGACAGCAAATATTAAGTTTTGCCCTCGTTTACCTCTAAATCCATTTTTGCCGCTTCTGTCTCTACACTTGCTTTTGTCTCTATACCACGATGGAGCAGCGGGGATTCTTCATCCTCATCCTGTACAGAAGGACGAGTTTGGCGGGGATGCCAAAACTGGACATGGCTCTATATAGCTCGTCTCTATAAATGCTGTCATAGCCGGTGGATATCGACTTGGACGTCTTGGGAATTTGGGATTTGGACTTCTTAGGATCTACCGAAGCGTGAAAATTTGGTCAATTGTGGACTTTCCTGGCCCAAAACCGCACTGATAGGGGCCAGTCAGGTTGTTAACGAAAGGTTTCAGGCGTTCACACAGTATGGCAGATAAAATCTTATACGTGATGTTGAGAAGGCTGAGACCCCTTAAGTTGGCGAAGTTGAGAAGGTCTCCTTTCTTGTGGATCGGGCAAACGGTGCTGAGATTCCATTCATCAGCCATACATTCGTCTGACCAAATTGTTGAATTGAGTTGCTCTACGCTCTCTACCAGGTCATTTCCAGCTGCTTTACATACCTCGGCCGGAAGGCCGTCGGGTCCAGCAGCCTTGTTGGATTATAGTTTAGATTTTGCTATCCGCATTTCGTTTTGGTCAGGCGGACGGACTGCTATCCCGCTCTACCTGACAGCGGGATGTTGGTCTTCGTCGCCGTTATTCAGTCTGCAGAAATAGTTTTCCCAAGTTCTCAGCACCGACTGTGACTGTACTACGAGGTTTCCTTCTTCATCTCTGTAGGTTTGCGTACGGGTTCTGGTTCCCTGACACGTTCTCTTTACCTTATGGTAAAACTTCCGTTCGTTGTTCCTGGAGTATAATCTCTCACTTCCCTTGATCGCGCGTTTCTAATGCTCTTTCTTGTTTGGCTGCATGCACTTGCCGGCATTCTTCGTCAAATCAGGAGTTTCGGGGTGGCGGTAGTGCACATCAGTTGCGACTTTTCTGATGGCCTATTGCCACTTTTCTTCGACATTTGATGCTGGCGCCATAGGACCTGTTAAGAGATTTCGGGATACGCGGTCGGCGAAGATTCTGGCAGTCTCTTGCAATTGAAGCTTTTCGACGTTGTATCTTCTCACAGCAATTCTTCTTTGTTGTGGCGCTTGGGATATCCTCATTCGTACCTTGGCTACAAAAATGTAATAATCCGAGTACTTGTTAACAGCTCGGAAGGTTCGGGCATCCAGAACACTGGAGGCATGTCTTCTGTCGATCGCAATGTGATCAACTTGGTTGACCGTTTGATGATCTGGAGGCCGCCATGCCCCCTTGTGAATATTTAGGTGAGGAAATCACGTGCTTGCTATAGTGACGTTTCGTCCCGCAGCGAAGTCAAATAACATAAGTCCGTTGTCGGACGTGGTGTCATGTAGGCTGTTCTTACCAACTGTCCTACCAAAGATGTCCTCCTTTCCTATTTTGGCGTTAAAATCGCCCAGCACGATCTTAACGTTATAACTAGGACCCTGGTCATAAGTTTTGTCGAGGAGCTCGTAGAAACATTTTTTGGCGGCGTCGTCCTTGTCTTCTGTAGTGGCATGAGTGAATAACAGGTTGATGTTGGCGAATTTAGCCTTGATGCGTATTGGCATAAGACGTTCGCTTACGTGTCGGAAGTTTAGGACTTGTTGCCCAAGTCTGCCGCCTACGACAAATCCACATCCGAGTTAGCGCTGCTTCTGCTCCCTGTAGCAATCTCCGTAGTAGATGCCAACATTGTTCATCCTCTTTATGCCCGACCCATCCCATCTAACTTCCTGGGTGGCAGTTAGGTCTGCTTTATAGCATTTCAGGGCCTCTGCTAGTTGTTCGGCTGCATGCGGCCTGTTAAGGGTGCGGACATTCCACGTGCAGAACCGAAAATTGTTGTCGTTGTTTCGTGTGCCAGGATCGTCAACAGTAAAATCATTCGTATCCGAGACTCTTGGTTGGTTCGGAACAAAAGTTTTTAACCATGGTGGAGCTGTCAACCCCGCGCACAACCCTCAACCAAGGGCAAGGTCCTTTGTTGCGCCCCTCGGACAAGAGGGGTCGGGTATACCGATCCTTATTGGCCTGAAGCTCCGAATAGTTTCGAGTAGCCTAAATAAGGTGTTCACCAAGTAGTCCGACCTAACTGGTACTGTTGATTCCAGGAGTTCTTTCGCTGACGTCCGGATGCACTTAGTGTGAACACCCCCCTCCCTCGTCAGCTGCCACCTTTCACAGGGGTTTGCACCCTATCTTCAGTTGAGGTACTAGGCACCCGGCGTTCTCCACCAATGAAAAAATTACTACCAAGAGTCCTGAGTCAGCTGTTTACAAAGCATTGAATTGAATTGAAATCCAAAATTTTGCTAGTCTAACTACGGTTGATTCCAGAGCCTTAGCGGCTGCTTTTAATCAATTCTGCAACCAATGACTAAGATTTTAGCTAAAAGCCTCTGTGCTTATTGTCGATTCTAAGTGAACTATTAATCCGCAGTCGACACTGACTGATTTACTCCCATAACAATCGGTCGGCACTGATACCATTATATCTTAGTTATTGACTTCTAAAAAGGGTACACACATCAGGTGGCTGGGAATGAATTTGATTGCAATATTATGGCGTTCTATAAGATGTACGTTATTCAGTCTCAGACAATTCACTTGGGGTGGTAAGTTGTGGATATTACCTATTTTTCATGGGATACACAAAGTGATGATATGATTATACTTCACTACGATACTCGAACGTGGACTATGTACCAAATCTGGTCAAAGTGAATTTATCAATGATGAATGACCACCTTACCTAACCTGATATGAAATTATTTCAATTTACTTTAAATGCAATGAAGACAGAAAACAGGTGATATGATGGTGATGATGAACAGGGGTATATCTACATTATTAACCGCAGAGCATGAATAAAATACAAAAGATAATGTCATCACAGATGCAGTTTTTTTTTTATTCTGTGCATGACGTCACATGCGCGGAACGGAAATAAGTACAGATTTTGTTTGCTGAAATACTTACTATACTCTGTCCCACAAAAATTGTCAGTACAGGGAAGATAGGACGTTTGCCTCTCACTCTGGTTGCAAGAGCTTACATAAATCTGTCACTCTTTAAAGCTCTTTCAGGGTTACCGTAGTATGCTTGACAAATCGCCAGAAATCGGAGAGTAACAACCGTATGGTTACCATCTGCTGATTTAAAAACAAAACAATTTGTTGACGAAAAAAAAATAATTGTTTACAAAATGAACATCGACTCGATATTGGTGAAATTTTAATATTTTGTAGAACGCTATTTTTCAAGTATTTTGATGAATTACAATATCACTATAACGCATTTAATCTAATAAATATCATCACTTATAGAACTGTGACTGAATTGAATGTTTCAAAATCCCGCGCGAATAAACCTTCGTTACAAACCACAAAACTCGAATTTAAACGGGTTTCCCAGAAAATTAAAAAAACCAAAAATTAAGCGGCAACACCCTCACATACTCAAATGCATTTATTTGTTCTCAAAAGCACAAAATTTCAAAGCTCTTCGACAAAATCCACAGAAAAAGCTGCAACGATTTGCGTTGACTGGATAACGGTAACTCTGTTTCGATGTACATATTTTCAGCACACACAACAATAGTTGATGACGATAACACGATCATTCTGCCCTCAGCTATGTGGCTACTGGTTATGGTGGGATGTACTCGAATTTTGGGAGAAATACACAAACAAAATCTGTGTAAGTCAGTGGTTTGGTTTGTATTTCAGTGGCAATTTCTCTCATTGAGTGCCCGGAAAACATCTACCGGCACCAGTGTTTGAAAAAAAGCTCTCCCATAAGGTCTGTACTGATAATTTTTGTGGGACAGAGTATAGTTTATAATAAAAAAAAATTATTTTAGTCAACAGGCAACAATTTAGCAGTTTTTCTATATTTTCTCACGTATTTCTTGATTACGTTTCCGAATCCGAAAGTACACACCCGTCCCTCGGGTGTGGATTAAAAGATTTTTCGAGCCGGAGCATCCGCTATATACGACCCAGCCACCTTAGTCGTTGGACTTTCAATCTTCTGCCTAAGTTGATGTTGATGTACAGCCCTTACAGTTCGTTGTTGTATCGTTTCCTCCACTCACCACATATGCAGACGGGACCGAACATCATCCGAAGAATTGTCCTCTCGAAACAGCCCAAAGCAACCTGATTAGCTTTTGACAGAGTACATGCCTCTACGCCGTAGAGCAGGACTGGGACGATTAATGTCGTATACAGGGTCATCTTACTTCTTCGAGAGAGGGCTTTGCTACTCAATTGCCTTCTTAGCCCAAAGAAACAGTGATTGGCAAGAGTTATTCTTCGTTCAATCTCAGCGCTGATGCCATTGTCTGAATTCATAGCGGAGCCTAGGTAGTCAAAGTCCTTAACTACCTCAAAATTATAACTGTCTATTGTGACGTTCTGTCCGAGACGTCGATAATGAGTGTCCTTTCTTGTTGACAGCATATACTTCGTCTTGCCATCATTGACCGCTAAACCCATCTTCGCCGCCTCCGTCTCGATACTCACGAAAGCAGAAGTGACAACACGCTGCGTTCTTCCAATTATATCAATATCGTCTGCGTATGCGAGTATTTAATTGGATGGACTTTTGAAAGATTATGCCTTGGTGTTGGCGCGTGAGTTTTGCACAACTCTTTCAAGAACGATGTTGAAGTTGTCGCATGACACCTTTTTTGACATCAAAGGTCTCGATGAGGTCTTGACCGACCTTCATGGACCAGCATGCATTCTCCATCTTCATCCTGCACAGACGGACGAGTTTGGCAGGAATGCCAAAACTAGACATGGCTCTGTATAGCTCGTGTCTATAGATGCTGTCATACGCGGCTTTGAAATCGATGAAAAGATGGTGGGTATCGATTTAAAGTTCCTGGGTTTTTTTTTTAAAGATCTGCCGCAGTGTGAATATTTGGTCGGTGGTGGACTTTCCTGGCCTGAAGCCACACTGATATGGACCGATCAGGTTGTTGACAAACGGCTTCAGGCGTTCACACAACGCGGCAGATAAGATCTTGTAAGCGATATTAAGAAGACTGATGCCTCTGTAGTTGGCGCAGTTCAGAGAGTCTCCTTTCTTGAGGATCCGGCAAACGAAAAGTACATGCGAGATCTAAAAATAATTTACTAATTTTGGTATCACAATCTACTCGGTTTTAGTTAGCTACACTGCTGGACAAAATTATGATAAGACAGCAGCTCAAAATGGATTATTCTCTCAGCATTCAACCATACACACAGTAACACGTTAAGTGGATGAAGTCCATCTCTGGGACGTTGTGGCATGTTATACATACTACTTGTCCACCTAAGATTTGTTCTTCCGATAGAATCTAGCTTTAGTTAAAGTTTACAAGTAGCGATTGGTATACCTAAGGTGCCCTTATCAGCTTCAATAGGAAATGTTGTTCCAATCTGGCGAGCTTATCAGCATTACAGTTCACTGCAATGTCACTGTGCACCTGTGACCTGGCACCCAACAGAGGTGAATATTAAACCGCTCCGCCATCTCTATAAAAAATGATCGGCACTCTGGGGCCATTAGTGAATTTGAAGCGACAGATTCCGAGGACTTCAAGGCCACTTAACTCTACGAAAAGATGCGGATATCCGTGATTGACATCACGTTTTTCTTCAGCCAAGATAAGACTTCTCTGATGCCATGTTTTCCGCCTGGAACACACTACAATGATTTTGAAGACGGAAGTTAAGCCTGTTGGTGCAAACACCACCCCACCCTGTTGCTAGTTTTTGAGCCATCGGTATAGAAGTGAATCGACTTCATCGTCCCAGAAAGACATGAAAGGGATTGTTACCTCGAAGTTCTTGTCAAAACTTAGCTTGGGTGTGGTGCAGTCTGTGTTTCTGAGAGAATTTTAACATTTCTCAAAATGGAGTCGTGGCTAAAGTCTTTACTAGACCACTGTGAAATTGCTTTAAGGCGGATTTGCACTAGCTGTTTTTTGTCTGCCGAAAATGTCGAAGAGCTCCGCTGATACACATTCAAGTTGTTCGTTGGACTTTGCTTAAGATATCACGGTGGAGAAAGTTAAACTTGTACCACCAATGGTACTTGTACTTCCTAGTAAAGAGTATCAGTTCAGTTTTGTAGGGCTTTAAACACAAACCACACCGATCTGCCCATTTGGTTAGCTTGTTTAGAACACTTTAGAGGAGTTCTTTTATGGTATCAAGATGCTTTTTCGAGATGGCTATAGCAACGTCATCTGCATAAGCGATCACTTCGCAGCCTCCCGCTTCTGGGATTATCAATAGTTTATTTACCACCAAATTCCAATGAAAGGGGGATAGGACTCCGCCCCGTGGAGTGCCTCTACTGACAGATCTTCCAGCACATGAGCTTTGAGTTAATGGTTCGACTGGTGAGTGGAATGTTAATTAACTCGCAAATTGTGCTATCTACCATCAGACCTGACAGTGTATCTATGATCGCTGATATGTCCACATTGTTAAAAGCGCCCTATATATATCCAGAAATGCTACCATTGTGTACTCCCTGTGATGCAGGGAGTATTCGTGTGCGAATCCGTTTCCACCGATTAAGGCATGTTGAGCCGCAAACAGATGTGAGTTGATACTGTTGCGTAAATGGTTATCAATCAATCGCTCAAGAGTTTTTAGAAGGAAAGATGATAGACCTATAGGCTTACATGGGAGCATTTGCAAGCCTTGGGAATGCTTCTACTTTAGCTTTTATCTATGACTAGCCGATACCCGCGACTACGCCCGCGTGGAAATACGTCACATTGTACCATATATCCTCCCCCGCGTTTCAAGCCGTTAATGAGTAGGAATAAACTTTCAATTTCTAATATTAATTTTTAAATGCGTCCCCGTAAACAACATTCCTGGCGACGGCAGTATTTCTTTCCCCCCTAGTTGTGGCCCACAACACAAGATCAAGAATATACACACAAATATACATGTGTATGTACTTATGTACACGTGTAAATGATTTCCTGCCAAATAGGTAGGATTGTGTATCGAAGAATATTTGTGTTCAAGTAAATGCGACTACAACAAAAAATATTTCCATCAAAAACATACATACATGAATAGATACCGTGCTGAGTGAAGAAAAGCAGCACAAAGAAAAATGAAAAAAACTACCCTTGTACAACTGGGCAAAACAAAAACAACACACGATCACGAAGCGATATGTGCCGCTGACTACGGTTGCGCATTACTATAAATAGCCAAACTTTAACGCCCTGTATCTTGGCCCACAGTCATGGTTTTGAAAAACGGTAAAACACGTGTTTGATTATTTCTGTTCTAGAATATACCCACCAAATTTCAATTCCAAAGTCCAATTTAAATTTTTTTTTCATACAAACTTTAACACCCTGTAACACCCTGTTAAAGCTGAGTTTCGAATAATCCCTTCTTAGTGGGTGTCTACGCCACAAAAGGAAACTACTGTCCAAATTCCAAGTTTCTAGCACCAGCCGTTTGGGCTGTGCGCCTATCTCTGGGTCAGTCAGTCAGTCAGTCAGTCAGTCAGTCAGTCAGTCAGTCAGGACAAAGAATTTTATATATATAGATGTTGGTATGAATACCAGATCTATCCAACTTTTCAGGATCATCTCTAAGGAATGTAGGATGATATCCGATAACTTTTGTAGTTCGGCAGGTCTTGAAAGAGCAACATACAAAAAAATTGGTGACCAATTGAATTGTTCGAAAAAGATAGTGTTGACGTAGTTCGAAAAAGTGACTTAAAAATAGACTCTCCGTATGGACCACCTAAAACAAAGTCATGGTCAACATTTACATGAAATAATCTTTAAAAAGTAAATGGCAAGAATTGATATATCAACTCAAATAATAGTTTTATGCACTTTTGCAATTTTCCTGTTCTTTTTTTTTTTTTTTTTGACAATTTAAAATTAAACGCTTAAAAAATCACCCATTATAAACACTAATAGCCCTAGATTGCCGATCGTCTCTTATAGAGATAGCGGAGCAGTTTAATATTCACTTTTATTGGGTGCCAGGGCACAGTGACATTCTACGGAACTGTAAGGCTGATGAGCTCACCAGATATGAACAATATTACCTAATACCTATTGGTCATGATTGGGGCACCTTAGGTATACCAATCACTACTTGTAAACTTAAACTAAAGCTAGAAGCTATCTAAAGAACAAATCGTAGGTGGACAACTGGTGCAACATGTTGGCCAAAGTTGGATGTGAAACGCTCTAAGTATTTGACTTCTCTTAATAGATTGCATTGCTCTATAATAGGTGCCATTACTGGACACTGTCTAATAGGCAAACATGAACAAGGCTTGGCGTTTACGCAAACGACTTCTGCAGAAGCTGTATGGACGAGGAGGAGACTATTCTCCATCTTCCTTGCACCTGTCCAAAAGAAAACTCCACTTCGAAGCCTTCTTTTATACCAATTTAGGCGACCTGATTAGCATCGATGTTAGTAGCCTCCTACGCTTTATAAGAAGCTCGAATTGGTTCAAAGCGTACGCGGGAGATCTGTCCGAGATCCTTGTGGTATCACAACGGATCCCTCTTGGGTCTAAGTGTGTTGGTTTCGACTGGTAGCCACTTCAACCTAACTTAACCTTTATTTAAAACAAATATTGACATACATATGTATTATGTAGATACCCATATCTTATACGATATGCCGGAGCTGCAGGTAATACTTACCAATGTATTCGTTTAAATGGCTGCTTTCTAGTGGTGAATGAAAGACTTTTGTGGCAAACAAAGAAAATATTCGTCAACTAAGATACATAGTCTACGACCCGTAACCACTGAAGACAGTATACAACATGTAAATAAAAAATAATTGTTTACTGCCAATTTATTAATATCCTTGCATTGATAATAGCCTTTTAAACATTTATTGTGCCTTACTTTGAAAACTTACATACATATGTATGTAGGTATATATAGTGCCGACATAATGTTTAACAAACTACCGCTTATTTGTCCCGAAGCACTGCCACCTTCTTGTCTTTAACATCTACTTGCGTGGATGCTTAATGGATGAATGATGTCAATGCCAATAAAGTGAGCAATAAATTCCTTATCCGAGGAACCGCGCTTGGATAGCGGTGCGTCCCACCGTTTGCTTTGCTCTTCAATACAGGATATTTATTTTAGCTTTAAGCATGTCATGTTACCCGACTTTTATGAAATTAGATTTTACTCTCAGGAATCGTTCACTTCAACTTTACGATGTTAAGAACCACTTTCCGCTTAAATTGGAACCTGTGAAACTGTTTGCCAATTTTCTTCAAGAAATATTATTTGATAACTTAAACGGGAAAATCCGACGAAAAAAACGTGCTTTGCGTTCAGAATGAAAATGCATACATTGTATTCAATAATATTTATTATTTTTAACTTCCACAATGTAATGCTCAATTTATAATACTTTCCTACGCATTTTCCTGTCAGTTTGCGGTTTTCTGGAATCAGTCTTGACTTAATATCCATCAAGATGTCGTTTGTAGACTTTGCGTTAAAAATGGGGTTGAAGTCCTAACCAGCTCCAATCTTGTCCTATGGAATGGGCAAACATTTCTGTGTGGTGACGTGACATAAGGCCATATTTTGCAAAGCGACATAAGGCCATACCTAGAAATATGGCCTTATGTCGCTTTGTGAAAGTGTCATAAGGCCATATTTTGAAATATGGTCTTATGTCACATGGCCTTATGTCACGGCGCCTGTGTTCGTCGACAAAATGTGTGCAGCTGGGTATAGACAACGCGCGGCATCCGCGCGCACCATGTTCGAAGGTTTGCCGCGCATAGTCGATACGCAGCTTTCGGTTTTGCATTTCTTCTGTTTCAGACCAGCTTCTGCCTCCTCTTGATCAATATTACTACATACTGCTTCAGCACAAAGTCGGAAAACTTTAATGACAACGCATTATAATAATGATAATGCATCAGCGCATAAATAATAATTGCCTTGTTAAAACCTGCCGTAGTTGCTTAACATCAATATTTGAGGGGGAATGATCGAGTTTTCTCGACAGAATCAGCAGGTTCCTTTTTCCTCTACTACTAGTTTTCTCAGATTTTTTTTGACCCTACAACGGCCTGTTGGGAATCTTGTGAAAAGCTTAGCCGATTTTTTTATTGCTTTAGGAGACCTTTCATCTGTTCCGAAAAGTTCTTCCGCCTTCCTTAGTCTTGAGAGTAGTTACCATACTTTGTCTCTTTTGTAATCCTACTGCTTCAAATAGATTCTTTTTTTTTATCACAGCATGCACTACGTTCTCTTAGTATTTAGTATTTTATTAATATTAGTATAAGAACATTTATTATAGACTATAGGTAGGTAGGTAAAGTGGCGGCTCTTCTGAGCCCAATTAGCGCTATGGTGCGGCGTTTTGTGAACAAGAAACTCGTTTAACCTTATTTGTATGTGGTTGTTGATTTGATGTTTTGGGATGGTGTGGCTAAATCCAGCCGGTGGAGTTCAGATACAGGATTAGTTCTCCAATCCTTTTTTCAGCTATTTTTCCGAGGTCCACGAGGAAAGGTTTGCCCAAAAAACGCTGTCTGGTCCTCGCCAGGGCTGGACACCAGTAAATAAAATTAAGTAGGCATTCTTTCTCATTAATGTCCTTGCAGCTTCTGCAGGAGTTGTTGTAAGGAATACCAAGCTTGACTGCATGGTCTCCAACTGGCCAATGGCCTGTGATAATGGGTACGATTCTGGCAATATCTGGTCTTGTTTTGCCAAGTTATTGTAATTGGGCCAAGTCTTACTTGAGATGACGCAACTGGACACGCCGTTCCATCTATGATTGGCAAGCTGGAGGAAGTGTAGATGTACAAAGCCCTTAACAGTGCCCAGCGGAATATCGACACTTTCCTCAAGTGAACTGTTAAGGGCCGATCCTTTCCCGGCCAGCTTGTCGGCACGCTCATTGTCCTCGTGATTGCCATGACCTGAGATCCAGATGAGTGTAATTGTGGATTGGGTACTCAGTTGATTAATTTCAAACCGGCATTGCTCTAGCAGTTTTGATGATATGGCTTTGATAGCGGCTGGGCTATCTGAAAAAATAGCAATATTTTGGTTGGATGTTTGGAGATTGTTCAGCAAAGAGGAGACTTTGATATATTCAGTTGGTCAGAAAAGATATTTGCGCTGACTCCGCAATCCATCTTCGACCAGTCCGCATATACATATGTATATAGCAATATCATGGCCATTGATAGCTTTTCGATTCTTCCATTCTTCTCTGGTAGGGAATTTATCAAGGAATAATTTCCTAAAATTGAGGGTAGGTGTCATGTAATCAGTCGAAGGCCCGACCAAATCTCCTGGATTTCTTTCCAGGATCTTGTAGTGACCGTACGTTTTGCAGTCCAGAACCCAGATTCCCTGAGTCGGACAGGACTGCAGGTAGCTGTGTATATGATGTGAAGGTCAAGGGGAATCAGATGCAGGATCTTACTTAGAGCATCAGTAGAACAAGATCTCAGTGCTCCTGGAACACTTACACACGCTGATCTCTGCACTTTCTTTAACTTATCGATATTGTATTTCTTACTCAGGGCAGGCCACCAGACGATGGCGCCATAAACGAGAATTGGACGCACAACGGCAGTGTACATCCACAGCGTCATTTTTGGCTTGAGTCCCCATTTTTTGCCGAATGTTTTATTGTAGGCATTTCATTATCCGCTGTTCTAATAGACTATACATATGTACTCTTTGAGTAATAAATGTGAATTTACAATGACATCATATTTATGAATTCTTGATCATCTCCAATTTGTAAGGAATTAAAACCAAAAATTGAGTAAAATGTAAGTTATGAAGTATAAAAGCAACTGTATCGTAAACAAATATTATTCTAATTATTACCTGTTGTGTGCCGAAAGAGTGAGTCAATAAAACCTTTCGTATTATAGAACCTCCTTAAATATGACTAGGCATTTCGCTTTGACCGGATTAAGCCGTAAGCAGTTTTTCTCAGCCCAGACAAGAATTTTTTTGTAGATCTTCATTACGTTTAACTGGCGCATCTTCCACTATTCCAAGTGCAAAACTTAAAAAGCGTTGAACATCGTCCGCAAGCATGTGAAACTTGGAATGTTTGATAACTTAAGGGGGTAGACCCTGTTGGGACTGCCGAAAAAAGCTCTTTTTTTTGGACTTTTTTTTTTGTGGGCGCGCATTTAAATTGTTAATAACAAATGTTTTTTCACATGAAAGATATGTATTAACAGAAACTATTATAATTTTTTTATGCCAAAATATTTAAAAATAAGTGGGATACAGCAAATTTGGGAGGGGTCCAAAAAAGAAAAAGTGATCACTGCTTCTCGTCACTGGATCATGTGAAATAAAAAAAAACACAAGGAATCATTAGTTAATGACATAATGCTCCGGTTGAACAAAGGGATCTGAAAATTTTTGAATTTTCACAAAATGGCGGATGTTAAAAGTCAAAATTCTTTATTTGACTACAATTTCACTCGCATTTTCGGCTATAAAAAAAAATTATCATCCAAAAAAAATCCTTCGTTCAACAGGAGGACAATTATGTATAGAATAAGTGATACAAATTTTAAACCAATCGACAAAGCCGTTCTCAAGTTACAGTAATCACCGACTTCGAAAACAGGGTTTCGAGAAAAACGCGTTTAAAGTTTTGAGTACGAGTAGTTATGCATTCAAAGTTATATATTGGTTGTCGCAAAAGTCATGACGCATTTCTCGAACAGATGGCATTTGTTAATTTTTTTAAAGTAATGGATTAAGCCCATCTATATTATTGGTAAGCCATTTGACAGTTAACGAAATTCTGAAAAAAATTGATCGGGATTAATCGTGTTTTGAAGATTTTGTAGCAGCTTAAATATGGAAGACCAAAGTGTGCATTTTCGCCATATTTTACTCTTTTATTTCCGTAAAGGGAAGAATGCAAGTGAAGCTTGTGAAAAGTTGCGTCAAGTTTACGGTGATGATGCTCTACAAAAACGTCAGTGTCAACGCTGGTTCCAAAAATTCAGCGCGGGTGATTTTTATCTCAATGACGCTCCTCGGTCAGGAAAGCCCACCGAGGTTGACGCCCACCAAATCAAGGCACTAATCGAGTCAAACCCACGTTACACGACACGAGAGATTGCAGAGACATTGAACATCCATCATTCAAGCGTTCATGACCACCTGAAGAAGCTGGGATACGTAAGCAAGCTCGATATTTGGGTTCCTCATGAACTCAAGGAGGCCCAATTGACGAACCGCATAAACATCTGTGATATGCTCATTAGACGTCAGGAAAACGATCCTTTTTTGAAGCGACTGATAACAGGTGATGAGAAGTGGATTGTTTACGACAATGTTGTACGCAAGCGGTCTTGCTCCCATCGTGATAAAGCGCCTCAAACTAGAGCGAAAGCCAACATTCATCAGAGAAAGGTTATGCTGTCAGTGTGGTGGGATTTTAAAGGCATCGTGTTTTTTGAGCTCCTACCAAGGAATCAAACCATCAATTCTAATGTTTACTGTCGGCAGTTGGACAGTTTGAACGAATGCATCATCCAGAAACGTCCAGAGCTCGTTAATCGTAACGTTGTGTTCCATCACGACAATGCAAGACCACACACAAGTTTAACCACCCGCCAAAAGATATTGGGCTTTGGATGGGATGTGTTGCCACACCCACCATACTCATAGGTCAGAATTGACTTGACTTCAGGATCAGTTTTATGTGGAGAGTATTACGTTATAACTTTATTTTCTCTTAAATAAGACCATTGAATTGAATTGATTTTTCAAATACCGGCGCAATCATCGATTAAATAGGCAAAACGTTTTCAGAAGAGAAAATGTGCTTAATATGCATTAGACACGGAATCAGTTTTACCCATTTGTTATTGAAGACCTTATTTTCAATTCGTTACTTAAGTCAACTGCAGACATAGATTTGTTTATGTGCGGTTTCCTTTTATGCTTGCCGGTTTTATTTCCGAAACCCCCTACTATTTTATTACCGAATTCCATAGTTTAAGTAATAGAGGAATATTTGCACTAACAAACAATATAACTTGGGCGCTTGCATTTGAAATTCATAAGAAATGTTCATTTACTCGTCTGCGAGGAAATAGTGCTTTAAATACACGATATCCTTTAATTTAAACATATTTAAGTTTACTTATAACTAGAGTTGTTCTGCTCCCCAATTTCATGGAAGACAAGGGTTCATTTAAATTAAAGTTGAGGATTTTGAACGAATAAATCTTTCGAAGTGGTTGATTGTGCACCACACAACCCTTCTGAGGAATTCAAATTTATTAGATTTTGCTAAGTGGATTCGGTCTATTGATTGTAATAGAACCTAGAATGAATACTGCTATGTCGATTTGAGCATAAATTCCCATGCCTTTGAAATGTAGTATGCCCTACATGTAAAATATACCCATACATATGTACGTATATTAAAGAAGGAACATTATATTGGATATACGAGAATTCAATTGGTGCATTACCACCTAATCGACGTTCTTTCGCTTAAGTACTTTTCAACCTTGGCTATGCAATAACTTTTTCCATGAATGAGCGTGAATTGATCGAAAATTAATTAGAGGTTACTTGAAGGCAGAGTGATACGTCTTCAATCAAGGATGCTGCAGTAGCTGAGCATGGAGAGCATGCCCAAAATGCGAAATTAAAACTATTGTAACTACATATTTTTTATAAAACTTTTATTTCGCTGTAAAGTTATTATAACTGTGCAGCTTTTCTTAAGTTTTTGCAATGCTGAAAGTTGGTTGACTAGTAGAGAATAAGCGTTAAAATATAATATTGCAAGATTAACTGTTGGTTATTTTAAAATTAAATAAAAAAAAATTGTGCAGAGGAAACACATAAAATAAAATAAAACATTTGTCCGGAGGTCAGTGAATAAAGAAAAAATGTTTTGAAAAATAAAAAGAAACATTTTTTTCTACTTAAAACTTAATGAACTATAAACTATAAACAAGACCAGAACAAGGGATCTCCTAAGCAGAACCCGCCCAGATATTGCCAGAATCACGGCAGTTATCACGGGGCATTGGCCAATTGGAGACCATGCGGCCAAACTGGGTATTCCATACAACCCCTACTGCCGCAGTTGCGGAAATGAAAATGAGAGGGAAACTCTCGTCCACTTCCTCTGCAGGTGTCCGGAACTTGCAAAAGCCAGACTGCGTGCACTGAACCAACCATTCTTCGACGACCTCAGCAACATCTCGGGCAAAAGGATACAAGACCTAATTCGATTCTTAAATTCCACAGGTTGGATCTAGGCACCCCCGGTTGTCCCACACATTTTCAACAACACACTTCATCAATCAGGTCACGAGTCGTGGTAACAAAAAGGCACATTCTAGTGCTAATTGGGTTCAGCTGAACCGCCACTTCTACCTACCTACCTATAAACTATTTAGTGTTATTTTTCTGCAATTTGCGCGAGATGCACGGTTATATTAACTTTACAGCGAAATAAATGTTTCATAAAAAATAGTTAATTTCAATTTCGCTTTATGGTTATGTTTTCTATATAACCGCCCCCAATAAATACGACTAATAAAATATTTCCCCTCAATAATATAAACTTTTCCCCCTTAGGGGTCATTCGTAAAATAAACTAACCTGAAAATTTCAAGCTCATAGGTTTTATAGTTCAAATGGGGTAGATTGTTTTTCCTGCCATTTTTCTGTGATCAAATTGACTTCCTAAAATATAAAATTTATTCTCTGTTCAATAATCATGTTCCAATCAAAGTGAAACGTATTAAAATTGGTCAATGTGTTTGGTTTACCACCGAAATTCGTCAGCTTATCGAACAACGCAACCGGGCTTACGAGAATTGGAAACTTTTCATGTTAAATATCACTATGCAACTTCTCCGTTCCTTGCGCAACCAGGTTGTAGGTACAATAAGGGCTGCTAAAAAGAATTACTACGCAAACAAAATTAATCCATCGTTGAAGGGTTGACAGTTTTGGAAAAGTCTCCGAGCAAATTGAGTTGGTCAAAAGAATCGAAATGTTGATGATAACTTAAATCTGAATCTTCTTAATAAAAGTTTCGTTACACTTCCCATTCCTGCTCCTGTGGGTCCTTATTTGTCCGATTTTCTTGACAATAATAGAGGGGTCCCACAGGGTTCGATTCTAGCACCTCTTCTATTTTCGCTCTATCATAATGAAATTCTCTCAATTGTCTCAATGTCCTCATCGATTCATATGTATGCTGACGACGTGCAGCTATATCAAAGTTGCCCTCTTGGCATGATAGATAACTGCGTAAACGCTATTAACCTTGACGTAGAGAGGATGTCCACCTGGTCATCTGGAAATTTTTTGTAGCTGTGATGCCACTACCAGGCGGAAGCTTAATGTCGCATTTAGCAACACCGCACGTTATTTTTATAACCTAAAACGTTTCGATAGAATCTCTGCTTATTCCAAATCACATTTTACCATGTCCCTGGATCACCTGTTTTGTTACAGATCTTTTATTTTGCTGTCTAATGTTATTCAAACCAATTAGCCTTGTTAACTGTTTAACAAGCTGCGCTTTAATGCCTCTTATAGATTCCAACAACTCATACACCCCCGTCGGTCTTGTCGTACCTTTTTCAAACATAAGCCGGATTTGTTTAAACTCGTGCTGAAAATGATAGGGAACAAGGCAGGTGTTAACACGGAAGCGACTACGACATCGTCGATCGTTTCCAGCGTGCCGTCATACCTCACTGTTATTTAAAAGTAGTTAAAGAGCAAACTACCTACGAAAATTTGACGAAGACTTACTCCAGAGAACCATTGCTACTTCTGTTTGGCGAAACAAATGGATTCAAAACTCTTAAATTGGCAGGCGAAATGCTTGCTCTATTAAACACTGATCCTGCCAGTTCCCGCGTGTTGGATGATCAGTATGAAAGCATAGCAGATATGTTTTTATTAAACATTTCTGAGAGAAAAATCTTAAGTTGAATTTATTGTCCCGTACGCGAGGGGGGCTAATAATAGAGAAGAAACAATTATAAATTCTACAAGCTATATCAAGATGTGGATGCAGTCCAAAAAGCCGACACTCGCTCATCCACATCAAGGTAATGAGCAATAGCTCCCCATCCAGAGGATCGTCATAATGCAGCACCTTGGTCTGAGACGAAAAGTAAGGCTACATCTCTCAAGCTATCACGGATGCCAGAACACTTGGTCTGGATAACTGGAAGCAGATGGTCCACGTTGAAAGAGGATGGAAGTTTTTCATACATATGTATATTACATAATCATAAGCTGGATTGAAATGGATGTTGTATGTACATACGTTAAGAATATATCGACTTGAAATTTCTGAAACTTCTCTAAGATTTGGAGTAAAATAAAAATTTTATTTGATAAGAAACAGAAAAGCGTGAACATAGCCATTATGGATGCTCTGTAGCCCATGCTTTTCTTATTTTTCTGTCCTATTCGCCAACTGAAGAAAAGACATTCCTTCTAAGGGACATGTTTGAAATTGCACCGCGTCGTTTTGCATACAGAAGATTTCTTATTTCTTGCCACTAGTTTCTCTCTTTGTTGCTGCTACTGAATATTCTATTTTTCAATTTTTTCATGATTATTTTGTATGTGATTCCCTGTTAGTTGTGTTACAGATTGTGAGATGTGGGCGGTTTCAATTTAGGGATTTCAAGGATAATGTTATAAAATAATTTTTTTTATTCATATCTAAATTAAAATGTTTTATGTAATTGAAAATGTGATAATAATCTACTTCACGTTAATTCCTTTCCCTTGCACATCTCTTTTTTTTTAAACAAAAAAGATTAAATGCTGTTCTTTAGCACAGATTTCGGAAAGGATCTGCCATTAATTGGAATTTTTCCTAAAGAGATGCCGAAGGCGGTTTTTAAAAATTTTAATCGGCATTTGATTTAAAGAATTTTTTTTGAGGTCTTAAAATCCTTCCCTTCAAAACTTACTCCGTTTTGTTTTGGATTGTAAAAAAAAAAGGTTTCATATTTCATTTTTATTATTTTAGCCCCTTTTGAAAACGAATGAATGAATAAAATGTGTGCGAGGAGGGTAAGGGAAAGTTTACTCCGCAAGCACTCAGACACGACAATAGGCCATTGTACTCATTCCCCGAGAAGAAAAATTGCGTAGTAAAAATGCTTTGTATTCTTGACGAATTGCAAAATTTCGAAGAGATGGGTACATTTTTACGATATCGACACCTAAAGTATGTGCAGGACACTCACAGATGGAGTGATCCATCGTGCCATCTATTTAGTGACAAGATTCAAAAGTTGTGTCTTCAATGATTCTGTTGTTGTCAATGAGTTGCCAACATCTATCGTATACAATGATTAGTCCGTCCATAATTGTGCATTTTCGTATACATAAATTGAGAAGAGAGACCGTTTATAAAAAGCCATGTTGGTTCTGCTAGAACTTAAGATATACCTTTTTCGTTTTTTGAGAGAAAACATATGATTGTTGATATAATATCGAACTCAGAGGGATAGTATTCGAGGAGAGAGGGTTGAAATTAGGGCGTCCAAGAACCTGTACTTAAATATGTTTAGGGTCAGTTGGGGTAAATGTAAACATGAGGTAATTGTAAACGGCGGTTATTTTACCCTTTCAAAATTAACTGTTGCATTCCAAGAAAAAAAAACTCAACATGAATTGTCGCCACACTTAAGCTCCGATCAGACGATTTGCAGATGTGCGCAAAATTTCCTCATAAGCAAATGTCTGCAAACCATAGGCAAATGCCCATTTGCAGAAATGTCATTTGCAGGCCGATCACACGATTTGCCGAATTTGTCCCAAAGCTGGAAATTTTTGGGTGTGCGCAAATGTGAACAAATGACATATCTGGAAATTTTTTCAAGGCATTTATTGTCCGATCACACGATTTGCCGACATATGCAAATAGCACATTTGCAGACCCATTTGAAGAAACGTCATTTTCATTTATTTGGAGGGATAAAACAACTCGAGATACCCTCGCAGTGGTATTGGCTGTGTATGTATTTGTTTGAGAGCAGCGGCGAACAGGATGATTATATTGTAGTAAATTGGCCTCGAAGCAGCGCAATTTCTGGAGAAAAGATTCGGTTGGCCGGCGCGACAAGGAAGGATTTTGAGCAAAACTTTATTTTTTTCCTGTTTCTATTTTCTGAACATAGCAAAAATATAAATGGATTTGTACTTTTCCTGTCGCGAATCATTTTAAATTTCTTTTTTCTTTTTGTCAGAAAATTAATTCCATTTAATCAAGTGATTTATTTAATACTCTGGTGATTAAAGTTCGATGATGTCCAATTCAGTAGCGCAAATATTGGAAAATTGCTTGAAAAAAATCCACATTGTATCACAGCATTTGCAGGAAAAATTTGCCTATGTTTCTTCAAACCAACATGAGCAAATCTCAGAAGTCTGCAAATGAGAGTGGGCAAATGTCCAAAAGTGAGCAAATGGGTGCAAATGGTCCCAAAAGGGTGATCACACGATTTGCGGATGACGTGTGCAAACGTTTGCGGACGACGTGTGCAAATCGTGGGCAAATGACAGATGTGAAAACATTTGCGGACAAAAATTTGCTGATCACACCACACGATTTGCGGACGTTTGGGACACGTTTTCCTGCAAAATTTCCTCAAATATGCAAATCGTCTGATCGTAGCTTTACACGCAGGTTACTTGCAGTAGTCAATGAAACTTTCAGTCGAAATTCTTGATTGTTTTCATTCATCCCATATAGAAGACCCTATTGTCTACATAATTTTTTTTTTTAATAATTTTCATTTGCAAAAGTTAAAAGGGTGTAAAATTAATATGTTTTTTATTTTCCAAAATGATAGCGTAAAAAAACGAAGAAGCCCCAACTGACCCTAATAGTACAAAAAAAAATTTAATTTTGGAAAATAAATTTTTCGGAACGTGAAGTTTTGGAAAAACAGAATAAAAAAAGAAAAAAGAGCAGAATTATGGTTCCAACGCATCTTCAGTCTTCTTTTTTTAATGCATCTGAGATCTCGCTCTCCAAACTTTCCCTGTGACCAAGAACATGATTTGGATAAAAACCGATTTCATTTGAAAATCTAGTTCACTTTATTACTAGTTTTGAGTACAATCTTTCAGCGATTAGTGAAAGAGCCATCAGTGCAACCTGGCTATGACTGTAAATTCCGATTATTATTTAACCAATATATCTCTCGTCAATTATCCAGTTAACCACTGGAATTTAAGACATTTTCTAATTTACCCAAGGCGTTGTGGTATGTACATATTTGCTTTTATCATGCAAATACTAACCAGATCCAGCTACGCAGAGCTGTGTGTGTTAAAAAGACATTAGTCAAATTCTTAAGAAAATTATTTTTAATTTATATTTTGTCGATGTGTATTACATATGTATGTATGTACAAAGGACAATCTTAATAGGTCTTACAAAATAGTCTTCTATAAAGAAAATCAAGTTCAGGCATGAAGAAGCCCATTTTTCATTTTCACATCGCTTAAATTGTCATTTCGAGGCAGGCTTCTCTTTTAAGTTTGGCGAGCGTAATAGCCAGTCCGCATGTTAGGCTCTCGGCTTAGTAAAGAACGAAAAACTCAGGAAAAAGGCCATAACCGATCCTCCTTTGACCGATTACGCCCATCTTCGGACCCCGAACGCTTTTTTTTTTTGCATAAGCCGTACAACGCGAATGTGGAACAGTCTACATAGTTCTGTGTTTCCCGGTCACTGCAACCCACAGGCATTTAAGGGCAACATGCATCGGTAACTCCTTTGTCTCTCCTCTAATTTCCCTAATGCCCGTGCTCTTGTTTAAGTGTAGTCATAACCCCTTTAGCGTGGATAAATTATAAAAAATAAAATAAAAAAATGTATGTATGTATGTATGTACATATGTATGTATGTACACATATAAACTTACGGACGAAAACAAAACAGCTTGAGGAACTAACATTGCGTCCTTTGTTTTCGGGCCATGATTGTGTTTAGGTATTAAACTGCGTACGTTTTGTCAATATGGAGAATTTGTTGCATTTATTTTATTTTAACAAAATAAAAAGTAGAATGCATTTTATGTGGACAAAAAAATAAATACAGCCTATGTTTTAAATGCAATTTATCACGAAACAGCGGATACACGGGGTACATTGCTGCGCCTAATAAAAAGAAAACTTGTCGCACTCAAAATGCTGTTGTGGGCAAACTGCTGCAGCGATTTTGACTAAACTTCACAAAAACACTCTTGCGCTAATACCAAAGACTGTCTGAAAAGCTTAGCTCAATCGGTTTGGTAAATTTGGAGTCTATAGCATACATACAAACATATGTACATAGGTAAATAGAGTTTTATACATATAAGTACATATATTAATACGCAAATATTAATTTATTTAACATCTAGTCGCATGACCTTTGTTTTTTATTAATTGTGTGAATTTTGTTGGCAGCGAGTCAACCAACTTATGGTACACGGTCAAGGGAATAGATTCCCAAGCTGTCTTAACACCCTTAGGGTGGCCATCGTGGCCATGGTGCAGTGGTTTTCACGCAAAGAGTCCGGGTTCAACTCCTGGTGTCGGCAAAACAGAGTTTCAAATCACTGCACCTCGCTCGTGGTGTGAGAATAACATTTTGAAATACGCCCTTCTGTGTTTCCTTGAAAACTGAGCACGTTCCCATGAAATGCATTTTTTCCTCTCTCTGAGAAATACATATTGCAGTTTTTCTAATCTAGTTTAATTTTAGTAGCTCCCCCCTTATCTTAAAAATCGTTGATATATGTTCTGTGCATAGTCGCGTCTAAAGTAGTTAATTATTAATAATTATTTGCAGCATTTAGCAAATAATTATAATTGTCTCCAATTCGGCTTCCAAAACTTCCATGGAATCCGTGCCATCAGGTAGGCGTAGGCATGGGTAGGCTTAGGATGAGACCAAATCCGAAATCTTACCACTACCCATAAGGGGATATGCCCTGATAAGAGTCGATGGCAGAAGATCGGGAAATGTGGAGAGATCACTTAAGCACCCTAACCCCGCGACCCTCATTGTCAATATTTTGCAGTAGGCGATACAGTTGTTATTTCCAGCTTTGCACGTTATTCGCTGAGATATCAACTGTTATTCGTGTGTATTCTGCAAGCTCGCTCCATTTCTCAAATCATAAGATCTTCCGCTGCGGGGCATTTTTATTATAGCTATGCGCTTAGGAATTCGGGTGTCCTCCATTGTCATCAGCTTCAATATTCAGCCTACATGCAGCTTCAATGTGGCGATAAATATTAGTGGTATTCCGGTCTCTTAGAGGCAAATGTAATATGCCGTGTTGTGTGGTAGTCGAAAGACCCTTCTTAAGTAGAACCGCAGCAGTTTTTTCCACCTCGTCGAACTTTCTCCATAGCCACACCTACGCTGCGTAACACATGATATCTTGCGCAGTTGCAGGAAATACCTAATATTTTACATCCGTGGCTATGTACGCTGCATCAAAAATGTTTTTCCATACACTATTTGTTGCCGTTTTTAAAGCAGCTAACTTTTCTTCTAGATATTTTTCCTATCCCTGTTGCAAACCAATGCGACAATTGCTTTTCATCCCATATATGTAGTAGCTTTTGTACCTTTGTATAGATCCTCCAGTATTTGACCGAATTTATGGGATAATCCCGCTCTATACAACGTGTACAATATTGAATTTCGATCAATAGTATCGAAAGCAGCCTTAAAGTCTAAAAAAAAAATGTGTATCATTTTTTCCCCACCTGTTGTGTATTTTCGTAATTGATGTCAGAGTGAAAACGTTATCCACTGTGAAGTAATTAAACCGAAATCCGGCTTGGTATTCACTTATTAAATTCCGAGATTGAGTCCAGAGTTCCAATCGTTTTTAAAGTACAAATGTTTGTAAATAGTGGAGGTGTTTAAGAACGAACTACCGCGACAGTTTCCTGGCTCATTTATACTTTCTTTTTTGTAAATTGGAAAAATAATTTCCTCCCTGAACATGTCCGGTATTTTTCCACTTTCGTATAAGTACAATATCCCCGGACATACCTACCAGAGAAAATCGAATCTATTTTTCCACAGTGGATGTTATCAATCATCGATTGGGCATTAAAAAAAACCTTAAACCGGATACATGGTTTAAACTCATAAATGCTATCACTGGACTTCTATTCTAATCAATAACTTTTGCAGAAGCTGCAAAAACAATGTGACAAGACGGATGAGATAATACGAAGTCTGAAATCTAGAATAAAGAATAAAAAATAAAATAAATATTATAAATTCGATGAAAAGACTTTCAGCAGATTTAAGCTGTTTAAAATCTCCTCTGGATGGACCGACACCATATTCTACAACTTAATCCACACACTTGAAATTGGGAAATGAGGAATTCTGCATTTCTGCTGTCTTGTCGCTCTGTGGATTTAGAACGACTCACATCTTACACCATGTAAAATGAAGATAAATCTTGGTGGCAAGATTGTTCAAGGTTATAGCTACTAGTGATGTGGCATCCTGGACTGAATCATTCAATGAAGCGCTTCAGGAAAAAGAAGGAATCATTCACTTCAGTCATACACTTCAGTCATACGCTTCAGTCATACACTTCACTGCTTCAGTTCAATCCTACACTTCTTTCGCTTCCTTTTGCTTCTCCTTCCCATGTAGTTCATTTCATCCCTACACTTCAGTTCATTCCTACGCTTCAATTTATTCCTACACTTCTTCGCTTCCTTTTGCTTCTCCTTCCCATATACATAGTTCAATTCAGCCAAACGCCTCAGTTCATTGTCACACTTCTTTCGCTTCTCCTTCTTCAATTCACTCCTATCATATACTTCTTTTACTTTGCTCTTCACTTCTCTAGTTGAATTTGGAATGGGTGTGGGGGAACTGAACTAAATTCATTTTGTTAATTTCTTTCCCCTACAGAATGTATTTTTTGTTTATTTGACTGGTGCGTTTTTTTTCTGTTTTGTTCGATAGGAAGGTTTCTGTTTTTATTCCGTCAAAAAAAAAAAAAAAAAACGCTACAGTGAACGGTTCTTTCAAATGAAGGAGAGTGAATGAAGTGCTTCAGTGAAATGAACTATGTATTTTCCCCACCTCTAATAGCTACTTGAGCTCTTTATTAAACGGATGTGGAAATATACGGAGATTCGTGTAATAAAGGGGTGGCCGTGGTGCAGTTATTAAATTTTCGCTTGTCACGTTGAAAATTCCGGGTTCAATTCCTGATGTTGAGAAACATTTATTTCTTCAAATAAAGAAACAGTCGATCAATTGCGAAAACTGATGTCTACACTGGGAGTAGACTGCTCATGTCTTGAAAAGTTGGTTAAACTGATTATTATGATGACATCAGAAGGTTGGAAAAAATTCAGTGAATTTATAAGCAATGACAAAAACCTTAACAAATGCAGTTAGTCTTGACGCCACCCTCGGAGGCCAATGAAACCAAACTTTCCCCGAGTTTCGAACCACTACACCAAAAAATACTTTCCTATCTTCTGTCCTTTTTTCGGCCTACATTGTGCAACTATAGTACATTAAGAGACTGTGTCCTTGTTGAGGATCGTATTTAATTTATTCTTTTTGATTTATTCTTCATTATTATTTGTTACAGTTGTGAACTGACGTTAAACTTTTAAAGCTCAAAACAATGAGAAACTTGTTGTGGTTGTTGTTCTTAATATCAATCAAATTTAATGTTCCATTACCATATATATAATTTTTTCTTTCTATGTTCATAGTACAATATATTTAACATGAATTGAACAAACGAATACCATTTCACTCGAGCAGTCAATCTCTTTTATTATCGCGTTTAACTCAAGTTCTCACTTTTCTTAAAAAGAATTCTATCCATTAAGAATTACACGTATATTTTTTATTACACGAATATCCGTGTATTTAATTAACTATCCGTGTATTAAATTATCCATGTAATTAAAGTATTTGTGTTTCAGTTCATTTTTAACGTCAAAATACAATTAAAACAAACTTAGTTCTTATTAAATAAAACGATTTAAGCCGAAGATTTTTATCATAAATGGAACTCCGAAAATCCTACTAAAACGGCTGTTACATGGACTCGGATTACTGACAAAAAGATTATAGCTTTTTTTTTGCAATTTTGCCTGTGATGGGTTCTCAGAAATCCAACCAACAAAAAGCAAGCGGGCTTTGGAAGTTCTTTATCTCTTTCTCGTACAACCATGTCTGTCAACCGATTCCAAAACATCTTACGCTTTATTCGTTTTGACAATCAGTTAACAAGAACCATTCGTCAGTCTGAAGGTATCAACTTGAATCTGAGAACCCATTTCAGGCCAGTGGTCGAACAGTTGGTTGGATATATATGTATGAGTTCACTCAATACATGCCATCAAAACCAGCAAAATTTGGTAAAAAGATATGATGGGCTGGCGATGCCTCAACCTGTTATACGCTGCGCAATTTACACCGGAAAAGTAGAGATTGCGAAGGACCTACTTGCTCTCTACAAAAATACCGATGATTTACTTCATAACTACATTAGGAAAAGTAGTTAATATTCATGTAGATTCATATATATGAGTTGTTGATCTTGTCGGAAGTAGACGTGCGTTACTTATCGGTAGCAAAAAATTGAAAAAAGTCACAGTAAAGTAGGAAAATCACAATAAAGGCACTACAGCGCGCGCGTGATAGGCTCGTGAGTCCTATAAAGTGATTGAATCATAGATTTATTGTGAAGGAACACAGTGATTAATATAAAAACAAGGAAAATAATGAACAATTGTGCTAAATGCAAAAAGGCTATCACCGGCGAGTCGGGCATAAGCTGCAGTGGTGTGTGTGGGAAAAAGTACCACCTTACTCTCCAATGTAGCGGGTTGGACCGGTACGGAAGCAATGTGTTTAATACATGTGCGATGACTGCATGTTGTATATATCTAATGTTGACATGGCCCTAAAGGATATGCAGGAGGTGGATGATAAGAATAATAAATACTTAGAGGAATATAAGCGCGAGTTTTCGGAAGCACTACAGAAAAATGAAGTCGAAATAAAAAACCTGCTTGAAGCGATTGAGTCGAGGTACGCGGAGAGACTGAGAGCGATGCAAAAGGCCCGAACAAAGTGTAAAAGAGATCGAAAAGTTGAGTGCTGTTAGTGAGTGCTTTAAAGAGTAGAGTGATAAGCTGTGCAATGAAGTGGGGAAAATAGCACACGATAACCAAAAAGTCATGATGAGTGTTAGGGAGATGAAAAACGATATGGCGAATGATCTCAAGGGTAGGGAGAAGAAAGCAGTTTCGTATGCATCGATAGTAAAAAAAACATCAGGAATGAGTGTGCCGGTGATAGTGAAACCTAAAGAGAAACAATCGAGTGAAACCACAAAAACCCAAGTTAAAGAAAAGATTAAGCCGTCATCATTGAGTGTGGGAGTGAATGGTATTAACAGCAGACATAATGGAGATGTTGTTATACGGTGTGAAAACGAAGTGTCTCGAGATAAACTAACAAAAGAAATAAAGGAGAAAATGAGTGAGAATTTTGATGTTGTAACCTTTAGCATGCGTAAACCCAAAGTGCTAATAGTAGGCTTGAGTGAGAATCTGGATGAAGAAAGAATGATTAGAGCAATAAAGAATCAAAACAACATTAAGTTCGAGGAACTAAAGTGTGTAAAAATATTTAAATCCAACAAGAGTCCTTAGTTGTTTAATGTTATTATTGAGATGGATGGTAGGGCCTTTGATGATCTAATGAAAGTAAGGAAAATAAACATCGAGTGGGACAGATGTCCAATATATGAAAGCCTTACAGTGATGCGATGTTTTAAGTGTTGGGGTTTTCACCACACTGCAAGCATATGCAAAGGAGCTGTAGCATGTGTAAAGTGTGCTGGGCAACATGACGAAAAGGACTGTCAGAGTAATACTGTGAAGTGCATTAGTTGTATTAGAGCTAGAGACTCTTAATTTGAAGGATGTGGATGTTAATCACAATACAAAAAGTCAGGAATGCCCGGTATTAAAACGTAAATTGCAAATCGAACAGCAAAAAGTTGCCTATTAGCAACTACAATCATGCAAGTGCTTCTACATCAATGGACGGGGTCTTTTGAATAATTTTAATGAACTAGAATGTATTGTTCAATCAGAAAAGTTTGACTTTGTATGCGTATCAGAGACTCATTTGACTTCAAACATTGATGACAAAGAAATCAAAATAAGCGGATACACATCATTTAGATGCGACTCTAAATCAACACATACGGGAGGTGTAATGTTTTATGTTAAAGAGCTGTGGGAAGTGAATATTTTAGAGGAAGTAGCAGTAAATTTGGACTGGTGGTGGCTCAAGATAAAAGTGGCCCTAGGCGCACAATCCTTTATACTAGCCGGATTGTATAGATCGCCAAGTTCATCGTCGGCAAACTTTGTTAATGTTTTTAAAGATTACATGGAACGTTTGAGCCTTCATGGAAATGAGTTACTTCTCATGGGGGACTTTAATATTGACTGGCTGGTAAGTGATACGTACAAGTTGCGATTGGAGCAGATAATCGACGACAATTATTGCAAACAAATTGTCGACCATCCAACTAGAATTACCCAGACGTCCCGCAAGATTATTGACTACGTAATCACAAATTATTGCAAATCAAAGGTAGAAGTGGTAAATAGACTAAAAATAAGTGACCATGAAAGTATCCTTGTAACAATTGACATCGAGAAAAGAGTGCAGCAAGTAAAAGTGAAAATCCAATTAATAAGATATAATAAGCGTAGATTTTGTGATTACCTTCAACGCATTTTTAACTCCCTGAGTGCTATCTCTGACCGTAGTGATGTAAACTCACTGGCGAAGTATTTTAGCAAAAGATTAGGAAATGCAGTTAATAGCCTTAAATACTGTAAATACGTTGGTGACAGATCTGCCCAAGAGTGGTTTACGAATGATCTTAAAGTGTTGCGTGAAAATAAAATAAATAAGTACAACTTAGCTGTTTGGACCAACACGGAAAATGCCTGGGGTCATTATCGGCGTGCGCGTAATGCATTTAAATCCGCGATAGATAGAGCTAAAAACAAATATGTCGAGCGTAAGATACAGTGTGCCAAGGACCAGAAATCAATGTGGCGAATAATTAAGTATCTGGTCTTGGGAGAAACAAAAAGTGCAATAAATAGTGTTATCTTTCAAAATGTTGTAATTAAAGAATGTGTATCTCTGGCGTATAATTTCAATGTATTCTTTGTCGAGAGTGTGAATAGCTTGAATAGAAGTATTCCAAACTCCCCTTACGTGAATAATGTTGAAGAAGTGTGCAGTACGTTTAAATTTGGAAATGTTACTCTAAGCGAGCTTAGAAGTGTAATGAAGGCTATCAAGAATAAGAAGGATGCAAATATGTTAAGTGTTAGTATGTTAATAGACTCTTTTCATATTACGTGCCCCGTATTGTGTAAAATAATAAACAAGTCACTCTCTGAAGACGTCTTCCCTGAGTGTTGGAAAGAATCAATTGTTGTACCAATAGAAAAAGTAAAGAACTCTGTCAAACCCGAGGATTTCCGACCCGTCAACATGCTACCCAATGATGCCAAAATTCTGGAAAAGGTTGTGCAAAGTAGGCTTCAAAAGTACATGGAAGACAACAAACTGTTTACGGACTGCCAGTCGGGATTTAGAGGAAGACATAGCTGCGAATCCCTTTTAAACCTGGTGATAGCTGACTGGAAGACAGAAGTACATCAGAAAAGAGCTATAGTTGCAGTTTTCATTGTACACTTCCAGTGTAAATATTTCGGAGTGTATTGAGAAAATTAACTTTGACCTTAATAACCTTAGTGAGTGGTTCAAAAGCAATAAACTAAGTTTAAACATAGCGAAGACCAAGTGCATGTTCATTAACGGAGATTCCCAAGACTTAGTTTTAGTTAATAATGTAAAGGTGGATGTAGTTGAAGAAATCAAATACTTGGGTATTGTACTAGATAAAAAATTGAAGTTCAAAGAACATATTAACTACATAGCAAAGAAAATTAGTAAACAAGTAGGTTTTTTCGCTAGAATTAGAAAAAGGATGTCAATGTCTTGTGCAATTAATGTATACAATGCTATTATCAAGCCCCACTTTGAGTATTGCTCGTCGGTAATCTATATGGGAAATACTTCTATGATAGATAGGTTGCAGAAGTTACAGAATAAAGCGATGAGGATAATTTTGAGATGCAACTGGCGAACCCCAATTGTTACTATGTTAAATGTATTAAAATGGTTAAGTGTAAATCAGAGAACTGTGATGAATGTGTTGATTTTTGTTTTTAAAATGAGAAATGGGTTGTTGCCAAGTTATCTGTGTAATGAATTGACGTATACTGGGGATGTGCATAATTATAATGTAAGAAATAGATTTGATATAAGGCTTCCACTATTTAGGACTCAATCTGCTCAAAATATGTTAATGTATAACGGATTAAAGATATTTAATGAACTTCCAAACGAATTAAAATGTGAGAATAATTTATTTCGATTTAAACGAAACATTATTGACTATATCAAAGATAAATATTAATAAGTTATTATAGATTATTAGTTTAGATATTTAAAAATTGTAAATAGCTTGATATTGCTAAATAAACAAATGAAATGAAATGAAATGAAATATATCTACCCCAGTAGATGCTATTAACTTACATACATAAAAAGCCGAACAAGAAGAAAACATGTGAGGAACTGCTCTAAAAACATATTTTTTTTTACATTTTCTGCAATACATCGAAAATTTGATAACTGAATCGGAAGCGTTTTCGGATTTGATGAATACTCGCTGAGTTATTAGCAAATGAAAGTCGAATTATCTACCCGGGTAGGTACTATGAATGCGAAGGTTAAACGTATTATCCATTATCATTATAACAATAAGTGGATGAACCTGCCTTGATAGAAAAACACCACTTCATTTAATGCAGACAAGATCTTTCTCAAGCTATAGAAAAATAAAATATTGAATTTGATAATTTATTAAGGCTTTAAACACCAAATAGATACCGCTTCAATCGGAGATCTTTCAGAGCAAGGAATCAATGGCTCTCCGACATAGTACTTAAAAACAAATTTGAAGTACATACGTATGTACATGCATATGTATATTTTTACTATGGCCTCTTAAAGAATTTATTTTATTTAAATTTTTTTTTAAAATTGTTTTTTAAAAAGTGTTGTCAGAGAAGTTGCAAAGAACTCCTCTGAAGATGTTGTCACTGGTATCTACTTCAAAAAGGCTCAAAAAGCAGAAATATTTTGTACATTGCTTTGATATTTTCAGCTGTTAGTGTTTTTTGGGGGAGTTTGTGCACTCATTCATGGAGATTTCCAGTCAATTAAGTACGTCAGAAGTTCCTTGCAGAACGCTTTAAGAGCTGCACTAATATGTATGTCGGCTTTAATTTTGCCTTATTCATGCTCTCTGAATAAAGCGTTATGTATATATGTATGCAGATATCACTCGTTTCCATCTTTCTGCGAAAGAGCATTATAATGGTGGGTGGTTTTTGAAAATTAGGGCAAACGAATTTACTTCATACGAGTATGTATGGATGAAACTGTAAGGTTTCGAAAACCTGAGAGCTTTTAATAAATTTTTAGCGTTTTCTTATCAGTATTCATCAAATAATCATTAAATCTAAAAAAAAAAAAAAATTTTAAACTAAAAATTAACTAGAACTAAAAATAAATAACGGTGGCGAACAATTAGTGGGGAGGAGTGTTGAAGATTGTGGAGTTTCTTGGACTGATATTGAATCAATCCCGATTGAAGGTTATAAGGGTACAACGAAGTGTGCTCGGGCAGAACTTTTGCCACTCAAGGTTCGTGGAGATTGTTGTTTGTGAAGTGGGATATTAAACGAAAAAGGGGAAGAGCGTTAAGGTTGAGGAAATGGGTTTACAAATTAACAATCAACAGCTGATGAAGCTGATGTCTGTTAAATAATGACGAATTTCCAAAGGCTGTAACTATGTTTATCTATCTCAGGCGGTCCAAGAAGGCGGATTTTGGTTGTCGATTCAAGGTAGATCGCGTAAAATGAAGTGAATGAACACGGATTGGACAGGTTCTTGCATACGTTTAGCAAAGCCAGGTGCAAAGTTGGCTCTTCCTTTGATGTTATCGACGTTTGAATGATAGTTGAATTCAATATAATGAATTGCGTGGTGAAGTAAAAAGTATGAGTGTCTCGAATTAATGCAGGGTCTGGGAGGTTGTTAAAGGCGCTTACGGAAGTAGTTAATAGAATGACAATTAGTGAAATTAAGCTCGAAGGTTTATTTTTGACTCCGGCTTTTGGGCGATAGCTCGATTCTTCGCTCTTGCAGCTTTTGCCAGTCTTTTCGCAAACAACTAGCATCAAATCTGCTAACATTAAGGCTTTAGAGAAAGCTGTTCTTGCCGGTTGTCCTCTAGGCAGCCGAAAGCTAAACAATAACCAAGACAGCTGAACAGATTTTGCGTTCCTTCGAAAGGAAAAATGTTCGTCCAATGTCTAGTCCTATCTGCGAGTAGGGTAATTGGGGAGAAGATTTAACCGCAATTTCTACGAGCTGTACAAAGATGTGGATATAGTCCTCTGGTTTAGTGTCAATCTATAGATGACTCAAGAAAGCTTGGTCTCATCAACTGAAAGCAGCGTGGTCGGGACCGCGAGGGACGGAAGGATTGTTGGCCTAATAAGTAAATAAGCAAGTCCATTTTGTAATATGAGCATATAATTTGGCGTGTTAGGTGGAAGATGAAATGCCCATTAAGGATAGTACCGGATTTAGTAGATTCCAACTCAGTTTGAAATAGTTTATACATACTTGCTGCTATGGGCCGTTGTTGTCTTCCATAGTTTTGCTTTAAAGATTCTAAATGTTCCACATTTTTCATTATTTTTATATACGATTGATCGTAAACGCCTTTGATTCAGGCGAATACATAAACAACTTTATATCGTCCGCAAACATAAGGCCTTTAATCAGTAAGCCTGCATAATCCACACCTCCAGAGCACCTGCTTCCTTGAAGAAAATAAATAAATTCGGGCTCAGAGCACACCCTAGCCGTAATCCAGGTCAGGATTGGAACCATTCTAATAAGAGTTCCCAATTCCATATACCAGTTTGGGTATCGGCATAAAGGCCTTGAATAGTCCGACCAAACTTATGCACGTAGAACAACGGGTTGCGGTATGGAAGGCGGCCGTTAAATTCTCAAAGAATGCATTAGCTGGATCCGTTGAACAACAATTACCATTGTAAAGATAAGGGCTTCCTTAAACTGGCGTGGAACCAACCAACCGTTTAACCAAAGGCTCGCGAATTATTAAATCATTGCTCAGTGGTTAGAAGCACGTTAATAGGGCAATGTGCACCTAATCGTCATAAGCCTCTTAATAATTATGGTGAGCATTACACTTCACATAATCAACTGAATTATCCGCTTCATCTGTATTCACCGATAGCTGGATCATTAAGGTAAGGTGGGCGGAATCAAAGTTAATCATGTGTTTCCGTCATCAAGCAACTAACGAAGTTACTGCATTATGCCAATCTTCGAGCCTCTGGTTCAAGTTGGGGTTTTGTTTTTTTCCCTGCAATTGGTATTAAACTCGCTTTTAGTTGGAGGATACATATTTTTCATAACGCCGTTGTTAAATAGTCAGAATGGTTTTAAGCAAGCGAAGGATAGCTGTCCCACCCTTCTCAAACCACTATTCTCTAAAATCCCTTTCAAGAGCCCTCCTTCGATTAATGGTTAGATTCAAACCTGCTGTGCTTGTGATAAAATTTAATTGAACAATTAAATTAAAACGGATGTGTACGACGGCATTTAAAATCAATTGGGATCGGTATTTTCCTAAAAATAAAAGCGTGCACAATTTGAAAATTCACAAGTAGTTGCTCAACTCTTCAAATTGCACAAATAATTCAAGGGAATGTAGGGAGCACTTTAAGCACATCTGAAGTTAAGTTCGAGTATCATAGTGCACTGAGCATTTGGTGAATGCACAGATTCCGAAAATTAAACTAGTAGGTGCAGATCTATGCCAACGGGAGCTCTTCAGCGGTGAGGACACTGCACACGTGTTTCAAACCGGAGTAAATACGAAAGGTGGTGCGGTATGTACTTCAAATCAATTATGAACAAATAGAAAAAAACTGACGCATAAAAGCCACTATCTATTGCCTTTGTGCGTGTGAATTGAAGAAGAGCTCAACTCCAAAGGACAAAAGAAGTAAGTGTTATTGGATCATATCTAAGAGAGCGTCGAAGCTGTTAAAAGTACTCCCCTTCTAACTCGTGATTCGTGAGTATCTACATGGGTGCTTTGAAATAATTCATGAACTGTGTACAAAAAGAATTTCTGTTCCTTCAAAGAAATAAACTTTAAAATACTGCCTTTTGGATGCTGTGAGTGTTTCAATTCAATGACAAGTACTCCAGTTCTGCTAACTGAGATGAGCGAAATTTAAGAAATATTTTTTGAAAGATTGACAGACTATTTTTGAGCATAGCAATTCAGAAACACCACAATACGCAAAGTTCACATAGTCCGGATGTACTATGTATGTATGTATTACTTTAGTTAAAAAGCTTTTGTTAATGTAGGTAGAATTTACGTCTACAGATCCGGTCTGAATAAGAAAATCATTCCATATGTACCTAGGTAAACCACAAAATGCGCACCAGAAAAGAGGTATCATGGAGCTATACATAAATACACTTCCAAATTTGTATATTTTTTTTCCCGTATATGAGTCTAGCTTCGAAGGGGAATTAGTTTTCGAGGCAGTCTTCGCCATCAACGAAGTGTTGGCTTTTGTTTTGCCCACAAATATCTTGCCGTCAAACCACGACTGTACGTACACGTCAACATTTTGAAAATAGCTGCCAGGGGCATTTCATAGCATGTATACAAAGCCACCCTTAATTTGGGACAAGTTGAAGTTTTCGAGGCAATAACAATATTACTGTGGTTGGGATATCGGTACAATTAAGGTTCTGCATTTGAAAAACTGTAGCCAATTTTATCTTGTTACACGATTTCAAAGAAAGAATGCGACAAAGAACCACATCCTTATCACTTTGACACAAATTGTCATTTGAATTTGTAATTGACGAGAAGATTATTGTTATTTTTGTGTGGTTATGTTTCTTCGGTATGTCGGATCCTCATCCACTAAAACCTCTCCATATTCAGGCAATTTAACCATGGGATTGCTTCTTGCATTAATTACGTAAGGATGGTGCTATGTCATTAGTTTTGAATAGAATAAAATATCATGAACACGAGTGGGTTATATATGTTGGTGATGGTGAATATCCTGCTCGGCCACCAAAATGGTTACACAAAGTTACATTGTTTTATGCCTTTGGGACAGCAGAGCTAAACAAGAACATTGGGAAAGAAAAAACTGGGGTTTATTAGTTGTATTAGTAGTAAAAAATGTTTATCACTACTAATATAATAAAAGTGAAACGTTGTCCGTTTGTTTGTTTGTTTGGATTTTTGCCACGCGAAAATTACTAAACCAATCAACCTCAAATTTTGCGTACTGAATGGTTGTACCTCTGGTCATATAATAGGCTATGTATTGTAACGCTATCTTATTCAAGAGCTGAGCAGTTAACAAAAACGTGGAGCAAGTCACAAGAAATTCCTTGCCGCACACGAAAAGATATTTTCTCGATCGTGAGACACATCGGTTGATGATCGTGCGTGTTGTTTTTGTTTTGCCCAGTTTTACAAGGGTAGTTTTTCATTTCCTTTTCTACTGTGTTGTTGTTTTTTTTTTTTTTTGTTCGTATCTTTGCTTCTATCTATTCCTGTGGACAGGGTAATGATTTGGCTGTGGGTACGGTAGATACCTATATAAATTAAACTATTTAAAGCTAGATTTACTTAAAAAAAATATTTTTATTTACTTCTTTACGAACTACTTCTTACGAACTACTTATGATTACTGAATGACAAAATATTTCATATCTTAAAACTAAGTGCATATCCCATACTGCCAGACGACAGGTCAGCATACCTGTTGGTGGCTCAAGTATCCGCTCGTTGTCGATGCCTCGTGTGTCCGGTTGAATATGATTCGCTGCATTCCATCACGTACGGAGTTGATGTTGTTGCTCGTGGGAACTGTATCATGCATTGTTTGCATGATGAAATGTTTCTGGCGTTAACTCCTCCACCCTTAGAATCTTACGTCCTCGTGAGATGTTGTTGACGTCACTAGGTGAGGGATGTCTTCAAGTCCTATGGTTATTGATGATGATGATGGCATGTTGGTATTAGACTGTTCGTTTTTAGTCATGCCTTTATTTCTTATCAATTTGTATGCGAAGGTTGCGATGGCTAAGACTGTAACCACTAGTATGATGTTCACGGTTAAGTTGATCTCGTGTTTCGTTTCAAGCAGCTTGATTTCCTTTGTTCGATTAACATAAAGATCCTTGATCATCTCGAGAGACAATACTTCTTCTATCTTGTCAGGTTTATATGACGGTTGGAGTATCGCTGGTAAAGGTTGATGACTTGTGACTTCTTTTGACATGATCGTTCTTCCTTTAACTTGAATGGTAGTGTTGAAGTGTTTTATGATGAACGTACCCTTGAGCATGACAGTATCGTTGTTGATGAATATTGGGCCATTAAACTGATTTAGTAGTAGGATTCCTGGAGCTATTTCATCTACATCTGGGATGTGCTCATTGTTGATGATGGGACATGTTGCTTTCTGACTCTTTATCAGCATTGGGATGCACGATGAATTTCTTAAACTTACAATGTTATTTTCGTTACAAATAGAAAGACTATTATATGTTTTACATTTGTTTGTAATGCCATGAATGTCTGTATCGCATTCCAGTATTGAATCGTATTTAATTTTATTGATTATTTTATTTACTTTAACAGGTTTTATTAATGACAAATTACATAGTTCTTTAGTAGTTGTTGGAATGCTTAAAATATAAATTAAGTTATTATCATTTGAAGCGATTTTTATCTCGGCAAATTCTAATGCTTCATCTACATTCACATAGGGAATATTTTCAACTTTCATAATTGTTTCTGTTATATTTATTTCGGTGTTAGATAATATAAAAGAGTTTATTACATTTACTTTTGCCCAATGAATGGCATAAACTACATTAACTATTTCCTCCTTAATTATATCTAATTTATATTTAATTTTTGTAATTAATTCACTATTATTAAGTTCATTTTCTTTGAATGTTTTCATAATCTTATTTGTAATGTTCGTTAATTCATTGATCTTTTCTAATGACATTTTATTAATTATTACTTGATTATTATTATTTCTTAATACATTATTCATTTTATTAGTAATTATTTCATAGTCGTGGTGGTCCGGGATATTCGGGGATAGGTGTGGATTTATTTGAGAATTCGATGGTTGGGTAAATTGATTTGGGGGGTATGTAGGTCGTTGGTTAAAATGTTGACGCGGTGGAAAATGTGATGATTGGGGTACATATGCAAGTTGTGGATAGAAAGGTTGCTGTTCTCGGGTTCTCCGTGAAGGAATTGGAGGAGGAGGTGGTGGCCTCCTAATTTGGCTGATATTATGGTGAGCATAGTTGGCTCTAAATTGCTGATTTTCGAGTTTTAAACAGAGATTAAGAGCTGTAGGAAGGTCTTGCGGTTCCCTTATACCTAAGAGTCTGGGCAAGTCACCTCTTAGACCTCTTATAAAGGTATCTAAGGCCTTGGCTCTGTATGACGATGTAAGGTGGTATAAAGCATCAGGTGGTAAGTCCATACTCGAAATTTTGTTTAGTATCAATGACAAATGATTGTATACCGACTGATAATAATGCTCCAAGCCATTGTTGCCTTGAATAAGAGTCGTCATCTGGTACTCCAATGTTCCCAGATCACGCTTATCCGCATAGTGAAGCGTTAAGCATTTCGAAATACATTCCCAATTTAATGGGGTGTTATATGACTCTAAAACGGCATCCGCATTACCCACAATCTTATTGCGGATTATGTTAAGGATACCAAAATATTTTGGTGTTCCTCTAAATTGGTTATAGATGCTTAAAACCCTTTCAACGCTCTTGCGCCATGAACTAAATTCGCCGGGAGTTCCGGAGAACTCTCTTAAACATCTCACGACGTCTGGTACCTTGTCCAGGTCGCTTAAGTTCGTGCGCAGATGTTCATGAATAGTTTCATCGGTTCCCCTATGAAACTGATTATCAGGATTTACTATAGATTGAACGAGGTTTCTGCACTCAGTCATGCAGAAGCGACTTACAATGCTTGCGATTAGCGATTCTAGTTCTGGAGTTGCGTTAATCCTCGCATTTGGATTCGAAATCGATGAATTTTGATTAGAAACTGATGGAGTCGGATTTTCGATGTTCAACATCGGTGGACGCAAAATTGGATCGGTCATAGTTGCAGGACGTTTAGACATAAGAACTCAAATAGATACGTTAAAGGTTTTCGAAAGGAACGGGAAGGATATTTTTAATTGGTTTACAACTACGGTTAATATGATTATTCTTTATGACTTCTAAATGTTTCGTTTTCGTACTGATTAATAATTATGTCTTAGGGCTATCACTTTATACTATTACGCTTAGTACACTATTACACTATATATCGATCTCAATGTGAAGAAACATAAATCTTAAATTTAGCTTACATTAGGATAAACCAACGCTGGTGAAGGGGCTGCATTCCTTTTTACTCGTAGTTACTTGGGGGCCTTTCTCCACACTCCCTCGTTGGCGGCAGAATCTACAGATGCTGCTTCTTCTTTGTCCGGAACCCAGGTTTTTCACCACGCACACGCTGGCGAGCTTTTATAAAGGTCGTCTTACGGTAATGATGTTCAAGGTACGCGCACTGCACTCGCGGCGAGCTTAATTGAGGTCGACTTATGCGTTTACGACAGAGCACTTTACGCGACGCGATTACACTTTGATGCGATGATTTTCCTGGGCCCCACGTTGGGCGCCAATTAAACTATTTAAAGCTAGATTTACTTAAAAAAAATATTTTTATTTACTTCTTTACGAACTACTTCTTACGAACTACTTATGATTACTGAATGACAAAATATTTCATATCTTAAAACTAAGTGCATATCCCATACTGCCAGACGACAGGTCAGCATACCTGTTGGTGGCTCAAGTATCCGCTCGTTGTCGATGCCTCGTGTGTCCGGTTGAATATGATTCGCTGCATTCCATCACGTACGGAGTTGATGTTGTTGCTCGTGGGAACTGTATCATGCATTGTTTGCATGATGAAATGTTTCTGGCGTTAACTTATATACATACATTGGATATACATGTGTACATTTGTGTTTATATATTTATTACATTACATATGTGTTAACATATGTACGTATGTACATAAACAGGTTATCAAATTCAATTAACTCTGGAGAATTGAGTTATGAGGGAAAAGGTCATAGCGCAGTTGGATCAGTTTGCCCCTTTCCATTTGTGGGCGAGTGAACTTTGGTATTGTTATGATGACACATCATCTTTTTTTCCAGCCAGCCGGATTATTCATTTTTTTAGGCATATGCGCAATTGTCTACACATTTTTCCTGGCAATTTTTTTAATGGATTCTCTTTTTCGGTAGATAAAGGAATAGCACGCCGACGCGACGCTACATGCTGGGTATGGGATTGTGTGTGCTTGATGTAGGTATAACATTGCCAGTTGCGGGAGGGGAATTTTTGTTTTGATTTTGTTTTTTGCAAAGGATGTAGGTATGTATGTATGTATCTATTTAACGAATGTATTCAAATTCCAAGGACTTTTGATTTAGAATGAATTTGACTTGGAGGATGACTTTCCGAAAGAAAACTGACAGGGGACAATAGGTGAACAAATTCGAGTTAGAGGGAAATTCGAGTTAAAGGAGGTTCGGTTCGACTTAAAGAATTTGATTACATTTGCAAAAGTGGCAGAATAAAATACAGTCGATTGGGTTGAATAAAAAATTCCGATTCAGATTTAAGATGACATTGTGATATTTTATATAATCAGGATTAGTCTTTCATAAATTGTTTCAAGAAGATATCGATTTCTCGATTGAAATGTAATAGCCCGAGCAACGCCGGGTATTATTCAGCTAGTTGTACATAAATTATTAATAAAATAATTAATTTACAATTTGGTTGGTAAATTCAGTAAGTCGACATTGCAAATGCTTAGAACTATACAAATATACGCATAATTCAAAAAGACGACCGGAAATTCTTCGAATCCACACCCGAGGGACGGCGCAGTAGAGGAAGACCGCGAATCAGCTGGCGCACGCAAGTGGCGGGGGTTCTCAACCAACCTGACGTGCGAAACTGGAGGCAGCTGGCTAAAGATCGAGCTGGCTGAAGACGATTGTTGATTGAGGCCCAGGTCCAACTCGGACTGTAGCGTCACCTTAAGTAAGTAATGGGTTGACAGTATTTGATGGACGATCTTATGTAAATCCGATAAGTTGACTCCCTTAATGTTTGACAGATGCACTGCCTGGTCAACGATCGCTCACCATCCCGTGCGTTGAGAATGGGTGGAATGTGTAATTGGCTTAAGGGGTTAGGTGGGTTTCGAGGGCTAAAAAAACGCATATTTTTACTAATTTTTTTTAAATATATCAAATGAAATTTTTCATTCAAACAATTTACCATATTAAAGATACATATTTAACAAGTGTTTTGTGAAATTTTTATTTAAAAATTTGGAAATTCAGCCATTGAGAGCTCATTTTCCTTGACCTTGAAAAAAAAGGTCTCTCAGGAAAAACATTTTTTTCTGTTAGTAGATATGTAAAGCTTGAACTTGGACGAAGGAAAAAAAAAACTTGAGTTTTTGGCGCGGAGTTGTGAACAAAAAAACCCATTTTTTGCTCAAATTTACACCACGTATTGCCTCATAAAATAAGTTGTGAGAAATCCTTCATTCAGGTTCTATTTTGAAGCAGTGTGCAAAATTTCAACAAGATCGGTTCATAACTTTTTGAGAAATCAAAAAGTTATTCGCATTTCTCTCGAAAATAGAGTTTCGAGAGAAATGCGATTGAAGTGCGACGCTCCAGGCTGATGTGGCCTGATGAGCGACACTTCCGAAGCGTCTATCTCTTAGAATTTTACTCTTATCGATTTAAAATGTTGAAAGAATATTCTAGATATATTGTAGTATACCCATATATGCCCATTGATGCGTTAACGCAACAAAGCACGGATTGGAATTTTTGAGTTTGGCTTTCTTTTTCTTTACATCCAATTAGGCCGCAGGCAACCTTCTTAAGACAGTGATATCTTTATTATCACTTAAGTTAAAAAATATTTTTTTTGGAATTGTTTAAGCTGAGTATTATTTATGCGGAGTCTGTCAAAATCTTACGTAACATAAGAAAAAAATTAACTTGGGCATAAATGGGTTAATAAGACAAAAAAAAACATTTTTTGAACTTTTGAAACCCACCTAATCCCTTAAGCGTGGACGAACTTACATATGCAGGTCATCTGCCCCTAGCAGTCTTTAATTTTATTTTTCTGCAATTTGCGCGAGAGGCTTTTTAAACTTTGTGTCACTTAAGAAACAAAAGTGAAAAGTGAGAGCCTCTCGCGCAAATTGGAGAAAAACAACCTTAAATATTTTATATAACATTTCGAAAGTTTATTAAGTTTTAAATAAACAAAACATTTTTTTTTAATTTTTAAAAACATTTTTTTTCTTTTTCACTGACCTTCTTTTATTCCGGACAAATGTTTTGTTATATTTTATTCCCTGCAATTTTTTTTTATTTAATTTTGAAATAACGATCAAGGAAACAGTTGATCCTGCAATTCATAGCAATCCTATATTTTACCACTTATTCTCTACTACTCAAACAACTTCCAGCACTCCAAAAAAAACTCCAAAAAACAGTTATATTAACTTTTCAGCGAAATAAATGTTTCATGGAAGAAAGATAATTTCAATTTCGCATTTTGGCCATGCTCTCCATATAACTGGCCCCAGCGCGCAACGTCTCAAATTCGATACATTCCAAAAAAAACTTTTACATTCGAAAAACTTCATAACTTGGCCGTCAGTTTTATCATTATTAATACAAGCCCCTTCAATATTGCAAGTGCCTAAAAGTATACAATTTCGTGAAAAAATTCAAATAGTACGTATGCAATTACATACAGTACCTCACAAAATGGAGCATACTACCTTCATCAAAACATTTTCTTGCTTTTTGCATATTTTCGTAACAGTTAAAAACTTTAATTTAATTAACAAAAATTCTCGTCTATTCAAGGACATGTCTACAGATAAAAATGCAGTATTCAAAACAAAACAAAAAAAAAAGTCTTTTGAGGTTAGAAACAGCACAAAAGTGAATTTGTACTTATCACAAATCTCAATTTTGGTACTGTATGTTATTTATCAGTTGTTCGTATAGAGTGTCTCAGTGAAGAGTACGTGTCGTCCAACTGATCGCCTTTGTGCATTTGAACAGCTCCAAATTGATCCGTTTTTTTTTTTATCAAAAAATTTTGTTCGGCGACGAGGCTCATTTTTGGCTTCAAGATCATTTGATCTGACTCCGCTGGATTATTTTTTTGGGGGTATGTGAAATCGCTTGTTTAGGTTAATAAACCACAATCGATTGATGCCTTGGAAGCGAACATAACCCGAGTTATTACCGGAAAACCGGCCGATCTGTTTGAGAGAGTGTTCGATAATTGGACCCACAGAATGGACCATCTGAGAGCTAGTTGCAGACAACATTTACATGAGATTATTTTCAAATATTAATTGTCATAAACCAAACTAACAGCTCAAATACAATTTCCGATTATTTAATTGATTTTTATGCGTTTTATTTAAAAAAAAAACCTCAGGAAGCTCTTATTTGATCATCAACCTTTATGTGCATATGTATCTACATACATAAATGAGATTGTTTTTTGACTAATACTAATCAAAACACAGTTTGTCCCATTTTTGTTACATTGGTCCTGAAAAGTGGACAGAAGAAGATCAATTTCTGATACTGAAATCGAACGCATAATGGAAGCATCGAGGGTATTTTTGAAGATTCTGGTGACGATTTTAACGTAGAAGACTTTCCCAAACAATAACATTGCCGAGGAGTTTATATCGGAATATGTTGAAGAAATCGAAAGATAAATAGCTGATCCATAACAAATGTCATAGACCGTTAAGGGCTAAACTGGTCAAAGAAATGATTTCAAAAATGTAGGATGTAGTCAAACTCCGCTTTTTATAGAGTCATCTCGATCGATTCTCTAAAAATTTAGGTGATTTTAGTAAAGATCAAGAAGAACGTATGCATCAGGACTTACGTGTCAAGGGGGAACATTTCAACAGAGCTGATAGAAAAATTTAGTGTAAACAAGTGTAATCGTTGAAGTACCTACTGCAACTGGTTAATAATACCGTGAAGTAGAAATTCACTTTCCAATATCTTCGCCACGTTCAGTTACAGACGTCCTCAATCAGCATTTTTCTGGTTTCTCTATTTCAGCGGCCAGCGTTGCAAAGTGACGTTTTTGGTTTCCATAGTTACGGGAGGGACACCCCACATCGAGGAATCGGAGATAATATCACAGTCAAATGCTAAAAAGTCGAGGTAGTAAGGCATTTTATCTAATTTCAGGCAACGAGATCTCATCAGAAGTAAAAGAAAGAACAATTATTTCTTTAAACTGAGAAGACAATTGAGTAGAAAGGCCCCTTCGCGAACAACTAACAACACTAATACTTATAAGAGTTAAATCATCCCACTCCCACTTTACAGTGCTATAACATGGACTCTATAGAATGCGGATCAAGATAGTCTTGGTCATTTCGAGTTAAAAATTCTTTATCCAAACTGCACAGCAAAGTCAATCTTGAAAATGAAAACGCGTATTGGACCTTTTAGGAGACTGGGATATCCAGTGCGAATAAAAACGACGTACATGGTTAGGGTATATGGTTAGGGAGCCTCATGATCACCTTAAAGAGCCACTGAACCCTTTTCAGCTATAGGCTCTTCGTTTTGCCGGAAGCACTATTACGCTACCCGAACCACAAACGCGGTCATCAAATACAAAAGGCCCATGACTATAGGACAGAGAAGTATATCTGGTAATTCGAAGGCTGACGAATTACATAAAGGAGGTACAGAACGAACAAAGCACCTCCTTGCATGGATCAACCCACACCTTAGATGCATAGCAGCCATCATTATAGATCACAATTGCAGTGGCCAAAACAAATAGGTCAGTTATCCAGGCGGCACAATCCTTGAAATGACTTTCCTGGTTGATCTTTAAGGGCTCATCCGTCATTTATTTTCCAAGATTGCAACTCATTCTTATCGGCCTCAGCTCCAATGTCGAAGAAACCCAGATAATGTACTGTTGTCCTCACACCCTGTATTTGTTATTAACCTAAATCTTCGCCGGAGCAGCAGTAATTTCTAACATCAAATTTCCATTCCTAGATTTCGATCATCAATCAGCCTTCTTCGTAAATTTTATTTACGTATGTAGCTCGAAACAAAATTGAAATACGCAACTCGATAGCCTTGATTAAATCTAATTTTCCTACTTCTCACATGCACACTTATGCACATATGAATGTACCTTTGTATACCTTTTCAACATATTCGAACTCAAATTACCAATTTACCTCTCACAGGTGATTCCTAACTTTTTCCGATACCTTGATACGTTTCAAGCACATTCGTTACATTGTTGATTGTGCTTCTCGTTGCCTAGTTTGAGCCATTGTGCAGTTCCTTTGAAATTAGAAAAAAAAGGTGTTAAATTGGACAGCTTATTATGCATCCATTTTATTCATTGTGTATGCGTAGTTCAGGAAAATTTAAGTGAACAAATCCGCACCATCGCCCTTTAAAAACCGATTAACATATGCTCGCATGTGGCGGACAGTTTAATTTGAGCAAAAAATAATCTTGTCATCGATATTGATTATTTTAAGCAAACAGCCGTGGTTTCCTGTATAAAGGATGTATTTTTAAATTTAAAATGAATAAAATGATAATGGGAGATATTCAGCATGCCAATAAAGGAAAATAAAATTACAAGCCTTTGCACGGCAGGTAAGGCATTTGACCAGCATTTTTCTCTTCAATACTTTTCAATGCATGAACTTTAAAAAGAGGCAGTTAAAGTAGAAAGTTAATGTTTTATAATTGATTCTATGTTCGGATTACGTATAAATGCATGAAAGTGTGAGGTAATAGGTACTAGCGTTACCAAATTCAGAAGTTAACATTTTAATTGAAACCAATTAGAATGTAGGACGGGTATTGGAGCAAAAAATGTCAGCATACGGGAAATCCACTTATCCTGATAAAATAACTCGTCATGCACATAGTTGAAAGTGCTCAGGTTCGCAAAAAAAAATTCAACAGCGTATAAAGAAAGAGTTTTTAAAACGACGTACAATTTTAGTTTATGATTCCATGTAGTTTATATATCTCAAGGATTTTTTTTATTGTGTTTATCTAAAATTTTTAAAAGATTTTCAACATTTTTCCAAGTTTACCTTTTGTTGTCATAAAGCCGGAAGTTCAGATATACCACTCTGTAATGCTTAGCAGAACCATTCACGAGAAGCTTTTAATCGTTTCGGGTTGAACCCGGTCGGCTGGCGAGCGGGACAAGCTGACAACCAGACGCTCACTTGCTGTCAGTGCTTGGAAATATCCGAGGTCATCTTACTTCATCTTATATCTTTATATGTATCTTAATATCAGCAAAAATATACATACATTCTTGGAACTGCTACTGCACAATGAACAGAGATTTGGTTGCTTCGACCTTACTATTGAAAACTTAAATAATCTTAACAAATTTGTAAAATCTCTACAATTGATAGGATAGGTTAGGTTAGGTGGCTGCCTCCGTTCAGACAGGGGCACACTAAGACCAGATTTCCCCATTGTGATACCACGATGAAAAACCGGCTTACCCGTACCAGGAACCAGAGTATGTAAGACAGAGTACATCGAGATGGGCAGCCGTAAAGGTATTAACCTTAGAAGTTGAATCATGCAGAGATTAAGTTTCTTATCTTTTGGATGCCGAGTTCGGCTAGATCGTTAAGATCATCGTAGAAGTATTCACCGAGTGTTTTCCTTCTTAGCGTTGCAAGAGCAGGATACGTGCACAGTAGGTGCGTTGTAGTTTTTTCGTTCTCCTCGTCTCTGCAGCTTCTACAGAAATCATTGAGTGGGACCTCCAATCTAAGTGCATGTCTGCCTATCAAGCAATGCCCGGTGAGGACCCCTTTTTGTGAACCTAGATTTTTTCGGTTTGTGGATAAAAGTCTCTTCGACTTTTTTAAATCCAGGTGAGGACAGATTTGTTTTGACAAGAGACAAGTGCTGGCATCAGTACCAGGGAGGAATTTGATCAAATAGCTAGGCGCAAGTGGTTCCCACAGGTTTTCGAGGAGATGCCTTTTTGCGTCATCTTTTGCCAGGTCGTCCGCTCTGCAGTTGCCTGGATCGTCCCTGTGTCCTGGGACCCAGCACATGGTTACGTCTGCAATCTAGTTAAGAAATCTGCTGCATTATTTTGCCAACCTTGTCGACGATTCCAAGCCTTTAATAGCTGCCTGACTATCTATGTATAGTACAACAGTGCTGTACCAGACTCAAAGAGCTTCTGCTAGGAATCCGAGTTTTTACCTGACGTTGAAGCCAATATGGGGAAAAACGTAGTCCGTTTTACTAGGAATAGTATGGTTGCCCTTGAGGATCCTAGAGTGACCTGTTGCTGTGCTGATCATCTGGGAGGATTCTCTGAGCCTTAATGCTACTTCGACTTTAGTTTCCCAATCTGTAATGAATGCATTAATAAATTTTTAAAAATGTTACCAACATAGTATGTATCTGTAAAATGTACCTTAAACAATTGTAAAACTGTAAAAAATTGTGTAAACAATTATATTTATCGATTTAACGGAAGGACTATATGATACTGGTCGTTAGATTAGAACCGCACCAAAAAAAATCATTGTAATAAAATTGACTAAGTGTCAGTAGATCAGGTGTATAATATCTGAGAAAATTAAAAAAAAAAACTAACTTTCCAAAGATATCAACAGGATGCTATGGAGCATTGCCTCCAGTGCAGCAGTAGGGGTTGTTCTTTTGTATTTTTTCAAGCAAGCTACTGTTGTTTTTCTTGTCCAGTGGTGTGCACCAGATCAGTACTCCGTACATGAGGATCGGCCTCACCACAGCCGTATATATCTAGTGGACTACTTTAGGCTGCAGGCTGTGTTTCGGGCCCAGAGCTTTCCGGCAGGAATATAAGCCAATTGAGCCTTTCCTAACACGGTCCTGAATCTTAAGCCTCCAGCTGAGTTTTCTCTCAAGTATGACCCCCAGGTATCTGCCATGGTCTACAAATTGGAGTTCCGTGTCTTCTAGATTGGGATATAAGAAACCTTATAGTGTCTTGTAGAAAGGACTAGTTCGGTTTTTGAGGGATTAATATGTTCAGGGCGATTCCATAAGGAATCGCGTAAGGAGGAATTTACCAGTGATTGCTATTGCAATGTCATCAGCATATGCCGTTGTATTGAATCCTTCACTATCCCTATATTCAGTTGATAACTGGATAAAAAATCTCAATACAAATTTAGATTTTGTCATCGGTATGCGAGAAGTGGTGGTGTGTGATCTTGATTTCAAATAGACTCGTATAAGTATAGATAAATAGGTACACAAATGTAAATAAATAAACAGATACACACATTGACAAATTACTTATAGATGTTACGTGAAACTGGGTTCCATCGCACATTTTTTTATCTTTAGGTTGCGCAACTAGGTATACGATTGGTGTTCTAACTTTTAGGATAAGATTGGGTGGACCAGGTTGATTTATAGAATAAAACAATATGTTGGATAATGCACATCCTCCTGTTCGTCCATTATTGTACCAATAGAATCGTAAGCACGTTACTCGACATCATATTTGGCAAGATTATTTCTTGCTTCTTTACAATTTACACTTTTGCATCCGAAAGTATTCTATTTCTAAAGGGTTTTTCAATAGGGACGCTACAAAAGTAGAGCGACAGGGACAGCAAACGACGCCATATTTTTCTCGCGGTTTTTTGACATATCTCTTCAGTAAGGTTTGCCATTTCATGATGGAAAGATATACGAGCCAACAACGAGTCGAAATTATTAAAATTTACTACCGAAATTCGGAGTCAGTGGCCTCAACGTTAAAAGCGCTATGTCCAATTTATGGTCGTCATAATTTCTGGCTGGATGGCTTCGTCAATAAACAAAATATGCGGTATTGGTCAGGCAGCAATCCACACGTACTCCATGAGTCATCATTGCATCCCGAAAAAATTACGGTTTGGTGTGGTTTATGGGCCGGCGGCGTCATTGGGCCGTACTTCTTCCGTGATGATCAAGACCGGCACGTTACTGTGAATGGGGATCGCTACCGTTCAATGATAACCGAATATTTTTGGCCCCAATCGGATGATATGGACTTGGAGGACATGTGGTTCCAACAGGACGGCGCCACAAGCCACACAGCGAATGTCACAATCAATTTATTGGAAACCAAGTTTGGAGAACGTGTTATCTCACGAAATGGTCCAGTCGCTTGGCCGCCTCGGTCGTGCGATTTGACGCCGTTAGACTATTTCCTGTGGGGCTACGTCAAGTCTATGGTCTATGCCAACAAGCCAGCGACGATTGTACTAACATAGAACTTTATTTTCAGAAATCCCTTCCAGTTATGTATATTACTTTACTTATATAGGTACAGTATGCATGCATGACATATGATTTTCAAGTCACGATTTTCTCCTCGTCTGTGTCATGTTGTGAATGATTTGAATCGAAGAAATGATTGCTTACTGAAGGATGAGAAAGAAATGTCGGAGAAATTGAGAAATGGATTTTGAATATTCTATTCCAGAACTTTCTTAATTCATTCGGTTGCCAAGTACTCGTATGTATTATACATATGTGCATGTAAACCAACAAACCTAAAGGAATTTAAGTTGAGTAAAAGTGAGTGCTTCCATAAATTGTGCGGACCACGAAGTTCGACTACTTGCGTACATATGTATGTATATTTTACAGAGTTTTTAAAGCGAAGGAACATACACACATATGTATGTGTATACCTCCGGGAGTATAATCTGTCATGAAAGAGCTTCTGAATTCGCCGTTCGGAGTCGGCAATAAATTGGAGGTCCCTTCCATTCGTACACATAATACCACACGCACAACATGAATGGTTACGAGAAGCTAGGCCTTGGCTCATTCCGAGCTGTCGCGCCAGCTATTAATTTTTTTTTTTAATGTCATTGCAGATTCTGCAGAAATTGTTGTGAAAAATACCAAGCTTGACCGCAGGGTCTGCAACTGGCCGGTGGCCCGCGATAATGGCTACAATTTTGGCAATATCTGGTCGTGATTTGCCAAGTGGCTCTCTTAACTTAGTTTTATTGTAATTGGGCCAAATCTCTCTTGAGATGACGAAACTGTACAGACCGTTTCATCTATGATTGGCAAGGTGGAGGAGTGGAGATGTACAAAGCCCTTAACAGAGCCCAGCGGAATATCGACACTTTCCGCAAGAGAACTGTTAAGGGCCGATCCTTTCCTGGCCAACTCGTCGGCACGCTCATTGCCCTCGTGATTACTATGCCGTGGAATCCAGATGAGTATAATTGTGGAGTGCATTCTTAGTTGATTGATTTCAAGTTTTGATGATATGGCTTTGATAGCGGCTTGGCTATCTAAGAAAATAGCAATATTTTGGTTGCATGTTTGGAGATTGTTTAGCAAGCTGCAGGCTTCCCGAATCGCGAGAAGCTTCGCCTGGAAAAGACTAGCAGAGTCTGGGAGACGAAAAGACTTTGATATACAAGGTGGCGCAAAAGTCATCACCCTATCAGAAGATGCTATAATTTTTGCAAATGGCTGCAAATGTCAATTCTATTTTGAAATTTGTGAAGTAAATAGATACAAAATACACGTCAGAGAGACATGAATCGCCATACTCCTAAAGAACGCGCAATAATTGTTTCGATTTTTTTGCGGAATAATTCGTCGATGGTGAATTATGGCGCAGATTTCCCGGTCATCCGACACCAACTGGGCAAACACTTCTACGTTTAGCCGCTCGCTTAGAAGAGTATGGGACAATACGAGATGCTGTCAGATCTGGCCGGCCCCGGAGCCGTCGTTCTGCTGAGAATACAGCAGCTGTAGCTGAAGATGTCGCAGACGACACAGGAGTTTAGACCAGACGAACCGCGGTCTTTAAAGTGAATTTTGGTGAAAGACTGTAAGATGTTCCCTTAGAAAGTGAAGACAGTGCATCAGCTGTTAGCTGTTGATCGCCAAGCGCGTGTAACTTAAGCTCAAGCCATCCTGAATCTCGATCACGAGGGATACAACTTTTCATCGAAATTCATCATGAGGGACGAGGCCCATTTTCATCTCTGTGGGTATGTGAATAAGCAAAATGATCGCTTCTGGGGCACTGAAAATCCGCGTATAACCCACGAAGAGCTATTACACCCGCTCAAAGACACGCCGGAGGCGTCATCGGGCCTTATTTTCGAAAACGCCGTGGACCAAACGACTACTGTGGGCGGCGAGCGCTATAGAGCCATGCTCAACGACTTTGTCCTTCCTCAATTGGATGAATTGGGACTGGAGAATATGTGGTTTCAATAGGACGGCGCATACTGCACGAGTCACAACCGAAATTCTGAGGGCTGCATTTTCGGGTCGCCTAATCTCTCGTTTTGGCCATTTACACTGGCCGGCAAGATCGCCTGATTTAACCGTTCCAGACCCCACGTTTTTTGAAGTAACGAGTCTATGTCACTAAGCCTCAGACTCTTGAAGTCCTCAAAAGAGAATATCCGTCAAGAATACGAGGACCTATCGCCGAGAGTTCTGGCAAGAGTGATGGAAAATGCCATAAATCGGGCCCGAATGGTCATCAATTCTGGCGGCGGCCACTTCCAAATTCAAATCCAAAAGCAGAACCAAAGTTTTTTATTCGTAAAAAAATTACAGCCAAAGAACATCGGGTGACAACTTTTGAACCACCTTGTATTCAGCTGGCCAGAAAAGATGCCTAATGACTAATTTTAAATATACATGCACTTTCATACTTTTATTTGTTTTTAACCGTTGTACTCGATTTAAGCCGTTTATAATTCCGTTCTCTTTCTTTATTTCAGATAAATGTACGCGTCAACGGGAAAGACCTTAAATAAATTCAGAATCATTCGGATACTAAATCGAAACAAGGATCAAACCAAACGAAATCAGGAAAATGGACACAACCTCAACCGGAAAAATAATTTCAGAACAAAAACTAAACCAAGATAACGAGTCACCATTCTATTACAACGCCCTAATTAACTTAAATTATAGCAAGTACCGCGATGAAGGGAACTCTTCTTTGGTGACCAACGATAACTACCACATATTACACTTTAAAAATGGTAGCTTTTACGAAAATTACGAGGAACAGCGTTTCGACAATTATTCCTGTAATAGCAACGACGTCAGTAATGACGACTTGGCGGGATGGTCAAGTGGTTACTTTAAGTCCATTGTATATTTGCTATACATATCTATATTCATTTTTGCATTGCTTGGCAACGGAACTGTGTGTTACATTGTGCAATCTACGCCCCGAATGCGAACTGTGACAAATTATTTTATAGCTAATTTGGCTGTTGGAGACATACTAATGTCTTTATTTTGTGTACCTTTTTCGTTTGTGACAATATTAATTTTAAACTACTGGCCATTTGGAATCGTCCTCTGTCATTTGGTGAACTATTCTCAAGCAGTTTCTGTGTTAGTCAGTGCGTACACCCTTGTGGCTATAAGTGTGGATCGCTATATAGCAATAATGTGGCCTCTCCGTCCGAGGATAACAAAAAGGTAATTTTGTGTCAGAAGAAATGTGTGTTATTATTTTTTTTCTACTTTTTTTCCCGAAAGGTAATAATTTTGTTTTGGCCAGGAGTTATAAAAGCAATTGCAGCATATTAAAACAAATTAACCAAATCACATGCCGTCTTTTTGTGGATTGGGTAATCGGCATCGCCATGTGTCGGTTTCCACTGAATATCTTTAAGAATCAGAGAGTGAATACAAACTCGTAAGAAAACATTAGGCTAAACTCGATTATCTGTATGCAGTCCCATACACGCACGCCTAATTTGATAAGTGTCAGCCACATTTCGTTAAACCAAAAGTAGACCAGTAAGCAAAAACCGTCAAGAAAAAAACGTTTGCATTTGAATCTATCATTGAGAATATTTTGTTAATATTCCGTCTTCGTAAGATGAATGTTCTTTTCCATTCTTTCTTTTCCTCTGAACTCTTCGCCTTGCCGTTGTTTGTATTTTCTCTATCGAAATGGTCCTTTGCCGACGTTTGGCCTTCGAAAGACTCTTAAGTTTCGAATATTGGACGTATGCCTTGCATCAATAATTAAGTAGTTAATTTGATAGTTGGTTTGGCTCCCTAAAGAACATCAAGTTATTGTGTGAATTCTATAGTACGCAAATAATTACTGTCTAATAATGTAATTACTTATACATACACAGTTTCATCGATGTTACTTTATCGATTAACCAGCGAGAAAGATTTTTCCATCAAACTCCAAGTAGACGCAGCTTAAAAATCTTTTACTTATTATTACCATCTCTATGTTATAGAATACAACTTGCGAATAAAAGCCAAATTATCACATCTTCAGACTATAGATATCAAACCAGTTATAAGCTTCCTAACACTCTTGAGTCATACTTCAAGTTCCTGACTCTTAGTTATTCTATGTCAAGCATACATATGTACATACCTGCTGCATCATTTGTCACCGTGAAATGACCACTTTGGTTCGTGATGAATGCTGCTACCGTATTCGAAAAGATCAACAAATAATGGGTGCAAGTGGAATCTTTTTTTTTTCACTGTATAAACTCCACTTATAGTCGGAGTTTTGGTTACGCCATTTGTGCCAAAGAAATTTATATATTTTTTTGTTAAACTGGAACTAATCATCACAAAAATCGACGTCTGGCAGTATTCTGCTGGTGCGATTGGTGCGGGTGAAGGGGTAAAGAACCAGTGTTCGAGAAATAGCAGAATAATGCAGGTTAGTGCAGCATACATTATGCCAAACAAGAGAGGGCTCAAAAATAGCCAGAGATTTTTACTGGCCACAGATCTGACATTGGTAATCTTATACGCGCCGTACCAATCTATCCCACAGCTATGAATACACTATTTATTTTGGTTTTACCAAGATACTCTTTTTTCAGAAATGTTCTTGGTTTTGATAGGCCAAAGCGATTTTGCAGTATTCGAATAGTTTTATGACATTCAGCTTGTTAAGTAGATCTGTTTGTTGTTCGTCGGATAGATAATTGGTTTCAAAGATAAAACGCAGCGTTTCTCTTAGAGCTGGGCACTTTTCAACGAAATGTAGCTTCACCTACATTGCATGTACATTACATGAACAGCATCTTTTCTGGGTCATATTTATAGCAGTTTTGCCTTTGGCGAGTTTCTCCTTCAGATGCTTTTCCATGCTTAAGTTTTTGGTAAAATGAACTGCGTGGTTTAAAACACAAAGAGATCAAGAACCCATCGAAGAGAAGACCTTCAACACACATTCGGGAGATTTAACTTCTTGAAGCCGGTACAGGTGACTTTCAAACTGGCTGTTAAAGTGGGTAAGGTGCAGTCCTGGAAGGAGTTTGGCGAGAAATTAGACCGTGATCACAGATATGCAAACAAGATGTTCCGGCAGACCATCCGCAGGAAGTTAAATATCATCGAAGAAGTTAAATCCAAAGAAGGTGTACTTCTTTCTGATGAGAAGGACATCTTGTGCAGATGGGGCGAGCTCTTTCCGAAGCTGTTCAATCTCGAGCAGGACACTGACGATGGCAGATACATGGTTTTGAGTTTGTAGGGCGGAGAATAGTCCCACAATAGAGTAAAGCGCTAAAAGTTGGCAAATCTGCTGGTGTGGATGAAATCCGGCCAGAAATGCTGAAGGCTTTGGGTAAAGAGCGAGTGAAATGGCTCTCTCGTGTCACTAAAGTGGCTTGGGAATGCGGTGAACCACCTAGGTCTTTGCTAAGGTTTTGGGAGCGCATTCCAGAGCCTGTGGTCGAGTCCAGATTGGGCAATGAGCAGTGCGGCTATCGTCCAGGTAGAAGCACAACCGACACAGCTATTCACTCACAGAATGGGACTACTTCATTCTGAGATCCACTCAATCTCTTTGCACAAACTGTAAGTCCTGTGTTCGGGTGAACGGCGTTAAATCGACATCCACTCTGCTTTTCGCTGATGACTTGGTCATTCCTACGTCTACCCAGACCGAACTTCAGCGCGCACTAGATAGGTTCATCGTCGTCTGTGTTGAAGCTGGGATGAAGGTAAACGTGAACAAATCAGAGGTTATGGTAATTTCCCGAATGCTATGCATAATAGTGAAACAGGTGGAGAAGTATAAGTATCTCGGGATCCTATTCACGAGTAATGGTAGGAGCAGTACTGAGTTATCCTGTGTGATTTTTCAGCCTGGAGCAATTTTGAGACGGATTGATTAATCTGTTATCAGGACGGCCGAACATCGCAACGAAGCTGAGCTTTGATTCAGTCTTTGTTTCGACCCTCTCCTATGGTCATGAGATTTGGGTAGGTAATGACCGAAAGAATAAGATCGCGGATACAAGGTGCCGAAATAGGATTTCTTCGTGGTATTACTGGGGTAACTCGTCGAGATTGAGTTGGGAACACCAGAATAATTCTTACCATTACCATTAGCACTAAAATCTTCGGATCAGTCGAAGCCGTTGTTGGCGAAAAACACTAAATAATTGTTACCTTTCTTATTCTTATCCTAAATTTGACCTCCAATATTATGTCATTTCGATGCATTCGTTGTCACAGGCACGCTTACACCAGACTCGCGTGCACTTGAGGACTAAACAAAGTTCAATTTGCAACTGACCTCGAAGCTAGCAGCAAGAAGGGTTGCAAAACAATAGGAACCTCGCCTAAAAAAACACCTGTTTTCCGTTTCTGGTGTAAGAAGGAAAGGGCGCAGGTACTTTAAAAAGCTACCCACAAGCAAATTGTGTTCTCTGTATTGATTTGCAATAAGAAACCCCTAACGATAATTATTAAGTGACCTTTCCAAAATGGCTCGTGTAACAACTAAAACCTCGACACTAAGCAAAATCAAAAGATATTAAATTTTTACCACTATAAAGTCATTAGAGTTGGAGAATATGGCCGTAAAAAATGGTGGAAGCTTAAATAACTTCTGCGTTTATGCAAAAAAAAAAAATTCTTAAAGTACGCCTCTGAGTTCTATTTATACAAAAAATTGGTGAATGTGAATTTACATTGAATGACCCTTATTCCAAAGGTAATAAAATAGAATGTAATATAAAAATAAGAACCAACGGAATGGTATATACAAAGATAGTATGTATGTATGTTGTATATGCCTACTCAAATTAATGGCTTTTCTGGCTCCTAAAATCCACGAGGACTTCTTAATTGAATTTTTGTAATGGCCACACTTAAAGGTATCCAATACCAAAACAAATATATTAGCGTGCTAGTTGTGAGATATTCCATTTACCACTCAGATTAAAAGCGTTTTAATGATACTTTAAAACTACTTCCGACACTCTTCCCTAATTCAACCGGTATCGAATGTCAGCACAAAGTAATTTCCTTTTTTGTTTATGAACCTCGATGATGCAATATGACAGTGGATTTTGTGTTGACACACACTGTGGGTGTAAAGACTTAAAAGAAGGACTAACAGAATGGGGATCAACTGAATTGCATATATACATACATATGTGTACATGAAGGAAATTTAATTTATACGGATTACTTAAGGTGATTTCCATTTGACACAAAAAGTGGTAGGTAGTCTCATATGTATGATAAGTCCTATCATAAAACTTTCTCATGTATCTAAACGAAACGTTTTCTATTTTTTGATTGAATCTGATGAAACCGCTGCACACAGCTCAATTTCATAGTCGATGCTACCCATGGTCACAGTTCGGTATGTGCTTTGTATGGTGAAAGGAATTTGACATGCATTGTGGTTTTCATTTGAATTGCAAACATCCACGAGACCACGACGGTCAATTTTGCAGAACGGGTTAGACACCGACGAATATTGCATTAAACTGAGAGCATGTGCTGCTTTAAAACCGTTTAACCTAAAACTATGGATTAAAAAAGGATATTCTATGGATATTTTGCGTTGTAAAAGTAATTTTACGCAGTAATCTCCGAGTTATGTTGCAATAGAATCTGCATAATCGTCATCAGGTATTTTGTAAATAAATGGCCGGATATTTTGTAATTACATGATTCATCGGCGGGCATTTGAAGCCGTGGGCGCAAAGGTGGCTTAACCAAAAAAAAAGTCATTAGGCAAATAAACATGGCTCCGGAAAATATTATACCTCTTTATTTGTAATTAAATGTTACAAGTTACGTCGTGTCTATCTTTGGGCTTTGGCGAATATGGTTTATTATAGCACTACTGCAGATTTCATTACAGTGGTGCTCCAGTATAACAAATACCGATATAACGAATGATCGATAAAACGAACAGTTTTTTTCAAAAACATTTCATTTTAAAAAAATAAAAAAAAGGAAGAAATTTATGTTCATCGAGTTTTCTTCATATCTTTTTTTGCTTTTTTACTAGAATGCTCTATTTTTTTTTGTTAACTTTATTTAGGTATCAATAAATTAGAATATTTCGAATAAAAACTATATTTGTAGATTTATTTAATATTTTGTACGAGGAAAATGTGCTCGATATTACGAATTTTTCGATATAGCGAATGCACCTGGACAGTACGTCATTCGTTATACTTGACGACTACTGTATTTTATTAATTTACATATTTCACATTACAGTAGTCCAAAAACATTACATCAAATATATGTATATATACATATATATGTATGTAGAATATATCACACATTTTTACTTCCCACCTGCATAGAGGATGTATGTACTGCAATCGGCCCAAAGAAAATGTTTTGAGATTTTAACATTATGATACACCAGGAACCGTTTCCACCCATTTTCGAAATTATGTCTTTGCCCTTGTGTGTAATCAATCTTTTTCGCCTTCGATATCTGGACAAAGAAACCACATACGATCATGGGGGTTTTTTTAATTAATTTGTTAGCGTGAAACTTTGAGGTGATTAGATTTTTGTACAGTCGGTCCACCGAATGCTGAGGAAATTGAAGAAATGTTTTCTCTGTCATTATATTATCCAATTGTTTTATCTAAACAAATAAAAAGAAATAAGAATATTTATTTTTTTGATGCAATATGAAGTAGCGCTCTAGTCGATTTTTTTCTAAAATCCACTCGCGCTTCAAGGGGTAATGAGTACCCTTTTTATGTTATTTACACAAAGCGAGAAGTTCAGTGATAACAGTGACCTGGACCGAACTCCTATATTTAACTCCTATCGTTCATAAACAACTCCAAATGATTCTACTGCTAGATTTTGTCCTTATAAAGGAGTCCATCGGTAACGCAATAAGCCTTGCGCATAAGAGAGTCCTATCTTACCAAGATCAAAATTATGTAAAAAACTGCAAAAATGTGTCAACACAAGGGAGGCTCTGGGATCCTTAAGAATCTACACAGAAGTCTTAAGAACCCGTGTTCTTCGAATTTTTGTTGGTTCCCGATGACGCGTTGCTGGATAATAAGGTCATAACAATTTTGTATTTAAATAAATCACAAAATAATTGAGATATTTGGCTGAAATTTATTTCAGGCGTGGTATAAAAGTTAATTTTAAGTTTGGAATTCGATCTTGTCCAAAAATTTGGAGCCAATTTTTCACCATTCTTACACACATATCGGCCGAAACGTTGGTAATTTCGCTTTCGTTATTGTTCCTGAGATCCTCTAACGTTGTTGGGATAAACCAACGACTTAATGTAACGCCATAAAAATAAACGGCATTAAATCGCATGAGCGAGGTGGCCATTCGACCGGACCATTTCTCGAGATTACATGATTACCCCCTTCAATAGATAAATTGTTTGCATAAATTGTTGGCATGTGGCATATGGAACCACATATCACTGATGTCAGGTCCATCCAATTCTGGCAAAAAAAAACTTCCAACATGGCACGATTGCGAACTCTATTAACCGTAACAAGCCCAGAATTTTCATTGTCGAAAAAATACGGTCCAATCACACCTCCGGCATGAAATTCACACCACAGGGTCACTTATTGTGGATGCAATGGAGTCTCTTGAAGCACATGTTGGTTTGTTACTGTCCAATAATTCATATTTTGCTTATTGACAAAGCCAGTAAACCAAAAATGAGCTTCATAGCTGAAGATAATTTTTCGATTAAATTCAGGATTTTCTTCAAACTTTTGCAGAGCCCAATCGGAGAAGTTTTGGCGCTTCAAATGATCAAGACGCTTCAGTTCTTGAGTTAATTTGATCTTGTAAGAGTATAGGCCAAGATCTTTATGCAAAATTCCCCACAATGTGGACTGAGGGATTCTCAATTTCTGTAAACGGCGTGGAATCGACTGATTTGGCTCATTTTGGACTGAAGCACTTACGACTGCGATATTTTCGATACTTCGGCCGGTGCCTTGTCTCACTGGCACAGAAACATTCAATTTTTAACAATTTCCAAACGTTGCTCGTTCGTGAACTTCACCATGATAAAAATGTAAACCTTGACTAATGTTTTGACACTGAAAGATTATAAAAGAAGTATAGGGGGTGTTTTTGTATCAAAATACAAAATTAAGTTCTAATTGAAAAACTCTTTACTTCCGATATTTATATAAAAATTGCGCGCGAAATATAAAAGGTGATCTAAATTTATTCCTTAACTAACTTAAATGTTACGTAACTCTAATTTACAGGCCCTATACGGGCACTCTTAACTTAATTTAACCCTCTTTTCCTTTATGGTTCCTAGAGCCTCTAACTACAGCTGTGCGCCATCATGTTGCATGACTCCTCCTCAACTGTTCTGCGCCAAGTATTTCTCCGTCGACCCACTCTTCTGACATCTTGAGTAAGCGGGTTTCATTGCATAGTGTAGTTAGCAATTAAGCTGTCACGTTTTCGAAATGTGTGATCAATCCACTGCCAATTTCGTCGTTGGATGGTGGTGCCTATCGGTTTCTAACCCGTTCTCTGGTAAAGATGTTCGTTAAAGATACGGTTCGGCCAGAAAATCTTTAGAATGTTTCGTAGATACCTATTAACGTTCTTTAATAGGTTGTCTTTCGACGTAACCTAACTAAATTTTGATTTTGACTCTAATTACTTAACATGCTTGTAAACTAAGAAAAAACCCAGGTTTTGTAATTAATAGCTTACATATTTCTACTTTTGTTTCTGGGAAACTTAAAATATAAATTTAATTTTAGTCTTTGTAATTTGGCTGCATTCTTAAACACTACTTCATAATTTTCATAATTAATCCAGTTTGAAAGGGAACAAGCATTATCTAGGTAGCCGATACTTAGGCACGCGATTGTAGAAAAATTTACTTCATACAGGTAATTACACTTCTGTATATCGTATCGTCTAATTTTCGTTTTTGTATAGTCAAAAGCTAATGGCAGACAAGAGGTAAAAAGTAAAACCTTTTTAATTTATTTTGGATTTGGTTTTATTTTTTTGATTGCGTCAACAATAAAATTCTTTAAAAGGGCACCAGCGAATGGTAAACAGATTTAAAAGCTTTAAGGGGAGACAACAAGTTATGCAGTGAATTGAAAAACTTCGTCACTTTAAAACACCCTCACATTTAAATGAAAAAATATTTAATTTTTTTTTTATGATGCCTAAAACCCTTTTTAAGAACAAAGAGATACACTTTTTGCTATCATCTACAAACAATCAATGAAAGGGTAGCATTTAACTTTGTTTAAGGCTTCATAAAGCAGATTGCAAAACTTTACTAGAGAAGTTAAGCAGATCAGTAAGTTGGAGCTTTATGCGTGGAATTGAGTGAACGTGTCTACAACAACTTTGAACTTCAGACTTCCAGCTACTAAGGGAGCTGAGTTATAAGGTACTGAAATTACCGCGAACTCTAAGTGGTAAAGAATGCCTGTAGTGAACTTGGCGGTGCACTACCGTGCATCCAGATAGTCTTTCGTCTGATGAAAAAGACCAGACGAGTTTTCCGTTATGATGTGTGCCATAAATCCTCTTCGCAACAACAATTAACATGCTTCGACGTTATAGCCACTTGGCGTTCAATGTAAATCGCAATATCCTCTCGTGATATTGTCAGCTTTAATACGAATTGGGTGGCTTTTGTCACTGCCAAAACCTCTGCATGAAAACGCTCCTGTGGTCAGGGGCTCTTATTGAACTGCTTAGTCCAAGATTTTCAGAACAGAAACCTGTTTCAATGTTAATTTTTGAGACATCAGTGTAGGCAGATTTAGATTTATTACAGGATACGCCAGTACCTACGTTGTTGGAAAGGCACAAGTAAATAGTGTTTCAAAGTCTAAGTACGTAACAAAGTAGTCAGAGTTGACGTTGGAACCAGGATATTTTCTTCATATTTGCACGTGCCCAAATTTCTCTGCGGTATGGTGGCTTAATGTAAGAGTGCTTTTAGTTTCAGATTTGTGCATGTATACGTATAGGTCTAAAGACAACTAACTGATAAATGCTTCTAAATCCACTGTAGAAGTAATTCTGATCGCATTAGTAGTTACCCAGCATGCTTGAGGTTTTGCCAATTCCAATACCAATACCAGTCTTCCATAAGTAAGTACAGGTCTAACAATCGTGGCGCACGTTAGGCATTAACGTAACACCCAGACATATAAAAAATCTTACTAGGAATTATTGTGAAGAGTAGTGGATTGATTACAATGCCTCTTTGCCACCGATTTTCACCTCCACCCAATCTCACAACTTTCTACTGTTCCAAATCACCGCCTGGGTGGTTATGATGTAGTGGCTTGCATTATTGCTAGTCACCGCTAAATTTTCGACGTCGAAAACATTTTTTTTTTCAGGAAATTAATACACTAGATCGTATGCGAAAGCTGATGTCAACTTTACTACAAAGGAATAACACAGTAGAGTGGTAAAACGACTTAAAGAGTTGACCAAACTGCTAAATGCTGATGACATCAGAAGTTTGAAAAAAAAAAAAAAAATTACTGTGACTTGAAAGCAGTGGCAATAACACAAAAATCAGTGGCGAAACAAAACGATGTGAGACCCCTGTCAAAATTTTAGACTGGGGCCCTCAACGAACTTTTGGTACAAACCAGATTTTTGTCGGGAAAGGTCGGTCAGATTTGAGACTAGAAGAACTACATATCTTTTTAATAACTGTAACATTATAATAATATAATGTCATATTTATTAGTTTACTAGTGGCCCGCCCCGACTTCGTCCGGGTAGAATTAAGAATCTTGGAACCCAAGTTGAAGCCATTGAAGAATGTACAGTTCCGTTTGAATAGGTAGTTGCTCGACATTAAGTTCCTTGTATATTCTGATGTTCTTAACTCGATAGAACAAACGAATACCTCGAAGAAATCTCAGTTCTGCAGCTTATTCTTTCGGTCATTACCCAAATCTCATGACCGTAGGTGAGGGTCGGATCAAAAACACAAAATTGTTGCAGCCTGAGCAATCCCACAGGATAACTTAGTATTGCTCTTTCCATCACTTTGGAATATGACCCCGAAATACTTAATCTTATGAACAGGCATTCCAGACATTATGATTACTTCCGATTTGTTCACGATTATCCAACTTCAACACAGACGAATACTAAGCCATCAAGCGGTCGCTGAAGATCGGTCCAGATGGTTCGAAGTAAGTCATCAGCGAAAAGCATATGGCTTATCCTTTAGTCTCACAATGCGAACAGTTCCTCGCCACGGTTGGGCTCCCATTGAAAGATGTTTTTGTAACGCCATTCACCCGATCACATCTCCTAGAGTTTGTGTGTATAGATCGAATGGCCTTCAAATGAGAACCGCCAATCCCATACTCCTGCACTACACTCCAGAGTTTACACCGAGACTTAAAAATAGAGCAACCACTCTATCCCCCTTTTCTTAAAAAGAGCACAATCACCATAGCTTGATTGTCGCTAGTTATTTTACTGCATTCCCATGCTGCTCTAATGAGAGATACATTTTACTCCCCCTTCCCCCAAGGGCTTGTGTATTTTTGGCCAGATTTAATTAACATCAGCACATTTGATCGCCAAAGTCACCTGCTCTACAATGGGACTATTCGCCGCCCTACTCAGTCTGGCATCCAATCCCTGTTCGGCATTGAGCATCTCCACATCTGCGCAACATATCCATCTCATCCAGATAACAGTAAACCATCTTTGGATTGGACTCTGAGACGGCGGATGGTCAGAATTCCTTCTTTGCAAATCTGTGATCTCGGTCCAATGTGAGAAGGATTCTTTGCGTAAATCCTCATCTACGCAACTGAAAGTTTCTCTTCTTCCCGCTCTACGTGCGGGATAACCGATCGTTATCACAAAACGCATTCCTTTCCTATGTACTTCTATTAAAAAAAAAAATCTCCCTCAGCTACGGATCCAATACATAATGTATTTCCACAAAACCAAAGATACGAAGAAAGAAAAATGAGAATGAAACTACCCTTGTACAACTGGACAAAACAAAAACAACATACGATCACGAACCGATGTGCCACAGTGAGGTCACCCACTGCTGCATGGCTGTTGGCTACGGTCTCCACTGATGGAAAATTGTTGGGGATGATTTTATGAATTGTTTTGACCATAGCTCAGCTTCAGGATAACGCAGAAGGATGATTTATAGCTCAAAAGAATCCTAGAGGAATTTATTTCTAATTTTATTATTATTATTATTTTTAAATCTAATAAGCCGTTGTTGAGTTAGTGCTGTATGAACCTAATTTTATAACATACAATTTGGGCTTAATCCCCTTTCTGGCACTTAAACCTTGAATTCTCAGCTCCTATTAGTAACAGAGCATTTTTAATACGTTCTATCCTTCCTCGGGAAATGCAGATCATAACAGTGAAAACCGCATCCAAATCCGTTCAGTGGTTCTTGAGATTAGCCCGTGCTTATTGTAGTGATGCCCATTTTCGAAATACAATTCTCATTGGTGGTGTTTAGTGTATTCCCATACAAAACGCAAATTTAGATTTTTTCGATTTTCCGGCTTTTCGTTTGGGTTTTTCAGAATTTTCTAGACCACCCCTGAAATAATATGAACAAAACAAAAAAAGAATCATACAAATCGGTTGAGCCCTTCCTCGAGTTTAAGTGAGACTAACGCACATCAATTCATTTTTATATATAGAGATAAGCACCTACCTAAGTGACAATGTGGTCGCCGTGCGTTGGACTGTTGTGAGAGCTGTGTAGGTTCAAGCCCTATTGAGCTGTTTTTCTGTCTGTTTAATTACATTATATTTCCCGACTTTCACTATCGACTCTAAATCGTCAGGGGCTATCCCCATACGAGTAGATGTGAGATTTAGGATTTGGTCTAACCATCTCATCCTAAGCCTTCCCAGAGGAAGCCTACCTGATGGCACGGATTCCATTGCACGTCTTGCAAACCGAGTTGGAGACATGCGTTTAACGTGCCCAAACCATCGAAGTATGGACCTCTCCGTTCGAAGACGTAGCTGCTCGACATTGAGTATCTCGCGTACTCTGGTGTTCCTAACCCGATCTCGGCGAGTCACCCCAGCAATACAACGAAGAAATCTCATTTCGGCAGCTTGTATACGCGATTTTATTCTTTCGGTCATTACCCAAACCTCATGACCATAGGTGAGTGTCGGAACAGACATTGAATTGAAGACCGATAGCTTAGTTTCGACGCCAAGTTCAGCCCTCCAGATAACAGATTGATCAAGCTGTCTCAGAATTGCTCCAGCCTGCTCAATCCTACAGGATAATTCAGTATTGCTCCTACCATCACTCGTGAATAAGACCCCGATATACTTGAACTTCTCCACCTGTTTCAATGGGACTCCAATAACATGCAGAGTGCATTAAAATACCTGACCACCTTATCAATTTCAAGAAATCGATTTTTGTTTCTTTGCATTTTCTTAATTCTCATACTTTTAAAAATCACCTCAACAATCGAATTCTAACAGTGTGAAATAAGTGAAAGTGCTATTATCAGTGCTTGTTCGAGTAGTAGCGAGTAAAAACTTTAAACGCGTTTTTCTCGAAACTATTTTTTTCAAATGGCGGACAGATTATCGCCGAAACTACTCAGCCGATTTCGATGAATTTAATCTTATTTTCTACGTTGAGATATTTTGTACGCCAATTTACTACATTTCGACGAAAAAAAATTATTTATAATTTTTTTTTTTAACAAAGAATAGTGAAAAACAGCGATATTTTTTAAACTTTTTTTTCAAACGTCCGCCATTTTTTGTTTTTTTTGAGATTTTTGGCAAATTGTGGTAAATTGTCACGTAAGGGACCTTTCTTTTGAAGATGCCGTTTTTGTTTTTGTTTCAGATTTATTAATCCTGAGATAAACTGTCCGCCATGGGACACCATTTTTTTGAGGCCTCGACTTTGGCGCTTCCTGGATAGTGGTTAAAAAATGAAAAAAAAAAATTCAATTAATTTTGTATTCTACAAACTTCAAATGAAACTTAAAAAAAATCATTGTATCTTATACAGGGCCTGAGAATAAAATTCTTGAAAATGTAGAACAATCGTTCGAGACATAATCATTACTTCTGATTTGTTCACGTTTACCTTCATCTCAGCTTCAACACAGACGGCAACGAACCTATCTAATGCGCGTTGAAGTTCGGTCTGGGTGGACGTAAGGATGTCAAGTCATCAGCAAAAAGCAGATGACTTGTCCTTAAATCTCCCAATTCGAACCATTCCCCACCACGGCTGCGCTGTAACATCCAAACCATATACATTTTGAAAAGTAGAGGTGTCAGAACGTACCTCTTGCGAAGTCCAACGCCCACAGTGAACGGTGTCCACCTAACGACGATCACCTGAACACAGCTCTTACAAATAGTGTATAGAGACTGAATGGCCCTCAGAAGAGAACCGTCAATCCCATACTCCTGGAATACACTCCAGAGTTTACCGATCATATGCTTTCTCCAAATCCACAAAACACAAGACAGGTTTGGCATACTCCCAAGCCTTCTCAAGTATCATTCTGAGAGTGAATAGCTGATCGGTTGTTCTTCTACCTGGACGAAAGCCGCACTGCTCGTCGCCCAACCTGGACTAGACCACAGCTCTAGAACGCGCTACCAAGACCCTAGCAAAGAGCTTGTACTTAGCTTTAATAAATATTTCAAAATACTTTGGTAAATAATATCAAATGTTCTTTCGGAAAATGTTACTTTTAAACCCAAAAAACAGAAGCTCCCTCTTTACATATATACAAGCCACTCGAGACTGTATGTTAAAAACCGACCAAACAACACCGTAACTTTAATTTTACAGCAGACTTATTTATCTTAATAAACCAACACATCGACCGCACTATAAAAAAATTTTTAAAAGTCAATTCTTGTTTTGTAAAATAAAATGTTCCTTCATAAATTTTAATGTATAGACCAGACCAAAGGGCTCCTGGATTGCTTTATTGTACGAAGCCAAGTACATACATTCTTTTATACATTTTCTGTTCATTAACTTCCAATTTCACTTGATGGCGTTGAACACCGATTGCATAATTCCTCGATTAAAGATTGAGAGAGATGCAGAGGAGGGTGTTTTTATGAATCAAGATAGGAACAAAAAAATCTTTTAAACGAAGTCACGAATTGCGTCTTAATCACCTAATTCATTACCACTAAGTTTATTGGGTTAAAGCAATCCCGAGGAGGATAATAAGAGACAAAATAAAATAATATAGAAAGGAAGGGAAGAATGAGGTGACGCATAAGGCCGATAATCTTGAATCTTCATACATTGTAAGCTTATGAAGATATTGAAGAAAATTAGCTAATGTGCAGCTGTAAATGAATGTGATCGACGAACTGGGTTCTTCGAATGAGCGTACAGCTGTCTAACGCTAGCGTAAAGAAAAATCAATTGTTGGGTGAATTTAAAGCGGAATTTCCCTACTTTTAATACTTTACTGGCTATGGTAGTGATTTGAAGCAGTCAAGGAATCTCATTGAACTTATGAAAATGGACCGAAAACGAATTAGGGATCTGAAAATGGAGACAACGCTAGACTTCACTTCTTGGTAGACCAACATGCATTTATCTTCCAAGCTGAAATCTATGATAATCTAATAATTATAATGAACTCTATTGTGAAGAATAAATAGCAAACGTGGAGTATTTATATCTGTTCCATCTTTTAATTGTAATTGGGGAGACATCCTGGGCAAGAAAAACATGGCTCCATGTGTCAAGTTTAAAGTTGTTGACTATGCAGCACAAGTATGGGAAGTTTTTCAACATGAAGAAGAAGTAGAGAATTTACTAAGATTTTTACCAAAAATTTCCATAAATCTCCATAATCTACCTTGAAACGGCGCTACTGCCAGTATAAGCTTTAACACTACGGTTTCACTTTAATTATATTAGGAAGGGATTGACACTTCCTTCAGACAGGCTTTCCAACATCATTTTAAGATACCTACTTCCACGAAAGCTGCAGTTCTTTAGTGAAAGGTTAAGGTAGGGAAAATTACACAACGCTCGTAATTTAAGCTTTCATGTTCCGGAACTTGTCAGATAAGGCAAAGCAACCGAACAATATCGAATATTTCAGCACGACCTTGGAGCGGAAAACTACTTCCATGACAGCAACAGTCTAGAAAAGATTTCCCCAATATCACATCGTAACGATCGTTCTGCTGACTCTACTTTAAACAATCTCCGGGAGGGAGAAGACGTTCGGCACTTTAAAGAGAAATGTCATGTTTTAAACGAAATTAGGCTAGTTCACTGGAGGCAGAAGAACAATGCTCTAACTGCGGATGAAATGGTGGGTATACTAAATCGACAAGATCACCCGTTACAGTCTATTTGCTAATAACTCAGTGTGTTTTCATCAAATCTGGAAACTCTTCCTACTCAGTTATCAAATTTTGGATATATTGCAAATAATGTAAAAAAAAATGTTTTAGAGCGGTTCTTCATATATGTTTCTTCGTGTTTGTGTAATTATGTACGTAAGTTAATAGTTTCTACCGGGGTAGATATAGGAATTTTGACTACTTTTCCTATTATAGTGTAAAGGAAATCATTGGTATTTTTGTAGGGAGCAACTAGACCCTTCATAATCCGCTCGAACAATCCCTACTTTTCCGGTGTTAATTTGGTAATTGAGCCCCAAAAGCATCGCAAGCCCACCAGATCCTTATACGATATTTTGCTGGTTTTGATGGTACATATTGAGTGAACTTATGCATATGTTTATGTATGTATATCCAAACAACTGCTCGTCCACATTAATATTTTCATAAGGCCTGAAATGGGCTCTCAGATTAAAGTTGATGATTTCGAAATCATCCCTTCTCGGATCTGCCTTGCCTTCAGACTGGCGAATGGCTCCTGTTAACTAGTTGTCAAAACGAATAAAGCGTAAGGTATTTTGGAATTGGTTGACAGACATGGTTGCGCAATAAAATGGAAAATAACTTTGTTTTCAAAGCTCACTTACTTCTAGTTGGTTGGACTTCTGGGGACACATCACAGGAAAAATTGCAAAAAAAGCTCAACTTTTTATCAGTAATCGGAGTTTTGGTAGGATATTCTGAGTTCAATTTCTGATAAAAATCTTCGGCTTTTTTGTTGGAAAACCTACAAATTTGTTTTATAATATACGGGCTCATAATACAAAAAAACATATTCTAATTTCTTGTAATTAGGTTATGCTCTATTAACGAGAATTCACGAATCATATTACAGACCCCACTACAGGCGAAAGGAGTATTTTACTTGTACCATTTTGTACCATCTTTGCCGGCAAAAAAGGTTTCGTTAGAGGTGGCCGTTTGTTCGTCATGATCACTCTCATCATCAAAGTCACAGTCTCTTTTCAGTTCTGGGTTTGTCTCTTCACCTATTTCAGCATTAAAATTCGCATCTTTCTGATCAGAGAAATATTCTTCATCGCGATCGTTGCTTCCATTTGTGTCAGGCCCGCCTTCATACGAATCAGATTCGACAGCCAACATATTCCGAAAATATTCTTGCTTTCTTCATAAGGCTACGCGCACAGTAATGTGATACAGCGATGCGATGTGAGAAGCGAGAAGCATGCGATAAAACTTTTCACATGAATTCTTATCGCTTCACTGTGCGCACGAAAATAAGAATACAAGTGAAGAGTTTTAGCGCACGCTTCTCGCTTCTCGCACCGCATCGCTTTATCGCTTTACTGTGTGTGCAGCCTAAGGCTGAAAATACACCGCATCTGTCAAAACGTTTTGTTTTACTGTTCAAACAAGAATACATTGATTGTTATGAGCCAACACAAACCAAAGCAGGTGAAACAAAACACATGCTTTTGATTCGATGCGTTTCGTGACTGATGTCGAAAATACATGGATTTGCATACGGGTAACACACACCGAATCAGACAAATTTGTTTCCAACCAGCGTCGTTGTCGATTATTATTGCACGCTTGCTTATGGCGCAACACACACCGCATACGACAAAACAAAAAAACAAAAGCGAAACAAGAAAACATGTTTCGTTGTCGATAGCTAGAATTTTGTTTTTCAAAAACAAAATTTTGTTGTTTTTTTTTTTTTGCACTAGTATTTTATTTATTTGAAAGTTTTCTTTGAAAAAGGACATAGATGCAGAGGAGTTATTGTATGTAACTGCAGGAAGCCAAATAAACAATTTTAAAGATAAAGATCATGCGAATTAAGCTTGTGGTAGAAGTAGCTACCGAAACGCAGTTTTGTTTCTTCTCAGCACACACCAAATGAAATAGAAAAGCGAAATGATTTGTTTTGCTACATTGTGTTTCGGTTGGTGTGTGTTCAAATAAAAAACGTTTTCTTGACTGTGAATCACAAAAATTTTAGACTGGTCCGGTGTGTTTTCAGCCTAAGTCAAATAAGCCTCATAACAAAAACCTACCTGTAAACAGCTACCGCAGAACAATTTTCAATATTGTTACCCCTATTCATATTTAAGTTAAGCACAGCCTTAAACAACAACTTTTAAACCCAAACTAATATAGTTTAGGTACACAAATTCAGTGCAAGGTAGATAATTTATTGCATACGCATACTTTTTGCATTAAGAATGTATGGAATATTTTTTATCTATCCAGGTAGATGCTACGCGTTTAGGTAAAAACAATATTGCATGAATGCGAAATTACAACATTTTGTCTGTTAAACGATTATTCATATCATATTTATACTTATACTATTTCTAAATAAAAAATAAATAGTTTGCGCGACAGCTCGGGATGTGCCAAGGGGTAGCTTCTCACAACCATTCGAGTTGTGCGTGTTATATTTTTCGCACGAATGGAACGGACCTACAATTTGTTGGCGACTCCGAATGGCGAATTGAGAAGCTCTGTCATGACAGATTATACTCCCGGAGGCTTGTAATTCCCCGACGAGAGGTGGTGCCGCGAAAAATGCTCGATAGGCATGGCCGGGGCTTGAACCCACACCACTCGGTCAGCAGTCCAACGCACTAACCACTGAGGCACGGCGACCACGGCGCTTTGTAAAAGCTCAACATTATTTACTAGTTCTTCTATGTACATATGTATGTTGCATAACGTACATTACTTACTGAGGTTGATTATTCGTTTGTGTAAAGAGCTGGAGAATACTTGTAAACAAATTTATTTTTTTCTCACACCCGTAATGAACAACTATAAATTATTGAAAAGCATTTCATACTTCGCACAATATAAAACACCCGCCCTGTACAAACACACATATATATGTGCATGTGTACGTTCCAGTTCAATTAATTTTCAATCGTCCCATTTTGTTCTGTTTTTCGAATTGTTAATTGAAATAATATTGTATTTCAATTATTTGAAATTAAACGCGTAAATATTTTGCTGGTAAGCCCCGAGCCCCCGGACCGAATTAGTTGTGATCAATGGGAGATGGTATACCACATTCACTTCTATTTTAATTTCAGACTTGCAGCCGATGGTATTTTGTTTAACCTATTCATGCGTACATACGTATGTAAAGGGTGATCCAATACGATGTACTTTTATTAATAGGGACTCTCGGGCATAGCACGCGTGATAAATGTCATGTGCATGTGACATTTCATCTCATTTCATTGGGCTGACCTTCATTTGCGTCGCAAATTTGGTAATTGGGCCTTGGTACAGTTTCAAATTGATCCGTTTTCTTTATCGAACAATTCTATTCAGCTACGAGGCTCATTTATGGCTTAACGGATACGTTCAACATTGTGTTTGAAAGAATATTGCAAAACTCACGCGCCAACACCAGAGGCGTATCCGAAAATTTCTCGAAAATTGGACCTACCGAAGGGACCATCTGAGAGCTAGTTGCGGACAACATTTACATGAGATTATTTTCAAATATTAATTTCCATAAACCAAACTAACAGCTGAAATACAATTTTCGATTATTTAATTAATTTATTTAAAAAAAACTTCAGGAAGCTGATATTTGATCAACCTTTATATGTGCATATGAAACTATATACCGATATATGGAGATAGTGCTACATAAAGGAGTTAATCCTAGTCTGGACCATCAACTTACATTTCCTTCGACCTAGCGTGATTGTTAGTCATATGTCTCAAGTTTTTGTATTCGTAGATTTTGGTTTTTGTATACAGTATGGCTCTTGCTGTTCTGTATTACACGCGACATGTGTTTTTGTCGTTTGTTTGCCGTCTCAACAACAACCATGGCTTATTACAAGTGCTGTCGCTCGCTGAACTTAACTTTTTACATAAATATTTTTAATGACAAATTTGAACCTGAATAGACATTAGTTCTGCTCTCAGCAGTAGTCGCCATTTTTGTCGCTGTTTTTCATAACTTTTTAACCACGTTGGTAGGTACACTCACCGGCCACAACCTTTTAAGAAGCCACACAATGAAATTTAAACTCAACGATGATAATATATGTAGAGGGTGCGGTGACGAAGAGGTTCAAGAGAATACTCCTCACTTCCTCTGCCACTGCCCAAGCCTATGTCACTTGAGAAACAGAACATTAGCAAGACATTACTACCAGGACATACCAGAACTACCTGATGTACCACTAAACGATCTTTCAAGGTTTTAGAGGACATCACGATGGCTGGAGACCCAAGTCAACAACGAGCAGTAAGGTAAAAGCCCGGTAGGAACCGAGATCAACCCCCATGGGCATCACAATGGGTTCACAAGGACCTAAGTGTGGTGAGGTCGACTGCTTTCTCCTTCATTACCCCAGATACCAAGCCTAACCTACTCGACGCATTCCATCACACATCATTATCAAATTTGCAGCTCTCAAAAATTTTAACTATCTAGCGCTGAATTGCAAACCACAATCAAGAATTTCAAAATGAATAAGGCTCAGGGAAAGGATCGAATTCTACAAATACTTGAACCCCGGTCACAGGAATATATTGAAAAGCGATGATACGCCCATTGCGACGACTAAATTGTTTGCCACAGGGCTGCAGCGAAGAGTGCTCTCAGAATCAGCCAATCTAAACACTGAACACCAAATCCGTCTGGACATGCCAAGATACTAAGCAAACATCTGGGCGCCAATGTCAGCTCGGATTACACTGTCCCGGTCTTGGACTTTGAGAAACCCTTCTCATGGGTTTTCCCAAGCCGAGAACAGTGGCAAAATAACGAAGTGTTGAATGAGTCCAAATCCATCTGCACTGATGGTTCAAAAATGGATATAGGCATAGGAGCAGGTCTTTTCTCAGAACAGTTAGGCCTTAGCAGCTCCATAAGACTCCCGACTCACAGCAGCGTTTTCCAAGCGGAGGTCCTAGCAGTGACAAAAGCCGCCCAACTGGTTTCAATGCTTGCAATATCACAGGAGGATATTACGATTTACATTGAAAGCAAGGGTGCCACAAAAGCAATAGCTGCTACGCAGGTAATATATGTAGAAGTTTGTGGAGTGTCGCGAAGAGCTTAAGGTTCTTGGTACGCAGCACAATAATAAGCTGTGCTTGGTCCCTGGTCATAGGAGAGTACCAGGTAATGAAAAAGCTGACGAATGAGAAAAAATGGTTCGAACCCTAGCCCAAGAGCAAACAGACTGTACGATCAGATCACCACTCTGCAACCTAAGTGTGAAAATTGCACAAAAAACCCTAACAGAAGCAAATAACAGGTAGAAATCTCTAACCAGCTATGGAGTATCAAGAAGGTTGTTGCCAGAAAATGAGAAGGCAAAAACCTGCCAGATTTTACAAAACGACAGGAGATCACTGTCAATGCTGGTGGGAGTATTTCCTGGCCACAACATGGTAAGATATCACACAAAGAAATTACATCTGAATGATGATGATATATGCAGGGGATGCGGTGACGAGGAGGTCTATGAGGACGCAGCCAATTTTCTCTATCATTGTCCTTACCTCCGTCAGATAAGAAATAGAACCCTAGGCAAATTCTTCTTCGATCATATAAACGAACTTGCTATTGGTTTAGAGTCAGAACATCTCAAATTTGCAAGGGCGACCAGGTGGTGGTACGAAGAAATTAAAACCGCAGTAGGAATTATCGTGGGTATCACATGGACCTAAGTGTGATGAGATAACTCTCATCAGCCCACAAAACTCACCTAACTTTGCCACAGGGCTTCTCAACATGATTACCGCTAGGGTGAAAATTCTGTACGAATTTCAATCACGTTTTAGAAGAAAGTGTGCAACTATTGACCAAAATATATTCACTTACAAACATATGTACATACGTATGTATAAATATAGGAGAGATTTATAAATAGAAACGCAGAAAGCTGGGTGCATTTTTCGCAGATTTCCTAGTTTTGGATACTATACGCGAAGCAATTTTCTAAAAACTCTAGAAAATAGGCTTCTCTATAAAAATCAATAAACTTTTGGGGGATAATGTGGTGTATGTACATGCGGTATGGGATTCACTTATCTGAGGAGTTACAAGCAACAATGGGTGTAAAACAAGGATGCCTCCTAAGAGCATCGCCGTTGCTTTTATATATACATTAACGACATAATAGATGCTATTAGAGGAGGAATAGAAATGCATAGGCAAAATACAAATTCGAGCGGTGTTATTAGAAGGTGATATGGTAGTATGTAGATGATAAATGGATTGGAAAATTATTGTAAAAGTTGGCATTTGTCTCTTAAGTCGAAGATTATGTATATTTTTTAGGGACGGCGGGGGTAGGTACTGCCAAAAAAAAAAAGGACGCATCAGGGTAAGCAAATTAAATTTGTGTAAGAATATAAGCACTTAGGTGTTTTGATTACATCAAACCTTAACATGAAGATGCACTTAATATCGAAACTAGCAGAGGCAAAGCGAGTGGTTGGTTCAGTTTGAGGAAGCAACTGCATATTCTATTATTCTTTACGAAACGAAGGTATAGGAACACCGTAAATTAAAAGAGGTTGGAAAGTTATTTTGGTACTTTATAACGAGAACAATAAGACTGCCGAGTAGTTTGCCCATCTACATGCTTCATTTAGTCGCAGACATAGCTCCCCTGTTGTTGGACTCTCTGAAGCGTCACTTGCACTTTATCGGAATGAAGATAAACTACCAAAAACAGTTCTACATAATTATTTTTAAGCTGGTAAATTCACCATCTTTAAAAGATGATGGCCTAAATTTTGTCTATCCTGCTTGGCCTACCTCCCCTTATACCATGGGTTGTACTATCAAAGCAATCTATCGTCTTAGACGAGGTGGCTTTCATACGCGCTGGAGTTTTAATGATTTTGCGCGACATTTATCCTACGACCCTAGTTCGTGGATATGCCATCTGATGCAATGATACCAGAACTTCGGTTGCTATGCACATTTAAAGTCGACTTTCCTTGTCTTCAGGACTGACTTCGGCCAGAGTCTGAGCCTGGACGGGTTTGTAGGCGAAGCTTCATGGATGGCTTTAAACCAATCACGGGTCCGGTGTCATTGTAGAGGTCAATAACACCAGACTTCACTACTCATTGGGCAAGCATGCCACTGTTTTTCAAGCAGAGACCTTTGCTATCCTAATGACTATATTGCTAAGAAAAGGTGGAAGGATCGAAGCATCTGCGTTTCTGAATTCGGTCGGAAGGCTGAACTCTTTGGCTCTTGTCTGGGTCCCAGGTCACACTGAGATCTCCGATGAGATTGCTAGACAAGGCTCAGATCATGTTTTCTCATGACCTGAATCTGCGTTGGGTCTTCCCGCGTCCTCGGTCAGGACCTCCATTGGGTTTCTTACGAACAAAATTGTGTGTGGCACGGCTCTCCAGGATGCAGGCAGACTAAACGAATGCTCCCGAACGTCTGTAAGAAATCAGCGACTCTCTTGCGGTCACTCAGCAGAAGAGGTTGTAGACAACTTATTGGCGTTCTAACGGGACACTTCGCCGTGAAGAGGGCGACGATACTTCGGATCATTTCCTTTGCAATTGTATTGGTGAGTGCTGATACTGTAAGCTCCTCATCATTGAAGTGCCTTATCGCCATTATCCGAAAGTCGAGGAAATTCCAGTAGTAGTTTTCTGGTAGTACAATGGACTAGTTGCGTCTGAATGCTCCAGTATAGTATTTCCAAACCCGACAAAAAAAAATCCTAAGTAATAAACGCAACCAGAAAGAACACGAGTATGTGTACCACTTTGTAATAGTATGTACCATTGTGACAGAGGCTTGGATTCATAACACATATTATAGATTGCCATAAGTACACAAGCTGTATGTTGCCTCTAGTCAAACCCAAAAAGACAAAGAAATTGTATTCACATAGAAATTGTATCTATTTATATTTTTATAAAATACATAACCTTAAATAACAACGTAAAAACAATGCAATAATCTTTCCGTCATTCCAGATACGCAAAGTGTATAATAGCTGGTGTTTGGTTAATAGCACTCATGACTGCCTTCCCTATACCAATAGTTTCGAAACTAGCCCAGCCTGACAATTGGCACATCCAATGTGATAGGTATGTTAACCGTTGTATGTTGTATTTCTTTTTCAAAATGCCTTTTCAGATACATATGTCATGAAGATTGGCCATCGAACGAACAGAATTTTTATTACACAATAGCACTTTTAACGCTGCAATTTGTAATACCACTTAGTGTACTAATTTTTACCTATACAAGAATTGCTCTTGCAGTTTGGGGTAAGCGACCACCTGGAGAAGCTGAAAACTCGAGAGATCAAAGAATGGCAAGATCTAAAAGAAAGGTAATTTATGGAATAGGTTCTAAATTGTCCTTATTACAAAAAAGAAGGCTGTTGCCTATGATATATGTATATATTGTCAATAAGCAGCACCACAAAAAATCCAAAAGTTACCAAAAAAAAATCTCTTAAATTACTTGATTATTACTTTGGTACATTTGTTCTTTCGATAGCATCTAGCTTTAGTTTAAGTTTACAAGTAGCGATTGGTATACCTAAGGTGCCCTTATCAGGCCCAAAAGGAGATGTTATTCCGCCTGGCGAGTTCATCAGCCTTGCAGTTCCCTGGAATGTCATTATGCCCGGGCACCCAATAAAGGTGAATATTAAATTGGTCAGACAATCGGCAGTCTACGGCTATTATTGAATTTAAAGCGACTGATTTCAAGCACTTCAGTGCCGCTTGACTGTCCGAAAAGATACGGATATCCGTGGCTGGTATCACTTTTTTCTTCAGCCAAGATAATATGTATTTCTCTGATCGTCATGATTTCCGCCTGGAACACGATACAATGATTTGGAAGACGAAACGTGAGGCTGAGGTTAAGCCTGTTGGAGAAAACAGTTGAGCCGTCGCGGTGTAGAAGTAAATCGACTTGTCTTCTGAGAATACACCGTCCCAGAATGACCTGGGAGGTATGGTTACCTCGAAGTTCTTGTCAAAACTTAGCTTGGGTGTGGTGTAGTCTATGTTTCTGAGAGAAATTTTCGCATTTTTCAAAATGAAGGCGTGGCCAAAATCATAACTAGACCGCTGTAAGGTTGCTTTGAGGCGGATGGCTGCACTAGCTGGCATTTGTCTGCCGAAAATGTCGAGGGGTGATAAATGAAACAAAATATCCCATGACAATGTTAAACTATACAAATATTTTGTTCGGACCGGTTGCAATACTTCGCATATGCTGGTGGAATGTAAAAACTTGTAACACATATTTTCAAAAGAAATGACGTAAAGCTTAACTTTTATTAACCTGAATAGCTAATGTTTGTTTAATCTTCGCCTTCGTTAATAATATCTTCCTGGGTAGTTAATTTGATTTTCAGCGAGTTTTCCAGAGACATCGCAAGCCCACCAGATCTTTATACATACATTGTACTTATTACAATTTGCCTCCAATCGAACGTTTATGGATTTTAATATGAATTCTTTAACATAGTTTAGGCGACCGATCAATTGTTTAAACAAAAAAGTATCTTCACTGCACTCGTTTTTCTCTGCTAACCGGCCTGATCACGAAGTAATGTAGTAGATTTATCAAACAACCTTAGTGATTGTGACAATAGCACAAGCTTGTCGTAGTTTGTTGCAATTTTAACAACTGCATTGTCCTTTCAGCAAATATATGTCAAATCACCAAACATAGCTATCAATTATCATCGAAAACTTGTTCGATTTTAGAGTCGTTTTTAATTGTTTCCTGACATGAGCTTAAAAAAGAAAAATTGTTTCTACGTTGATGTCACGTTGTTTTCTCATAAGTCATTTAAAATACAATTCAAACATTATGGTGCAATATGCAGAAACTGGCGGCTTGCAAAACTTACCTTTTCGAAATTGCAATAGATATATTTCTTCTTTTGAAATCAAACTGTGGGTTTGTTCTTATGTTCCTCACTGGTACTTCCAGCGAAATTCGATGACTAAATGCCCCTCATTATTATAAATCATTTTTCCGGTGGAATAACCATTATATCAATTTAATTGCCATTATCCCACATCTACGGTTCACTGGTATACTTTAACCATAAGAAATATAAACGTATTCATGAGGTCCATAAATAATCTGATTTATGCGAGGCATTTTCAATTCAAATGGCATTATCTCAGAATATAGTCAGCTAATAGTCAAATGGACTTAGTCAGGTTTGCTAGTAAAAAGCATAAAACATATGATAATAGATAATAGATTTTTTCTGGAATAAATTGTAGTAATTTTGATGGCATACAATTCAGGAAAATTTTTTTTTTTTACAGATCTATGTATATAATGTATGTAGAGAAGAATAACTACAGAATAGACCTGTATGTAAGTATGCACAATTTTGTGGCTACTAACTACGAGAGTTATTATATTTCTTTTTCCAACTTTATTTGGAAAATTCATCGCCCGTTGGTTTGGTTTGGTTATTGGGTGTCCTACGTCTTACTCAAACCTATGGCAAGTCTTTTGTACTAACAGAAATGTACCCATGGGAAACTTTTGTAATAAGTAGTCAGTCATATTGATTAAGTGGTCAGTTTGTTGGACTGCTGAGCAAAACGAAGGTTTGAGTTTCATCAAAATCAAATAAACATGTTTATGGTATCAGGCAATGATAAACCAACGTCTAGCCTTGACCCAGGGGCGTAAATAGGATTTGCTTGTTGTGGGGCGAGGGGAGGGTTATTTTTTATTTCATAAATTAAATCTCAATTTTATAAAAAAAAACATTTTATTGCTCTTTCAATAGCGTTATCCGCCTAGGTACAGTTAAGAGTTCGTTTAGTTTGTGTCAACGTTTACTTTTACATCGCGTTGTATATTTTGGGAAACAAGCCCAGTTAGACGACTTTCAGTAGGTTCTAAGGCGACGAAAGGTAGAAAACAACTTTTCATTTGCTGCTGTAGTGACAGGCAGAACAGCCTTTATTCGCAGTATTTGATAGATGTTTCGGAAAGCATCCTTGCTACAAATATCAAGAGCTTGATGCGTCTTCCCCAAAGCTGAACTTCACTTATCCATGCTTCAAGGAAAGAATCATTTAAAGTAGAAGTGTATGATTCGACCAGTTGAGTACAGATCGCTTCATCAAAATTTTCCATTTTGTTAGAAAAAAGACAAGCAAAATTATACAGCGCATTTCGATGGTTGAGGAAACGAGCCTCTAAATGCATAACGACTATATCCACATAAGGGATATATGTATGTAAATGCCGATTCGGTAATAATCTTCAACTCTGAAAACCAAAAAGCACTTGCATGTGTCTGAAATCTTCACTGTCGAATTTCTTAATTTTTTTTTTATTTTTAAAAAAGTGGCCGATGTAGTTATGCCTTACATATGGCTCTTAAAGGTTACCTATTCAACAATGAGCTTTTACACTTAACAGTGAGAGCGCCGACGATCTTATAGTCGGGAGTTCGAACCTCACCTGGAGCTTAATGTAAATTAATTTTTTTCACCTTCAATGAGGGAAGTTTGAACCCCCAACCCCCCCAGTAACTACCAAGATGTTGATCTTCGACATATCGTTCAGGGTTCGTCTGCTTAGATTTTGTCGACGTTGACTGCAGAGCCCTGTTACATGGTAATCGTTTGCCTAGTTATTTATTTTATTCTCGCTGCATCCGTCTTTCATTTTCAAGGCTCTCATCCCACTCCGCTTTGCTTTGTATTTTACTGTGTAATAAATCTTCTAGTCCTAAGAGATAATATAATCGGCATCCACGTCGGTACTCCTTTCTGGCGGTTAAAATGGAGGCGTGACCGAAAGTACTGTTTGTTTAAAGACCTACTTCTCTTAGTTTGAGTGGAGCTCTAGGTGGTCTAATACTACAGTGAACGTCAACAGACATCCGATTCAGCGTTGTTTCTCTCCATTAAGAGGTCTACTCCTTGATTTTCTTTTCAAGAGCTTTCCACTGAGTAATGAAACCCTACGTACTTCTACAGTATAGAACCAGTAAACAACCTTGTTGACATTTTTTTTCTTATTCCAACAGTCCAAAATTACTTTTTGTAGCATGCATTCGTAAGCAAAGTAATAATAAAAAAAAAATCTGCGAGAATATCGAAAATTATCGAGTAAAATATGCCATGTGATGGGTTGTGCTTAACGGAAAAAAAGAAACGGTAGCTATAAAAGGCTCTCCATTCGAATTAGAGCAAACTGGTACGGCAAAAATCCTTAGTCCTAGAAACTAAAAGGGTAAGACAACTTATTAACACAAACTGGTCGAGAAGAGTGATTTTATTTTATCTCATAACGTATGGTCCAAATTTAATGACAAGGAACTAAATGCTTTCTAGGGTTAAAAAAAGAGATATTAGTATAGCACATTGCCAACGTTAACATCAACATTAATTAATCCTTTCTCTTATGAATACCCTTCTGTGGTACATAAGGATATTCTCATTATTATAGACGTCCCGAAAGTTATGTTACGTGGTTTTCATTAACTTTGAAATACATACCTAGCCCGGTGAGATTGTTGAAAAATAACAAGGAGATGCTCTAATAAGCGTCAAAGTAATAGATTAAAGTACGCAATTTTATCATAGCAAAATGAACGTGTAGAGCCGTAAAATGATTTAGGGACCCTTATCAAATTTTTGTGATTTACGCTTAAAATAACATGTACACATATATGTATGTACGTTTATCATAGAAAGGAAAAATGACATGGGTTTTGTGGCATACAATTGATTTAGATCATGTTAAATATATACAACTTCTGATGTATACTCGACGTTTAGTAAGTCAGTACATCAGATCTTCTGGGTGAATCTGGCCATCTACTAAGAAGCTTAACAAGTCACCACGATCCTTAGTCAATCTCCAGTTGTGTTCGCCGAGTTGGTTTCAGAAACTGCATGACTGTTTTATCCGGTCTAATACCCTTTTCCCACCGGAACGAAAACTGAGTTTTCGACAAAAATTTTACGAAAACTCTCTAAACTATTCCCACCACGTGTTTTCGCTTGGCGTTTTCATCATTTTGCCACTAAATTTGAATCTTTTGTGTGGGCTTAAAACCTTGGCTTTGCTAACGTTTGGTCAATTTTTCATATCATATATAAAAAAAAATTAATTAAGATATTTTTTGCGTACGAATATTCAAATATAAAAATATAAAAGTAAATTTAAACACATCAAAGGAAAACAAACAGTTGTATTTGAGAGCTTTCTCATAGTTACTCTGCTCAAATTCTCTTAGTTGCTCTGCTGAATGTATCAAAGGTGTGTTTGATTTGACGACCTTTGCACTACCTTACCATTGCGAGACGGCTTCGTGAAATTTTCGGTGGAAACTGCCGATTTTGGATGCAGTTTTCATGAGTTTTGGCGAAAACTCAGTTTTCGTTCCAATGAGAAAAGGGTATAAGACTTCAAGTGGTAAAAGACAAGCTTGGTGGTGTTTTCTCCGACAATGACGAAGTAATGAGTGTTCTTTATCGCCATTCCTCATAAGCAAATGAGTTTTGCAGGAATTCCAAAACTATTGTGAGACAAAAAACAATATCTTACCAAAGTATTTCTCTTTTTGTGTCTATAAATTCAAAATTGGGTACGGAAACTTGCGGTTACCCACTTAACAATTTTATGCCGTAATATATTCCGTACATGTATATGCATTTCTCCGATTTCACGTCACGCCTGTAGGACACAATTGGAGTATGTACCTACATACTGTTCGCTTTTATCTGCTGTGTCTTTCGTGTCCTTTATAGCAGTACTAAAATTACTTTGGTTTTATTTATGTACCAATTTTGAAAGTAAACCTAAATTTTAATTTGCGTGAAAAAAAAGGAATGTACCGTAAAAGTACAGTCAACATAATGATTCAACTTTTGTCAGCACAGTCTAGTTATACAGAATCGAGTGAGCCGAGTGGAGAATGCACAGACAAATATGCATGCGTGGACAATGGACATACATAACTAGTTCAAAAATATACAATAAGCCCCGCTATAGTTTTTGAGATTTTCCGATGATATCAGGAATAATATCATCACAAGGTTTCAACTACCATCTCTTTCTCCACCAGAGCCCATACTGTTTGAGTTTTCTTTAAGCTAAACCAGAACCCTGGTACATCTGACTTGTACAGGGTTTTTCAATAAGAGCCCTACAAAAGTTTTTTTAAATAAAACAAAAACGCTTTTGGATATCAATGAAATTCTTTATTCCTGTGAAAGTACGTTCGATGCCATTATGTATGGAACTCGATTTCTTTTGCATGGCCACCACGGGCACGCTTGCAGAACTCGCTGAACCCAATTTTCGACGGTTTTCAAGCATAAATCGGCCGATACTGCTGCAATTTCACGTTCGATATTCGTACGAAGTTCGTCAATCGTCGCTGGCTTGTTGGCATAGACCATAGACTTGACGTAGCCCCACAGGAAATAGTCTAACGGCGTCAAATCGCACGACCGAGGCGGCCAAGCGACTGGACCATTTCGTGAGATAACACGTTCTCCAAACTTGGTTTCCAATAAATTGATTGTGACATTCGCTGTGTGGCTTGTGGCGCCGTCCTGTTGGAACCACATGTCCTCCAAGAAACAGAAGTCTCATCAGACGGGCTAAAATCGATTGTCTTTAGATTCAGATAAAATTCGTTCCCTAGTTTTAATGAGATTTTTCCTACTTTCAACAAGCTCTACCACTTCCTTTACAGGCATCTCTGCAGATGAGGTGACGGTTCTCTAAATGGGTTGCGATATTTTTAGGTATGAATTAATAGAGGTCGTATTAGATGGTTTCACTCCTGTCCCTCCCAATTTATTCTGGTGTTGTCGTTTTTCTCCTTAAAACTTCCTTATATTTAATCGAATCAATTTTTTTTGCAGCTTAAAGGACTCACAACTCCGTAACTCCAAAACAAGGAACCCATATCGTTGAGTCTTAGCAACAGCGAATGTTAATTGAACTAAGTTCTGGTATTCATGCAATCATCAATTCGCTTTCCAAAAGCTGAAAATCGTAGCCGAATTGAAAATGAATTGAATTGAGTTGATATTGAGGAATCAAGGGGGTATGCATACGTAAATGGGAACGGGTTTTCACTTCAATCCGATTGGCTACAGTCAATACGCTACATTTAGAGAAAACTTTTAAAACTTGAATAAATCACAAAATTTGGGCAGCAGCTCCTGAATCGTATCGTATCAAGTGACACGTTTGTGGACAGATCGGTGATTAATCTTATTGCAACCAAATTCCTTTGCCGAACTTTCCCTTGTGCTCCCTTGCCGCTGCTTTGACGAAATATATGCACGTACATATGTATTCAGTTGTGTCCGTCGTGTTACACGTATTGTTTATTTTCAACGTATATATTTAAATTTAAAAGCCTCCTGTCGGGCAAATTGCAAACAAACTGTAAACAAATTAAAAAGAATGTGCTTCGACATTTTATCCTTCACTATTTTAACTTTACTTCCTTTTTCTCCGTTATATCCTTTCATTTGTCTCCACCATCGGACCCAGCACGCAGTCTTAAGTGCTGAAATAAACCCAAATCAGCAATAAAAGAGAGAAAAAGAGAGCCAAGGGAGATTGTTGGCTTACATTTCTGGCCATTGATACTCGAACCGGCTCCGTTTTTCATTTATACATTGATTGGCACTTGTTAGCATGATATATGTACCACCATTGTTCCACTCATTGCTTTAGGAATCAAAGAATTGAAAGCTCTCCAATCCAAGGTATATAAAATCCGCAATGCAGATGCCCAGGTTTGAAGGAGTCAGGGTTGTTTTTATGTTCAACCAGGTCATCAAATTTACAACCTAACTTTCGTAGGTAAGTGATGAAGATCTGATACAATTTCCAAAGCTGTATAGCATAACACCAGTGATGCCAATGCAAACAAGCATTTGCCTTCCGCATACCTAAAAATAAGCCTCGAAATATCTAGAAATAATTGGAGTGCCGGAATCCGAATTTTTTACTTACCACCTTGGTAGGGAAGTATTGCAATCGGTTCAAACAAAATGTTTCGAAATATGAACAGGCTTGACATTACTATACACTAGAAATCGTTTGCACCCATTTTCGAAATGACGCCTGTGTGTGTGTATGTGTGTGTGATCATATTTACCGCCTTCGATATCTGGAGAACGAAACAACGTAGGACCATGCGGTTTTTTTGTTTTATTTGTCAGCGTGAAACTTAGAGCTGATAAGCTTTTGAGCACAATCGGTTCAGCAGATGCTGAGGAAATTTAAGAAATTTTTTTTTTCTTCGAGTTCGCGCAACAGCTCTTTGTTGATATCTAGAGAACGAAACAGCGTAGGACCATGCAGTTCTTTTTGTTTTGTTTGCCAGCATGAAACTTAGAACTGATTAGATTTTGAGCATAATCGGTGTGGCTGTGGAAATTGAAGAAATGTTTTCTATGGAAAAAAAAAAAAAAAAAAATTTGTATAATTCAAATTATTCGCCTCCGATAAATTTTTTCTTTAATTATTAAATAAGTTATAATATTACTGTTTTTGATACAACACAATACGAGGTGGGAAGTATAGGACTGGCTCCCCAGTCCAATTTTTTTTTTAAGTGTTTGTTGGGCCTCTTGGTTTCTTGCGTACCGTAGTTTGTAATTCTAGCCGGTGGTTTGGATATTCCAAGAAGAGAATAAAAATGTCTCAGCTAATTGTATCTTTTTTGCAAGGTCACAATTTCGTGTCACCAGGTTCCAAAAAATCTTCACTTCTTTTTTGGGTTTTACAACAGAATCTGCTTCTGATTAACAACTATGCTTTATCCTAATATCTTAAAGATTGATAGTACCTGTTCGCCGTAATGTTTATGTCGTAAGTGTATACATATAGAAGAACATAGATACAGACTAGCTCCCATAAACCCTAATTTAATGTGCTGATAACATTAGAAGACCAAATTGCTCCATAATTCACCATGTCCATGTCTAATAAAAGCAGTTGAATATTTATGTATTTTTAACCTGCTGTAAAGCTTTGTTCCTACAATTGTGCTGCTCCCGTTGTCGACAATCTTAGAACCACTATGTTGCAAAAAAAAAAAACTGGAATTCGCTTCAGTTTATGAGGGTTTAAATAGAACAATATAATGGAAAACCGAAAGGAACACAAGAAGGTGCTCAAAATGATGGCGAAGGTGACATTCCATTAGGAAGACATTCAGAAAGGAATCCTGTCTTAGTAGAAGTGCGCTATTGATGACAAATCTTCCCACTGAATTAGTGAAATATACTATTCTGGAAAGAAGATGGTTAAGAGTTGTGAGATGAAATCGTTATAGTAATTGAATTGTATTTTATTTTTTGAAGAGTGTCTTAAAAGAATGAAAATAAGAAGTGCTCGATCGAGAAAATAGAGATGTTACTGCAGGAATGAAGTTTGGAAGTTTTACCAAAGGATAAAAAGAATCTGTCAGAGGTACAGAGCCCGAACCGAAACCTGCAAGGATCAACAAGGGTACATCGTAACAGAATCGCAGTCGATCCTGATGATATGGAAAAACTACTTCTGTAGACCAAATAGTAAAACGGCGACGGCGAATCAAATCTCGCTGTCAGGCAGAATAAACCATTCAACCTGGACGACGAAGACAAACAATTCCGTCCGCCCGACCTAGACGAAGTGAAGATAGCCATATCTGAGCTTAAGTCCAACAAAGCTGGTGGTGTTGACGGCCTAGCTGCCAAACTGTATAAAGCGGCAGGCGATGACTTGGTAAGGAACCAGCACCAACTCATCTGTAAAATATGGTCGGAGGAAAGAATGCCCGTTGAATGGAACCTCAGCATTGTTTGTCCGATCCTCTTAACATCGCCTTCAAGATCTTAAGATCTTATCTTTTAAAAACTACCCTTGTACAACTGGGCAAAACAAAAACAACACACGATCACGTAACGATATGTGCCGCTGACTACGGTTGCACATTACTATAAATAGCAAAACTTTTACGCCCTGTATCTTGGCCCACAGTCATAATTTTGAAAAACGGTAAAACACGTGTTTAATTATTTCTGTTCTAGAATATACCCACCAAATTTCAATTCCAAAGTCCAATTTACATTTTTTTTTATACAAACTTTAACACCCTGTAACACTCTGTAAAAGCTGAGTTTCGAAAAATCCCTTCTTAGTGGGTGTCTACGCCACAAAAGGAAACTACTGTCCAAATTCCAAGTTTCTAGCACCAGCCGTTTGGGCTGTGCGCCTATCTCTGGGTCAGTCAGTCAGTCAGTCAGGACAAAGAGTTTTATATATGTATATAGATTGGATCCGTAGCTGAGGAAGAATTAACTTTTTTTGTTGAATAGAAATACGTAGGAAATTAATGCGTATTGTGATAACGATCGGTGCGGTGTAGGGAAACTTTCAGTTGCGTACATGAGGATTTACGCGAAAAATGCTTTTCACATTGGACCGAGATCACAGATTTGCAAAGGAGTTCCGGCAGGCCATTCGCTGTTTTAGACGAAGGTAGTTTAATATCATTGAAGGAGTCAAATCCAAACATGGTGCACTTTTTAGGAATTGTGGTCGAATCTAACTTGCAGTGCGGCTTTCGTCCAGGCAGAGCACAGCCAAACCGCTATTTATTCTAAGAACGGTACTTGAGAAGGCCTCGGAGTGTGCAATGGGTACAATAATCGGATCCCTCGAAGTAAACTCTGGAGTGTACTGCAGGAGTATGGGATGGAAGATTCTTATTTGAAGGCTATTCGATCTATGTATACATGCACATGCATATGCACAAACTGTAGGAGATGCGTTCTGGTGAATGGCGTTACATAAACATCTTTCACTGCGAGAGTTGGCATTCTCCAGGGGTGCTTTTTGTTACCTCTCCTTTTCATTGTGGACTTGGATTGGATGTTACAGCGCAACCGTGGCGAGGAACAGTTTGCATTGTGAGGCTTAAGGATAAGCTATCCGCCTTTCGCTGATGACTTACTTCGAACCATCTGGACCGAGCTTCAGCGACCGCTTGATGGCTGCGTAGTCGTCTGTGTTGAAGCTGCGCAAACGTGAACAAATCAGAAGTAATCGTAATGTCTCGAATGTCTGTTCAGAAGTTTAAGTATTTCGGGGTCATGTTCACGAGTGATGGAAGGAACGTACTGAGTTATCCTGTGGAATTCTTCAGGTTGCAACAATTTTGCGTTTGATCCGACCCTCACCTATAGTCATGAATTTTGGGTAATGACCGAAAAAATATGCTGCCGAAATGAGATTTCTTCGAGGTATTCGTTCGCTCTATCGAGTTAGGGACATCAGAATATACAAGGAACTCAATGTCGAGCAACTTCCTTTTCGAACGGAACGGTTTATACTTCAATGGCTTGGGCACGTTAAACGCATGCCCCAACTTGGGTTTCAAGATTTGCCATGAAATCCATGTCATCAGGTAGGCTTAGGGCGATATGATGTTTTACGTTATTAAATTTTGATTAATTAAAATAAAAAAACAATAATCAAATAACTTAATTGTACCCGTACGAAGTCGGGGCGAGCCACTAGTATAATATATAAACAGCTGGCGCGACAGTTCGGAATGAGCAAGGCCTAGCTTCACGCCACCATTCATGTTGTGCGTGTTACATTTTTCGCACATCTGGATGGGACGTACAATTTATTGCCGACTCCGAACGGCGAATTGAGAAGCTTTTTCATGGCAAATTATACTCCAGGAGGCGTGTCATTCTCCGTGGTGCCAGGAAAAATGTTCGGTGGGCTTGAGTGACCCTTGAACTCAAGCAGCTCGCACAACAGACCAACGCACTAACCACCGAGTCACGGCGACCACAAAGCAAAACTACGTTATTTTAGAAAGGGTCATAGATAAACAAATAGTATTGAAAAAGCTAAAAGGCAACTAACTGTTAGACAAAATGCAAAAAATCGAAAAAAAGAAAATATGTACATAAAATAAAATAATAATAAACATTGATTGAGCACGTGATAAGTTTAATGAGAGGCCTGTTTATCAGCTGGCTTGCAAAATGAATTGACGTTTGCGGGAACATTTTTTCCAGTTGAGCATATTGATTCCAAAGAATGCACATGTATGAACATATGTATGGATGTATTACACAGATCCGTCGATTGTCAGCTACCACTTTGACAAATACTCTCCCATAACGCGTAAATACAGAGTGCAGACAGTTATTACAGTTCTTTAACCCTCTTGAAAATTCCATAGTTTTGTTTAGTAAGACATTCATACACACACGCACAATTTTGTTTCTGTTAAATGCAAGGTCACTTAAGCATATTTAGCTTTGAAGTACTCGCGGTCTTCTTCAGTAGGTTCGTTTTTATTTGTGCGTGCGGTAGTTTTGTAATATATAATTCCGGTAGTGAAGGAGTTTTTCACTGGTGAAGTGCAAGTGATATAACTTGGTGTTCTATAGGTTCATGATCAATTTGTTTGCAGAATTTGGCAAAAACATCGATGAAGTCTTCATAAGAAGTAATGGGAATTCCATGGAGAACCATTTTCCCCGAAATATTCATCCGAGTACATTAACTTCTAGTTTGAGTTGCGTGTTTTTGTTTTCGTTCTCAATCATCTGCAATTTTACTAACGACAACTCATTCTGAAGTGCGTCAATGAGGGAGCAGTGGTTTTCGACGATGTTGACCTTTTTTTGACAGATAAAAACAGAGTGATTGATTGATGAGTGTCTTTCATTAAAATCAAATTCTAGTGAAAGAAATAGTGGGACAACCTCTCCATCCACAACGAGCGACAGTTTATTGCGGTATTTGGGCTGCGGTGTCATTGGGCCTTATTTTTTCGAAAATTATGTTGGTGCGACCGTTTCAGTGATGGATTGCATTAACAAACGATGCACACAGGCGGATTTTCGCAAAAACATGGCCAACAATTTTTTTTGTATTGAATAACTAATTACTGCATAAAATCATCAGAAATAAGTAAAAAACTAGTTTTTAGTAAATTTTGTGATTGTAATTTTAATTTTTATATTCAGACGCAAACTTAGTTTTTTTGTGTCCTCTGAGTTATCAATGTAAGTAGAGTTTTTACTTGCTCTGCTCAGAAAATCATTTTTTCTTTAAGTTCTTGAGATAGACAGCTTTTCAAGGATTCAGTAAGTTGATTTATTGAAAAAAAAAAATTAAACTTGATTGTAAGCAAAAACTTAAGCAAAAAAAAAACTTGTTGAGGCAACCTTTTATTTTCAGCTTTACTGGACGATATCTTGCAAGATCGCAAAATGTCGCAACGGTTTATGGTGATTCCTTAATAAGCAGGTATTGAGATAAATTCCGAGCTAATTTTTATTATGGAACTATGCAGGGAAACAAAACTTTTTCTTTACGAAACAATAAAGTACGACTTTTTTTTTCTCAAAATGACCTATTTTGAACACCTTTCAAATCTACGTAGAACTTATAATTACCACAAAATTTTACACTGTAACTCTTGTCATTACCACTAGCAAGATATTCCATATCAATTTATTTTAGTAAGTTAGTAAGAAAATTAAAAAAAAAAACAAATCAACCTCTTCTCAAACACCAAAATCAACACTGTACATGTTTCACAAAAGCTACCACTTTAGACGCATTAACTGACCAAACGCCTGTAATATAAATAGCGGGATTAGTCAGATAACGTGGACATGTAATATGTAAACAACTTGGCATAAAAAAAAACCAACAATTTGAAATATTTTTTTTTTAGTTTTGGCCATATTTTTGATAAAATCCGCCTGTGTGCGATGCTTTGAACGTGGACGACGTTTATTTTCAGCAAGACACCGCCATATACTACACAGGTGGTGAAACAAATGCTCTATTGCTTGACAAATTTCCGGAATGTGCGATATCTCGAAATACAGACTTCAATTGGCCGCCGAAATCGTGCGATTTTACACCATTAGACAATTTTTATTTAGACCTATGCTAAAGATAAAGTCTACACCAATGATTCAAGAACCAAGAGAAAATATCAGGCCTGCTATTCTCGAAATACAGCCGCAATTATGTGAAAACGTGATGAAACATTTCATGAAAAGAATGATCATTTGTAGGAAGAGCCGAGGGGGACATTTGGCAGATATGCATTTCCTTACTAACTTAAGAGTTTGTACCTTAGACACAAATAAAAATATGACCACTTTTCAAAAAAACATTGCGTCTTTTGATTTAAAATAACAACTCTCGTTGGATGTCCCTATACTTATAATTGTTGATTTCTCTATTCCCTTTTTATATTGATTTGAGCACGGTTCAAGGCTAGGTGCTTTTTAAAAAATTGTAATTGAAAGTTATTTCAATGAAATTAATAATAATAATTATGCAAAAAATAATTATTTCAAGTTCAGGGCAAAGCAAGTCACAACCAAAAAACAGCTAGAGCTTCTTGTTGCATATATGGAAACCAATCCCGATATCGCAAAGGTATAAAAGCAAGAGGTGGTGGCCCAAATAAGCTTCACACTTTCAGCCAACCAGAAGAGACCCTAATGTAGATCCACCTGGTCTTGAATTCGGCCAGAAAGATGAAGTATTTCCAGAAAAAAATAAAGAAAATGAAAACCCTGATATTTGTATCAGTCAACATCGAGTCTGAAGTGGAATTAAATGTCTTTGGAACCACCACAGTCGATGCCATCTTTAATATTACAGCCAACAAATCTTCAAAAGTCATTTTGTCTTGTCTTACTTTTATTTAAACAAAAATAAACACAGCAAATAATCAATTGAAATGTCAAAAAAACTTTCAAAGTATGCTCTGTTCACAATAAATAGCATTTTTATTCACAGTAACACGAACCTTTGTCGATTGAGTTACACAATACCAAACGGACAATTTTTAGACGCAATCGACTTTTATCGAATCGTTCGCTGATCGACATTCGCAATAAGGGCCTATAATTCCTTCCACCTGTGCGCGCCGCCTTTGGCGAGGCCTTCCTCTATAGCGATGGTCCTCCGTGTGAGACTGGAAGACTCAGCGAGCCGAAGCATTTGTGTCCATTCGCTCTACATGCCCCAGCCATCTGAGCCGATGAATTCGTATCTTCTTGACCAAGAACAACTCGTAAAGTTTATCGTTGAATCTTCATCAAATAGAGCCCGTAAACAAAAACGGGACCGAATATCTTACGAAGATATTTTCTCTTAAAGCAGGACTGGGATGATCAAGGTCTTAAATAGAGTTTTCTTAGTTGTTCGCGATATGGCCTTATTGCTCAATTGCCTTTTTAACGACGGCAGACGAGGATCCTTAGGTAGAATAGTAGTAGTAGCGACGAAGATCCTTACTACCTCGAAGTTATGGCTGTCCACTGTGACGTTCCGACGCATATGTTGATGTTGGGTGTCCGTTCTGGTTTATAGGATATATTTTTGGTTCTCCTTTACCCAATGACCCTGACTCTTTCTGAGTATATTGATATGTACATACATATGTATGTACATATTCCCATATTTATGTAGGCTCTCCTGATGACAATATCAGTACCAAATGGGTTTTGATTAAAGATCTTTGTTTTCAAGGTTGACATAGATAGCTTTATTTGGGGATCCTGGTAGATTCAAGTACAGTTGTGGATATAACGAGCGCTTTTTTAAAATGTTAAAAAAATTAATGCCTTTCAAAAAATTAAAAAAAGGAAGAATTTATTGTGAGTTTTTTTTTTTTACTTTTTAACTAGAATACTTTTTTTTTTGTTAACTCTATTAACAAATAAAATAAAAGGTTTTGAATAAAAATAATACTTGTACCACAGAAAATTGCTTTGTCTGATACACACCATATATGTATGTACATATGTATGTATGCCTTACGTGTTTAGAATGGTTAAGATGGCTAAGCCGGAAACCTTTATGCATTATCTGACATCGTTTTCAGACTGCGTTCTAATCGAGCTCTTAAGTGTTCTTTCTATTTTTAGGGTAAAAGATCCCACCGACAATGCATAGTTTTCTTAACTTCTAGCACAGTTTTTAACTTAATTCCAAAATCCCCTACTTTGGTTTCCGATTAACATTCAAAGTCCTTACAGGGCGTTATGCCGTCGGAGCCCACGCATTATCATAAAAATTGCAGGGACGAAGAAGAAAACTAATCCGTACGCCAGCTAAGCGACGGTCCAGCGCTGACTTAATAGGTAGTAGCGAAAAACCTTTTATTCGCTGATTGACTATGGGTTTCCGGGTCCGTTTTAATGGTTTATTACTCATTTCACAGTCTGGAAATTTTCCAGCTACCGGCTGTATGAATATCCGGTTCAAAAATATTTACTTTGCTTCACTTACTCGAGTAAAAATTGAATTTCACAAGCCAACGCTAATTTTTGCACAAAATCCATAAAGTGAAACACGCGTTATTACACATTAAATAGTAAACAGCACTATATTGTATCTTATCCAAACATGGTTCGCGTGGTGAAGGTTGTAGTTGAATGTATCATTCAAATGAGATTAGAGTCCGTTGGCTGAATTTACTTAGAGAAAACAAGCTGGGTTAAACCTTACTTAACGAAGGGTACTTCTGAGCGCCAGTGCATTAACTACTTGTAAACCAAATATTTATACGCATCTATTCCTTCGAACATACGTATCATTGTTTCGACGGATTTCTTAAGAATTACGACCAAACGTAATGTATCTAGTTAAAAAAAAGAGCACGAGTAAAAGAAGTTACCAAAAAGCAGTCCTGTTAAACACCTTAGTGAATAATAGCGCCAGAGGGTCGATAATAAAAATAAAATAGCAACATACATGTGTACACAGTATGTATCTACGGAAAAAATGTGTACATAGTATGTATCTACGGAAAAAATGTTGAATAAAAAAAAATTCAACAATTGCTGAGGCGTTTAAAAGAGTGATAGTAACAGCAAATACAAAAAAAGAGTTAAAACGAAAAGAAAGGTCAGCGCTCACCCACACGTGAAGAAAGCAGACAGTTTGTGATGCTTGAAACGAAACCCATTTCAATGATTATACGAAAGTGATAATAGAAAAGAAACAAAACAAAACAAAAGCAAAGCGACAAAAGAAGAAACAACAATAATGAGGTCAGCACCTGCAAAAAATTAAATAGCAATCAATCAACCGAAAAAGGAGAAGAGATATTATCAGATCAATGGCCGTAGGTGGTCGATGATGAAGTTATGAGCATCCTACTTAAATAGAAAATGAAAATAATTGTGCCTATGATCAGATAACTATTATTAAACTACTATTGATTGAAAATGGACTTATTTTATTTGCCGATCAAGGTCAATCGTGTTACATGAGTTGCCTGATTTGAAATGACAGTTTATTTTTTAAAACATTAGTTTTAACGCTTTAAAACAATGAATGGACACTTTACAGTCTTATTGCAGAAATTAATCTTTGGAGTACATTGACAAACATACATGACCGCTGTTTGTACGCCTCCGAAAGTAGAATAAAATAAATCATCCGCTCATTTTCCATTTTTTGCTACGACCAGTCACTAAATATAGAGTGACACTTAACTTTTGGTTACGGGATTAATTGCAATCTTTCATTGCCCTAGATTTCACTGAATGTCTGCGATGTGTCTGATGGGTGGTGGTTGACAAAAAATGTGAACAGAATGTTCATGTCAATGAACTCATTGACAATCAGATGTAATATTTGAGAATACCGCTTTAGTAAACAGTACTATCACAAAGCATAGCATTCACCCGTCCCATGCTTCCTTTACATCCGAGCGTCAATTTTTTATCCATTCGATCCATTTATGGAACTCTGTGCCGCGTTATTTAAGAGGAATAGACGATGTTGCAAGATTTAGGAACAAAATTAAACTTTATTTTTCCCAATAATATGTAGGTAAATGTATACACTACAAATGTGTGATTTTTCCCCCTCTCTTCCTTCTTTTTTTTTTTCTTTTCTCTCCTTTCTGTAAATGTATGTACTGTATAAATTAAATTAAATTATTTTTAATCTCTTTGAAATTGAAATCGTCTAATCGTAGCTTCATATTTTTATTGCGTTAAATTTTAGCTTATCACAAAATTATAAGACTTAATTAAGTCTTAATGTGCATAGGTATTTGAAAATAATTAAATAAATAAATAAGTATTATTAGTCTTTGCGCCGAATAAAAATCCAATAAAATCGCGGATACAAGCTGCCGAGATGAGATTTCTCGTTGTATGTATTGCTGGGGTGACTCGTCGAGATCGGGTTAGGAACACCAGAATTCGTTAGGCACTTAATGTCGAGCAGCAGCTTCTTCGTACGAAGAGGTCCATACTTCGATGGTTTGGACAGGTTAAACGCGTTTCCTTAACTCGGTTTCTAAGAAGTGGCATGAAATCTGTGCCATCAGGTAGGCGTCTCCTGGGTAGGCTCAGGATGAGAGAGCTGGACCAAGCCCGAGATCTCTCCTCTACCTGTATGGGGATAGCCCCTGATGATTAAGAGTCGATGGCGGAAGATCGGGAAATGTGAAGATTGGAAAATAATGATGATGGATGATGATGATGATGTTCACCATAAAAATGAAGTAGGATGAGTGTCGTTTAAAATCGGGAAAAGAAAATTCCTAAAAAAAATGTGGTCAAAAATACGCGACTGGCAATTTTTCGTTATTCATTTATGCTTACAAGATTGATTGATAAATTTGGATTATTCTATAGATATCTTGACAAGACTATCGAAATTTAGCCTTGATACTTCCCACCAAGTTCTGAACACCCTTTTTTGTAAAGAATTCGATCACTTGTCTCCATTTTCTCCGAATAATTTGTTACTTTTAGCAAGTAGGTACCACATTTTGTCTTCAATCTTGCTTTAGTTAGTACCCAAAATCATTCCATAGGACGAAGCTCCGGAGAATTAAGTTAGCGAATTTTTTTAGCATAATCCATTCACCGTTTTGTTTGAAGAACTCAAGCGTCTTTTTTGCATAATGTGTTGTTGCCAAATCGGAATTTTGTAAGAATTTGACACGTTGAAAATTGGCATTGCAGTGACTTCAAATTATAAAACCGGAAAATCCCTTTCCTTCTGATAGTCTCTTCTCAGCTTGAGTCTAAGCAGGTTTTTCTTTTTGGTTTAATGCTACTCAGTTGATTTGGTTTTAGCCCATACCAAACCAATTTTTAAAAAATCTGTAAAGGTCCAAAAAAGTTTTTCTTTATTCTGGAGCTGTGTCGTCCGAGTAGGAAAAATTATCTGATATGACATTGTGCTCTGATCGGCCTAGAGGCAGTATTTGTGTCAATTTAACATTAATGAAAGGAACATATAAGAAACAATTGCTATGTGTTAAAGACATTAATTAACAGTTAAGTTGTTAACCTCAGCAAAGATGTCAACAGTGGCGACATCTATTAATATTTGCAAACTTTGTGTTTATTATTATACAGGGTGGACCACAAGTCTCTCTCCTATATAAAGACTCCAGTACTCCAGACGTTTTTCTGGGTGACCAGGATTGAGCTGTTGGACCAACTGGATCTTGTGAGGGTATAGATGCAGATCTTTCCTCAAAATCCGATGCATCGTGCTACGCGGTATGCCTTACTGCGTTGAACGTCGTCGTGTCGATGTTTCAGGATCGGTTGCAACACTTTCTCTAACGACCTGGATGTTTTCGATCGATCGTCCAAAACGAGGCCTGCCCGAATGCCTCACATCTCCAACGTTCCCATATTGCTCAAATTTGGCCATCACAGCACGAATAGTGCTGTTGGAACATTTCTAACGCCATAAAATTGCCGGTAGGCACGTTGAGTACAAATTATTGACTGGATATTTTCAAAAAATAATTTAACAATTTTTGTTCGCTGTGCGATATTAGCTTTAAATACGATACTATTCGGATATTTTGAAGCAATACTCAGAAGTCTTACTCAAGGGGACTACAAAAAAATCGGAGGATGCTTGTTTTACCCCTTCTGTCAATGGATAGATTTGGCAAAGACCTTTTCTGTTTTCAAAACTATTTTTTCCCAATTAATTGTATTGCTACCTTTACCAAATTTTCTCACTTTGTCAGGGTACAGATTTGTTATGCTTTAATATTAACAAAAGATGGTCGATTTAAGCGGATGTAAAAAAAAAAAAGTTTTTCTGTAACAACCCCTAGAGTCAATGAAATAGATAAGACTGGCCAGACCTTGCTACATATTGTATGGTTTCATCCGAAAAAAAAAAAAATTTGCTGATGAAGTAAGAGAGAGTGGCCCTGAGGTAGAATACTTTAGGGGCGATGACAATGAGGACTATGTTCCTAATGGATATAATTCTGATGCGGAGACGGTCTTGATAGTATTAGGAATCAGTGATATAGAAGGATAGTGACGATGACGAGATTCTGAAAGAGTTGCAAATTGCAAAAGTGCAGCATACAGAAGAGTTGTGGAAAAAATAACAGGAATCCCATATTCAGAGCAATGATTTCGCTAAACTGTTCTTGGGCTATAAATTCGCTCATAAGATAAGAATCGTCTAGAATGACAAAAGGCTATCAATTTTTGGTGAACTGCTTTCAATTTGCTTATCCTCAGAGGAAAAGAAGATGAATGCTTCCACTCCTAAGGATGTATGTTAACTGAACTTAGAGCCATTGATACAAATAGTGACTAACTCGGTTTTAAGTAATTTCAGTTCACATTCTACTTTTCCACGAGAAGTATTGAAAACAGTTTTAGAAAGTAAGGATAGGATGTTCTGTAGTATGCACGATTTTTCTAATATTTTCCCTCAGTTTCGCCTTCTGGTCAGCACGAACCTCTGACAAGAATGTTAAGTAACGTAAATAAGTTCCCTCATATCTTTGATCTTCACTGCAGTAAATCCACCCTCAAACACTCCCTGCGCAACTCAATCTCCTAATACACAGCATCCCTACACTCGCTTTTATTGTTATAATAGCTTTAAGTCACCTGTTACCTCTTTTTGTTAACTCCCTAATTGACTAAGTTCATTTGAAATAAATAAAATGAACTTTTGTTCTCTTAGTGTTAAGTCTTAGTTTTTAGATTTAGATTTAAGTAATAGCTTGTATTAAGCATAAATAAATAAATGAAAGTTGATGGACAACCTTTCGATCGTCTAGATTAAATTAATTTTTGTATTATTTTTTATTATTCCTACACATATTACTACACAATTGTCAGCAATCTACATGAATAAATGCTCTCTTGCTTGTGAAAACGTGGAAAAAATCAAATGTCACCCTGTGCGGAAGGTTCTCAGCAAAAGTTGATGTTTTCAAAGTTTTGTCACTATTTTACTTATGAGCCCTTGTTTCACTAACGCGCATTAGTTTTCCGCAAGTTCAATTTTATTGAAAATGATGTCTTAGAAATTGCTGTGAGCTTTTCAAAACTTATCACGGGAAATGCTTTGGAATTCGCTACTTTCATTAAAACAAAAACAAGTTTCTTTTCATAAACACACACACAGAGTCACTGAATCCTCTTTAGTTAATTCTCTCCATGTATATACATACATACATTTTCCCTTGAACACCAATGTTTGCTAGGGAAGCCATAATCCATTGAATTGGCGCCTTATTATGCCGCGAATTTATGCATAATGAGAAGTAGTAAAACTACATGTATCTTCGTAGAGCAAAATATAATACACTTTAGGATAAAATATTGCTCATCTCTTGACTATTTATGTATTTTTGAACAAACAGACAGGAAAAGAACTTAGCTGAGGCGTTACCTCATTCATTAATCAGGGCAAAAATGAAATAAGGGTGAGATAATCAGGATCTTAGATAAATTTATCACAAGGTTAAATATCTTCGTCGAAACGAATAAAATGTGAGCTCATACATATACGAGTAGCTTCAGGAGAGTCCATTTACACAGGTCCAAGACCTAAATATATTTATCATTTAGTGTTCACTAATTGATACATTAATCAAAATTATTGGAACTGACGAATAGAATTACGAAAGCACTTAAACATTTGGAATATAAAATAAGGGTGCCTTATTGAATTCAACGCCAGACAAAATTTATAAGTGACATTCTGCAGAAAATTTTCTCTGGTATGGCTTCTTGTTGAAGTGTTTTAATTTAACAACCTAAAATGTTGAAATTAATGATTGAACAAAAGGAAGCAAGTGGCATACACGGAACCTGATGACTGTTTTCCCTTGAAAGAAATGTGAACTTAAAGCCCAGTTATAAATTTTTAAGAAGCGTAAGGACTCTCTAATCTGTGTAACTTGAAGCTATAGCAAACGTACCTAAATACGCGGGCGTGCGATTTGTCTTAGCATTAATTCAGTGATTTCTCGTAGGTGTAGATATGTATGAAACCTAGCATATCAGTAGCGCAATCCCGGATTGCTTGCTTGTGGTTGCTGCTAAGGGACTTTACGAAAATTCTGGTAAAATTCGATTAACAAAGGGTAGCGTGATTACAGCACTTCAACCTTGAACTTTCTTTCAGTGGTGGTTATGTTGTTATTTCTAAAATTGGCTGCAACTACTTAGGTAATGATATGAGTCGATGTTTTTGCATTGGAACATTTGAACATGTAATGCATTAGAAAACTGTTTTCCGTCGACCGTAATGTGATTTATGGTTGGCGGTAGTTTGATCAGATTACTTCCAAGTTTACTTGTGTGGAGGTGGTTGTCGGTTCAGGGATCTATGCATCAGAAGCAAACATTGCACGGTCGTTAAGACTTTCAAATCACAGCAGCGTATTCCAGGCACAAATCTTGATAATCGCCGAGGCATCGCGAGAATTACTACAAAAGTCCCTCCCAAGAAGTCACATCGACAAACATATGTATATGTACGTAGATAGCCAAGCAGCACATCAAAAACAATTGATTCAGAACTGTGAAACGCTGCGACACAGAGCTCAAAGCACTCAGCACCAACCATGACATCTTAATCATTTGGGTCCCAGGACATAAGGGCATTCAAGGGAACGAAAAGGCAGATGAGCTCGCAAGAATGGGTTCTAAAATGGATCTGACAATGGTCTATGACCCATTAGAACGTAAAAACACCAGCGTCACCACGAAATTCATAAAACTCGCGAACAAAAGCTGGATTTCATTCAAGACATGCCGCACCTCAAGAATGCTCTAGACAGAACTAAAAAAGAGTAAAACAAAGGAAATCATCGCACTCAACAGGAGTCATAACCTGCTAGCAGCCCACCTTAAGAGAATGCGATTGAGCACAACGGAACTATGTAGAGGATGTGGCGACGTAGATGTTGAGGAGGACACATTCCACCTCCTATATGAATACCCACAGGGGAACACAATGGATCCTTTAGAGATTCGAACCTATCCATAGAAATTGTGCAAAAGACTAAAATAAAGTACTTCGATTCGAAGAACTGATCAAGTACTTGAAAGTACTGGTCAAGTACTTGGAAGTACTGTTGAAGTACTTTGGTACCTAAGTACACGATTCTTGGAACTTACGACGAAGTGCTTGAAAAATAGTGGTATTTGGGTTTTTCAGGTACCAGTGTCCGAGTGCTGAAATACAAGTACAAGTCCCGGTACTGGTACTAGTACTTATACTTGAAATTTTACACCTCTGGTGCAGACTAAGTCGTCCGACGATGCCAGCATAGAAGTCCTCTTTTCCGATCTGGATTTTAAAATTTCCAAGGATGATGTTTATGTCAAAGCTCGAATATTGGTTGTATGTGTTTGGAAGGAGCTCGTTACACACATTTTTCGCCGCACACGCAGAATATAAGTAATTGTGGGAACTTAGCCGTGGCTTACCTTAGGGTGGCGCGTCAGCTATATATGTACAGGGTTAGAAATGAAAAAAATTGGGCTCTGTTTTCACGAAAAGTTTATTTGAAGATGTGGAATTGATGACATTAAGTTGAGGAAATTTTATTGGTCAAATAACCACCCCCTGAGTTGATGCACATTTGTGCTCGTTTAACGACATTTTGAATTGTTGCTCGCAAAATATCTGGCTCCAAATTGGTGATTTCTTCTTCAATGTTGGCTTTCAAGACTTGCAAGGGTGTGGTTTGTTTCGGTAAACTTGAGATTTCCGTCCTGCTAAAACCAACAATTCAGCAACTTGTAGCAAAAAAAAATCTCGTTTCACATCTGTCTGTAATGCTGTAGCGATGTTTGTGGGCTCTCTCTGGGACGTTCTCGGCCACAGCAGGCATATTCTCGGTCAAACGAGCAATACGGGACCGGCCATTTCTTGCGACATCTCAAGTGTACCCAGTTTTTGTACGAGACGCTAAGTCAAACGCTTAATTGTTCGCGCACATGGTGGAGGACGACTAGGAATAAGACGACGAAATTCACGCTGCGTTAAAACAACAAACCGGAAATTGTTCAAATAAACAATAACAATAATTCTGCGATCCATTGCTCATTGTCAACTAATTCTCAATCTGTCCACAACATAAATGCCAAAGCACAATTATATTTGACGCCATTTGCAAAAATTCTGGCACATTCCAATTCTGACACTACTTTCACCCCACCCTGTATTAATTTATTCGTTTTCTTCGTAGAGACAATCTTTGTCGGCATTGTCTTTTTTTCTGTGTGGGCGCTAACAGAAAAGAGGCTGATGTTACGAAATTGAGCTTCAATGCGGATCGTCATCACTCGAGCACTTAAGTGGCGGAAGCTCAAGACTTTGTGTCCATGTTTAGATAGATGTCAGACGTTGGGATATATGTATGTAGATACACTTCGACCTGTAGGAATCTATAATACTCTTGCTCATCTTTAACTTTGACATCAATACCGGAAACAGCCACTGTCTCTGCTCCTGGTAGCCGCCGATGTAATAAACTTTTTTTACATATGAACATGTTTACAGTTAGCGCGCAAAGGGCCTATGGCTTCTCTTAAACCAGTGCCTGAGCAAAAAGGAAAACTAGAAGAGAAACGAAGATTTCGCATATTTTTTTCCTATTATATTCTAATGCACTTCCTTCAGAACCATTATATCCTCTTTGTTGCACGCGGTATGTTAAAAGCAGGAACACTTCATGTATCGATACCTTTTATGGGGTAACATATAGTGAGAAATCAGTCCTTCTATTCGAGGCTTGCATTTTTTTCAGAACTAAAAACTTTCTCTTTCGTGATTGACCAGTGACGCCGACGCACAGCGTGATATGGATCTTTAACCTTTACATCACGTGCCTCCTTTCCCTATTCTCCTACTTCCAGAAAATATACATATGTAGCTCAGAAGACATGCCATATGAGCTCAACGCTCGTTCTGTAAAAGTTTACCTTTCGGTTTATCCAGTGAAGTGACGATGCGTTTTCACCCCCTGACAACTTAAATTAATTCTCGAAAAAGAGTGGTGACATGCTAATACTCATACTGAACACATCCATCTATCTAAAGCAAAAGGTCATGGTAACAAAACTACGTAATATAGCACTAAATTAACCTCAGACGAGTCGCGTGAAACACGCTCTATCAAACTACTGTAGGAAGATTATGTATAGATTTGTGTTTCGCACAACGTTACACTTTTACATTGAGTTGAAGAATAAGATTCGGGCATTGCCAAAGTGTACAAAGGGTGGAAAAGTGTAGAAGCACATATTATTGTTGTGTTTTGAGTTTTAGATATAGATAACTGCAAGCACTTAAAATCGAGTGGGAGGATTTCGATACGAGACGCATCCGGCGGATAAGAATACTTCCATATCCGATGCACTCACAAAGTACATCCGAACGCCGATTTTCATGAAATTCGTTATTAAATTCGGGAGTGTTAGCATTTTAAAAATTCCACTTCGTCAATAAAGACAGACAATAGGAGCGAGCGTAAGCACTTCATGACCTTTAAGCCAAAATGTTGTGGTTGAGTCTGGTCTTCTACATTTATACTGAAGTTGTATAAAATTCTCGGGTGCGAAAGAAACTGCTTTCCCAAGACTACCCACAAAAGTTTTCGAATGCGTTTTCATCAAAATCAGGAACAAATACACACATCACATCTATATATAAACGAAATTGCCCCATGGTTTAGTTATATCTGGCTTTCTTATAAAATAGGAACCACTGGTTCATTCATCATTAATTAGAAAAAAGTTTTCACCCAAAAACCACCCCTATAGTAGGAACTTCCGTTACGTCAAATAAAAAAGAAAAACATTAAAAGTAAATGAAAAAAAAAAAAATTTCCAGGACACATTCATTCTTGACCACTCGCCAGCGTGTTGTGGATTGTGGCATTGCCGTTTCTAAAAGAGAGGAACGTGTTTTTAATTTATTTTTTTTTAATCAGAGAAATTAATTAGTTGTACGTTACACGCAGTCATACGTGTCCCACTAAGTTGTTCTGATTGCCACTTGGTTTTGTACAAAAAGTTAATTAACAAAAAAAACTTACAAATAAAGGTTAAATGTAAAGCATTGCATTCATTACGTTTGAGTTATCTAGATACATACGTAGAAATAAAGGGTAATCCTCGGAAATGCAGGGATAGGCTTGACTTGGGACGTATGTTGGGAGGGATCTAAGGAAGGTGGAAACAATCATGGAGTTGACACTAGTGTACGTGTAGTCTTGCGAATCTTCCTGTTTCTTTGGTGAAGGCCAGGATGCCGCCAATTCCTTTGTCCTTGAGATCTTTCAGGTTCGGTATCCACATGGACCCCAGGGTCCTCTGTCGCATCCTCGCTAGGGCTGGGCAATGGCATAGGAAGTGTTCGAGGTCCTCTTCTTCTTCCTCGCAGTTCCTACATGTTTCTGTGTCAGCGAGGCCCCTTCTATGCATGTCTTTGTTGAGGTTAATGTGTCCTGTGATGAGTCATACCTGCTCATAATGATTTGCTGGATTTACGAATTTTAAGGACGTTCGCACCTTAATGGAAAGATTGGTGTACCAAAAAATACTTAGACCAAACTTTGGTAAATTTTTGATACAACTTTAAGATGTATGCTAGACCACCGGAGTTGCTATGAAAACCTGGTGGTATCTGTGGAGATCGGAGCTTGGGAGCCATCATTTCTGTTAGGAGCCAGCTAGTATAAACAGGGTTACCGATCTACGGATCGTATACAAAGAATGTAATTAATATAATTATACCTTGACTCTATTCAGGCTGAAAAAGAAAGTGTGACTTATAGTGTTATCAAAAATATAGAGCTGAAAAGGGTTAGGAGGTCTCTACTAGAGCGCCTGATTAGTTGAACCCTTATTTTACTAGGTTAGGTTAGGTTATGGGGGAAATGCCCAGTCCAATGACTGAGCGTTCACAAGGGCCTACAGGTCCATTGTGTTCCTCTTTGTGCTATGGGCCTCCTCTTCTTTTGCATGAGTAGAGAGTTTTAGTTAAATTGACACTAAAGCCACGGCTGTTTGTCCACGTAGTGAGCTTGTTAAGAGCGTGCTGAAGAATATCTGCCAGTGGGGGTACTTGCCCGCCACAGCGATGGCGACGTCATCTGCATATGCTACCACGCTAAAGCCCGCATCTTCTAGCTTCAGAAGCTGTTCGTTGAGTACAAGATTCCACAGAAGAGGAGATAGCACATCTACTTAGGTATCAGTTAAACTATTTTTATATAAAGATATATTTGCGGTTGCAATTTAAGTCGATTTCTTAGATTTAAATCGTGCAGATCTTCGAAGAAATATTTACCCAGAATGTTGTATCTTAGTGTGACTAGTGCTGCGCAAGTGCCGAAGAGGTGAAGATTGGTTTCCTATTCTTCCTCGTCCCTGCAGACAGTGGCCGGTGTTATGTACTTTGTGCTCCTATTTAAACCTTGATGAGATTTGTTACCTCGTTATAGTTCCCCTCGTTTTAGAACTTTTTCTCGATTTATTTTTGAGAGTTATTCTCAGACTTTGCCTTGGCAGTTTTCTTAAGAATATGAGAATGAAATGCGGGTCAGTGCCCCACAAGATTCTAGAAGGTTTTCCGGAGTCTCACTTGATTCATTGCCGCATCTAAAATAGTCTTCTTTTGCTATGCTCATGATTATGATTATTATGATGTTCCTTTAATTAACCATACCCCTGTAAACTTATCAGACTATATACATAAGTTATTCTTTCGCAGGCTAATGTATACTTTGAATCTTTTTTGTTTGTAGTTCCTTAGTCATTTCTTAGCCTACCTCACGCCCGGAGGAAAATTTTAGGTTTAAGACCTATTTCTTTCCTTTAGTAGCTGCATAGGCTTGACAGTTAAATTTGTGGTTGGTTAACTTATAAAATGTTTGTTCACAAGTCTACACTCCACATGAAAGGAAATAGTACTCTTTCTTGTGGGCATCCTCTCAATTTTCTTTGTCATGTTTAAGTTTTTGCTGATCTTGTGCTCAGCAACTCATGCGTCTACAGTGCTATTGAGTCGTTTTGTTTGCAAAGTCCTTTATGTTCGCCTTCAAATGCTCTTTCTAGAAATCACACAGTACCCATTTTCTTGCTGCAAGAGCCCCTTAAACAATTTCTGTCAACGGAGCTAGTTTTTCTGTATGCATTTGGATTTTGACTTTGGTACTTTTCTTCAGCTTGTTTCATCTGCATACCTGACTTAGGTTGTCCCAAGCCTTTGTTTTCATATTCGGAAAGAACGCTGACATCGCCTGTGTACACTGGTTCGGTATATAGATTAGAGCGAGACTTATTTTAGTTATCTTAAGCAGGTGTGAAATTCCATTCAATTTTGCCAGCGCTTGTGCAGTCTGGCATCAACTGGAGGGATACCAGAACCTGGTCAGTCGTATTTACATATATAATCTGCAAAGAGAGCGATAAGTATCTACGACAATTTTATTAATTTTTCTTTTTAGTGCCTGTCTCTTCCAGAAGTCAGGGTAAAATACTTTGTTAGGATACGGTGGTGCCCATAAATCTTTCAAGGAACAAAACTTTTCAATCTCCGATGCTGCTTACGACTTGGCACACTTTTCTTGTGGAAACTATCAGAAACACGCAACTTAAGCCATCTCTACCAGGTCCTTGTCTTTTTAAAAACAAATGCACTATGACTTTAAGTCCGACTCTAAGGATTCCTTTAAGCACCATCACATACATAAAAAAATAAATAAATAGCAGGCGCGACAGCTCGGGATGAGCCAAGGCCTAGCTTCTCGCAACCATTCATGTTGTGCGTGTTACATATTTCCCACAAATGGAAGCGACCTACAGTTTATTGCCGACTCCGAACGGCGAAGTGAGAAGCTCTTTCATGACAGATTATACTCCCGGAGGCTTGTCATTCCCCGACGAGAGGTGGTGCCGCGAAAAATGTTCGGTGTTCCTGGCTGGGGCTTGAACCCACGCCGCTCGGTCAGCAGTCCAACGTACTAACCACCGACCCACGGCGACCACCGCACACCACATCACATACATATGTATATACATATATGTACCGAAAGGGTTTCTTTCCAGTGCACTTTTTGTAATTTCAACACGGACTCCTTGCGTGGTTTTACGTAAACATCAAAATCTTCTTAATAAAAAAAAGTAGATTATCAAGATTATATTCTTTGATTCTGCGTGGCTTTAAAAATAAATAAATACCAGGCGCGACAGCCCAAGAGCAGCAAATAATAGCTTCTCGCAACCATTCAGGCCTTCGGGCGCCGGATTTGTTAATCCCAGGCAACTGAAAAGAAGAGGCGGCTGTTATTCTGAACGAAACGCAGCACTTTGACTACGAAAATAGATTGAATTCATCCTCGCAACTTCATTTTGTAATGACCCGCTTATTCATTTTGAGGCTTGCGGGTTAAGGGTGCTTAAGTGAACATTCCTCATCTCCCGATCTTTCGCCATCGACTCCCGACGTGCCCAAACCATCGAAGTATGGACCTTACGTTCCAAGAAGTAGCTGCTCGACACTGAGTGTCTTGCGTATTCTGGTGTTCCTAACTCGATCTCGACGAGTTACGCCGGCAATACAATGAAAAAATCTCATTTCGGCAGCTTGTATCCGCGATCTTATTCTTTCGGTCATTACACAAATCTCACGATAGGTGAGGGTCGGAACAAACGATGACAATTGAAGACCGATAGCTTAGTTCCGATGGCAATTTCGGTCCTCCTGATAACAGATTGAAGAAAAGCGCTCCAGTTTGACCAATCCAACAGGATAACGCATTAGTACTCCTTCCATCAATCGTGAAACACGACCCCGAGACACTAAAACTTCTCGACCTGTTTCAATGGGACCCCACTAACATGCAATGTGCATTGAACATATTTTCGGGCAATTACTATTACTTCTAATTTATTCATCCCAGCTTCAACATAAATGGCTACGAAGCTTGCAAGTGCACGCTGAACTTTGGTCGGGGAGGATCCCAGAAAGATCAGTGAAAAGCAGATGACTTATCCTTAAGTCTCACAATCCAAACTTTTTCTCACCAAGACTTCGCTGTAACATTCAATCCATCTACACAATGAAAAGGAGAGGTGACACAGAACGCACCCTTGCCGAAGTCTAACGCCCACAGTGAAAGGTGCCAATTTAACGCCATTTACCCGAACACAGCTCTTATGGTTAGTGCATAGAGGTTGAGCGGCCCTCAGAAGAGATCAGTTAATTCCATACTCCTGCAGTACTTACCAGAAGGAACCGATCATATGCTTTTTCCAAATCCACAAAATATCTGCAGGTAGTCCCATTCTGTGAGTGTGAGCTGGTAGGTTGTGCTTTCTATGGAGACTTCAGAGAGATATACCCTATAATTGGACCAATCCCTCTTATCTCCTTTCTTAAAATGAGGAGCAATCCAATCGCTTGGTGTTTCACTGCATTCTCAGGCCAGTGTATTCACACCTGGAAGGATTTCTTTTTTTCTCTTGTGGCTTCTTGAACTCCGTGTGTTTTAAACTAAGCAGTTCTTTTCTCACCACCAGCCGCCACATCGAGCTGGTTCACCACGCAAACATCACCTACAGAGGCAATGACTGCTGTTGAAAACAACTGTCATTCTTCCTCTACATTTGTCGAAACAATTGGAATTGGTTCAAACCTTTCGGATACCTGCCGTAAAACTCCTCCCGTATCTCATTGACTCTCCCACTCTATACGTGTCATCAGCCTTGGTTTACGCTTTGGTAGGAAAGGTACTTTATCTTTGAGATATAATTTGTACAACACGAGGTGGTTATCAATTGATAGATCAGGCCTTCTCAAAGCACGAATATCACAAACTATCCTTTTAACGCCCGATGGTACCATAAAGAAGTCTATCAACGACTTCTGCTAAAGACTCTGACGGTACCATGTGTATTTATGGATGCCTTTGTGCGGCAAAAAACGTTTGTATAATGGCATGCCGTTTGCACAGTAAAAGTCTAACAGCTTCTCTCCGTTCAGGTTCTAATCCGGGTCACCGTTCCTCCCAATCACACTTCCCCATGTCATTACGTGCACACCCACGTGGGCATTGAAGGCTCCCATCAGTACATATGTAAGAATCCATATTTGGCACCTGTTCAAAGGCGGCACCTACTTCATCCAAAAAGCTGCATACTCCGACTCCATATTCGGCGCATATACCTGCAAAAGAGCCAGAGTTGGAATTTTAAGCCTAAGCTTTAAGATCGCAGGTCTCCTTCCTAATGGTATCCACTTGAATACTCTGCCTGCCAGCCTGGGACTTACATGTATCCTCACTCCTGCCTGAGCAGACATTGAAGGTGCTACTCCTGACATGAAGAGTTTCCACCCATCCGAAAGCTCCACAGTTCTAGAGCCTCTTTGCTTCGGGTTCTCTTTTTACGAAACACGTTTCAGTTATTACTTTCATTACTCTTGGGCTGAAAACATACCGGATCAGTCTAAACGTTTTGTTTTGACTGATCAAACAAGAATACATTGATTCTTACGAGCCAACGCACACCAAAGAGGGCGAAACAACACACATGTTTTTGATTTCGATACGAAACAGGAAAACATGTTTCGTTGTCAATAGCTGGAATTTTGTTTTTCAGAAATAAAATTTTGCTGTTCTTTTTGTTTGCACTGGTATTTTATTCATTTGAGAGTTTTCTTTGAAAATTGACGTAGACTCAGAGGAGTTATTGTATGTAATTGCAATTACAATTTAAAAGATAAAGATCATGCGAATAAAATTATTATCGTAAAGCTTTGGGTAGAAGTAGCTACCGAAACCCAGTTTTGTTTTTTCTCAACAAACACCAAACGAAACAGAAAAGCGAAATGATTTTTTTTGTTACATTATGTTTCGGTTGGTGTGTGTTGAAATGAAAAACGTTTCCTTGACTGTGAGTCGAAAAACGTTTCGACTGATCCGGTGTGTTTTCAGCCTTAGGTTCGCGAGTAACCTGGATTTCAAGCTTAAAACCAGCGTGGTTTGAATTTTTCGCTACAGTCATAAACATTCGTTTAAACGCAGTCAAACTTTGTCTGCATTCATTGTAATTTAGAAATTCGATTACATTCATTTTAACAGTTCATATTTTTTGGAAAAATATTTTAGTTTCATTTTCTTCCATTTTGCTGTTTCGGATCGTGGCAGAGATCTAGCAATGTGCTGTTTTGTTGTAGGCAATGCTAGTTTGTTCCTGATTTGCCTAAACCTAACATAACGGTAACATTGCACTACTTTTTCTTTTAATTTCTTCATAATCGTCCTCGTCTGTGGCTGCTGTCAGTGGCTGCTATTTTTAACTACCCATTAAGTCGGCGCGTCCCCAAATGCGTAATTTGTTAATGGTTCGCATTAGAAACAGGAACACATTCTTAGCGGTAAGCACTTTGGTAGCTATGTTGTTATTTTTCTTATTGTAGCCACCATGTATTTGTTGCTAATTTTCATATTTGCTTGCTTTCCATAAGTTTTCTGTCTTTGAATCTGTCTGTTGGTACAAAACTAAGTTTTCGATTGCGGGTTGTATCAAGCTCTAAACTTAAGGGTCTTAAGCTAACGTCGACCACAACACCTCTTTGTCCGCCAGAGGCGACTGCATTACATTCCGCGGCTTTTGGCAGAGAATAGACCAGAAGAAAACAAAATGTCTTCTGGCTATGAATAAAAAAAGATACTCGCATCCTAGTTGGCGTACTGACGGGACAGACTGCCCAGACTACTGCAGGAGCTGTCAGGATGCGGAAGAGACAGAAACCATCAAGCACTTACTCTGTGAGTGTCCCAACCTTCAAAACCGCCGACTTTCATTGCAAAACGAAAGTTTAAAATTTTGTATTTTTAAATTAACAAGATACAAACGTGTGTATCGTACATATGTCTATATATGTTTGTACACTTTAGCAGCAGTCCGCGATCCTTCCAAGTATTGTTGAAGTCCAATGGTGTCTGTGCCAAAATAAGCAAAATGAAAGACTGATTTTAAAGCTCGTTTCCTCGATGACATTTTTTGTTCCCTTCGTTTTCCTGTTTAGTCAGAAATCTGCTGCCTGCATACCTACACATGAAATGTCGTCTTTATTTACATACATACATACTGCGTTTTGGAATTTGTTGAACCAGTCCCACGTCAGTCATTAAACCATTAAAGTCCCACGTTCAAAGCAAGTGCAGGCGACATGCTACAATACTCTTTGCATATGCTCCTCCATCATTCGTCTTCAGAGAGGCAGATGTACACTTTCTGTATCCGCAGTTTTCGACCAGCAAATTAGTAACCAAGCCAGTTTCCAGACATTTGCAGTTTATTTTGTTAAAACAAAATTAAAAAAGAGGGCATTAAGGAAATATTACGCAAGTGTGCGGGCGCCAAGGTAGCCATTGGCAAAGTTATGCAATTTTGCAGGTATGGATGATGCAGCTGCTTCTTTCTCTTAACCAGATGAAGAACTTATGCAAGCAAAGTGCAAGGAATCTGCTTTTGAAAGTGTGCATACATATATAACAGAATCATTGCCAAGGTCTGTTAAGTGGTTGCATAAGAGATGCATCGCAATTTATTTTCTGTTATAAAACACGAGTGAACAAAAAAATTAACAAGATCATCTGCCGGCTCGTTTAGCACACATGGCAGATCGCAACAGGTAATGCATGCATTCGTGCTCGTATTGATATGCCCCTGAGCATCATTGAAGCACGAAATATTTTCTACGTTTGTATTGACAAATTAAGACGATAGCGAGTGAAATAATCCGCACAATGGTGTTAATTCCTAAGCTCTTACAATGAACTACATAAACGCTAAGTCGGGATTACCTATAAACATACATACATATTATATTTGTACATCGTTAGTTTAAATGTTTGAATTGACTTATTAGTAGTCAAGAAAAGCAAGGGGAATTGATCGTAAACAATGCAATAGTTGGTTTGGTTTTTCATAAAAACCCAGTTCCTCGTATTATTAAAAGTTTTAAAAGTTATTAACGTATGCAAGCTTAAAATATATAACAAGCCCAATTACTTTTGGTTCAATTCCCGTAAATTTTAAATGCGACCATTTTGGTTAGAAAGAGCGGGCAGCGTTAAATTATTTAGCTTATTTAGAGAAGATTAATACTGGCCGTCTTTAGATGAAAGTGTTCGTTCTTTTGTACGTACTACTGTCAGTAAATGGGTACCATTTTTGACCAAGATATCAACGGCTTTCTTAGACCACTTAGAGTCGATTGCAGCCAATTTATCACTGCTAAGTCATCAAAAACTACTAATCCTGCCAATGTTTTCATAGAACTAATTGACAGTGATGTCGGATCTAATTCCCCCAGCAATTCTCCTCGTGCTAAGTAAAACAAGTTGCGGGATGAACACCGCAAATCAACTCTTTCTAACTCTTTAAAAGCACCTTCTGATATTAAGAGACTGTATATATTATAAATCGGCCTAAGTAACAAAAAACAATCTGTTATCGATGACAACAACGTTGAGGAGCTGAACCAAAAGTTCTTCGCTGCAATTCCGTCCATGCAAAATAGACCCCCACAATTACCTTTCAACAATAATTCTGCTAATATTTTTTCGATAAAAAACGTTGATAGCCACATTGTCGGGGAAGCAATTTTTGCTATCAATTTTTGCAAGATAACATTCATCCTTTATTGAAATAATTCTTCTAATAAACACGGTCATCATTATTTTTTTTTTTGCATTTTGTAATAACATATGTATGTACAAATTTGTTTTCCTGTATGCCAAAAGATAGTTCTTATCTCAATGTACAGCGATTTTGTGTCCAAATAAATCTAAATCTTAAGTCACCGAAGGCCTTTCTCTCTGTACCGACAAAAAGTTGCCCAACATCAAAGTCTTGTCACGTGCCGGCATTGAGTCTTGCCGCTGCAAGAACGCTCCATCAATATACTCTTTTAACCCGGCGAGAATGTGGTGACAAAATGTTACATAGAATATGTGGCTGGGTATGAGATACCCACATACAAATCTGCCTGTAAATATTGTTACAATAAATATTAACATTAAAAAACGGTATTTTATTGTAATAGGGTATGTAATCATTAATTGCAAATGAAACACATGTAGTATTTCAAGAATTTGCATATTAATACTTGAAAAAACAGAATTCACTAAACTTTTACAACACAAATTGGGCACTTTCGAAAATGCCGCTAAAATACACATGTTTTTATTCTTAGTCGCCTTTCTCTAGTTTCGAAATCCATTTTAATCAAAAACTAAAAAAGAAAGTAAAACATAACCAAAAACAACAAAAACAACCATAGGAAATTTTGGCACGAAATGCATACGCCAGCTATGTGGCTGGGTATAATATACTCGACAGATGTTTGCACACGGATATCTCAACCGACACTACGATCACACCACTATCACCTCCCCCATACCTTTAACTCCAGCTACTCGAAACAATAAAGTGTTTGTGCGATCAGTACAAAAAATACAGACATGTAAATAAAAGGGTGGGTATGTCATACCCGGCCACACACTCGCCGGGTTAAATACACATTAGTATTGCTTTTTCCACTGATTTTTAAACCCACCCCGTTCACTCCTAAGACATCGACTATTTATCCAACAGCTCTCCGATGCAACCGTGTCATTTACTTACCTTACCTGCCCCCACCTTTTTCACATTTCCGAATACACTGAACTTATCCGAAACTTCTACACACACCACGAAAGTCATTACACCTGTCACCTTTTTAGAACCCGTGCAAAATCCAACTCGCTCAGCAATTTGTCAAAATTGGTGACGCTACGTCATGTCACTTTTAAGAGAATATACCATGCTTGAGATTTTGCCGTTTTGCACGACAAACCTGACTCTACCTGTGTAGATACAGGAGCAAAAACCATGGTCTTTGTTCGTAAATAATGGGTTATAACCTAAATTCTTGTTTTAAAAAAAATTTTTGAACGAATTCACCAAAGTTTCAGTATATAACTCCTTCGGGTGACAAACGATCTTATGTGTATTCCAAACAACAATGTTTTTCGTCCACAACGCTTCTAATGACTTTCCCTCCCTTCGGCTTTATAAATTCCCGAAAGTATTTATTACAGCTGAAACAAATCTTACGGACATCTTTAATGATAGGTAACTAACTTTATATTTCTGACTTCAACACCTTCGTAAAGATGTCTTAACGCCTTTCCCCTAGGGACGATTAGTCTGGGCGTGGCGTTATTTTGGCTCTTGTCAGGATTGTCATTCCCCGAAGGGTGGTGATGCTGCAAAAAATGTTCAGTGGACATGGCTAGGGCTTTAATGTATGCAGCTCGCACACCACTTTAACGCACTTACAACTGCACCACGGTTCGTATTGTATTTTTAGCCTTAATAGAATATATACTAAAAAACCCGCCTAAAGAAGGCCCACAGAGGTAGTGAAAATCTATGTTTCCAAAAGGAACTGCGCTCACTTCGGAATAAACATAATGTACTATGGCAAGTGTTTCTAAGATTCAGGTCTATGTACAATTCTCAAAATATGTATTCTGATTGTGCAAAAAGACTTCTCTGTACTGTGTGCATCCTTTTTCTCAAATCATATGCAGTTCGATTTTATCATATTTCTAATCCATAGCGGATTTTCCAGTTCCTTTGCTAGCTTACCCTAAAATACAAATTCAACCTCGTTGATTATTTCTTCAGCCAATCTTTCTCGAAGGACAACGTCGAGCCTGATATTAATTACTTCAGTTACATGAACGGCTTCACTTAAACCCTTCTAACATCAACAAAACATGATTTCTATTTCCGAATTTGAACGTTTTTTGGTTCGATAATAGAAGAACAATTTCGCTTCACTCTCATCAACAACAATTTTGATAATGCCTGCCGTTGGCTAGGACCTACATAAACTGCTTTGATCTTCCGTCAGCCCTATTTCGTCTTTTTTGGCCACCCACAATGGACTTCTTAAAGAAAAACTAATTAATTTTACTAATAGTATCATTAGTTATCTAAAAAGTGTACAGTAGTAACGAGTAACTATACCATTGTAATTTAAAAGCATGCCGGACATGCTCTGTTAATTTTCAAGGCACTAGGTTACCTTACTAACTTCAAAACCTAACCAACTGCACTGCAGACATAGTGCTCATTAAATACATTAAATAACGAACAAAAAACAATTAACAAAAAAAAAATACAAAGTTAATAAGACAAAATGTAAACAAAAGAAAAATAAGGTATCAGTCAAATTAAGAAAGTGTGCGTTAGTGAAGCAAAGCTAATTAAATCCAACACAAGCAGAAGCAAAATAACCAAAACAAAAAACGAAACACGAAACACGAAAATGGAACAAAAGCAGAATTGACAGTGAATATTCATTTGCCATCACCATCGTTGGCGAAAAAAAGAAAGATGATGTAGTTTTAATTAACTGCGATTACAACGAACCAAGAAAGGTAATTGAAAAATATCTTATGGAAAAAATCCCAAAAGATACAAAAATGTGTGTGCGATGCTAATGAAAAATTAATTTACTTGGTTCCCATGCAAAAGCGTAAGAATTGCAAAGCCTGTCGATTATTAAGAATGGGAGAATAAATACCACAATCAGTAGCAGGTATATTGAACTTAAGCCGGCATTAAACCGGCTTAATAATCAGAAGAAAAAAAAATGTTTTAAGTTGCGCTATAATCAACTCTCTGTAAAGGCGCGTAGGCTTAATTTGCATTTGAATCTTGTTAGGTATAGGCGAGTTCTCACATTTTGCGATTGTGATGCATGTATTAAGCTGCGTTATTACTGTGGTATCAAATTTTTATCATAACCGAATAACGGTCGGCAAGGACAGCTCTGGCCAACTAGTTAAAAATGCCGCTAAATATTATTAATATTTATAGGTTTTTTTATTATACACATGCATGTATGTACATACACTAATTAAAGAAAACAAATAGTAATTTAAAAAAAAATTATTAAAAATAAGTGAGTACATATGGATTGGATGTTACAGCGCAGAAGTAGCAAAGAATGGCTCTAGTTTGGAAATCTAGGGATAAGCCACCTGCTTTTCGCTGATGACTTGGTCATTCTGGGGTGCACCTAGACTGAATTTCAGCTCGCACTTAGCAGGTTTGTAGCCGTCTGTATTAAAACCGGAATAAGAGTACATGTGAACAAATCAGAAGTAATCACCCCTTTCATTCAATCCGACGGATCTGAGATTCACTTCACCTATCCGATTCGCGTTCACTTTTAGTCTAATCATTCAATCCGCCGGATGCACTGTTTTACCGACTACAATTTTCCTTGTTCAAAACCGACTGTTCTGCCATAGTTGACAGCGATTACAAATTGAACAAAATAAAATTAAATTTCAAGATAAATGGATAGCATTGCCCTGTTTTTTGAAGACGTGAAATCTTCAAATAGACGAACATATCGCGCATATTTACGTGTATCCAGAAGACATTATGGACCTACCAGATGCCAAGTTAGTTATAATCATTGAGATCATAATTTCTATGAAATAAGTTTGAATTTCCGTTTTAAAAAAACATATCACTATGAGCAGAATATTAATTTATTCGAACATAATAATATTTGGATTGCCAATAATATTTCTTATTCTAATCTGGCAATATGTTTTCTTGACAATCGTCGGTAATGTAGTAACATTCACGAACGAAAATGTATCCTAGTGAGAAATAGCACGAACTAATTTTTGGATCTCTAAAATTGATCTTGATCAAAAGCAGGATCACGTGTTATTGTTGTAATGCACACAAACCATTGATCTATATGGATCATCAGCGATAATAAAATACCTCTACCTCGCCCGATAGAGTTTGTGTACGCGTACACAAACGTACGGTACGTTTAGTGTATTTCGTTCGGTATTCGGGTTGTGTACGCGTACACAAACTCTATCGGGCGAGGTAGAGTTTGTGTAGGAAGAACAGAACACTATCGTAGTATACTTTCATCCCTCATCGCGTTCGCTACGTAGTGTACATATATCGTTTGTGCACGCGTACGAAAACTTTATGAGAGGACGTAGTGTTTGCGAACAATTCGTAGGGTTTGTGTTTGTGTACTTTTCTGGGAAGTGTACCGTACAGAACACTAAGGTACGGTACGTTAGTGTTTTTTTTTCGAACTCTGAATTTTAGACCATTTGAAATGCTTTTCCATCTTTGCGATCGTTAGTAGTGGTCGGCGGCAAGCAAGGGCAAGAACCTTTGGGTTGAAAACACACAGGACACGCCAAAATGTTTTGTCTTGACTGATCAAACAAGAATACATTGATTCTTACGAGCTAGCACACACCAAAGCAAGCGAAATAAAACACATGTTTTTCATTCGATGCGTTTCGTGACTGGTTGTCAGAAATACATGGGTTTTTATACGGGCTACACACACCGAATGAAACAATTATGTTTCCAACCAGCGTCGTTGTCGATTATTGCACGCTTGCTTATGGCGCAACACACCGCATAAAACAAAACAATAAAACAAAGGCGAAACAGGAAAACATGAGTCCAAGGCGACGTCGAGTTGACTTTCCAAAAATCTTAACTCCTGAATCATTTTTGTAAGCATTCTACGCGGTTGCCTTCTGTTTCGAACACAGTCTCTTCGGATTGTTATCCTTTTTCTGTCCCAATCTTCCGGCTTTTAATGACGAAAAGTAGATATTTTCATTTCATTTTATTTATTTTATTTCATCTATTAGCTTAGCTAAACAGATTACGAAGTATAATTAAAATAAAAATATAAATAAAGCCACATCCTAATTTCGAGAATATGTAAATATCTAATAAAGCATTTTTGGACCCTTTCTAGGCGTTCAGTATGAATTCGGTACATGGGGTCCATATAACATAAGCAATCAGAATTCTGGTATTGGTCTAACTAAATAGCGAAAGTGGTGTGTGGGAATCAAAAAAAAAAACTCTTTGAATTACTTTTAACCGAAAATTTGTTTGTAAAAAACAATTCATTACGTTAAAAATGGTATGTTGCATATCTGTAACGTTAATTGCGGTGAAATTTCTTGAAGCTTTGTTATAGTACAACGCAATTTCGCACTTGCTGCATATTGTTGTTGTGAAACTCTTGCAGACTGATTTCTTGCAGCGTGATCGCTTTTCCATCCATTCAGGCCGGTGTCCATATTGGTCCGCCCTTACATTACTCGGAGGAACACGCTGAGCAGGCCCTTTCTTATAGTACAACGCAATTTCGCACTTGCTGCATATTGTTGTTGTGAAACTCTTGCAGACTGATTTCTTGCAGCGTGATCGCTTTTCCATCCATTCAGGCCGGTGTCCATATTGGTCCGCCCTTACATTACTCGGAGGAACACGCTGAGCAGGCCCTTTCTTATTTTTTGCATGATTGGTAATCTCTAATTCGGACCCTCTCTTGCCTTACTCTGGCTTATCTTTGAACTTACTTAAAGCTTTGAACTTACTTAAAACTTTGAACTAATTCAAAGTTTCAAACTTACTCAAAGTTTCGAACTTACTTAAAGCTTCAGTGATATCTGTTCTAAAATTAGCAGAACTGTCAGTATATTTATTTGTTTCACTTTTTATTCTCTTATACCTATACACTAATAATTTATTGGACATTGTCAGATCAAAAAGATGGTAGAAAAGCGAAGATACCAACATTTACTCTTCAATTTTATATTGTAACACCCCATTATGCTGTCAAATTCATCAACAAATGGACATTCCACATTGATATGCAGCTTCTTTGTCTTATCATATCGGCTTGCGAATGATGTTGGTATCCTGCCTTCATAGTTGGTTGTTAGTGTTACGATTTTGTTATCTTTCCAAGCCACTACCGATACATCGACACTATTGTAGTCAGTCACCAACTCAGTTGATGTAGCCCGCTCTATTTTTTTCATGCACTTCTCATCCGGGAGTTCAGAATTTGGAATACAGTTCATCCTTGTAGTGCCCAAATTTAAAATTAGGCGTTCGCCAAGTACTTTATTAGTTGAAAGAGAAGTATAATAGTTATCGAAAAATAAACAACAGTTTTCATTTGAAGGCACATCTGTACCAAGTCGAACAACTACGCTTGAAGCTGCCCCTAATTTAGGTTCTCCACTTTCTAGCTTTATATACATACACTTTAAGTTTGTAAGCAGAACCACTTACGCTACTAATCGAACCTTCTGAAAATGCTAGTTCAACATTTCGATCACCGACCAGTCTCATTTTATGTAAATGGTAACTTTAATGTCTCGATGTCTTTCAATGTTTTACAATACATATCTTCTACGATAATATATTTATCGGATAACGAGTGCGCTTTTTAGCACATAATGATTTTAGGTGATAAGAATAATACAAAATAAGCATTCGAAGCATACGCAGTATTACTTTATTGCAGTATTGCAGTAATACAACAAGCTAAATTTGACCGCATTCAATATGCTGCATATCTGCAAGACGGCGCACAGTGCGGCGAATCAATGGGAAGTCGGGAAAAAAATCGAATCAACTTGGTTTAAGTAATTATTCTTTCTTAAATGTGTTTTTTTTTAATTTCATTTAAGGAAATATTGCAAAATTAATAACATACCAAATTAAAAAATACATTTCACAATAAATTATGACCCATCAAAAGAAGAATTGTACTCGTCGCCATAATTAAGATAGCTTTTAATATTGGCATCAAATTTCCTTCGTTTTCGTACAATTTTCCTTTGAGATGAAATGAAAGGGTCGGACATTAACAGCAAATGGTTCATTACGTTTTGACAATTTTTTGATCTTGAGGACTTTCTTGCATGATTGAGCCTAGCACGTCGAAAAGTTTTGTGTAAGCCCTCAAGCGCTTCCTCAGATAGTTGTCCTATTGGTATTTGAAAACTTTTCATTACTTCAATTTTAGTTTGTACACACTGTGACTACCACTACCGTCAAACCCCCATTTACATATCAATTTTGCTCTTGTATTTTTACTGATTGTAACAGATTTAGATATGCTTCGAACAGTTTTTTCCACTACATCTTGAAAGTCGACTTCCGCAGATGTTTCTGTAACTGCAGATTTCGGCAAAATACCTACTTTCGTCTGCCGTAGAGCATAGATGCTTGGAAAACAGTCCTTGTGCAGAGCGTTAACAGTATTTCTCAATACTTCGTAGCTTCGCTCTGTTAAGTCGAGGTCAAGGTACAATGACAAAGCTTCCCCGGGTGATAGACAGTTTTTTTGTTGGTCTGAGTACGGTCGAGACGATGAGCTCGATGCTGATACACCTGCTGCAAATCTTAGCTCGTCGAGGGATCTTGTTTTGACTAAATCGTCCACTCTCTGCTTCTTTGTTTTGCTGCAACACGCTTCAAAAATTTTCTGCGGTCTTCCGCGCCTATTTTTCATGTCCTGATTTCTCGGAACACTATTTAGAAATGACATGTTCTCCGGGAAAAAGTGCAACAAATCCAGCCAGTCGTTGTTTTTCTTTAAGAATCGATCACGCTTCCTACCGCACTTTTGCCAGCGTTTGTCGATGTTTGAACACAGAGTGAAAACATGTCTTCTCAAATTTTCGTCTTCTTCGGGTTCTAAATTACCCCTTATTTTGAATAAACTCCAACACAACAGAAAATCGGGCAGTTGGATCAGAGGACCATGACTGAAATAGCTCCCTATTAGTACACATTCTGCAAAACAGGCCGATAAACTAGCAGTTGTTACATGAAAAGGCGCAAGTAGTCGCAGATGATTGTTACCTGGTGTAAAAGACTATATTATCCCCTCTATGTTCTATCAAATTTTTTTTTGACACTGAATGACACTCTTTTGATTAACCTTTTTGAAAATTAACACCTAGGATCGAAATAGTGCTTCACTTAAATCTGTACTAGAACTTGAAAAACCTTGCAAGTGCAAAGAAAAAATCAATTAATTTTACTGTATCTACTTACTCTAGAAGCTTGAGAAGAAGATCACAAAAACTGTTTTTTTTTTACGCGATTTCACTCTTAATCACTATTTTACTCGCTTCGTATAAACCATTACTTGCCTGCTCTCTCGTGTTGACTTATCACCTAAACTGATGTCTTGGCAGCTCGCGGATGGATTTTATTGCAAATAAGCTTACAGTTTATGCATTAAGGACTGTTATCTTGATTACTGCATAATTGAAAAAAAAATTTAGAATGCCTTGTTTTTTTGATTTTTTCCATTAATCACCGCACTGTACGGCGCCGTCTATACATAATGTACATATATGTATATATCTCTTGTCCACAGATGAATTTGCAATTCTTGCTATAGCTGCTATCTTCCTCTGAGAATGCAGTCTATCCGAAAATTTTACTGGTAAAAGGTCTTTTCCTCTGCCCATTGTCGAAATGACAAATTGAATGTGCCACAAACCACACAATTGTGTACCCCTTACGCCATTTTGACGACAGACGACTGTCACCACCTGTAACTACCAAATACCCTTCGTATTTCGTCACGTCAAAATGACAATGGCACGCAATTGTGTGGTTTTTACACGTGCGTCGTTTAATGCTAGCTCTGATCGTTCCTATGGCAAATGCAAGATTTTGTGCCTGTTCACATTGGTGCAAGAATGAATGACTTTTCGAGAGATACTCGTAAAGGACAATTTTCATTGATTGGGAAAGAGAAGGGTTGGTTGCACCTCAAAATATACGTTTCGGTGAAAGCGTGAATGTTGTGTTTTCAAATCCTTTCGTTTTTGACATCTTTTTCATGTTCGTGGTGTCTATCAAAAGTTTTTTGTCGTTCGCCATTTTTCACACTTCTAAAAGCGAACACAAACACAAACTTAAATTAAAAAATAAAACTTAGACCGATAAAATATAATATTTCAGATTCAACTGTTCCGCTTGTCAAAGTGATTTATACCCATGAAAGTGTGGGAACACGAGGTTCATTGTATCTTGTAGTAATTGTAACTGTTATATATGGTGTATAGATTGAATAAGGCCTATTCAGCACTTCTTCAGTATTGCTGTCCATAAAGCTTTGATATTTCCATAGGTACCGAATATTTAAATGTGTGGTTTTTTTCAAAGAAACTTCTAAAATAGGGCTTGATACCAGACTTTTTCAAATGCCTTTGAAATATTTATCAAGTGCAACAACGTTACTTTTACCAAAGTGAAGGAGAAATTGGTTTCACTTTTCAGTGAGATATGCAATCAAAGTACGCTATGTTCATATTTCCACTGATACGTTCAACTTTGAAAACTCAACTTGACTTTTTCTTTGGTTTGGCGTTACAATTGGTTTCTTATGCGTGACCAGTCAGATTTTGTAGAAAGCGATAATATTCTTTACAGATCCTTTTATATATCCTAAGGTTAGTTTAGGTTATGTGGGAAGTGCCCAGTCCAATGACTGAGCGTTCACGGGGGCCTACTGGTCTATTGTGCTCCCCTTTGTGTTGTGAACAGCCTGCTTCCCATGTGTCGGAGTCTGCGGTTTTGGAGGTTGGGACACTCACACAGTAAGTGCTTGATGTTTCTGTCTCTTCCGCATCTTGACAGCTCCTGCAGAAGTCTGGGGAGTCGTACCGAGTTTGCTGGCCATGGTACCTATAGCACAATGGCCTGTCAGTACTCCTACTAGGATGTGAGTATCTTTTTTGTTCATAGCCAGAAGACGTTTTGTTTTGTTCTGGTCTATTCTCTGCCATAAGCTGCGGGATATAATGCAGTCGCCTCTATATATCCTAACAGATGTTTAGAATGTTTTTTGTGCTATATTTTCTGTAAATTAAAACTTCTTGAAATTATTTATAGTGCCATTAACCTTTTACTTCCCACCTGAATAGGGGATGTATTGCAATCGGTCTGAACAAAATGTTTTAAGATTTTAACAGGAAATTGAGGAAATTGAAGAAATGATTTCTTTGTCATTAAATTGATTATCCAATTATTTCATGGAAGAAAAATAAATAAATAATAATAATTCAACTCAACCGTTATGTGTGTCTTTTTTTATACCGCAAAATTGTGTCTTCTTAATATAACGCAATACGAGATGGGAAGTATAGGAGTGGTTTCCCAGCCGAATTTTTTACCAAGCAATTAAGTTGAATTATCTACAAAAATTCTGAAATGTCGACAATCGCATTATGAAAGCATCGAATTTTAATCCCCACGCTGCTGTATGGGGGGCAGTATGCCTACTTACTTACATACGTCAGACTTATATGAACTTATATAAAAATTTCTAAAAATATTCAAAATAAAATCAATTTTTCTCACAATTTGTTAGATATTTTCGAAACAATTTTAAAGGACAAATTAATCCAGTTACGTCACGAAGTCAATAATTTAAAAAACCGACAGCTTATTTAATTGTACTGAACTTCATCTCAGTGACCAAGCTTGGACAAATCTGTGGCCAGGACTTGGTTGCGAAGCTACGAAACGAATGAAGAATGGAAGACCTTCGTCGTTGCGTCAGCTTACTTTACCTATTACTCGTTAATGGCTCCGCCAACGACGGCCGTTGCCGAACTCATAGAATATTGTGACTCTCGGCAAATGGGACTAATTATGTGTTGCGAATACAGAATACAGTCTGGGGCAGTAGCAAATGCAATGTACGAGAAAAACACCTCCTAGTTTTCATAATATCGTCTGACATGGTTTTTAACCCACATTGGTTGCGGTTATAAGAAAGGAGGTGATTGATTTGTCGTTATCTAACCGGTTCTTCAAGTCGATTACTAACTGGAGTGCTTTGCCGGAAGTATCCCTGTCAGATCATAGACATATCGCGTTCCAAATCAATTGCGATTTGCTGCAGAGAATTTTTAAGAATTCCTAAAATTATAATTTTAAGTTTTCTTTAAAATTGTACAGGCGTTCTACAAATGGTGGGTCTGTTTGGTCTGAAATATTTTCATGACATTCACCGAAGGCTTTACATTTCCATTTTAAATTATTTTTGAGTTTAAATTGATTCAAATTACCTCAACACTCACTTATTCACAATAGGCCGCATTGAACACTTTAGTAAAAGTTGTTTAATAAATTGACTTTGAAGTGTTTTTGGTTAACTTAAATGGAGTATATCATAAATAATGTAGCAAACTGTTGGATAGGAAATTCAATTGGGTTTCCAAGTGGATGACTTTTATTGATTTCACTTTAATCGTTAGGAAGTTACAGCATTAAGTGGTTAAGTTCAAAATAAAATTCTTCCTGCTTTAGAGAGAATTGAAACGTTTAGGAATCGACTGCTGAAATATTTGACGCTTGAACTGAAACACGCTGTTCACAACCAATTTTGACCAGAGTTATTTTCTGTGCTCCTGGATTTTCATCGGAGAAAGGTTTTATGTACAAAATTAATTAGTTATTAGTTGCTATTTTGGTGCTGCCTATTTCTAAAAGAGTTTAGCCTTTGAAAACTAGAAATTATTACATGTGTACATAAAAGGCTACGTCACTTGGCTTTTAAACGTAAAAGTATACAAAGTTTACGACGAGAAGATGAAAGTTGGGTCCTGAATACCATAGGGTGTTTTTTTAACCTCGAGAAGCACACTTGCAAACATTTTTCCGTTTTTAAATTGATTTTAGATCTGCAGCAGAAGGCGTTTTTAGTACCATGGTGTAATTAGCAAAGTCAGATCTGGTTATGTGCTCGAAAACGCTTGGTAAATTATGTTTCCGACACAAATCGGAAATTTCCCACGAAAGTGTAAATTAAAATTGCTCACGTCTATAAATATCAGTCGGTGTCTTGACTCTGGTACCCACTTTCTGTAACTCAATGGAAAAATATTATAAAAGTGTGTTCGTTTGCAAAACATTCAACTTCTTAACATGAGAGCACCAGAAAATCATTAATCTGTATCTTGATACTTGCTTCATTGCTCTTTAGTTGCTAGGCGCCGTACTGAGAAAACTTTCAAACTCAAGAACCCATTGAAATAGTAGCTTCAAAACGTTCAGGTCCTATCGGTATCTTTCCAGGAAAGATCCAACAATCTATAGATGTGGTTTTACCCTGGCTAGTTATTATCGTGACAAATGTGGACCAAGGTTGAAGTCCTAAATTACACAGGTAAAAGCACAAAAGTTAATAAGTACAATATATTCGGCGTTGCAATTACAGAACGATGGCGTCGTCCTGTGTAATCAAGTTCTTTATTTCCTTACATATGCATATTTTTCGCACAAATATAAAGGTCTATAGTTTTTTTCCACGAATATAATAAGCGGCTTATTTCAGACTAGGTTTTTGCTCGCCGTGGCTCGGTGATTAGTACGTTAAACCGCCTTATGAGCTGCGTAGCTTCAAGCCCCAACCAAGTCCACCGAATATTTTTCGCCGCACCGCCTTTCGTCGGCGAATGACCAACCTCCAGGAGTCGCCGTTAGAAGCCGGCAATCAATTGCAGGTCCTTTCCACTCGTGCGAAAATGTAAAACACACAACATTGCGTCTTGAGTTACGATGTTGAGTTAGCATTCCCATTTAATTATTTATTTAACTTAAGCTTATTACAACCAATATCTTAAAACTAAAACTTACGCAGTGTAGTTTTATTGCAATTGAAATCAAAGTTGGAAATCGCATGGTTTATTTTTCGCAGCATTATTGACATAGGTTCGTGATGACCATATTTGGTGGGGTGATAGGCAAGACTTAAAAGGGGTACAGACCTGAAGTTGCAGAAATTGGTGTTGAAATAGATCACTTGCAGCAAATGAACTGATGAACGAAAAGGATGTCTGCAATATCGCGGCGGTTTTTCGACGACTGTAAATTGATAAGTTTTAGATAGTCCACGTAGGGCGGTAGGTTAAGGTTGTCAATCCAAGGTAGGCCGTGTAAAGCGAACCGAAGAAATCTCCTCTGTACAGGTTCGATTCTCATGGTGTGCACAGCGTGATAGGATGGCAATACTTGGCTTGCGTACTAGAGGACAGCTCTAACGAGTGTAATGTAGAGGGACTTTGTGACATATGGATCAGAAAATTCTTTTGACCACCGTTTCACAAAGCCAAGTTCAGTTCACAATCGCAGATAACCCCTAGATCCCACGTCCTGTGAGGTGGAGGAGACATTTACGGGAATATGTGATGGGGTGGAATTTAATGATATTTTGTTCTAAGAAAGTTTATTGACACCAGATCGAGAATCTGTTCAGATCGTGCTGCAAAAGGCGAATGTCAGCAGGGAATGATATGCGTCTTAAGATTTTCATATCTTCAGCATAAACCGATAGATAAGAGTCTCTAAGGACGAGTTCGGCATCATTTATAGTCAGGATAAAAATAAGAGGTCCGAGGTGATTGCCTTGAAGGACTCCCGAAGATGCTATGAAAGGGTCAAATAATGAGGTCTAAATCGGGCTATGTACTTCTCAACAGTCAATTTGCTTAATTGTTGTAGTATTAGCTATCTGATTCACGAAACGGAAACATCCCCCGCTGCGTAAAAAACGAAAAGCAAAAATAAAAGCTATTAAGTTATATTATTACAATGAATGTAAAATGTATATACCCCGTTAACCGATCGGTTGTGTTTGGTCATGATCGCCGAAGGTTACCTGTCTGGCGACCGGATACTCGAGAGAGTTCCCCATCAATTATAAATTTCATCCGCCTTGTGTTGCCGTTTCATCGTCACTAACCATTCAAATGTATAGCCTCTGATCGCAACAAACCGCAAGATGCAAAAATTTGTCATCATCGCTATGTGAATCTTCACACTTTCCGGTCGTAAAAATTTTTTTCTACCTCATATTTCGCTATCACCTACATTAATTTGGATCATGTCTCAAGGGATCCCTGTAGTATAAGTTATTTCCCATAGTCGGCATGACTGCCCAATCACCGCGTCTTTCGAATTTTCGTCGATGCAAAAACGAAACGTAACATCTTTCTGGCATTAATGGCCGGTGGCCCCTTCCTCGACGAACGAATGAAAGCGAAAGTTTAGTGAATTTTTTTTACATTAATTTTAAAGACGATACCAGTTGTGCATGACTTCTGCAACATCCGCATAAAAAATGAAGATTGTACAACTGGTTGGGACTACTTTTTGCTTTTCTAGGTAATTCCGATCGCCACGGCGTTTTATGCTTCTTTGCAGAAATTGTGTGGATGCACCAAGGTTTTGTGCGCTGCTGCATTTGGTTTAGCTACGTGTTGCTTATATCATATAAGGCAGTGGTGATTGTACATCTTTGCCGACAAGTCTTCGTCAATATACGTAGTGTCCAATCTGTAGGTCTTTTTTTTTTTTTCGATTCACGATGGTAATTGGGTTTTAAGGGGTATGCTTTGTTTATGCCAATCGAACTCAGACGTTTGCCACAATTTAATTCAGATTAAGAAGATTCGCATTGCTCGCTTGTCGTTGACAATTGATGGTGACATGTAAAAGTTGTTGGAACGTGAGGGTCCGATGAACATCGCAAGTGTCATTCGAGCCAAAGGCCTTCAAAGTTTCTATTGATTTTCCTTTTTCTTTTCCTTGCTTTGAATAATCGTGGGTCTAAATTATATTATCCATGGATTATGCAACACCAACTGGAATGAAAACAAAAATGTACGGACTATTAAATCTTTCGTGGCAAGGAAATCTTTATGTGGAGCATGAAACAACTCCCATATTTTCATTATACATAATTGGGTGAACACAAGTGGCATTAACCGCAAACATACATAAAATATGAGATGGCATAGTTTAGTTTTTCGCAAGCAATGTAACACCGAACCACTTTGCGGCAACAGGTGCTTGTCATTGAAATACGTAGTAGCATCGGCATCGACATTGAAACCAATCGACTATAAAATGCCACAAAATATTGGAAAACCCTACCATATTTTACGCCATCGAGCGGAAAGCACTTGTGCTCTGAACGTATTGAATGGTTTGTTTTCTTTGGAGCGTTTGTGGTGTCATGGGGTCCTCTGAAACTGTCATTCGATTTGTGAATGGTTGAAATCCTCTAAATATGTGCTGAAACATGATTTGGATATGCCGCTGTGTTGAAATGTATGAAAGCGGATATGTACATACATTTGTATAGGCATAAACATAATAATCAAGTTTTAAGGACAAAAACAACAGCAATACAAAAGGGAGATTTTACTTTAATTTTACTGTAAAGGGAGGAGAGTATAATATAAGGTTTTCAACACATTTTAAACTTTAAGCGATGGGATATTTCAACCCTGCGACTAATTATCAAACAAAATGTCCACCAACAATCCTTTACAAACTTGAGATTTCATATATGTACATATGTAGATAGAAGTCGCACAATGTCAACTCCCGCGTCAAAATAACACGGCTTCCCCAACAAAATTTCTTGTTTCTTGCGTTGTTCTCGTTTGTTCTGTCGAAGCAACTTGTAATGAAGGCAACACAATTATCATGATGTCATACCGAATGTGGTTTACTTTACCGTATTATTGGCGTCATTTCTAAAAAATGGAGGTCAATTTTGCCTTTAATGAGCCCTAAACTCGGGCTCCGTCAGTCTTTCATGTAGGCTGGAGTGGTTAGCATCATCGCTTGTCACGCTGAAAGTCCGGGTTCAACTCCTGATGTCGGAAAAACATTTATTTCTTAAAATAAATGAAAATCGGTCAAATGTGAAAACTGATGGCGATTCCTTCGTAGGCATAACACTGGTAGTAAAGTGTCATGGCTTGAAGAGTTGGTTGAGCTGACACTGATATGACAGCAGGAGATTCGAAAAAAATTCTGTCAATTATAGCAATGACAAACACCATAAAAGTACCCAGCTAGCTTGGACACCACCCTTGGACACCAATGAAACCTACCACCACCTGAGTTTTAAACCACTGCACCTCGCTCGCGGTGTCTTACAACATTAAAAGGGTATTCATATCCCCTTGACCGCACGTGGATTCTAAAAAAAAAGGTGCAGAGATTCTTTTTGCTATAAATATGGAAATTTAGTATCCAGTAGAAAACTTCTCATGACTTAAAATTATTTCCTCACAAATCGTGGACCTTAACATTTCAAATTCGTTAATTATTCAATTAACTCAAACAAATAGATCTGCACCCACTGGTCTTCTAAAAAAAATCGAATACAAATAGCTGAGATTAAAGTTTTCACTTTTGTGAACCGCCCATCACTTTTATATCGTACTGGCATGGATGTAAAAAGACAAGAGGAATTCAGGGACCTGTTTTGATGCGACATAACATACAGGGTCCTGCTTGATTTAATAAAATTGCATATAAATGTATAAACATGGTGTTGATTTTTTTGTAATAATATTGTTGAGAAAAATTCAGCATCCTCCATCAAAACATTGCTGCATATATCTTGGCAAGCTTTAGTCGTAAGTAGCTGTATCACTAAGAAGGCAAACACTCTCCATACTTATAGGGGTAAATACAAGTCATAACATTCTGCATTATTACATGAGAAGCTAAGGCTAATTGAGGACGATCTTTGCAGGGGTTGCGTAAACGAAGATGTCAATAAGGACACAGCCCATTTCCTCTGCCACTGCCCAGGTCTTTATCACTGTGGGTATTGCTTTACGAGCATGGGATGCAGAAGCTCTTGGGAACATGGTACGATTCCGCGTTAGATGGATCTAAGACAGTCGGTGGTACGGGGGCTGGAGTCTTCACCAATGCACCTGGCGAAACAATTAAATTAAAGGAATTTACTAATACAGTGTCCGTTCTTTTAAGGTCCAATCTCAACAAAATTAATTTGCTGCAAAAAATATTCTGGCCGATTTTATGGCCAAACATCCTGATTGCGCAAAGAATATTTTGTCGAACTACAGACAGTGAAAAGCAACATCGCTACCACTATGGCAGCACCTGACGGGAATGCTAAATGCAGAAGGGCCATCAGTTAATCCATTCCATTAAATCCATTAGATCCATTCTTTACTTAAATTTCACGGCAAATAATATTGTTCTATCTTTTATATTTATTTCAACCGGAGAAACGTTACTTTGTGAGTTGTAGTAGAACTTCTCTAGTATAATTTTATTTTCATTCGACACGTGGGCTTCCGAGTGCCATCATCCCAATGAAGTTAATCGATCATTCGATCACGAGTCCCACTCACTCACTCGTTATCGATTGCAGTAATTCGGCACCTGGATTTAAAGAAGACTTAGAGAGTTCTATCCACAAAGCGAAAAATCTAGGTTCACTGATAGGGGTCCTTACCGGACATTGCTCGATAGGCAAGCATGCACTTAGACTGGGGTTCTCCTCCAACGATTTCTGTAGAAGCTGCAGGGACGAGGAGGAAGAGGAAACTACGACCCACCTACTGTGTACATGTCCTGCTCTTGCGACGCTAAGAAGGAGAACCCTCGGGGATTACTTTTATAATGATCTTAACGATCTAGCTGAATTCGACATCCAGCAGATAAGAAACTTCATCTCCGGGACGAAATGGTTCAAATCTTAGGGTTAACACCGCTACGGTTGCCCATCCTCGTGGTACTTATGCTACGTATTCTGGTTCTCTGGTTCTCCTTATATCCTTATCAGTACACAGAGAACAGAATTCAGCCGAAGAAACAGCCATTTACTTCTATCTCTATCAGGCTTTAATATTGACCTGGGGTAATTAGGGTATAGTATACAGTTTTTGCACGGTTGTTCTTGAAATTGCTTTACTTTTAAATTGCTTTTATCCTGTTGATTTCTGAGCTGACTTCACCCGAGAAAAAGGAATTGAGGACATTTCCGTATGGGCAGGCTTGAAAAACACTTCCGTTTTGGGCAGAGTGGTGAGAGGACTACAAAAAAATCTATCCGAAATAAAATTCAATTACAATACCTAAAAATGATAGCTGTCAATCGTGATGGTGTGCCCGAGTCCCGGTGTTTTTGTTTTCTCCTGATGATACCCCGCTGTGTCTGTCCTATTATGTCGATGTTACCGGCTCATACAAATAGTTGCACAGATTTCTCAAAGTTTGTGCGTTTAACTTTTCAGAAAACATTTTTAACATTATTTTTGCTGCATCACCTTTCAATAGTCTCGTTTGTTCGCTTTTCGTGTTGCCTTTCTTTCATTTTAAGAAGCTCGTGTTCGTCCTTTCTTCTCTGCTTATACAGCTCGGGGGCGGACAGCTCTCATCTTTTTTTGCAACATAGCTTCCTAGGCAATCTGTTTTGCTGAAAGGCATTGGCTGCACTCTTTACCAAATGTTTTGTTGTAATAACCTAGAACAACTCAACTCAACTAGCTTGCTAGCAATATTGCCACTGGTCTTCTGCATTTGATACCAGTGGTGTAGGATATTGAACTTTTCGACGGCTAAATTCCTCATAATCTTTCCTTGACTAAAGGAGCACAGAACTTATTTAGCCTCAATGGACGCAATTTTAATTCGACAACATCGTGGAGGAAAATGAGCTGCTTTCGCCGAGTGTAGGTGTCGGAGAACCTAGCACTCATTTCCGTACAAAATTGAGCTAAAACAGGAGAATCATTGAAGAATGCTTGGGCTACGGATGAGAGGCTATGTGTAGAAAATATTAGAAGTACAACAAAACGGTAGTGAAGTTCTGAATTGTATTGTATTGTATTAATTTGTTATACAAGGTGGCGCAAAAGTCACCCGATGTTCTTTGGCTGTCATCTTTTTTTATGAATGAAAATCTTTGGCCTGCTTTTGGGTTATGTTTATTTGATGTCTTAAATTTTTTTTCCATTAAGTCGAAAAAATGATATCGGCTAAGTGACCGCCGTCAGAATTGATCACACATCATCACTCTTGTCAGAAATTCCGGCGATAGGCCCTCACATTTTTGACGGATATTCTCTTTGAGGGTTTCAAGAGTCTGAGGCTTGTTGACATAGACTTGTGACTTAAAAAAAAAAGCATAAAAAGAAGTCTGGAACGGTTAAATCAGGCGATGTTGCCGGTCAGTGCAAATCGCCAAAAAGAGAGATTAGCCAACCCGGAAATGCCGCCCTCAAAATTTCGGTTGTGACTCGTTCAGTGTGCGCCGTTGCTCCATCCTGTTGCAACCACATGTTCTCCAGTCCCAATTCATTCAATTAAGGAAGGAGAAAGTCGTTGAGCATGGCTCTGTAGCGCTCGCCGTCCATTTTAGTCGTTTGGCGACATCTTCAGCCACAGCTGCGATATTCTCAGCAGAATGGCTGCTCCGAGGCCGGCCAGACCTGACAGCATCTCGTGTTGTCCCATACTCTTCTAGGCGAGTTCCTAAACGTCGTAGTGTTTGCTCAGTTGGTGTCGGACGACCGGAAAATCTGCGCCGACATTTTTTTTTTGTATTTTGTATCTGTTTACTTCAGAAATATAAAAAGTAGAATCTTCCGATAGGGTGATAACTTTTGCGTCACCTTGTGTTTTAGTGAACAGAGTAATATACAATTTGAGTGATGAGATCATAGAATATGATTGAATGGTGAAGGAGTAGAAACATAAGAAGCCGATACTACCAAATTTAAAACAGTATTTGTAATGTTCTCGATATGTATAATAGTATTATAATACCTACTTAAGTACATATATCACGTGGTGGCATGGTCGTTCGCACAAGAAGCGTTGATCTTGACCAATGCGAGTGAGAGAGCAATTGACGGGTTTACTTGCATATGTTTGCGCTGAGTGCACATTGGGCTTTTGAGTTTGCTAGAGTGAATGGACACCAACGCTCCGGCTCGCAGCATTAGTCTTCATCCGCTTTACATGACCCAGCCACCTCAGTCGTCGGACCTTCACTCTACAGTTCGTGGTTCCATCTCCTGCTCCATTCACCTCATCCGCTTTTGACAGAGTCCATCCCTCTCCGCCATAGAGTACTACAAGGATGATTAATGTCTTATAATGGGTAACTTTAGTTGTTCGAGAGAGGGCTTTACTACTCAATTGCCTTCTTATCCCAAAGAAATAGCGATTAGTTATTCTTTGTTTGATTTGAGTTCTGGTGGCGTTTTCTGACAATGTAATACTATTTGTCTAATAAACATAATTATTTCGTTTGAAAAAAATCCTTTGAGAATTTAGAAAATTCAGGCAATTTGGTCCATACCCGGACCAAATTGCTCAATCAATCTTAAAACTGTTGTTCCTTCGTGTAGTACTCTACACACTTTCTCTCTGGAATCTCACACATTCAATTATCCTCCTCCTTTATTTTCAGATATTTCCTGATTGTTTCATGGGCAGAGAAATTCAGGTGCCCATTTAATTAGGTTTGTTAGTTAGAAGATTGCGTTCATAAATAAAACTTTATTCGCAAAACAACTTTATATAATCTGAACGTTGTTGAAAATATCTGAAACTTTGTTTTAAAAAAAACATTAACTGAGGTAATCAATATCTTTGTGAATTCATCTCTGAAATGTTCTTACATACATACATACATACATATAAAGTGTGTATGCTTAAGTGCTGCTTTTAAATTTAAATATTTACGGCAGCCGTTTATCGTTGTTTAGCTTCACCGAATTTATATAAAAGGTTCTTCAGAAAAAGGTTAATTGGAATGTAACATTCTTTAGAGTTTGTTTACAAATTTAATTATACTATTCTTTAACAACAATCATTAAAACGATTTTTCAGGTAAAGAGAGGCAAAATTGAATTGTTTGGAAGTAAAGGGCAACAAGAAATTGAATAAGGGTGGCACCCTTTCTAAAATTGCACAATTTAACGACTTAAGTTAATTATCAATTCATTTTATATAGGAAGCCGTATTCGTAAATGAAAAGAGAATTAAGAAAGCTAGAGAAAGGGTTGATTTATTGCCCCTAATGTGACTGTTTTTGTTGTGGAAAAACCGAGGCAATCGAAACAAAAATGCAAAGAGATTACTTTCAAGCTACTCATATATTCGGTGTGAATGCTTCTGAATGGATATGTCCTAGTCTTTACGGCGTTGCTATTCTCACACATTTTAATGATTAGGGATAAATTGAATATTATCTTGACGCAATTTTGACCGACTTAATGGATTTTGAAATGTTTTCTGTTAACTCGAACAAAACTTTTAGGAAGCTGGCAGCACCTTTAATTCTCTATGACAGCCTTTGGGTCTGGACTCCAGTGCAAAGAAATCAAGTTATTTTTATCAGGATTTGAGCTCATAATGACAATCTAGAGAACTATGGACATAGGAGACTATTTCTGTCAAGGCTAACCGGAAGAAGACTCACAGAATGTTCACGGCCCAAATCATTTCTTCCATTTGAAATCAGACATGTTAAGACATTAAAAATACTGGAAGCCTTTTCCGCATTTGTTTGTTTAAATAGAGTTTGTTAAATCCTATCTGGAGAAACGTCAGTATGAAGCCCTCTTTAGATCCGCAATTTCTAACCCATCAACGCCACATCTGGGATCCCGTCAGGCAGTCATCTGAGACCTTTGATCTTTGTATTAACAATAAACGACGTACATATATCATACCCTCAGATCTACCGTAAACGAGGATGACATAAACACGACTTAATAGGTTCTCACTTTGGTCCAGCAAAAAGGTCTTAAAGCTCAAAATCAGCAAATGTAGAGCCAAAACATTCTCCTGAAAACGTCTTTCTGTTCCTTCCAGATTCTAACTAACTAACTAAATTTTCGTTGTCATAGTGACCACATAACAAGCAAAGTCAATTCTACCCTCGGTTTTATCAAGCGCTGGTCAAAAATTCCTTTACATTACCTCTGTTAGACCCCATCTCAAATACCCAAGATGGAGTCCAGGATGGGGCCCAAGCTACGAACTCTTAGAAAATTTAAGCTAACCAGAGTAGGTTCATCCGTCTCTCCTCTGCACTGAAAACTTTAATTTACCCCCTACGAAAACAGGCATTAATTAACCTCAAAACCCTTAAGAAAGAGGTGAGATTTCGAACTTAGTCTTACCATCTCCTCCTAGCCCTACCAAAAGTAAGCGTCCTTTTGGGGGCATGCGTGCCCAAACCATAGAAGTATGGACCTTTCCGTTCAAAGAAGTAGCTGCTCGACATTGAGTGCCTCGCGTACTCTGGTGTTCCTTACCCGATCTCGGCGAGTCACCCCAGCAATACAACGAAGAAATCTCATTTCGGCAGTGTGTATCCGCGATTGTGTTCTTTCGGTCATTACCCCAACCTCATGGTCATAAGTGAGGGTCGGAATAAACACTGAATTGAAGACCGATAGCTAAGCTCCGATGCCAAGTTCAGTCGTCCTGATAACAGATTGACCAAGCTGTCTCAAAAATGCTCCAGCCTGACCAATCCTACAGGATAACTCAGTATTTCTCCTTCCATCACAACAGGCGCTAGGGAAATTACAATAATCTTTGATTTGTTCATGTTAACCTTCATTCAAGCTTTAACAGAGACGTTGACGAACCTATCTGGTGTGTGCTGAAGTTCAGTCTGGGTGGACGTAAGGATGACAAGTCATCAGCGAAAAGCAGATGACTTATCCTTAAATCTCCAAATTCGAAACGTTGCTCATCACAGCTGCGTTGTAACATCCAATCCATTTAAACTATGCAAAGAAAAGGTGGCAGAACGCATCTTTGGCGAAGTCCAACGCCCACAGCGAAAGATGTCGATTTAACGCCGTTCACCCGAACACCGCTCTTACAGTTTGTGTATAGAGATTGAATGGTCCTCAGAAGAGAACTGTGAATCCCTTACCTCCGCAGTACACTCCAGAGTTTACCTCGAAGGACCCGATCATATGCTTTCTCCAAATCCACAAAACAACCATAGATAGGTTTGGCATACTCCCAGGCCTTCTAAAATACATACTGAGGAATACATGGTCGGTTGTGCTTCTAACTGGATGAATGCCGCATTGTTCATCGCCAAACCTGAACTCGAACACAACTCTGTAACGCGCTTTCAACATCTTACCAAAAACTTTTCCGGGGACTTTAAAGAGATAAACCCCTATAATTGGAGCGATCTCTTTTACCCCCTTTCTTAAAAAGAGAAACAATTATCCCAGTTTGCCAATCACTAAGTTTTTCACCACATTCCCAGGCCACTTTAATGACATTCTTAATTTAATGACTTTAATGAGAGCCATTCCATTCCCTCTATAGCCAAAGTACACCATCCTTAGATTTAACTCCTTTGATGATATTAAACTTTCTTTCTCTGAGACCGCGGATGTCTGCCAGAACTTTTTGTTTGCAGATCTGTGATCACGGTCCAATTTTTCGCCAAACTCCTTCCAGGGCTCTAATCACGTAACTTTTGAGACGATTGTCGTCTGGATGATAGCTCGAAACGCTATCGTCTGTAGTTTGCATCATGTAAACCCACCTCTATCGTGTCGTCTATCGTTTATTTTTTCTTAAGTTTGAGAGTTATTGTTATTGTTAGTTATTGATAAAAATTGGTATTTGTGTTGTGGAAAATGACATTTGTGCTATTATTCTCGATTTTTGTTTTTGTGCCTTGTTTAAGGAATTGGAAAAAATGTTAAGTGGCATTTTGTGCAATGTTTGTTAGATTGGATTCCAAGGGAAACAAATTTCGCAGCGAAAAATTTAAAATTTTTTCTTGCCGTTAGAGAAACTAACTCTTCTGCTTTCGAAAATTTATTTTTTTGTACTTTTTCTAAATTAAATTAATTCTCTGAAGCAAAAACTCATTTAAAATAAATAGAAATCGGACAGCAAATGTCAAAATATTGCAACGACAAATATTCCGTTGGAAGAATGGTCGATTCACTCTACTCTCATGCAAATGGACTCAGATGCAAATGGAAATTTTAATAAATTTCACGGAGGAGCACACTGACATGGCACGGAACTATATTCCCAAGACAACTTAGGGTAGTCATATTTTCACTTGTTAAAATTGATTTCTTTGATTTAAATCCAAATCTCATAATTTTCTTTGCCTCTTTGATTCACAATCGATACCGATTTTGCTGTCGAGACGATAGTTACTGACGGTTTTCGCGTTATGTGAAGCAAGCGTTCAATCGTCAAAACGATATCGCCCAGGCGATAGTACTTTTTACATGTTACGTGATGCCAAACCATCGTCGATATCGTCAGACAACTATCGTCGTACGTGATGAGAGCCCAGGACTGCTTCTTAGCTGCTCTAACAAGTCAAGTCTAGCTGCTTTAAATAATTCGGTTGGTTAACCGTCAGGTTGAGCACTCTTATTGGATATTAGTTTGAATATTGCTATCCGCACTTCGTTTTGATTAAGCCGACCGGTATCATAGTCTAGGTTCTGCCCGACCACGAAATGTCTCTAAATTTCTCAGAACCGACTGTGATTCTATTACGAAGTTTTCTTTTTTATCTCTTTAGGTTTCTGTACGAACTTCGCTACTCTGACACGATCTTTTTACCTTTTGGTAAAGCTTTCGTATATTGTTCCCGGAGTACCTATAGTCTATCAATATATTTATTCGCGCCCTTCTCGTGTCCTTTATCCTTCCTTTGCAGAATCCGACTTCTTTTCCTTTCCCCTCTCTAACAATCTACATATGTTATAGACGTGACAGGTTTTCATTTTTATTGTTTGCCCGGCTCATTCCATCGCACTTGCTGAGTGACGATTAGGTCTCTTTAATGACACTTGTTTGGCTCCACGCGGTTGCAGGGCCGAACAGAATGTGCATCTGCGTCTGAGTCTGAGTCGCTTGCTTTGATTTGTTTCGCAGCATCTACCTTTTTTCCGTGGCCTCATCCGACTTGTAGGGAAAATCCTCAAGAGTGGTTGAGCCTCGTATGTTTACTAAATAGTTCGACCTAACTGAAACTGTAGAAGTAATTGTTCATTTTTTTTTAACTTTTCTACCGTCGACGTACGGGTTCGACGTGCAGCTCCTTATTGGAAACACTTCTTCCCTTCTCTTTCCGTTACCATCCCCAACAACCTTCAAAAGGGATTGAGACTCAATCTCAAGTTATTCCGGTAAAATTTCCTCTGATTTGAATCATCGCTCTCAACCATCGGATTAAACTAACCAACTAAATTTGTGTGGCAACCTATTACCAATATGCCCGTGTGTAATCATATTCGTAGTCCCTCCGTACCACTATCATTAGCCTTCAGACATGAAGTGTGCTCTGAACCCTGTATTCAGTGTTTCCGAACACGATTGCCCCGTTGGACTGGAAGACATTATAAGCTACTGATGAATAAAACAGATATGAATGCTTCTCTACTCTTTTCATTGGATGCCTTGTTGCAGTAGTGACGAGGCTTCCATCTGACGATCAATTCTCTTGAACTACATTACGAATGCGAACGACTTTGTAATCACTATGTGGTATAACCTAAACCGAATAAAAATAAACCGGAAAAGTTACTAGAAAATGAAAGCAAGCCCGCAAAGAAGAAAACGGAAAAAGTCCAGGATAAACCGCCATCTGCTGATACGCAAACGTACGCGCAAGCCGCATCGCAAGCAAATAAGCAAAATAGGCCTGCGCTAGATCCAATGCAACAAGTTTTCTCTATAATTCTCACAAAACTCGAGGAGCAAAGCAAGACAAATAAGCTCATATTCGAAAAACTTAACAACCTCGAGCATAATGCTCGCAAGCCACGGACAAAATTATGAACATGAACCAGTTACTTAAAATTTTAACATGGAACGCAAACGGCCTTCTGCAAAGAATCGATGAACTGGAAGTATTCCTACGTAAACAGAACATTGACATATGCTTGATTTCTGAAACCCATCTGACAAAGGAATCTAGGGTTAAAATTAGAGAATACTATGCTTATCATGCATACCACCCATCCGAAAGGGCTAGGGGCGGATCGTCGCTCTTAATTAAAGACTGTATTGAGCACTCTTTGAATTCACCGATAGAACTCGATGCAATGCAAATAACTTCAGTTCGAGTAAAAACTAAAAATATGTATTACAACATCGCGTCCATTTATTGCCCTCCGCGATACACGCTAGAAAAGAATGACTTGATACGTCTATTTGAGTCACTTGGACCGAAATTTGTTATTGGTGGCGATTTTAATGCTAAACACACCTTTTGGGGTTCGAGATGCATTTCACCTAAAGGCAGACTTCTCTACGAAACCGGCATGCAATTTGCTGTTGACTTCTTTTCGACGGGGAAACCGACTTATTGGCCCTCCGACATAGCAAAAACGCCTGACCTCATAGACTTCTTTATTGGAAAAGGGGTAGTGAAAAACTTAACGAACATCGAGGAATGCTTTGATCTCTCCTCAGATCATTCACCAGTCATATTGACAATAAGCGAACGCCTAATGAGAAAAGAAGGAGCGCCCAGATTAACTAGCAACAAAACTAACTGGGACAGCTTTAGGAAAGCTTGTGAAGAAAATATTGCCCTGAATGTGTCGCTTAGAACACCGTGCGAAATAGAGGATGAAGTCGGCAGATTTATTGAAGTCTTACAAAGCGCCGCGTGGAACAACACTCCATATAAAAGAAAAGTAGTCGGAAATAGCGAAATTAAATATCCGCCGGAAATAAAAGAACTGATGCTGGCAAAGAGGAGAGCACGCAAAAGATGGCAACAGTCTCGCGCTCCCCAGCACAAAACCCATTCGAACTTCCTATGCAATAAGCTCAAAAAAGCGATACGGGATTTTAAAGATCGCGAGATTTCTACATATCTCGAAGGCTTGTCTGCTGAAAAAAGTTCGAATTATTCTCTTTGGAAAGCTATAAAAGGTGTCAAAAAACCCCAAATACAATCGCTACCAATAAGAAAAAGTAATGGCGAGTGGGCAAAAGGCGATAAAGAAAAAGCCGACTTATTTGCTGAGCATCTAGAAGAAACGTTTAAGCCATTTCCCGGGCAAACATTAATAGAAAATATTAATAATACTATTATGACTCCAGACAACTTTAAAATAAGAAGCGTGTCACTAGCCGAACTTTGTGAGGTAATAAAAAATCTAAAGAATAACAAGGCTCCTGGATATGACCTAATAACCGGACAGGTCCTCAAGGAGTTGCCAAATAAAGCGTTAATAAAACTCCTTTACCTTATAAATGCTTCGCTAAGACTATTATACGTTCCAAGGCAATGGAAAGTCGCCGAAGTTATAATGGTTTCAAAACCGGGAAAACCGCCAAACGACAAAAAGTCGTACAGACCGATATCGCTCCTGCCGATAATATCAAAGGTTTTTGAAAAACTCTTATTGAAACGGTTAAAACCGGTAATTGAAGAAAGACGTTTGATTCCTGATCATCAATTCGGGTTCAGAATCAAGCATTCCACAATTGACCAGGTTTATAGAATAACCAACGAAATTGAGAAGGCCATAGAAGAGAAAAAGATATGTTCTAGCGCTTTTCTTGACGTTTCTCAAGCCTTCGATAAGGTGTGGCACGAAGGCTTGAACTATAAACTAAGACAGGTACTTCCGGAAGAGTTGTACAAAATCTTAGAGTCGTACTTGGAGAACAGACTTTTCCGTGTCAAGCATGGAGCCGAATACTCGGAATTCAAGGAAATCGCTGCCGGAGTTCCACAAGGAAGTGTTCTTGGTCCAGTCTTGTTCTTGCTCTATACTCGCGATATACCCCAAGAAGAAGGCACCGTTGTTGCTACATTCGCGGACGATACGGCTATTCTGGCAACAGAAAATTCAGTCGAGTCAGCAACTGTGAAGCTTCAACGAGCTTTGGATACAATTTGCGAGTGGACAAAGGTTTGGCGCATTGTTCTCAACGAAACCAAATCTACGCATGTTAACTTTACTAACAAGAAAATTAACAACTCACCCGTTTTCATTAACTCGGTACAAATACCGTATGCAAACGAAGCAAAATATCTAGGAATGACACTAGATGCGAAACTCAAATGGAAGCCGCACGTTAAAAAGAAACGCGACGAGCTCGAAATTAGATTTAGAGAAATGTATTGGCTGCTTGGAAGATATTCCAAATTAAGCATGTATAACAAATTGCTCTTATATAAGCAAGTCTTAAAACCTGTATGGACGTATGGTATACAACTTTGGGGTTGTACCAAAACCAGCAATAGAAATATTTTACAAACCTTTCAAAATAAGGTGCTCAGAACAATCGTTAATGCGCCGTGGTACATTAGAAACGACGATATCCATAGAGACCTCGGTTTAGCTACCGTCGAAGATGAAATAACAAATTTTGCACGCAAACTCCGTGTTCGCCTTCAGGGACATTGCAATAACGCCGTACTCCAAATTCTGGACGTGACAAACCTTGTGCGCCGACTACAAAGAACGAAACCGTTCGATTTAGCGCAATAAGGGATAACCGCTTATAATGACGGTATTAGTAGGTGCTTTTACTGGAAAGCTACCTGCACAACGCGAACTTTTATTGTCGAAAGCTAAACTACTTGATAAGGCTTTTTTTGTACTTAGTCGTAGTCAACACGAAAAGGGGAGGTGTTTTTAGTGAGTAAGAATCTCACACTACCATGAGCACGTGCGGTAGATCCTCATGGTGTCTCATGAAAGATTTTCACCTACCCTCGCAAAAAAAAAAAAAAAAAAAAAAAAAAACTATGTGCTATATAAGGACAAAGAAGAGATGCTCCCCGATAACTTGACTAAATTGACTGAGTCACGTATAAAATACAATGGTCATTTTTCATTTCTTCATATATTGCATACAATCTTACCCAACACCGAGCATGAAAATCTGAAAATAGGTCTTGCTAAATCTATTATTGCACAAAACATTTCTTCTGTTATTACTGACACTATGTTACCCCCCTTTTTGCCTTTTAAACTACTTAAGACACATGCAACGTGAGTCCGCAGATTTATCTACTCTTTGATCAACCTCCAGGTAGCCACGGAATACCATCTGCAATGATCACTCTCTCTTCTAACGACAAAATTACCAGACGCACAAGTCAAAACAATGCCCCGTGTTGCTGATCTTCGAGGTCTCTCTTAGATACATACATACTCGTACATATGTATATAAGGATATCTGTTGATATTGTACCTTTATATGACCAAAAATTCTACTGAACGTCAATCACATATCGTTTCAATTGACTTATTGTGGTCTGATCTGCTGTGCTGGAATGCGACTGTAACTCATACATATGTACATACGTGTCTTTAAATAAGGCAATAAATATAAGACATTCGCTGTTCAGTTACACAGATCAACGACATGCCGCCGAAGTAGATAACTACTTCAAAGTTTCGAAACAAGAAAACAACTTTAATTTTGACCAACTTCAAAGACGACACTACGTAAGCCATCACTAAGATCAATTATGTTGGGGAAAAACCACGCTAAGCCTCGAAACAATGGCTCAGACGAAAGTGGAGCTTGCCAAAGATGCATGCTTAGCATTTGTAGTAATCGCATTATACAACAATATTTTTTAGAAAACCAATTGTTAATAATCAGTTTAATTACGCGGATTCAAAATAAACACGTCCCTCTAAGACATTTCTCAGGGTATTACGTGATTAAATCATGGCGCAGATTACGCCTCGAGAGAAGTCACAAAATTAAAAAAAGAACAACAACGCGCAATGCACCAGCAGCAAGTGTTACCTTATCGCTTGTTAAACCTGGTTTTAAGACATACTCCAAGCCACCATAAAGACAAAAAGAGAGAGGGACCGAGTGAGTTGCGGTGCGGTAAACTTTTCCTAACCAGAAATGCGAAAACATTGCGCAATAGGTAATGATGGTCATACCATCTTCTTTTTATTGCTTAGATATTCAACTCGAGTTGCCGGTGAGAGTTGCCTTCGCTTTGCTCTTGTGCAGATATTTTGTATTCTTCTCAGATATTTCATATCTCTTGAGTGGTTACACTTGCATAATGGCTCTAAATTAGACATTAATAGAGCCAAGTTGTTTCGTGTATCATGCCAAAAAGGTTTATCTATGATGTTGCAAAGTGATGGTGGTACTGTTGCCATGTGAAGTACACACATGAGTATGTAAGTATTGCACTAGTAGAATTGTGGACGAACAAAGGTAGCATTGAACCTGCAGAGCGATAACCTTGAACTCAGCCGTCTGGCAGAAGATATGTACTCTATTTTACAATGTTGTACCATAAACATACTATTAAATTTATTATGGTTTATTCATGTCCACTAAAAGCTGCAAGTACCCATTTTCCTAACGAAGAGGAGTTCGAAGATGCTGACTTTACTACAAGCAGCTTTGATCGCAAGGACGTTATTGGATCAAGCATTTTGGTATTTGCGATTGTAAGATCTTTTTTGTTATCTCCTAATTTAATTTCGAAACCGGGCCAGCGAACTAACTATTAATCTCTGCGTTAATAAGCAGAGCCGAACTGACTATGTTCCTGAATATAGTCTAGTAGTTGCTATCATCTTCTATTGTGCGAAATATGTTACACGCACAACATAAATGGTTGCGAGAGGCTAGGCCTTGACTCATTCCGAGCCGTCGCGCCAGCTATTTATTTTTTTTATTTAATTGTTACGATATATCGGATATCATTCGACTTGCTGAGTACAGGATCACCATTTGACTGGAACATACGAATTATTGTAGATACCAAGGATTGATTAAAGCCAACTCATCCACAGTAGTTAGAAGGAAAAAGATACCACAACAAGCTTAACGGTTGCACCCTTTTTGGGAATTACGACACGGAGGTACATAGCCTGGACCCCACCCATGGAGGCCAAGGAAACCCAACACTACCTAAGTTTCAAACCATTGCAACTCGCTTGCGGTGTGTGTATAACATTAAAAGGGTATTCATATTTTCTTGATCCGCGCCTGGAAAAACAAGAAAAAGAAGAGAGGAAAAAATATTGTCTGCTTACTCCTAATCGTACTTCCAATAGCTGGAATTCATGCAGACTTCTCCATGTTAGACGAATGGAAATAGACGGTACTCCGATCAGGATGTACATCAAATCACTTCCTCGTGCATAACAAACTACACCAAAGGCTCCAAGCAGGGTTACAGATCACAACTTTCCATGAACGCACATTCGAGAAGTGTATCGTAATAACACACACACTTATGCAGAGGCTGAGGCCAAGAAGACGCATAGGAAGGCACAATTTATTTCCTGTGCGAGTGTTTAATGCAACACGCACAATCCTTAAGTAGGCTACACACTGTCAGTTTTGGGCCATCGTTTACTGAGCTCTGTTAAAAATTATATAATTTTTGGGTGTTCTCAAATGCTTGGAGCACTTGTATGTTCATATATTTAATATTGAACTTTGCGAGTCTGTTCGCAGTGACTGATTACTGCATTAACAAATCTAAACTATATTTCCGTCGCGTCGGAATATGCCCAAAATGGTTCTACTAGTCGATGTCGAAAGTTTTGGAAAATTTTCATTGAAATAGGCTCCACTTCGGGGTAAATCTAATACCCGTTCACAGGGTAATCAAAAGCCTTGCTCTGTGAGTGTTAAAATCTAATTGCTTGTGACATAGAACAAAATCCTATTTAAATTCGCAATGAAAAAACGAGATTTTGGATCCCTTTCCTGGCGCAGAATCTCCTCCTTTTTATTTCGTCTGAGTATGTGCTTTTGGTATCTCCTTTTCTGCTCATTGAATTAATGAGTAGTTCTTGTCCTTTTTGAAGCACTTTTGTCTGCATTCGCTTGTGCGCACTTAGCATGAAACCAGCGGGTTCTTGCAGGGGGAGGAGTAAAACCTAGCATATCAATCGTAATGGTTTGTCACTGGTGTTCAGCGCTGGTTATTGCTGCTTTGAGTTTTCCCAAGAGCTCTGAAGAATTACTGGATATTCGCATCATTCCCTTTTGCTGCAACTAGGTAATAGTCCCAATCGAACCGTTTTAACATCTAATGCACTGATGTTGGGAGAACTTTGATAAGTAAGGTTGCAAGTTGCTTTGTCAAAATTTAAGAATTTTAAGCTGCACGTTTTTGGAATCCATTGGTGCTTAATAGATTATGAATAGCATTATGAGATAATTCACAGAGTGCGGGTTAGGTGTTATGATTCGAAACTCCAATGATAATAGGTTTCAATGAGGGTAGCGTCCAGACAAACTGGGTGACGGTCGGACAACTGGCGATTTTAGATAGTCAGAAGTTGCTATTTTCATTCGCATGTATTCAAAAAATTTTGATAAATGTTGTCTTAAATTTTCATAAAGATGGTGAAATTCTTCAAACGTATTCAATGTTATTCGGATGGGCTGAAAATTCGCGCTTACTCTGTGTGCCTTCTGCGAAATAATATGTTGTAGCCCTTGAAGTTAAAAAAAACATATACTTCACCTTTTTTGGAGTCACGCATTATATGCTCAAAGTTTCATCTCAGCACAAAAATAGCACTTATGCTTTTGTCGTTATCAAAGCTCTGACATGAACATCACAAAAGCAGAGAGCCAAGCGTTGCTTAAGGGGACCCGGTGGACTAGAATTTTCAAAAAAATAGAATTTTTTTTTAATATTTCGAAAGAATAGTCTTTCGAGAATATACTGTCAAATTTTTGTAATGATACTGACGGTAGTTTAGGTCCTACAGCCTAGCGAACGAGTGACCCGCCTCATGAATGCTTAAAACTTTAAACTCATTTATCTCGAAACCATTTTTTTCTGCATGGCGGGAGGTAAAAAAAAAATATCAATACGAATCATCTCAAATTTGAATATGTTATTTAGTTTACCAGTGGCTATGGCCGGAACCACCATTAAATTGTATCTTAATAACTTCTTATTTTTTATGTAAAAAAAAAATTAAAAAAAGTCTGTTTTCGAAACTGCAATTTTCCAGAACTTTTTCCTCTTGTTTTGGTTCCGGCCATAGCTACACTCATATAGATTAATAATCTATTTTATTTTTATTTTTTGGATGACTGAAAGAGCCAAAACTTCACCCGCCACCCAGGTACTTTTTTTTAAGAAAGTCATCTTCAGCGTTATTTTTTAAATACTTAAACATTTTTTTTATTATTCCTTTTAATGGTTGTAAAATACATACAAAGTTTAAACACGGTTGTTCGACATTTTCACCTTCAAAAAAAATTCTAAAAATACCTCACCTTCACGGGCGCTGGACCACCGGGTCCTCTTAAATAGTTACTCTCATCGCTGCTCTAATCGTTTAAGTTTTGATTCTAAATGCATTTTATTGTTTTAATTCTTTAATTCGTATGCACATGCCAACAAAAACGCTTAATTCTTAGGCTAGAAATTAACTACATACTTGTTACTTAATTCTAACTTATTGGCCTTATGCGGCACTTTAAGGTAAACAGTAGTCTTAAGACTATGTCTTTCGACGTAACAACGCCCCCTTATGTCTTTGCATCAGCTTTAATAGTTGATCGACTCTATTAACATATTTCCTGTCGCAAGTGAGCATTCTTGGCTTAATACCCTACTTGACAATAAAATAGCGTGGGTGCTCGTCATAAGTGCACCTTTTGGTTTATCCATTTGGCACATTGAAAAAAAAAATATACGTAGCTGGCGCGACAGCTAGGGGTGAGCCAAACTCTAGGTTCTCGCAACCACTAATGTTGTGCGTGTTACAATTTTTCGTACGAATAGAAGGGACCTACAATTTATTGCCGACTCCGAACGGCGAATTGAGAAGCTCTTTCATGACAGATTATACCGATTACACAGAAAGAGACTAACATTTTCTTCGGTTTAAAGACTTAGACATGTTTGAAAATCCAAAAAGACTAAAATCTCAATATTGAGCAATTTATTTAACTTAATGATTATTGTGTTTAAAAATGTGTCGAATTAAGTTCCTTTGTGTTTTGTATTCGGAAAATCGAATAAGCGTACGTACATCGTAATGATATTACTACTTTTTTATCCATCAAATATGGTACAGGAATTTTGCACGCTTTTTAATCATTTTAATCTCATTTATTAAGATTTTTAAATAACCGACACATGTTCGCTTCTCCATTTCCTTTTTCTTTGATATATTACTGATTTTATACAAATTCATAATACATACATACATATGTACATAGGAACCAAATGTTAGATACATACATTCATATTGTACATACATATGTCCACAATATGTTTACTAATTAGCTAAGTGACTACAAAAACTTTTGAATTTCATCTGTAAATTGAAATGTACATAACATATTTATATCTTGTTGCGGGAGCTCAATTAAGGTGTAGACAATCAAAAGGTATAACATCTTAACAAGATGTAATACCATCCAGCACTACCTAATATCATCAGAATTCAACATCATTAAATTTATTGAAAGCTGCAAATGTTTGAGCGACGTGGTGAGGTGCAAACCATGAAACTAAAACCAGACATGACCATGTTAATGGAGGAGAAAGTAAAATAGGATAGTCTAACGACTCATCTAAAACAACTTAACAGCAATCGCCACCGGAAGTGTATAAAATAAATCACGACAATCAGCTGTAAATGGTGTTGCCAGAAATGTATGTAAATGTAAATAATACGACTTCTACTTTAAATGAAACTAGATAAACCTCTAGATAAAATATATGAGAGTTGAACAATGATTCGTAGTAAAAAAAACAGTTTTTTGGTAGTAATTGTTTTTCGGCTATTGTAACAGAAATTACTTTAAATTTTGAAGAATAGTTTTTGACTACGATGACGTTTGGCGCAGGATCGCAAATGGGCAAGACCGCGAATGGTGCGATATGATAGTTAATTTATGCTAAAAAAAAAAAGTCGAACAAATATGTAATTGCACTATCACAAAAAGTAGAAGCAAGTGAACCTTTCCATTAAATAGCAGGTATACTAGCTGCACATGAAGATATGTGCGTCTTTTGTTGGTTGATCTTCAAATAAAACCAATCTTATCTTTATCCGATTCCCATCTACATAAGCTTTTTTATTCAATCAGTCACCAACTAATCCATCTGACCCAAAACACAGGCCAAAAACAGGCCATAAGTAAATAAATAAAAAACAGGTCATGAGGAAGTCGATTATGTCCTTGTTACCCCTTAGTTCAGATATTTAACAACATGTGTATTTACTTACTTGGATATATTAAAATGGTTCAAGGGCTTTTCTTCTTGGGTTATTGTTATTAGTTTGCTATGCAATCATCGCTTTTTCGTTGTGCGTGATCAATACATTAGCACTTCCGCTTTTCTAGAATCGTTCTACAGTTCGGTCAAAATATTCGTAGTATTTATGTATTTTAGTCCACGGTTAGCAAAGTTTTGAAGTCTTATGACATTGGTTGTCACCGTACCTATATTTTAACAGAACAGTCATACCTTAAGGGCTTACGCTGATTAACAGAAACATGTTACTACGTACTTTAATAAAGTGTTGTTGCTTTAGTTGAAAATCAAAGTAATGTATCTCAACAAATCTGCGTGTGTGGTAACCCTAGGCAATGAACTCGGAAATTTACAACTGAGCCAACTGACTACATGTAAATGTACATTATCATTTTTATCATGTAGATATGTATATCGTTAACCGTTTGTATTTCTTTCATGTGGCGATTGTTACCCCGCACTTTGAATGTGTACAATGTATTATAATTTAATGCATACTCTGTTCGTTATTACCTTTTTAAAGCGTTAACATCCCGTAAAGCAATGATTTTCGATTGCATTGCGAATAAATTTAAGATATTTTACAATTTATGCAGGTATACTTACCTCTCTTTTCAAATTTAAGTAGTTGCTATATTAACTTATGTATAGAGTTGTTTATTTTATTATCAGTTTGCATCTATGGAATATATGTACCTGTTATATACATACAAACATCTAGTCAAAGTAATGAATGTGTTTATTTTAATACATTTTGTTTTGATGCTTGCTGATTCTTTAAAGTTGGAGCTCCTGACGTACAACCGAATCTATTTTCTTAAAAGGCACTGCCGTGCTTCCGCTGTCGGTCAAACGGCAGGGCAATAAACCGGGAAATTAGATGGATTGTGTGGATTTCACTGGTAGTAGGAAACAAGCAATCACTTGGAGTGTCGACCGGTTCCGGTTCCAGGGTCATAAGAATTGCATGACTCTTTCAAATGATTTTTAATTATCAAGTGCAATCATTTTCCTTTAGCCAAAAAGATTTATTTCAGTTCTCTACGGCGATTGAATATTTGACCATCAGTGTAGCATGTGCTACGAACAATCTAAAAAATTCACCTAAAAGGATTGGCATTATACAGGGTGGCCCAAAAATACTCACCTGATGTTATTTGGCTATATCTTTAAGGGGGGAAAGGGGTCAAATTGATAAAAAAAGAAGCATGTTGGAATGATTTTTTTTTTCAATGGATGTAATTTATTGATGATTAAGAAATTTTTACATGTTATTGAGCTTATGCCTAAGATTATTATGGCAAATTTTTATAAAGATATTTTTAAAATTGAGCCAGTGGTAGCGGGGAGAACCGCGTGACCTTCAAAAAAATTGTTGATGCGGTAGCGGTAGGCAGGATTACTGGCGATTGCTTCACACCAAAAAGATTTCTTTAGTTCATAAGTTTATCTTGGATTTGAACGAAGGAACAAAGAAAATATTAATTTTTGGATTTTTGGTAAAGGTGGAATCAGAAAACTCTGATTTTTGACTGAAATTAATCCATATTTTTAATAAAAAAAATTAGTTGTTATTAAAAAAAATTGAATTCCTTCGTTCAGATCCGAGTATTGAGTATGTAAAAGAAGTGTTAAAAATTTTGGCGAAATCGGTCCAAAAGTTTTAGAGAAATTTTGTCTATCGACTCAAAAACAAAGTTTTGAGAAAAACGCGATTGATGTGCGACCAAGAATAAAATAGAGAAACATTTTTTTTTTTAAAAACTCACATTGAGTCGCTGATTCCAGCTCCATAAAGCAGCTCTCCTGCAGCGGATGCAATAATCAAAGCATCTTTTTTCCATACAGTAAGCCGAACGATGCTAAACCGTACAACACAATAGACGGACCGAGCGCAGTGACGATCAAGGTGACCGAGCGCCCGAGGATAAAATTGTCAATTACTCGAAAAGTTTCAGTCCAAATGACTTGAAATTTTTGGACGGTATTCTCTACAAGTAGTATCAGAAAAAAAAATTAGAAAAAAAATCGATTTTATTACCCCTTAAAATGAAATAAGATAAATACATTTTTTTTTTAAATGTTTATTTGAACCTTTTAGTTTTTTACTGCTACTTTTTGAGATGATACCTGTCAAGTGGGCGCCCCGTTTTTGATGACCATTTGGGCCCTTTTTATCGCATTTTCAATCATTTCGGAGGGAACTTCGGGCGATAAGTTCTCGCACTCTTGTCGGATATTCTCTTTGAGACCTCCCAGAGCCTATGGCTTGTTCTCATAGACCCGTGACTTCAAGAAACCCAAAACGAAGAAGCTCGTTTGTCCAAATTTTCAGTTTGTTAACTAAGAAGAAAGAAATATGTACTTTAATTTTATTCAATTTTAGTTTCTATACATTTGTTCAGTTTTAACCTACATATGTTCATACATATGTGCGTACTGTTTTCCATTTGGCTCCATTTGTCCGAGCCCATGTAGTCGACGAGATTTGGCCTTCTGAGCTACATCCCCATCTTCGTACAGCTCATAGAGTTCACGATTATATCTCCTCCTCCATTTTCCCGCGTCTCAAACAGGACCTTAAATCCGACGAAGTATTTTTCTTTCGATGGAGCCCAGTATATGCTCTGCTTTCCTGCTTATCGTCCAGCACTCGGGCCATATAGTAGTCCTATAGAGCGTCACCTCTGTCTTTCGCTTTAGGAGTTTCGACCTCTTCTGTTTCGCTAAACCGAAGTAACAGCAGTTACCTGATTTATTCTTCGCCGGATCTCCACTAAGATGCCATTCATTGAGTCTATGTGTTGAGGAGGATGAACTCCTTTACTAAAGGGTTTTGCAATAGGGACGCTACAAAAGTAGAGCGACAGGGACAGCAAACGACGCCATATTTTTCTTGCGGTTTTTTGACATTTCTCTTCAGTAAGGTTTGCCATTTCATGATGGAAAGATATACGAGCCAACAACGAGTCGAAATTATTAAAATTTACTACCGAAATTCGGAGTCAGAGGCCTCAACGTTAAGAGCGCTACGTCCAATTTATGGTCGTCATAATCGTCCTTGCAGATCAACAATTGAGCGTCTAGTGGAAAAATTTGAATCCACAGGCACAGTACAAAATGTTCCCGTGCCAGTGAGACAAAGAAGTGCCCGTAGTGTCGAGAATATTGCTGCCGCTGAGGCTTCAGTTGCAGAAAGCCCAAATGTGTCTCTCACACGTCGTTCTCAAGCGTTGGGCATCTCTGTGACGTTCGTGGTGGCGAATTTTGCGAAAAGATCTTGGCCTACATCCTTACAAGATTAAATTGACGCAAGAACTGAAGCCGCTTGACCACCAGAAGCGTCGTATGTTCGTGAATTGGGCTGAGCAACAATTTGAAAATGATTCGGATTTTCATCGAAAAATCATCTTCAGCGATGAGGCTCATTTCTGGCTAGATGGCTTGGTCAATAAACAAAATATGCGGTATTGGTCAGGCAGCAATCCACACATACTCCATGAGTCATCATTGCATCCCGAAAAAATTACGGTTTGGTGTGGTTTATGGGCCGGCGGCGTCATTGGGCCGTACTTCTTCCGTGATGATCAAGACCGGCACGTTACTGTGAATGGGGATCGCTACCGTCCAATGATAACCGAATATTTTTGGCCCCAATTGGATTATATGGACTTGGAGGACATGTGGTTCCAACAGGACGACGCCACAAGCCACACAGCGAATGTCACAATCAATTTATTGGAAACCAAGTTTGGAGAACGTGTTATCTCACGAAATGGTCCAGTCGCTTGCCGGCTCGGTCGTGCGATTTGACGCCGTTAGACTATTTCCTGTGGGGCTACGTCAAGTCTATGGTCTATGCCAACAAGCCAGCGACGATTGATGAACTTCGTACGAATATCGAACGTGAAATTGCAGCAGTATCGGCCGATTTATGCTTGAAAACCGTCGAAAATTGGGTTCAGCGTCTGGACTTCTGCAAGCGTGCCCGTGGTGGCCATGCAAAAGAAATCGAGTTCCATACATAATGGCATCGAACGTACTTTCACAGGAATAAAGAATTTCATTGATATCCAAAACCGTTTTTGTTTTATTTAAAAAAACTTTTGTAGCGCTCTTATTGCAAAAGCCTGTATATCAAAGATACAGCTGTCGATAGTGACGTTTTTCAATATTTGTGTTGATGTTGCTTACCAAATTGATACGAGGACTTACGATCATATTTCGGAAAGATCCATTCGTAATTCTAAAAAGCTATAACATTTTAAGACATAACCAGGATCCTGGAAGCTTGGAAGCATAATTAATTTTATTTTATTTCCTGGTTACGATGGCACAGATCTCTTATATTATGTGATGCTCTGCTGATCACATTGGTCTTAAAACAATCAGTAGCTAACTTCGAAATTCGCATTGAATGGCAATGTGCAATTAAAACTTCGTTAAAATTCATATTCATCGAGGCACAACTATGTAGTTGATGTAAGCAAGACCAAAAGCTATGAATTTCATGCGGATCAAACCATTACCAGAAGTAATCCTCATCTGAAACGAAGTTTGGCGTGACTAATGTACCATTTTCAACGGCTGACAGTGCCACCGGGAATAAATGTATGTAAGTATGTATATATGTTCGTGTATCCCACTAGGTATGTACAGCCCACTAATAAAGTAAGTACCGTCATATGTAGACCATGCACGAATATGTGAAAGACATTCAAAATCCATGGTAAAATAAAACCACAATTGGCAAGCGTGAATAAATGGCATCAGTCTCAGCTGAAGAAATGTATCTCTTATACATACGCCTATGTACAAATATATGCTACACGTGGTTGTAAACGTGTTATAGGGGGCGTAGGCGGAAATGGACAAGGAAGAAAGGAGAGTTCAATAAGATTGACATGCAGACAGGCGGTCTTCTTTCCTTTTTTCGGAATGATAAAACCAGTTTTTCACTGTTGTACATGCCGACCACGGATATGAATTACCATGTAGATACACTATTGGAATGGCCTTCATGGCGAATTTATGTATGCCTGTATGTCCATACGTATTATGTTTGCTAAAGGCAACCACAACATTGTGCTCCTGCTACCGTAGTTAAAGCAAAGTTCGCTTCATAAAGTACAAGTGATAAAAATTTCGCATCACATAATTTTATTAAATGTCCTATCATTTTTACTGATAGTTCGCAAGCAGAAATATGTACGTCTGCATGCTATATGTATGCATGTGCGGAAAAAATAAAACTGTCTGTCAACACGCTGTGTTGCTGGAAAAACTATAATATAGCAAAATTTGTAGGAATACTTATGGAATATTTATTCAAAAACAGAGTTGCCATAAGAGTTTGAAAAGAGTAAGACGAAAAGGTTACAAAGTTAATCACACCGTATAATGTCGATGATTACTTCTAAAATAATTGGTTTAGGTATAAAACCAAAACAGGAGAATTAAAAACGTATTTACATAAATGACAAAAAAATCTATCGCTAATCTTAAGGTGACGACTGAAATCAATCTGTTAATCGCCGCTTTCAAGAGAACTGTGCCCATACCGGAAAAAGGAACCGATAAAAATTTGGGAAATTAATCCCATCTGCGTCTGGTGGTTAACGTACGGTTAAGCCCCAGCCATATTCACGGAACATTTTTCGTGGCATTGTCGGGGAATGATAAACCTACGAGAGTATAATTTGCCATGAAAAACGTCTACATTCACTGTTAGAAGCTTGAAATGTAATACGCCCAATATGACTAGTTGTGAAAGGTTGACCTTGGCTTATCCCGAGCTCAGCAGAGGAAATGTCACATCGATTAATTTTGGTTTCATCGCTTCATAAAATGTTCTGACAATTTTGACTTATGTGGTTTCTCAAATTTTCCGGAAACTTCTTACTATTCTTATATTTTTTTTGCTGAGTACAAGGAATTTTCTTGCAATTCTGCCCGGTAAATCAGCTTCCTGTAATCTCTTTCTTACAGTTGGGGCACAGATAACATTATGTATGGAAGCTACAATGGTCTTTGAAGATGTAAGTGCTAGTAGTATAATTTGATTGTCCATGATTAAGTCAGTTTTTCTTGGTCTCCCTCTTGTTTCCGTTACGGGCTGTGGTTTTAAAGCCTGTGTAACGAAATTGACCGACCTGCCTAATGCCTCGGCAATGATCTTAAGGGTTTTTCATTGCCCTTTTAACCCGTCCATAGGTTCTTCGATACTGCAATGCTTGTTTCGACCCATCTGCAATCCGCTGGTAAATATATTTTTATTTAATTTTACTTACTTTTGATTTCGGCATCAATTAATTTACTTTTTATATACTTAAATAAGGGCGCTTATTGCACAAACAAAACATTAGGTAGAAATCAGTGTTGTTCATTGCAAAACATGTTACCTATTATTTCGATCAGCACTGTATATATGTACATATGTACCTAGCCTTCTCATAAATATTAAAACACCTTTTATTATTAGTTTGGGTTAGCAAGTGCGGTTATTTTTTTACAGTAATTTGTGAAGTATTTACATATGTATGTAGCTTCTCTGCTTGTAATAGTAATTCAGTTTAAGCTAAAATTATGAAGTGTCAATATGGAATTGGAGGATAAAAGAAAATATAATTGCAGTAATTGTGATCGACAAGTGTGAACTGGATCCGAAGTTAATTTTGAAAACCTTGGTACCGCTACAAATAAGCCGTGTTTCTATTTATCGAACCATTAAAAAATCTGGGCGTCCGTGTTCAGTTCGAGTAAATGCGGTCAATGCGGTGAGTGCTCGAATTCACCAGAATCCACTTCAGAAGCAGAAAGTGTTTTTCCGTGAGATGGGTATTGCTTTCAGAACGATCTCAAGGACCTACAATGATGACCTTGGATGTGGAGCGTTCCCCAGATCTACGGAACTGCTTGCAGTGGTATTTAATGAAATAAAGAGCGGAAATAAAAAAGGGTGCTATCACGGTACGCGAGAGAAAAGTATGTGTGCGTGCCGGCATTGACCGTTAGCCAGATCATTTTGAATAAAAAGGTATACGTTTTGTTTCTTATATAATATACCTAATATAATAAAAAAATCTTAAAAAATAATAATTTATTTACACTTTATTGCAAGTTGTTTCAGTATTTATGGATAGACAAGCGAAGTCACAGCTTAAGTTATTTACTTGAATGCAACCAATTCAATGAACCGTATAAAAGTATTTCAAATTAAAGCCTTTTTGAATTGTTAAGCGACATTTCTGAGAAAAAAATTAGGATAGTACATCCTGTAACCAATTGCTAGAAAATAAGATTTAATTTTGTCTTCCCGGTAGCTAGCACATGTAATTCACTTACATGTTAATAAACTTGTAGATAAGAAAAAAAGATAACTTCGAGGTAGTGAAGAACTTTGTCTACCTTGACTCTGCTATCAATTCTAACAATGACATCGCTTCTTTGAGCTGAGAAGGCAACTGAATAATATTCACATCCCACATAGATGTATCTGCCGCAGAAGAGCAAGGAAAATAAAGAAACGGTTCCCAAAAGAAGAAGCTGCGATCGGTTTCAGTTACGACCACAGGGATGTCGTCTACCTACTCTACGATCTTGGCTGGACGTGGGTCATACATGTATGGTGTTCCAAAAATGTTGGTCTCAAGTTCGAGCTTTGTGGTACTTCTGCTTTTACCCCGTGTGGTTTTCAGGCCTTATCAATTTTAAGATCATAATTATATGGCGAAAATACATACGTAGTCCTTCATTTACGTTGGCTTATTCACGCTGAGCTGGGGAGCTGTTCAATGAGCCGGACGGTCTGCAGAGGTACGCTGCTGAATTGCATGAATGAAGAACTGCCGGCTACTTACTAAATATTTATGTCTTGGTGGGATTAAGTTGAATGTCCTCTGCAATCGCACAAATTCCATTTTTGAATGTAAGTAGCTTACTGTTCAGGATCGTACTAAGAAAGGCTCAATTCCCTTATAATCCTGCCGGAAAGCTCTGAGCTCGAAATGGCGCATGCAGCCTTAAGTAGTCCACTGGTGACGCCGATCCTTATGTACGGAGTACTGGTTTTGGTGGACAGCACTTGACAAGAAGACCAACAATAGGCTGCTTGAAAAGATACAAAGGGGATCATGCACCTGCACAACGGGTGCCTTGAGAACAATCCCCACTGTTGCACTGGAGGTAATACTCCATCTTCTTCCTGTTGATATCTTTGGGAAGCTAATTGCATTCAAAACAACATTAATGCTCAGAGAACCTTCCCAGCTGATAAGTACACTAACGGGCCACTCTACGATCCTCAAGGACAACCATACAATTCCTAGTAAAACGGACTACGTTGTCCCCCATATTGACTTCAACGTCAGGTTCCAAACTCGGATTCCTCGCAGAAGCTCTTGCGTTCGTAGAGCTTAGCTTACGGGAGATTTCTTCCTTGTATTGCTGGTTTGGGCACGTTAAACGCTTGCCTCAACTCGGTTTGAAAGAAATACTATGGAATCTGTGTAATTAAGGTAGGCTCAGGAGTCAGGATGAGATATTTGGACCAAGCCCGAAATGCAGTGGTATGCCGCTTATAGAAAACTAATATTTTTGCATTACGAGAACGTTGCAAAAATCATATTGCCTTTTGGAAGGAAGCGAGCCATTCAGTCCCTCACTACGATTTAAACCAAAAGATGCATTTTGAACAAAAGGCATAGAGAGCACGACCTGTGTTTTAGGCGGTGTAGTATCTATTTTTCTACTAAAATTCATGGGCAAATTGAAATGGATTGTTTCGGCAACACTGTTCACCAAGTGTTAAGGAAACTATAACTATATGTTCATATTACACGTGCGTCCATTTGTATGTAGATTCATTTTCATTCATTTTCATGTTCTCCTGTTAGCTCTTTAATTTTTTTTTACACCTACAGTAGTTCATGGCGATGTATTTAATACTGCTAGAGCTTCGTTTTCAGTAAGGTACTTAATATCCTATTTATCACGAACAGCAAAGGAAGGAAATGAAATTAGGATTAAGTGCGACGCAAACGAAAGAAAAAATAGTTAATACGTGCAATTACCGCGATTCAAAATGTTTGCCATGCTTGAAGTCCCTCCTGAGGAGAGGCAAGTACTGCTGCTGGAAAAGTTACTGGCCCACTTGTGCAGATTATTGGGTGTTATAAATAAACGCAGTCAAAGTCATCGGCTGCACTACTTTACTATGCGAACTAAACTATCATCCTATTTCGCGGCGTACAATTATGACGAGACTCATACTCGTTTTCAACTCTACAGATTCACCGCAATCGCAGTAAATTCCTTTACAATTTTATTAAAAACGATTAAGCCATTAAGCCAGATGCTGGCATGTAGTTGCTTCATTCACCGTCGAGATGTTGGAACCAAGTAAGCGACTTTATGTAACTTTTGGAACTCAATTTAGTTGGTTAATTAATAGCCACAGTCGGGATCTGATGTCTGTGGTGGCGAGAGTGGTTAATCCAAACTTACCTTTATGGCGTCCATTTATTTATTGGTTAAAGGAGGGTGACTTTTTTTAATCTCTCGTGCTAAAGCAAGAGACTTTGGTTAATAAATCCGTGAAGACGACATTGACATCATTATGTGTTTCCATGCAGAAGCTTTCACGGCGATTAAAGACAAGGCGAAAGAAGTTGGATCTCCGTGCTGGTGTTGGCAGAATTAATGTCGGCAGAATTGAGAACAAAGTCTCAAAGTTGTAGCTGTCCATTAAAGCATTCTGCCCGAAATCTAGATGTGCTTTGTTTTTAATTAGAGCCATTTTCAAAACTTTTGATTCAATTGCTTTCTTCATTCTACAGATGATATTAACGTTGTCTGAACGAGTATATGCAAGTATGTAGAGTTGTTTCTTCTTCTTTAAAAAAAAAAATAATAATACTTGTATTTTCATGAGAATTTCGCAATATTTTCTCGAATAACAGTATAATTGTGTAGTCTGAAACCTCAAGTCGAATTGAAATTCTCGGTGTTCTCTTCCGATCCGGACAAAATTGGGAATGTTTTCCATCATCATGACTTATTAGCAAATGTGTTTTGCAGACTAGATATGGTGCAAAATAGGTCATCTTTTCTTCGCACTGTCATTAGCTTTTGTTAAGTGGATGGTGAGTGTCGATCTGGAACTCTTGGGTCTTTTCCAAGTTTTAAGATAAAGTAAAAAATGTGGTCAACCGTCGACCAGCGATTGGTAATTCCCTTCCAATTCGTCGACTTCTGGCTTCAGGCGCTCGGGCTCTAGATAGTTTTTTGTATCCGATGTTCAAGAGAAATAGGCCTCTGTAATTGGTGCAGGTGTTGGCGGTCTTCTTTCTTATGTATCGGACAAATGTTGCTGAGATTCTAATCATTTGGCATGCTTTCGTCATGACACATGATCCCTATCAATCCATCTACTTCACCAGCTCAGCTCATGATGATTTAAACTTTTTTACAGTGGTATTGCCATTGCAGGCTTAAGATTAAGTAGAGAAAAATTAAACACATTAAAAGTCCAAAACTGTCTCTCCCGTTTTTCATGTTTCTTTGTTTTTCGTTTGCTTACCTGATATTCTAGGTCATCAGGAGCGGCATTCCTGGCCTACTGGAGGTGTTATCACTGGTCATCTTCAGTTGCTGTTGCTCGAGGGCTATAGGAAACAGAACAAATTGGCGCAGAAAATATTCAGTCTGATTTTGCCAATTGGATTTTGAAATTGGTATCAACAACCCCGAATAGTTTTTTTTTGCACAGGTACACTGGATTCGCACCTTTATATGAAATTCTAGACTTCGAGTGAAGTGGTGTTTTAAATAAGTGGGAGAGAAATATTCGCCTTTCCTACTGATACAACGCACAGGACTTCAATCAAAGGATCAGAGTGGCACAATGTCCTCAAAAACTCTAAACTGTTTGATATTCATTTTACATTACATCAAGAAGGAAAAGAAATAGAAATTGTCAAGGACAACATATAGTTCCTCTGTTTGAAGGACTTGAACAACTTTTTTACGATAGTAAATTTGCTGTTGAGTGATAGCACTTGGAATAACTCTCAGCTTTGTCTTCGCTTTTGGAAATTGTCTCAATAGCATTCTGTAAGTGGACGTCGTCATGAAATTCAATTTTCAGTGTCAAATATTCACAGCAAATTCAAGGACCTTAAGATTTTTCATTGCGTCTATTGTTATATTTTTGAAAATTATTTTGTCTAAATTTTGTTTAACTAGTGCAGATAACCCGGCGATGTTAGGGCCTTTTTCATATTCTAATTTAATTTGCAACTAAAAGTAGATTTAAGATTGAAGTGAGTTTTTCTGATTTATTGATGTCAAGGTTTTTAATAAAAATAAATCGATCGATCAAAATGGGACGACCACTAAATTTCGTTTGTTTCCTTCACATTGGGAATTTTTTAATTTATCTCACACAAGCGTTGTCTTCGGACAAGCGTTTCATCTCTATTTACAAATTTTATTCTCAGAAAGTAAATTTACTATTTTCTATTTTGCGCCTATGGCTGTATATATGTATGTACATATGTATATCGAATTCCGAAGATGATGTTTTTCATCGTTTCGCCAAGATAAACATAATTTGTTGCATCAAGATTGACAAATCTCGTTGTTTGATAACCCACCGTGTATTCTGCAATAAAAACTGGGGTTTCAAAGTAATGTGGCCATTATTTATTTATTTACTTTTATTATCAGACCAATATGCTTGTGCGATTTTTCTGACCAAGACTAACGAAATCCTCACTGTTAAATAACTATTTAGAACGAGTGCAATGTCTATCCGGGATCTGAGATTTTGGGCTGCATGCCATAAACATCAACCACTGCATTATATTTCAGTTTGGGTCTACAATTTTTTTAACACTTTTTTTTTTCACGAATGGAATCAAGATTAAGCATCCGCCTCCTTTAAATCAACTTAGTCCCAAAATCCTATTCAGCAAGTTACTTGTCGTTGCTTGAATCACTAACGCTGGTAAAATGTATGCCCTTATAGCTCTCAGGGGCTCTAAACCCTTCTGCGGAGTCAACAGAATGCAGCGCTACAGTTAAGGGTGGTCAAGGATTGGGCGTCAACCAACAGCATTTTCCTATTGACTGACTTGGTTTTTAGCTAGCTACCTCTAGTGCGAATCACCTCAGGCAAGATCTTAATTTACCGGTTTTACTGTCCCTGCAACTTCTATCCGAATTCTTCGTAGGTCTCTGAAACCGGAAAACCCAAAGAAGGACTGGAAAAAAAGCAAAAAAATATCTTCAGTAGAGTCTATGCCTCTGAGCAAGCAACTAACGTTTTGTTAACAATTCCGTCTCCAGTTTAGGAGAGGGTATTTCTCAGTTGCCGTCTCAAACCAAAAGAATGATACGAGTTGTTCTTCGTTTTATATTATGATGACAAAGTTAATTACTACCTCAAAGTTTTATGTATCTGTGTCCCTTTTTGTTGACGAAAATTTTTCATTCGCTACAAAACAAAATTTCGTCGCTTTTGTTTCTATGGCTCGTAAATGCAGTGAGAACATCACCCTGAGTTCTGCCAATAACATCAATATTGGCGTAGTTTTACAGACTTTTTAAAGATGTGTATATGGGTTGTCATCTAGACTTAGAACTGCACTTAATGTTCACTAAATAAACACAGCTAAAATTAAAATGCTTAGCCTCATTTTCGCACCTCGGTATTTAGGCTATAGTGCCTCAGTCCGTGGCTAAATTGAGAATTTGAATCTGATTTGGAAAAGCAAGGGCTACTTTCGGTATGTTGTCTAAGAACTGGAAGACCAGTGCAATCAGTCTAAACGGCGAGCTGCGACTATTTCGTTTAAATATAGGATTGATAATAATAAATATGTGGTCGCCGTGGCTCAGTGGTTAGTGCGTTGGACTGCTGACCGAGCGGCGTGGGTTCAAGCCCCTGCAATATCCACCGAACATTTTTCGCGGCACAACCTCTCGTCGGGGAATGACAAACCTCTGGGAGTATAATCTGTCATGATAGAGCTTCTGAATTCGTCGTCCGGAGTCGGCAATAAATTGTAGGTCCCTTTCATTCGTGCGAAAAATATAACACGCACAACATGAGTGGTTGCGAGAAGCTAGGCCTTGGCTCATCCCGAGGGCGGGAAATGCCAATGGATTGGGCACACACTAGCAAAGAGCGATGAGCGTGAGTTATTCTCAAACAACTTGGCGTCGAACAGTTGATGAGGAGTCTTGGCTGTTAGAAAAAGCTCTAGCTAGCTAAGATTTGTTTTTAAAAATCGCACGCAACGGTGTGTAGGCGTGGTACACGCTTTAAAATCTACAAACGAACAATAAATATGTATATACATATTCAAATCGGAATAGTACACTAGGAAAAGCATGTTGCAAGTGCTTGCCTTAATTTTTTCTAATTCTCGATAGGAACAATTTGTTGGTAGGACTAATTTTAATAACTCCTTCTGACTGCCTTCTCAAAGATCACCTACACCCCATGAACGTCTCATAAGATCCCATAGGTTGACAATTACTTGAAATGAAAGGCTTTAAGGCATGTCCAGCTCTCTTTTATTTTAGAAAACAAATTTTCGACAAGGAAACATACTTAGCTCTCTCTGTACAGATTCATCAAGATACAACACAAAATGATTCAGAAAAAACCTCGTTCCATCCGCTCCCGCATCCAATCTAATCTAAAGATCCTGAAGTTGAATGAAGCATTAATGCTAATTAATATGTAAGTTCGGAACACAAATAATGTTTACACTGGCGTAGTGCTACAAAATTCGTTTACCTTATATTTTCAGGAATGACTCTGTCAAAAAAGGTTGATTAGATTCTTTTTCCTTTCATTAATTACTTCCAAATAGCCTCATGACCAACATCATCTGTACTTAGGCATGTACATACATATGTATGCAATCGTATGTATCAATTTCTGAATCTAATTTTCATTCGTGTAAGGACTAATTGGTACAAAGAAAGAAACTCCTCATGACTCTTCCCCTCATACAAATACAAGTCAATTTGGAAACTTATTTGTAAATGCTTAAGTTTAATTAGTATTCTGGTTAATGAAGTTCTCTTTGCAGTGCTATCAAGTCCATGTAACACCGTTCAACCTGCATAATTAATTACTTAAATTTCTTATTAGGCTACGAGTATATTTAAAGCTGATTCTGCTTTAGTCGTGTTTTCAGAATGTAGAGGTACTCGTATTTATCTTTTCATAATTAATCAGCGACAGGCAGACAGCTGTCTATGTTCAGTAGCAGTCTCGGATGCCTGTGGAAATCAATAAATAAAATTTGTTCGTACTAAATTTTAGTGGTCATTTACATAATTCAATTAACAACTTTGAATAAGCTATATTCGAAATGATTGCGTTCTTTTGGTTGAAAAGCTTTTAGTTGGTGGGAGATTGCGTTGGAAGTAATTTAATTGCATTTCGGAATTAAATGTTAACTCGTCCTCTAAGTTTACAGATTAAATTTTTTTTTGAGGAACGTGTTCAGTATTGCAAAACATAAACTGAATAATGAACAATAAATAATCGAATGGAAACCATCAAATACATGCAATTACATAATCTGAGACTCCAGGAGGGATAAAAGTAAAGCAAACAAGTGTGTTGAACAGAAAAAAACTAGGTAAAATTCAATCCTCGCAAATATTATCACTACTTCGCTGGGTACTATGCATAACCTCCCTGTGTTCGGTGCGGGCAAAATAAAGTTTTGGGAAAAGTCAAACAGAACTTATGTTCAGAAGTTGCAATGTCAGGACGATGACTTAAAAAAAACTCCGAGATGAGAGCGATTCAAAGTGTTGTATCATCTAACGGAAAGAATAAAGTCGGTATCTTGGACTGTAGTCGACCACCTGATGAGTCTTAAGTTGGTGGTGCGAGAAGGAGTGTAGAACATCGTTAAAGCTTACGCGTCACACAAGTGGGTTGCGAGCGGGCAAAAAAATATACGTTTTCGTCTGATGTCGACATTCTCCCCAGAAGCATCCCGAATAACGAGATGGTTTTTGTGAGTTGTGACTATGCGATACAAAAATGAAAAGAAAAACAAGGTTTCTACTCTTCAGTTGTCTGGCCCGCTTCAACATAGGTACGGTTCGCAATGTTGGACAAGAGTTGGTGCACGCATTTCACACGAAAATTACGAAAGTTGATGAGAAAGGCATTATCTTTTGAAGCCCCAACGCATATTAAAGGGCAAAGATCTTGGATCGCACAACTGACAGAAAAGATATAATCCAAGACCGAAGTGACATGCATACGAGTTCTAAAGTCCGCGACAATGGCTAACCCCGTAAGCTAAGGAGCCACAATGCATTAAATATGGAAAACAACATAAGGTATATATTTAGGTATAATGATGAAGAGGGTAAGGTGAAAATAACATACTCTTGGCCCTTCAAAAAATTGTGGGTGTTTCGTGCCAAGTGTGTGAAAAATAGCATATGGCACGCGAATGCAAAAGCAAATCTCCCAAAACTCCCAAAAAAATTGCGCGATTTTCGATTCTAGTTTTGGATTATGAATAATCGCCCAAATTGTTTGAAATTAAAATTAACCCGAAATATATTTGCGCGGAACAAAATGGCGGACGCAAATTTCCACTTCAAAAACGAATTTGTACTCATGACCTCGAGATGGACATAGGAACAATTCAGGGAACTGTAAGGCCGATAACCAAGCGCGGTACTGCTCTAGATCTCCTACCAAAACGGAGGAATCTGGGTATTCTACTCGCTATATGTTCATTACTCTTAGAGTACGACGCGATCAGCGAGATATACCAAAAGCTGAGGAATGGTACCACCTCACTCGATTTAAATGTCTGATCTTGTTTAAAAGGTCGCTCATCAGCACCGTTATCGTTTTTCTCCCTGGCCATTGCCCAATCAGCCTCTGTGCCAGATGAATAGGAGTCTTCTCAAATGACTTTTGCAAAAGCTGCAGGAATGAAGAGGAGGAAAAAACAATACTCCATTTCCTCTGTATCTGTACTGTCCTATCCCAAAAAAGGAAGCTCTATCGGGAAGGCTTTCACTTCGACAATTTAGGCGAGTTATCACTGCTGGCAAAACTATTTTCAGTTTTATCAAGAGTTTCAAATGGTTTCAATAGATGAAGTGGAACCTAGAGTATATATCCCAGCGGCATCACAGAGGACTTTCCTTGGCCTACGTATGGCTGTGCCAACCTAGCTCGAGATGTGTAAGGATTTTCAAATTCAACCAAATCGGTAGCAGGCGGATTCTGTTCACTGTTATCTACTATAACACTAAAATTGTATCTTTTTAGAAATAAAAAGGGGCGTAACCACCTTGCATCTTGACCGATTACTCTCATCTACGAAATTAGCCGAGCTATTTGTCGCACAAACATTTATTCAATTCGCTTCAGAATTGCGGCTTGAATCATGTCCTTGTGTCCGTTATATTGCATATTTTTTTACGAACTATGATCTTGGTGTTCGGGGAGCTAAAGAGAAAGAATGGCATTGAAAGTTTTTGAAATTCGCGTCATGAGGACCTCTTCAGTAGGCGGTATTTCTTCGAAATCCACGCTGGACATCTTTTCGACACCTAAACTGGACGGCCTTCGGGCAGGGCGACGCTACGCGGTTTGTTATCCAGTCAACTCTATTAGAACATGTATGTATATGTATATGTATATTTATGTTCGTCTATTTCTTTGAGTTCTTCTTTCGTTTTTAGCTTATATCTCGTAAACTATTCATTTTTGACTCCCATAAGAATATTCAGAAAAATGTCCTCTACGATGTTCTAGAATTTTATTAAAGTCAGTGGATAGGACCTTTTTCTACCCATTTACCGTTTTCTCACTTATTAATAAGCTTTTTCATGACAAATGGTACTGCTGGAGCCTTGCCATTTCCAGACAAGAGGTAGTGCCGCGGAAAATGTTTGGTCGACATGGCTGCGGCTTGAACCCACCCAGCTTGCACATCAGTCCAACGCACTAACCACTGAACGGCGGCAATTAGTATGTAAAATGGCATTTAGTTTTGTTATGTTTTACTAAAGTGAACTTTGTTTCCATTTCTTATTGGCATTAAAAGCCAAAACCGAAAGGTACTGAGCGCCACAGCCACTTTAAATAAGAAATAAACCCAAAAAATAATGCACTACGCCCTGAGAAAACATTTGTATGTTCATACATACATATATCTATGTACTAGCTGATACCCGCAACTACGTCCGCGTGGAAGGCGTCTCATTATACCCTATATCCTTCCCCAGGTTTCAAGAAATTGATGAGTAAATATAGACTCTCAATTCCTCATATTAATTCTTTAAGGCGTCCCTGTGAACATCATTCCTGTTTTTTCTCTCTGGCTCGAGGATGACCAGGCTATGGATGGATGTAAATCAGGAAGAAGCTAATCTCACATAAACAACTGGACTAACTCCAAGGCTGGAGAGTCAGAACACGTGGTATAATTCGAGACAACTAGTTCGTTATCATTGTTGACTGGAGCGTCTGTGTAGAAAAGTATCCAGCAAAAGCAGCATGCTTTCAGGGCTGAGAGTTCCAATACTTTTGTCGCTTCAGCATCTACTGCGAAATAATGGAAACACATATAGGTATATGTACTTTTTTAAGTTAAAACCACACTGCTTTTAAAGTAATTCATGAAGTCAATATCGTCAGAAAAATCATCCCTGTAAACAGTTGTTAATGCCTAACGGAAGTCAAACGTGACTTGTAAAAATGTGCAACAGGTGAACAAAAAATATCGTCAGTCAATTGGGATCCCCACAAGAGTTATCTATTGCTTGGTGAATAACCTCCTTTATTATAGGCTTCCAGAGCAGCTGCAGCCTTATTGTACAACAGTCAATGGACATAACATAATATTGATAGTACTTTGGAAGTTCAACTTCATTGTGTCAGTTCCTTCTGACATTAACAGCAATTACATTGAAGAAAAATGCTTGCACAGAAGCTGATATCAAACTTCAACATATTCGGAAATTTGCCTCAGGTGGAAGACAAAACGTAAATTACCGTTCCGATTTGGCCATGTAATAAATCTTTCTTTCCTACAATTAGATAACATGTCTTATATGTAAGAAGGTATACTAGTTTCTGCTGCCATTAGTTAGAGACCTAAACGAGTATGTGAGCCGTCCTGCAAGTACATACTATCCATCATTTGTATTCATCCTATTAAACGGCCTTTATCTGATTTGTCCGAAACTTGGGACTTTTGTTTTTATTTACACATAATTACAGCACAATTTCGCTTGCGGTAATAAATTGAAAGTACTTGCTCAAAAGCTGTTATTTGCTTCTAATGGTTTGTCATTCAAATCTTGAAAATCTACACTCAACAATGGACAAAAAACCACGCTGATTGGTACCTCAAGTCCTTTGAGAATACTTCAAATGGGTCGGGATACTAAAGTGACATTTGGTTTCTCTATAAAAAATGCTATACAATAAGAATCTAATTGTTCATTTGGGAATGTTCCAGATCCACTCTAATAAAAAATTCATTTGAAGTAGTACTTAATTGTTGTCTACTGGACACAAAACGCTCATAAAAGACTGTTATACGGAAAGTGTTTAACGATGCATACACATATAAATATGAGTATATCGAGGTATTTAAAATACCAGGCAGCGCTATGGGCTATAAGTACTTTTAATAGCATTAGAGCTATTTGCTTGAGCTGGTGGTTAACAAAATACAATGTATTGGAGAACGAAATCCTTTTGAAAAAATTTATTAATATTTTACTGACAATAATGCAAGACCACATAACAAAAGTAGTATATTCTCCGAAGAAGAAAAAATGCTAACACCCGACAGAGTGAATAAAGACACCTCTGATGTAATAGTCTAGGTAAAGTTACATTTAGAGCGTTACACCTTTTTTAAACCTTGCAGCTCTTGTCTGCAGACAAAAGTTTTTGTTTCCATGAACGAACGGTATACTCTTGAGTAAGTCTTTAATTTTCTTCAGCTGACTGAAGCAACATTTATGTACCATACATTGTAAACGTACGTACACATGTTAAAGGCGGTCATAAAATTAGGAATTACTTAATTTCATGACTTTACGTCTGTCTTGCTAGTTTATTAGACACTTCTCAATTTGACTTGAAGCAAAAGTAAATATTGCCTTAGTTATGCCTAAGGTCTCAAACTAAAAGAGTAATGGATTCTTTAAAACTCTTCCTGATTTCTTGATTTATTGTTCGTTTCAAAACATGGCGTTTGGTATCATAATGTATCATCTTTTGAATTAGCTTTGGTGTGGCATATTTCACGATTTAACAATCCCTGTCAGTGGGTTACCTTAGGCAAATTGGTGGCCGTGATGACGGACATGTTTATACCTCACACAATCCTCTTAGCCCACGGTGTTCATTTCGTTTGAAAACACTGAACATAGATGTTAAGCTAACCTTGTTTGGCACATATAGTCTTACTGCCAAGAGTAGAGCACATTTTTTTTTCTTCGCCCCTGCAGCTTCAACAGTAGTCATTATAAGGAAGATATAGCCATGCTGCAACAATGAATGTCACAGGACAGTGTCACTGGCCATTGAAATTATGCTTCGTAAGTGGAACATTGAAACCAACAAACTATGCAGAAGCTGTGGAGATGAAGATGAGGTGGAATCAACACAACACCTACTAGCGAGAGATAGCATAACTTCAAATATACTTACAATATACTCCAGTGTGTTACTGGATAGGTTATTTTATTGTACATGTAGTTTTTTTCGCTCTCAAAAAATAAGGGATTCACAGAGGGCATGCGAATGAAAATGATGTGATGTCGCTCCATTACACACCTCTCTAAACATAACCTAACCTAGACGTGCTCCAGTGTTGCTCAGTTAGAACGCGGACAGCAGTTCGCTGTTTATTGTAATTTAATTTTATTAGATTGATAGATCTCTTCTAGTCATAGGCTAGCCAAATTGATCTAGTTTTTTGTATCATGTATCTAAGAGACACCAGCGTTTACTAACTTTTTCTATGGATTCCATCTATTTTGGAGCATAATGTGCTGATGGAAACCTTTGATGTCAAAAAAGGTACGCATTTAGATAACGCGACGTGTTTTACGATTAATAATAAATTTTTAGCATCGTTCTTCGAAGAACTGTGCAGGACTCACAGAGGGACAAGCTTTCAAAAGTCTGCGCAACAAGTCGTAAACGTCGACTATATTGACATTATCCGAAGATCGTAGCGTGAGGGAGAGGCATTAAATGATTGATATAGTGATTTTTTGAGGCCGAGATTGCACTAACGTATTTTGAGCTTTGCATTGAAATGTCCTATGCCTAGTTTTGGCATCTCTGCCAAACTTGTCCGTTTGCGCAGGATGACGATGGAGAATGCACGCTGCTCCATCAAGGTCGGTCAAGACCTCACCGAGACCTTTGATGTCACAAAAGGATTTAGGCAAGGCGACGTGCTGTCATGCGAATTCTTCAACATCGTTCTTAAAGGAATTGTGCAAAACTCAAGCGCCAAAACCAGAGGCACAATCTTTCAAAAGTCCGTCCGATTACTCGGATACGGCAACTATATTGACATAATCGGAAGAACACAGCGTGATGTCACGGGATCGTTCGTAAGTATTGAGACGGAGGCGGCGAAGATGGGTTTAGCGATCAATGAAGGCAAGACGAAGTTTATGTTGCCAATAAGAAAGTACACTCAACACCGACGTCTGTGACAGAATGTCACTATAGGCATTTACATATATCTTTGAGGCAGTTAAGGATTTAGTCTACCTAGCTTTCGCTACAAATTCAGACAACGACAACCAGCGCTGAGATTAAACAAAGAATAACTCTTGCCAATCGCTGTTCCTTTGGGCTAAGAAGACGATTAATAGCATAGCCCTCTCTCAAACGATTATAAATCCTTAATCATCCCAGTCCTCTACGGCGCAGAGGCATGGACTCTGTCAAAAGCGGGTGACGTTGTTCTTGGCTTTTTCGAGATGAACATTTTTCTTCTGATTTTCGGTCCCTTATGCGTAGACGGTGCGTGAAGGAGGAGATACAATGACAAATTGGACGGGCTGTATACGACATCAACTTAACCAGAAAAGTGAAGCTTCAATGACTGAGGTGGCTGGGTCATGTACTCGAGGTAGGGTAATGACGGAGGATGGCCCTTAACAAATAGGAGCGAAAGCCATTAACTGCTCTCTTAGGTCAAGGCCACGCAATGAGCAAAATTAAAAGGTATGAAATCGTATGGTTGTGGCCACGCAGCCGTTGAGCGGCAAGCATCATTTCTAAGAGTAATTTTCTGCCGCTTTGCCGCTCATTGCGTAGCAGCGGCCTTCCTTTGCGTGCCGCAACCATTTCGCCAAGTGATGAAGGTAGCTTTTCGGTTGAAAAACACAGTTCAAAAATCGCTCCGCACTTAATTTAAAAGGAGAGAGTGTCCGGAAAAAAGAGAACAGATGGTGAGCTTTTCTTCAATCATAAACCTACGATCAAACTTGCCAGTATACAAGAGAGTTAGTTCTCTAGGATGGCGCCATATCTGAATTCCGAACTTGTTTGCTCATAAGGGCAAATTTACACTTCCACGATAGTGCTTCTCGAAACCCGAGGAACCATCATCCTGGCAAAAAAAAACACCTCGTAACGAAACTGAAAATCGCGAAGGAATATCATAGCCGCCTTCGTCACCAAAATGATGTGATTATGTAAATACGGCAAATATTTTGTATCGCCAGCCTATGTACATGCCAATCTGTATGTATACTCTTAGAGAACACCGTGCGTCTACGGTTAGTGCGTTGGAGCTGCTTAGATTTGTACTCTGGTTTGCACTCTCAACTTGACTGACGATTAAAACCGTGCACATAAAAACGAGGTCGATTTGTCGAAAAATGCATGTATCCTGTACATCGTAATTGTATCCCATTAATTAGTCTTGCTAGAAGCTAAGTTATGGCCATAATATCTACTAGGGATTACAATTATTGAACTGTTTAATATTGTCTTGGTTTAAAGACTTGATTCTCCAAAACATCTTGACTTGATATCATATCGAACTCTCTCTTCCTTCTATTCCTCATATTGTTTTGTCGAAAAAAGATCTCGTTCGCGTGTCTATCTTCAAGCATTTGGTATCGTCGCTAACGTCTACCTCGATTGTAAAATTATTTGGTGCGGAGGGCTATTGAAGGCCAAGTACCTGCCTCTTTTAGATAGACAAATTATTAATTTTCCTGAGGTAAAATGACGGAAAATGTTCGTGATTTTTGTGGCTATTAAGTACACATAACAGTAACGTACGACAGTCAATGCTTGAAGTTATTAACAAGTTATATATGCTTAATTACAAATTTGTTTCACAATTTAGGAACGCTGTTATTTTGGACATCACTAATGCTTAGAGATGCAAAATTTTACAGTTGCAAGCAATGGAATGCGGTGCAATGTTCAATTAAATTTATAAAAAATGCATAGTATTTAGATAATTGATATCGTCAGAGAAGTCGACAGCGTAACAAGCCTTGCTACAAAGTATGCAGCAGGCCACCGGCAGACGAGGTTGATAATAATTGCGTCTTTAGCGACTGTTGAATCTCCAGAAATGCCTGCCAATGATGTGGCATCAGTTGAGAAATTTAAGAGTTAGGCTTCAGGTATCCAGCAGAGTGTACCAAGTTAGGCGATAATCCACCATGGCTCTAGATTTTACATTACTGGATAGTGGATACCTAAATGTTCTTGTGAAAACGACCAAGATATCAGCAAGTGGTTGAAGGAGATGCCACTTTCATAGATGCCACTTAGTTCCACAATCTCTTTTTGTGTCGTGCTTTCATGTAAAATTTTTTTTTTAAAGTTTCTATCGAATATGATGGGTTTTATTCCGTGACTTCTCTTCAACTATTTTGCGCGATGTATTTCTCGACCAAGCCACTTTTCTGCCGCCTTGGATTAGTGGATTCCATTGCATAACATGGTAAGATGTTCGTTAGAAATATGGTTGGCCAACAAATGTGATAGTAGTTGGTTTATTAATTTAAACTAAAACGTAAAACTTAAATTTGATTTAAACTTCAAAGTAATATTTGATGAGTGGGGGGTGTTGTTTTTAAATGAGGGATCAGAAGTGTGAGTCGTAAACAAACTTTAAATAGTAAATTTGATGAAATGAAAATCAAGGAAATTCTGCGTGTTATTGGCTTTACGCAGCGGTCTGAGCAATGGCTCGTGTTGGCCATAATTTGTGCGATTGACGAAAGAAAGCTACGGATTTGAGGTTACGAAGATTTGTGTTGAAGAATATCATTTAAAGTACTGAGGGGGAATCTATGGTGCTGGCCAGCCACTGATGAAAGAAAAGTGCATAGGTAACAGCACGACGCGACGTTCCATACGATTTTGGAGTTTAATTAATTTCGTAGGGGCTAAATTAAAGACGATGGGCGCCGTGGCTCAGTGGTGAGTGCGTTGGACTGCTGACCGAGCGGAGTGGGTTCAATCCCCAGCCAGGAAAACACGAAACATTTTTTGCGGCACCACCTCTCTGCGGGGTCTGACAAGCCTCCGGGAGTATAATTTGTCATGATAGAGCTTCTTACTTCGCCGTTCGGAGTCGGCAATAAATTGTAGGTCCCTTCCATTCGTGCAAACAATATAACACGCACAACATGAATGGTTGCGAGAAGCTAGGCCTTGGCTCATTCCGAGCTGTCGCGCCAACTATTTATTTTTAAATTAAAGACGGCAGTTCAGGAGAGACCACGTAGATCTAAATGGATGAACCTACGCTGGACAGCTTCAATTCTGTGGAAGTGGTCATTATCATATGGATACCAAACTTCAGAGTATTCAATAAGGGGTCTAACAGAGGTGATGTGAAGAGAAAGTTTGTTTGCTTTTGCTGAAGTCGGTGGTGACTACGTCAACTCCTTTACCGTTGTCTAATGCAGTGGACCTTGGCTGACCTGACCTCACACTACTGTTTTTTTTTGCATTTTGCCCAGTGATACTGTGACGAGAAGGTCTATATATTTAGCTTAAAGGCACAACACCCTCCTTATAAAAGTGAGTATGTTCGTGGGATAGGCGTTTCCTATATCATCGGGTAGACAACTTCTTTTTGTCCCTGGAGGTTTGGTTTTGAAAAATCGATTTTTTTTTTATGATTGATTTTGAAAGTACATTGTACATATGAAGACTGTACTGTAGAAATTTCAAACATTGATTTTTTTATGCCTGCTGCTGTCTGCTACCTGCGATAACGACAAGCTTACGGAACAATAATCTTTTTGAATTTTTTGTTTCGGGCTACGTCGACCGACTCTACCGCCTGGGCCAGTCACATGCCTTTTTTTTAGATGTTCACTTCGGCTATATTAAGCACTATTTAAATTTTGTAAAATTAACTTAATTTTTTTTTTTTTTTATCCTTGTAAAAAGTGCAAAACTTCCAGACTACATCCTTAAGAATATATTGTTGAGTTTCATCCTTTTCTTAACAGAATTGCCACCTGCCTCCTTCTGATGTTGAATCCATAGACGCTTAAACCAGTTTCCAAGTTTTTTTTTTAACTACAGCCGTCAAGGCTTCCTTCTTCTAAAATGGACTTAAATGGAGTTCGTAGAATTACGCCCTCTTTCTGCTTCAAATTTAAAGCGCAGCTCTGTAAGCTTTGGTTTTTTTATCGTTCAGTATTGGTCAAAAGCCTCAAAATACAACGCAATTCTCTTTGGACGCTTTCCTTAAGGTCAACCGGCATCTTAAGTACACCGATTGAGATGTCTTTTGATGGGAGAATGTATTCTGTATTTAATCCTGATACTTTCTAAGTTAGTTCATTTGCTATATCATATTCTATTCGGGAACCCTGTGTTGAATATACTACGCAAGGTTTATCAGCTTCAAACGTGCCTTGATTGCTGCATGAATATCTGCTGAAAGAAGATTTCAATAAGCATACAACAGTCATTCTGGAGTTTGTATGAGTCTTTAATAGGTTAGGTTAGGTAAGCGGGCCGATGAAGATGATGAAATCCTCTTCATCTCACTTAAATCTATGTAGATTCGTTGTGGTACACATGTGTTTTACCAGCTACTTCCCACTGCCTGATTTTATATGACTGGTGACTGGTGACCACTTGGCTGTCTTTGCGAACTTGACCAGATCTGACAGTGAACCATTGGATACCTCCTCGATGTTATCGAAAAGGGTATCTGCCGAATATTGTTTTTCTAATATTGCAGAGGCTTGGGCAATGACAGAGGAAGTAAGTCGTGTCCTCATGCACCTCTTCGTCCCCGCATCCTCTGCATAGGTCTTCCTCGGCCAGGTGCAGCTTTTTTTCATGGTACCTGAGCATATTGTGGCCTGTAATTTATCCTATCAGTAATGACAGGGACTTCCTGTTCATATGTATGTAGGAGCTTGGTCGTTCTGCCTTTACTATATTCTGTTCATAGCCTTCTGGAAATTTCGCAGGTGGTTAGTGTTTTCCACCTGTTATTCGCCTCGATTAAGGATCTTAGCCTTATTGTTTCCTATGAGTCTTTTAAACAAGATGAATTACAGAAATCTCAATAGCCGGTTTTTTTGTCCATTTTAGACCTGGCAGCGTAGATTTGGATGTCCTGTTAGGAACAGGACTTTTACGCTTCTCTTTCAGGAATAAGAATTTAATAATTCTTAAAGAAATCTTTGCGGGGTATTGAATGATCTGTTATACTGTTCAGACTTTTTTCTTGAAGTTATCCGTGACCACAAGAGCCTTGATTCTCCGGTAGCTATACATCATATGGAAGTGTGTTTAGCATTACTTTTAGCTCTGCATGCGCTCTAGATCTATGTATGTATGTATGTATGTACTTTTGTTATGTATGCTTTACACTTAGGCCTGCTAATTTTTTTTCCTTTAATAATTTTATTAAGGTAGCTGGTAATATCTGTTGCATTCCACCATACATTTCGTGTGTTGCTTCTTTCCATTTTACATTAAAGGGTTTAAATTTCCATGATTCACCATGGTGCCGTAAAAATAAATTTGATTTAGATAAAGAAAAATTTAGTCAAAATTGAAATACGACTCGCATGTAAAAATTGCCCTTTCGGCAGATTAGATGTTTTTATTTTACCTTTTTTTCTTTCTCAAACCAAAAACTGTGGAAACTCACGAAAACACACTCCTAAAACAGCTTCAGGCATTATTTTCCATTTCACGTTATTTTTTCGCTTTAAAGGATCGTCCTGATTCAATATAGACTTGTAATTTCCTGTTGTAAAGCACCTCTTGCCAGAAAATGTTCAGCAATTTTTCTTCACCATCTCTCGTCACCTTATTATATAAATTGCACGTTTCATTCTCCATCCGTCTCTGTACATAAGCTGAACCATTCCTCATATTTCGTCGTTTCTTTATGGTTGCAAGCAGTGGTCTCTTGCTATTGCAATAAATAAATAATTTGGCGTGGATTGTAATTCATGAACAGCGTGTGTACCTGCCGTTTCCAATTTTAACGGAAGCTCCTACAACGCAGGTTTTCAGTTAAATTAAAAAAATAAAATAAAAATTAAAACGAAGGGTTTGTTTCGCACATACATAGGTACCTACTCGTTCTCGTTCATTTTAAAATATAATCCAGTGGGTCAAACCAACATTTGTAGTACTATACGTATAGTCATTATTAGCACGGTTAAATGTTGAGATTCTTTCCAAAATCGTACAGTGTGGAATGATCTATATGTATACATACATGCATAACATATTCAGTCATACGGTGACTGAGGAAATCTTTAAGCATTGTGTCAAATAAAAATCACACAATGGTAATGATTTTTAGACTTATTAGGTACATGCATACGCATATTTAGGTAAAAGTGAGTGTATAAGACAAACATCCATGTCTGATTCTCAATTAGTGCTGAATTGCATCGTCGTTGGTTTTAAAAACAAATGCAAGGCGTCAATATATTAAAATCATAATTAGATGCAGCAAGAATCATAATTAAATGCAGCACAGTAAGGACAGCATACAAAGTAGTTAGTCAAATCGAAAAAACCTAGAACATAAGAAGTATCATATCTCCACTATTATAGGTATTGCTTATCAGACGAAGTGGCAATAACGGTTCAAGAAAAAAATCTAAATACCATAAGTAAGAAAACGAAAACTGTATTTGAGCAAAAGACTGTGGACATCTATATAGCTATATCTACCAACAATTTTTCGCGGCACCACCTTTCATCGGGTAATGACAAACTCCCGAGAGTATAATTTATCATGAAGAAGTTTCTGAATTCGGGGTTCGGGTCGGCAATAAATGGTAGTTTCCTTCCATTCTTGAGAAAAATGCGACACGGTTTAGCTTCTCGTAACCAAGTAAATATCTCTCCGGCTATTGCAAAAGTTTCTAATATCCTTTTCTATGTATTTATCCTCTAGCTCTGCGGGTAATCTTATTTTTTACTTTCTTTGTTCCACTTTCTGAATACTGAAACTTACATACTTAAAATATAGCGGGAAAAACTTCGCTACGTCTAATTATTTTAGATGTTTTCATTGATCAATTTTAGATGGGCTTTTAATTAGAACGGAAAAATTGACAGGTTCCTGTCTGTGTATTACTCATCATATTTGGATGGGGAAAATTGGCAAGACAACAAGACGACGAAAAAGAAGACATGGACCACTTCCTGTTGAGACTTAATAAGAACGTGATAGAAGTCCTTGCGGTCTATGTGGATACCGGATCTGAAGCCACCTTTGTGCAAAGAAAACGCGACGTCCTGGCTTTTACCAAAGAAACAAGAACATTTGCCAGATCACACGAAGATAAGTGTCAGCGTTATCATTGTTCCTACTTTCCTTTGATCTCTTCCAACACTTTGAATGTATGATGTATCATACCTATGTATGTATGTATATCTTCCAAAACTGTCCTATTCATACGAAGCTCAAAAGAGAGGAACACTGAGGCTTAAGTGCACGGCATCGCGCATCCTATACCATACTATACAATTCATACATATTATGTTTGCTATTAAAATTTAATTAACTTACTGTATTTACACGCATTAAGAATCGGGTAAATTATTATTACATATGTTATGCAAGAAAAAGTTTAAGCCATTATAAAATCATTTCTGACTAACACGGATATTACATAAAAATGTTCACACATACAACCTATTCGTTGAAGGGTTTAAGTCACTTTTATACATGTAAAGAAAACAAAGTCGATAAAGCGTAATTCTCTTGCAAGAATAAGATTTTCTAAAGAAAGACTTTTATAATGATGATACTGACATGGTGTATAAGAGGCAGTTATAGGCATTTGGTTTATTGATGTTGCGTTGGAGTTTAATATTATTATTGTTTTCACTAAAGTTTAAAATTTATTTCTTTTCATATTGAAACTCTCAAACATTGATACGCTTTATTTAATAAGTTTACGTAAAGACGTTTATAATAGAGAAACACAGAGTTTAAGAGTGGTTAGTGCGTGGAACTGCACTACGTGGGACTGCTGTACAAGCGTAGCCTCAGCAATATCAGCCAACCATTTTTCGTGGCATAACGTTTTGTCGTGAAGAAGCTTCTCAATTCGCCGCTCGGAGTCGACAATAAATGGCAGGTCCCTTTCATTCTTTCGAAGGATATAACACGCGCAACGTGATTGGTTACGACAAGCTAAGCGACTTTTCAATTATTTATAGTTTCTTTCCTGGGTACTTTTTAAGCTATAGGTGGTTTTTTTAGGCTTCCTCACACTATATTCTTTTCGCATGAGGTAACGACCATCTTTATTTCGGCGACATGTAGCATTTGATTAAGTTGGTCCTGTATTGTCCAGCATTCAGAACCGTACAAGATTAATGAATTTGAAATAAGTAAGGATATCGGTTATGAATTTTTATACAGACCGATTCCAGATTCTTGAAGAGCAAATAAATAAGCGCTGAGCCCTAGTGGACACCCCTTTCAACAGGAAAGGGATTAGGCATTGTACTCCTTCAAACAAACAAAACAAACAAGTATTTGGAACAAAAAAAATAGTTAAAACTCTAACCCTATTGGCTCCAGGAAGAGAGACCGATAGAACTTTGTTTATTCGACTAGTTTGTTAAATATGATGTTATTAACTTAACAACAGAGTTAGGTGTGTTCAGATGCTGTTTTTTAACAAATTAATTTTAAACAACAACGTTTAACGTTTTTTAACATAAAAAAAAGGATCGTTTGTGTACATGTGCAAACAGGGGTACGCATGCCGCTCAGTTGGTTGGACAGTGAATTTGACAGCTTAGCATACTTACAAGTACGAACACCACAAAGCAACCAATAAACTTCTTCTCTACACAACATCTCGATAATCAATCTTCCTAATGCTCATTAAGTATCAAAAGCCTCTTTGTTGCACACTTTGGATAGAGTTGAAAACCGCGCGTTAAGATTCATATCTGCGATATGTTCATATGTATCTATGTAACGAAGCCAACAGATTAGCATGAAAATTGAAGAAATATCTTATGTCTCCCACTGTTCTATCATTGGAGCAGTGATTGTGGAGATTTCTCCAGTGAAACTTTCCGCCTCTAGAGCATTTCACCCGCAATGCGTCATCTTTGTAAATTTCATCAAATTGGCATAACTCTGTGTTTCCTCATAGCAACAACCTATGTACAAGTATTTAAAACCAACGGGCATCAGAATATTTTCTTTTCAACCTTTTTTAATGCCCGTGCTCTAGTTTAAGGATTGAAGCGCCTTTAGCGCGCACTTTTTATAAAAATAAAAATCAACAATTCGATTTTTCAAGATTGCTTCTCAGAAAACGTGTGTATTCGCAGAAGGACATGTAATACTCGCACGTGCTTCCAAAACATGCATACTTCAGAGTCAAATGAGTAGTAAAGATTCTCTATTACAAAGAAATCTAAGTTTTTTCAAAATTTGAGCAGCAATGGCATTAAAATTCTACCCGGCACCTACACTAGCTTATCCTGTCACCGGACCCAACCTGAAGACTGGCCTTGGAGAGCGACAAAAGCTCTCTCCTCATCATCACAGAATGCCCCGCCCTCATTCATGTTTGAAAGCGGACCCTAGGCAGTGAATTCGTCTCACCAACTGAACTTGCCACGCTCCGCCCAGAGAAGCTGATTAGCTTCTTTATAACTTCTTTATAGCTTCTGAAATTTACCCAATTTTTGTCTTTTGGTGTACATTTTCAAGACCCAATAGCTTAAATACCCGAATTTTGATTAAGTTTTACGACTTCTGGACAATTTGGCACTATCTAATGAAGTGTAAGAAAATATTAAAGTAACAATACGAGCAGTGTGTCAAAAAATTAAGGTAAAATAGACCAGAGCGCTTTTTGAAGTAAAAATCTTCATAGCTTCAGGGAAATATTCAATTTAAGTAATTGAGGCTGATGCCATTCCTAGTACTTCTCGCAATAGTTCCAGAAATAAGCCTGAAAGACCCCACGAGCATTCTGATACCTCCACAGAAGTCGAGAAGAATTGTTGTTGGCTATCAAAATGAATTAAGAAGTGTAGTTAAGAAAACGATTCGGCTGCGATTATGAGGAACTGTCTGTTGATTTACCCAAAAGAATTCCGATTTAGAAAAAGCCCACAAATCTTATCGGCACCAGCCAGCGGAATTATCCGTAGATCATGCATATTCCCTAATAACTGATGCTAATCATTCACCGCATCAGTGTAACACCATGCGTTTACAACCTAAAGCCTAAAATTCTATCCAAGGTTCAAGCTTCCAAGCAGTTATGCAATCCCCCTGGCATAATCGTCACATCGTGCCTCTTGAAATAAGGCTCCAATTACTAATTAATCACTTGCTTATGTCTATATTTTATTCATATTGTTTTTATTTGAAGTCTGTTAAATTAATAAAAAAGGGTTTATATCATGTTGAAATAAAGTTATATTCACAAAACAACAACTGTAACTCTTATAACGCGAACAATAAGTTTGTTTATCTAGATTGTCTAAATTGCACTCTGTGAAGCGGTGTGATCACTGCGTGTTGAGTCAACTTCATACATTGTGATGCCATTATTTGCATTGAAGGTTGTCAAGGAATTCCTTCCCCTTGATCTTATTGTTGATCTCCTATGTATACACGCACTTATTAAAGATAGAATTCACACGTAATTTTCTGGTCCCATTTAAACCTTACAGGACTGATCTTCCCCAGACTAAAGCAGTTCTTTGAATTAAATAAATTAACGCTGCACCATCAAATGTAATACAAACCCTCTAGGTGCCCAATCAACGCTATAATGCAACGCTCGTTAAGAAAGAAATGTACCACCGTATTGAACCCTTCATTTGCAAACTTGCTTTAGATTTAAGCATTTTGCTTGCGGTTTCGCCAAAAAAAAAAAAACTTCAATTGCAGATCTACACATTTTGTATGCTCTTGCCGACACCATGGATACGGATAGATACTTTTCCGTTGTATCATGTCTCTTCTTTCTTCCTCAATGTCTTTTTTTTTAGGTTTCGTGTCCATTGTTCTTCTTTTTTGTCTTTCTTTTGCTTCCCATGGGTAAATACCATCGTGGGGAACTTTCTCGACATCTCTTGGCGTATATTGAAATTGAAAGTACTTCTTGTATCTTTTTATTTTTTGCCAATCTTCATGACTGCGCCTTGGTATGGGTGCGCATGTATTCAGATACGCTGCTGTAATACCACGTCACAGAGGCTAAAGGCCTCGCCATTGGAGGAGATCGCATATACCATACGTTGTTGGTCCGTTATTCTTCATTTGTTCATGCGTTTGTTTTCTTCTCTCAAGGTGACGAAGAGCTTTTATTCGTGTCTTTCTTCAGCATTTGCGTTTTATTTTTGGTTAGGTATAGGGTACAGACATGATCATCAGTGCGCTAACTACGCGGATTAAGCAAGTTTGCAGACGCCACTACGTTGGTTTGATTTGGCTTGGTACTGGTACTGTTACTGGTACTGGTACTGGTAGTGATGTGCGGTTTCTCAGAGGCTTCTTCAGCACAGCAATCTCTTGGAGATCGCAGAGAGCGGGTGAAATAAAATAAAATTGCGATGATGTGATGGTCTGTCCGTCTTCTTCGGAGTTTCTCTGGCCGAAGCCACCGGTGTATAGAGTAGTTTCGTGGGATCTAGTTGCCCCACCACTGCAGGTGTAATTCGAATTTTGGTGCATTTTGGAGTGGAGTATAAAAACGAAAGTGACATTTCTCATCGTTTGGCTCAACAGTTGGTTGTTTGGTTTATACAGGAGTGATTTGTTTGTGTGTGAGTGGTTTCTGCTGTAGCTTATCCCACACTGTGTGTACCGCAACTACACCACCCGTCTTGAACCGATAATAACCTCTGGCGTCCGTTGAGATTGGTGTACATTGGTGTACAGTATAGTGCCATTCGAATTCCATAATTGTTCATCTTTCATTGTTGTATGCATGCGATTTTCAGAGGTTTTTGATTTGGTATAAATGGGAGAATCCATTGGAGCAGATCGTCAGTAAACAACTCGGCTCAGTGTAAAAAACACATTCTATTCATCACTCCTAACCAGGATCGGCCATCAGACTTTACCAGAGGATTATAAATTTTTTCCTTCAGTTTACCTATAACCTTAGTTGTCACAAAGAAATGAGAGCCTTCATTTTGATTTCCTGTTTGGCTTTTGCCTCGGCTAGGCCTGAAGCTGGTTACGCATACAATCGTCCTGGCGGTGGTGGCGGTAGTTCCGGTGGATTCGGTGGTGGTTCCGGTGGCGGAGGATTCGGTGGCGGAGGTTTCGGCGGTGGATCAAGTGGAGGTGGAGGATTCGGTGGAGGATCCGGTGGAGGATTCGGTGGAGGATCCGGTGGTGGATTTGGTGGCGGATCCGGCGGCGGATTCGGTGGTGGATTCGGTGGTGGTGCCGGAGGCGGTGGTGGCGGCGGCGGTGGATTCGGTGGTAAGTTGATAAATTCTTTTTGAAAACAAGAAAACTAAACAAATTCCAACAAACTTATAGGCGGCAGCATTGGTGGATTTGGCGGTGGCTCAACCATTGTGCAAAAACACATTTATGTTCATGTACCACCACCAGAGCAGGATGAAATTCGTCAACGACCAAATATTCCAATTCCACAATCGCAGAAACACTACAAAATTATTTTCATAAAGGCTCCATCACCTCCATCGTACCAAGCTCCTATTATCCCAGCCCAAGCTCAAAACGAAGAGAAGACACTGGTCTACGTTTTGGTTAAGAAACCAGAAGAACAACCCGATATTGTTATCCCAACACCAGCTCCAACTCAACCCTCAAAACCAGAAGTATACTTCATCAAATACAAGACACAAAAGGATTCATCTGGCGGTGGATTCGTATCAGGTGGCGGTGATGGTGGATCAGGAATCGGAATTGGCGGAGGCATTGGTGGAGGAATCGGTGGAGGCATTGGCGGAGGCATTGGCGGAGGCATTGGCGGAGGCATTGGCGGAGGCATTGGTGGAGGCATCGGAGGAGGCATCGGTGGAGGATCTGGTATCGGTGGTGGATCAGGAATCGGCATTGGCGGTGGTGCTGGAGGCGGTTCCACTGGCTTTGGCGGAGGTGATATTTCAGGACCATCTACATCATATGGACCACCTGGAAAATCAGGTCCATACTAAAGTGGTGCTTGGCTAAAACTAGCTAGTCCTATCCTTTAACTCTATTCCATTCCTCACCCTTCTGTTAAAATTTTTGTACATAAAGTCTTTCCTATTGTCTGTGTGTAAATGTACTTAGTTTTAAGGGATGCAGTGACAACCTTGTGTTAGTTCTAGTATTTTAACTATAAGTTTTTTTTTTTTGCAATAAAAAGTACGGTGACAAAATACGATAAAAAAAAAATTTGTATTTTAATTATTCACTTTGGAGTGTTTCAACCAGCCTGTAACCACATCAATTACTGACATACTAGTCGATAAATGAACAATAGTATCCTCCCATTGCTTCCTCATGTAAGCTCTAGCAGTGTTAAAATTTTATTGAATCTCGATGAGCAATTTACAAGTCTTTATTACGTCGATCGACCATAAATGCTTCAGCGATTAAATTATACGATAATGAGAGTCTCATGCTACAGCTTGGAATAGTATACTCGTTCTGTGTGGGCTATAAGGAAGTACTTCATGCTGTCGTGGATGAGATTTTCTTTCTATGTATGATCGGTTAGTCCCTTAAAGGGTCAACAGGTTAACGTCTTTAGGAATTAACTTACATTTTTTCTGTGGAGAGACATCATTTCCTTTAGTGTATGTCCATATTAATATACATACATACATACTTATGTATCTATAAAACATTCTGATTGTGTCACTTCCTCCTCATCTCTATAGTTATTGCAGACATTTTTGGAAGGGATATTTAGTTTCTGGAACAGAGTAATGATGTTTGTGAGTAGGGAAGTAACTCGTCTCGTATTTTAGAGCAGTCCAATTCAACTTATACGATCCAATGCTCGTCATAGAAGTCTTGTGGTGTTGTAATAACCCAGATGATCCATATCTGTGGTTAGCTCTTTATATATCTTTGACGTGGGTGAAATACTTAACAAGTGGATGATGTGGATACGTCAAATAACAAGCTCGTCAGTCATTTAGTTTCATAGAGACCGGGTACCTAATAAAGTGTGGTGATTTGCTATTTAGCTATGTAATTGGGGGACACTCGACAGCCAGTAAAACTGGTGTGCGAAATTGGATGGCTACATGTTGCTTAAGAGCTTTGGAGTTTAAATTGAATGCTCCTCTAGACTTTGTTTTTCTTAATACAAAGATGAAAATCTTCAAAACTTTTCAAACATGGCGCTGATATTTTGGAATATGTACGTATACATACATATATCCACGGTATCCGGGGCTCAAGTGTTAATGCGTTGAACTGCTGTACGAGTTGCGTCAGCAATATTCTACCCGATGAAGAAGAACCGAAAGAAACTGATCCTAATTTGGTTTGCAAAACAATAGGTTTCAACACCACGAAAGAGGAGGTTAGGCTTTTAAAAGCCTGGTTCTACCAATTCATTCTGCTATATTAGGACTTGGTACAGGTCGCCGTGGTTCAGTGGTTAGTGCGTTGGATTGGTGTGCGAGCGGCGTGGGTTCAAGCCCCAGCCATGTTCACCACCTCTCGTCAGGGAATGATGAGCCCCGGAAGTATAATTTCTCGTGAAAGAGCTTCTCAATTTGCCGCTTGGCGAAAATGTTATCGAAATCCGTTGATTGTACTTTATTGGCATGAAGCTTTAGCAGTATTTGCTGGTGTGTTCTTAACTCGAGAAACAATAGCGTAGCAACTTTATTGTAAATAAAAGCACTCTCATACCAGTGTGATATCACGCAATTTTTAATACTGCGTCAACTGTCAATTATCCAATTTGTATACAAATTTATGTTCTAGTTAATTGTGTTCATGGGTAAAGTGTGCCTTATTTTTAAAATTTGGAATTTTTTTTCGAACACCCAGTTTTTTGTTCTTTTACATCTAAAAACATTTTTCTATTTTTATTTGATTTGATCGATCAGTATGTGTTACCGCGAGGAAGATGAGACAGTCGGGAGTGCCTAGATCCAACCTTTGGAGTTCAGAAAACGGATTTGATCTCTAATCCTTTTACCCGAGAAGTAATTGAGATCGTCAAAAAATGCTTGGATGAGTGCACGCAATCAGACTCCTGTTTGTGGCGGACATTTGTAGAGGAAGTGGAAGAGAGTTTCCTTCTCAGTGGGGTTTGTGTGGAATACCTAGTTTGGCCGCATGGTCTCTGATTGGCTGATATCCCGTGGTTATCGCAGTTTTTCTTGGCGACATCTGAACGGGTTCTATGGACCTTTACTGCGAGTTAGCCGTGTGGAGTTGAGCCGTACCTGATCAGTTTAGCTGCATCCTTTTATACACTGTCCGTTAGAACCCAGAGTGTGATCTAAGCCGGCAAGCTTGTTCGGGGACTCTTGCACCAGTTTAGAGGATATGGTAGCTGAGTCAATAGCTTTGATGGCGACTTGTATCACGCCCGAGTTGCGCGCAACCCTCTTGGATTGCCAGTAGTTCCACCTGGAAGATGCTGGGAAAATTCGGCAGGGGGTATGATCTTAATATTTTCAGTGATTCCGAGTAGACACAGGCACCCGCACCACAGTTCATGTTTGATCTGTCGGTGTAGATGACCGTTACGATATCCTTAACCATTTTGATTTCTTCCCCTGTGCTCTGGTGGGGAATCCCAGGTGGAAGTTTTTCCTGAAGTTTAATTTGGGGGTGATCTTGTTGGTTAGAGACGTGACCGTGTCGTTTGGTAACGACTCCAGGATATTTCTATGGCCGTAGAGCGCTGCAGTCCAGCACCCAGACTCTTTGAGTCTGACTGCGCTGCATACTGCGGTATATTTTTTGTGTAAGTCAAATGGCAAGAAATGCAGGAGCACAGTAAGGGCATCTGTCGAGGCCGAGCTTATAAAATTAAGCATGATACCCAGATACCAAGCGCTGAAGAATATTGTGAGCGGATGACCGTTAAGACGAGGAAGGATGAAGTCAAGTATTTTGGTTTTGGTAGTGAATAGCATCAGTTCAGTTTTGGGCGGGTTAACAGCAAGACCCAGGTGCTTATCTTGTCTAAAGCAGCCTCCATGACTTCACTTATCACAAAGAGACACATCCCTGGCCCTAGTATCAAAAAGTTATTCGCATACGCAACCACCGTGACCCTTTCTCTGTCCAGTCTCAAAAGCATGAGCATTAGCCAGAGTAGAGGAAAAATGACTCTGTAGGCGAATTTTGTTAAATGATTGTTACATTCGTCCATCAGAGCTATTGTCAGCTAATTCAATGAACTTGTTTAAATGGTTTGCCTTTTTTTACAAGCTTTTTGTTCAATTTGGATCCAATACATTGGGATGATCAATCTCATTGTGAATATAAAAATCAAACATTGATACGTTTTTTTATATTTTTGTTCAATAGTAGAGGACTCCTTTGAATTAAAAACTGAATGCAGAACGTGTTAATATATTCCGATTTTCATGAAATATTTTTTACGTGATTTTAATAGAGAGGAAAATAAAAAGGGTGCTTACAGTACTTATAAGCATGTAGGGTGTCCGCAGATGTACTAGGAATTCAGCATACATACATACATATGTTGCACAGGCTGTTTGGTGAAATTACAGCGCATGTAATGATTTCATGGGTATAGTTGTAGCTGGGTAGGAGAAACTAGGGTTTTGGACAGAGTGGCGTGAAAAAGGATACAATTAGAGCTTTAAGTGTTGAACCGGGTGGCATTATATTGAAAATAAAAAAAAATTTAAATAAAAAGCATCGATAAGAGATAGTCGTGATTATTGCTGACCCGCCCCGACTTCGCACGAGTGGCCTTAAGTATTAAATATCTCTGTATACACCACGTTAAGAGACTCTCCATGTGGGCCAGCACAACCCGATTTTCTTTGGAAGTAACATGTGACAGCGCCACGTAAAGTTGACCATGAGAAAAACGTTAAACGCTCAGTTTAGTCTTGTGCTTTTTGAATTGTCACACCAAAGCATATTTTTACGGAAAATTGGAGTCTTTTAAACTGAAATGGTAGGTTGGTGGGTATCATTGATATTCGAAAGACCAAAACTGTTTTTTTGGATCCACACATCATGCACTTAAGGAGAACAATTTTCACAGATTTTGTATTCAATCTTGTGCCATTGCACAATTTTGGAGAGTTCTGGTAAACACAACCTGTGTATATTTAAAAACAGTTTGTAGGGTAGAGTCGCAGGGGGTTAGAGAATTAAAAAAATCAGTTGGATACTGTACCCCCTCTTCTCTATCCACGACAGTATCAACTTAATGGTAAATTTTTGATGGTGCATCGAAGCCAGACATTATCGAGTCATTTACTTTGTAGACTTGCTCGTTAGTTAAAGACAATTTAGCTCTCTCTTGAAACCAAGTCTGCTTCTTAGTAAAAATATTAGAATTTAAAACGAGGCGCATACATAGGTCGCTCAAATTAACTTTTCTTTTGGTTGGTAATTTACCATTACCAATAGGCAACACGGTTTTCATAATGTTAGATCAGTAACCACTAACCTGAAACTTGTTGTTGTTATCACCACCGATTTTAGCAAGACCTTGGAAACTTAAAGCGCTTGGTTTTTCTCGGGATTAATTACATATATGGAAAGATCTTACTTTGAAGATGGCCATTTCAATGTCTGTTATCGACTTTCCGTATTACCCATATTAAAACCTCAATCGCTGGTCACCTAAACCAGGGACTTTCAAGTTTTCTTCCGTACTTGCATGCGATTTAAGTCTTGTGCCCACGCCCACACATAATTTTGTGATTGTTCATTGAAAAATCAGATCCTAATTTTTAACAAATTTTTCCTTGGAATTATTTTGCATTGGTGGCAAATATGAAAGCTTAAACATGATTATCTGAGAACTAAATGATCGCTGTACACTCTAAATGCCTTTATTTGGAAATGTTGTCAACAAGAAAATCATACATGTGATGATCACTTTTTGCACGCACACATGCTAAATGAATAATGGGATGATATGCTGAGCCGTCTGATGTGTTGAAGTGTGAAAATAATCCAAACATGCGTTTCGCATGAAAATGCAGACCCTCGTTAGCCAGCACTTAGCTTGGAGATACCGAGAATCGACATGATGACCGCAGAAACAACTTTCAAATCTGTTCGACCCGTTAAAATGTGAGAGGTATTGAGGTATCAAATGATACTCTGCTAAATAATTATTTTCATAATAAATTATTTATACCCTGGCCTCAATGTGTCTTATATGCGCACATATATGCATGCTCTTTCTTATGCATGCGCTTGCAAAAAAAAGAATGCAGTTCTCAAGGAACTGTAAGCCAACAAACGCTTATATTTCTAGTTAACTTTATTTATTTTGAATTCAATGATTAGTTTAAGGTTACCACTGTCATGGGTGAAAAAATTGTCGATTTTTTTAGGTTTCATTTTTGTCATTAAATTATTTATTATTGGATATTTTAATAAGGATATTTTAAAATACATTTACACAACTTTATATCAAAAAATATTAAGAAATTATACAAAATGGTTGCTCATAGAAAGTCATCCTCACATGATGCATTCGTTATCATTCATTAGTGGGTCATCTCAACAAGAAGTGAATACTTTCTTAATATGTATAACAACATCTTTTGAATCGTTTCAACAGATTGCTAATTAGTGCCAAAAAAGGGATTCGTCTAACAGACAAGCATGCATACAAGACTTTGAGTATATTCAAGTGATTTTCGCAGAAGCTGTCTGGACGAACAAGAAAAGGAAATTCCTTCTTTAGTCATGCCCAACTCCTTCCCGCAGAAGAAAACTTTATTTATTCACTTTCTATTACAACGATCTAGGGGATTGTCTATGCTTCTTTAGAAGGAACAATTAGTTCAACGAGTAGGAAGGGAAAATTTCCAAAATCTGTGTAGTATCATAATGGACCCATCATTCGTTTAAGTGAGATGGCTTAAGCTGGCAGCCGCTTCAAACTTACCTAGCCTAACCGAAACATTAATTCATTTGTTTTCAACTGACCCACCTAAGTCGACTCTCAACATCTCCCGTTCTTCCACCATCGAGCCTAAAACATTAGGGGCTAACCCCATACGGGTAGAGATGAGATTTCGGACTTACTCCAACCATCTCATCCTTGGCCTACACAGGGGATGCCTACCTGATGGCACGTCTTCGAAGTAGAGTTAGCGGCATGCGTTTAACGTGACTAAACCATCGAAGTATGGACCTCTCTGTTCGAAGAAGTAGCTGCTCGACATTGCATATCTCGTACTCTGGTGTTCTTCACTCGATCTCGACGAGTTATCCCAGCAATACAACAAAGAAATCTAATTTCGGCAGCTGGTACCCGCGATCCTATTCTTTCGGTCATTACCCAAACATCATGACCATAGGTGAGGGTCGTAACAAACACTGAATTGAAGACCGATAGCTAAGCTCCGACACCAAGTTCAGCCCTCCTGATAAGTTGTCTCTCAACGCCCGTTGTTCCTTTCATCACTCTTGAAAAAGACCCCGAGATACTTAAACTTCTTTACCTGTTTCAATGGGACTCCACTAACATGCAGAGTGCATTGAACAGGCATTCGGCAAATTACCATAACCTCTGATTTGTTCATGTTTACTTTCATCCTAGCTTCAACACAGACGGCGACGAACCTATCTAGTGCGGGCTGAAGTTCGGGCTGGGTGCACGTAAGGCTAACCAAGTCATCCGCGAAAAGCAGATGGCTTATCCTTAAGTCTCCCGATTCGAACCATTCCTTGCCATGGCTGCGCTGTCCCTCAGGAGACAGCCGTCAATCCCATACTCCTGCAAAACACTCCAGAGTTTACCTCGAGGGACCCGATCATATGCTTTCTCCAAATCCACAAAACAACTGTAGATAGGTTGGGATACTCCCAGGCCTTCTTAAGTACCATTCTGAGAGTGAATAGCTGGTCGGTTGTGCTTCTACCTCGACGAAAGCCGCACTGCTCATCGCCCAATCTGGACTCGACCACAGCTCTGGAATGCGCTTCCAACTCCTTAACAAAGACTTTTCCGGGAAGACCTAAGAGATATGTTCATTAATAGATATGTACACATATGTACCATTCGTCTTGTGTGGTAGGTGTCTAAAGAAAAATAATTAAAACAATCCAAACGGGTAAAGAGGTAACAAGCTGCCTTTAGATATTGGTATTGCATTGGTTAGTGGTTTATGGCATTCAGTTTCTCTGCTACAAATTTAGAAATTGTCCTTTGGGGAAATATGTGACAAAAATTCAAGAGACCTGTATCAGTCGCCAGTAGCAGTGAAGTCTCACTGATATGAACTAATGATTTTTGAGCCAGTTCAATTAGAACCATGTATACCTAATACGAATTTTTTATTTTTTTTTTTTTGTAAGAGATTTAGCAGACTGACCCTTTTCTAATCCCTTTTGCTCCATACTTAAGCATTTACGGCTTTTTCATCGGTTCGACATTATTGATCATTTTTGTTACTTCCCACCTGCATGGTCCAAACAAAATATTTCGAGATATGAACAGGGCTTCACATTACGATGCACTATAAATCATTTGCACCCATTTTCGAAATGATGTCTTTATGTGTGCGTGTGTGTGTGTGTGTGTGTGTTGTGGATGCGTGTGTGATCAAATTTTTCACCTTCGATATCTGGAGAATGAAACAACGTACTATCATGCGTCTTAGGTGGAATTTGTAGAAATACCACCTATTGCAGAGGTCCTCATGACGCGACTTTAAAAAGTTTGAATGCCATTCGTCTACTTTAGCATCCCAAACACTAACCTCATACTCCGTTAAAAATGTTATATATACATACATGTGTACATACATACATATATGTATGTATACACCTACAATTGAAGCAATCCATCTTATCTTTCTTAAAAAGAGAAACGATCACACCAGTTTGGCCGTCGCCGTCGCTAGGTGTTTCTCTCCAATCTCAGTCCACTTCCATGGCACGAGAGATCCATTTCACTCCCTCTTCCCCCAAGACCTTGAGAATTTCCGGCCGGATTTCTTCCACACCACCAGGTTTGCCGACTTTTAGCGTTTTGATCACCAAAGTCACCTCCCCTACGGGTGGGACTATTCTCCGCCCTACTCTAAACCATGGGTCTGCCATCCTCACAATACCCTGTTTGAGATTGAGCAGCTTCGAAAAGTGCTCCTCCCATCTTATTGAAAAGAAGAACACCATCTTTAGATTTAACTCCTTCGATGATATCAAACTTCCTTCCTCTGAGGAGGCGGATGGTCTGCCAGGACACCATGTTTGGAGATCTGTGATCACGGTCTAATTTCTCGCCGAACTCCTTCTACGTACAAGACTTCTCCAAACCAGATCTGTTTAAATGCTTTAAGCGTGGCCTTTGTGTTTGTCCCAAAATTAAGTTTTTTTCGTTCAAAAGACCTTTAGAAACACTCATTTAAAAAAAAAAAAACCACTTCATAATCATAACGAACACTTTCCCAAAATAATTTTGCGAGAACTGGAGATACTTTCCAATGTACAAAAAAAGTAAATAGGAAAATTTAGATTTTTATGGACCCATTGCAGTTTTCTTTCGAAACGTCGCAAATAATCCGCTGTCTTTTCGCTGTTGTTTTTTTAAATGTGGACCGAAATTGAACTAAGATGGCGAAATGCGATTTTTCCGACGTTTGCGTCATGTGACCATGGCAAAATCGAAAATCCTTGTGACATGATATTGGTTGTACTCAACGCATTGCTTTATACCAATCTACAGAGTATTCATGTGATCGGGCACTAGAAACCGGCTTGTGATGACTTTGCGCCATTTAAGTATGTGTCTGCTCCACGTGTGTGTTGGATATCTAAAAGACAACTTTTGAAGCGCGACTGATGGTCAATTGCTAATCGATATTCCCTGCCTATTGGTTGAGACTTAGCTAATTGTGTGTCAGGTCTTATTGGCAACAATCAACAATTGATACTTGAAGAAAATCTCGAATTGTTCAATATTTAGGGTCTCCGAAGCCATGATTTTGTCGTTGCCTACCTTGACATTTAAATCCTTCCCTTTAAACGACGACGTTCACTTAATGCGTTTCTTAATCTGCCCGTTAATATCTGGATATCAATTTTGTAACGCAAAAAATCTCGTTGAAGCTAAAGTAATCTGGCGACCTTCTGCCCGACAATGAAGGGGACCTTCTGCCCGACAATGAAGAAGAATTGCAATCTTTCGAACACTGTGGCATCGCAATAATGTCAGATATTGTGATAATTTTGTGCCCGCTTCTAATTCTGGATTTGAGGGAACGCCCTCGAATGGACTATCCACGATAGGGCTAAGCTCGAGAATAAGGCTCTCAATAATAGTATTGAAATGAATTTTAATGCGAGCATAGCCCTCTAAGGTACAAGTAGAGGGTACAATAGTTAGTCCATAGATCAGTAGGTCGCAGAGAAATATATACACATACACATGTCATACTTACGAACAAGAAACGTTTCGAAATCATACCGCTGTTCTTATTCCTTAAGGACGCTGTCAATTTCTGTTTTAAAGCTTCGTTTTTTCCTGAAGTGAGAGCTTCATACATATGTATGTACATACAATATATCTGTTTAGTCATGAACGATAAAAATTAAATTACAACTCAACTCCACATTTTAAAGAAGATTTAAATGGAAAGATACCGCTAATATCAACATACAGAATCAATTTCAAAACATCTGAAAGTCTTCTCAAACGATGGTTTTTTATTTTATTTTGCACGTTTCGAAATATAAATTAAAGGATATATGTTGTATGTACATATATTCCCTTTGAGATCTGGTGTTAGCATTCTCATTTCCTTTTTCGACAAACCACATCAAGATGTTTGACAAAAGGTCACATTGAATGAGTATCTATATCTATGTGTGTGCGTATTATACTATTTCACGACACCACAATAGCCATCGGGTATCATTGATGGGTAGCAGTAGTTTTTGACATATCTATAAAATTTAGTGTTATTGCCCAAAGCAGTTTAAATCTCTCAATTGTTTTGATTAAATTCCAAGAGCATGGTGTAACAACAAATTGTTTTTATGTTTATAGATACATATGTATGTTTGTAAATAAAAGATATGTGTAAGTCGGAGATCTGATAGTTCCTTTTTAAATTTTGGTTTAGTGGTGATTCTGGGAACCTATCTTACCTTTCTTCGTAAACGTATTCATTGTACACATACATAAATACATGAATTTTGGTGTTTCGAATATTTTCTAGCTCTTTCATGGTGTCGAAGAATCATAAAATTAATATGCGAAGGCTTCATTCTTGTAGTGCGGGAAATGGTTCTGTCCGACAAATAACCCTGTGTAGTATGCTATCCACTGATACACCTTTCAAAAAGGTGTATTTAGCACTATCGAGGCTTCAAGCAATCGGAAGGTTCAGAAGTCGTTCTTGATATTTTGCTGATTTCTGTCCAAGAGCCGTGACAAATCTTGATGTTAGAAGAGACACTTGGATACTTTAATGATGTCTAACGATACAAAACAACTTTGCCAGATTTCCTAAGCCAATTCGTCAATCTTAACTGTGCTGGTAAACTATTGGTTTCGAGAATTTTTACTAGTCGCCTGTTAATAATTTTCTATCTTAAATTTATTAAAGTAAAAGAATTCCGAAGTCGAGTATATGGTAGATACTTTCCAATGTTAAGTAAACAAGGGTCATCCATTTTGTGGTTCCGAAAGTAAATTTAAATAAAACACATTTATGATTTAGATTTTGATCTATTTTTTTATTTTAATATATTGTTTGGATTCTGCCATTATGAATGAAATATAATATCATTCAAATGACCTTTACGGGACTTCTTGCAGGACTCGATTCTGGCAAGGTAATTTTCGAGTACTTTTCGACACATATTGGGCAATAACTCGACCATAACTTGACGAATATTCGTTTTCAACACTTTGACTAACAGTAGCCATATTTTCTGTATACCGTGCACTTCGGTGATGGATAGACTTTAAGAAATCTGTAACAGAGTCAGTCTCTTCGAATTTTTTTTACAGTCTTGCCTATAGTGCGCTCAGATGGATGGTTATGTCGACCATAATCTGCTCGTAATGCACGAAACGTATCTACTATAGAATCATTATTTTTGTAGTAATTTTAACATGTTCTGCAATTGTTAAACGCATATTGCATATTGTAAAATGGCAAACTAAACATATACAGTCTCGGGTGACAGTTCGGTTCGACGTATGTAATTGAAACAGAGATGTCAAATCCGGACCACGAATTGGATGACCCTGCAGTAACGAAAATTTCTTATCAGAGTGAATTTCATATTATAAGTATGTGATGTGATTGAATTGACTAGTGTGTATGGTGGTGATTTGTACCTATGTTCATGACCGGAGAAGATTCATTTTTTTCAATGATTCGGAAAGCGGGTGTTGGCTTGATTTTCTGATGATCTGCAAGGATGTTTTGACACCTGACGGTCGATTAAAAGTATTCAATTAAAGCAGTGCGTTAAGGACAGCTGGGTGCACACTGAAATGTTGAAACATCCTGGTCTTTGTCCAGATTAGTGCAACGTTAAGGAATATTGATCTGACCACTCTTGCCAAAAATAGTGTTTTACTGTAACACGGCCCTTCTATGTTGAAGATAATGAGCTTGCAGCACTCACTTTTACAGCTGTACCACTCACGAATTTTCAGTACCTAATCCTTGAATCTATTATGTTTATTATTGATCCTATGTAGGTATTTTGTTATAAGCACTGCTTCTGTTTGGCTAGTTTTAAGGCACCGACTTTTTGCGGGACCTCTTCTTGTCGGAGAACAATAAACCTCCGAGAGTATAATTTGTCATAAAGAAGCCTTTTAATCGACCGTCGTTAATAATTGTAGGTCACTTCCATTCGGGTAAAAAAAGTTACGCCAACAACATAATTGATTGCGAAAAATTAGGCATTGAGCGTTAGTTATTCATTCATTTATTCACTTTACGACTGAAATAACCCGTCATGGTTTTTTTTACGAAGTACATTTGCACTTGGGTTTTGTTTTTGAGTAGTTTTAGGTCCAATTAATACCAGGCAATAGTGCACTGAGGCTTATTCAGGCTTCTTTAGAAATAATAGTATTGGACATTGGCTCCATCCTAAGTAAATATAACGATGACGTGCTAAAAAAACAGATGAGACGGCTTCCGTCATGGACTTCGATACACCGTACATCACGTCGTTTCCTGAGAGGAAAGACTGGCAGAGAGACGCTGTCATCCCAGAGGATGAGATCGCGGTTTGCACGGAGGGTTCAAAAACCGCCAACGGAACGGGTTCCGGGATTTACTCCCAGAGGCAAAGTATCCATAAGACTCCCAGATACTTCTAGCGTATTCCAAGCAGATGTTCTGGCTGTGCTGATAGCTCCCGAATCACTAGCGAGGAAATCGATATCTGGAAGGGATATCGCCATTTACACTGAAAGTCAGGCCGCACTTAAAGCGCTAGAATAAAATGTCGTCAGATCTGCACTAGTCTCGAAATGTCGCGTAATGCTGAAGACATTGTGCACGCAGAATCGAGTAAGACTTTGTTGGGTGCCAGGTCATTGTGACATTGAGGGCAACGAAAGGGTCGACGAACTGGCCAGGCTAGCTGGGTAGCGGCAACATATGGAGTGGAGAGCAACCGTGGATTCTCCTTCATGTGTGGCTAAAGTAGAGCTATGACAGCTACAGGAACATGGTAAAACACTGCAGAGAAATCAAATCCTTTTAGGAAATGGTTTAAGTTTTGCCTTTTTGGTTTCACAGAGATAGCGATGGGCCCACTATGATACCTAGTGCCTCATGCAAGCGCTGACTGCATAACCCTAGTCTACCTAACCTAACGCAACCTAGGTCCAATTAACGTTCAAGTTTTATTACTAGACAGTTGCTACTAGCTACTTCTTGTTGCTACCTTACCATCGCCTCCTATTCATAGCTTTTTCCACCATCATGTTTATTGCATTTACTGTTATCTGTATAGGCGCTCCAAACATCTTTCAACGTTTTTCATATCTACACCTCCAATCTGTTACAGATGACGCATGCTAAGTTCAATTCAACCGTTTCTAGCATGCATTATGGGCGCGCGTTAATTAATGTCTTAAGTACTACACTTATTGGGTTTGCGCCTCCCCCTGTTGTTGTCCACGAATTTGATATAGTTTTCGATCAATTGTGTGTCTGTGATTTGCTGTATCCATTTCGACAGACATATGTATGTAGGTAGTTTCTTCTTGATGTGGAAATAATGGGTGAGCAGGATGTCACCAACTACTTTATATAAATGCCCGCAACCCACATTGACCTCAGGGACTTCTGTCGAATATTGTCAAACGTCTAATTACCAATGTACATCCGCCTTAAATGCGATGAAATAGACACAGGGAAATGATAAGAGCAAATAGGTTCTGTCTCGTTATTCGTGAGATATCGCAATTTTTGTTGGTGTTTGAATTTAAACGAAAACATGCACGGTTGTATTAAACCGACAAAGAAACCTTCCGTCAATTCAGTTGCTTATTCAATATGTTTCAAATCCTTTGTCAGAGGATTATCTACACATATGATGAACCATACTTTATCCTCATGCGTTCTTAGGTGCCGTATAAGTGCACATGCTATCTGGATATTCCTGGAACATATTGGAACGTTCGTCTCCTGATATACAGATCTTATCTTAATCTTAATTTTTAATTAAATTGTGTTTTAATGTTCTAAAAATACATGAAAATTTGGAATTTAGTATTTATTAGTATGTAATAACATTTTTCATTATACGATAATTATTTACTACGAATTCAGCGCCAAGCAAAAATATAGTTCAACATTTTTAAAGGTTATTCAAATTCAAAAAGTTAAAATATTAATTGTTTTAAAGTTTTCGGATTTATTTATACGCAATTCAAAAAACATCGGAGTTTAGTAGACATTTCCCCCGAAAATTTCAACCTATGTTTCAGTTTACAGATGCACAACTTTACAAATTTTAACATTATTTAGCCCATCTGCCGCAAAGATGTGTCAACTACCGAAATTATGCAATTAATTATGTGTAAATCCAAAGATTAAAGTGCAACAAAGGCAGAGAAAAAAGAAAGAGTTTTTGAAAAACTGTCCAAGATATCATTCACTACAAAGCGGGGAAGACGTTATGTCTCAACATAACATGATAATCATTCATTTCATTTTTAACGCATTTTTTATTCTCTATTCATTATTCCTTTCATGCTAACAAAAACGCTTAAAACTAGTTTAACTAACTGAATCAAATATTACTTTTAACTTACTGGCCCTATGCGAGCAAGCTTAAGAAAATCTTTAAACTATGTCTTTTGACTTAAAACTAACTTATTTGTATTTTAAGTTTAATGACTTTCCTATAGAAATTGAGACTTTCCTATTGTTATTGACAAAAACTTAATGAATTAACGGTTTCTTTTTGTATATATGTACATGTAAAACATACAACTAACTTTAAGCAACACAAAGTCTTTAAAAATTCGTTAATACCTTCAACTTTAAGAAACATTTTATATAAAAACACACAAAATCCAAAATACATATATATATGGATACATACATACATACATGGTGCGCCATCTTTTATGTCGGTATGTGAATATTGAATAACTTAAAAAAAAAACCCGTTTTCCATATATGTATAAGGTATTTTTATTCAATTTGGTCCTTTACAATTTATTTATTTGGACTAGTTTTTGAATACAACATCAATCAAGTGGTCACCTCTATTGACCAAAGATGTCAAAATGTGCCCGTTTTGCTGCGTTTTCCCCCACTTTTTCGAGCATCTCTGACGGTATTGCGATGATTTCGCACGAATGTTTGCTTAGAGCTCGTCAATGGTCTGAGGCTTGCTGGCTTACACTTTGCTTTTCAAGTAACCCCACAAAAAGAAGTCCGGCGGGGTCAAATCTGGAGATCTGGGTGGCCAGTCAATATCGCCATTTTTTGACAGCACACATCCAGGGAATTTTCGCTGCAGAAACTGCATTGTTTGGCATGGCATGGCGCACCGTTTTGTTGAAACGAGTAACCGTCCAGACCTTTTTCACACATTTGTGGACAGACATAATGAGCCAACATCCACCGATATCGATTTTCATCGACTTTTTCGCCTTATGTGAAGAAAAATGACTTATTCATTAAGTTTTGGTTTTGGCACAAACGCGTTCCAAAACAGTCACTTTTTGGTAATGCAATGGTGTTTCATGGATCTCGTGAGGATTCTCCGTTCTCCGCAATTTTGCTTGTTAATGGCGCCAGAGAGTGTGAAATGGCTCTCGTCGGTCATCAAAATTTCCTCCCAAAAATCAGGTTCAGTGTCAACCACTCGCGCGACTGTTTGACTGTATTTCAAGGGACGGTCTGTCGGCAATATAATTTGAGTCAATTGCACTTTATACGGAAGCAAATGCAAATCATCCTTCAAAATGCGCCGTAAGGTGGTTCCACTGACGCCAAAATGTTGAGCGCTGTGACGATACGACACACGTGGATTCCCGGCAACACTCTCTCTTCCCGCTTCAACCAGTTCATTGGAACGTCTTGGGTGTTGATGAACGGCATGTCGACGATCTCCTACTGTCCCGTGCTCAACAAAATTCAACATCAAACGACGAATAGTGTTGTCAGACGATGCTTGTTGGCCACGATATTTTCGTCCATATGCACAACTGAACGACTATTTTCAATGTACAGCGTCAATATTTCAGCGCGTTGTTTCGGTGTGAAGCGATTCATGGTTATAATTGTACTGAATTAATGTTTCAAAAACATGTCTACATAAGTCAATCGGTTGATAAATGTCAAAGTTATTCAATGTTTACATACTGACATAGAATATGTCGTACCCTGTGTGTTTATCGGTTGAAAAGTTGACTTCAAAATCAACAAAATTTGAGAATAAAATGAATACCAAACCCCAATAACATATGCTTAAGGTATACAAACATTATTAGATCCATCGTAGAAGTATCAAAGTTTTGAGCGCTTGCAAATATGCACTACTTTCCTCAATAGAAACGACTGTGCAGAAGAAAAGGACATAGACAATAACACCACGTCTGTATTCACTTTTAAAACTGAAAAAGGGTATTTGCTTTGAAAAAGTTCTGGGCCTGAGGCAACAAGTCTCTTCAGTTGGCTCGGTCCTTAGTTAACTGCCTGAAGTTGCATGCTCAAAGTTATTTTAGAAGGGTACCTCTACTTGTCTGCCCCACCTTCTGCCTCAACTCTGTTGTCCTTCTGGGTTAGATTTGAAGATTTGCAATCTCAAACGTCCAATGCGCAGTTTTTCGACTAGATTGATATCATTGAACAACTCGTATGCATTGTCGCGCAAAGTCTCTCCTAAAGCCTCTCAAACGAAATATTTTACGACGAATTTTCGAACGAAAACTCGAAATGACTAAGGCCCTAATCACCATAAGTTACCTTTAGGACTGTGTTGGTTACGGTCTTATACAGAGTCTCGGGCCCTTACTACTCAACTACTTCCCAGCCTATGGAAACAGTAGTTGTTATTCTTCGACAGCCAAGGTAGACAAAGCCTATTTCTATTTTGAAATTAAACTGCCCAATGTAGTGCTCTGTCCGATTCGTAGATGTTAGGTGTCCGTTGTTGACAGCAAATTCGATTACGGTTTGGCAGGGATGGTAAGACTTGCTTTGGCTCTGTTAAGCTCGTTTCTATAAATGCTTGGGCTTGAGTTTTCCAAATTCTCAATACCGACGTTGATTTTATTACAAGGTTCCCTTTTGCTGTATGGTATTGGTTCCCCAACATGTACTTTTTACTTTTTGTTAAGACTTACTTACGAACTTTAGGCGGCGCTACAATCCGGAGTGGACCTGGGCCTCGACCAACAAGCGTCTTCAGCCAGATCGATCTTTAGCCAGCTGTCTCCAGTTTCGCACGCCAAGTTGGTTCCACTTGCGTGCGCCACCTGAGTCGCGGTCTTCCTCTACTGCGCCGTCCCTCGGGTGTGGATGCAAAGATTTTCCGGGCCGGAGCATTGGTGTCTATCCGCTCTACATGACCCAGCCACCTTAATCGTTGCAACTTTACTCTTCTGGCTAAGCCGATGTCGCCGTACAGCCCGTACAGTTTGTCGTTGTACCTCCTCCTCCACTCACCATCTATGCAGACGGGACCGAAGATCACTCGAAGAATTTTGCTCTTGAAACAGCCAAGAGCAACCTCATCCGCTTTTGACAGAGTCCATGCCTCTGCGTCGTAAAGCAGGACTGGGATGATTAAGGTATTATACAGGGTCACTTTAGTTTTTCGAGAGAGGGCTTTGCTACTCAATTGCGTTCTTTTTTTTTTTGTTAAGACTGGCTTTGGAATTTCTTAGCACAACGGTCCTAAAATTTGGTAAATGAGAAGGCTTTCAGAAATTCCTACATATTAATATTATTATTATTAATACTGTGAATATTGCAAAATTGAAGTCAATAATACAAAATTCACAATTGCGCTGAGAAGACCGCACAAAATCGGATGCCCATTATATGATTTTTGTAAATACTCAAACGTTATCAAAAGCAAGAGATTACTTCCTCAGAGGCTTGAACTGCAAAGCCAATGAAAAACATCCTAAAAATTCATCCTAAACACGTGATGATTAAATCTGACACGAACTCACTTCCTTCATCAGTCTTTCACTCTTCAGGTCCGCTAACAACCTTCCCAGAAATCTATCAAAACAAGTAAAATAATAATGTCTTACAAGGCGTGAGGTATGGACATACAGCTTAATGAACTCTGCATCGACCTTCAGTATACGGGGTTTAAAAGTTTTGTTATTTCTTTGAAGGATACATTGCAACGCCTAAAAATATTAAATCAACCTTATCCGCATTTTGTTTGTTTTTGAACCTTTCATAATGACGTTTCATGCTGGGATTCATTAACAAGGCAAAATATTTTAACTTTAAAATGAGTCGCCTTCTAGAAAAATATACCTATTATCGTTTAATTTCAAGTTAAGCGGTTACGTGTAAAATTAACTCTCCTGACTGCTGCGCGCTGTTTCGATTAAGTTTTAATTACACTTAATGAGAACTAATTAATTCGCTTCTGTTTAAATTAGTTTTAATGTTACACACTTGGACTCTGTGGAAAGTTTGACATGTTAAATCGTTAAGTTAAATTAACACGGCTTTGCGGGTAAAAATAATTGCTTAAATTTCAATTCTATTCAATTTATTATTCACAGTGTATATAATTTTTACATTAGAGTGGATTTTCTTGTATTAAGTATAGAGATTAGATTAAATTACACTAAAATCTTTGCATCTTAGGTCATTATGGTAAGGGTTTTATCGGTAATATCACTAGTTAGAATATATTAGAGAAAAATGGAGTGAAAAAACAAATCTCTGTGGATTCTAAAAATAAATACCTTAAAGTAGCTTAGAGCTAACTTAAACTAAAAAAGAATATGCTAATGCATAAAATTATTGATGAGCTCACTCTCATGGAAAGAACATTAATTTTCAAATTTGTGATAGGTGAATATGTGTAATTTTGTCATTTATTTTTTGAATATTTGTTATGTCATATAGTGCTAATGCTAAGGTTAAAGCATTTTGTTATGACAAATTTGTAGTTTTTTTGTGTGACACTCTGCATATTTTGGCCCAAAAAGGAGCGGCATAGAGAAGAATTTGCAATATAACGACCTTATATACTAAAATTTTGTTGTCCTTGCTCAGGTAGGAGTTCTTGTTGATTAGCGGATACAAGGGCATTGTTAGTATATTCGACTTTTTTATACATGCATTGGATTGGATGCGATTGGAGAGCCACAGATAGTTAACCGACTTTGAGGTAGATTTGAAGGTTTCCTCTTCCTAGTAAAAAATGCAGCCTGGGTTTTGGAAAGGTTTGTTTAAATTTTCCATGTGTAAAAGATGGTTTCTATTTCTAACAGCGCATTCTGTAAATTGCTCATTATGAGCGTGCAGTTGTTTGAAGCTGTTCGATAGCTCAATCAATGAAAAAAATGAAAAACACCAAAAATTAACAAAAAGATATTTATTATTAATATTTAAATTGCTCCATTCGCTCCGCTCTATTTCGTGGACTGTAAACGACTCATGATAAAATAAAATCCTTTTCCTCATCATACCAGCACTCGTGTCTGGTATGCTCATGATCGCCACATCTCGGTCGCAACCACCGCTATTCGGCGCACTATGGAATGGGGTGTGGTCTACGCGTGCTCTGATCATCTCTGATGATTCCTAATGCTCGGTCGCAACCACCGCTATCCGAAGCACTATGGAATGGGGTGTGGTCTGCCTGTGTGCTCTGATGATCTCTACTGCTCGGTCGCAACCACCGCTATCCTTTCTGGGGATTGCTCCGCGGTAGTTGTTGTGAACAAACGTAGACAGCTCTCGTGTGGCTCCTTCTGCGTATTTGGTGTTGGCTACCGTTGGCTGGTGTGGTGGCGTGATGTAGTCTGGCTGCCAGCTGCCTGCCCTGAACATCCGACCCGTTGCAGCATGGTGATGCCGACGATCGCTCGCTCCTGTTCTTATGTATCCTTATCAGAAGCTGAGAGCAAAAAAGGCATTTTGGCAATGACTCAATTTGAGAAAGTCAGCCACAGGTTGTAGAGAAGGGGTGCTAGGACGGATCCTTGGGGGACACCTGCTTTAATTGGGTAAAGTGCTAAAGCATCTGAGAGTATTTGAACAAAAACTGGCTGTCGGCTAAACAATTTTGAATTATTTTACATACATAGGTACATTGGATTATTGTAACTCAGGAGTTTATGAAGCAATCCAACATGCCAAACACTGTCGAATGCTTTCTCAATATCAAAAGAAACCATCCCTATAGATTGCTTCTATTTTAGTGCCATTTTGATGAATTTAGAGATTCTTATAAGCTGGTGGGGAGTTGAGTAACAACGTCTGAATCCGAACTGTTCGTTTGGGAGTAGGTTATTGGGCTCAACAAACTCTGAAATTTTGGTGTGAATGATTTTTTCGAACAATTTCCTTAAGCAACTAGGTTAGGTTAGGTTAGTGGGCAGGCGGAAGAACCATTCGCCACACTCAGATCAATTCAGACCCATTGTGATACCCATTGGGGGAAGAGAGTGTCCCTTACCCGTAAGAACGCTACCCAATAGTTAGTTCCATACATATATATAATGTTAGTAGAACCTGATCAACTTACTGCGTCTGTGATACAAACCACCCTGTGGATCTGATGAATCTCATTATTTGGTCCACCGGTGTATCTGATAGTTCTTCAATGTCCTCGAAAAAGTGCCGTCCGAGGAACTTATTTCTTAGATGGCAGATACTAGGGCAGTGGCAGAGGAAGTGGGTTGTATCCTCATGGACCTCCTCGTCGCCACACCCCCTGCAAAGGTCTTCTTCTGTAATATGAAGCTTTTTCATATGGTACCGCAGCGTATTGTGCCCTGTGATCACTCCTATAAGGGTGCTTAGGGATCTTCTGTCGATTGGCCATATCTTCCTTGTGGTTGCACAAGTGTTTAGAGAGGTCCATCTGTTGTTAGCCTCCCTTAAGGCTCTCTTCCCTGCTTCAAGCTTAAGTGTGCAATGCGGGATGTTCACCGAAGTTTCGGCTTGTTCCGGGCTTGTTGCCGAGCCGTTTCTCGCTAGTTCGTCAGCGTTCTCGTTTCCTGGTATTCCCTCATGTCCAGGGACCCAGCAGAGTGTTACCTTGTGCTGTGTTCCAAGAACCTTGAGCTCTTCTCGACAGCACCTCACAAGCTTCGATTTTATTTCATTAGCAGAAATTGCTTTTACTGCCGCCTGGCTGTCAATGAAAAAGGTGATATCACCACGTGGTATTGCCCTCATTGCAGTCTCACGGGCGGCTAGTGTCACTGCTAGGACTTCCGCTTGGAAAACACTGCTGTGGTCCGGAAGGCGAGCGGACTTGGAGATGCTCAGCGTTTCAGAGAAGATACCTGCCCCCACACCAGTGTCCATTTTGGATCCATCGGTGTAGATAGCAATGGATTGAGCATTTGGCATTTGCCCATTTTTCCAATCCTCCCTGCTCGGATATAAACTTAAAAATGGTCTTATGAAATCTAGGTATGGTGTTATGTAGTCTGTTGTCGATACATTGCCTAGATACTTCTGTAGTATTGCAGTATGACCTTTTGCGTTGGGTTTCCAACAGTCAGACTGGCTTATTCGCAGTGCACTGATGGCCGCTGAGAGTCGTACAAAGATATCCACCGGGAGTAGGTTGAGTACAGCCTCAAGCCCTGCAGTTGGTGTTGTTCTCATTGCACTGGTAGTTCCAATGCACGCCAATCTTTGTACCTTCGTGATGGCCTTCAAGTTTGTAATTTTGTCAACGGCTTGCCACCATACCAGGCCGCCGTAGGTCAGAATGGGTCTTATTATTGCAGTGTACATCCATAGGATAATCTTCGGGTTAGGACCCCAGGTTTTCCCGAATATCCTGCTGCACGAGTAGAAGGCGATTGTGGCCTTCTTGACTCTTTCGTTGATGTTCAGCTTCCAACTAAGCTTTTTATCGAGCACGAGTCCCAGGTATTTGGCACTCTCGGAAATCTTGAGGGGGATACCCCCAACAGAAGGTATTGGGAATTGCGGTATTATCCTTTTGTTTGTAAATAACACCAGCTCAGTCTTCTGGGGATTGACTGCTAATCCACATCTCTTCGTCCAGGTGTCCAGGGTCTTTAGTGCCCCTTCCATTTGCTCGCTAAGGGTTGGAAGAAATTTTCCTGTTGCCAGCAGTACTACGTCATCTGCGTATGCTACGGTTTTGACACCGCTGTATCTCAGTTGTTGGAGTACTTCGTTGAGGACGATGACCCATAGCAACGGGGAGATTACTCCACCCTGAGGTGTACCTCTAGTGGCGTACGTTTCCATCCTCGTTCCCCCAAGTTCAACTTTTATGTGTCTTTCCTCAAGTATGTTAAGTATCCAGTCGATAAGGATATTGTGGACATTGAGGTTTGTTAGGGTTCTACGCACCGCATCCGTTTTGACATTGTTAAAGGCTCCTTCAATGTCCAGGAAGGCGGCTAATGAATATTCCTTATCCTGCAGCGTTTTCTCTATTGAGCCGACAACACAGTGCAGTGCTGTTTCTACACTCTTACCTTTCGTGTACGCGTGCTGTGCTGGAGATAGACCTCCCGGGCCCAATCTGCTGCGGATGTAGATATCAGCCAATCTTTCCAGAGTTTTCAAAATGAAGGAGGTAAGACTTATTGGCCGGAAGTCTTTGGCAGTAGTGTGGCTCGCTTTACCGGCCTTGGGTATGAAGACAACTTTAACCTCTCTCCATGCTCTTGGTACATAACACCATCTTAGGCTATTAAGGTAGAGTTCCTTAAGTACCGGAATGATAGTGGTTGTGGTCTTTTGCAACATGATCGGGAGTATACCGTCGAGTCCTGGGGATTTGAAGGGGGAGAACGATCTGATTGCCCACTCAATTCTCTCCTCTGTAATCATATCCGTCGGCAGCTCCCCTCTCGTTGGATAGCTGTTCCTGTTACTATTTCCAGGTTGCGTCGTGCACCCCGGAAAGTGCGTGTCTAACAGCAATCGTAATGATTCTGAACAAGACTCAGTCCAATTACCATTGGGGTCTTTAAGAGATCCTAGAGTTTTCGATTCTCTGGAGAGGACCTTCCTCAGCCTTGCAGATTCTGCCATGCCTTCAATCTCACAGCAGAAGTGCTGCCAAGAGTGGCGTTTAGCTCGCTGAGTCTCGTTCTTAAAATTTCTCTGACTGGCTTTATATAGCTCCCAGTCGACGTCTGAATTTGTTCTTTTGGCTACATTCAGGAGTTTCCTAGTAGATTTCCTGATGTTGGCTAGTTCTTTGGTCCACCATGGGGGCGACATTTTGTTCCTTACTTTCACCACTGGACACGCTTTACCGTATGCCTCTCTAAAAATGGATGCTATGTCCTCGGCTTTACGGTCAACGTCCGCAGGGCTATGGCAATTACTTTCCAGCAGCAGACTTCTGTTTCTCCCTACTTCATTACTAAAGAGATCCCAATCAGCTTTCCTGGGATTTCTGTAGGATTTAGGTGGGTTGCACCTCTGCTCTATGAAAAATTCAATAATTTTGTGGTCGGAATAGGATTCTTCCCTTAAAACCTTCCACTTGTCTATTATCAAAGTGTTAGAGTTACTGGTTAGTGTTACATCTTAAACTTCCTGCCTATTCCTAACTACAAAGGTCGGTTCATCCCCTCTATTAGCTACAATAAGGTTATTTTCAATTATGAATTCAATTAAGCAACTAAGTAAACTGATGGGACGATAGCTACTAGCCCTGTTTGGCGGTTTAGTTGGCTTGGGTATTGGTACAATTTTAGCTATCTTCCACTTTTTGGGAAAACATCCATGAACAAAGCAACTTTGAAATACGGTTGAGATGAAAGCGGGCAACATGTCTGGAAAGTGCGGGTGGAGTAGCTAAATAGTTAATCTACCCGTACTCCCCAGATATGGCTTACGAAGCGCAACCCCCAATGATGGCAAAAAGACAGAAGATAGCCTCGGGTATTGCTAAGCCTGCTAAGTCAGGGCGCCCTTCGGAGCCAGGCCTAAGGGGTGGCAGTATGCGAGCGTCTGGTGGTCGGTTTGTCCCGCTCGGCAGCCGGCCGGGTTCAACCCGAAACGGCTACGAGCTTCCCGGCAATGGTCTCGCAAGCCATTACGGGGGTTAAAGGGGAGATGCGCTATGCACCGATGGCGGCATAAGTGGACTTTCGGCTTTACGACAACGGCATCGACTTAGGATAGGCACATGGAACATTTCTTCGCTCACAGGAAAAGACCTTGAGCTTATTGGGGAGGCTACTAAATATCGACTAGATACCAACTATATCTCCTCAACAAAGTAAAGGGGTTCTAGAACTGTGGACCTTTTGGATGGGTGGAAACTCTTCATGTCAGGAATAGCACCTTCAATGTCTGCTCAGGCGGGAGTGGGGATACTCACGAGTCCCAGGCTGGCAGGCAGAGTACTGAAGTGGATACCATTGGAAGGGAGAGTTGCGATTTTAAAGATTAAGTTTGAAAGGTCAACTCTGGCTTTGGTGCAGGTATATGCGCCGAATCTGGAGTCAAAGTATGCAGCTTTCTGAGATGAAGTGTTTGCCGCCTTAGAACAGGTGGCAGACATGGATTCCTATCTCCTGATGGGGGACTTCAATGCTCACGTGGGTGTGGACGTAATGACATGGGGAAGCGTGATTGGGAGGAACGGCGACCCGGATCAGAATGCGAACGGAGAGAAGTTGTTGGACTTTTGCTGTGCAAATGGCATGTCCATTATGAACACCTTCTTTCCGCACAAAAACATCCATAAATACACATGGTATCGTCAGAGTCTTCAGCAGAAATCGCTGATAGACTTCTTTGTGGTACCATCGTGTGTTAAAAGGATGGTTTGTGACGTTCGTGTTGTGAGAGGGGCTGAACTGTCAACTGATCATCACCTCGTGTTGTGCAAATTGTATCTCAACGATAAAGTACCTGTCCTACCAAAGCTTAAACCAAGGCTGGTGACACGCATACAGTGGGAGAGTTTACAGAACAATGAGATATGGGAGGAGTTTGCACGACAGGTATCCGAAAGGTTTGAACAAAATCCAACTGTTCCGACAAATGTAGAGGAAGAATGGCGGTTGTTTTCAAGAGCAGTCATTGCCTTTGCAGGAGATGATTGCGGAGTGAAGCGGCTCGGTGTGGCGGCTGGTGGTGAGAAAAGAACTGCGTGGTTTAAAACACCCGGAGTTCAAGAGGCCATCAGAGAGAAGAATAAAGCCTTCAAGGTGTGGATACACTTGTTAAAGCAGCTAAGGAGCAGTCTTGGAAGGAGTTCGGTGAGAGATTGGACTGTGATCACAGATCTGCAAACAAGGTGTTCTGGCAGACCATCCGCCGTCTCAGAGGAAGGAAGTTTAATATCATCGAAGGAGTCAAATCCAAAGATGGTGTACTTCTTTCCGATGAGAAGGACATCTTGCGCAGATGGAGCGAGCACTTTTCGGAGCTGCACAATTCCGAACAGGGCACTGAGGATGGCAGACCCATGGTTTTGAGTAGGACGGAGAATAGCCCCACCGTAGAGGAGGTGAATTTGGCGATTAAAGCGCTGAAAGTCGGAAAATCTGCGGGTGTGGATGAAATCCGGCCAGAAATGCTCAAAGCTTTGGGTAAAGAGGGAGTGGAATGGCTCTCTCGTGTCATTAAAGTGGCCTGGAAATGCGATGAAACACCTAGCGATTGGCAAACTGGGGTGATTGTTCCTCTTATTAAGAAAGGGGATAAGAGGGATTGCTCCAATTATAGGGGTATATCTCTTTAAAGTCTCCCCGGAAAAGTCTTTGCAAAGGTGTTGGAAACGCGTTCCAGAGCTGTGGTCGAGTTCAGGTTGGGCGATGAGCAGTGCGGCTTTCGTCCAGGTAGAAGCACAACCGAGGAGCTGTTCACTCTCAGAATGGTACTTGAGAAGGCCGGGGAGTATGACAAAGCTATCTACAGTTGTTTTGTGGATTTGGAGAAAGCATATGATCTGGTCCCTCGAGGTAAACTCTGGAGTGTATTGCAGAAGTACGGGATCGACTGTTCTCTTCTGAGGGCCATTCAATCTCTGTACACTAACTGTAAGAGCTGTGTTCGGATGAACGGCGTTAGGAGATCGGGTAAGGAACACCAGAGTACGCGAGGCACTCAATGTCAAGCAGCTTTTTCTTCGAATGGAGAGGTCCATACTTCGATGGTTTGGGCACGTCAAACGCATGTACCCAACTCGTTTTCCGAGACGTGCCATGGAATTCAAGCCATCGGGCAGACGTCCCCTGGGTAGGCCTAGGATGAGATGGCTGGACCAAGTCCGAAATCTCACCTCTACCCGTATGGGAATAGCCCCTGATGAGTTAGAGTCGATGGCGGAAGATCGGCAAATGTGGAGAGTCCACTTAAGCTCCCTAAACCCGCGATAAGCGGGCCATTGGAAGATGATGATGATGATGATGAAAATGATTGTATTTTTTTGATATTTGTTTAAGTATCCTGTTGATTATATTTTTGACAAGTTCTGGCGACACTTGAAAAATGTTGTGAGTTATGTTTTGGTTCAGATTGATTAAACCTCCTACTCCTAAGCTTCTTGTGTTAGAATTGCTGTAGTCAGTGGTTAGCGATTGACTAGCTAGAAAGTGTTCAGCGAATTCAGCTGCTTGCTCGTAATTGGTGTGCAATACGCGTCCGTTTGTTTTGCTATTAAGAAATGGAATTTTTCTTCGTTTTTTCTTAAAATTTTTAGTTAATTTCCAGACATTTTTGTCATGTTTGTCGATATTAGATAGCAATTGATTCCACTCTCTGTTCTTTATCATCTACTTTTTTTTAATAACCAATTTGTTTAATAGGTTGAGTTGAATTTTGAGAAATGAGTCGTGGAATCTTTGGTAGCGTAGAGTTGTATTCCAAAAGCTAATTGTCTTTTTCAGATCATCAAACAGAATAGTGTCCCGAGGATATTAGTTTAACCTTTGACTATGTATCGTAGATTATCTTAGATTGGGGACAAAGAGTGGAATAATGGTCAACTAGAGACAGAAAAATATGTGGTTACAACACTTTCTCCTTTTAAAGCCATGTAGTCGGATGGTGGCACTCTGATACAATGATTTGCCGAGATCGATACAGTAAGGCTTAGAAAGGTGTATCAAGCCAGAAATATCATTAGCCAGCTGCGTGAGTCAAAATATTACATAAGCTCATCTTCTTTGGAAAATATAAGCTCGTTGATTTCTCAGATTTCTATATTTCTATATTTCTTTGGTGCCGAGTTGAATGTTTCACCTATTAACTATTGTACTATTGATCAGATCTAAGAAAATGTTTTACCGAAAAATTTAAATTTTAGTACACTGCCGGCCAGAAGTTTGGATTTACCATATACATTTGTCGTATTTTTTCTCACCTATTTTTTTTTTTTTTTTTGCATTGGGTTAGGTTAGGCAGATGGGTTGGCGAGGGGAGAGAGAACACTCTACGCCACACTCAGGTCAGTAGAGACCCATTTGGGGACAAAGATGCCCTTTGCTTGTGAAGCAATCTCCCATTGCCCCAGGGTTTCGAACCACATTGAAACCTTAATAAAACCACACAGGCCCGTGACAGGTAAGCCACTTATTTCTGCGCCACTTATCCTTATGTCTGAGATGGCAGTGGCAGAAAAAGTGAGTTTTGTCCTCATTAATTTTCTCGTCTTCGCAGCCCTCGCAAAAGTCATCCTCACTTAGCCTTTATCAAATCAATCTAATTTTTTTCCACTTAATTACGCTTAAAGAAATATATATCATATAATTCTTAAAGCTATTTTACGGTAAAGATAGTTGACATCGGCGAAATCATCTTCAAATTAATACTACGATACAGCATAAAATGACTATGTAGGTGATTCCAAACTAAATATTCACAATATTCATAATGCAATGATGTCCATACAAGATAACAACAGCAAAATATTAACGAACTATTTACACAACAGTAGAAATCGCGAAACCATCTAACAGAAACATCGAATAAATGCTGGAATGAACTAAGTTGATCCTTTTTTTACTTGATTTCAAATTCACAAAACAGACTCGACATAGCTAAATAAGTGGGGAACATCGGAGATATCAGCAAAAACCAGTCGAAAATATACCAAAGGAAGTTTGGCTTCGTGGGCGAATAGCTAAAAAGAAGCCTTTAGTTTCCATAAAAAAAGCGATTGAACTTTGCATAAACCATATCTAAAAATATCTTTTGTACATATTGGAAAAATGTGCTTTGGAGTGAAGAAAGTTAAATCGCGACCCAACCACACAACGATGGATACGATATAACCGAAACGAAAAATAAATAAATAGCTCGCGCGACAGCCCAAGGAAGGCCAAGACGTAGCTTCTTTCGACCAATCATCTTGTGCGTGTTACATGTATGTATGTATGTTTCGCACGTATGTTTGGGAGGCACTCCGAATGATTTTTCACGTTTTTTATTGCCTGCGGGGGGGTTGTTTGTTCGATTTTTCTGGACTCAAACCTGTGTCGGCTTGCTCAGAAGTCCAAAGCAGTAACCACTGGCCACTTCGACCACGACCATGTATGAGTGATCTTAAGACTTTACAGGTAAAAAGGTTTCCAGAGTTTTTTAAAAAAATTCTCTTGCACCCTTTCGTTGGGTTTAAACTATTATCAGTGTGACTCCCACTGTATTTTTAATTGTTGCCATTACTGCGTACACTTGCTATCTTGTGATCGTTCCTTGTAGCACTTTCGTCACCCGGTACCTAGGCAATGTCTTTGTAGCTGGCAAGCAGGTTAAGTAGGGTTCTACATTTCCTGGTCTTAAATTTGAACTTATGATTGCTTTAAATGCTGCTTGATTTTTTACATGTCTCCTTCTTGTACTTTTTAGATCCAAGAGTGAGGAAATTGAAATTTAAATTGATTTTTCATTTGACAGAGTAGATCGTTATTTATTGTTAAAAAAGCTAAATTACAGCTTTAATAAATCATTCATTCTCTTGTATTCCAGTTACATGAGCAATAGGTGTGCTCAAACTCTGAAAGCCCTAGTTTTTTTTGCTATTAGATTAGGAGTACCCCAAGGGTATATCCTAGGCACGCTTTTATTCTCCCTGTTCATTAACGACCATCTTGGGGTATGTCTTAACTCATCTATGCACCTGTATGGTTGTGATTCTCAAGTTTAGCTGTAATGAGGATCTAGGAGTCATAGGTAGTTGGGCCAGTTTAAACAACCTTTCCCTTAATTGAGCTAAATCCAAAGCTTTAGTCATTTAAAAAAAAATATTTAGATAACGATACCCTTTCTCCGCTAACCTTACTGGGTAAGATGATCTCTTGGCGTTAGGTATTAACGCCCAACGAAATACCGCCCAAATCAAAAATTTCATAACGCCCAAAAAATCACTGAATAATTTGTTGTTGTTAAAATGACGTCAATTTGGGCGATATTACATTCAGTTTTGAAGTTATGACCTTTTTTCGGCAAGTACTAAGGCCCAAGACCCAATGCCAAAATCGAAAAGCGTCATAATGCCCAAATAAAGTCTTCAAGCCCAAAAAAGTGGACTTAACGCCCGAAGGTCTTAACGCCCAAGACAATAACGTTAATAATATAGAACAGCATTTGTATCGGTAACAAACCGGGGAATGTGCATGGGGGGGCATGCCGCCCCCTGCCATCCCCCTGCTGGGGATCACTGTAGGAATATGTCTGCATGAAATATGTATGGGGGGGCATACTTTAGGTACCCCAAACTTCGATTTTAGAACAACATTTGTATAACAAACCGTGAAATATGTATGGGAGGGCATGCTGCCCCCCTGCAACCTCCCTGCTTGGACTCACTGTAGGATTTGGGGTAGGTGCGAAGTTGGGTATATGCAAATTTTCTTTAAATCACCACTAGATGTTGTTATACAAATGCAGTTTCATGGTGTTTCGATTTTGCCATTGACATTTTAGGCCTTAGTGCTTCCCGCCAAAAGGCACCGCAAAAAAGTCATAACACCCAAACTCAATTTAATATCGCCCAAATTTTTACAACAACAAATTGATTTTTTGTGCGTTATGACATTTTTGATTTGGGTGTTATTTAGCCTTTTTCTAAAATCAAATACGTCTTAGCGCCCAAAAATGACGTCCTTTTGGGCGATAAGTCATTTCACCATTTCTTCCTTCACTTTTGGGCAATTTGTCGTTTCTTGGACGTTATGACATTTTTCAATTTGGGCGTTAGTTCGTTAGGCGTTAATACCTATCGCCTGACCTCTTATGTACATACATAGATGATGTTAACAAGCTATGAGTCTATCTTAATTGTAAGCTTACCTAAGAATCGCATATTCACTATGTAGTTAGGCGAATCTATTCTGGACGACTATGCCAGCTATACATTTTTCTTCTTTTGTACCCATTGCAATAAAGCTTAAACTTGTACGTTCCCTTTTTAATGCCTTCTATCAATTATGGTTCGGTTGTATATAATTAGTAATCCTGGCTCTATCATTTAGAAAATAAGAAAAAAAATAATTAGAACTTGCATTTAATTCCTTAATTCACGGACTCCGCAAATTTGACCACATCTCTGGATTTTCCTAAAACGTTACTGGTTGTACTTTCACGGAGCATATCAATACATATAGGTAGGTAAGTGGGGTGGCTGGCACACGTGGGCCGAAAAGGCCCTTTGTGGTACCACATGGATCAATACCCTGAGCCGAGCCACTTCATTGGAATCATTTGAAGTTCTTGATGAAGCTGAAGATACTTTTAACGTCAGTATGTGATAGTTCGCCCAAGTTGTCGAAATGGATCTTCCTTCTTTGAGATAAGGCAGGACAAGTGCAGAGAAAAGGGAGGATCGTTTCCTCCATATTATAATACATATAAGAAACTGCATTTATCCTCCACAATATTTTAAAACCCAAAAACTAAAATATCCCAATGATAAACTAAGCTGTTCTCTACCAGCTCGTACAAGGCATATCAATGTTCCTAATTTTAATTAATAGTAAGCGTTTATTTTTTGTTCATGCTATAAAGATATGGAATTCCCTACCGGCAACAATTCGTTTGTGCTATTCACAATTAAAGTTTAAAAGACTGCTTCTCACTTTTGTTAAACTTAATCAAAATCATGTATAAATTAATTTAATGATTTTGCTTTTACATATCGCCCATTTGCTTGAAGACTGCCATAACTAAAAAAACACAATTTTTGAGTTAATGATGTAGAATTATTCGTTGTATCATGCTTCATACATATTGTGTAAAAATTTCATATAAATATCTTGTATACTCTCCGCGTTAGAAGAGCATATGCCTTCCTCTTTTTCATTAAGGTGGTAGTCAATTGAAAACTTTAAACGCGTTTTCTGCAAAATCTTGTTTTTTGAGTTATGACAGTCTTCAAGTAAATGAGCGATGTGAATATGAAAATTGCTATTGCTTATAATTTTAATGTACAAATAATAAGAATTTAAATCTTAATGTACAACCTTAAAATGAAATAACTACAAATACAAATTGTATTGGCACGCCATATTTTAAGCAACATTTTAAAAGAAAGCTTCCCCCATTCTACTGGCAATATCTTGTTTGATTCCACTATTGGTGGAAACAGTACGATACATATTTCAAAATCTTTTCGTTCTCTGCCGCTTGTGCCGATGTTGATGATTTCAGTTTTGGCAGTGTTAACCTCCGATTCGACTTCGGTGCAGGTCCGACCCAGCTGTGCGAGAGCAAGTAAACGTATTAAGCGTAGTCAACATGTCGCCTTTAAATCGATTTATATACATAAATCCATTCCTAGGAACACAAAAAAAAAAAAAATGTTTTTATGAGTTTTCTTATTTATTTGTCTGTAAATAATGCAAGCGTGTAAATAATGCAAGCTTTAACAGAAAAACCCCACATCTATGCCATAAATCATTTGTGTAAATCATGTTTCTCAATGTACCTTAAGCGATTGTAAACAAAAATCAATGTACCTTTAACTCCGGTTTTTAGACACTTAAAAGACCGACATTTATCAAAACCTCAAGACAAAAATTTCCCACACAAATCGCACTCTCTCCTTAAATACTTACGGAAGTAAAGAGAAAATGAGCTTGTGGTCTCCATGCAATGATGTACGAGCACATGTATGATTGTGAATGCGACCCAAGTGAAAACAAAAAAGTAAATCAACAAACATTATTCTTGTTGTCTGTACTCGTACATTTCTGTAGCATAACATATGGTGATTGATAACGTTCCCAATAGAATTACCTGCTGTGCTTCCCTAACACCGTTTTGTGAATCCTAAATGAGGTTAAATTAATGACGGAAATATCCTTGTGAAGGAAGCACGCAACGTCAGGAAATAGTAAATAAATTATCGCCTAGCAATGCAAATAACTATACACTGCACGTAAGCTAATTAAAACTATTATCACCACTGTAATGTAGTATGTTGAATTTGTAAGACGCATGTGATTACGCGGTCCAATCGTTCCACTCTTACTCTCACCGATTCCAGTACCACAAGTGGTTACCTCGAATTGATGTTGGATTCCAATCCAACCACTTGGTAAGGTCATTAACAAAAGTGAATAAGAGAAGTTGTGTAGGTTATTCTACCAAGGTATTACATTTTTGATACAGATGCCACTAGAAGAAATTGATTTCTCCCGACGGAAATAACTATGGTGCCCTAGAGATCTAATGTGGTCGGAGTATTGTGCAAGTGAATAGAGTGATATATTTACGATTAAATAGCTAAATTCAGCGTGTTTGGCATAAACATTTGTTAGTTAAGTTATAATTTGTAAATACCGTCACCGGTAGTCATGGGACGAAAAAGAAACCTGCAGCGGAGCTGTTACTGATATTCTCATCGAATCAGTAATCAAATGAGTGAATAGTAGTGTGCGCGACAACTCCAATATCAGCTTAACACCCCTATTATACGAGTAGCGAGTCGAACGTTCGCCTCGAGTCGAACTGCCTGGCGAATTACTCCTGCCATGGTATTACGGTTGACGAAGTTTCTCATTTGCCTTTTGGAAAGAAATGTTGCCAACCAAACGCAATGAAATGACAGTTGTGATCTAAAAAATTAATAAATAGCTGGAGCGACAGCTCTGAATGAGCCAAGGCCTAGCTTCTCGTAACCATTCATGTTGTGCGTGTTAATTGATGTTGGGACCGTGTAAAGGAGCGTTTAAACAGATTAGCCAATGGTCGATCAAAAAGCCATATTGAGAACAGTAAATACCCTGAAGAACAGAGTAAAGTTTTAGTAACGGCCTTCGGGTAAACCTCGGAGTTCTTCGAAAATGGATGAAATCCTTCTTTTATTGAGCACGTGTTATTCACATGAAAAGAAAGTTCAAAGCGTTTTGGAACAACGGATTTGCGATTTATCATTTGAATCGATATCAAAGGCAATACGTTTGAAATCACGACAGTTAAATTTCGCTTCACTTAATCGAAATCGATGAATCTTTAGATGAGGTTAAGTGTCGTAACACTATATTTCACGAGGCTTTAAACCCTCAAGCTTCAGCTTAACAAAGCTAAACAATTTAACCTTCATACAGAATGATTCCACGACCGCCCGAAGGGTGTAAAACATCATTCTTCTGATATTTACAATTTGTGTTGATATTTCCGATTTCCTAGATAACATAAAGCCCACACATAAATCGGGTAATTCTTGACTTTACGACATATAAGTGCCTATAATAATAATTTAATAGATTTAAACATTACGCTTCATCAACTCGTCATCTGTCGATGATAAAACCACTTTCTGTCCCTAGCACAAGACAGTGATATTTAAGAATTCAGATTTCATGGTTTTTGGGACTGAAACTACTTTCAGTAAGTACTTGAATGTGGGTTCAGTTAAAATGCTCAATGTTTAAGATCTGCTGTAAATGAGCGTTGTGCAAACTATAAAAGACCTAAACTCTCCAAAGGCAACTACTAAGATAAACACAAAGCATAAAAAAATTTCATACCTACTATTGGAAATGAATAAAACATTTACACGAAGCTGAAGCTTTATGGTCGCGATAAAATAGAGGAGTACCTTTTTTTATATCATTTCCGATAACAATAAAGGGCCGTCCTCTCCTTTGATTTCCCTAAAGAGGATATTAAAAATTAAATAAAAAAAAAAGTTCGTTGTATTCACGCACAATGTACGTAATATACTTTTGTTTCCAAGCCAAATAATTTAAATAATAAATAATTGATATGTCAATAGGAGATATAAATTCTTCTGTAATTTTAATATCCTTAAGCGGTTAAAGTTCGCCTGCTTGATTCCTTTTTTTGTATTCATCGGAATTTAGGAATCGCATTAATGGGCTTATGGATCATAATTCGATGGAGTCCTATCGAATCGTGAAGGATATTAACTAAAAGATGATTGACATGCTTGGAAATGCAATGAACTGAGAAATTAGTCACATAAATTTGTTGAAAATATGCATATAAATGTGTACATGTACGTACATACATTATGTATTGTGGGAGCCTTTGCATAGGTTACTTAAGAATGGTAAAAAAGAGAAATAAATGTTTTGAGGCTGCATAGAGCGCTAACCCTTTATGTTAAAAGGTTTAGGTATGTTTTTTGCATGAAAGGAATCTAGAATTTTTATTGCGAAATTTGAAATGCGGGTTGAAAAACCTTATGAAAGACGAATCATTACATCCAATTTCAAAAATACTTCAGATATCTTTCCTTAACGGAATCCCGGTACTGATACCAAAATGTTAAAAAAAATTTAATGAGTCACTTACAAGTTTTAGTTAAGATGTAGTGAAGGTTAGATTAGGTTGGGTGGCTGCCCCCTTTCAGACAGAGACACACTTAGACCATAGGGCAGCGACAGGGCAAGTGCACAAAAGGTGAACTGTTGTTTTCTCCCCAATTTTTGCAGAAATCGTTAGAGGGCGCCCCCAATCTGAGTGCATGCCTGCCTCTCAAGCAGTCTCCGGCCGGACCCCTATTAATGAACGTAAGTTTTCCAAAGTTAGTGGTCTTTTTTTAAATTTAGGTTGGGCCAAATTGGTTTTGGCAAGAAATAAGTGCTGATATTATAATTTCTATTATTTACCAATTTCCTGGCATCGGTATTAAGAGAAATTTATTCGATTCGATAGGAACAGATGGTTCCGCCAACTTTTCATTAGGATGCCGTCCTGCGCCCTCCTATGCCAGCTCATCTGCCGTGCAGTTGCCTGGGATATCCTTGTTCTTGGACCCAGAATGGTGTTAAGATAGATTGAAAGTGATATGCCAAAGCTCCTTCTTTTCACCTTTTTGCAGCAATTGCCTCGATCGATATACAGCAAATGCTCTAAAACTCATTTACATATATACTTCAAAGCCCGGCACCACGCATCGGTCCGAATAAGCCTCAAGGGACACCTATAAAAAATCCGGAAAGCATACTTCACCTCGCTCTTGGTCCCCAAAATTGCATCAACAAACTTATAAATCAGAACGTGAAGAATCAGATGGCTCGCAAGAACCTGAAAAAATGTCTCTCCGCCCTAAGAATCACCAAATCACTTTTTCGATAAACGTCGATATACCGCTGACTAAACAAACTGCTCGAACTCCATCTTTTGCACCTTGATTGATATCGAAAAACTCCGTTATCACAGATCTTGCAAAATTCCCGAAAGCCTCAACAAGAAATGTTAACACTATTTGCAACGGACTTCTGGCAGTGCTTTCCTCCTTAGAGCTACTGAAACCACAAAAAACCGAGAATACTTGAAATGTACAGGTAGCCTATCTACAGTCCAATCGGTCTTAAACATCAGAAACAACATTCAGGTCCTTGCAAATATTCGAAACACGTCATTGCAAACATTTGAAAACTTATACAAAATTCTTATAAAATTAAACTTCTCCCAGGCCGCGTCGGTATGAGTTAGCAGATGCAGCTGCGAAACTTATTGTAGAAAAACCTTTCGTCACTACCATCACTCATTGCAAAACGGATATCGAGAGGAAAATACGAAACATCTTCAGCTGGAGAGGAGAGTACCATTATTCTGCTATAAACCCCTACTGCAAACGTATTAGTTACCCAAAAAATATAACAATTAAAATGGCAAAATGTTATATTCGGCTACCCCTCGGATATACGTATAAGGACAACACACTCACATCTAATCAGCAAAACCAAGCCACCAATGTGCAACATTTGCCAAACTTACAACATATGTATTAACAATTAAACGCTTAATCTACGACTGGCCCCCTCATGCAGCTGACCTCCTCGCGATTGCAGTTGGCGGGCAACATGTCTGGGAAGTACGGGTAGAGTAGCTGAATAGCTGATCTACCAGTACTCCCCAGATATGGCTAACGAAGCGCAAACCCCAATAATGACAAAAAGACAGAAGATAGCCTCGGATATTGCTAAGCCTGCTAAGTCAGGGCGTCCTTCGGAGCCAGGCCTAGGGAGTGGGAGTATGCCTCGGGAGGAGTTTGCACGACAGGTATCCGAAAGGTTTGAACAAATTCCAACTGTTCCGACGAATGTAGAGGAAGAATGGCGGTTGTTTTCAACAGCAGTCATTGCCTCTGCAGGAGGTGTTTGCGGAGTGAAGCGGCTCGGTGTGGCGGCTGGTGGTGAGAAAAGAACTGCGTGGTTTAAAACACCCGGAGTTCAAGAAGCCATCAGAGAGAAGAAGAAAGCCTTCAAAGTGTGCATACACTTGGGGGATTCAGCTTCTCGGAACTGGTACATGGAGGGGCGAAGAACTTGCAAGCTGGCTGTTAAAGCAGCTAAGGAGCAGTCTTGGAAGGAGTTCGGTGAGAAATTGGACTGTGATCACAGATCTGCAAACAAATGGTTCTGGCAGACCATCCGCCGTCTCAGAGGAAGGAAGTTTAATATCATCGAAGGAGTCAAATCCAAAGATGGTGTACTTCTTTCACATCATGCGTAGATGCGGCGAGCACTTTTCGTAGCTTCTCAATCCCGAACAGGGCACTGAGGATGGCAGACCCATGGTTTTGAGTAGGGCGGAGAATAGTCCCACCGTAGAGGAGGTGACTTTGGCGATAAAAGCGCTAAAAGTCGGCAAATCTGCTGGTGTGGATGAAATCCGGCCAGAAATGCTCAAGGCTTTGGGTAAAGAGGGAGTGGAATGGCTCTCCCGTGTCATTAAAGTGGCCTGGGAATGCGGTGAAACACCTAGTGATTGTTCCTCTTTTTAAGAAAGGGGATAAGACGGATTGCTCCAATCATAGGGGTATATCTCTTTTAAGTCTCCCCGGAAAAGTCTTTGCAAAGGTGTTGGAAACGCGTTCCAGAGCTGTGGTCGAGTCCAGGTTGGGCGATGAGCAGTGCGGCTTTCGTCCAGGTAGAAGCACAACCGACCAGCTGTTCACTCTCAGAATGGTACTTGAGAAGGCCTGGGAGTATGCCAAACCTATCTACAGTTGTTTTATGGATTTGGAGAAAGCATATGATCAGGTCCCTCGAGGTAAACTCTGGAGTGTATTGCAGGAGTACGGGATTGACGGTTCTCTTCTGAGGGCCATTCAATCTCTGTACACAAACTGTAAGAGCTGTGTTCGGGTGAACGGCGTTAAGTCGACACCTTTCACAGTGGACGTTGGACTTCGCCAGGGGTGCGTTCTGTCACCTCTCCTTTTCATAGTGTATATGGATTGGATGTTACAGCGCAGCCTTGGTGAGGAACGGTTCGAATTGGGAGACTTCAGGATAAGTCATCTGCTTTTTGCTGATCGTAGATGGGCGCTATTCGTGCCATCGGGTAGGCGTCCCCTAGGATGAGATGGCTGGACCAAGTCCGAAATCTCACCTCTACCCGTATGGGGATAGCCCCTGATATGTTAGAGTCGATGGCGGAAGATCGGCAAATGTGGAGAGTCCACTTAAGGTCATTAAACCCGCGACTCTTATAGTGGATAAGCGGGCCATTGGAAGATGATGATGATGATCTACGACTGTCCAAAAGTATGTAAAAACTTTGTTCCCAAATAGTATAATAGTTTTATTGAATCGCTGTCTTTTCTTTTAGAAATAAATAATAAACAAGTGTATAAACTACATACTTACTTACTTAAGGTGGCACTACAGACCGGGGTGGTCCTGGGCCTCAACCAACAAGCGATCTCGAGAATATCTTATGGTTCAAGATGCGCCTTTATCTATTAAAGCAGTAAACATCTAGGAGCGACAAACATCGATTATAGTTGAAGACAGCACTCTTATATTATCAAACCCTTTTCACGGCATTGCCTTAAGGAGTAAAATTTATCACAAGAAACTTCTCAGTTCATCGTTCAAAGTCGAGGAAGCTAAACATTTACCGTCTTTATGCTGTCACGGCAAATATCTCTTCATATATTACCTTAACTGAGTTTCAAACGCATACCTTAACGTCATTAGAATGCACACCCGCTACATCTACTTTTTATCAATTTGGAAAAGCATTTCCACATTGTGAGTGAACATAGAATTCATATACAATGAATTGGAAAACGTGAAAACGGACTTGAATAAGACACAAATTTTGCGGGGGTACTCAAAAAGGAGGAAAAACAGATCGCCCTCGAATAACTTGCCGCATGGCAGTCAAAGAGGTGTCTAGGCAGCTAGGAAGGGACAGAAAGGAATTGAAAACATCGCAATGAATCAAATAGATGACATATCTTACATACTTAAGACCTTCAAAGAGATAATAAATTTAGCAAGTACATAAACTAACATAAATAATAAAACCATTTGACAAGCGTAAAGACGGGTAGACTTTCTAATTTATTGGCAAATATATAGTGAAAAACTGTGTGTTTAAACATACAATTTGATATCGGTGCATAAGTAGCTCCAATTAGCTGGATTCATATTTTTCTTTTTTATAATCCTAATTGAATGAAATGTATTCAAAACAGAGCGTAATGGCAACGTGCTTGATAAAAACAAAAATTAGAAAAATAAATATGTATGTATGTATAATATCTATCAGTTGAAATATACAAATGACATGCATATCTCCTTGATTCTTTTTTAATTTAATCCCCCGCGACTTCGCTCACTTTACGTGACAAAACTTTTTAAAATTTGAAAGGTTGATTAATTGGAAATAAAATAATTTTTTTCCCAATCTTTTGGGTATCAATCTCAAAATGAAAATGAATTTTCCATGACCCGAATATTACAATTGCCTTCCCGTTCTTTGCGACTGCTGGGTGATTTGTTACGATTTGCCTTTCGGAATCAATTTGAAAAATGCTGGAAAGATTTTGAAGAATTTTTGAAAGAAACTCGTTTGATCGATTAACTAATTCTTAAGCTCAAAATGGTAATATTAAACTCTGCAAGCCTCGTAATTGATTGTCTTACATTTTTCTTTGCTGCTTGAGTATTAGGTTAGGTTAATCTAAAGTGTCTGTCTCCATCTAGGTGCAGACACACTCAGACAAAAAGAGGTCCGTTGTGATACTACAAAACCTATCACTAATCTAAAACTATCTACTCTGAGGACTAATAAAACCAATTAGTTATGAAGTGGACGATATTGCTGCTGTCCACGCGCGCTACGTTGGTGAGATTATCGAAGAACCAAGCTACCAGACGAAGCAGTCTTCTTCTGCACAAGGCAGGACAAAATATGAAGAATTGTTTTTTCCTCTTTCTTATCCCAGAAGATTCTGCAGGAATCACTAGAGAAGAGGACTTTGTGAGGGCACTGATAACAGCTCTAACTTAAGGCCGTTTTACCACCAAACCAAACCAATTGTGTGATTCTGGTGTGGTCTCGGCAAATTCGTCTGGATTGTTGGTACGTCATACCAGCCTCCCACCTGCGCTTTTTTTCCTAATTGCTCCCATTTTATGGATATGTTTACATGAAGTGATTGGTAAGTCCAATTTCCGTCGTTCGGGTAGCACGAGAAGAGTAATATCATGTGTGACGAGCTCGACCAGTTGCCTGGAATATTTCTGTGGCAAGATAATTGTTCTCCCATCTCAATCAGAGACGAACGAAAGTCTAAAGCGACGTTTGATGATAGGAAGAACTATTTCAGGGACTAAAATGCGACTTGGCCGTCTGTGAAAATGTAAATATCCAAGGCTTACTTACTTACTTAAGGTGGCGCTACAGACCGGTGTGGTCCTGGGCCTCAACCAACAAGTCTCTCCAGCCAGCTCGATCTTTAGCCAGCGGTCTTCCTCTACTGCGCTGACCCTCGGGTGTGGATTCGAAGATTTTCCGAGCTGGAGCATTGGTGTCCATCCGCTCTACATGACCCAGCCACCTCAGTCTTTGGCCCTTTACTCTTTTGGCTAAGTCGATGTCGCTGTACAGCCCGTACAGTTCGTCGTTGTATATCCTCCTCCACTCTCCGTCTATGCAGACGGGACCAAAAATCACCCTAGGAATTTTCCTCTCGAAACAGCCAAGAGCAACTTCATCCGCTTTAGATAGAGTCCACGCCTCTGCGCCGTAAAGCAGGACTGGGACGATTAAGGACTTATAAAGGGTCACCTTAGTTGTTCGAGAGAGGGCTTTGCTACTCAATTGCCTTCTTAGCCCAAACAAACAGCGATTGGCAAGAGTTATTCTTCGTTTAATCTCAGCGCCAGTGTCATTGCCTGAATTTATAGTGGAGCCTAGGTAGACAAAGTCCTTAACTACCTCAAAGTTATAGCTGTCTATAGTGACGTTCTGTCCGAGACGTCGGTGTTGGGTGTCCTTTCTTGTTGACAGCATATACTTCGTCTTGCCCTCATTGACCGCTAAACCCATCTTCGCCGCCTCCGTCTCGATACTCACAAACGCACCAGTGACATCACGCTGCGTTCTTCCGATTATGTCAATATCGTCGGCATATGCGAGTAATTGGACGGACTTTTGAAAGATTGTGCCTCTGGTGTTGGCGCGTAAGTTTTGCACAACTCTTTCAAGGACGATGTTGAAGAAGTCGCATGACAGCGCGTCGCCTTGTCTAAATCCTTTTTTGGCATCAAAGGTCTCGGTGAGGTCTTGACCGACCTGGATGGAGCAGCGTGCATTCTGTATCGTCATCTTGCACAGACGGACGAGTTTGGCAGGGATGCCAAAACTAGACATGGCTCTGTATAGCTCGTCTCTATAGATGCTGTCATACGCGGCCTTAAAATCAATGAAGGGGTGGTGGGTATCGATTTGAAGTTCCTGGGTTTTTTCCAAGATCTGCCGCAGTGTGAATATTTGGTCGATGGTGGACTTTCCTGGCCTGAAACCACACTGATATGGACCGATCAGGTTGTTGACGAACGGCTTCAGGCGTTCACACAACACGGCAGATAAGATCTTGTAAGCGATGTTAAGAAGACTGATGCCTCTGTAGTTGGCGCAGTTCAGAGGGTCTCCTTTCTTGAGGATCGGGCAAACAATGCTGAGGTTCCATTCATCGGGCATACTTTCTTCCGACCATATTTTACAGATGAGTTGGTGCATGCTCCTTACCAAGTCATCACCTGCTGCTTTGAACAGCTCGGCAGTTAGGCCGTCAGCCCCAGCAGCTTTGTTGGACTTAAGCTTCGAAATATCCAAGGCAGACCTTACAATATACTTCAACAAGGTCAAGGCTTCCTTAATCGCCATCAATTTTGCTTAAAATGCACCAAGGAAATGTGATCAAAGAGGCGCAAAAAGTTGCTCATATTGAGCTCTTTGGAGAAGACACCACCACCCATCGTTCTTTCACAGTTTTTAAGCCATCTGTACAGCTGGGAACAGACTCGACATTCATAGCACCACCATTCTTCCATTGATTCCATGTGCTAATTGTTGCTCGGAAGTTCTGGTTGAAGCTGAGTTTCAGAGGGGTGTCGTTCTTTTCGGAACTGGTTTTTAATATGGAATGAATAGAGGAGTGGCCAGTTTGGTTGCTAGACCACTGTGAAAAGTCTTTTAAATGAATGGCATTGCTAAGCGCCATCTATCTGCCGAAAATTGTGTCTCAATACCCGCCAAGGTCTCCAATTTCCAATGTGCCAAATCAGCGCCAAGGGCCATATCCGATGTAGTCGTAACCCGATCTACCAGCGAGCACCGTAGGAACACGTTCGCACCTGTACAAGGTGATTCGCCAAGTCAGGAGATGTGGGCCATGCTCCTCGTTCGTGGCTCGTTTGCGTCGTGATAACTTGTCTAATGCTGCGAAGGGAATCGTTTTTAGTGCAGCGTTCATACGCATGCATGCAGATCTCTGCACTTTTTCTAAGAAGTTAAGGTGCATGGTTTTATCAAGGACCGACCAACACCGGTAGTATTGGAACAATAACTTACATCGAAGTCCCAACTACTGCCGACTGCTTTTTTCCAAAAGTGGCGAGCTGTCCCAGCTTGCCTTATGCGCTCCAGTAAACCAGTTTTCTAGTTCAGTTTCCTGTCTAGGATGAGACCCAAGTAATTAGCTTTATCAATAGAACTGAGACTGGTGTCATTCTTAGCTGCAAACAGCATGTTGAAGAATGTCTCTTGAGGAATAAGAGATTTACCTGTGGCGGCAATAGCAACGTTACCAACTTTATAACACTACTTTTCATAGTTCAACGGGTCGTTCATTTAGTACTGGATTCCACGGCAAGAAAACCTTGAGGTGTGCCGAAGGAACATAACTTGTCTGCGAGCAAAAACATCGCCAAAGTACTTATTTAAAGCGAATCGTCGACTAGGAGATAAAAAACTGTCATTGGAATACTTTTTATAAGTCGTGGATTTCCGGATTGTTTACTAGAATAGTTCGGGTAAAGAAACTCACTACTAGTAGCTACATAGACCAGATGTGCAATTTTTTCATTTACTCATTTTCGAAGACCAGCTTATCTACTATATGGATCGCTGGGTTAGTGTGCTTATGTGGACTTTCCACATCTCCCGATCTTCCGCCATCGACTCTTAATCTTCAGCGGCTATCCCCATACGGGTAAAGATTTCGCATTTGGTTTAAGGTACCTGACCAGCTTAGGAGGCAAAAAAATTCTACATTTTGAAATTTTTTTTTCTCAGGCCCTGTATAAGATATTACAATGATTTTGCTTTTTAAAGTTTTATTTGAAGCTTATAGAATACAAAACTAATTGAATTTTTTTTAATTTAATTTTTTAACACCTATACATGAGGCGCCAAAGTCGAGGCCTCAGAAAAATGGTGTTCCATGGCGGACAGTTTATCTCAGGGTTGGTAAATCCGAAACTAAAACAGAAAACGGCATCCCTTACGTGACAATTTACCACATTTTGCCAAAAATCTCAAAAGAAAGAAAAATGGCGTATATTTGAAAAAAAAATTGAAAAAATACCCCTATTTTTAACTATTCTTTCTTAAAAAAAAATGATATAAATAATTTTTTTTGTCAAAATGTGGTAAATTGGCATACAAAACATCTCAACGAAGAAAACAAGACCAAATTCATTGAAATCGGCCGAGTAGTTTCGGAGATAATCTGTCCGCCATTTGAAAAAAAGGAGTTTCGAGAAAAACGCGTTTAAAGTTTTTACTGTCTACTACTCGAACAAGAAAAGAGAATAGAACTTTCACTTATTTCACACTGTTAGAATTCGAATTTTGAAACAATTTTTGGAGGTGATTTTTAAAAGTATAAGGATTAAGAAAATGCAAAAAACAAAAAATCTATTTTTTTAAATTTATAAGGTGGTCAGGTGCCTTAACCATTTAATCCTAGACCTACCCAGGTGACGCCTACCGAATGAAACGGATTCCATGGCAAGTCTTGGAGGGTGAGTTGGGGTCATGCGTTGAACGTGGTCAAACCATCAAAATATGGACCTTTCCGTTCTAAGAAGTAGCTGCTCGGCATTGAGTGTCTCGCGCATTCAGGTGCTCCAATCTCAGCGAGTTACCCAAGCAATACAATTTTGGTCATTACCCAATCCTCATGACTATAAGTGAGAGTCGGAACAAACACTCAATTAAAGACCGATAGCTAAGCTATCAGTCCTCCTGATAACATATTGACTCAAAATTGCTCCAGCCTGACCAATCCTACAGAATAACTTAGTATTTCTCCTTCCATCACTCGGGAATAGGAGCCCAAGATAATTAAACTTCTCCACATGTTTCAATGGGACTCCACTAACAGGCATTGAACAGGCATGCGGCAAATTACCATAACTTCTTATTTGTTCACCTTTACCATTATCCCAGCTTTAACACAGGCTGACGAACCTATCTAGTGCGCACCGAAAATCGGTCGGGGTGGACGTAAGGATAACCAGGTCATCAGCGAAAGGCAGATGACTTATCTTTAAGTCTCCCAATTTGAACAGTTTCTCGGCACGGCTGCACTGTAACATCAAATCCACTTACGATATGAAAAGGATAGGTGACAAAACGCATCCCTGGCGAAGTCCAACGCCCCAGCGAAAGGTGTCGATATAACGCCGTTCACCCGAACACAGCTCTTACAGTTTGTGTATAAAGATTGAATGACCATCAGAACAGAGCCATCAATGTGTACTCCTGCAGTACACTCCAGAGTTTATCTCGAGGGATTCAATCATACACTTTCTCGAAATCCACAAAACAACTGTTAACAGATTTGGCATACTCTTAGGCCGTTACAAGTACCACTCTGAGAGTGAATATCTGGTCGGTTGTGCACTGCTGCTCGTCGCCCAAGTTATTTTCCTAATCTCTAATTCTTTTTTGTTTAGTATTAAAAAAATAATAAGAAAATTTCTCTAAGGCGCACAGTTTAAAGACCCATGATGTAAATGCAAGCTGTTGTTGCGGTTCCCATTGCCTATATGCAGGCTCTTTAAAATGTTATCATCTTGTTGTGATACAAACGCGGTGTCTGGCTTAGCTAAAAATGTTACCAAAAGAATACCAATAAATAGAATACTGCAAAACAATCTTGTTTAAGTTAAAAATCACACTGCCTTATTATTTTAATTCTTCTACTGGAGTCGAAAATAATAGAGGGCGAAAGTAGTAATGCACTATTTCAGAACTAATTTAAAGTTTCCGAGCGTGTTTTAATGACAGAGTGAAGCTAAATATTTGGCAGGTGTTCATCAGTACCATAATGGAGTTTTTTTTTGTTTTAACGTGTGGAGAGACCAAAGGTCTTATTTTCAGCAAATAATGTGAAATGCGGTTGATGAGCTGAAGAAGAGTAAATCTACAAAATTTCACTTAAAAAAAATTATATCTGGGATGCAGATACAGAAAGATTATTGGTGAAGTGAAATTTTGTAGATGTTCTGTTCATCCACTCACCAATTCAATTAAAAAAAAAACGGGGATATCATTGTCAAGGTTCAAACGTAACTTGTTGCAACAACTTCGCATCCAATGACACTGGGGAATTTTTACAGCATTCGATTTTGCCCCATCCTATGTGACAGATAGAACTGTACCGTTATCTGAAATGAGTAATAAACTGGAAGTACGCTCAACTGAATTCGTAGGAGCCCTGTAACACCAACATCTGGTTTCAATTCACGCATAATCCAAAGGTTATAAAATAAATCAAAATCAGGAGTTGACACCTTAAACGGTTCACCCCTCCCTTAAGCAGGAAATAGGGGTAAGAAGAAACAGAGATCTGGCATATAAACTGAGAAAAATAAAATGATTAGTATAGAGTATATGGACTATAGAGTATGACGGAAAACAGGAAAACAAATAGTGAACAGTGAACATTTTCTGACACAAAACCGAAAAAAATAGCAAATTGATGAATAAATAAAAGAAGGAACACACGGAAGACACGGACTAAGACACGGAAGGTTATTCTTGCTTCATGTGCTTAATGTTATATAGCAGAAGCAAAACAGCCACAATGGATGCAGTTCTTAGAATACAAGGGTTAATCACATGAAGACTGCAAAATAATAAAATAATATGACGTTTATAATGCCATAACTGTATTGTAATTAGGTACATTTGTTTATTCGTTATACGAAGCAAATCAAAGTTGTGTTACTTTCGACCCATCACAGTGATGTAATCGACCCAGAGTCCGAGTATAACATGTTGCTTCATTTTCCTTTTGGTTTAATGAATTAAATTTTTGTTATCACAGGCCCCAGAGGCTGCGGTTTCCATAAACTAAAATAATTATTTACGCACTATACAACAGCAATAATAATAATAATAATAGCTGGCGCGACAGCTCGGAATGAGCCAAGGCCTTGCTTCTCGGCACCATTCATGTTGTGTGTGTTGTTTTGTTTGCACAAATGGAAGGGACCTACAACTTATCGCAGACTCCGAACGGCGAATTGGCAAGCTCTTTCATGACAGATTATACACCAGGAGGCTTGTCATTCCCCGACGAGAGGTGGTGCCGCGAAAAATGTTCGGTATTCCTGGCTGGGTCTTGAACCCACGCCGCTTGGTCCAACGCAGTCCAACGCACTAACCACTGAGCCACGGCGACCACCAGTAATTCCTTTTTTAAAAAACGGCATCATATGGCGCTGGATGCCCAGATGCCTTCAACTATTTTGTGGTGCCGTAGCACTTTTTTTGTAGTAAGTTTTCACAATTTTAACACGTTCTGCGATTGTTAAACGATCCATATTGTAAAATGGCAAACCTTAAACTAAACATATACAGGCTTGGGTGACAGTTCGGTTTGACGTATGTAATTGAAACAGAGATATTAAATTCAGACTTCAAATTGGATGAATGGATAGCATTTATTTTTTGGATTACTTTTAAATAAATAAATAATTAAATTATGTACGTTAGCTTTGAATGAAAAAATGTTAATAGACCTTGGTACTAACTGATAGTATTAATTACATCTTCAGTATCATTATTGTCCGATATGGAACCTTTTATAAAAGTATTTATCCATTTTCTCGGTTTCGGACGTTTTTTGTTGCAACTCTTAAAATCACGGAACTTATATAAGATCTTGTTCGTTAATGTTCACAGTACAGTAATAATAAAGGGTGGTTAAATTTTAAGGGCCGATGTTGATTTTGAATAAAGCACAAATTATTTAGGAAATTATTGTCATTTCTTTTTATTATGATAATATTGGTATGGTTCAATTATGTATGGAACAAAATATCGGCCAAATGGACCTCGGCGGCACACCTCCATCCGATGGTCCAAATTTTCGATGACGCTGAAGCATAAATGAGGTTCTATGCTGTTAATGTGCCGAATTATCTCATCATTTAGCTCTTGAATTGTTGCTGGCTTATCGACGTACACCTTTTCTTTCAAATAACCCCAAAGAAAAAAATCCAACGGTGTCAAATCACATGATCTTGGCGGCCAATTGACATCGCCACCACGTGAGATAACACGGCCATTGAATTTTGCGCGCAAAAGAGCCATTGTTTCGTTAGCTGTGTGGCAAGTGGCACCGTCCTGTTGAAACCACATATCGTCCACATTCATATCTTCCAATTCGGGCCATAAAAAGTTCGTTATCATTTCACGATAGCGAACACCATTCACAGTAACTGCCCGGACGGCTCTTCAGCCACACTATCGCGAACAGCAGCAATATTTTCCCCAGTACGAGCTGTACGAGCATGCACTGGTGTTTTCACATCTCCTACAGACCCGGTTTGCTCAAATTTTTGCACGATTTTTCCGATTGTACGCACATTTGGACGATTAAATTGACCGAAAAAATCACGAAGTGCACGATATGCATTTTGATTTGAACGCCCATTTTCATAATAAGTCTGAATAACTTTAACGCGTTGTTCGATTGTGTATCTTTCCATGGTTGAGTTAGTCTGAAATTGAGAAATGACAAATGAAATGCAGAAAAAAACTTGACGTTTATGTGTGGTTCACATTCAACATCGGCCCTTAAAATTTAACCACCCTTTAGTTCAAAAGGGAACAAGTTAACTTCAGTTGAGTACTCATTACTCTCTCTCTCTAAAAACATAAATATAACTATTGAAAATTCTGTGCCCTGAATCGCACTGTATAATGTCCACTCACATGACACAATAACTTCTTGTAAATTATTTAAAGTAAGACTAAAACACTTTATAGCTGGATACCCCTATCACATTTTTTATCTGTTGTCTTCTTTTATTAAACTTTCTTATACGAAAGATCCTGGCATCACGCTGTGATAAGACGTAAAGAGGGTACAAGTCTATTGTAATCTACAAACTACCACAAGTGTTCAGTTTAGAACTACATTTTTACAACCCAGATTGGAGATTTATAGCTACTTGCATTTTCACCATAATAAAGTCAACATAAGCTTTGTGGTTTTATCCTTTTCGCCTCAACTGATGCCAGCATACCTATATGGGCGATTACATTTCACCGTTGAGTACTTCAACAATTTATACCTTCATCCCTTTCATTGTTTTGATGTGTATTGTTTTTAAATTACTTTACTTTTTACTGTTAGCACTTGAATTCTTACTGTTGTTAGATTGGATTTTTCACGTCCACTTTATTTTGTGTTGATTTTGAATTGAAGCATCAAAAAAAAAAAAGTCTTGAGGAAGAGTAGCCCTTCATTTTATCAAAATCGTTTGCGACAGTGAAGAGCTATCGGTTAAAATGAAAATAAGAAAACTGAATAAGACGTGTTAGTTCAACGCTCCCAGTCTTTTTTGATATCCGTCGGAAGTAAACCTTGAGAAGTATTGTGGTTTTGCACATGAAGTAATCTCAGCCATTGGCATACAAAGCTGTGTTGCATAGAAAGACCAGAGCTGCTCGCGAGCTCTACGAGCAGATGAGAAAAGACGAACACCGGCTTCTCAGGAGGAAAATGAAAGAGCTTCAGAACCGCACGATCGAGGAAATAGAGAGATGCTACTGCAGGAATGAGGTTCGGAAGTTTTACCAAAGGATAAAAAGAGCCTGTCAAGGCTACAAAGCCCGAACGGAAGCCTGCAAGGATGAACAAGGGAATATCGTAGTAGAATCGCAGTCGATGCTGAGGATATGGAAGAACTATTTCTGCAGACTGTTTAACGGCGACGACGAATCAAATCCCACCTGACAGAATGAACCATTCAACCTGGACTATGAAAACCAACAATTCCGTCCACTCGACCTGGACGAAGTAAAGATATCTATATCTAAGCTTAAGTTCAACAAAGCTGACGGAGCATGCACTAACTCATCTGTAAAATATGGTCCGAGGAAAGTATGCACGATGAATGGAGCCTCAGCATTGTTTGGCCGATCCTCAAGAAAGGAGACCCTCTGAACTGCGCCAACTACAGAGGCATCAGTCTTCCTAACATCGCTTACAAGATCTTATCTGCTGTCTTGTGTGAATGGCTGAAGCCGATCGTCAACAACCTGATCGGTCCATAGCAGTGTGGTTTCAGGCCAGGAAAGTCCATCATCGACCAAATATTCACTCTGTGGCAGATCTTGGAGGAAACCCAGGAACTTCAAATCAACCCCCCCCCCCGTTTCATTGATTCTAAGATTGCGTATGACAGCATCTATAGAGACGAGCTATACAGAGCCATGTTTAGTTTTGGCATCCCTGCCAAACTCGTCCGTTTGAGCAGGATGGCGATGGAGAATGCACGCTGCTTCATCAAGGGCGGTAAAGACTTCACCGAGACCTTTGACTTCAAAAAAGGACTTAGACAAGGCGACGCGCTGTCATGCCACAATTTTTCAAAAGCTTGTTAAATTACTCGAGTGCTCGGGACGATTTTGACATAATCGGAAGAACTGAGCAAAGCAAGACCAAGTATGCTGTCAACAAGAAAGGCCACTCAGCACCGACGTTTCGGGCAGAACGTCACAATAGACCGATATAACTTTGACATACATAGTTACGGATAATGTCCACCTAGACTCGGCTTTAAATTCAGACAACGACACCAGCACTGAAATTGAACGAAGAATAACTCTTGTCATTCGCTGTTTCTTTGGCGTGCGAAACTGGAGGCAGCTGGCTAAATATCGAGTTGGCTGGAGATGCTTGTTGGTTGAGCCGTAGGTCCATCGCGGACTGCAGCGCAATCCAGCAATGCAATGCAATCCAGCGTTCTTAAGTTTTTTCAAATCTGAGCTAAAATATAAACGCTTGTACTGTCAAACTTTGAAAATGGAACATAAACAGGACTATCAATCCAAAGCTGGGTGACGCAGTTGTTCGAAGGTTGATCAGTAATGGCACAGCGGCAGTTCTTCCGGTATCAAACGATTTCACTGTAATTGTGTGCCTGAAAGAGATGATTTGTCGTGAAAACGTCTTTACACTCTTTACAGCGATAGCCGGTTGAACTATCTTGTGTGATAACGAGATATCGTCAAAACACGTATGAACTTTAACCTAGTTTTTCGGCGAAAGAGCTGAAACGCATTTGCTGTGACAGGATTCATAGTTAATTTTTCAAACTAAAAATATTCTGGGAAGGCTCTCTTCTCTCGCATCACATGAGTTAAAATCAGAAATCTTTTAAAACCTCTGTATGAGTGCGTCGCTTTGCCTAGAAGAAAGCAAGGTTGTCAAACACATGCACAAGAAAAAGACATAATGTATAATCTCCTTATTGCACACCTTTTCGTAAGTGCTTGAAGACCTTCATTCTACCGAGTCGCGAAAAAGTCTAGTGTAATTTTTACCTCCATTTAAACTTGTGAGAATGGTGCTCTTGGTTTACCTCCTTTATCACGTTACATTCACTTAATTCCTGCAGTGTATCAAGGAGTTTGTCAAAGCCCAATAAAATGAACGTAAAACAGGCTGTCTCTGATGTGCAGGTATGCCATCTGCTCTGTTTCATATAATCATTTTACGTTCTCCGCTTTGACGGTGTGAAAAATGAATGTACCTACATAATTTGATCGTTTACATTACTTTACATAATAAAGCGTTAAGTCTTCATCTTCACACTGTGTTCTCTGTTCCAGTGCCGACGTTAATCATATTTGTGTGTACCGTAAAATTTTTGGTGAAATATTAAATTTTTTCGAAAAAAAAAAAAAAAAAAAAAAAAATTTATCAAAGTGTAACATAAGGTTGCCTAAGGCATACATCCTCTATCTCCATACGTTTAGAAAGTTCCAACTTTCAGGATACGTGGTAATATTTTGCTTAACTGACACACATATTGTACCATACGTACTTATACATATATGTATGTACATTGGGGGATCGGGTATCGGCAGCACTCACTTAAACAAAATATTTTTTTCCTTTTTTCAGATGAAATAAAATAAAGTTAAGTCAAGAGTTTAACTTTGACTGCCCATCTTCAAGTTTATTTCTTTTATGTGGTTCCACGTACTATATGTGTATATGTACATGTACGAAGTGTTTTGTATAAAGTTTTTCAATCAATCCAAACATATGAAAAAATGGAATTTCATTCAAAAGATGATATATGTACGTAATATGTAATTATAGTGGCTGCCGATTCCAAACAAAGCAAAGAAGGTAGCGACAAACTTCCGGGAGAAACTATTGTGATTATGTTCATGTGATGAGAAAATTGGGGTTGGAGTTTCTCTTAATGGTTACGTGAAATTTCCCCCCCAATGAAAAATAGTACCTAGCAGAGATGAGAAATGGTCCTATAATTTGGTGTTTCCTTTATAATGAAAACTGGCCCAAATTCTGCTAATGAAAAATCACCTTGAAACAATGCTGAATAACCGCAATATATTTAGTATGAGAAAACCAGTAACAAAAAATATGTGTACAGGGTGGGCCATCTAGTGTTTTTTTTTTTAATCATAGGTTATTTTGACACTGACAGCTGTTTCCCGCTCGAAATCTTGACAGAAATTCAGTATCATACTTCCGCGGTACGAAATGAGTCGCTTTACGATCGAACAATGTTGGGAAATATTGAAAACTTATTTCCAAAGTGAGTGCTGTGTAGCCCAAACAGTGCGTTTTTTGAAAAGAAGTTTAGGCCGAAATGAAGCACCCACCGCGACTGCTGTACGCAAGTTTATGCAAAAAGTTCGTGAGACTGATATGTTAGTGGACAACATTCCTGGTCCCCGTGGTCGTACGGTACGCACAGTTGAGAATGTGGCTGCTATAGACGAGAGTGTGAGACTCAATTCACGAACATCAATTCGCCATCGATCTCAACAGCTCAACATTTCACGCACTAGCCTGAGGAGAATTCTGCACAAATATTATTCGCTTACAAGGTCCAATTGACTCAGCAATTGAAGGCGCGCGACCATCTGCTTCGTTATCGCTTCGCAGTTTGGGCCTTAGGGCAGCTCAATTCTCAAATCGTGTTATTAGCCGTCTTGGCGATGTCAATTGGCCGCCTCGGAGCTGCGATTTGACCCCTTTGGACTTTTTTTGTGAGGAACCGTGAAGGACCGATGTTATGCCAACAATCCGGAAAAGATTCAAGCACTTTAAGCCAATATCATCCAAGCAATCCGTGAGCTACAGCCCGAAACCATCAACAAGGTCTTGGAAAATTGGGGTGACAGAATGCGCTACTGCGAAGCCAGCTTAGGCAACCACTTGAACGACGTTGTATTTCATAATTAATGGGAATGTTTGTTCTTAATAATTAAGCCATAATACATGGAAAAATTTTAATTTTGTTCATTTTATTGCATTTTTAAAAAGAAACTTGTTTTTGCCCCACCCTGTAGATACATACGATCTTCTTATGAAATAGCCCAAACAAATTTCAAATATAGTCCCCCAAAACAAAATCCTTCGCACAATACCTATGTATGGAATAGTAGTCTATAACTTTTCAACTTCAAGTTGGGAACAATCAATTTCAAAATGAGAATGAACAATTTAAAATTGAGATTAATCAAATTCAAGTTGAAAATAAACAATTTTATTGTAGTTTGAGACTAGATTAAAAACATTCGATTTGGGAATAAAACGTTTCACAACTGAAGCTGTTTTTAGACGATTGTCAGATCCGACAATATTGTCAGGTTTCTTTGTAGGTATGCATCTTTGAACATAACCATTATATTGCATGCATAGATAATTCGAAGATTGTTTTTTTATGATAAATATCTTCTAGCCATTGCAGACGATATTCATCTTGAGTAATATTTGTTCTATCTTTACCAGTCAGGATATGTGGCATTTTAATTTCGCGCAAAGAATGACAAAGTATAGTTTGTCATGAAGAAGCTTCTCAATTGCTAAGGTGTTGGAAACGCGTTCCAGAGCTGTGGTCGAGTCCAAGTTGGGCGATGAGCAGTGCGGCTTTCGTCCAGGTAGAAGCACAACCGACCAGCTGTTCACGCTCAGAATGGTACTTGAGAAGGCCTGGGAGTATGCCAAACCTATCTACAGTTGTTTTGTGGATTTGGAGAAAGCATATGATCGGGTCCCTCGAGGTAAACTCTTGAGTGTATTGCAGGAGTACGGGACTGACGGTTCTCTTCTAAGGGCCATTCAATCTCTGTACACAAACTGTAAGAGCTGTGTTCGAGTGAACGGCGTTAAATCGACACCTTTTGCTACGGGCGTTTTATCACCTCTCCTTTTCATTATATACATATATGGATTGGGTGTTACAGCGCAGCCGTGGCGAGGAATTGGGAGACTTAAGGATAAGTCATCTGCACTTCGTTGATGACTTGGTCATCCTGTGGTCTACCCAGACCAAATTTGACAGGTTCGTAGTAATGGTAATTTCTCGAACGCGCCTGTTCAATGCACTCTTCATGTTAGTGGAGTCCCGTTAAAACAGATGGAGCAATTCAAGTATCTTGGGGTCCTATTCATGATTGATGGAGGAACCAATACTGAGTCATCCTGTGGAATTGGTCAGACTGGAACAATCCTGAGAAGGCTTGGTCAATCTGTTATCAGGACGGCCGAACTTGGCATCGGAGCTAAGCTATCGGTCTTCAATTCAGTGTTTATTCCGACCCTCACCTATGGTAATGAGGTTTGGATAATGACGGAAAGAATATATATGATCGTGGATACAAGCTGTCGAAATGAGATTTGTTCGTTGTAACCGTATGTGGATATCCCTTGATGTGGAGCTCAGGAACGGTTCTGCGAGTACGGAGAACACACCATCCGAGAGGAGCTTGAGAATGGAGCGATAACCAAAAAAAATATAACTAAGTTGAGACAATCCAGTTTATTTTAAGTGAATTACCGCCGGAAAAGTTGAAGACGTGCATTAAACTTACCAAGAATGCTAACCGGATTCCTTACAAGGCACTGTGAGCTCAGAAGCCATGTCACAAACATTGGCCTGAAGGACAACCACATGAAGCATGAAGCTAAAAACAATCTCGGAACGCATTCAAGGTTAATGCGCTGACCTCAATCGCATCAAATTCAGTAATCAGGGCCCACATTATGTATTTAGACAAGGAGGATTTCCTTCGCTAAGCTCATTTTAAACACCTCAATTTCTAAGGGAGGATATCCAAGAATACCCTCATATAACAGAGTAGGGGATCTTGTATAAGGCCTGTACTGAACCACGTAATTTTTTTCAGTTAAATTAGTTGTAAACTCAACCTAAGAATGAAAGGAAATTGCGTTTACTTAACTACCGGTGTATTTCTTATCATTTTTACTACACAAAAAAAGGTGTTGTTTGGGCAGGTACTCATAGTAAACAAAAGGAAAAAATTATGAAAATGGATAGAACAAGAGCAAACAAATCAACAAAAACTTGAATTGATTTGGTACAGCTAACAGATATTTACAAGAATACTTTCACCTGTTGTTAAACCTTATTTGCATAGGTTGTTTCTTTTACGCAAGGGATTCATAAAATCGAGGCTATTGTTTGTCAGAACAGATGATGGTTTCCCTTGAACTTGAAAACAGAAAAACACGGCCTTTAGTTGTGAAACCGAATTAATCTACACTCGCAAATACTTATTTACATAATGAACGAATTTGTGTATTGGTATATTGGGCTTCTCTAGCTGGTTTTTGCTTCAGATATTAACTAAAGAAGTTGTTATTATTTTAGGTCACAACAGAGAACTTTAGAACAAAACAATGTTATGTTGTTGAAAACAGTTATTACGTCCCTTTTCAAGATTACGTATTATTTTACATCATCTAAAGAATAAATTGGACGAGAAAAATAATTCCCTTGAAACTTTTGCAAGAAGGTATGCTTCGCGATACTTAAAAGTAAGTAAGCTATCGTTTTGGAATAGCAAACGACCCAAGAAAGATTGTAAATTAGGCTTTTATTTCACATCCGTTGGAAAATTAACTTTCTTTTGTATAGGAAATCCATTTCTTTAAAAAAATATTTTTGGTTGTATGCAATTGTCAGAATGTTTAGTCTTAATATGTAATCAAATCAAACTGAATCCATCATCATTATCATAACGAAGATAAACATAGCAATAACCCCAGCTAAAGGGTTTTTCAATAGGGACGCTACAAAAGTAGAGCGACAGGGACAGCAAACGACGCCATATTTTTCTTGCGGTTTTTTGACATTTCTCTTCAGTAAGGTTTGCCGCTTCATGATGGAAAGATATACGAGCCCACAACGAGTCGAAATTATTAAAATTTACTACCGAAATTCGGAGTCAGTGGCCTCAACGTTAAGAGCGCTACGTCCAATTTATGGTCGTCATAATTCCTGGCTGGATGGCTTCGTCAATAAACAAAATATGCGGTATTGGTCAGGCAGCAATCCACACGTACTCCATGAGTCATCATTGCATCCCGAAAAAATTACGGTTTGGTGTGGTTTATGGGCTGGCGGCGTCATTGGGCCGTACTTCTTCCGTGATGATCAAGACCGGCACGTTACTGTGAATGGGGATCGCTACCGTTCAATGATAACCGAATATTTTTGGCCCCAATTGGATGATATGGACTTGGAGGACATGTGGTTCCAACAGGACGGCGCCACAAGCCACACAGCGAATGTCACAATCAATTTATTGGAAACCAAGTTTGGAGAACGTGTTATCTCACGAAATGGTCCAGTCGCTTGGCCGCCTATGTCGTGCGATTTGACGCCGTTAGACTATTTCCTGTGGGGCTACGTCAAGTCTATGGTCTATGCCAACAAGCCAGCGACGATTGATGAACTTCGTACGAATATCGAACGTGAAATTGCAGCAGTATCGGCCGATTTATGCTTGAAAACCGTCGAAAATTGGGTTCAGCGTCTGGACTTCTGCAAGCGTGCCCGTGGTGGCCATGCAAAAGAAATCGAGTTCCATACATAATGGCATCAAACGTACTTTCACAGGAATAAAGAATTTCATTGATATCCAAAACCGTTTTTGTTTTATTTAAAAAAACTTTTGTAGGGCTCTTATTGAAAAACCCTGTATAAGATATTGGTTTGACCTTGAGCTCCTTAAGGTACTCAAAAGCTGGGGCGTACATACATATTTGCATTTTCTATGCCAAGCAAAACGCTTTTGTCGTTTAAAGCAAAAAATTTGATTACTTTATAATAGGATTTTATTTTAGAACCGAAAGACATTACTTTCATCAGTAATATTTTAAAATACTTGTGAACATACGTGCATACAGATGTACATGTACACCCATCTGCTGTTCAAAGGAACTGATTTTACTGTGTTTGGAATATCTGTTCTTCATACAGCACTAAAGTAGAAAGTTCAACTGAAGTAACTTTGTAGCAGTTTTTTAAAGTCAAAATACTCTCTCCCTGTTTTGAGACTTACCCGAATTTCTGTGCATCAGAAAGGGGGTAATAATTAACCTCGTCTATGCACATATATATTTTGTATATACATCATGTATACCCTTCCTCTTTGTCAAAATTGTATGTAAATTATTTGCTGATATTGCTTGCGAATGGAACTGAAGAATGTAACAAACTCCCTCGTTAACAAAACTGCACACATGGCGAAATGTTTTTCATACTTCTTGGTTTCAATAATACAAATGTAGAGTGGGAACTGTGTGTTGTCTTTTAACAAGGTGGATCTGAAATGTATATCAATACACAAAATACGTGTGCTTTGATTTAATTAAATTTTACACAGATAAAGTAAAATAATTTTTGTTGATAAGTTATATTTCTGCTGCTTCTGCGTAAGTCGTTGGAAGGATCTCGTATATTTATGGCATACCTGCCTAGCACATAAGACCGATGATAACTTCTTCCACCGAGCTTATGTCTATCTGTTTTTGTAAAGGAGGTTTATCTTATTCTTTGCATCTACCGCAGCACAGGCTTTGCGGATCTGTTACCTGCGTTTCACCACACAGGGTGGGGGGGGGGTAAAATACCCTCTGCTGGGGGTATCCCCCTCAGGATCTTTGACAGATCGACAAAAGTAGGACTGGAAACAGAATATAAACGAAATAATTAAGAATATCACGATAGCTTTCTACTCTTGCAATAGAATATTTGGGAAAACCTGGGGACCAAGTCCAAACAACATCCTATGGATGTACACGGCTATTGTGAGGCTTACCTATGGCAGCGTTGTGGTGGCAAGCTGCTACTAAAACCACTAACCTCAAGGCCGTCGCGAAAATACAGAGACTGACATGCATAACACTTACTAGTGCCATAAGAACAACGCCAACAGCAAGACTAGAGCTTATTCTCAACCTGCTTCCACTAGACCTGTTTATGCAGGAATCTGCGGCCAGAAGTGCCCTGAGAATCAGCCAAACGAATGGCTGGAGGTCAAGCACGGCGGGGTATGCTCAGGTTCTAAGTAAGTACATAAGCAATGTATCAACCAGTGATTATACGGGGCTCTATCTTGACTTCAAAAATACATTCTCTTGCTCATTCCCAAGCAGAGAAGAATGGACAAGAGAAACAAATCTAAACCCGCGAACCAAAACCATCTATTCTGGGTCCAAAATGGACACTGGCGTGGGTGTAGGTGTATTTTCCGACAAACTTAGCCTCTTTAACTCATTTAGACTCCCGGACCATAGCAGCAGCGTTTTCCGGGCGGAGGTCCTAGTAGTGGCAATTGCTGTCCGTGAGACTACGATGAAGGTAATGCCACGTGATGATATAGCATTTTCTATCGACAGTTAGGCAGTACCTAAAGCGATTTCTGCTATTGAAATTAAATCGAAGCTTGTGAAGTACTGTCGCGAAGAGCTTAGTACTCTTGCAACGGTGCCAGAACTAAACCTTTCATGCAGAAGGACTGGAAAACCATCTCCATCCTTGTAGGCATAATTACAGGTCAAAATATTCTGCTTTATCACATGAAAAAGCTAAGGCTAAGTGAGGCGAAGGCGAAGTCAATGAGGACACAACCAACTTCCTCTGCCACTGCCCAGGTCTTTACCATTGCAAACATAGATCCTTTGGAACGCACTTTTTCTGGGATACCAAAGAACAAAGGGACGTATCTATTAAGGACATCTGGAGGTTCATCAAGACTTCAAAACAGTTCGGAACCCTGGGGCAATAGGAACCCTGGGTACTGCTCCACGAGCAAGGGGTACCTTCCCTTCACCTCCCGCGCCCAAGAACGGGCAACACAATTGGTCTCTACTGACCTAAGTGTGTCGCAGAGTGCTTCTATCTACTCGCCAACCCATCTATCTAACCTAACTTACCTGCTTTCCTCAAAGCTTCCGTGAACAGGAAACATTTTCATCGTTTGTATAGAAGCGACCCTTTTATCAGTGAATTGCCTGGTGCCTTGTTTTGCTTATTCGTCCGCCTTGTAGTTGCCCGAAATGTCTGTGACCGGCGACCAATCACAGAAAAAGACTCCGGGGACCGCTAAGAGAGTTTTACAAAATTTTAAGGTGGTGCTGGTCGACAAACATTTTAAGTCGAAAATTAATTTATGTACATCACATTCTACGAAGTTATTTATAAAAATAGCTGGTGCGACTGCTTGTAAGGAACCAAAGCCTCGCAATGATTCATTCATATTGTACGTGCTGATGAACAAATGTGGGGGTTTTTCATCGTCTTTAAATGAGCAGCATTTCCACTTGCCCCATCGTCTGCAAATTAAACGCCGGAAGTATTGATTTGATTGAACTTCTCCCTTGATGTATTCCGTTACATCATTTATGCACAAAATATGATAAACAAAAGTGAACTTAAAAAACACCTTTGCTTCACATCCATTGTTGTTTCAAACCCCTCAGACATGTTTTTGCCATCTTATCCACACCTTATCTCAAACGCTGCTCAAAAATCGAAGAAAAGGCATGTCACTTTTTTGCGTCCTCTTATATGTACATACATATGTACATCTCGGCAACGGCATAGTAAGTAAAAATATTTGACCTTTTGTTGAGAATTTTTTTCTGAGAAACTAGCTTGTCAATTGGGTAGTACGGGTTTGTGTTTGCTTTCGATGCACCGTTGCAAATAATTTGGAGGCCTCTGTAATTTACAGGCTCACATTTTTTATGCAGGGGAAAAGTGTGCTTTTCAGAAGCTTACCGGTACATATGCATGTATATACATAAATCCGCGGCTTTCGATATTTTGTTGAACTTTAATCGAAGTGCTGTTAGAAATTCCGGAAAAACTGATTTTGTTGAACACAAATGGAATGCGATAACCTCTAAGTGTTTTGCACTTTCCGCCGACCTGATGGCAGCTTCCATTTACTATCACTGCATCTAAATCACTCAAGGGGGTGGCATATTGGAAATAGGTTGATATTTGGGGTGAGTTGAGTAGGTTAGAGAAGCGTTCTTAAGTATAAATTTATGAGGTTTACGACTTTTCAAAATTTTCTGAGGAATTGGTCCATATATATTCATTACCAAACAATCGATGACTGTACTCGCCATGTCGGTCTCTTCATTTTAGTTTGTGGTTTGCTTTCCCATAGACATTTTAGCTCAAAGACACAGCGGTTGGCGATTATTTATCTTTTGACCTTGGTCGGATATGTCTTATCAAAGCTTTAACATTTTTGCGGACTTTTGTATCAGGTAATATATCTCGAAAATCTAATATATCTCGAAAATCTAACAGAGCTCTGCGTTGAAAATTTGTTCTTAACACTTTTCAACTATGAAAATTATTGAGACAACCCAAAAAAGAGAAAATCCACCTAAAACGATCCGTGGCCCATGAGACTCGAAGTAGAACTTGTAGTTTTACTAGAATACATACACACATACAGTAATGCATATGTTGACAAGCAGCACATCATTATTTTTAACAAATTCCTTTTACGTAAATACTCATACGGTAGTTGAATTTAGACAGCTATTAGATTGGAATGAAACACTTGCACCTGCTTAAAAAAAAACCGAATAACCCACTGAAATAACCCAGAACAGTAGTGTGTGAAGAAAGTCATTAACACTTTGTATCCAACAGGTAATAATAATAGAGAAGGACATAATGTACAATAAGTATGGATAGATACATACATAAGTGTAATTTTACACGGATCGTAGATACATATGTATGTATGTATGTACATAAGTACTTACATATTTTTGTTAACGTTCAATATTGTAGACATCCAAGGTTTTATCCCATAACACCGGTTCCTCCAGTACGATACGTAAATTAATGTATCAATATCCATTTCGACATTTATTTCCTGGCACTTCTGTAAGCTTTTTACACACTAGACGAGGTATTTCAAGAATGAGCAAAGAATGCTAATGAATTTCGTGTGCAACAGACAGCCGACACATCGAACCCATTAAAGTGAACACAGCAACTCGTATTTATCATATTTGAACTTATGAATCGGATTTGTGTAATTGAGCCCGTTGGCGCAAGGTCGCGGTTGTAAAAAATGAGCAACAGTAACTGGGTCATTCAACTCGTAGTAAGTGCAATATGTCGGGATGTAGAACAAATCCTCCCAACACCAATTGAATACATAAAGCAATCGCGGACAACCAATGGGGCCTAGACATCAATTGATTGAGGTTTATCAACGTAAATAAGTGATTTCACATACCCCCACAAAAAAATAATCCATCTGAGTTAGATCACATGATCTTAAAGCCCAATTCACAGGTCCATTTCTTGAGATGATGTTTTCGTGAAAATTGTCTCTCAATAACTATATATATGGTTTCGCCCGCTGTGTGGCACGTTACACCATCCTGTTGAAACCACAAGTCACCTACACCCATGTGTTAAACGTTTGGCAACAAAAATACACGGATCATTGTCCGATAGCATTCGCCATTGACGGATACGCGCCTTCCTTCCGCATTTTTAAAGAAATTCGGTCCGATAATACCGCCGGCCCATAGACCGCACCACCTAGTGCATATTTCCGGATGCATTGGTAGCTTTTGGGTCGCTTCTGGCTGCTCATCAGCCCAAATACGACAAATTTGTAAGCTAACTCGATGCAGGAGGTAGACTGAATCCTACGATTATATCAGTCATGCTGATATTTATTGTTAATTAAAATGTTATCGCAAAACTGTATTCAATAGCCCTTCTACCATTTGTGAAAGTAGATTGTTTAAAGGAAAACAAAATAAAAAATACGCGTAAAGCTTTGTGATGAATACTGTTATTTACCTGTACGATTTTTAAAACAGATTCATAACCACTTAATCTAATATTTTAGGAACATTTTTACTAATGCCCTTCAATTAAATTTCTTTTATATCAATGCTTTATAAATCTTTCTCGCAAAGCTTATGGGATATAGCTGGGGCGACAGCTCGGAATGAGCCAAGCCCTAGCTTCTTGCAACCATTCATGTTATACGTCTAACATTTTTTCCCATTCATTTTTACTTTAAATCTGCGCATGTGATGTAGTGCCGAGAATCTATTCGAATCCAATGCGGATTGCTTTACAAGTTGCGAAACAAAATATAATTAACCAGAAGCTCTATTGGTACAAAGAGTTCAGCAATCAAATGTTGAGTTTTAAGACAAATTGGGATAATTAGACCCAAACCTTGAGTAAGGGTAACAATAGATATGTTGATCCGCTTAAAAATATGAAGATGCGTAAAACTAAGCCGTATACAATACTACAAACTGAGAGCAAAGGATTTTCAAATGTCAGGATTACATCAAAGCACACTGTGACTGCACTTAGATATTCAAGGAGAAGACTAACCTAATTTTGAAGGCAAAATCTCAAAGTTACGTTCGCTGTGCTCTTAAAATGTTGTACAAATAAGTGAAATAAAATAAATAAATAAATAGCTGGCGCAACAGCTCGAGATGAGCCAACCATTCATGTTGTGCGTGTTTGTATTGTTCGCACGAATGGAAATAAATATATAAAATACTTAATGCAAAAAGATAATACATATGTACACACATGCATATGCACCTTATATACATATAAATTATAAATCAATTTCCTGCTCAATTTTGAACGTATAACTCAATTTCCTTCACTCTGTGTCCTCCACTCACATTTAAACACCAAAGAGGCCTAAAATTAAATCTTCCCAGATGTTACATTACAGTCTATGATTGAAAGTAACTTAATAATGTGACAAATTTCCAAATTTTCAACCTGCACACATGCCTATTCGATTAACCTTAAAAAATCTCTGACGAAGATCTCGCCCATGCAAATCCATTTTTATTCTGCATTTCTATGAAAGACGAATATGGAGAGGTTAAATGTTTTTTCTTATGTTACGAGAAACATACAACATGTTTAGTAGATGAATGAAGTAATAGAATGTAAGTTTTGTTGTTGTTTTTTTTTTCATGAAAGTTCTAGAGAATTAATAAGAGCGCTAAGTGTTAGAGCTTAAAAGTAGGATAATACCTGGTTATTGAAGCATTAAAAATGTAATTCACAAGTGAAATAGACGGGTGAGCGCCGAGTTTTACTTCCCACCTACATAGATATGGGAAGTACTGCAATCGGTCAGAACAAAATTTTATACATTAACATACATTAACTGGGCTTCATATTACGATACCCTAGGCATTGTTTGCACTCATTTTCGAAATTATGCTCGTGTGTGTGTATGTTTGATAATATTTTCCGCCTTCGATACCTTGAGAACGAAACAACTCACGATCATGCGATTTTTTTTTGTTTTATTTGTTAGCATGAAACTTAGAGCTGATCAGATTTCTAGCATAATCGGAAATTTCAAGTTCGCGGCACAATTTTTTGTGGAACAATGATAATACAGTGTACTCTCTCCTTACGGACACCTCTCATAAGCGGACACCCCTCATAACCGGACAAATTTGAAAGAACGAATAAAAATATGTGATTTTGTTCATTTTCCCACAAGCGAACGACTCTCATAAGCGGACAATTTTCTCGGCACCGTCGCACAGTGGTCCCGCAGTGGAAATAAATACCCGAAGTGACATATTTTTCTCGGCCAAATGGTATATGTTTTTCGATTCTACAAATATGAGAACCAAGAAAGCCAAAATTTTGTTGACTTTTGATGATCCGTTTGGCTGTACCGTTAGCTCAAAGTTGGGTCTTTGAAATTTACAAAAATGGACCTGCTGGTTTGTATAAAATCCGGCCAGAAATGTTCAAAACTTTGTGTAAAGGGGAAGTGAAATGGCTGTCCCGTGTCATTAAAGTGGCCTGGGAATGCTGCGGAACACCTAGCGGCTGACAAACTTAGGTGATTGCTCCTCATTTTAAGAAAGGGGATAAGAGAGATTTCCCCAATTAAAGGGGTATATCTCTTGTGAGTCTCCCCGGAAAAGTTTTTGCTAAGGTGTTGGGAGCGCGTTCCAGAGCTGTGGTCGAGTCCAGGTTGGGCCATGAGCAGTGCGGCTTTCGTCCACGTAGAAGCACAACCGACCAGCTATTCACTCTCAGAATGGTACTTGAGAAGGCCTGGGAGTATGCCAAACCTATCTACAGGTGTTTTGTGGATTTGGAGAACGCATATGATCGGGTCCGTCGAGGTAAACTCTGGAGTGTATTCCAGGAGTATGGGACTCACGGTTCTCTTCTGAGGGCCATTCAATCTCTTGAACAAACTGTAAGAGCTTGTTCGGGTGAACCGCGTTAAATCGACACCTTTCGCTGTGGGCGTTGGACTTCGCCAGGGGTGCGTTCTGTCACCTCTCCTTTTCATAGTGTTTATTGATTGGATCTTACAGCGCAGCTGTGGCGAGGAACGGTTCGAATCGGGAGACTTGGGGATAAGCTATCTGCTTTTCGTTGATGACTTGGTCATTCTTACGTCCAGCCAGATCGAACTTCAGCCCGCACTAGATAGGTTCGTCGCCGTTTGTGTTGAAGCCAGAGTGAAGGTAAACGTGAACAAATCAGAAATTATGATTATTTCTCGAATGCCTGTTCAATGCACTCTGTGTGTTAGTGAAGTCCCATTGAAACAGGTGGATAAGTTTAAGTGTCGGGGTCTTATTCACGAGTGATGGAAGGGGCAATACTGAGTTATCCTGTAGGATTGGTCAGGCTGGAGCATTTTTGAGACAGCTTGTTCAATCTTTTGCCAGGAGGGCTGAACTTGGCATCGAAGCTAAGCTATCGGTCTTCAATTCAGTGTAATCAGTGTAAAATAAGATCGCGGATACAAAGCTGTCGAAATTAAATTTCTTCGCTGTATTGTTGGGGTAACTCGTCGAGATCGAGTGCGGAGTATCAGAATACGCGAGGCACTCAATGCCAAGCAGCTATTTCTTCGAGCGGAAATTATGATTATTTCTCGAATGCCTGTTCAATGCACTCTGTGTGTTAGTGAAGTCCCATTGAAACAGGTGGATAAGTTTAAGTGTCGGGGTCTTATTCACGAGTGATGGAAGGGGCAATACTGAGTTATCCTGTAGGATTGGTCAGGCTGGAGCATTTTTGAGACAGCTTGTTCAATCTTTTGCCAGGAGGGCTGAACTTGGCATCGAAGCTAAGCTATCGGTCTTCAATTCAGTGTAATCAGTGTAAAATAAGATCGCGGATACAAAGCTGTCGAAATTAAATTTCTTCGCTGTATTGTTGGGGTAACTCGTCGAGATCGAGTGCGGAGTATCAGAATACGCGAGGCACTCAATGCCAAGCAGCTATTTCTTCGAGCGGAAAGGGCACGTTCAACGCATGTCCCCAACTCGGCTTCCAAGACGTGACATGGAATCCGCGCCATCAGGTAGTAGTCCCCTGGGTAGACCTAGGATGAGACGGTTAGACCGAAATCTCACCCTAAACCTGTGGCTCTACTTTACAATATGTAAGACATAAGTGGCTTTGCGCCATATCCATACTAAAATTATAAATGCGAAAGTGTCTCTGTCTGCTACGTTTTCACGGCTAAACCGCTGAACCGATTTCGATTAAATTTGGTACGGAGATAGCTTTAGCCTAGTGAATAAACATAGGCTATAAATTTTCAAAATCCGCCCATTTTTCGAAAAACTCACTTTTTTGAGTAATTTTACAAGGAACTCGGAAAATCTTAATTGAATTTTGAACAAAAATATATATGCAAAATGTTCATACATCCAGTAGAAAAATAGCCCATCTGGCACCCTTTCAGACCCGGCCAAAATGTCTGGCAGTGGTAAAATATGACAAGTCATGACGTAACCGGGTCCCTTTTTTTGACAACTTTACCCCTCCACCCGCTCCAAACGCACCAGACGTCGATTTTTGTGATCATTAGCTCCAGTTCAACAAAAAAAAAATATAAATTTCCTTGGCACAAATGACGTAACCAAAACGTTCACCAGCTCTCCGACAACAACAGCATGAAAAATTTTCTGCTGGAGAAGTTACTAACTGAGAGTATAAAGTATGAATCTCTGGATTGGAAATGAAACTCGAGGATGCTATATAACAACCTTTAGAGTTATTGCACACTTTCGATCCGCCAGAAAACCCAAGCCACATCCTTAACTTCAAAGTTGTTGCCCAATCTAAACCCTCTAAAACTGTGCAGGTGAAGACTTTGTAGAACCACGTTATCGAAACCAGGGTTTTCAGAGTCTATCAGAGAAAAACCGTCTTCATCCCCCGCATTTCTCTGATTCCGTCAGACTACCACTTTGAGTTCAAATGTCTGCAATTTTCTGTTGATGTTTGATGAACATCAATAAGGTACACAGGCAGAGTTTGAAGGTGGAAAATGTAGATCTGAGGAGTGACGGTTTCTCCCATAGCCAGCTCAGAGCCAATTCAACTGACAGCCTGGTCATCCTCGAGCCAGAAAAAAAAAGACAGGAACGATGTTCAAAGGGAGGCCTTAAAGAATTAATATGAGAAATTGAGAGTCTATACTTACTCATCAATGTCTTGAAACCTGGGGAAGGACATAGGGAATAATGAGACATCTTCCACGCGGACGTAGTCGCGGGTATCAGCTAGAATGTTTTGGGTCAATAATACAAACACGTAAAAGACTGTGCCATCGAGCAAATGCAGGGAGTTTCTCGAAGAGTTGGGGAAGCATCTTTGTACGCTTGCAATAACTACACAGAAGAGGTCGAATTCCTCGAATTGGAGTGCATTTTGGGTGTACCGATTGATCATATTGCACACAATACGGTGGGTATTGTCCAGTTTTGCCTGATGTTGCTTCTCACGAAGACGTTTCAAGGCGCCGAAAAATAAAGGGTATTTGCTTATGCTATCAAGAAGAAAATTAAAAAAGCGCAGCACGAAAGAGTTCCATGCTGAGTAAGAAACCAATTTGCCAGATGCACAGTTTGACAATGAAGTGCAATATTTACAACATATGTATCTTCATAACATAATGTTCTATTAATAAAAGTATCCAAGTTATGATAAATTAAAAGTGCTCCTATTAACCGTGTGAGGGTTAAGAACTTAAGATGCTTACAGAGTATTTTACTTAAATAGATCTCCGACATTTGGTAGTAATGTTCTTTGGAAAGTCTTCCGAAGTCATTAAACATTCTTCCGTCAAACATTTACTCTACGGCTATTATCAAATGTTTTACATAATTCAATGACTTTGGTAGAATATTTTTCTTTCTTAAGTTTTAAATATTGGAATTTAACTCCATGTATGTATGTCTATATTTCTAAATAAAATCAGTCCTAGCAATTTGGAATAATTTCATGGTCAACATAATCCAATAAAAATCGCCGCCAACTGTTACCCAAAATTTTCGGGTGTTCTTCAAAGTTAAGTTGCTCCCTTACCTTTTTTAAATTCAAAACTTTTTCCATCGTTTTATTTTTAGAATTTAAAGCTTAAAACTTTCGATACTTTCTTTTATTTCTGGGATTTCGTATTCATCACAGAGTACCTCAAGACTTGTTTAATTTGCTTTTCGCCAGTTTAGCATTATAATGACAATAGGACCTTGGCATAAGAAATCAGTGCAATACCTCTTGAAGTTACCGAATGTGAGCTTTCTTGCTTGCATGTTTTTCACTGATTTGAATCTTAAAGAATATTTTCTTTGGGTTAATATATTTTCTTATTTTTATTTTACTTTTAGATGATAAAAATGATGGTCACAGTTGTTATTGTCTTCACTATATGTTGGCTTCCATTCAACATCCTTGTGGTAAGTTTTGCAAGTCTTTTCGTCATTTAATTATTAATAATGTTTACTTTAGCTTCTATTAAATGATGAAAGCTTCATGGAATGGAGGCCTCTTCCTTATTTCTGGTTCGCATTCCATTGGTTAGCAATGTCACACAGTTGCTATAACCCGATCATCTATTGTTACATGAATGCTAGATTTAGAGGTGGCTTCCTTCAGATTATTTACAAAGTTCCTGGCCTTCGACGCTGCTGTTGTATGAGACGATATCAGCGAGGGTGCGAAAGAAGTTTTGAAGGACATGGTGAGAAAATTCATTTTGCTTAAAAGTTTAACGCTTAAATTAACGTTTTATGGATATATTCTTAGTACATACGGATATATACACCCGTACATACGAGTATATGTGTATGTACTTCGAAATACAAACCTATGTATATGTTAAATGTACATTTTCCGGATAATTATGTATATGATGGCACATTAATCAAAACTGCCATTGGTTTTTTTTATTTGTGTATTCAAAAATATTATTTTTATTTATCCATTTTTTTTTTCAAGCCGATGAATATACTTTTCAACTTCAACGTGTAAACACGTGCACTACGTACATTAGCACAAGAAGAAAGCTCAGAGCCAACTCAATGCAAACGGTAAGCTACTCAATATATACAAAGTGCACATTGTAAATATGTAAATGTATGTATGTATGTGTGTACTGTCCGTATTTGCAAATTCCTTTATGGAAATCAAACTTAAATTCACGCTGGAGTTGCTTTCTTGTTTAATAAGTTTTCGTGAAAAACTATAATTGACTCTAATCTTCTCGGCGTAGAACATATCTGACGTATCCAATCATCTGACAGGTCACAGCATAACAGGAAGATAAATAAACTGCTAAACTGTTGAGTGCTGAAAAGAGTTTCACAAAAAAGCTGCCTAAGACATTTTTCGGAATATGATTTCAGGCAGAATTTTTTTGACTAGCAAATTCGCAGTCTAGACAAATCTCTAGCCCGTTGAATTGGCTGCAGTTTTAATGGCGCTTCATCTCCATATGGACCCAAGCCATTAAAGGCATGTTTCCTCTACCAGACGGCTGTTTTCAGTGGGTTGAGGTCCCCTCCCAACTATGCAAACCACACTATGTAGGCACTGTTACTACCGAGTTTTTATTTTGCAGGAAATATTAAGACCGAGTGGAGGCACTTAAATGTCTGTTCCCCGTACATTATGTATTCATCTTATTCGATGAATTAAAACCTTTTTGACTAAGATCATATAAAACCATCTTTTTCAATTTTCGTCGAGACAAAAGAACCCAAAGATCACACATAGAATTTTTCGCTCAATGAAACCGCGATAGTTTATATCTTCTTTAGTCTATGCTTTTGTGTCATGTGTTTGTATGTACATATTTATGTTTATACATAAGAGCAGTGATTCATAAGAGTTTTGTGTAACAAATCCTTTTACGCCTTCATTACATTTTCAGTTTATTTTTTTAAAGATTTGTTAGTCTGTTGGACTGCTTTGCGAGCGGTGTGGGTTCAAGTCCCAGTCATGCCCACAAAACATTTTTTGCGGTACCGCATCTCTTCGGGAATGACAAGCCTCCAGGTGTTTAATTTGTTATGAAAGAGCTTCTCAATTCGCCTTTCGGAGTCGGCAATGAATTGTAGGTCCTTTCCATTCATGTAAATAATACAACATGCACAACACGAATGGTTGCGAGGCCCAGGCCTTAGCTTATCCCGAGCTGTCGCGCTAGCTATCTGTTTTTCGTTTTTATTGAGATTTGTAAAACTGTTGAATTTATTACTATTCTTATAATTTATTAACTTGTTGCATTAAAAATCAATCTACAGTCAATCACAAAAGTAAGTAGACAGGCACGCCGTTGTATCATCATCATCATCATCATCTTCCAATGGCCCGCTTATCCACTATGAGGGTCGCGGGTTTAGGGAGCTTAAGTGGACTCTCCACATTTGCCGATCTTCTGCCATCGACTCTAACTCATCAGGGGCAATCCCCATACGGGTAGAGGTGAGATTTCGGACTTGGTCCAGCCATCTCAACCTAGGCCTGCCCAGGGGACGCGTACCCGATGGCACGAATTCCATGGCACGTCTTGGAAACCGAGTTGGGGACATGCGTTTGACGTGCCCAAACCATCGAAGTATGGACCTCTCCGTCCGAAGAAGTAGCTGCTCGACATTGAGTGCCTCGCGTACTCTGGTGTTCCTAACCCGATCTCGTCGAGTCACCCCAGCAATACAACGAAGAAATCTCATTTCGGCAGCTTGTATCCGCGATCTTATTTTTTCGGTCATTACCCAAACCTCATGACCATAGGTGAGGGTCGGAACAAACACTGAATTAAAGACCGACAACTTAGCTTCGATGCCAAGTTCGGCCCTCCTGATAACAGATTGACCAAGCTGTGTAAATTGCTCCAGCCTGACCAATCCTACAGGATAACTCAGTATTGCTCCTACCATCACTCGTGAATAGGACCCCGAGATACTTAAACTTCTCCACCTGTTTCAATGGGACTCCACTAACATGCAGAGTGCATTGAACAGGTGTTCTGGAAATTACCATTACCTCTGATTTGTCCACGTTTACCTTCATCCCAGTTTCAACACAGACGGCGACGAACCTGTCTAGTGCCCGCTGAAGTTCGGTCTGGGTGGACGTAAGGATGACCAAGTCATCAGCAAAAAGCAGATGACTTATCCTTAAGTCTCCCAATTCGAAACGTTCCTCACCAAGGCTGCGCTGTAACATCCAATCCATATACACTATGAAAAGGAGAGGTGACAGAACGCACCCCTGGCGAAGTCCAACGCCCACTGTGAAAGGTGTCGACTTAACGCCGTTCACCCGAACACAGCTCTTACAGTTTGTGTACAGAGATTGAATGGCCCTCAGAAGAGAACCGTCAATCCCGTACTCCTGCAATACACTCCAGAGTTTACCTCGAGGGACCCGATCATATGCTTTCTCCAAATCCACAAAACAACTGTAGATAGGTTTGGCATACTCCCAGGCCTTCTCAAGTACCATTCTGAGAGTGAACAGCTGGTCGGTTGTGCTTCTACCTGGACGAAAGCCGCACTGCTCATCGCCCAACCGGGACTCGACCACAGCTCTGGAACGCGTTTCCAACACCTTTGCAAAGACTTTTCCGGGGAGACTTAAAAGAGATATACCCCTATAATTGGAGCAATCCCTCTTATCCCCTTTTTTAAAAAGAGGAACAATCACCCCAGTTTGCCAATCACTAGGTGTTTCACCGCATTCCCAGGCCACTTTAATGACACGAGAGAGCCATTCCACTCCCTCTTTACCCAAAGCCTTGAGCATTTCTGGCCGGATTTCATCCACACCCGCAGATTTTCCGACTTTCAGTGCTTTAATCGCCAAATTCACCTCCTCTACGGGGGGACTATTCTCCGCTCTACTCAAAACCATGGGTCTGCCATCCTCAGTGCCCTGTTCGGGATTGAGCAACTCCGAAAAGTGCTCGCTCCATCTGCGCAAGATGTCCTTGTCATCGGAAAGAAGTACACCATCTTTGGATTTGACTCCTTCGATGATATTAAACTTCCTTCCTCTGAGACGGCGGATGGTCTGCCAGAACACCTTGTTTGCAGATCTGTGATCACAGTCCAATCTCTCACCGAACTCCTTCCCAGACTGCTCCTTAGCTGCTTTAACAGCCAGCTTGCAAGTTCTTCGCGCTTCCATGTACCGGTTCCGAGAAGCTGAATCCCCCAAGTGTATCCACACCTTGAAGACTTCCTTCTTCTCTCTGATGGCTTCTTGAACTCCGGGTGTTTTAAACCACGCAGTTCTTTTCTCACCACCAGCCGCCACACCGAGCCGCTTCACTCCGCAAACACCTCCTGCAGAGGCAATGACTGCTGTTGAAAACAACCGCCATTCTTCCTCTACATTTGTCGGAACAGTTGGAATTTGTTCAAACCTTTCGGATACCTGTCGTGCAAACTCCTCCCGTATCTCATCGTTCTGTAAACTCTCCCACCGTATGCGTGTCACCAGCCTTGGTTTACGCTTTGGTAGGACAGGTACTTTATCGTTGAGATACAAATTGCACAACACGAGGTGATGATCAGTTGACAGTTCAGCCCCTCTCACAACACGAACGTCACAAACCATCCTTTTAACACACGATGGTACCACAAAGAAGTCTATCAGCGATTTCTTCTGAAGACTCTGACGGTACCATGTGTATTTATGGATGTTTTTGTGCGGAAAGAAGGTGTTCATAATGGACATGCCATTTGCACAGCAAAAGTCCAACAACTTCTCTCCGTTCGCATTCTGATCCGGGTCGCCGTTCCTCCCAATCACACTTCCCCATGTCATTACGTCCACACCCACGTGAGCATTGAAGTCCCCCATCAGGAGATAAGAATCCATATCTGCCACCTGTTCTAAGGCGGCATCTACTTCATCCAAGAAAGCTGCATACTCCGACTCCAGATTCGGCGCATATACCTGCACCAGAGCCAGAGTTGACCTTTCAAGCTTAAGCTTTAAGATCGCAACTCTCCCTCCCAATGGTATCCACTCCAGTACTCTGCCTGCCAGCCTGGGACTCGTGAGTATCCCCACTCCCGCCTGAGCAGACATTGAAGTTGCTACTCCTGACATGAAGAGTTTCCACCCATCCGAAAGGTCCACAGTTCTAGAACCCCTTTGCTTTGTTGAGGAGATACCAACTATATCTAGTCGATATTTAGTAGCCTCCCCAATGAGCTCAAGGTCTTTTCCTGTGAGCGAAGAAATGTTCCACGTGCCTATCCTAAGTCGATGCCGTTGTCGAAAAACCGAAAGTCCACTTATGCCCCCCTCGGGGCATAGCGCATCTCCCCTTTGACCCCCGTAATGGTTTGCGAGACCATTGCCGGGAAGCTCGTAGCCGTTTCGGGTTGAACCCGGCCGGCTGCCGAGCGGGACAAGCCGACCACCAGACGCTCGCATGCTGCCACCCTCTAGGCCTGGCTCCGAAGGGCGCCCTGGCATAGCAGGCTTGGCAATATCCGAGGCCATGTGTCTCCGTCTTGTCATCATTGGGGGGTTGCGCTTCGTTAGCCATATCTGGGCAGTACGGGTAGCTCAACTATAGCTACTCTACCCGCACTTCCCAGACATGTTGCCCGCCCCCCACCGCGAATAGGTCAGCTGCACGAGGGGGCACGCCGTTGTATTCGTGTTAAAAATCAGTAGTAATTGTATTAGAAAATGATTTCTAAGCGTGCTATTGACTCTTCTACAAACTACAAAGCAATTATTGCAAAATTTCAAAACATATTGTAAAAAAAATATTCAAGTGTAACCAAAAATCTCAAAAAATTCATATCACAAAAGTAAATCTGTTTGTACATACGTATATACATTAAACTGGGGCCGAATTACCACACTCGTTAACGAGTAACTCGTCATCGAAATGTGAGGATTTGGCATTACCGCTCCTAATGAAGTTTATGGATCATTCGATCACGAGTCCCACTCACTCACTTGTTATCGATTGCGGTAATTCGGCCCCTGAATTTAAAATTTCTTTACCTTTGGAAACAGATTTCATTCTCGGATGCATCGATTAAACCAAGTTCTGTGTTTCGCTCGAGCTAATTTCGAGCCACTCTTCTTAAAGAAACCCGTTTTAAGCCATCTTTGGGTCCAATTTCGTGATTTCTCATTTTTCGCTCGAGATACTCCCACAGGTGCTTAATCATATTCATATCTCACTGTTGAGATGACTATTTTAATTGATTTCTGAGTCATTACCCTCTTTCAAGACAAATGACCCTTCCAAACCCAGTTTTTCAGCACTCTCATGTTGATTGTTTTTCAAAATGTTAACATAGCGATGGTGGTCTAATACAGACTCGATAAGGGGATTCCTACACCAGATGCCCCCATACACCCCTAAAGCATAACAGACTTACCGCCATGCTAACGCAGTTTGTTAAATACCATGAAAAGTGTAATCAGGGTTTCTGGAATACCAACATTTTCTCAGATGAAAGGCAGTTGAATATCCGTGGATCAAACAGGTGGAATAAAGTTTGGAGAAAATCGAATACAGTGCTTGAGTCCGAGTCCGGTAATAATTCCCTTGAGTTCTTCGGAGTATCTTTAATAGAAACATAAATCTGCTACCAGTCTACGGTAGTAACGTAACACGTTAAAAAAAAGAAGAATTATACGAAGTCTTCCGTTTTTACAACTAAACCGCTTCTTGATTCCGTTCGTACTACGATTTCTTGAAAGAAAGAATTTTGCAGATCTCACACGCTAACATCAAGGCACAATCTTTCAAAAGTCCACCCAATTCCCCACATACACCGAGGATATTGAAATTTTCGGAAGAAGCAAGCGGGATGTCAGTAGCGCGTTCTTGAATATTGAGATGGCAACCCCCAAGATGGGTTAATGGTCAACAAGAGCAAAACAAAGTTTATTGTAATGCTATTGTACATTCATCCAAAAAAAAAAACATAACACTCAATAGTCAGTTCACACCTAAGGTCATTCGTACAATCTTTTGCATTCATCAAAACACAAAAACACAAAACTATTCACACTAAGGCACTCTCCCTTGCACCCGGACGGGAGCGGAAGAACTCCCACAATGGAATCAACGGTGCCGTCTACAGTTCCAGTTAGGTCGAACTACTTAGTGAACACCTCATTCGGGCTACTTCGACGTAATCGGATTAAAGGACCGGATTATCCAGCCCCTTAAGCCCAAGGGGTCCAACAAAGGGCCTGGGCCCCCAGGTTGGGGGTTGTACGTGGGGTTGACGGTTCTACTACGGAAAACACAAATTGTTACGCAACAACCAGCAGCCTCGGATACGGAGGATTTTACTGTTGACGACCCTGCCAAACGAAACAAGGACAACGACCTACGGATCTGCACGTGGAATGTTAGGTCCCTTAACCAACCACGTGCAGCCGAACAACTAGCGGAGGCCCTAGACTGCTGTAAAGCAGACATCACCGCCATCCAAGAAGTGCGGTGGAATGGGCCGGGCAAAAAGAGGATGAAAAACTGCGATATCTATTACGGCGATTGTTACCAACAGCAAAAGGTGCGCCTATTAGGGTGTGGATTCGTAATTGGAGGCAGACTTAGGCAAGAAGTCTTGAGCTTCAGATGTGTGAGCGAACTCCTAACTACAATTCGCATCAAGACTAAATTCGCCAACATAAGCCTAATATGCGCGCATGCCCCCACGGAGGAGAAAGACGGCGACACCAAAGACAGGTTCTACGAGCTCTTGGACAAGAAATACGACCAGCGCCCTAGCTATGACATTAAGATTGTCCTAGGCGATTTAACCGCAAAGCTAGGAATAGGGAGCATCTTTGGTAGAACTGTCGGAAAGCACAGCCTACACGACTTTGCCGCGGGGGGGAACGTTGTCGTAGCTAGCACGCGGTTCCCACATCTCGATATCCACAAAGAAACATGGAGATCTCCTGATCAATCAACCGCCAATCAGATTGACCACAATGCGATCGACGCAAGGCACTCCTCCAGTATTATGGATGTCCGAACGTTCCGAGGGGCCAACATTGACTCGGACCATTACCTTGTTGTAGCCAAGGTACGACTGCGGATAACCCGAACACCGCCAAGACAAGGAAATACTGTGAGGAAATTTGACGTCGGACGGTTCCAATCGCAACAGATCACCAGATCCTTTTCCGATCGAGTCTCTCTCATTCCCTCCAGACGTCCTATGCCGCCAGCATCAAGTATTGAAGACCAGTGGCAACATTGCCAAAAAGCCATCAGAGATGCTGCCTCTGATGTGCTGAGTTTCACAAGGCCACCACAACGAAACCCCTGGTTTGACGACGAGTACCGGCAAGCACATGCAGCGAAACAAGAGGCATACAAACAGGCGCTGCACAGAAGGACTAGAGCTGCTCGCGAGCTCTACGAGCAGAAGAGAAGAGACGAACACAAGCTTTTCAGGAGGAAAAAGAAAGAGCATGAGAAGCGCGCGATCGAGGAAATAGAGGGATGTTACTGCAGGAATGAGGTTCGGAGGTTTTACCAAGGGTAAAAAGAACCTGTGGTCGCCGTGGCTCAGTGGTTAGTGCGTTGGACTGCTGACCGAGCGGTGTGGGTTCAAGCCCAACCCAGGAACACCGAACATTTTTCGCGGCACCACCTCTCATCGGGGAATGACAAGCCTCCGGGAGTATAATCTGTCATGAAAGAGCTTCTCAATTCGCCGTTCGGAGTCGGCAATAAAGTGTAGGTCCCTTCGATTCGTGCGAACAATACAAACACGCACAACACGAATGGTTGCGAGAAGCTAGGCCTTGGCTCATCCCGAGCTGTCGCGCCAGCTAATTTTATTATTAGAAGTGCATACGTAAAACAGCAAACAGACAAAATGGTTAGTTCCTTCGGTACAGTTTGTTAATAGACCCTTCGAAAACATTTTTAGTGCGCATACTGACATTTCTAACTAAATACATATGTACATCTATGTATACTGTTTTCGCTTTTTATAGCTTCTACGTACTGTGTAAAGATGTTTATTTTTGTTTACAATTTAGCACCATTTGCATAGTATTCTAGATTTTTCGTTTTGTTAAAATTTGTTATCGACCAGTTCTTAATACCTATACGTAATAGAGTAAACCGAGGCGAATGTGATCAAAATGATAACGAAAAATACTTTTGTTTTTTAGGCTTCGAAACAAAGTAGCATTTAAGCTGTTCGTATCATTTTGTCCGTCTCACCTTGTATCACACTTATTTTAAAGTGAACAATCCTGTTCTATGTAACACATAAAATGTAAATAATTATAATTTTGAATATTTCAATAACTATAACATATTATTATTTTATTTTATTTCAGAGTCAGTTTTCATGTGCGGAAACAACCATCCTGCGGTAGTGGTGACACAGGATCCATTATAATAAACGGACAAAGGGTTTAAGGAACTGCTGTTATGCTCTTTTTAACGCAAGAAGTACTAAGGCTTTAACATCCGTACATACTTTTTTAAGTGTGATATATAAATACATTTTTGTTTGAGCACATTTCCTGTAAGCATAACAGTGTAGTTTAAACTATGTATGTAGATCATTTGGTTTATAATTTTGCTTAGGAATGAATCTTTACTATAATTTTCATTATTAAGTACAAACGTACGTTTATTTTATTTGCATTAAAGTGTAGATGCAATATGTACACAGCCTAAGAAAAATTTAATGTAATAAACGTTATTATTTACATGGCAATTAAAAGCGTTATTTTGCAAAAGAAAGTTACTTGTTTTGAATGTTACTAAGTACATACATATATGTACTTGTATGCACATTATTGTTTTTCGATTATGTGTCTATCGATCGTAACCAGAAGATTCGATTGGGCGAGTCAGTTATCATTGAGAAGAGCTTACAATGTCTTTTTACAGAATTAGTTTAAGTGACTATCAACATATTTCAAGTTTCAAGTTTGTAGCTATGCATATGTATATACACACGTACACGATCAAGAGTAGATGAAGTTAACCTGGTGGTCGAAACAGCAAAAAATGCTATAGAGAGAAGGAGATATAAAGAGAGCACAAAGGACTACTGCCGACTGCCCAGTAATAACCCTTGATACTAAGAATCGGTTTAACACAGCTTACTGGAGCACTCAGAGATATACGAGTGTAATTGTGGTTGGAAAAACCCAGCCCCTTAGTGCTCAGATTTGAATCCACCGCTGTAGAATATTATCAACCATCGCAATCACTTATATTTATAAAACACAAATTTCAGATCTGATCTATTTCCGTATGTGACAAAAAATCTTCGAATCTACTGAACGGATTTAAATGCAGTTTCTTCCTATAGATTCAGGACACTTCCATCTGATAGTTTCTATATAAATTATTTTAAAATTTTTAACAGAAAGCCTGTAAACAAACAAAAGAAACTGTTTTATTTAAATTAATTGCATTTTCTGGTAAGTTATCTCTATTTTTCTCGACTTTCACTAAACAGATTGTAATAAAATTTACATATCTGTTTAGAGCTTTTATTAACAAAGCCATATATATCATCTTTCTACGGTATATATATCATCTTTCTACGTTTTCCGTAAGAAAAGTTATAACAAAAAACAAATATTATTTAAGTGCAATCGCAAACACAATCAGTGGAGACCATTGCCACTATCAGTGCTCAAGCGGCGATCATGTTTGTGCGTGTTGGTAGGGTTTATTTATTTCGGTCGTCGTGTGCAGAGGGAAACATTCCATGGGCATAGTTTTGTATAAGGGTGGGTTTTTGGTTTTGTTTTTTTTTCATTGGTATATTATGCTCTGCTGGCGCGCAATTCAAATTGATGTAAAGTAAAAAGCTCTCGGAGGAGGTCAGGGACAAAAGGTGATCTTATAATTTCTTACAAAGAAGAAAGGTTTTTACTTTTTTTTGGATTTTATTTTCCATCTGTGATCTTTACGCTAAGATTAAACGACGGGTAAAAACCGTACAATTGTGTGCCTATGACGTCCCAAAAAAGTATAACATACATACAAGTCACATATCGAAACGTGAAAAAAAAAGTTATCGGACTAGATAATGAGTGTTTACACGATAGTTATGTACATGTGTACATAGTATGTGTATTGTTTCAAGAAGATCACATAAAAGAATGTTCTTTTGGCGATCGCATATAATGTGTTTACTAACATACGTACATATGTATGTATGTATGCGCACACAAATAGGTACATATCATATGTATGCGTTTCACTTACGCATTATGTCCAATGGATATGGACTATTTTCAACCAAGCACATAACAAACGTATGCAATATGTATGTTGCCACCGGTTTTTCAGACGGGTACACAATTTGAGTGTCACATACATACATACATATGTATGTACATATTTTTATGCGAAATGGGTTTCACAAATTGTCAACATCATTTTATTTGCTGCATAAATACATACATACATATATGCGACTGAAATTATTATGCGTATTAGATGATATGCGCCGTGGCTCAGTGGTTAGTGCGTTGGACTGCTGACTAGGCAAAGTTAACAAAATCCCTTTATCTGCAAGTAGACATTATTTCTTTTAGTTTTGATTTATTGTCTCCCTAACGCATAAATTTTTTTCAAATATGTACATATATTTATATCCCTGTACTCCTTTTTCTATTAATAGAAGCAATATTTATGTTTACCTTGCCTTTTTTAATTTCATTTATTTTCCTATGTATGTAGAATTTAAAAGTGGAATATAAAAATACTAAACTGGAAAATAAATATTCCACTTTTCAGAATAAATGAAATATTTTTAGGCCAATGGGCACACTGGAAACGAGTTTCTGTACATCTCTTTTCCTTCCCTTCTTTTATTTTGCGAAAAGTGTGTTTTCAACAAGAAGAAAAAAAAATGAATGCGTTAAAACTCTGAGCCAAAATCAGCTTTTGAACAAAAAGACTTGGGTTCCGTTATAGAATCCCCATACAAAATCTCCATTTTTTGTACCAATACCATAAAAGCACGTACTATTTAAATATACACACTCCTCTGAATTTTACTAATTTTTAAATCTTTACCCACTGGTATGAAATGAACACTTATCGAAGATTTCAAATAATATTCAGTGCATATAGTATGTATGTACATACATATTTGGTTAAGTTCGTCAAATTAATAAAACTATGTAATTGTTTTATGTTTTGCTTTAACAACAGCGTGTTCATTTGTGGTCTATTAATATTTTCATATACATAAATTATAAACATATGCTTATGATGGGTTTTAAAACACTTAGCAAAACAGCCCACGGGCATATTAGGGCGAAGCAAGGCGAGCACGGTTCAGCTAGTCTATATATAAAATATAAATAGCTGGCGCAACAGGTCGGTATAAGCCAAGGCTTAGCTTCTAGCAACCATTAATGTTGTGCTTGTAAAATTTTTTGCACGAATGAAAGGAACCCACAATTTTTTGTCGACTTCGAACGGCGAATGGAGAAGCTTTAAATTATACTCTCGGATGTATGCTATTTACCTACGAGAGGTAGTGGCGCCATGTTCAATCGATATGGATGGGTTCTGAACCTACTCAGCTAGAACAGTAGTCCAATGCACTAATCACTGAGCCATGGCGACCAAATGACGTTCTGTGACTCTCAATACCGGAGGAGGCAAAAAATCGGTACATAGCCAACCATATTGCCATGATTGTTGTAGATTTCGAACTATGGGTGAAGTTATCGGGACTCTGGTCAATGTATGTATACTTCAGTTAAAGCCTATCCTCAAATCCAATGAATTTGACAAATTGGACTATCTTAAGTGGACTAAGCGAGGCTATATCTTCGACAAATAATAAATATGTCCCTAGGTGAGTCCCTCTGCTATGAATAAGTTCCGCACAGTCCTTATGAAGATGTATCGGGGTTTTTTTGCTCTTCATACTGTGCCATGATTGTTACTGCTCAACAGCTCGAAGAGGTTTAGCAGATTAGCAGTTGAATAATAAGAATATTTCGGCAGTGGCTTGCATCGGCTGCCCTGACACCAGCAGAGCTAAACACCGAGGTAGTTCTCTTAAGCAGCAAGAATATGATAGAAGCGATCGCCATTACAGCAGGCCATTACAACATCAACGTAGGCACAATAATTTAATTTAAGAAATACCTGAAATAAAAGAGTGGTGAAGGTGCTAAAGTTGGTGGTCGCCGTGGCGTTGGTTAGTGCGTTGGACTGCTGACCGAGCGGCGCGTGGGTTTCAGTCCTAGGCATGTCAACGGAACATTTTTTGTGTCACCACCTCTAGTCGGGGAATGACAAGCCTTCGGAAGTATAATTTGTCTTGAAAGAGCTTCCCAATTCGCCTGTCGAAGTCGGCAATAAATTGTAGGTCCATTCGTACAAAAAATGTAACACGCATAACATGAATGGTTGCGAGAAGCTAGGCCTTGGCTCATCCCAAGTTGTCGCGCAAGCTATTTTCTTTTTTTGAACGTTCTAAAGCGAACGCTGCGCTTCGGTGCATCATGAGAGGACCAAAGTAAAGTCGATAATTAATTCTGGAAAGAGTGGTTTCATCAATAATCCCCGAAGCTGCACCAACTTGTAAGGACTATTTTATTATTGCATATGTGTTGGTTACGAATGTTTTTAATATGTGAGTCAGTTGTGCAAGTAGGCGTAGTAAAAATGCTCTCAATAAACATTCTTCTAGGCTCACCGACTAATAATGAAATTCCAAATGTGGTTATCTTCCCACGAAGATGAAGCTTAAGTATACTTAATATTTGATAATCAACGCATTTTCGAAATGGCGACAGATTTCACAGCAATATAAACAGTAAGTATAATACCTATGTATGTATGTACAATAGTAGCAAAAAACCCCTTCGGCAGATCGAAACAATAGGCTTGTTCCTCGCAAAAAAAAAAGTTGTAAGCTATGTACATTAGAGGTGGGTAACTGCTGAGTGAGTCGGTTCAAATGTGCCAGTCAATCTACTGAATTTACGGATGCGCCTCTGTGCAAAAGATTCGAATCACCTCTATGAGTCGAATCAACTCACTGAAGTTATTCGATACACAAAAGATTATACATGATACACACAAGAGCCGATACACACGCCACATCGATACTGTTGTGTATGTGTCGCACTCGTGTCACATCGCACAAAATGAGTCGGTGAAGCGATCACAGTACAGATACACACTTTTGCTTGACTCTTTCTCTACAAAATTGTGCATGGAAAGGATGGATGGATGGATGGATGGATAGATGACATGGAATGGTGGTGGTTTTTTGTGATGTGTTTTGCTCTTGTTTTGGCCTCAGTTTCAGACTGCGTGACTGGTATGGGAAAAAGGGATACATCAAAACTGTTATCGAATATTGTATTTGTATTTGTATCCCTTTAGTCAATAGGCGAATGGCGAGGCGATATTGGCGTGTGGTTTCTGTTGTTTGAATAGTGTGTAGTGTATGCAAAGAATAGTTATGAAATACATTTGCTTTCAGTTCTTATTTATGACGAAATTCAAGTATTACCCACAAACCATACAAGGTAGAATATTTTTTGATTTCAAATATAAGTCCTCACTGATGAATCGTTGAATTTCATTGAAATACTAATAACAAAATAGCTTCTCTCTACAAAAGACAGGTATTTAAGTAAATAAGTAAGTACTCTTGCCCCTAAAACATTTTTAGATTTTCAAGCAAGCAGGAAAAGAAGAGTCGACCCTTTTGAAGCACTCTTTTGTACCGACTCAGTGAAGTGAGTGAGTTGCTGTGAGTCGACTCACTAAAAAGAGTCGAATTTCCCATCTCTAATGTACATATATTCAACATTCAATTACAAAGTAAAAATTAATTTAAATTTGATTGATCATTTTTACTTCGGTAGCTACAAGTCGTTCATGGAAAGACACATTTCTAAGAATCAGCAAATTAAAAATTCATACATCAAAACTAACTTCGTCCAGCTAACGAACTAGCAAAAATTGTCGAAATCTACAAAGCGGATGTAAAGGGACGCTACAAAAGTAGAGCGACAGGGACAGCAAACGACGCCATATTTTTCTTGCGGTTTTTTGACATTTCTCTTCAGTAAGGTTTGCCATTTCATGATGGAAAGATATACGAGCCAACAACGAGTCGAAATTATTAAAATTTACGACCGAAATTCGGAGTCAGTGGCCTCAACGTTAAGAGCGCTACGTCCAATTTATGGTCGTCATAATTTCTGGCTGGATGGCTTCGTCAATAAACAAAATATGCGGTATTAGTCAGGCAGCAATCCACACGTACTCCATGAGTCATCATTGCATCCCGAAAAAATTACGGTTTGGTGTGGTTTATGGGCCGGCGGCGTCATTGGGCCGTACTTCTTCCATGATGAACAAGACCGGCACGTTACTTTGAATGGGGATCGCTACCGTTCAATGATAACCGAATATTTTTGGCCCCAATTGGATGATATGGACTTGGAGGACATGTGGTTCCAACAGGACGGCACCACAAGCCACACAGCGAATGTCACAATCAATTTATTGGAAACCAAGTTTGGAGAACGTGTTATCTCACGAAATGGTCCAGTCGCTTGGCCGCCTCGGTCGTACGATTTGACGCCGTTAGACTATTTCCTGTGGGGCTACGTCAAGTCTATGGTCTATGCCAACAAGCCAGCGACGATTGATGAACTTCGTACGAATATCGAACTTGAAATTGCAGCAGTATCGGCCGATTTATGCTTGAAAACCGTCGAAAATTGGGTTCAGCGTCTGGACTTCTGCAAGCGTGCCTGTGGTGGCCGTGCAAAAGAAATCGAGTTCCATACATAATGGCATCGAACGTACTTTCACAGGAATAAAGAATTTCATTGATATCCAAAACCGTTTTTGTTTTATTTAAAAAAACTTTTGTAGGGCTCTTATTGAAAAACCCTGTATGTATGAAATTTCATAACCTCGCCCTCATTAGTGCTCACGCCCCAAAAAAGGAGAATGAGGCAAAGACTATTTCTACGAACTCCTTGCGAAAAAAAAAACCTGCAATGCCAGAGACATGACCTTAAGATTTAGAATTTAAACATCGGCAAGAAGAAAATCTTTGGTAGCCTCTACGACACGACTTCCGACAACGAATACAAACGCGAAATTCCCACATCCCAACCTCCACAAGGAAACTTGGAGGTCACAAACCGCCAATCAAATTACGCAGCCTTGATAATCAAATTGCAACCGACAAATAAAACTGTTTCAGCACATGGATGGATGGATGGATAAAATTTTTACTGTGTTAAGTGACACGAATAGCTCTAACGTTCTCGAAAATAAACAGCGCATGAGGATTAAATGGACATGCTCTGCTCTAGAACCAAAGTGATCCACGGTATTTTTTTTTATAATGTAAAGGTATGTCCACATGTTTAAGAGGATCAAGATTTACAGAAGGACCCGTTAAAAGAAAGTTGATATAATGTTGACGTAACCGATGTAGATTATTTCAGGGAGATGGAAGCAGAAACATCTAAAGACTGCGATGATGATAATTCATTTTCTGATCCCAATTTTTCACCTTCTGACCCTGATATTATATAATATGTAAATCTATATGTTTGAAAAATACCGAAGAAATCAACGCGAAACAAAAAAGAAGATGGATAAAAAAAAGAAACTCTGGAAAAAGCTACATATGTATCTTCATCCGGAAAAAATTCAACAAGAACGAACTTTACGCCAATTAGAGTACTGTCGCAACAAATGCAAAGAAAAAGTGAAATTTGAAAAACAATTGTATATTTTTAAGAAATAGTAGAATCTTGGTGCTTATGAATGCTTTTGCTTCCTGCTATATCATGGTCATTATTGTATTATATTTATTATTATTTTTATTTATATTTTATATTTTCGCTTTATTGTCTCAATCGCAATTGCAGCATTTCCATTTTGATTGGGAAATTTTTCGATGCAAACCCAAGAACAGCTTGCTTCAGCATCAGGAGTTACCCGCCAAGCCATTTCCCAGCGATTTCATGAGTTGGAGAAAGAGGTAAAAAAACCCGTGTTCATTTATGTAGTTTTTAGTGAGTAAGAATCTCACACTACCATGAGCACGTGCGGTAAATCCTCATGGTGCCTCATGAAAGATTTTCACCTATCCTCGTAAAAAAAAAAATAATTTCGAAAAGGTTTATTTTATGTCTACTGTAATACGGGAATTTCTTTCATTTACTATACTTTTATTTTGAATTTTTCTGTTTAAATTTATTGCATTTACTTAAAATAAAGACAAAAAGACTGGGTCATTTATACTAAAAAGATTCCTCATGTTTATTTGAAACTGAGTGCATCAACATTCATTCATTATTTATGACGTCAGTTTTTATTAGCCTCGAGTTGTATCATGCTCAAGTTGAAAATAAAGAATTTATAAATGATGCATGACGGAAGGAAATACTATAAAAGTAAACATTGCAGCTTCATGCAAGCGTAGTCCTTTGCAGATAGCAGCAAAAACCATAAATGTAATCGCAAGGAACTTGTTTATTTTGAAATTTTCAATTTCTTAAACGAGAATGGAAAGTTTTTTTCAACGTCTGTACATACATGTAGTGTATTCTTATGATATACACCAGTTACTTGTTACTCGCGCTATTTCATTTCCAAAGTGGGTACAAAGATATTTTGTGTATGCGATTTAATAAAAATTTCGTAATTGGCTTAAAATTCTAGAAACTCAGTTGCATATTTACTTAATAATTTTTTTTTTTCAGAATGCAGGGCAGGCAAAAACCGTGTCACCTAAGTTATTTTTTCTCTGAAATAGGAGACTACGCAAAGGGTATCGACGAAGAACTGATTTATGAACCAAACGGGTCATGCTTTAGCGCCACTTGTCGATCAGGAAAGGGAAGTTAAGGAAGTACAAAGATGTATGTAGGTAAAAAATCTTGGGCTTACGCCACGTACATAAGTGAACGATTGATGATGCCCTGCATCGAAGCTCGATTTCATAATATCTGGTTCATTTGTCCTCCTTATAATAATGAAATACTATTTCACCAGAGATTGTTTGTACAAGCTCCTCCAGAAGATTTATAGGCGATTCTCGTGATATGGCATTAAGGCTGTCCTTGAAAAAATAAAAGAAAAATCGTAAAAAAAAAAACATCTTTCGTAGGACCCGATCTCCGGAAACAGATTTAGATTCATCGACTCTGCAGTAGGGCAAAATTTGATAGTGTACGGTGTGAATAGCGGAAAGCACTCCTTGGGTGTTCAAACGATCCGAGGTGTACACGTCGACTCAGACCATTACCTAGTGGCAATAGGCACTGATGTGAATATTCAGGAATGAAGGGCCCGAACCTCCACTGTGAAGAAAATCAAACAGTGACAACACTGCCAAAAAGCCAATTGTAACCAACTCTATAGAAGAAAGAGCATAAGGAACGTGTGATCGAGGAAACACAGAAATGTGAGAGGTCCGGAAGTGTGTTTCTTTATCCATCGCAGAACCTGTTTGGATAAGAACAGAACACCTTAGTGGAAATGTTTGGTGCTGACGATATAGAAAGACTCATTCTGTGCATTGTTAAACGGCGATTGAAGCCACAGTCTGATAGCCTCCTCCTTTAGGACAGCCGCTCTAGACAACCATCGGCCTGAAACAAAGTTGAAGCAACCACATCTGGACTTAAACCATAAAAGCCCGCCGGCCCACATGGCCTAACATCTGCACTGTTCAAGGGTGTAGGCGATAACCACTTAAGGTACTACTAGGCCTAAAAAATTGACGATCGATTAAATATTCACTTCACGCCACATCCTAAAGATGGAAACTCATCATCTATTTGTTTAACCTACATATGTATAATGCTTATGTAGTGTACCGAGTTGTTTAAGGGTATTTGTTGGTTCTGCTTTTGAACTTCTGAAGGTCGAATTCATTCGGAAATGTTTCTCTTGACAGCGCGTTCCAATGTTCGGTAGTTGTAAAGTAAACGAATCTTAGTAGGGGCAAGTTCGTGCAGTTGATTAGTGCACACAGTGGTGATAGGCACTTGTAGCGTGCCTGGGGGGATGTTCCAATATTCCATTTGTTGGGACTATTCTTTTAAATTCTTCATAGCATCTAAAAGTTAGTACAGTGATATCGACCTGGTCAAGAAGATACATGTACAGCTTTACCCCATCCGACAGCAGAAATGCAGCAAACTTCCGCAAAAGCTGCGGTGGCACGAACGTAAAGGAGAACACAGCTTTGTTAATGTCAACACATAAAGTGGATCCTGCATAGCACTGCATACCGCTCGCTTGCTCTGTAACCTTCTTTTAAGCAGAGATACGTATGCAATCGAATTTTTTTGATGAGTTAGTTAGTTAGAAAGCGCGTAAGACTCTTAAGCCCTGAGAGGGTTTAATAAAGTGAGAAAGACAAAGGTCGCACCAGGTATGGTGCAAGCTCCTTCCTATGTATCTATACTTTCCACCTATCTAAAGTTTCGAAGTACACATGTATGTTGTAGTGACTCTAAGAAGCGCTTCTTATATAGGATTTGCTTAATAAGGCTTATGAAGAATAGAAGCTTATAGGTTTTTCAACTTAAAAGAGAAACACAAGAACTTCTGGCACTGAGCAAGCTTGATGCTTAGCTCTTGGCAAACTTTCCACCGAGTTTAATACTATCTTATCCGAGTTAACAAGTATAAAAATTGAGAGATTATAGTCAATCTACTTTTTTTTTTAAATTATTTCGCTTAAGTTGCTAAAACTACATAATATCGATTCCCAGGTGTGGATTATCAAACTGTTCAGAGCTTTAATTGATTCTGAGCGCTTCCCTTCTACTCTAACTTCCATTGTTGACCAGAAATGTTCAATAAGATTTAAATCTGGGCTGTAAGGAGGCCAGTCTAACATATCGACATTTTTTCTTTGAAGTATTTTATCACCTTAATAATAATAATGAAAACTATTTTTTTACAGCTTAGAGTCATCGGAATAAGTGAGGTTGTTTCACATCTCTTAAGTCCAAAAAACGTGCTCATGATGCCAGTATAAACGCTTTGCCTGTGTCGTCGAGTTTTAACGAGTCTTCTTCTCACCAAACTTGCCAAAATTTATTTTCCGGTCGCTCGGTGAACACCGTTCCTAATGTCATATGGTTCTTTTTTAAATCGTTCCGGACAGCTTTGGAGTACTTAAAAGTGATCTTCAACCAAAGTGGGTTTTTTTGGCCTTCTATAGCCTTTCTTCTTCCGGTGATCCCAGTCCCTCAAGTTTTTTTTTAATTCTATGCCACAGTTTATTGAGACGCATCCAAACTTTCTGCTATCTCACGACTAGTTAAATTTTCATGCGCTAAGATCAACTTATTCGATTTACACTGCACACTGAATTTTGACATTTTATTAATTCGCACTTCGTTGCGCGCAGTATTTGCCAGTTAAATGCACCTTTTAACATAATTCGAACTATTTAATATTCATAGACACACTAGATGACCCGGTGAACTTCGTACCACCTAAAATTTATTTGATTGCAACTCTTCATAAGCCATTATAAATTCCAATCAACCTTCCAACTCCAATTCATTGAGATCGGCAATATTGGCTGCACTGTGTACGATTTGAGTTTCGTTTGCTGATTAAATGAAACTCGTTCATAATTCAAATGAATTCAATGTCTTTTATTTACATGGAAAAGAAATGCGGTTAACATTCAATGCAAAGCTTTGTGGTAAACTACGTTTTTCGTCTGGTTTTCCGGTGCGTAAACAAACAAAGATGATGGTTTGACGACACGCGAACATGCGACATACAGTTGTCCATGCGCGAAACACGGAAATTCAAAGTTAATCCCGCAAACTTCCAACGACAGGTCTGGTGATTTGTTGATGGTCATCGCGAAGGCCAGACGCACGGGGAATTGCAGCCGTTTGAACTTGAATGGCAAGTCCGTTGGAATCTTCGGGATGCGCGGAATCAAAACATGCTCTCCTTTATACTTTCCCTTGATAATCGTCGCCTCGATGACGTTGCTCATAAGCTTTTTCACAACCAATCTCGTTCCATTGACCAGTCGAGGATGATTGATGTTACGCAACATGATGATGACTGAGCTTACTTTCAATTGCAAATTGTGAGGTGGTAATCCGGGCAATTCCAGCGAATTCAAGAATTCTGTGGGATAGTTGACTACTTCATCCTGGTTGATAACTGTGTCAACCGATTTAAAAGAAAACAACTGGCCCGGAATGAGATTTTGAGTGGTCGCGTTGAGATCATCGACATCTTTGTTTTTCGCCGCCAATATGGCTCGTTCACTCAGCCAATTATGGTATTTAAAGTTTTGTACTATGTTCGGAAAGACACGTCGAACTGGCAGAAATCAGTGGGCAATGTCAACTGCGATTTTCCCATCACCAATGTCCAACAATGCTTCGAAAACATATCTGCAGTCCGATCTTGTGGCAAAAACACTTGCATGTTAGTCGTCAATCGGAGGGTCTTCAGATGCCGCCACAAATTGGATGATTTGAAGCACGCGTTTAGTTCGTCAGCTGCAGTTGAACGTGGAATAACAGGAAGCGTCTGACGAAAATCACCGGACAACAGAACCATGGCTCCACCAAAAATGATTTGATTGTCACGAAGATCTTTCAAAGTTCTGTCCAGCGCCTCCAGTGACCTTTTGTGGGCCATCGTGCATTCGTCCAAAACGATTAATTTGCATCTCTGTAGAATCTTCGCCATTGCGCGGTTTTTGGGGATGTTGCAAGTTGGTGTCTGATTGATTTGCATGTTCAGTGGCAATTTCAGTGCAGAATGTGCAGTTCGTCCGCCTTCTAATAAAGTTGCTGCTATTCCAGAAGAAGCCAATGCCAGGGCAACTTCATGCTGCGATCGAATCGATGCCAAAAGCAATGAAATTAAGAACGTTTTTCCAGTCCCTCCGGGAGCATCTAGAAAGTAAATGCCCGCAGTTCCAGTGTTCACAGCTTCCATCAAAGAGTCATATGCAGTTGTTTATTGTTGATTCAATTGCGGAACATTTGTATGAACTGTTTCGGCTAATGCTTCGGTGTCATATTGTGGTTTTCTTTGTAATTCGATTTTGAATGGATCGTGCACTGGACGATTAGGTGATATCATGCTCAAATGCGACAACATTTTATTTTCTATCATGATCAGTGCCTCATTGTGCATTTCTGCTGTCATTTGCAGTGTCGGATTTGAAGTTTGGCGACGCACACGATGCAAAACATCCTCAGACATGTAGTCCTTATATTTGACCCACAAATCGTTCGGATTTGAAGGGGAACATGTAGATATGATAATCGCAAACAATGTGCGATCTTGATGCGGTAATGAAGATATGATGGAATCTTTGAGCGTATTCTCGAGCAACTGTAACACGCCTCACGGTAAGTCGCACACAGATGCCCATTAAAGGTTCTCAGTTGTTGAAACGAAGTCAGACCACGAACATTTACCATCAGCAATCGAAGATAGTAACATTCGTCGTTATTTGGATGCACAGTGTAAATCCGACCCAGAGCGCCTGAACCAAATGCATTTGGATGTCCTTCAACTAGTGTTCCCTGTTTCCGACGTTGAAACGATTTCGATGATGCGTTCCATGTGTAGTAGCGTGGCATTTCACCATACAGCAAAGTGCGAACGAAAGCATCTGCTTGACAAACCGAGAAGAAGCTTGTCAATGTTGTCGACGGTGGCCGTGTCGCTCTGTCTGCTGCGTTCTCTGGAGCCCGTGCTCATTGTAGTGATGCTCATTGTGGAAATACAATTCTCATTGGTAATGTTTAGTGTATTCCCATACAAAATACAAATTTCGCAATTTTTGATTTTCCGGCTTTTCCTTTGGGTTTTTCCGAATTTTCTTTTTTCCTACACCACCCCTGAAATAATACGAACAAAACAAAAAAAGAATCATCCAATCGGTTGAGCCCTTCCTCGAGTTTTTAGTTTATTTTTATATATAGAGATATATTATGATATTTATGAATCATATTTTGCTACCAAAAAAATATCGATACGCTTATTAATTCCAAAAATTGGAACTCTGAAAAGTTCAAACAGCACTATCTGCAAGGCGAAGTTTAAATAATATGTATGTTTATATGTACATACACATGTACATAGGTACCTTTTATTCAATGGATAACATTAAATATCTTTTTAGACCCCGGTGTTAACATATCCTCTATCAACCTAAGCATAAATATGTATTAATCAATATTTGATGCAATTTTGTGCATTCTTTGAACATTATCCCAAACAAAGGTTCCATCAAAAAATCAGTTTTAGGTATGGTTCCTTTCCATATTTATCATGGCTCCCAGAAGGCCAGTGTCTTCTCTTTTATCATATCTATAAATTTAAATCACGGCTACTGCCGAGCTTTAAATCTAAGTGTTGAATTCTCAATTTTCAGCGCTGACGTGCTATGCATTTTCCCCTAGGCATGCGAAAGCTGTGCAGACACATTAGCCTATATCCTTTGAAAATGAGGGTTGTAAAAATTTGTACTCCTGGGTAACAGCATGTGCAGTTATGTCATGTATTTAATGGAAATTTTGGTTCTTTCATTACTCCCATCGACATTCTTATGCGTGCAAGGAATCCATTAAGTTGTTATATTGTAATAAGGAAAAATATTAAATACGTGAAATAAAATGGAGCGCGGCTTTTTAACATTTCGTGGTATATGTATGTATGTACATATGTTTGTATTAATGAGCTGTAGCTTTGTTTGTTTACATTTAATTGTACTTCTGCATACTGTTCATCATGATCTGATAAAGAATGCACGAGTAAATCCATTTTTTTATATTGTCACTCCTTCAGCTTACAATAAAAGTCTGACAGTTTCTTTTCCAACATTTAACTGAAAAACCGTTTCTTGCAAATGCTTGTCATGTTCGAGTTCAGTACAGCTATCTGCCGCGAAAGTATGTACTTATGTATGTAGAGATCCCTAATATAGTTCGTTCTTATAATGGACATACATACATATATACCTCCATCTCACAAGGCTTCATGCAGCACATCACTTAATGCAATATGTTCTGTACAGGTTTGGCTTTGTGATATTTTACAAATATGTAATTTAAAAACTTTTCTCGAGAAAGGCGAATCGATAACGCTATACAGTGCCCGAGATGATATTGCTTTTGAACTGTTGGACTTTAAATTTACCCAGAAATAATTCTCCTGGTTGTAATGTTATCTTAAATGGATTTTTGTTTCTAATAGGAAAGAAACCTATAACTCTTAAAGGTAGGCTTAGGATTTTTGAAAAAAACTTGCTCAGCCCCAAAATAACTCGGTGGCTATACAGCAATTGTTAGACCGTAAAAGTAAAACCTAAACTCATAAGGTACTATTGAAAACTATAGTTCTACACTTCTTAAAACACATTGCCGACGGCCTATTAAGAGCTTGTTCAAATTTATAAAAAACTTTTCAGTGGCTTCATAACTTACGCATAGGAGTTTTTGCTGTGAAAACTGTGTTTAAACATTCCCGTTTGGGCTTCACATTGGATTTATACAGTGGCGACAAAAAAAAAATAGCACTTATAGGTTTCCTTTTTTCTTTTTCAAAATTTGGGAATTTCCGTATAAAGAATGTTAATTAAATTTATGTAATTAAATACTCCATTGAAATATTAACTAATATAAAACAAGTAAAACAGTAAAAAAATTAAAAAAAAAAAAAAAAATTTTAACTTCAGTTTGGTACACCTTAAATAAATAACACACTTTGATCAAATCCATTAAATTCATTACAAAAACTTATAAAGCCTGACAATATTTTGTAATGCCAACTCCGATAAGCAAATCCTACTCACGGACTATCTTTCTGACTCCGGCTTATTCCAAATAAGTGTCATTCGTTACAACCTGGATAGACAACTTGACCTTATTTTCTCGTCCGAAGCCGATAATTCCAGAACAAACATTTTCTCGCTATTTTGGACCGTCCTCCTCTCTTTCTTCCTTTTTCTTACGACAACGCACCCAGTCTCAGAGCAGTCGTATTGCTTTAAATTTCGTAAAGCAGATTTTGCGAAACTCAACCACTTGCTTGCTAACATTAGTCCTGTTTCTATCATGACCACGCTCTAACAATCCCATATCTGCCTCAAGGCATCTGTTTTTCCTCCCCTCCCTGGTACAACAAAGAATTATGCTCTCTTCACTATCACAGAAACAAACTCTGGCAAATATATCTTAAATCTAAATCTGACTCCGATTTCTCCAATTACTTTCACGTTTATACTCTATTTTCTGAGTTCTGCGAATTTACCTGAATTACCTTGATTGGATGCAACTCAGCTTGATCTCTGATCTTAAGCGATTCTTCCACTTTATTAACGCAAATCTGACGATTATCCCTCAACTCTCAAATTCTTGAGTACATCTTCGACAGACCCTGAAATAATCGCTAGTCTATTAGCTAACTTTTTTTAGCCAATCGTTCGCTGATAACGTTCTTGAACCTGACCTCGATTATTTCTCCTTCATGAGCAATGTTGCACAAACCTCCTGTCTCTGTGGATATAACCCCGTCAGTGGTCACGAAAAAGATAAACAAACTCTAGGACGATTTTTCCCCAGGTCCCGATGGTTTGCTCGCCATGCCCTTTTCCGACATTCCATCTCACAGGGAGTTTTTCCTGATCTTTGGAAGGACTCGTACATAGTCCCTGTCCTTAAAAAAGGGTGCAAGGGCGAAATATCTAACTAGACCCATAGCCAAACTCTCTTGTGTACCCAAGCTCTTTTAAAATATCGTGTACGATGCAATGTTCTTTCACAGCAGGTCAATATTTTCTTGAAAACAACACGCGTTCCTTAAGGGCAGATCAACAGTAACTAAACTACATGAATTTGTATGAAGGGTACTGAACGCATTGGAAGATGGTTATGAGGTTGACGTCATTGCTACCGACTTTATAACTCACCAAGTTATTTTTTGGAAACCGAAAGCTCTTGCTTTCCAACCACGATTTATTTCCTGGATCAAATCATACCTAATCGAACGCCAGTATAAAGTACAATTTAGATCTTTAATATCTGACCATTTTATAGCAACACTAGCCGATACCCGCGACTACGCCCGCGTGGAAATACGTCACATTATATCCTATATCCTTCCCCGCGTTTCAAGCCGTTAATGAGTAGGTATAAACTTTCAATTTCTCATATTCATTTTTCGTCCCCGCGTCCCGTAAACAACATTCCTGGCGACGGCAGTATTTCTTTCCCCCCTAGTTGTAGCCCACAACACAAGATCAAGAATATACACACAAATATTCATGTGTATGTTCTTACATGTGGAAATGATTTCCTGCCAAACAGGTAGGATTATGTATCGTAGAATATTTATGTTCAAGTTGCGACTACAAAAAAAAAATATTTCCATCAAATGCATACATACATACATCAATAGATACCGTGCTGAGTGAAGAAAAGCAGCACAAAGAAAAATGAAAAAAACTACCCTTGTACAACTGGGCAAAACAAAAACAACACACGATCACGTAACGATAAGTGCCGCTGACTACGGTTGCGCATTACTATAAATAGCAAAACTTTAACGCCCTGTATCTTGGCCCACAGTCATAATTTTGAAAAACGGTAAAACACGAGTTTCATTATTTTTGTTCTAGAATATACCCACCAAATTTCAATTCCATAGTCCAATTTAATTTTTTTTTTTTCATACAAACTTGAACACCCTGTAACACCCTGTAAAAGCTAAGTTGCGAAAAATCCCTTCTTAGTGGGTGTCTACGCCACAAAAGGAAACTACTGTCCAAATTCCAAGTTTCTAGCTCTAGCGGTTTGGGCTGTGCGCCTATCTCTGTGTCAGTCAATCAGTCAGGACAAAGAGTTTTATATATATAGATTGGGGGTCCCTCAAGGCAGTCTCCTCGAACCTCTTATTTGTATCCTGACTATAAATGATTCCGAACTCGTCCTAAGAAACTCTTATCTTTCGGTTTATGCTGATAATATGAAAATCTTCAGACGCATATCATCCCCTGCTGACAATCGCCTTTTGCAGCACGACCTTAACAGATTCCCTATCTGGTGCCAACAAAATTTCTTAGAGCTTAATATCAGCAAATGTCACTCCATCACTTACTCCCGTAAGTGTACCTATAGTCACTTCAGCGTGGGACCTAGGTGTTATCTGCTAGCGTAAACTTTCGTTCTCATATCTATAACATTATAATTACAGCCAACTCTGCATTTTGTTTGTGAAACGGTGGTCAAAACACTTATCTGATCCATATATCACAAAATCCGTCTACATTACAATCGTTAGGCCTCTCCTCGAGTATGCAAGCCAAGTATGAGAATCGAAGCTGTCCAGCGGAAATTCCGTCGCTTTGCTTTAAGCGGCCTACCTTGGATTGACAGCCTTAACTTACCGCCCTACGTGGACCGTCTAGAATTTATCAATCTACAGTCGTTGGAAAACCGCCACGATAGTGCAGACATCCTTTTCGTTTATCAGTTAATAACAGGTAACATTGATTGTCCTCCGCTGCTGCAAGTGATCTCTTTCAACACCAACCCCCGCAACCTCAGGTCTGTACCCCTTTTTAGTCTTGCCTTTCACCGCGCCAATTATGGTCATCAAGAATGCTGCGAAAAACAAATTATGCGATTTCCAAATTTAATTTCAATTGCAGTAAAACTACACTGCGTAATGCCCTATCTCGTAACGCTCCTCCTCCTATTCGTGTCCCTGCCTTCAATTTCATCGTTCCCTAACCGCACCTTATAATCGTCGTGCTTCTCTACACTCTCCCGCATAATCTTAGTTGTAGCTTCATTCCTATTTAGTTTCAGCTATTTTTAAGATATTGCTACTAAGCTTAAGTAAATAAATAAAAAAAAGAACCACCCCACGCAATGAAGTTATTAATCGAGGGTCTTCGCGGGTAGGGGACATCTCGCTTCCCTCAACGGGTATCACAATGGGTCTGAATTGACCTGAGTGTGGCTAAATGGTTTTGTTTATTTCGCCTGTTCCCTCCCCCCTCTAATAAGCTATTGTGGTAATTTCCTGAATTCTTAAAATTCGCTGCAAACTTTATTTGGTAAATAAACTAATCTTATGTTCTAGCAGAGAAAAATTTAGCACCAGCAACCCATTTGGTATTTGTGCCTTGGTTATAGTAATGCTTAATAGTAATTGTATCGAGGCAGTTCCTTTTTTAGTAGCTAGTGCATTAGACTGCTGTATGAGCTGCGTAAATTCAAGCCTCAGCCATGTCTACCGAATATTATTCGCGGTACCACGTCCACGCGGCAAACGTCCTAGAGTCAAATTTGTTATGAAAAAACTTCTCAATTCGCAGTTGGGAGTCGGCAATTAATTTTAGACTCCTTCGATTCGTGCAAAATATATAACACGCAAACATGGTGTGTGAAGCTTCCAAAGCTAAGTTTAAGCTCACCTCAAGCTATCGCGCCAGCTATTTAGTAATTTCTTACTTTTTTAAAAACTTGAGGGCAATGTGATCTTTGTTTTATAATACTATTTACATGTTAAGATTCTGCAGGTAAATAAAGTTTAAGGGTTTTAGACCCATTTAAAACTTCTCTACGGATCGCGGTCGCAGTCATAATACTTTCTTTATCTAACTCGATGCACCAATAGACGTTTAAACTAACTCTAACTTAAGCTGGACCTCGCTCATTATTTATTCAAAGAAAATCATTTTAACTTGTTAACTGAATGCCGACTCCCTAAATATTGCATCATGTTAATGAACCTTTTTGTTACCTTGAACACCACCTTGTCACAATTTTAACTTAAAAATCATACGTCTTGTTTTATTTTCTACTCTATATAATTAACTTGTCGTTAACCCAATGGATTCTGTGTATCTCTTGAATTTAAAGCACATCCTCACAAAATAAGTGTGTATTTATTTTACACACCTATCTTCACACATTTTGTATATACATATCAACATTTGACGGTTTTGGCATTTTAATTAAGGATACTGGAAATGATTACCCATGTCCCCCGAAAAGATAGATATGTATTTAATAGGCTTTGAAGTGTTGTAACAAGTTTCCAAATCCAAAATGCTAATTTGAAACCATTCCATTTCAAATTTTACGTTCGATAAAACTAGAGTGTGTGAGCCGTACACTGATTAGTTTTTGATAGTGTTTTCCAATCAATATGTTACAAGGTTTGATTGATTTAGTACGCTCACAGGAGTGTTTATTTGGAATCGATTTTATCATCGCAGTGAAGTGCAGATTATCTCGTCCACTTTTTTATGAATACTAAAGGAATCTGCCTGAAATATTCACTTTCATGCAGACCCTTTTCGAGGGGATGTTTTAACTGCCACTTTATAGTTGTTGACAAAGTTTGCTATAACTCCGTCGCCCACATGCTCTACGGAATAATTATCTTATGTCAAATGTTAGCCACTGCGGAAACACCCCGTAATTGCGGCGAGGTTTCATGCTTTAATAAAGAGGTTAGCATCAAGCTAAAGAGGTCGACTTAACGATTACACCCTCAAGTACTATACATCTTCCTTTCGACGAAACTGCCACTTATATCATTAAATAGAACCATTCGCAAAGTTTATAGCCCTCCTATGTACATTTAGCCTCTATTGCTCTCGCAGTCCTTATTTGCGTTGCTAAGTGGTTGGTTTTTCTCGTTGAGTTTGATAGTTATTTCGATGGTCGGTTGTTTTTTACGTGTGTATTTTATTTTATTGGTGCATTCTTTTTAGAAACTTATTTGCTCTTTCGTTTTGTGAATACCTACTGAAACTGAAAATCAACGCAAGCATCTTTACATGACAGTCCGATTTGGGTCCTCGATAAAGTTTTTAGGTGCACTTTATTATTTAAAGTAAGGTGGGAAGCATCGATAATCTTTGTGTGAGACTTTAATACATTAAAACCACGTTTGGCTCTAAACTTTGGTCCACACAGAACCGTGAGGATATCGTAAAGGATTGGGATTGGATTTCAGGCGTTGCTGCTTCTCTTAACACGTTTGTGCAGTGTGTAGGTCATTTGTACATGTTCGAAAAAAGCGTAAGTAGGTACATATTTGAATGACTGTCCGTATTGTTTTTGGTGCAAGTTTATGTTAGGTCATGAAAACCATATATATATCCCATTAAATACATTTCATGTAAAAAATGTAGCCGAGTCTCGCAACTCTTTCATTCATTAGAAGTTTTGAGATATTATGTAGAGGCAAGTCTATTGCTCCTACGAACTCTAAGGTCAGGACTAAACCAACTAGAACACAAACAAACAAAACCAAAACGACGACGACAACGACGTTATTGAGAGTCATGCCTTACCAGTTTTGTTCCACTGGAGAGCAGATAATGCCAGTTGCGTTTAAGATGGCTTCAAACTGGGACGAAGATATGGCTGTTGCGCAACAAATATATATTGCACTGTATGAAAAATTAAACATTTTTGGATGCATTCTCTAAACTAAAGAAGGACAAGTGGAAATTTTATCGTCAAATTTATTAATGAACTTCGTCAGAATAGAGGAGAATTTCGATGCATTTGATGAATTGTAGGAATACGAATATCCGAAAAAGTATTACCACAGTTTTTATATGTATGTAGATATCGCACGCCGAAGGAAAAAGTATGACACATTTTCAGTCGATTGGGATTTAGGAGTATCTATCTATATTTTCTATATCTATATATGTATATAAAACTCTTTGTCCTGACTGACTGACCCAGAGATAGGCCCACAGCCCAAACGGCTGGTGCTAGAAACTTGGAATTTGGACAGTAGTTTCCTTTTATGGCGTAGACACCCACTAAGAAGGGATTTTTGGAAATTCAGCTTTTACAGGGTGTTACAGGGTGTTCAAGTTTGTATGAAAAAAAAAATTTAAATTGGACTTTGGAATTGAAATTTGGTGGGTATATTCTAGAACAGAAATAATTAAACACGTGTTTTACCGTTTTTCAAAATTATGACTGTGGGCCAAGATACAGGGCGTTAAAGTTTTGCTATTTATAGTAATGCGCAACCCTAGTCAGCGGCACATATCGTTTCGTGATCGTGTGTTGTTTTTGTTTTGCCCAGTTGTACAAGGGTAGTTTTTTTCATTTTTCTTTGTGCTGCTTTTCTTCACTCAGCACGGTGTCTATTCATGTATGTATGTATTTGATGGAAATATTTTTTTTTGTAGTCGCAACTTGAACACAAATATTCTACGATACATAATCCTACCTATTTGGCAGGAAATCATTTACACATGTAAGTACAGTGCAACTTCGGCAATCCGGACACATATAGTTTTGGGCACGTTCGGATTATCGAGTTGTCCGGACTATACTAGTGAAAATTATTAAAATAATCTAAGTGAATTAAATACATATGTATATATGAACGTATGTACTATGATTTATTAAAAAACATTAAATTATTACATCAAATTATTATATTAAATACATACATATTATGGTTTATTAAAAAATGAAGTTATTTTGTGCTGACTAACTTTGTTGAGGTGAATGATTTGTGCTTTTTGCTCTATCCTCTTCAACAATAGAATATCCTGCATATCTATATTTATTATTTAAAGACATGGCGCTTGGTATGAAATTAGTCAAACACGCTTGCGAAACGCACCGAAACTGAAGTAATGATAGTGCGAAATGTAAACAAAGGTAAGAATATAAAAACGGGAAACCCCCGAAATTAATTTTTTCTTCCATAAAAAAAAATTTACCGGATTGTAGAGGTAAAAATTGTAAGTTGTCCGAAATGTAGAAGCGTCCGAATTATTGGAATGTCCGGGTGGCGCATGTCCGGACTGTCGAAGTTGTACTGTAAGTACATACACATGAATATTTGTGTGTATATTTCTGATCTTGTGTTGTGGGCTACAACTAGGGGGGAAAGAAATACTGCCGTCGCCAGGAATGTTGTTTACGGGGACGCCTTGAAAAATTAATATGAGAAATTGAAATTTTATACCTACTATAATGTGACGTATTTCCACGCGGGCGTAGTCGCGGGTATCGGCTAGTGTATGATACTTCTATGAACATCGTACCTTAACTCATGCGGTCGCGTGGTGCGTCGGTTGTATGACACTATCTTTACTAGAGCAAGACAAAAAAAATTGGACTCGGGAGCAGTCTTAAACTTCCCACCTCGTATTACGTTGTATCTATAAGATACAATTTTCTGACACATGAAAACGCACACATAGCGGTTGAGTTAGTATTATTTATTGTTATTTTTTTTTTGCATAAAATAATTGGATAATCAATTTAATGACAAAGAAAACATTTCTTCAATTTCCTCAGCAATTGGTCCACAAGGAGTTGTTGCGCGAACTTGGTAGAAAATTTGTCTCCCATTTCTTCAGCATCCGCTTGACCGATTATGTTCAAACTCTAATCGGCTCTAAGTTTCACGCTGACAAATAAAACAAAGAAAACCGCATGATCCTACGTTGTTTCGTTCTCTAGATATTAGAGGCGAAAAATTTGATCACACACAGACATCATTTCGAAAATGGGTGCAAACGATTCCTAGGGTATCGTCATGTGAAGCCCTGTTCATATCTCGAAACATTTTGCTCGGAGCGATTGCAATACTTCCCCTATCAAGGCGGGAAGGAAAAATTGCCAAATAGGCATTTTACTTCTAACGACGAGTTAAAAAGTAAACAAATAAGATCTCATATTATTTTGTTATAATACATACATTGTTTTTAATTTACCCGATCTATTTTTTCAAATAAACAAAAGGAAAAAATTAATAGCTGGGGCGTAACAAATGTCATTACACAAAGTGGTGCTAAACAGCGATGATAAAAATCTTTAGCCTCGACAGGGGTTTTTTTTTTTGCGTATACTTTTTTTTAGTCTATATATAGGGTTTTTCAATAGGGACGCTACAAAAGTAGAGCGACAGGGACAGCAAACGACGCCATATTTTTTTTGCGGTTTTTTGACATTTCTCTTCAGTAAGGTTTGCCATTTCATGATGGAAAGATATACGAGCCAACAACGAGTCGAAATTATTAAAATTTACTACCGAAATTCGGAGTCAGTGGCCTCAACGTTAAGAGCGCTACGTCCAATATATGGTCGTCATAATTTCTGGCTGGATGGCTTCGTCAATAAACAAAATATGCGGAATTGGTCAGGCAGCAATCCACACGTACTCCATGAGTCATCATTGCATCCCGAAAAAATTACGGTTTGGTGAGGTTTATGGGCCGGCGGCGTCATTGGGCCGTACTTCTTCCGTGATGATCAAGACCGGCACGTTACTGTGAATGGGGATCGCTACCGTTCAATGATAACCGAATATTTTTGGCCCCAATTGGATGATATGGACTTGGAGGACATGTGGTTCCAACAGGACGGCACCACAAGCCACACAGCGAATGTCACAATCAATTTATTGGAAACCAAGTTTGGAGAACGTGTTATCTCACGAAATGGTCCAGTCGCTTGGCCGCCTCGGTCGTACGATTTGACGCCGTTAGACTATTTCCTGTGGGGCTACGTCAAGTCTATGGTCTATGCCAACAAGCCAGCGACGATTGATGAACTTCGTACGAATATCGAACTTGAAATTGCAGCAGTATCGGCCGATTTATGCTTGAAAACCGTCGAAAATTGGGTTCAGCGTCTGGACTTCTGCAAGCGTGCCTGTGGTGGCCGTGCAAAAGAAATCGAGTTCCATACATAATGGCATCGAACGTACTTTCACAGGAATAAAGAATTTCATTGATATCCAAAACCGTTTTTGTTTTATTTAAAAAAAACTTTTGTAGTGCTCTTATTGAAAAACCCTGTAGATTACCAAAAAACACCATACATATGTTTCCAATTACATGCAGGTTTGCGAACACTATATCCTGTCAAACATTTTAAAGGGCTAAAATAACTTCAAAATGTCGAAAAGAAAGTGGATTGCTATTGCTATTTTGATGCTGAGAAATAACAACGAAGATGAAAGCCGCGAAGAAGCTAGTTTAAAACGAGTGCAACGGATGCTTTGTGTGTGGACAAAGGATTCGTTGCGACTTCGTGAGACGGAAAACTTTTGCGCAAAATTTTTGCTGGGACTGCGTGGCTATGAACTAGATCTATATTGCGGTTTCGTTCGCATGTCGGCCGATCAATTTGACCATTTGTTTGGTTTGGTAAAGCCACGGATCAAAGAAACGAACACAAATATGCGATTAACCTTGCATTTCTGGCCTGAGTCGACCAAGTCACCTCCTCTACGGTGGGACTATTCTCCGCCCAACTCAAAACCATGGGTCTGCCATCCTCAGTGCCCTTCCTGCGCAAAATGTCTTTCTCATCGGAAAGTACAAAACAATCTTTGTGTTAACTCATTCGATGATATTAAACTTCCTTTCTTTGAGACGGCGGATAGTCTGCTGGATCACCTTATTTGCAAATCTTTGTTCGCGGTGCAATTTTTCGCTGAACGCCTTCCAAGACTGCTCCTTAGCTGCTCCAATAGCTAGCTTGCAATTTAAACCTTTACCGAATACCTCTCCTGTATCTCATCATTCTGCAAGCTCTCCCACGGCAGTTGACCTCGAGGTGGGTGGCAACCAACAAGACTGGGAAGTGCGTTCGGAATAGCTCAAAAAGTTGGTGTATCCGTGCAGTCATGGCTAATGAAACGATAAGAGGAAATAAACTGGCCTCGGCTATTGCCAAGCCTGTTGAGCCAGGGTGCCCTTCGAAGCCAGGCATAGAGGGTGGCAGCATGGCAGCCTTTGGTGGTCGGCTTGTCCCGCTCGGGAGCTTTCCGGCAGTGGTCCCGTGAACCATTACGAGGCTAAAGGGTGGATGCGCCCTGATAGGGGCGTAAGTGGACTTTCTGTTTCTTGGTAACGTTCGATGCCATTATTAACAGGACAAACCAAACATAGCGACTGAACCACTTGACCTTGTAAAGACAAGAACCACAATAACTGATAGGCAATGTTCGGTCGCATATGGTTGAGACGCTTGCATACACTCGCATATGCTTCCAAATTGTCAGAAAATATATGCGAGAGTGTTCGCACGATATACGGAAAAGTCTCAAATTGATTTGCGATCTTGATGTCCCATATCGTCCGCTTATGGCTTGCTAGCATGTGCGGACTGTCCAAAAAAGGTGTTCAGATGTTATGCGAGCAAGATATGTGACTCAAAAATGACGCCAGACTCGCATGTTTGCATGTACATATATATGACTTTTGCATGCTGTCTGCTCATAGCTTAAGTAACAAACTGTATTTCGATTAATAAACCATCATCGCCTTTTCTACCCATAAAAATAAAAAGAGACACAAAAATTGGTAAATTATGATAAGCAAATTAAAAGGTCCATAAACGAATATTGTCAAATTGACAAAAGTCGACTACAGCTCCCATGGGCTTTAAAGACTTAAGTTGTAATTTTTTTTTTTAACTATTTTTGTTTAAAAATTTCCTGATAAAATTCTGTCCCCACATATGTAGAGGAACTTCGAGTATACACAATGTGTATTACACATTACTACATATTTTGTCTATAATTTCAGATGTGTCGCTCTAAATTGAACCATATTTAGTTAAAATTAAGATAAAATCATTGGTTTCAAATAGGTATGCACACAAGTTTATTAACCAGACAATAGAAAAGTTGTTGCCATTATGTTGCATAACCCAAAAAGCGGCGATTGAAAAATTGGCGGGTATTGTGGTATACTATGGATTTTAATGTGGTACACTATATACCACATTATTCGCTTAACAATTTCGTGCCACCAGAAGACTTTTGAAATCAAAGAATTTTTTTATGTTTATTTTATTGCAAAATTTTTATAATTAAAGGTTAATTTTAAATTTAAAAACTAAGGAAAAAATGTTATAGAAACGTCTTCTTGACTAAAAATTAGATATAAACAAGAACTTTTACAATAAAATAAGAAAAAATTTATTCGCAAGATTACCAGAGAAACATGGCACTTTTTTTCGGAATACATTATTCGTGAGCCCAAACCATTTCACACTGTAGGCACGACATCCATTTGGTTATCGCTTGATCCTCATGCCAAATTTTATTGCAAAAGACGAACATAGCTTTCTTCGATGGAGGAATATCCACGAACTCTTCATCGTCATTATTTAATACCAGACTTTGTTCGGTGTCGCTTGATGAAACATTGTCTTTATTTTTAAAAACGCGATTCTTCTTAAGCAGTTTTTTAACTCGCTTGCCAGAACTTGGGCTCATTTTTTTTATGAATTCTTTCAATGCTATTCTGCAAATCTTGTTTATATGGCGAAGTGGTTGATACTTTTGCCTTTGATTTTCTTCCTCTGTTGCTAGCAAGCAGTATTTTTATTTTAGGTGGTGGCGATATCTCCCACGTTGTTATAACACATTTGCTTGCATCAGCGCTAGAATTGTGTGTAGAAGGCGAAAAAACTGACAAACCTTCAACTAGACAGCGGGGAATAGAGGGCGTTAGTCCTTTGCTGCATTTGTGCGTTAGGCAGGCAATTTGGTATCCCTTTACTTGTAGTAGCAGTGCATCCATCTGCATAAAGCCGTGATAACTTGGGACTATGCATAGCAGAGTGCGCTTTTATTTCCGGCTCTTACAAATCGTTTTCTATTTCCCCTGCTATGAAAGCAGCGTCAATAACAATATATTTATCATTTATATTTTTTTCGCAGAAAGATGAAGAAAGGTGGCACAAAATCCTGCGCTCATACAGGAAATTACTGTTATGAGGGATCCACGCTCTGCGTATATCATGGATCCGATTTGTTTTTTTCCCTTTTGTGCAAGCACTTTTCTCTGCTTGGACTGCACCACTGATAGCACAGTTTCGTCGACGTTCCAAATTCGAATTGCTGGAAAGTTGTGATTAGAGTACTCCTGCTCCAGTAAGTCGTAGACTTTTTTCCCGTGTGAAGCCCTTGGCTCTGTCGAAAGATGTTCCAGTTAGTGATCTAATGCTTATGCCGTTTACAAAAAGCATATAGCACACTCTGAATAATCGAAAATTTGTTGGCAATATTATTTCTTTGTGCTATTTGAAAAGCCAAGGATCTTGTGTCCATTCTTGTAAGCCCCCAGAATCTGGACTCCATTTCCAAAATATACCTAACGAGGTCACTTTCAATGGATTCCTTAAATATTGGTTTACGACCCAATTCTTTTTGACAAAAGTTCCTCTGCAGATTTGCTACTGCGAGTCATGCGTAGCAATGTGGTGTGTGAGACTCCAAATGATTTTGATGCCAGAAGAATCCCAATTTCGCTTTTCTTGATAGCCCTTATAGCGCTCCTCATATCTTCAGGGTCCTATTTTCGTATTTCACCTTTTTTTTGGCATGTTGACTGACTATACCATATTACCCTCTTATACCACAACACCCGAACTAACTCTACATAATGTAGTAAACAATTTAAATAAAAATAAATACAATTACTTTGTGTCAAACTCTCTGAAAGTCCTGCTGCAGCGGTGGTTGATTATGATCATCTAATATCCTCATTGCCATTCTCATCTTCTTCTTTGCTTCCTCGTCTTCTTCTTCTTCATAGGGTGATTGTTAACCCCACATTTATGTGAAAGTGCGAAAATCAGTTAACGTGCAGATTAACAAGTTATTCTACAGAATACCTAGGTAATTCCATGATGCCTGTTCTAAACTGCGAACGATATAGAGTCTTCTTCTGCCTTGTTTTTTGTAATTTTGCCATTGTTCCAATGTTTTCGTATAAAATAAGAAAAAAGTTTTTTTTACATTGCTCATAATTTTCGGTCTATTCTGTATACAATTGAACAGAAACATAAACGTTGATTCACTGAAAAAATTATTTAAAAAAAAGGTATTTTCCAGTCAATACTTTTATTCTTCATTGAATTCTGTGTTTTAGTGCCAATATTTTTGTTTATTACTATACATTAGTGCATTTGATAACTGGAGTCCTCGCATATTTAAACAAAATGTAATACAAAGACAGAAAAATTGTATCATACAAGTTTAGGATTAATTAGTTTTTAATTACACTATATACATAAATAGATACTGTTTATGTATGTTTGTTCACACATTCGAATTGTGTTATTCAAACTTATTTTAATTTAATTACATATTTGTTACTATTATACATATTCATCATAAAGGCTTGTATCAAATATAAATCTACCATATTCTACACTTATTATTATCTGGAAACATTCCTGAACCACGTTTACATCTAAAACTTTTTGCAAATTCGTCTGAATTTGAAAGAACCCCCTTTAGTCGTATACTACCGGGACAATGTGAATCTTCAAGAGCATAACGACTTGCTGCCGGCGTAAGAGTTTCACACCACAGATTCCCAAACGATATAAAAAATAATTGCTCATGACTGTACTGCTCTAGGCCCGGTAATTTATTCTCCACTCCAAATTTCCTCACATACTTTTTATACGCATAGAAGGCCTCACGAAGTCCTCCATTGTCTGCAATGTTTTCGCCCAAAGTTAATTCACCATTCACCTACAATAAGAAAGAATTTGTTTTATTTTATAGCTTGTGATAAAAATAAATATGACGGTGTGATGGTTTTGCGCAGGTAAAACAATGTTGTGAAATGTTTTCTTTAAATTGAAAAGAAAGTAACGATTTTTCAATGAGTTTTAGGTGTAATATGACCTTCTGAACCATGAAGTGTTACATCAAATCGATTTAAGACATATTTCGACAATATTACTTTGCTTATCGGTAAAATAAAAGTAAATAATCAACACTCTTAAGGTGGCAAAGGTAGATAGTTATGCCACTGTTGTTTTTTTCTGTGATAAGTGATATCATAAGCCTCAATATTTGAGTTTATCTTATCACATTCAAATGGGCTATTAGGCATGCAATGCAACTAGACATAGAGCAATGAGTAAGGAAAGCAATTATACGTAGCTTTCTGTATTTGCTAGGTACATAAAAATGCCTGGTAAGGAATTGAGACTTCAACCGAAAATGATTAAATAGATGTGTGAGCATCTCAGCATTCTCTCCGGCGCTTTAACACTAGAGTCCGAGCGAACATTCGGCTTCGGCCAAAAATATCACCTTCGACAAAATATTCGGCTTCAGCCAAATAAGACCGAAGATTTTGCCGAAGCCGAATGTTGAGTTTCCAGTTTTCTGTAAAAATAGAGTTATTATATTTTCCTTAGCTGTGTATTTTTTGTTTTGTTATTTGTGGATATTTTGTATTTGGAAAGATCGATTGTTTACAATTTTAAATAAATAAAGTTTGAATATATTAAGTTTGAATTTTAAGGTTGGTAAACTATTTAATAATCGGTATCCAGTTTATTTGTATTAGTTTCAGGTAGAAAGAGCATTAATAACTGACTAATTTTTGTTCATGAATAAATAAATAAGATATTATCTACTCCTTAGTATTTTGTAATACCACCATAATCGGCTTCGGCCGTAGTTGATCAAAGCCGATTTCGAAAGCCGGCTTCGGCTCCGCCGAAAAACTGCCCTTCGGTCGGACTCTATTTAACACCTTACACCTTTTAGCACTCTATCTTAAGGAGTATCCAATCCAAGAAAAACAGAACAGTTGGCAAAGAGCCCAATTCTTTTGTACTACCTAGATACATTTTTAATTGTCAATCATTCTTCGAATATGTACGTCGCACGGAAACGCAAAAAAAAAAATACTTTTCGTTGAGTATTATAATAATTAAGTCTGCGTTTTTATTTCATTAGATACAGTAAGATCAAATTTACACAGGGGTATTCTATCGTTAGGTGTAAAACAATCGTACAATCTTTCAAATATAATCAAAGTGACATAATTTAACGACTATTAAATTAAATTAAATAGTATATTCACTACATGATAGACGAATGTTTACTTAAATTATGATGTAACATTTACTGAAGTGTACCTATATGAGTTGAATTGGAATGTTACGTACGTGCGAGATATGAAAAATACCTCGATTTCAAAGCTTGTGGTTTGAAGTGAAATTTGAGCCAATATGCCGTCTTAACTAGAATGCATTTTTACTTCTCACCTAGTTAGGGGAAGTATTGCAATCGGTCTGAACAAAATGTTTCAAGATATGAACAGGGCTTCATTTTGCGATACACTAGAAATGGTTTACACCTATTTCCGAAATGACGCCTGTGTGTGTGTATGTGTGTGTGCGATCAAATTTTTCGCCTTCGCCTTCGCTTAAAAAGGAAACAACAAAGGATCATGCGGTTTTTTTAATTTATTTGTCAGCGATAAACTTAGAACTGATTCGATTTTAAGCATAATCAGTGAAGCGGATGCTTAGGAAATTGAAGAAATGTTTTCTATCAAGTTCGTGCAACAACTCTTTGTGGAACAATTACTGAGGAAATTGAAGAAATGTTTTCTTTGTCATTAAATCGATCATCCAATTATTTTATGTAAAAAAATGATAAAAATAAATAATATTAATTCAACTCTACCGTTATGTGTGTTTTTAATAGTCGCAAAATATTATCTTCTTAATACAACGCAATATAAGGTGGGAAGTATAGGACTGGTTCCACAGTCGAGAATTCTTTCGATTCTTGAACTATTACGAGTACAAGTTCTCTAAGTCGAATTGTTGTACCGTTATTTTACACGCTATTGGCATTTAAGTCCAGGATTTGGTTTTCGGTTACGCTTTGGTAGTGCAGTTTTTAATACGACATTTTCTATTGAGGTTGAATGGCAAACATCTTTCGTTCGCATATAAGTGTGTACATACCTCAGCTTGAACTGGCTGGGCGATATTCCCACTGATTTCGACAACTAAATTCGGGTCCGTATTCACCTCAAATAAAGGAATATTGCAGAAATGCACCATACCTATATTTAAATTTATTTAAGCATAATAAATTTTTTTTCGCAAACAATTTTTTTCAAAAGAGTCGTTTTTGCTCTGTAAAAAGTTAAGCCTTTTTTTATTGTACATGATCCGATTAGATATTAGTGTTCGCCATATGTTAGGCAAATTAAAAACTCAGTACGGCTCTGGGGTAATTCAATTATCATTAAAAAGAAGTTATTCAAAATTCAAATAAAATTGGACTAATTTTATTTTAACGAATCATCTTACAATGGTATTGAAATCAATAAAAAAAATTCGACTGGGGAGCCACTCCTATCCTTCCCACCGCACACATAACGATCGAGTTAAATTCATATTATTTATTTTTATTTTTATTTTTGCATAAAATAATTGAAAAATCAATTTAATGTCGAAGAAAACATTTCTTCAATTTCCCTAGCAATTGTTCGACAAAGAGTTGTTGCGCGAACTTGATAAAAAATATTTCTTCAATTTCCTCAGGATCCGCTAAACCAACTATGGTCAAAATCTAATCAGCTCTAAATTTCACGCTGACAAATAAAACGAAATTAGGTGGAAAGTAAAAACTGTATGATCGTACGTAGTTTCGTTCTCCAGATATCCACAAAGAGTTATTGCGCGAACTCGAAAATACTTTTCTTAAATTTCCTCAGCATCCGCCAGACCGATTGTGCTTAAAATCTAATCAGCTCTAAGTTTTACGCTGACAAATAAAACAAAAAAAACCGCATGGTCCTACGTTGTTCTCCAGATATCGTAGGCGGAAAATATTGTCACAGACGCACACACACACACACACACATACATACTTTTGTGGATCCATAGCCATATAAAAATGTATGATCTGCCAAATCGCTGAAAAGCGATAGATTAAAGCCTCATCCGCTTCACTTCTTGCAGCTGTTAACGAAGGATTGCTAAAAAAAACCGTCTCGAGGTGTTACCATCATTAGTGGTTTCCATACCTCGCTTTACGAAGTCAACCTTGAGGCCAATTTTTTTTTAAAGAATTCTGCCTGTAGTTTTTTCTTCGTGTGCTCTTTTTGAGCTTTAGTTTCGGCTTTTATTCTACAGGCATAATGTAAAACGCACTCCATTAACTTGATTCGCGCATGCAAAGGTGATATACCAAGGCTTAAAGCTTTTTTCATCTCTGGTTTAGCTCGGATTTTACTCAAGTTATTAATTTCTAGTGGCTTTGCTTTACATACTCGTACAGTAACTCCAAGTCAAACTCGTACACCATTAATTTCATTTGGTAAAACAGCTAATCAAAGTGATTTGTAAAAAAACTTTTAAGAGGTTTCAATTGCGTATTCAATACTTCATTAATGACAAAAAACAGAACAAATAATTTTTCACTTTTATAAAAAAATATAAATATAACAGAATGAGAAGTAAATTTAGTGCCAAAGCTAGGCTTGTGCAGTTGTTATTATTCAGCAAACACTTCCTTGTTGGAAGTGTTTTTCTATTAATAAAAGGGAAAAATTTGTTTAAAATTCAAATAAAACTTGATAGCATTTTTACTTGAAAGTACATATTATTTGAAAAATAATAGAGAGGGTAAAAAATATTACCACCACTGTGCATCCGGACTCTTGTTTAATATCTGGGCAGTAACTTGAAAGCAAATATTAACGATAAAAATGTAACCGCAAACGATCGCAATTTATAAAACAATGCACAGGATCACATCACAAGAGTAAGTAAGAATTTATGGCTTTATGTGTTTTATGAAGCTGGTTAAATATCCGAAAGAAGTCGCATGTAAGGACAGTCAATCAACAAAAGCGACTTCAGTTTTCATAAGAGCATGAAATATATCAAGAAAACTTTTGGAACACCGTTATTTTTCCGATAAAAGCCAGTTTGTTTGTCCATGGATCAAATGGACGTGAACAAGTTTGGAGAAAAAAAAATACTAAGCTCAATCCATTGAACAGGACAGGATCGATAAAACGCGGTGGATGATCAATGTTGTGGGGGTTATGACAGTATCTGGATATGGAAACTTAGTCTTTAATGATTGTTGAATGAATTCATACTACTATGTACTTAAAACTTAAATATATTAAAGAACCACATACATGACAGTGCAAGAAAGTTGGTTATGCAGGAATCTTTAGTCTTCCAGCAAGACAATGATACCAAACATACTTCCCACGTAGTCAAGGAAGGGTTTTAATAAAGGGTGGTTAAATTTTAAGGGCCGATGTTGAATGTGAACCACACTTAAACGTCAAGTTTTTTTCTGCATTTCATTTGTCATTTCTCAATTTCAGACTAACTAAATTTGAACCATGGAAAGATACACAATCGAGCAACGCGTTAAAGTTATTCAGGCTTATTATGAAAATGGGCGTTCAAATCAAAATGCATATCGTGCACTTCGTGATTTTTTCGGTCAATTTAATCGTCCAAATGTGCGTACAATCGGAAAAATCGTGCAAAAATTTGAGCAAACCGGGTCTGTTGGAGATGTGAAAACACCAGTGCATGCTCGTACAGCTCGTACTGCAGAAAATATTGCTGCTGTTCGCGATAGTGTGGCTGAAAAGCCGTCCACCTCAACTCGTCGTCGTGCCCAACACTTGCACCTCTCACGCTCGTCGTTGATGAACATTATGCATAAAGACTTGCATTTACACGCTTACAAGGTGCAATTGACTCAAGAACTAAAGCCTCTTGACCATTTCAAGCGTCGTCAATGGTCAGAATGGTGGCAAGAAATGGCAACAGTGGATGATCAATTTTCGAAGAAAATCATCTTCAGTGATGAGGCACATTTTCACCTCAGTGGACTCGTCAATAAGCAGAATTGCCGCATTTGGGCGAATGATAATCCAAGAGTGATTGTCGAAAAACCAATGCACCCACAAAGAGTGACTGTTTGGTGCGGTTTATGGGCTGGCGGCATCATCGGGCCGTATTTTTTCCAAAATGAGGCCGGTCAGGCAGTTACTGTGAATGGTGTTCGCTATCGTGAAATGATAACGAACTTTTTATGGCCCGAATTGGAAGATATGAATGTGGACGATATGTGGTTTCAACAGGACGGTGCCATTTGCCACACAGCTAACGAAACAATGGCTCTTTTGCGCGCAAAATTCAATGGCCGTGTTATCTCACGTGGTGGCGATGTCAATTGGCCGCCAAGATCATGTGACTTGACACCGTTGGATTTTTTTCTTCGGGGTTATTTGAAAGAAAAGGTGTACGTCGATAAGCCAGCAACAATTCAAGAGCTAAAGGATGAGATAATTCGGCACATTAACGGCATAGAACCTCATTTATGCTTCAGCGTCATCGAAAATTTGGACCATCGGATGGAGGTGTGCCGCCGAGGTCGCGGCGGCCATTTGGCCGATATTTTGTTCCATACATAATTGAACCATACCAATATTATCATAATAAAAAGAAATGACAATAATTTCCTAAATAATTTGTGTTTTATTCAAAATCAACATCGGCCCTTAAAATTTAACCACCCTTTATAATGCCCGAAAAAAGATAAACTCATCTTGGTGAGTATATATCGGAACACATCGACAGACAGATTAGAAAACACAGGATTCTTCTGGGTAGGTACATTTTAAATTTTTCATTCCAGTGTGCTGTGACTGTTATATGTATGATATTAATGTGAGGGTTGCGAATAGAAACAATACGCATCTGCACAGTTTTGCCTGTGTATGGCCACAAAGCACAGCAGCGCTTGATGCATACAGGCGGATTTCCGAAAAACGAGTCCAAAATATTTTTTTTTGTTTTAAATAAGTAAATACTGCATAAATTCATCAGAAAAAGATCGTGTTAAGCAAGAAACTGTCTTTTTTTTTTGTTAATGTACGTTTAATTTTGTAAAATTTCACCATATTGGGAACATTTGTAAGAAAAAAAACGTAAAAAAATTTTTTTGTAGAATTGAAGTTCTGTGAAAAATAAGAAAAGGGAAAGAAAAGATAATACAATAAAAACTCAAAATTTGATTTAAATAAATAATACATAAAATAAATAAATTAAGAAAAAAAAATATATACATATATTTCATCCTTTATATTGTAGAAATACATATAGTAAAGTATTTTGATCAGGAATTGTTTCAGACTGTGACGTCCTAGTAAAAAAAAATTATTGCATGTACATCACAACACAATTACTTTTATAAGTAGTCATTTGTTGCTTTTGATGTTCCTCCTGGTCTATTTCGTTGCATTTTTGTTCAATTTTATCCAATAATGGACGTATTTTATATAATTTATCAAAATTATGTTCTCCCCTTTGGGATTGTTGAGAATTATCATTAATATGGAAGAATTCTTTTAGTTTCTTCAGGCGGTTACGGGATAAGGATTCTGCTACAGCTGATAACTTAAAATTGGACTCCCAAGCCATCCTCATATGGGGAACATTTACTATTCCTAAATAAAGAAGTACCCCCAAGAATCGCCTAATCTCGGTCATTTCGCATTTTGCTTCGTCGCATATCTTTTGAATTATTGCATCATCGAAGAAGTGTTTGAAATAGTTGATGGGATCTTTTACTTCTCCGCAAACCCTTTCATTTTTCCAGGTAGTATCGCAAACGTTCATGCTTGTACTCCTCCACCTCAAACTGTCCAAATCGATTTTGTCAAATATCTCTTGTACAGTTTGCTCCGGTACGCTCTCATCTTCAGCCTCTTCTTCTTCGACAGCAATTCTTTCCCGTAAATTTTTATCAATTTCGTCTCCTTCTTCGATTATATTTTGCATTGTTTCTCCAATGACATTCTCCAAATTTACACCGTCGATCCCTCTTCTTCTCCATTATCTTCGTCCGCGGAATCATTTCACTCGAATTCCATTATTTTATTAATTTCCAATTGGGTCAAACTTTTCGGAGGCATTTCTAAAACAAAAAAAGCTGTATTCAAACTAAAAGCATTTTTTTTTTTTTTCACTTTTATTTTTTTATCTCATATTTTTACCTGTTTAAAAATTAAATTCACTTGTTATCAAAATTTTTTTTTGTTCTGAGCTTTTTTTGCGCAGTTACTTTTTGAACATTTTTTTTCACTACGCAGTCACAACAAAGAACAGCTAGCAACCGATCACTTTTAATGCTAATGTCAGGAAATTGTGAAAAAAATCGTTAGCAAAAAAACTTAAAATTGCGGGAATTAGAAGCAAAAACGTACAATGTTTCCAATGTTGCCTATAGGGCATGAAAGGGTTAAAGTAAAACTGGTACAAAATCTGCATTCTCGACGTGTGGTTCTTTCAAAAACTGTAAAACTTCGGCAGAATACGATTTTAATTTTTTAGGACTAAGTTTTTTCATACTGCTAATGTATGGATCAGAAGAAACTTTGCCTCGAAAAACTTTCTCGAAACCGCGTGATGTCTTTATTTCGGTCTTCTTAGCCTTCCTCTCAAAGCTGTCCAATAAAAAATAAATAAAAATAGTTGGCGCGACATGAGCCAAGGCCTAGCTTCTAGCAACCATTCATGTTGTGCGTGTTATATTGTTTGCACGAATAGAAGGGATTACAATTTATTGCCGACTCCGAACGGCGAAGTGAGAAACTCTATCATGACAGATTATACTCCCGGTGGCTTGTCATTCCCCGACGAGAAGTGATGCCGCGAAAAATGTTCGGTGTTCCTGGCTGGGGCTTGAACCCACGCCGCTCGGTCAGCAGTCCAATGCACTAACCGCCGACCCAGGGCAACTACCAATGTCCAATCGGAAGACAATATTTCAGGCCTACATATGTATTAAAATTTTGTGCACTGTTGTTGGCCACGAATACAGGTGCACAAACTCGGTTGGTTTACCATGCAGTACTCCATGAATTCAATTATTTTTATCGAGTAGTCACAAGAAATTGTTAGCAACACTATCCGAAAGTGATTAATTATGTCTTAATCTATGTTGGTTATTTGCAATGAAGTTGCAGAGTCATCAAAAAATTGGCGAGCAGTATTTCCATCATTCGTGCTGCCATAACCTGGTTTCGGTTTGTCGACTAAATATCCCATTTGACCTCGGAATGCTTCCTGAATCCTTTTTTTGTCTTCTTCGCCACTTGCTTGCCATTGTCCTATGACCAATTTATACGACGCATGAATTAAACATTCAAAAAACGGAATTCACGCATGTAATGGTGATAACCCAAACCCCAGTTTAGACTTGTCCTGAACTTGTTTGCTCAGAACTTTCGGTTATCGCATTGCAGACCTTTCCATCTATCATAGTCAACAGCATTTTATGTTTAGACATTTCCATTTAAAAGATTTAGAACTGCTACACTCAATTGAGGTATTTGCTTTTCAACATATTTTACTTCTCTTTCCATTAAATCTATTGTTTCGTAGACAGATTGAATACGGATTGGTCTACAAAATCTTGGAAATGATGGACGAAATGATTTTCTTATTGAAGTCACCTGATACTAAATAAACTGAAAGAGGTTAAAAAATATAAGCAACTGAAATGTTAGGAACTGCTTATATTTGCTCATGCCTGAGCTTCCATCGCAACCCCATTTGAAAATGAGGTGAAGGTTACGCATTTTGATACAATGTAATCTATCTATAACCTCTTTGATAGCTTGAAACAAACGCTGAACAGTTACTTTCTTTGGTCGCATCTCTTATAATAATATTATATTGGAAATTGATTAATTTGACTTCAACAAGTATTGATGAACCCTTATCTGCAGTACATGGAATAATACCATTGTCCATTTTTTGTAAGCTTTTTGAGTTGTAAAAACTATGATATTCATCAAATAGAACAATCTAATCATCCTTGTTCTCGAAGTTGCATTTGAGCAGCATAGCATAACTCTTTGGGGTCAAATTTAGAACTCAAAACTTCAGTTTTCTCCTCATAGATCGTTCACTTAGCTCTACTTTTATTCATAAATTTAAAAGCTTGGTAGTTTCTTGAGGAGACTAACCATCAACTTTTATATTTAGATGCGAACTTAGGCAACATATTTTTTGTTTCTTCCGAGGCATCAGTGTAAGTCAAGTTTTTTACTTTTTCTGCTAAAGACTTAATTTTGCAGATTAGATGAAGCTTCCCTCTGAATAAATAATCCGCGGTCGTTCTTCTATATTTCAAATTTTATTGATCTTTTTCAAAAGACAAACAAAAAGTGTTTACTTGTTACACCGCGTGTGCTTCCTTATCATTTATGTGACAAGTCAGTACGGCCAAGACTTTTCCAACAATGAAAGTTGGCTGAAGTTTATAAAACATATCCTCCTAGGCAGTGGCGGATTTACACATTTCTTAACAGTAGGCCCAACCAGTTTTGCCGCCCTTTTATAGGAAAAAAGTACTAATGTATAATGTATTGGACTGTAATCACAGATCTGCAAACAAGGTGTTCTGGCAGACCATCTGCCGTCTCAGAGGAAGGAAGTTTAATATCATCGAAGGAGTCTAAACCAAAGATGGTGTTCTTCTTTCCGATGAAAAGGACATCTTGCGCAGATGGGTCAATCACTTTTCGGAGCTGCTCAATCCCGAACAGAGCACTGAGGATGGCAGACCCATGGTTTTGAGTAGAGCGGAAAATAGTCCCACCGTAGAGGAGGTGACTTTTGCGATTAAAGCGCTGAAAGTCGACAAATCTAATGGTGTGGATGAAATCCGACCAGAAATGCTCAAAGCTTTGGGTAAAGAGGGTGGAATGGCTCTCTCGTGTCGATTGGCAAACTGGGGTGATTGTTCCTCTTTTTAAGAAAGGGGATAAGAGGGATTGCTCCAATTATAGGGGTATATCTCTTTTAAGTCTCCCCGGAAAAGTCTTTGCAAAGGTGTTGGAAACGCGTTCCAGAGCTGTGGTCGAGTCCCGGTTGGGCGATGAGCAGTGCGGTTTTCGTCCAGGTAGAAGCACAACCGACCAGCTGTTCACTCTCAGAATGGTACTTGAGAAGGCCTGGGAGTATGCCAAATCTATCTACAGTTGTTTTGTGGATTTGGAGAAAGCATATGATCGGGTCCCTCGAGGTAAACTCTGTAGTGTTTTGCAGGAGTACGGGATTGACGGTTCTCTTCTGAGGGCCATTCAATCTCTCTACACTAACTGTAAGAGCTGTGTTCGGGTGAACGGCGTTAAGTCGACACCTTTCACTGTGTGCGTTGGACTTCGCCAGGGGTGCATTCTGTCACCTCTCCTTTTCATAGTGTAAATGGATTGGTTGTTACAGCGCAGTCTTGGTGAGGAACGGTTCGAATTGGGAGACTTAAGAATAAGTCATCTACTTTTTGTTGATGATTTGGTCATCCTTACGTCCACCTAAACCGACCTTCAGCGCGCACTAGATAGGTTCCTTGCCGTCTGTGTTAAAGCTGGGATGAAGGTAACCATGAACAAATCAGAGGTTATGGTAATTTCCCGTATGCCTGTTCAATGCCCTCTGCATGTTTGTGGAGTCCCATTGAAACAGGTGGAGCAGTTTAAGTATCTCGGAGTCCTATTCACGAGTGATGATAGGAGCAATACTGAGTTATCCTATAGGATTGGTCAAGCTGGAGCAAATTTGAGACAGCTTGGTGAATGTGTTATCAGGAGGGCCGCACTTGGCATCCAAGCTAAGTTGTCGGTCTTTAATTCATTGTTTGTTCCGACCCTCACCTATGGTCATGAGGTTTGGGTAATGACCGAAAAAATAAGATCGCGGATACAAGCTGCGATTTCTTCGTTGTATTGCTGGGGTGACTCGCCGAGATCGGGTAAGGAACACCAGAGTACGCGAGGCACTCAATGTCGAGCAGCTACTTCTTCGAACGGAGAGGTACATACTTCGATGGTTTGGGCACGTTCAATGCATGTCCCCAACTCGGTTTCCAAGACGTGCCATAGAATTCGTGCCATTGAGCAGACGTCCCCTGAGTAGGCCTAGGTTGAGATGGCTGGACCAAGTCCGAAATCGCACCTCTACCCGTGTGGGGATAGCCCCTGATGAGTTAGAGTCGATGGCGGAAGATAGGCAAATGTGAAGAGTCCACTTAAGCTTCCTAAATCCGCGACCCTCATAGTGGATAAACGGGCCAATCGAAGATGATGATGATGATGAAATCTAATGTATGCAAAAATCAAAGTAAATATATAACTACAGATAATATTATTTAATGCGTAGCTTGTTTACATTATAATTTTCTGCGTGATTTTATGGCTGCGAAATAGTCTATAAGGTCATCATACGTTATGCTTTGCATTAGTTGTGATTCTATGGACAAAAGAGCCAAAAAGTTTATCTTTTTTGGCTTAAGGATGACCTCAAATAATTCTTAAACTTCTTCAAACAAAAGAAGCTCCTTTCAACTGAATAATTCGTTGCCGGGAGCAATGTGCTATGCGAAGAGCAATGTGTATGTTAGGTTAAACGCTTTGTAACGACTTTTTTTGGCAGAAACTTTGAAATGTTTCATAGTGACAAAGAATCTGGTTTCGCAATTGTGTTTTCCGATGAAAGATGACTTTGAAAATGTATGAATTCATGAATAAAGTATTTTTCTAAATCATTAGAATACATTTAAATCAGAGAATGAACTTACGATGTTGAAGACTCAATCATCATCATCATCATTTTCCAATGGCCCGCCCATCCTCTATGAGGGTCGCAGGTTAAGGGAGCTTAAGCTGACTCTCCACATTTTCCGATCTTCCGCCATCGATTCTAAGTTATCCTATGCCCCATATGGGTATAGATGAGATTTCGAACCTAGTCCAACCATCTCATCCTGAGTCTACTCAGGGGACGCCTACCTGATCCAAACCATCGAAGTATGAACCTCTCCGTTTGTAGAAGTAGCTGTTCGACTTTGAGTGTATTCTGGTGTTTCTAACTCTTACCCCAGCAAAAAAAATAAATAGTTGGCGCGACAGCTCGGGATGAGCCAAGGCCCAGCTTCTCGCAACCATTCGTGTTGTGCGTGTTGTACTGTTTACTTGAATGGAAGGAACCTACAAATTATTGCCGATCCGAATGGCGAATTGAGAGTATCTTTCATGACAGATGGTACTCCCGGAGGCTTATCATTTCCCAACAAAAGCTAGTGCCGCGAAAAATGAGCGGTGTACCTGGATAATGCTTGAACCCACTAAGCAGTCCAACGCACTAACCACTGAGCCACGGCGACCACACCTACCCACACATACCTCAGCAATACAACGAAGAAATTTCATTTAGGCAGCTTGTATTTAGGATCTTATTCTTTCGATTATTACCCAAACCTCATGACCATAGATGAGGGTCGGAACAAACACTGAATTAAAGACCTAGCTAACTTAGCTTCGATGCCAAGTTCGGCTCTCCTTATAACAGATAGAATGTTTCACTGACGAATTTAGTGCTTAGCAAAAAGTATGCACTGCGCGCCCACTTTGATAATTTTCTGCTTAACTACTGCATAATTTTTATAGAGTATCGTCTCGCAAATCTGCCGCCCCCTAAAATTTGCCGCCCTAGGCCCGGGCCTACTTGGCCTATTGGGAAATCCGCCACTGCTCCTAGGTAAGGCCTTGAAGTGACTGGTGGAATAGCTTCGATACGAATGTACGATCAGTGCTGCTTTTATATGTGCAAGAATAAACTTTTACATTTGTTGTTTTTTTAATACAGTTGAAATCTTGAAATTTTTCATTAAAGGGTACTTAAACATTTGTTTGGCAAGTTCTAATTAAATTAATTCATTACGTTTTAATGGTATTGATTTTAAAAAACATAATATAAAAATAAAAGTAATTCATTAAATGGTGGTCGCCGTGGCTCAGTGGTTAGTGCGTTGGACTGCTGACCGAGCGGCGTGGGTTTAAGCCCCAGCCAGGAACACCGAACATTTTTCGCAGCATCACCTCTCGTCGGGGAATGACAAGCCTCCGGGAGTATGATCTGTCATGAAAGAGCTTCTCAATTAGCCGTTCGGAGGCGGCAATAAATTGTAGGCCCCTTCCATTCGTGCAAATAATACAACACGCACAACATGAATGGCTGCGAGAAGCTAGGCCTTGGCTCATTCCGAGCTGTCGCGCCAGCTATTTATTTAATTCATTTAATGTAATAATTTCTTGATAAGGAAAAAAACAAACTTGAGTGTAAGCCTGTAGTAAAAATCAAAACAAAAAAAAATTAAATAAAAACATACGGGGGGTACTTTTTATTTATAGTGTTTTGCTTGACGATAAACAGTAAAGAAACTGGCAGATTTTTGGTTTACCTTTTATCAGTATAGTTGATGACTAGTAGTTTAAATTTAGCGACAATTCAAAAAATTTGAAATAAAATCTTACATAGATTTTCACGACTAGTTTTTGCACATTCAACTTGGATGCGTCACGTCACGACGTAAGAAACCAGATGAATAAAAACGAAAACATGACATTAAAAGGATTTTGAAGCCAATACGCACCAACAAGACTTAAAAAACGAACAGAGATCACCATAATAAATAGAAAGTACACAAAAAACGAATATGTTAAACGAATGTTGCCTTTAGGTAACAATGAACATGACAGCGTTAAGATGTCACATCACACCGCATCAAAGGTCTCGGAGAGGTCGTTATCGTTACCGACCTCAGAGACTTACACTTTTTGAAATCTGCCAAAGTGCCCAATTTGGCTGATCGTGGACTTTCCTGACCTGAAACTGAACTAATAAGGGTGAATTAGGTTGCTGACAAAAAGTTTCAGGTGATCACAAATAAATCAGATAAGATCTTGTAAACGATGTTGAAGAGACTGATACCTCTGTTGGCGCAGTTGAGAAAGTCTCCTTTCTTGTGGATGGACAAACGATGCTTAGATGCCATTCATAAAAAATTTAAAACTGAATTAGTGTATGTTTGCCCTCTACTCAATCATCTCCAGCTGCTTTAAGTCCCTCAGCCAGTAGGTAAACGTGGAGACATGTTGGTTTTCAGTTTGTTCATGCATATGTACGTATATTGTATTGTATAGGTGGGCGCAAGTGTTGGTTATTTTCTAGGTTGAATAGTTGGTGGTTGGTTGGCTGAGGAGGTCACCATTGTAGGCCCGTGTGTTTCCCTCTGTAGCATCTGTTGAAGAAGAAGTGAAGTAAGGGGTGGTCTAAGCGAAGGGTTATAGGTTAGCGGATAGAAAGTCGGATGTGGTTTACAGACTCGAGTAACGTCCTGTATGTTCAGCGAACTCCAAAATTTTCTAGAAACTGAATTGCCTAAAAGAACTTAGCCCGAGCAGAACACGTCTTCCCAGGCTTTTGTGTCTTAGCGCTCCTGTGGCAATCGCAGAGGAAGTGTTCGAGCCTCTTCTCCTCCTCCTCAAACCAAACGTGCAAGTACTTGATTGCATAAGTCCCAGTATGTGGGCATTTTTATTCAGGTTAATGTGTCCGGTGTACAGGCCAACCATCAGTCTTACTCGCCCCCTGCCAAGATTAAACGTTCTCCTTGCCTGTCGACAGCAAGGGCGCTTTGCAGGTTCGCAAGTCTTTCCATGAACTCAGACTAATCAGACTAATCTCTCAAGCCTTTACGGCCGTGACAACATTCTGAATTCGTTAGAGGCGGAACTGTATCCTACAGACAGTACGTATGTACTCCTGAATCAAAAACAGGCAAATAATATAAGTTAATGACACATCAGTATATTTGTATCAATGGCTCGAAAATTGAGTTTTAGCTGCATATACATACACTAGTTGATACCTGCGACTACGTTCGCGTGGAAAGATGTCATATTATACCCTATGCTCTTTTCCGGGTTTCAAAACATTGATGAGTAATTATAGACTTTCAATTCCTCACATTAACTTTGCAAGACCTGCCTGTAAACAATATTCCTGGTTTTTCCTTCTAGCTCGAGGATGACCAGGCTATCAAGTCAATTGACTCTGAGTCTGCTAAGGGACAAAGAGTCATTCCTCAGATCCACACCACCTACTTCTTCAGCAGAAAATTATTGGTGCTGTTGGCTTAGTCGTGTATTTGAGTGAAAATAGCTCTTTCCCTCATTTATGAAACGCAATCCCCTCCAGCACGATGAACAATTAGGTACATTACATATTTTGTGTCAGAAAAACCAATCAGATCTTCCATAACATCGTATTGGTTACTCGGTACATTTATTCTTTCCTTCTCTTTCCATTATTAATATCAAGAAATACTTCCCTCAAGTCACGGCGAAGATGTTAACTTTCAAGGAGAGGATTTCGACATTAGGCTATCAGATTGGTGACTTGAGACAGGCCTTCACTTAATTTGCTGTGCCCCCCTTGGCACAACAAACTTGGTCTGTCTGAAGCCACCACACAAAAGCACTGTCGGAGCATCCTATTTCGATACTCAATTCATTTCTATGAGCCATGATACACTCATCCCACACTATAACTTTGGCTTCTCGAAACACCTGAGTCAAATCACTCTCCTTAGAGACGTTAAAAAGTGTAGACTCAGAATGAATTAGGTTGAGATGCTTTGAAAAGGTAGAGTGACCCGTCACGTTCTTTTACCAAGGTAGCTGCGGTACCTAAGGAAGCAATGGCAACGGCAATGCCGCCGACTACAGTTGCGCATTACTATAATAGGCCAAACTTTAACGCCCTATATCTTGGCGCACAGTTATAATTTTGGAAAACGGTAAAATACGTGTTTAATTATTTCTGTTCTAGAATATACTCACCAAATTTCAACTTCATTTCCATCCATTTTAAATTTTTTTTTTCATACAAACTTCAACACCCTCTAACACCCTATAGAAGCTGAATTTCGAAATGTCCTTCCTTATTCCTTGCATATATCACAAAAACGAACCTCTGTGCAAAATTTCAGCTTTCTAGGTCCAAGGGTTTGGGCTGGGCGTTGATGAGTCAGTGAGTGAGTCAGGACTTTTATTTTTATATATTGAGAAGATATACGTGTGTACATAATATGTATGCATATTCATATGTAGGTTCGAGAATTTTTAAGGTTTTTAAGGCCCAGCAGACAAGTAAATTTCGCTTGTGTTTTCGAGGCCGAAATTCTTCATATTCTCTAGTCTTATGGAACAGTGTCCAAATGAATTTGTGCAAAAACAAATTCATTCATTGTGAAATATCAATTAAGAACTAGACACATTGCAATTCATACTACTAAAGGGCTGAATCGGAAGTACAGAAGCAGTATGTGGGCAAATGAAAAAGCGCAAAAAATTGTTTTTAAAAAACAAAACTCCCATGCAGGAAGAACAACTCAATATAAAGAGGAAATTCTGAATATAAAATGAATATGAATGAAATACTACTTTAAAGCACTCTATAACGCATTATGCTTGCCGTCATACTACAATAGTGACATTTTGCAACCAAGAATTGTTTGCATCTTTATACGCTCGCCCGGATGCTACTGGATTTCCGGAACGATGCTCGTAGCTCATCTTGCATCCGGTGTTGTCAAAAAAGGAAGCTATCTTTTCGTAAACAAAAAAACATTTTAATAAATACTGCAATACTACCGCATCATCATCTAACTCCAACCATAAATATAAATTGAGGGTTAAATATGAACTAGCACTTCAAAGTAAACAAGCAAACAAAACATGATGAAGGACATTCAAATTTAACATCGGTAGGGCTCCTCTCCTACAAACAATTTAATTTGTTTTACCACAAGATGAGTATATGAAGTAATTTATTCAGGATAGTCCCCGAAAAGAAGCTTTATTATTTTTAGGCATTTGGTCAAATAAAATGAACATGTATTTGAATAATCAAATTTTCTCGAATAAATCCTAATGACAATCAGCTAATTGGGCTCTAAGTCCACTCTACTATGCCTATGCCCATCTATAAAACTACTCATTCATAGGATGAAATTTTATTTGTACAGATAACGAATAAATTAAGAACCTTTTTTAAGGTAAGGAAAATTAATCAGTAAAAATCATTTGAAGATAATTTAGGTTTTAAATTTTTTAAATATGTATTATACATGCAGATTTTGTTGCAATTGTCAAATGAAAGGATTTGACGAGTAGATTGTCATTAGCTATGTATGTTACTTACTCACTTACTTTGATGGTGCTACAGTTCGAGGTGAACTGGGTTTCAGCCTACCAGCCTCACCAATAAGCCTGGTCCTTAGCTGACTGCCTCCAGTTGGTTGAGGTATATTTGTGCGCGCCACCTCAGGCGAGGTCTTCCTCTACTGCGTTGTCCCTCCGGGATGGCGGAGCGTTGGTGTTCATGAGCTCTACATGTCCTAGGCAACTCAAACGTCGTATGCGCAGTTTTTTGTCTAGGTCTATTTCGCTGTACAGCTCGTATAGTTCGTGATTAAATCTTCTCCTTCAAATCCAGTCAACAGAATATACGGTACCGAATATATTTCAAAGAAATTTTCGCTCGAAACGACAGAGAATATCTTCACCCGCTTTCGATAGAGTCTATGCTTCAGCGCCATAAAGCTGAACTAAGATGATTAAGATCTTATATGGAGTCTCCTTAATTATTCGGGATAGGGCCTCATTACTCAATTGCCTTCTCAGCCCAAATAAACAGCGATTGGCAAGTATTATTCTTCCCTTTAATTCCGAAGAAGTGTCATTGTCGGACGTAATAGTAGAGCCAAGGTATACAAAGTTCCTTACTACCTCGAAGTTATAGCTATCAACTGTAATGTTCTGTCCGATTGGTCAATGCTGGGCGTTCGTTCTTGTTAACAGCAAATACTTAGTTTTGCCCTCGTTTATCACTAAATGATTGAATGAAAGATTGTGCCTCCGGTGTTGGCTTGAGAGTTTCGTACAATTCTTTCAATGATGTTGAAGAAGTAACCTGATCGCGCGTCATCCTTTCTAAACTCCTGTTTGACATCAAAGGTTTCGGAGAGATCATTACCGACCTTAATGGAGCAACGAGCATTCTCCATCGTCATCCTGCACAGACAGACGAGTTTCGCAGGAATGGTAAAACAAGGCTATGCATAAGTAGGTATATACATAAGTAAATGCTATCTTAGGCGGCTATAAAGTCGATAAAGAGGTGGTGGGTATCGATTTGGACTTCTGCCAAGATCTGAAGAAGTGTGAAAATTTGATCAATTGTGGACACTTCCGGGATTAAACTGCACTGATAAGCACAAATCAGGTTGCTGACGAAAGGTTTCACGCAGGCTGATACCCCTGTAGTTGGCGGAGTTGAGCGGGTCTCCTCTTTTGTGGATCGGGCAAACGGTGCTGAGATTTTACTGATCAGGTATACCTCGTATGATCAAATCTAAGAAATGAGTTGGTGTACGCTCTCTACCAGGTCATCCACAGCTGCTTTAAATAACTCGGCCGGAAGGCCGTTGGGTCCAGCAGCCTTACTGGATTTTAGTTTGGGTATTGCTATCCGCACTTCATTTTGATCAGGTGGATGGACATTTTGCTTTCATTATTTAGGTTAAATGGTTCGTTCTGCCTGACAGTAGAATGATGGTGTTCGTCGCCGTTATACTGTCAGCGCTATTAGTTTTTCCAAATTCTCAACCGACTGTGACTACTACGAAGTTGTGAGTAATGCGGCGTTTCTGATGGGTTGTTGACAGCGATGCCACTGGTCTTCGGCATTTGAAGCTGACGGCATAGAACTTCTTGAGAGATTTCGGAATCCACCATCGTCGAAGATTCTGGCAGTCTCTTGTGGTTTACGCATTCGTACCTTGGCTGCAACAAGGTAATGATCCGAGTCTATGTTAGCAGCCTTGAAAGTTCGGACAACAACCCCTGTATAATCTATTATTGCCTTTGCTCTAACAGTTCTTCTGTATCTTCCTATACCCAAAAAGTTTTAGGATACAAATTACTAGTTAGTTACAAATTCCTCACTCCTTGTAAAGTTTACGGGCATAGAAGGCTATACATGCGTTGTGGCTCTATGTTCTATGTTTTGTTTCTCGTTGAGTTTTGGGTCAAGCTTGATACCCTTGTGCGGCTGCCAGAAATTGAGTTTGTAACAAAACTTTGGCTTTTCTATACAAACTTAGACAGTCCTTGTACGGCTGCCAGAAGTTGTGTTTGTAACAAAACTTTGTACGCAACATCTATTACCTTTACCTCCGATTCGGTGTTTATTTCGGGTATGTTTTTAATTTTTGTCCTAAAGACTTGGCCAAACTTGGTTCGATTAACCCTCCTAGTGTTTCTAGGTTTGGTGGTCTCAACGTTGAGATTGAAATCGTAGAGGATCCATCTGTGGTTTGAGAATGACTCCAGATTGGAAACTCATCAATTTTCGACTGTAAAGTTACCGTTGTTGGTTAAAGTTAAGGAGAGATCACCCCTAAAGGAGAGATACCTCCCCACGCCTCGGTTATGGTTTTTCCATTTGTGGAAAGCGCATCTACTAGTGAGACCTGGAGGTGATCCTTGACCACATCGGTGAAGTGTCTCTTTTGGACAACACGAGCCAACGACGTGGTTGAGGGTTTGACTACCATGACCAGGGCAAACTTGATTTTCTTCGAAACTGAGTTTTGGATGGTCTGTCTAGAGACCTGCTACGTTTTGCTGGCTGTTTTGGGTTGTTCTTTATGTGCTCGTTGTACTCATCAACAATTGCCTGGTATTTTACCTTGTCCGCCTAGTCCTTTAGATTTAGATTTATTTAGATCAGATTTGGATGGACCTTTCTGGGCGCTTCATTTTTGACGATCTTGCCTAAAGTGAAGAAAGCCATCTGGTACTTGCTCTTTATAACTCTTCCGTTGGACTTGTATTTTTCTGGGCCGTATTTTGTGTTGTTATTGGCTGGGTTGCGTTCAAGGTACTCTCGCTGCTTGGTGGACAGACGATTGTCTCCTGACTGGAGTTCAACAATTCGTCCTCTGATGAGGTGTTTACCTCTAGCAGCCTCAGCTTGTCTTTATTTTTATTTTGATCAATAGCAGTGCCCCTAATTACATCCCCTTGCTGAACAATCTCATCAGAATTCGCAGCTAGTTAGTTTAAAACTTTTGAGTATAATGAACCAATTTTTATTTTAAGTTCGCGGAAACATTGTCAACAAATCGCAGTTGGTTGGCGTTCTTAAGATTTTTCGTTTATGATTTTCTATATATTTGTGACAATCTTTATGACGTGCTTAATTTTTTTTTTTTTATAACCCGCGCGCGGATCAAGGGGATATGAATACCCTTATAATGTTATACACACACCGCGAGCGGGGTACAGTGGTTTGAAACTCGGGTTTACGTTAAGTTTTTCATTGGCGTCTAAGGGTGGTGTCCAGGCTAGCTGGGGACATTTGTGGTGTTTTTTTTTGTCATTGCTTTATTCACAGGAATTTTTTCGAATCCCCTGATGTCATATTCAGTGTTCGCTCAATTAACTCTTCAAGCCAAAACACTCTTCTGCCAGTGTTATGCCTTCGCAGTAGCGTCGCCTTCAGCTTTCACAGTTGATCGATTTTTATTAATTTAAGAAATAAATGTTTTTCCGACATTAGGAGTTGAACCCGGACTTTCAGCGTGACAAGCGTTGATGCTAACCACTGCACCATGGTCACCCCACTGATTCATGTGCCTCTTCTGAAAACTGACCTATTAGAATTATGAAGATTTCTACAACAATACTAGCATCATAAAACAATTTATGTAGAGTCACTGGCATTAAATACCAAGAGTACAGATTCAGATATAAATTTTTAGTGGAAATACAAACTTGTTAACATTTTTCTATGCTGACGGTTTAGTCACATGATAAAGTTTGTAATAAAACTTCTAAATCCACTATTAGTCTATTGTCAATTCTAGTAATTTTTGAGTTTTTGGCAGGATTTTAAAAAAACTCTGCAAGCAATGTTGCCATTATTTGAGGAGCCCGAACCTAGCTTTAATTAGTCTACGATCAATCCCATTTCTTTTCTAAATTTTCTTTTGTATTCGTTCTTTTCTGCTTTTAAAAGTAGGTTTTTCTAAATCACTTCTTATTTGCCATTATTTAATTTCCAAACGATAGCTAATATGCAACAAACACTTAAAAACCCTTATCCTAAAACGCAATGTAGACAAACTAAAACGATAATTGTCCATTTTTGTGTAAAAGCGTATTATTGAGTATTTGGCGGCTTTACAAATACGAGTATAACATCTCATGGCGGAATTACCGTCTACCAAAGTGAGGAAAAACTAATAATTAATTGCGACGTTTTGTCCGTCTACTAATAAATTTGTAGGGTATAAGTTATTTATCTGGCTCTGAAATTTAGATACTTAATTTTTAGTGATATCGTTACTTTAATTTTGAAAACAAATTCTTAAAACAAATTCTCTACAGTATCCAGTAGAAGATAAGATTTAATTTAATATGCACCCAAGAAATTAAAAATTGAAATTCGTCATGCTTTCAGAAGAGGTTAATTTTTAGTTGTACCTGCTATATCGCGAACTACCATCACAACCACATTTACAAGACAACTCTACCGTATTCTGTCCTCTAAATATGTTGATTTACGATCCAATGATCTAATGTTGATTGGAGCGAGAGTTCTGCGACAGTATCTGTTATGTGAGGAAACCAGAAACAATATCTATGCTTCCAGGTTTCAAATAAATATAACATAACCTAAGCTTCCTCAGCCACAATAAACCACAAGTCTACAATATACCCAAAAAATTATATAAATGTTCACTTAAAGAGTTAAACCATAATCCACAAGTAAATAAATATCAATCAATTGGTTTCCTCATTACCTCACTCTAATCAAGTATAATGGGTGGAAAAAACCAATGAACGCTTACAGCCGTTTAAAATATTAACATGTGATTATTGGCAAATAAAAATATACCGTTTTTATTTGTTTAGTCGTAGATGAATTTTGTCCACCAAGCATGGTCTACTCGGTTCACTATGCGGTACCTTGATTCAAGGGTTGGGTTGGTTCCAGTTTCGTTTAAGGAACAATCGAGTGACGATAAGCATTCAGGGGGTGGTTTTGCAACCGGCCCCCTTTAGTAGTCCTCTTATAACTAAAAAAAGAAAGCGACCATCACATCATGACCCGCACAGGATCTGTGGCAATTTTTTAGAACTTCAATTGGCTACTAAGCCGTAGAAACCTATGTAGCTAATCTTAGTATCTAGTTTTAAATACTCTTACACCACATTGATACTGATTGACCTGTCCTGGCTAAAGTAGGCCGAACCCTCCTTTAACAGCCAAAACGGTCGCGAGTAATCCATTTCGACCAATCAACCAAGAACTTCATGTCTCAAATTTTGTTATAAATTCTTTGTATTAGAATAATATGTATTTGTTAAAGGGCATTTTTTTAAACCATCTGATCGCATTTCGCTGTTCAACTGACGAGGTAATTGATTAACTCTTAAATAATAGTTCTTCATCGACTTCAATCGAACGATACGTAACAACTTTTAGAAACGATTTCTAATATTAGGTGAACATTTAGATTAACCATTTTCCAAATTCGTTAATTAAATGTCAACCACATACATTTGGACATCAAACCAAACCTACATAAATGGACTCAAAATTAGCATACAGTAGTTGCGATGAATACTTGGAGTTCGCAGTCAAATAAAAGCAAAAAGTTACACACTTCCGTGACAAATCGAACTAACCATTGAATAAATTAAGAGAACGTGTAGCGGGAAGGTGGACTGTAGATACATGTTACACGCTTTGTTGAATACTGATTAACTACAGTGATTCTGCCATCTGAATTCCCTTCAAATTGTGCTTTGCAATTTGATGTCGAATTCCACAAACAGACTAAAATGAAAACACATACGTCAACGGGTTTAAACCATCAGCACGGTACAAAATAAATTATGAAAACCAAGTTGCAATTTCAACTGGCTACAAAAAGGTGTATGTATACCTATGTATGTATGTATGTTTAGGAACTTCTTTGTGTTGTATGACGCTTTTTTATATGTGTACATGTTTGGTAGGTAGGTTAGGTGGGTAGAAGTTGTTGCTTAAGCATTCCTTATGCTGAAATATATATAGCTTTAGCCCCACTTAAAAAACCACCACTCACATGATCTGAATGTAAGTGTTATTGTTAACGTAACAAAAAGGGCGAAGGTCGTAACATTCATCCCGTGATAGTAAGGAAGCTCATTAAGGAAGCTCACTAGTTTGAAATTTTAAAAGAATGAAAAAAAATTTATTTGCATATTTCGGTAGTCTATACCTGAAAATAATTTCAAGTGCATATCTCAAATAGTTTTTGAGTTACAGCCATCTGAAGAGGTATGATATTTCTAGACCATGAAATCAGTAACTTAATCTTTAAACACGTTTTTCTCGAAACCATATTTTTCAAATTTGCTGCAGTTATAACTCGAAGACAAATCGTCCGATCGATTTGATTCTTATTGCATCTTCTTTTATATATGTTTCTCCATAGCATGAATCTCCAGTTTTCCGATCGAATACAAAATGCAATTTAGGCAGGCCAAAAATCATCAAATTTTTTTTAAAAATTCCGCCACTTTGTTAAATTTAAATTTTTGTTTTCGATCGAGGGTCATGGTACGGGCAATACCTACTAGTTTAATAAACTTTTTGGTTTCTTTGATTTCAAGCACTGTGAAGGTCGCTATCACTGCAGCAGTGGGGGAACTTTTTTTTTTTGAGCTTTGAGAGATTGCAAATAACTGGCCGAATTTTTAATCTTTTGGTTCAAAATTTTTATCATGTATTTATTATAATATGATACTTTAATTTATAAATACTAATACTTACATCATAAAAGTGAAACGTTGTCAGTTTGTTTGTTTATTTGCCTATTTGTTTGTGTGACCGTTTGTTTGGTATCCACGTGAAAACGGCCGAATTAATCACAATCAAATTTTGCACACAAGGTGCCTGTACCTTTAGACTTAATATAGGCTCTATATTATAACGCTATCTTATCCAGGACCTAAGCAGTAAACTAAAACATAAAGCAAGTCAGAAGAAATGCCTTGCCGCACACAAAAAGATATTTTCACGAAAGTGAGACACATTGGTTCGTGATCGTGTGTTGTTTTTGTTTTGCCTGTATTAACTGTCACGATCCTTGCAATAACTGTGCGAGTCCTGTTTATAAAACTTGTGTTTTGGACCAATTGTAGTTAGGCCACATCAGTCAAATCAAATGTGAACACATTTCTCCTCGCCAGATCATCGGCCCGGTCGTACCCCTTAAGAACTGAAACTGTTTTCTATTTTGTCAAGGGACGTTTTAAAATGTTTGCAAATTTTGCAAATATGTTTTTACATACATATAAGTTTTTTCCTATGACTGGCGTAAAACGCAATCGGGAAAAGGCACGCCTTCTGGATATCCAAACTTTCCGAGCGGCCAACAAAAACTTGGACCACAAGGTTCGTAGCCAAGGTACGATTGCCGATATCACAATTTCCTCAACAACGAAGAACTACTGTAAGAAAAATATGACATCGAAAAGCTATATTCTCAACAGACTCCCAAAGCCTTTACCGATCGTGTATCCCGTAATCTCTTGCGAAGTCCAATGCCACCAGCATTAAGTGCCGAGAAAATGTTGCCAACAAGCCATCAAGGGAGCCGCAACCGATGTCTTGAGTTTAAGAAGACCACCACCAAGAAACCCCTGGTTTGACGAAGAATGCCGGCAAGTGCACGAAGCAAAACAAGATGCATACAAAGCAGTGCTGCAAATAAGGATGAGGGCTGCTCGCGAGCTCTACGAGCAGAATAGAAGGGAGAAACATCAGCTTTTCCAAAAGAAAAAGAAAGAGTACGAGAAACACATGATCGAGAGCATAGAGAGGTGTTACTCCAGGATTGATGTTCGGAAGTTTTATCAAATGGTAAAAAGAACATGGCAACACGGCCCGAACAGAAAGCTGTAGAAATGAACAAGGAAATATTGTAGTCGCAGTCGGTCCTGAGAATTTGGAAAAACTACTTCTGTTCAACGGCGATGAAGACCAGTATCCTGCTGTCAGGGAGAATGAACCATTCAACCTAGACAATGATAGCCAAAACTTGCGTCCTGATTAAAATGAAGTAAGGATGGCAGTATCCAAACTTAAATCCAATAAAATAGTTAATCGAACTGTTTAGCGGCCGAACTGTTTAAAGTAGCTGGAAATGACTTTGTAGAGAACATGCATCAACTCATTTCAACAATTGGTCAGATGAATGTATGCACCGTTTGCCCGATCCACAAGAAAGAAGACCCCTCAACTCCGCCGATTACCAAGGAATTTGTCTCTTAAATGTCGCACATAAGGTTTTATCTGACGTTTTGTGTGAACGCCTCAAACCCTTCGTCAACAGCGTGATCGGTTCCTACCAGTGCTTTTAAGACAGGAAACTCCTCCATCGATCAAATATTCACACTGCGGCAGATCTTAGAGAAAACCCAGGAACTTCAAATCGATATGCACCACCTCTTCATCGATTTTAAGGCTGAATATGAGAGATAAGCTATATATGTAGAGCCATGTCTAGTGTTGGCATCCCTGCCAAATTCGTCTTTCTGCGTACGATGACGATTAAGAATGCTCGCTGCTCTATCATGGTCGGTCAAGACTTCACAGAGAACTTTGATGCCAAAAAAGGATTTAGACAAGAGTTGTGCAAAACTCACATGCCAACACCAGAGGCACAATCTTTCACAAGTCCATTCAATTACTCAGATACGCAGATGATATTAACATAATCGGAAGAACGCAGCGTGATGTCACTGGTGCGTTCGTGAGTATTGAGACGGAGGCGGCGAAGATGGGTTTAGCGGTCAATGAGGGCAAGACGAAGTATGTGCTGTCAACAAGAAAGGACATCCAACACCGACGTCTTGGACATAAGGTCACAATAGACACTTATAACTTTGAGGTAGTTAAGGACTTTGTCTACCTAGGCTCCGCAATAAATTCAAGCAACGAAACCAGCGCTGAAATCAAACGAAGAATAACTCTTGCCAATCGCTGTTTCTTTGGGCTAAGAAGGCAATTCAGTAGCAAAGCCGTCTCTCGAACAAGTAAGGTGACGCTGTATACGAACTTAATCGTCCCAGTCGTGGTCTACGGTGCAGAGGCATGGACTCTGTCTAAAGCGGATGAGGTTGCTCTTGGCTGTTTCGAGAGGAAAATTCTTCGGGTGATTTTTGCATCCCGTTTGCATAGACGGGGAGTGGAGGAGGAGATACAACGACGAACTGTACGGGCTGTACAGCAACATGCTCAGCCAGAAGAGTGAAGGTCCAACGACGGAGGTGGCTGGGTCATGTAGAGCGGATGGACACCAATGCTCCGGCCACCCAGCGCCACCCCGAACTGTAGCGCTACCTTAAGTAAATAAGTAAGCGTTTTTTTTTTGACGCAGAGTGTATGTATGTACGTATGTAGGTTGCAGAGTGGCATTAATATGGTAAAAAAAAAAAAAATCAGATGAAAAGCAGTATTAAATCCCGAAGAGCTTCTAAACTGATCCTAGATTGCCGAGCAGGTGTGTCCTAAACCAAGTTATCCTATGAACAACTGGTAAGGTAAGGTATCACTCTGATCCATCTTAGATTTTAATTTTACTCATATATACATACATACATATACATATAAGGTTCTTTGTTCGTGATTTTTTATGAAAACGTCAAAATTTATTTGTTCGCATAATAACTATACGTTAATACTTACATACTCTCCTATGTCAGCCAGCATATAGTGACCATACTGTTCAACGAAACATTCAGTTCTATTAACATATTCCAATATAGTTTCGTTCGACCACCATTGTCGCATATTTCCGCTACGATCGTACATACGTCCACTATCATCAAATCCATGGGTAAGTTCATGTCCAAGAATTGTGCCAATAGCGCCATAGTTCAGAGCCCTGTTAAGATTTTTATCAGTCCGGGTCAAAACTATTGGCAGTCAAACACGGTGCGGTATAAAAAACGTTCTATCTGCCGATAGGTGTCAAAGTGCTCTTAATATAAGTATTCTAATTTATTTAAATTAAAAAAGAAAGTACTTACTCCAATCCTAAATTGTAAAATGGGTATTGCAATATAGCAATTGGAATAGCTGTAAAAAATGGATAATACTGCTTTTAAAGTTATTCGAACGTGGGGTAATGTTCCAGATAATGAGTGTAAAAAGCTATTTTAGTATTTTAACTTCAAGTTATAGTGCGAAAATCTTAATTATCTTGTACCACTCGCCTAGGGAAAGCCTCACTGGTAAATAAAGAAACTTGTTGGGATGAGATGTGCATACACAAATATTGAAGCAACAGCAGTCATAATTCAACTTCTAGCCCATGGCATCAATATTCTAAAATTCTCTACCACAAACTCTATTCTTATTCAAGAGACGTATGCGAATTCATGAATATTTATAAAACACTCGCATATTCTCGTACTTCGGATAATAATTGCCTTTTGCTTGTCCCTCTGCGCAAAGTTGATTTGCAGAGTTTGCTTCTTCATGATTTCATTTCTTGTTGTACACATGCATGTGTATGCATGTACCATATGTGCGTACATACATATGCACGAGTATGTTTGATGGATACTTTCGTTTGGTTTTAAATTCTTTACTGGAGATTGACAAATGCGTATCTTTGATTCGATACATTTCAGATAGAATTGCATTAAAAATTAAAAATTGTAAATTTATTTTTGTCTTCAATTGCGGTAGCACGTACCGTATGCATTTGAAGTCAAAGAAGCACACAATTATTCAGGGTTTTTCAATGACTTATAGATTCAAATCTAGAATCAACTGTGATTTTGTATTAATCATTGAAATCCGTTTTTTACTTCGGCTCGGAATGACCCAAGGCCTAGCTTCTCGCAACCATTCATGTTGTGCGTATTGTATTGTTTGCACGAATGGAAGGGACATACAATTTATTGCCGACTCCGAACGGCGAATTGAGAAGCTCTTTCATGACAGATTATACTCCCGGAGGCTTGTCATTCCCTGACGAGAGGTGGTGCCGCGAAAAATATTCGGTGTTCCTGGCTGGGGCTCGAACCCACGCCGCTTGGTCAGCAGTCCAACGCACTAACCACTGAGCCACGGCGACCTGTGTGTGTGTGTTATCATATTTTTCGCCTTCGATATCTGGAGAATGACTCAACGTAGGACCATGCGATTTTTTTCGTTTTATTTATCAGCGTAAAACTTACAGCTGATAAGCTTTTAAGTATAATCGGCCCACCAGATGCTGAGGAAATTTAAGAAATGTTTTTTTTTTCGAGTTCACGCAACAACTCTTTGTGTATATCTGGAGAACGAAACAACGTAGGATCATTCGGATCATTTTTTCGTTTTGTTTGCCAGCATGAAACGTTTTTTTTGCATTTTCTCAAAGTAAAATATTTCAAAAGTATTCTCTGAAAATTTCAGACAAATTGGACCATTATTAATGGAGATAAATAATTTTGAACGGAGCCATCTCTAGTGCATAACTACTCGTTCTCAAAACTTTAAACGCGTTTTTCTCGAAACCATGTCTTCGAAGTCGGTGATCACTGTAACTTAAGAACGGCCTTCCCGATTGGTTTGAAATTTTTCTCACTTATTCTATACATAATTTTCCTCCGGTTGAACGAAGGAATTTTTTTTTGGACGATAATTTTTTTTATAGCCGAAAATGCGAGCGAAATTGTAGTCGAATTAAGAATTTTGGCTTTCAACATCCGCCATTTTGCGAAAGTTCAAAATTTTTCAAATCCCTTCGTTCAACCGGAGCATTATGTAATTAACTAATGATCCCTTTTGTTTTTTTTGAACTCCCATGATCCAGTGATGAGCAGCAGTGATCACCGCAAAACACTTTTTTTTTTTGGACACCTCCCAAATTTGCTGTATCTCATTCATTTTTTAATATTTTGCCATAAAAATAATTTGAATAGATTCTGTAAATACATATCTATCACGTGAAAAAAACATTTGTTATAAATTATTTTAATGCGACTCCACAAGAAAATCCTAAAAAAGAGCGTTTTTTGGCAGTCACAACTGGATCTACGCCCTTAAAAAGTGTGTATTCAAATTGTTCGCCTCCGACTAATGTTTTCTTTAATTATTAAAAAAATTATAATATTACTGTTTTTGATACCACACAATACGAGGTGGGAAGTATAGGACTGGCTCCCCAGTCGAATTTTTTTCAAGTATTTTGATGTACCTATCATAACATCACTATAACGCACTTAATGTAATAAATATGATCACTTATTGAACTATGACTGAATTGAATGTTTCAAAATACCGTGCAGTTGCCGTCCGCCAAACCATAAAAAAAAAGGAAGGCGTGAAAATGTAAGGAAAGAGACAAGAAGGAAGCACCGGCAACCGACTGCAGAATTGTCAGTTGCAACTTTGATTTGCCGCAGGGCCATCTTTGCTCCAGTGACCCGACGACCCGACAAGGCGGTAAACGAAGCTGTGAAGTGTCTTCTCTTCTCTTCCATTGCTTTAAATATCTCCCAGGACGCGTAAAGGAAGTAAGGTGATTTTGCGACCGATATAGTGGACAGAATGTAAATCAGTTAGTATTTGCCATGTGTTTGTATGCAGCGCAATAAATTGCAAGTCTAAAAACTATTCACTTAAAATGAATGGTTTGTGGGCATAGAGAAGTGGAATGTGATTCAATGGATTCAGCAATTTTGACCGAATCAAAGGAGGAAAGGAAAAGTCTTCTCGGCCAGGGTGCTGGAAAACTATAGTGCGTGGCGCCTCGAAAAGAGAGCTACAAGCGCTACGTCGTGCACGATGTCAGTCCGAAGTACATATTTGATTGGATGAGATTTGTCGACCAATAACTTACTATGAGAAAAACAGACAAATCCAAAGAAGCGGTGCTGATATAAATAATTGTGTTGCTTCTCACTTAAAAAAGAATGTCCCTATGCATCTTCAAATCTTCAGAACGGTTGATTGCTCAAAGAGGATCTCCAGCAGTATATCGGTAACTAATATTAAGCTACCAACGTGTTACCTGGCATGACACCCTATCGCTGATGCAAAGTATTTATAAAGACTTAATGCCATTTCGTAGAAACACCTCTCGTCCTGGGGCGAGATTATTTCGATTTTTATAAAAAAATTGCCATACGGAAAAACTGTGGCTATTTAGAAATAATCATAAAAAGTTAAACAAGCAAGCAAGGAGCACATAAAAACAAACACAAAACTACCTCCGAACATGGCATTTTCCAATAGATCCTTTCAGTTGCATGAAAAATGCGCCCGTTTTCGTCTAAGTACATCTAACCGGGAATCGCTAAACCTATAATACTGTGGCGTATGTGGAACACTTTTACCGATTATTGAGGTCAATTTCTAAGCTCTAAATCTTCGAACATGGCATTTTTCAATTAATCTCTTCAGTTGCATAAACATCTATACAATACATACATAGATATTTAAGTATCTACGTATGTACATGAAACGAGCCATCTTACGAAAGTTTTGCAACATCGCAGATCACAGTAATATATAGTTGAATATCATAGACTGTTTGTTTCAGTAAGACATACATATTATGGACTCCAGACATACATACATATAAGCAAACACCAATCTAGCTTAATTCGTGTCAAGAGACTAAAATCGACGTCGTTGCCATAGAATTTAGTAAGACTTTTGATAAAATTCCTCATCTAGTTATTCTTATTTAACTGAAAGCTTTTGGTTTTCCGTCGCGATTTCAGGCAGTACAAAAACTATTTAGACTTTCAAAAATACGTGATCCTCGGTTGTCCTTCAAGGCAGTCATGAACCGTCTTGAACCTATAAATAAACAAACTTATTAAGGACTGTTATCAATCGGCCTCCGCTGATGACCTAAAAAAACTTTAGATGCATAGCATCCCCTGTTTACTCCCGTCTTTTGCAAGACGTGTTAAATCCATAGGTTTTCCTATTGGAGGCAAAAAACAAGTCTTAAGTTTTGATATCCCCGAATATCACTCTATTCCCTATTCCGTAAGCATTTTTCATCACCTACCAGGCACTACTTCATTAGACAAGGCTTGCACCGCAGCGAGAGTGAACTAAATTTCCGTAAAGCACTTCCAAGACTTTACATAATCGTTCTCCACTATCTTTGCTAGGCTACTTTTCGAGTATGATAACCAAATACGGTCCCCTCATCAGGTCCTTACCATGAGAATTGAAGTCATTGAAAGATCGTCCTGATTTTGCAGACATATTTACATATGTATACCGATTTCACATATTTATTTCATTTATGATAAAAATATTAAATGAATGCGTTGTTAGGAAAAATGTATTTTAATAGCAATGCCCACAATCTAAGGTCTAGCCCCCTCTCGTTTCTTGTCTCTCACCGCATTGATTAAGGTCGCACTGAATTTCTGCTTAACCTTCACTTGTCGCTTAATTGCCAGCATCCAGCCCCACTTAATGCCTCCCTTCCTCTGATCTACTTTTAGTTTAGTTTAGTTTTACATTTTAAAAATGATTGCTTATATTCAGCGTGTGTAAATAAATAAATTAATAATGTTTTACTGGTGATTCATTATCTGGAATGTTACCTGTGAGAAGACAAATCAACTTACTTATTGTATTTGACTGAAACGTATGGAAAGCATTCACATTAGACGGCGATGTAGCCCATCCGAAATTATTGACTTCCTTAAATTCACGAATTTTTGTGGTTATTTCCCAGGTCAACACATTAATCATGTTGTCCAAGTGTGTTTTCTTACTAACATTCACTTCAGCATAGTATTTATCAAGTAGAGTTTTGTTAGTTATCCATTCCGGGAACCCTATTAGACTTTTCATTCCAGCTGATTTTTGTAAGGTTGCCTGTTTGGTTTTCGCATCCATCCAAGAAGTTGATTGCACCAAGTCGGTAAATGCTTCCCGTATATAATACAGCATATCGTGCACTTTTGGCAGAGTGTTTGTGATGAACTCATTATCAGCTAAACTTAAACTCACTGCCATTCCCATTAAATGGTTAATACCATTCGCACAGTATAAAGATCGCGGTGTGTTGCCCTCGATGTGGATGACCATTTTCATGTAATCGCTATGTAATTGCCTTAAGGCGGATGTGGTATGCAATATAAGTTCTTCAACAACGCTTATCCATATATAGAACTGAAGTCGTGGTTTTGATAAGTCAAATAGGAACTCGGTAATAGATTGCAAGTACATTATATCCGCGTGACTTGTAAGAATGACTTCTTCTGACACCTTGAACTGCTCGTTTGTGGCCATAATTTGTTGAAGGTACGGCTCCCATATTGGAAGTGTATTTGGGTAAATTAATTTATCTGTTTGATTTTGCATTTCTTTTATTGTAAAGTAAAGGATGTCATCTAATGGATTAACCGAGGTTTTTGTTAAATTCTCTGCTTCCTCTCGAAACTACATATACACAATACAAAGCATAATTGAAAGTTTCTTTAACAATACATGGATACATAAATATATGTATGTGAATAAGTCTACGTGTAAATATAAAAGCAAAAAAGATAAAGATAAAATAATTTGTAAAGTGAAACGTTGCAACAAAAAAATAAATGGATTACAAACTGTGTTTCTTGCAATTTAAGTTGATTGCTGGTGTTAGCTAAAGCTCTGTTTGGCTTTCTACTCTATTTCACATTTTTATAAATAACCACTTCTCATCAGCTTCTAGTTCAATTCGTTCCATCGCTGATGACAATATCCTAATTTTCTTATATCCATTCCCTAAAAAACAATAATTTCTCGTTAATTTAGTCCTAACTTGAGTGAGAATGCCTACACAAACTGAAAGAAGTAGACCGGAGAAATAGAAGTACCAGAAAACTCTCTAGCACGGTGGAGGTCAGCAGAGTCTCTCAAAGGACCTAAACCATTCTACAAAATAAGAGCCAAAACGCTTAGCTAAGGATTCTGCCAACTAGAGGAAAGAACTACTACTTAGGGCTACAAACAAATTTTTTTCGGGCTTTATACTGGCGATGAAAGTATTAGGCAACTAGGTACAACCAAAAAATATTAGAAATATGTACATATGCATCAACCTGATAAAGAATAATCTGTTACGTCGCTACGCCGTAGTTCTAGTGAGGGAAGAGTGGAGAGTATATAAATGAAACATTTTTTATTTAATTTAGATTTATTTATTTATTTTGTTTAGAATAGAAAGAGCCGCCGTCTTTAGCTGCAATCTAGTTTTAAAACTTCAACCCATCGGCTGATCCCTTCCATCGATTGACCTTTTATTTTTTTAACCGATCCCTACTCTGCGTTCTGTCGCCTCGTGGTCAATGCCATCAGTTTGGCATTTAGTGCTCCGTAAGGCAAGAAGTTAACACACGGGAAGTGCTTTGATGCATTTTTCAGCATTGCACCATTTATGCAATGTCCAAACACACGATCAGCGAAATGTAGTGGGTCATATTACAATGAACGAGTATTAGTGATGGATTCCCGGCCATTGGGCATTTTATGATTTGGCATGGTGCTTGGTATCGTGTACTCGGTTGTTCATTGTAATATGAACTCGGCGAAGTATCGGGGTGGACTGTCTGTGACTCTTGGTGTGGTGTTCAGAAGCAGAAGGGAAGGTTGGGTTTGTTTGGAATGTAGTGCGATCAGTACAAACTTATATATTCTGACAAGTTTACATGGATATTACTCACTAAAAGCTCATCTTTGAAAGCAAGGGATAACATACAGCCTTGGCCAAATGTATTAGGCACCTCTTCTTTTTTCTTTGCTGCGAAGTCTTTTCCCGTAATTCATTTATTTGAATTGTACGACTTATGGCATCCTTGTACGAGGTTGTAAGTCATTTATATTTTAAGAAACATCATAAATGCACTTTTATGATGCAACAACGATTTTATGAGTTCATTCCGGTGTAGTATTAGTGTGGGATCATTGCTCGTAATCGACAGAGGCGTGCCTAATTTTTTTTCTATTGTTAATAATTGTGAAGTGTATAGATATATTTATTTTAAAATGCCGAAAGCAAGTGAACTGAATCCGGTAAAGCGTGTGGAAATACAGCTTTTATTTGAAAAAGGAAAAAATCAAATTTAAATTCCAAAAGAGATAAAGTGCACACGTTGTTCAGCGCAAAGCGCTTTTAAACCGTACAGTCAGACTGGTTGGTACACAAATTAATAAAAATCCGGGAGGAAAAAGATTACCACGCGTAACACAGAACAAAACCTCATCTGAGCTTGCTGTTGAGTTGCTGAAGGATCAAAGAAAAAAATTTCTTCCAGAACCGTTAGATGACGACTTAGGGAATCTGGATGTAAAGGATACAAAGCAAGAAAGAAGACGTGGATCTTGAAAAAACAGGAAGGCACGCTTGGAGTGTGCGAAAAAAACATGTACATTTTACGAAAGAAGATTGGTCCAATTTTTTGTGGTCAGATGAATCTATCTTTGAGGTGCGTTTGATTTATGGATCACTTTTAATTGACATACAAGCATTAATTTTAAATAATGCTTTTTTTCCCAATTTTCGAATATTTGGCAACCCTGGTGTAACTTTTTAAGGCGAAAGATTGACGAAGAGTACAACCTAGAATGCGTGGTACCTCCTCTCAAGCACAGTGAGGCAGTACAATGATCTGGGGATGCATGGCCACCAGCGGTGTGGGCGAAATGCATATGTGTGACGGTCGGATGGAGTCCTACAAGTAAAATGTGTTAGAAAATGTGCTTCAACTTTCTTTTTACAACATTTTCGGGGATTCCAATGTGGAAAATGTCAAATTATAACAGGTCAATGCACCCTGCCACAATCAGCCATAAGCATGAGGTGGTTTGACGATAATGGCATTGACCTGCTTAAATGGCCTGCGCAATCCCCGGCGCTTAACCCTATAGAATATCTATGGGCTATTCTGAAGCGTAATATCCTGCAGCACTCAAAAACGTCAAAAGAAGCACTTAAAAATGTGTTACACTAAGAATGGAGCGGTATTTCTTCGGAAGAGTGCCGCAAGCTAGTCAGTTCTATGCCCACCACAGTCGCTGCAGTCATAAAGGCCAAAGACGGTCCAATCGAAATATTAATTTTATCTAATAAAATAAATTATTAATCAAACCTCCTTACTTTGATTTTATTTAATCTTATTTTTTTGGAATATTTCAATAATTTTAAGGGGTGCCTAATACATTTGGCCAAATCTGTACATAGAAAGCACAACATTATAGAAAGTCAAATTACAGAATTTGCAATAAATCCAGTGACACTCCAGACCATTTTCTTAAATGTTGTGGAATACTTATTCGGAAAAAAGTGAAGTACTTGAGCACACACGTCATGCTTCAAGGGCTCATTCGTTTTTTCTTGAAACTTTTTTCTTTAATCGAATATAGAGATTCGTTCATAAATCTTATGAAAGGTATTAATCTCCTGATGTCGAGAAATATGTTGGAAAAATATACCTAAACAGCAATGGCAAAACATCACAAATATTTGGATACCATCCTCGGACGCCATTAAAATCTAATACCACCTGAGTTTCAAACGACTACAACTTCATATTTATAAAACCTTGACTGCGAATGGATTTTTAAAAAAATAATCCTTCATCTAAAGGGTGGTTAAATTTTAAGGGCCGATGTTGAATGTGAACCACACCTAAACGTCAAGTTTTTTTCTGCATTTCATTTGTCATTTCTCAATTTCAGACTAACTCAATTTGAACCATGGAAAGATACACAATCGAACAACGCGTTAAAGTTATTCAGACTTATTATGAAAATGGGCGTTCAAATCAAAATGCATATCGTGCACTTCGTGATTTTTTCGGTATCGTGAAATGATAACGAACTTTTTATGGCCCGAATTGGAAGATATGAATGTGGACGATATGTGGTTTCAACAGGACGGTGCCACTTGCCACACAGCAAACGAAACAATGGCTCTTTTGCGCGCAAAATTCAATGGCCGTGTTATCTCACGTGGTGGCGATGTCAATTGGCCGCCAAGATCATGTGATTTGACACCGTTGGATTTTTTTCTTTGGGGTTATTTGAAAGAAAAGGTGTACGTCGATAAGCCAGCAACAATTCAAGAGCTAAAGGATGAGATAATTCGGCACATTAATGGCATAGAACCTCAATTATGCTTCAGCGTCATCGAAAATTTGGACCATCGGATGGAGGTGTGCCGCCGAGGTCGCGGCGGCCATTTGGCCGATATTTTGTTCCATACATAATTGAACCATACCAATATTATCATAATAAAAAGAAATGACAATAATTTCCTAAATAATTTGTGTTTTATTCAAAATCAACATCGGCCCTTAAAATTTAACCACTCTTTACAACAGCGGAGACCAAAAAATTACCCCCTCATTCTGGATCTGTAGGTGTTCTTTGGAAATCAGAATCCTAAATTAAAAAAAAAAGCTAAACCTGAGGAATATGGTATGTCTTGGAAAGAATAATTTAGTAATTTAACTCTGAAGATCTGAAAAAAGTTGAACGTCTTACCAATGTTGATAAGATGAATGAAAATCGCACATTTGGAAACTGCGGATCATTCATATTCAGTTAAGCCTTCGCTGAACATTGCTAAATAGTTTTTTTTTAAGCTGCAGGTTTTAATTAAAATTGAAATATGACTGATGGGGTAATAACTGTAAATACCAACTTTGTAATAGACAGAGACAATACAGTTTCGCTATGCTACGGAGAAAGAGAAAAATATTATTCCATTAAATTAAAGTGTAGATAAGTTTGAAAGAGAAGGTTAACTTCAATGCCCTTTCCGTTGTTAGTACCCCGATTAACTATGGAAACAGGGAGATAGACAGTGGACCCATGTGCTGTTGTCAGAACGCTGTGGCCCTTTTTTGTTAAAAAAAATCCGCTACTAAGCTTAAGTCAAATTCAAACACATCTCAAGACTCAAAGTTGTGCATAACAAAAACTGTAAAAGCTGCTGTCCCCTACTGTCCCCTAAATGTCCCGTTCTATCTTACACTAAATTTGGGACTTTCCTTGATTGCTTATTTGACGTGGTAAAGGTTGATCGAATTCGAGGAACTTGTGTAAATAGGGATTCTCGGCCATAGCACACGTGATAAATGTCATGTCCATGTAACATTTCTGTTAAGTATTCAATGATATTTCATCATGAATAGACTTTCATCTAACAACGTTTACAAATTGTGGAAATTTATTTCTTAAACCAGTTCCCAATTGATCCCTTTTATTTTATCAACATTTTTCAATTTCAATTCTTTTCAGCGACGAGGCTCATTTTTGACTTAACGGATACATCAACAAAGAAAATTGTCATATTTTGCCTGATAAGCAGCCAAAAGCGACCCAAGAGCTACAAATCCATCCGAAAAAATGTAATTTTTGATGCTGTCTATGTGGGCAGGCGGTATCATCGGACAGTGTTGCTCTAAAAATGTGGAAGGAAGGTGCGTAACCGTCAATGACGAACGCTACAGAACAATGATCCGTGAATTTTTGTTTCCAGAAGTTCAATACATAGCTGAAGATGACTTGTGGTTTCAACAGGATGGTGCAATGTGTCACACAGCAGGCGAAACCATCCAGTTATTAAGAGGCTATTTTCACGAAAACATCATCTCAGGAAATGGACCTGTGAATTGGACTGCAAGATCATGTGATCTGACCCGCTGGATTATTTTTTTTTGTGGGGGTGTGTGAAATCGTTTGCTGACGTTGATAATCCCCAATCGATTGATGCCTTGGAACACGCTTATTTAACGGAATACCGGTCGATATTCCATTTTTATACAAATGGAGTCGAAGAGCGTCCTGGTGTTCATCCAATCTCGGTGACTCTAATTCAACACCAACATTTCTGTTCGTTTGTTGACGAAGTATGTATTTTGGTAATTAAATTTTTTATGTGAAGACTTGCGTACAATGATATGGTCTTCCATAGATAGCACTACAGCTTTTAGGTGGATTTTTTTTACTTAAGCGTGAACGTGACTTTCAAAGAAACAAAAAACAAAAAATTGTGAATGCGTGGGTGGTTAAAAAAAAATGCTTATTCAGAGAACTCCTACCGGCGAAATAATTCAATTACACAACATTTACCAGCTGGAAAATGCGAAAATATAACAATGTGTTCAAGACATGCAAAGAGCTCTACGGTGGTATCAGCTTAATTAGATTTAACATTGAAACATCTCCCAAAACCTTATATGAATGTAAATGCGTTTGCACTGTAATAAAATATGTATTTACATGAAATAAATGTTCTCAAGCCTCAAATTGACATCTTTTGTATTAGTGAACGCTGGTAATCGAATATGATCCACGATTTCATAAACTCTTCGCTTGTAACAAAATACGTCCCAGGTGGCCAAGAAAAATGGCTGCGCAATATTTGTAAACAAAATAAAACACATAAAAATTTTTTAAAAACACCGCTTTTAAAAAAGCATAAAAAGAGAAAAGTTATTATATATTTTCTCGTCTTATAAACTGTTTTCTTTTAATTGTATATAGATTATTAAGACTAGCTGGCGCGACAGCTCGGCATGAGTCTAGGCCTATATTCTCGCAACTATATTCTATAACTATGGTATGCGTGTTACTTTTTTGCACCAATGGAAGGGACCTACAATTTATTGCCGACTTCGAACGGCGAATTGAGAAGCTTTTTCATGACAAATAATACTCTCGAAGGTTTGCCATTCCCTGACAAGAGATGGTGCCGCGAAAAATGTTCGATGGACATGGCTGGGGTTTGAACCCACACCGCTCACATAGCATTTACCACTAAGCCACGGCGACAACAGTCTAGCTTTACTAGAACAAGACGAAATTTTGTTTCCAAGATTTGTTCCGGATAGAGAAAGTAAGTTAATAAAAGCGTTGCAAAAAAACAAGTGCTCGCAAATTCACCTAAGCGACGACTAAGATTTGAAGCTGATACTCATTGGATGGACTGGGACTGGAAAGACACAAACATGCGAACAGAAACAGCAAATGTTTGGAAACGTTTTTGCTGTTAGAGAGAGACTTAGGCAAAATGTCATGAACTTAATCGAGAAAGCAATGCCAAAATCGTAATAAAGGACATCTTTAATATTGGTAGGACCATCGAAAGAAACAGCTTGAACAACACGACAAGACATCGCTGTCAAAGTGTTTGGCGCAAAATATCCACACTTCAACATCCACCAAAGCATTTTGTTAGTCACCCGATTATTATACCGCCAACTAAATTAATCCTACTGCGATCGACGAAATACACTACTTAGATGCTCAAACGATTCGAGTTAAAAATATCGACTCGGACTCGTCATAAGCTTTTGCTGATCGAGTTTTCATAGCGCTCTCGAGAAGTCCCCCAGCAGCAACAACAAGCCTAGCAAACCTGAGGTGCAACACGACTGAGGTAGTGGGTACACTTGCAAGAAACCACTGGTTTGATGCTAAATAAACACCGGAAAATACAGATAAAATAGCTGCCTACGAAGCGAAGCACGAAAGGGAGAAATCTGTTCCTCAGGTTTACGAGCGGAAAAGGAGAGAAGAAAATAACGTACTCAGACGAAAGATAAAGGAGCATGAGAAACGTGAGATCGAGGATATACAGAGAAGTTATGACAGGAAAACAATTTCGGAATCTCTTCGAAAGGAAAAAAGAAGCACAAATGTTTCGCTACCCAAACCGAAGCCTGTCTCTGCAGTGAAATGACAGCATAGAGAACCAACTGATGCTCAATATATGAAAATACTATACTGTTAAAAGGCAACGAAAGGTCTTATTGTCGGCCAATTACTTCATGAACTGGACCAAAATTAAATTGAAGTAGCCATAGCTAGGCGTAAATTATCCAAGTCCCAGGCCCAGATTTGTAAGATATGGTCCGACTAAGGCAAGTCGATTGATATGAAATTTAGAACCATTTGTCAACATTGACACCATTGCCTAAACGAAGCGAGTAGCCACTGTCGAATTCGTCAACCTCGTATCAGAAGCTGCCTAAATCGGCCTGGTTATAAATAATAATTTGGTGACTATAACTACGAGGTAGTGAAAAAATTTGTCCACATAGGCTCTACTATCAGTTCTGCCAATGACATTAATGCGGACAAACGTCCAACTTTGAACAGAACCTGCCAATCGCTTTTATTATGGTCTAAGGGAAGAACTTTTACACTCGAGAAGAACAAAGGAGATTCTGTATACGCCAAAATTGACAAAATTAGATAAAATGCACTTGAAAAGGAGATGGTTTACCCGCAAGCTATACACGCTGTACAGCGACATCGAACTGGTTAAAAAGATACATGTAAGGTGTACATGTATCTTTTGTGAGTAGGAAATGTAGAGTGAATAAAAATCAATGCTTCAGCCCGAAGCATTTTCGATTTTAGGTACTATAGGGACCTCAGAATTAAACAGAGATGAATTACTTGGAATTAGCATCACGGACAACTGTCTACCAAGATTTAACTTCAGCCAAAACTTTAAAGTCACATTCCCAAAGCGTCATAATTGGGAACAGAATAAACCCACATTTGCTAGCGATCCACATGTATGGTACACAGATGGATCAAAAACAGATGAAGAAGTAGGGGCTGGAGTATACGGTGTTAACACAAAAACATACATCCACGCAAGCATGGACAAGTATAACTCCGTATTCCAAGCGGAAATCTTTGCCATAGAACTTTGCATCAGAGAAAATATAAACAGATCTATATCAAACAAGAACATCTATATTCTCTCTGACAGCAAAGCCGCTCTTCTAGCCATAAAGGCCTATGAAATTACATCGAAATTAGTATGGGACTGCGTACAACTGCTTACAGCATTAGCCAGCTGAAACAGAGTTCATCTCATTTGGGTGGCACGGCACAGCGGCCACGTAGGCAATGATATAGCAGACTTACTAGCCAGAAAAGGATCCGCATTAAAATTCATGACGCCAAGACCATTCTGTGGTTTACCACTTAGCACTGCAAAGTGCACCATTAAAACCTGGCTGAAAAACAAAGCTCACCATTATTGGACAAATACTGAAGGTAATAGGCAAGCCAAAATGTTCATGCCAAACATCTCCCATACCAGAACGAAACAACTCCTAGAACTAACCAGGAGTCAGGTTCGAATGGTTACAGGCTTCCTAACGGGACACTGTCTAGTCAAAAAACACCTAATGACTATGGGAATTGTGCAAGACAACACATGCAGAATGTGCAACGAAGACGAAGAAACAGCAGAACACATCTTGTGTCACTGTAACTGTCTAATCAGAACACGTCATCGTCATTTAGGCAAATTCTACCTGGAAACGGAGGATAAATCTGCAGCTCACTCAAAGACATCTCTAGATTCATCTCGAATTCAGGCATCATGAGCGAGCTCTAAATGGAGGAAGACACAATAGGCCCATAGGCGGCCGCAGTGATAAGGCAACTCGATCCCACCTCTACTTACAATCTAATCTAATCTAGGTACTATAGGGAAGAAAGGACTACCTTATATCCGGTGGTGGCTTTAGGTTAGGTTAGGTTAGGTTATGGAGGAAGTACCCAGTGTAAAGACTGTGCGTTCACGGGGTCTACTGGTCCATTGTATTTCCCTTTATGTTGTGGTCCATGTTCCAGGTTAGGTTATGTTAGCGGGCCGATGAAGACGATAAAGTCCTCTTCATCCCACTTAGGTCTATGTAGACCCGTTGTTGTACCCATGTGTTTACCAGCTACTTCCCACAGCATGCTTTTATGTGCCAACTTTAGGTTCTATTGCAGAACCAACCTGTACTATAAATAAAGTGGAGTATGTTCGCTATTGGTACTTCTGTTAGGTTTCCCAGTTCTCCAAACAGCCTGTTTCCCATGTGTAGATGTCGGAGATTGGGACACTCACAGAGTAAGTGCTTGATGGTCTTCCTCCTTTCCGCATCCTGACATCTCCTGCAGTAGTCTGGGGAGTTGATGCCGGGTTTGGTGGTCATGGTGCATATGGCACAATGTTCCGTCAGTATACCTATAAGGATGCAAGTATCTTTTTAATTCATAGCCAGGAGACAATTTGTATTGCTCTGGTCTATTCTCTGCCATGAACTGCGGGATATAATGGAGTCGCCTCTGGCTGACCAAGAGGTGTTGATCTTGTGGTCGACGTTACCTTTCTGGGTGTCTGTCTTTCTGTTTTATCGTCACTCTAGAGGTCGCTGTGTCCGGGGACCCAGCAGATGTTGACCTCGGGATGACACCTATTTTGTTTAGGATTTCGCGAGAGTTGGACACGGCTTTCAAATTGGTGCTAGCATTTTCTAAAGCCTTGATAGCGGCTTGACTGTCGACGAGGATGGGGATCCTGGGTGGGTTTAATCTTCTAGCATTTATTGTCCTTGCTGTTCTATCAAAGGCTTGGAAGGCACTACAATGGAAGGTCCAAGCATGCCTAATTTTGACATTCACCAATTTTTTGCCAACATGATAGGTACGTGGAACATAAACGTACTCTGTATAAACTTTGAAGTGTTATCTTTGATTATAGACGATAGAAGTGCCATCTTTGATTGATTTTCGTAGCATTACACCAAAACTATAAAAGAATTTCCGAAGCCAATCAAGTGAAATAAGGAATAAGAAAAAGTCAATTCCTTCAATTGGGAGAACTACATTGCTAATGTTTTGTTTTTCCTAATATGTGGCTTTAATTCTTGCTTTTAAAGCCGCCTGATTTTTAATGAAGATTGTAGCATCTTCCAATAATATTGTTAGCTTTGGTCATTGCTAGAATCTCGCCCCGGAAAATGCTGTTGCGATTAAGAAATCTCATTTGCTTTGTCCTACTTCTTCAGAGAAAAGCCTTACTCCAACGCCGTTTGTTTTTAACCCATTAATGTCGATGGGTTTAGATTCATTGCAGATTATAAAATTTTCCCACTTTGAGCACTTTAGGTGAAAACTTACCAAAGTGTACTACTATTTCGTGAAAGTCTATTAAAATGTACAACAGCTTATCGTTAGAAGAAAAGGACTGAGAAACTTCTAGAACTTCCTTAAAAATGAATTGATATCTATATCTACTACTGATATCTGTCATCATAAACCCTTAAATACTGCTAAATCCCGTTTTATAATTCCTTGTAAAGTCGTTTATGAACCAATTTCTTTCGCAGTACTTAAAAACAAATAATGGGTCATTACACGGTTTCTGAATGTCATGTTCATGTCACTACAATAATTGTTGCAATCGTACAGCAACCACCATAATTAATGTCATCTGTATAAACAGTCCCTACCTCTATTAATTCTAAATAAGAGCTGGAGGTGCAGTCTAGTGAAATGGACATGTGTATGAAATATACACTTTAGTGACAGTCGCACTGGGGTGCCTCAATGCTCAGTGGTTCCGCACTAATGTGTTCGATTCCCACTGATGCTGAACTGTATTCGCCTGAGTTACATATACCACCAATGCAAGAAAAAAGGGTTATGAAAAATTTAAATTGTTTGCTGTCATTCTGTCGTGCTGATATCTGAGAACAATTTATATGAGTTGTCTAGTTAAATATTAATACAATTTTATGCTTATGAAATCATATATTTATAAATTACGGAAATAAATTATTAATTTTACAGTTTAAATTGAATTGAATCAAGAATATTTTTGATCGCTGTGATAAATAAAAGAACTGCGCTCCATAAAAGAACTAAAGCAGCTCCCCAGCTCTACAAGCCGAAGAGGAGAGACGAACATTGGCTTCTTAGAAGGAAAAAGAAGGAGCATGAGAAGCAAGTGATTGAGGAAATAGAGAGATGCTACTGCAGGAATGAAGTTCGGAATTTTTACCAAAAAAAGAACTTGTTAATGCTACAGATCCCGAAACGAAGCTTGCTATGGCGAACAAGAAAATTTCGTAGTAGAATCGCAGTCGGTGGATGAACTATTTCTGCAGATCACGAGTCCTATTCTGTTGTCCGGCAGAATTAACCATTCAACCTAGCCGAATCCTCGCTTGTTGTTTGAAGCGCAGGTCCATCTCGAACCGTAGCGACACATTAATAGGTATGTAGGTAAGGTTTTGCTTTGAAAACTAAAAGTTGATATGTATGTATTGTATATGGGTGGTTCTACAAATAAGGGAGTTTGCGCCGGCACTGCTATTCTTGAGATTAGAATTTCAAATATATGTACATACGTACATATGTATTTGTTATGTCCATTTTTTTCCTATAACGGTAGAATGCATATAAGATTTTGTTCTGTTTTACGTGGACTTAACTAAGCTTATTTTGAAATTTCTATTCTAAATTTAAAATTTCTGCCCAAAACCCCGTTTCTACACCTTCCGGACAAATAGCCCCAAACCACCACTGTTACCTACGTATGCCTGTGTGATCATTTGAAATGTAAAAATTCAATCCCCTTATTTCTTCAACAAATTTATCTATCCCATTCAAATTTCGATATGCATATGCTTTGTAGCCCAGATTATTGCATAAACTTCCTGTTCACTCTTACATTCCAGTAGTCACTTGTTAGTCATCCCAATAAAATTGTCGTCCATCGGGACTTCATGAATTCTTTAATTAGAAAAGATAATAGTTTTTTATTGCTGGACACCGTTTCGTACATAATTGAATTCGTTTTTAAAAATATGTGTAACATAAGTATCTTAAAGAGTCGGCGTGGTCATGTAATGTACTGGAATATTCTGGTTGTTTTTCTCAGCCCAACAAAGAAGTACCAAACTTTATGTAGGATTTCCTTCGTTCAGGCTTCAGGTCAAAAGTACCAAAATGACTTTGGAATGATTTCGGCAAAACTAGTCAGAAATCTGATGCTGATAAAGGCGCCAGCGTTAGACTCCACTTTTATTAGTCACGCCGACGGAAACTTATGCTAACTTACAGTTATGTACTGTTTTGGAAAGTAGAGGTAGAAGGTTTGCACTATTTTGATCAATATAAGCTAAAGGCTTTTAATCACATTCTAAAAATATGTATTTCGAAAATACGAGACCTTATTTATGTATGTAGGTAATTGTTTTTGATTTTGTTTCACAAAACTGACATTCTTAAAAAACCTGCTAGAAAAGATTGAATGTAGGATATTTCATGGCCTAAGGTTCTGTCTACGTCTTCGGCTACGGTTTCAAAACGCATGCAAAGCATTTGCAAACTTCTTGAAGACTTCGAGCTATTTTTTGGTATGCTATCGGACTACTGATATCGTTTTGTAATGCGTTTGTAATACAGCCCCATCAACTTCTACAATGCTTGTGGGATGTGTATCTGCGACTGTCTGGGTTATGTATGCTCCAGCCCCAGCCATGTCCATCGAACATATTTCGCGGCACCACCTCTCGTCGGGGAATGACAAACCTCCGAGAGTATAATTTGTAATGAAAAAGCTTCTCAATTCGCTGTTCGGTGTCGGCAATAAATTGTAAGTCCCTTCCATCCGTGCGAAAAATGTAACACGCACAACATGAACGGTTGCGAGAATCTAGGCCTTAGGTCATTCCGAGCTGTCGCTCCAGCAATTTATTTTTAATGTGATGAATGCTGGTTACAGAAACTCTTTGGACTGTATAGTCAAAGATTAGTAAGATAACTGAGAACGGGTAAACAAGCTTAACTGAAGCTAAATCCGATCTTATATTCACATGCTATAAAATAACTTTGATTTTATTTGTGTGCGATCGATTTAAAAGCTCTTTAACTCTCGGAAATATAATGAAAGTTTTATTTTAAGTAGTAAATCACATTAACTTAGAAAGTAGTATGTAATCATTTCTAAGATAAGCCTTTTATAAAAAAACATATTGATGCACTGTAACAGTATATCAATCGATATAACCGATGAAAATCTTTACCGATTAAATGCTAATTATCTATACACATGTATAAACTAAATGACTCTCACCAATTTGTCAACAAGTTCTCATGTAAAATACAACTTTATTATACTTAGTAAGAAATGACTGTATTCTTCACAGTGTATCTTTCTTGCATATCCTGTGAAAGACGCTTATAACGACCTCGCTTATTACGACCACTTATCTTTCATTGCTTGGTTTCTTTATATTGCGAATACTCGTGGAGGGCAGTTGGATACAACGAAAGCATTTGCTCGATCCCTTCACCGCCGTTATAAGAGACTTCCACTGTACATATGTACATATGTAGCATTTTAAGTTAATTCTCAGAAAAGTGAGTAAACAGCTCAATCTCATTTCTTTGCGTACATGTGGTAACCCTTTTAAATTGAAGCGATTACTCGTTTTTCTACGAAGAACGGGGAACAAAGAATGTTTTTGAATGCACGATGATTTTCATTTCATTGCAAAGAAACATACATATGTATGTACATACATGAGTATTATTCAAGTGAAATTTGAATGACTTTTGCGCAGCGAAACACGGCATGTTCTGATTCGCTATGAGCTCAGCCTTGAGGTCAAAATTGTTTTTTGTTTGCTATGATCATTATTATTATTTTTATTGGGGAGCAGTTGATCCCGTACTGTGCCAAGACATGATTCTTGAGTAATGCCAGAGACATAACAGAATGTACATCTGCGTCTGAGTCTTGCAGCGCTGTCAACATTTTCCCGCGTGGCTTGCGGTTATAGCAAAGAGAATGAAAGCAACCGCTAAATTCGCATCAAAGCAGTATTTTGTGTTTTCACTTCTCAGAAAAAGTCTCATTACTTACGAGTTTGTTATTTGTAAGAGATGGACGAACCAAAAGAAATTGCTTTCATCGTATGTGTTATGCATATGTGTTACTTAACACTAAATTGATAAAGAAAAGGAAACGCAGATGGTGGGTTCGTCCCATTTATAAAGAAAGGAAACAAGGAGGATTTTTTGAAACAACTTTCATTCACCTAGAAGAGTAAATGACGAATTATTCAGCAATCTCGTTCTATTTTGCCAATTTCTTAAATTCTTATAATTTCTATCAGTGAAATTCGAGAGTATGTATTTCATTTTGCCGCACAACCTCTATAAATTGTTCGACATCTACAGTACCTTACAAAATCGAAGCATATTTTTGCTTTTTGCATATTTTCGTAAACGTTAAAAACTTTTTTTTGCTGACGAATTGGCGAGAAACGGCCTGGAACAAGCCGAGACTTCAGTGAACATCCCGCCTTGCACACTTAAGCTTGAAGCAGGGAATAGAGCCTTAAGGGAGGCTAACAACGGATGCACCTCTCTAAACACTTGTGCAACCACAAGAAAGATATGGCCAACATTTTTTAAGGCTAGGACCGACAGACTTCTGCAGATCAACAGAAGATCCCTAAGCACCCTTTTAGGAGTGATCACAGGGCACAATACGCTGCGGTACCATATGAAAAAGCTTCGAATTACAGAAGAAAACCTTTGTAGGGGGTATGCTGATGAGGAGGCTCATGAGGATACAACCCACTTCCTTTGCCACGGACCTAGTATCTGCCATCTAAGAAATAAGTTCCTCGGACGGCGTTTTTTCGAAGACATTGAAGAATTATCCGATACACCGGTGGACCAAATAATGAGATTCATCAGATCCACAGAGTGGTTTGTATCACAGACACAGTAAGTTGATCAGGTTCTAGTAATATTATACATATTTGTATGGAACTAACTATTGGGAAGCGTTCTTACGGGTAAGGGATACACTCTCTTCCCCCAACCGGTATTACAATGGGTCTGAATTGACCTGGGTGTGGCGAATGGTTCTTCCTTTCGGCTGCCCACTAACCTAACCTAACCTATGCTCAATTTTGTGAGGTGCTGTATACTGGCGAACAAGAGCTTTTGTATACAAAATTATAAACGTCAAATTTGCATCGCCACCTGAAGTTGTAAATGTTTCAACTTCACGATACCCGACGCAGATAGAGATTCACATTGTGTCGCCGTTTCCGGCTTTTCATACATTTCACTTTTTGACAGCTCAGGCTGAGATGCAGATGCACATTCTGTTCGGCCCTTTAAGGTGAAGCGCAGCGAGTTCAGTTGGTGAAGCAATTTTACGGCCTAGAGTCCATTTTTTTGCATGTAAGAGGCCAGTATGAAAATAACTTTGGTCGTTCTCCACATGTAGGGCCCGGCGATAATTTAATACCAGTTACGATTTTAAAGTGGTAATTTTTCCTCAGATTCTGAAGCAGCCCATCAACTCAATGATGTGGTAGTAGACGTATTTTAAGTTTAATATCATTGATATTATTGGTAGGATTTACGGTCAGTTGGGGTAAATAGAAACACTTTCTGCGTTTCTTTACACCAACATTTCGGAAAAAAAAATATTAATTTTACACCATTTTAACTTTTGCAAATGAAAATTATTTTAAAAAAAACATTAAAAATTGTACTGCTGAACACCCCAACGTTGTTTACATTTCCCCCAGATTTTTTAAAATCCTGGGGTAAATGGCAACGGCGCACACTGGGGCCGGTTATATGGAGAGCATGCCCAAAATGCGAAATTGAAATTAACTATTTTTTAATAAATATTTATTTCGCTGTTGGAAGTTGAAAGAGTAGTAGAGAATAAGCGGCGAAATATAGGATTGCTATGAATTGCAATATCAACTGTTTGTTTGTTGGCTATTTAGAATTTAAATAAAAAAATGTTTGCATGGAATAAAATAAAACGAAACATTTGTCCGGCATAAACCAAGGTCAGTGAACAAGAAAAAAATATTTTTAAAAATTAAAAAAAATTTTTTTTACTTAAAACTTAATAAACTTCCGAAATGTTATATAAAATATTTAATGTTATTTTTCTTCAATTTGCGCGAGGATGGCAGACCCATGGTTTTGAGTAGGGCGGGGAATAGTCCTACCGTAGAGGAGTGACTTTGGCGATTAAAGTGCTAAAAGTCGGCAAATCTGCTGGTGTGGATGAAATCCTGCCAGATATACTCAAGGCTTTGGGTGAAGAGGGAGTGAAATGGCTCTCTTTAGAAAAGGGCATACGAGGGATTGTTCCAATTGTAGGGGTATATCTCTCTTAAGTCTCCCCGGAAAAGTCTTTGCAAAGGTGTTGGAAACGCGTTCCAGACCTGTGGTTGAGTCGCGGTTGGGCGATGAGCAGTGCGGCTTTCGTCCAGGTAGAAGCACAACCGACCAGCTGTTCACTCTCAGAATGGTACTTGAGAAGGCCTGTTAGTATGCCAAACCTATCTACAGTTGCTTTGTGGATTTGGAGAAACCATATGATCGGGTCCCTCGAGGTAAACTCTGGAGTGTATTGCAGGAGTACGGGATTGACGGTTCTCTTTTGAGGGCCATTCAATCTCTGTAAGAGCTGTGTTCGCATGAACGGCGTTAGGTCGACACCGTTCACTGTGGGCGTTGGACTTCGCCAGGGGTGCGTTCTGTCACCTCTCCTTTTCAGAATGTATATGGATCGGATGTTACAGCGCAGCCTTGGTGAGGAACGGTTCGAATTGGGAGACTTAAGGATAGGTCATCTGCTTTTTGCTGATGACTTGGTCATCCTTACGTCCACCCAGACCGAACTTCAGCGCGCACTAGATAGGTTCGTCGCCGTCTGTGTTGAAGCTGGGATGAAGGTAAACGTGAACAAATCAGAGGTAATGGTAATTTCCAGAACACATATTCAATGCACTCTGCATGTTAGTGGAGTTCCATTGAAACAGGCGGAGAAGTTTAAGTATCTCGGGGTCCTATTCACGAGTGATGGTAGGAGCAATACTGAGTTATCCTGTAGGATTGGTCAGGCTGGAGCAATTTTGAGACAGCTTGGTCAATCTGTTAACAGGAGGGCCGAACTTGGCATCGAAGCTAAGTTGTCCGTCTTTAATTCAGTGATTGTTCCGAACCTCACCTATGGTCATGAGGTTTGGGTAAAGATCGAAAGAATAAAATCGCGGATACAAGCTGCCGAAGTGAGATTTCTTCGTTGTATTGCTGGGGTGACTCGGCGAGATCGGGTAAGGAACACCAGAGTACGCGAGGCACTCAATGTCGAGCAGCTCCTTCTACGAACAGAAAGGTCCATACGTCGATGGTTTGGGCAAGTCAAACGCATGTCCCCAACTCGGTTTCCAAGACGTGCCATGGAATTCGTGCCATCGGGCAGACGTCCCCTGGGTAGGCCTAGGATGAGATGGCTGGACCAAGTCCGAAATCTCACCTCTACCCGTATGGGGATTGCCTCTGATGAGTTAGATTCAATGGCGGAAAATCGGCAAATGTGGAGAGCCCACTTAACCTCCCTAAACCCGCGACCCTCATAGTGGATAAGCGGACCATTGGAAGATGATGATGATGATGATGTTATTGTAGGGAAACAAAACCAATGGATGTAAACCAGAAGTGTTGCAAAACTCCGAACAGAAAGTCATGCAACGGTTCAATCATGCTAAATGCATTATACGGTAGGTGGGTGTCTGTAACTGCAGTTAAAGGGTGATGGGGGAGTTCTCATTTTATTTTAATTTTCCACTCGCGATTTATAAATACCCTTATAATGCTATCCATGCACCACAAATGAGAAGTAGTAGCTTGAAATTCAGGTGGTATAAGGTTTTAATGGGGTCCAGGGGTGGCGTTCGGGCTTACTAGGGACAATTTTATTCGTATCGTTGGCATTTCTTCAATTCACGGTATTTTTTTCCAACCTTTTGTGTCATCATCAGTGACCATGACCACACTACTGCCAATGTTGACATCAACTTTCATAGTTATTCGATTTCGATTTCCGAAGAAATAAATGACGTCAACATTTGAACCTGAAACAGAACTTTGAACTCTTCGAGATAGCAACGTAGAAGCTTCTTTGTTACGTTTATGCCAGATATATTTTAGTTACCGCTGCCCGACTGTCAATTGAAAATTTGGAATGCAGTTGTCGCTATCAGAACCTTCACCTTCTATTTAGATCTTGGAGACTGTCTTTGTCTACTACTACCATTTTTAGGCCATCAGAGATGGATTTTCCTATTATTTTCTTGAGTTACCTATTCTATGTATTTGATTTGGAAAATGGCTGAAAAACTGTCTATGTAAGCGTAGAGTGTGGTGAACGAGCTCGTTCCCAATGAGCTGGTTGTACCAATGCCGGTCAGCTTTTGTATACATATGTACATATGTATTTCGTTAAGTGTATAGTTTGCAACGTTTAATTTAAATTAAACTCAAAATAATTAAACCATAAAGCAAAAACAAAAATTTAAAAGGTGTATATGATTTCACCCAAGAATACCTACACGTTTACATTTGTTACCATTGCATTCATTTGGTGCTTTTCAAAAAAGTGAAAATTAGAGAAACAGTGAAAGCGTAATTACCACTACTGTGTGCATCATATTGTGCAACTGTCTGAGTAACTAACTTTGTAGAGCTTTTTCGTTATTTTAATGGAGTCCATTGTTAATGTTTCAGCAGCTTCGTTTACATCATCTGAGTTCATTTCAGGATACAGGTAAACTACAATAATTGTAATTACTTTACGTATGTAAGACACATATGCATCCAGTCCATCGGTACTGCTGGATTCGCTGCTATCTTCTTCTTCAGAGCTCTCGTCGTCCTTAAGCGATGAAATGAACTTTTTTTTAGCCTTAAGCAAACGCACATGATAATCATCGTTGCTGAAAAGAATCACATCTTAAGAACGGTTGTCTTAATGAACGAAGGCAAATATAATACAATGGTAGTGCAGACTCTGTTTCTGGGGTTCCAACGGCTATTCTATTAATTGATCTGTTTACTGGATCGGGAAAAATGTCGAATCCTATTATAAGGTCCAGCCCCAGGTATTTTTTTATTTGAACTAAGGATGAAATCCAATCAAACGTTGGATCACTAGTTTCATTGTCCGCTGGTATTGTTATGTTAAGTGCTGGTGGTATATTTGGCAACTGAAATTTTTTTAAATAACGCACTAATGGACTTAAATTCAGTTCATCCATCAACTCGACATTCATGCAAGCTTGATACATGGCTTTTGACTTTGTAACCGCATTTGGTTCAGTTTCATTAGTATTAGATTTAAGAAACTCTCGTACTGTCCGTAAAGTTCTTGCTTGTGCCTCTCTGAACCAATCGTTTGACGTTACGGAATCAGGCTTTGGATGGTCTGATTCCCAATTACCACAGGAAAACTTGTAAAAGTCTTCACACGGATCAATAGTGGTGTCCATTGTATATAGCAAACTGGCACTCACTCTAAGGCACTCTTTGCTGTGGCATATCTGCTTCGTTGTTTTTTCTAGTATCAAAAATATTAGTTTGTGTCACTTTTGTTCTAAACCATTCATACATACTTACTTGTACAAGCTAAAACTATCACAGCAATCAGTAAGATTAGTATTAAAAAAATAAGTATGGCCAGAACTACCTTGTGGTAGTATTTTCTCCGAAATCTAAAAAAAAAATTAATATGTTAGAAAATAAATACGCTGGAAAATTTGTAAATGTTTTAAGTTCAGTAAATATAACTACGCTTAGGGTCACAGCTGGCAGACACGACCCTAAACGGGAATTAAAAGTCTTTAGGCAGCACGAACAATTCAGCTTGGGCGATAGGTAAGCTTGGGTAAATTTGACTGCCCGCACCTGACATATTTATACCAGAAGAAGCTCAGTGTGATACTGCAGGCTGCTTTACTTGTCCAGAGCAACATCAAAGAATAATTGAAAAAACTAAATCGATTTGTGAAGCGGAGAAGATCATCGAAGAAAGGCGCTCGCATATGGAGCGGTTTTCTTTCGGACATGACAAGGCAAACAAGTGAGTGACCACTTTGGTGGCTAAACCCATTTAAGAAGACTTTAAAGTAAAAGACTGAACTAGCTGCCCTCTGTTTGCCAAAAATATGTAAGGGCATCAGGTAAAACATAATGTCTGATGCGGTGGGGTTTACTGAGTTGACTGCTAATCAATTGCACTTTTCCTAGAAGAATGAGGAGTATGGCTTTTCAATTGCCGGCCATGATTATGCCCTTAAGTACCTATAGTATTAGACCATATTAGAGATCAACTCCGACGGCAAGGTTGGAGACAATTCTCAATTTACAATCCTTAGATCTCTACATGCAAGAATCTGTAGCTGTGAATTTAAGTCAGTCTAAATTCTCGAGAGCGATCACGATCTTCATAGACAATCTGGCGGCTATAAAAGCTTAAGCTGCTCCTCAAATCACATTCGAGCTTGTAAAGTGCTGTCCCGTAGAGCTGACGGTTCTCGACACACAGCATAATGTAAAACTCTGCTGGGTCAAGGTGTGCGAGAAAAAGGGACTGTTGTCGAATAAGCTCGCACATATAGACAGAAAATCCCTGTCGTTACTGGTAGGATGGAAACTATCGCTTTTCGCTATAAAGACCACTTCAATTGCTTTTAATGAGGAAGGAGTGTATTTTAAGCCGCTGTTAACTACCACAAGTAGGCAGGAATGAAAAAATTAAAAACCTGTCTGTAGTTTCACGTAGACGTTTACATTATATGCATAATATATATAATAGTGCGTATTATATTTCTTTATTATTTTAACCTAATATCATAATTTTTGAAAGACCCGTTTATTTACTCTGAGGGCGGCTGGTATACAATGCTTAAGTGGACCCTCCATACTCATCGATCTTCCGCCATGGACTCTGAAACATTAGGAGCTATTCCCATACGGGAAGAGGTGAGGTTTTGGACTTTGTCCGACCATCTTATTCTACCCCTATAAAGGACGCCTACCGGATGGAAACCGAGTTAAGGCATGTGTATAACGTGCGCAAACCATCGAAGTATGGACCTCTCCATTCAAAAAGTATTTGTTCGATCTCGGCGAGTCACAAAAGCTATGCAATGAAGAAACCTCATTTCGGAAGCTTGAATCCCCGATCTTATTTTTTCGGTTCTTATCCAAACCTCATGACCATAGATGAAACACTGAATTAAAGCCCCCCTGATAACAGACTGACCAAGCTCAAAATTGCTACAGCCTGACCAATTCAACAGGATAACTCAGTCTTGCTCCTTCGAGCACTTGATAATCGGACACCGAAGTAATTAAACTTCTCCACTTATTTCAATGGGACTCCACTAACTAATGCAGAGTGCGTTCAAGAGGCTTTCGGATAATCTCCATTTCTTCTGATTTCTTCACGGTTACTCCCATCCAAGCTTCAACGAACCTGTTAAGTGCGCTTCTTGACGACAACATACCTTTCCTTCCAAAGCGTAAACCAAGGCTGGTGACACGTTTACTGTGGAAGAGGTTTGAACAAATTCCCACTGTTTAAAACGCCTGGAGTTCAAGAAGCCTTCAAGGGGTGGATACACTTAGACTCAGCTTCTCGAAACAAGTACAAGGCGGCGCGAAGAACTTGCAATCTGGCTGTTAAAGCAGCTAAGGAGCAGCCTTGAAAGGAGTTCGGCGAGAAATTGGACTGGGACTTAATACCACTGAAGGAGTAAAATCCAAAGTATTGTGTAGTACGGGGGGAATTGGAACACTCACCACCAGCATACAGGAAGTAACTTTGGCAATTAAAGCGCTAAAAGTCGGCAAATCTGCTGGTGTAGATAAAATCCGGCCAGAAATGCTTAAACCTTTGGAAAAAGAGGGAATGAAATAGTTCTTTCGCGCCAATAACAAAATAAAATAGAGCTGGAGCATGTTTTTTTCGGCATTTGTCAAGAGCAACGAAATTGAACCAAGCAAAAAAAAAAAACTGCGTATCACACACACACTATTTATCTGAACAGATTAGGGTGCGAGTAACGGTTAGTAATCCCGTTGCATTTTATGAATGCTGGTAAGGGATATATTTTGTATCCCTTTGGTTTTTATTTTTAATATGACATTAACATTAATTTAATAAATAAAATAACATAATAAAACATATGGCCAATGATTTTTTTTAAAGCTTCTTAATTTTGTTTATTTTCTCACAAGCGGACACCTCTCATAACCGGACAATTTTCTCGGAACCGTCGGTGTCCGGTTATGGAAGAGTACACTGTAGTTGCTTTGTAGATTTGAAGAGAGCATATGATCGGGCCCCGCGAGGTAAACTCTGAGGTTGAACGGCATTGAAACGACGCTTTTCACTTGGTCGTTGGACTTCGCCAGGGGTGCGTTTTGTGTCCTCTCTTTTTACTGTGTATATTCAGCCGCGGTGGGGAACTTATCGAATTTTGAGACTTAAAGATAAGCCATCTGATTATTTCTACTAACCCTTGCCGTTTAAGATCTGTTCCCTTATTCCACCTTCCCCATCACCGTACTGACTATGGCATGAACGAACCCTTAACAAGAATGCACCGTAAAGCAAATATGTTGCCCAATATATTCGACCTTAATTGCTCCAAATCAACCCTGAAACATGCGCTTCATAATTTACCCTGAACCCATACTTTTCCTTTGACGCGGCAATAGTAAAATTGTTAAATTCAGTTTTACTAGATTTAAGTTTTAGATTGTTTAAGTTTCTTTCCCTTAGCTTATAGTTTAGATTTAAGTTTTACCATTCGCAGATTAAGTTTTAGTGTTAAGTTTTAGCGCCGTTTTTTGTTCCGCTTGTATTAAGCTAAATAAATAAATAAATGATTAACTCATCCTTTTCCGAACGCGCATTTGACAGATTTGAAGCCGTCTGTGTTATTTAAGAATGACATAAGCGCTCACAGTTGATCGATTTTATTTATTTAAGAAATAAATATTTTTCCGACATCAGGAGTTGAACCCGGACTTTCACCGTGACAAGCAATGATGCTAACCACTACACCATGCCCACCATGCCCAAATGTAGAAACTATTTACAATCACAATAAAATAATTCTACATTGATAGTACATACACAACTTATAAACCACTCACCTTGATTGGACTCCTATTAGGTTTGAATTATATGGTGGGGTTTTACCTGCACTTCTTATAATTGAACTTGGAATAGATGCACGGGCGCCTGCAAAAGATAATTGTCATTTATACATTTGTAACATACAAAAGTATCGATTTAAAGTGTTATAATTGTAAAGAAGAGACCGATAAAGAAGAAGGCATTAGCCGGAAACGACCTGTCTCTTTATTTACTTCTAATACCACTCCTAAATCAAATTCCCAATAGCTCTCTTTCAGCAACACAAACGAGTAAAGTCAAATTAAAATCCCTGACATACATATGGGGCATTTCACGTGAAGCAGACAGGGAAAAAAGGTTCAAGTTTCCGATTTTTGTTGATGTTTTACCTGTACATATTCTCGCCACAGATACAAAATATTTTTACAGTGGCAAGCCTGGTTCACAAAATATTGGTCTTTGAAAATTTGAATAAACGTAAGGTATGTACTACTTTGAATGTCATTTTTGAGTTTAAAAAAGGTATAGCAAAAAAAAACCTTTTTAACCTCATAATTGGATTCCAAAAATAAAAACAATTTCATTAAAAAAATTAAAAATATTTTTTTAACGTTTTTTACGAAATTCGCATTTATTTATGTTTTGTTTTAGGTTCATTAAAAAAAGCTTTTATTGTGTTTATCTCAATGTCAAGTTTCATAATGGCCCGCGCAGTCCTTTAGGCGCGATTTGTATTATAATACCGAAGCACGCTGGCAACCTCGTTCTCGCGTGTAGTCAGTTAACGCGACTTTTATGCAGACCATACACGATTCAATTCAATCATCAACTCAGTCAAATCACATTGAAATCAACCCGCGTGTGGCTTTGTCAGATGAGCAGTTTGATGGTTGATGATTTGGTTGAAGAACAATCAAAAGATTTTTAATTTTGGAAGTTGACTGGCAAGTTTTTCAACTTCATTGAACTGTGTGTGGGCAAGTCATTTGACTAGCTGTCAATTTTAAGAAAATTTGCAGTCGACAATCAGATTTTTTTACTTTTCTCACTCATCGTATCAAATTCACTTCGAATAATCTTCCTAAACAATTTTTTTTGACAATTGAAACAAAGTCTTTCAATTCAATTTATGAAGTGTGTGGGCAAGTATCAATTCAATTGACAACTAAGTTTACAATCGAATTGAATCGTGTATGGTCTTCGATTTTTTTTAAATTTTTTTTTCTGATACTACAACTTGTACGCCCATATTATTCACTTCGAATTTAGCTCTAAATCGAGATTTAAGGTGAACACTAAATCGCCGTCGGCCATTTTATCAATTATTGACAGAGTTTTAGGCAGTTAAATCTCCAATTTTAAATCGAGATTCAGCTCGTTTTAACGAATTTAAATCTCGATTTAACTGATTTTGGTATTATTGAGACGGAGTTTTGACTGTTAAATAAAATATTTTTCGGAACCTTAGCTGCTTCTTGGGAGCATCTTTTGCTGATTGATAATTGAAGTAAAAAAGTAGTAAAATAGCTCGTTACGGAATCGATCGTAATTCCCTGAAATATACGGGGAACATTTGTTGAATATGGATATGTAGCCAAAAATAGGCTCTGCAGAGCCCGAGCACATTGCAATCTAAAAGATCTTTTTTGTAAAGCAAGTTCTCCTACAACTGAGGAAAATTTTGCCAGTGTCTTTCAAGCAGAGATCCTTACTCTTCGGGAAGCCTGCCGTATGCTGAAAAATTCATCAACACCCATTTACAATAGTACTTTCTTCAATGACAGTCAAGCAGCTATATCCTCAAAACTGGTAAAGCAATGCCAGGAAGAACTAAACCAACTATGAGTTCAGTACAGGGTCACCCTCACGTGGGTCCCAGGTCATAGTAAAACTGACGGCAACGAAAGAGCTGATGACTTTGCCAGACGGGGATTAGCCCTTAAGGAGTCACTAGCGGAAGTTGTGAATATCCCGCTAGGAGCCGTTAAGGGCAGTATTCAACACCACTTCTTTATGACGCCCGACCCGTTAAGAGCAATATTCAACACCACTTCTTTATGACGCCCGACCAAGCGTAGAACAGGTTTAACAACTGCGTTAAGATGGTAGTTGAGTGCAGAATGTTCTGTGAGGAAGTCCGTTAGGAGCTTAGCTTAGTGCGTTTGCCCGAGCGGCAAGAAAGTGCGGCGAAGTTCTAGAGAATTGGTGGTTTTCTCGCACCATGGGGGCTCTTGATTGCACTCATATTAAAGTGCAATCCCCTGGCGGGAATTTGATATGTTTGTGAATTAAATAATACTCTTCAAATTGTAATTCAGTATATTATTTCTGGCAACTGATGTGTTTCCTGTCAAATACGTCTATTTTCCTGTCAAATACGCGTCAATCGCTCCAATCGTCGAATCGTCGATTTAACGCTTAAAAATTTCATTGAAAATTAAACCGACGAAAACTTTTGTCAATAATAAGACGAGATTTAATAAATTCGAAAATCGATCTAGTGTGCTCATCTCGATTTAGGAAGTTAAATCGAGATTTAAATCGAAATGAATAATACGGCCGGCAGAGAATATCGTCCAAAAACTGAAACTTTTTGAGTTATAGACAATTTTGTCTCCGGGCGCTCGGTCACCTTGATCGTCACTGCGCTCGGTCCGTCTATTGTGTTGTACGATTTAGCATCGTTCGTCTTACTGTATGGAAAAAATATGCTTTGAATATTGCATCCGCTGCAGGAGAGCTGCTTTATGGAGCTGGAATCCGCGACTCAATGTGAGTTTTCAAAAAAAAAATGTTTCTCTATTTAATCGCGTTTTTCTCAAAACTTTGTTTTTGAGTCGGTAGACAAAATTTCTCGAAAACTTTTGGACCGGTTTCGCCAAAATTTTTAACACTTCTTTTACATACTCAATACTCGGATCTGAACGAAGGAATTAAATTTTTTTTAATACCAAGTAATTTTTTTTATTAAAAATATGGATTAATTTCTGTCAAAAATCAGAGTTTTCTGATTCCACCTTTACCAAAAATCCAAAAATGAATTTTTTCTTTATTCCTTCGTTCAAATCCAGGAACATTTTATAATCATCAATTAATTACATCGATTGAAAAAAAAATCATTTCAACATGCTTCTTTTTTAATCAATTTGACCCCATTCCCCCCTTTACATAAATATTTGATCCTGTCTGCAAGGAAGGTGAATGGAGGAGAAGATTTAACCGCGAGCTTTACGAGTTGTACAAAGATGTGGATATAGTCCGAAAGGCAAAAATCCGTCGACTACACTGGCTCGACCACATCAAACGAATAGACGACAATGGACTAGCTAAGAAAGTCCTCGAAGTCCAACCACCTGGTTCGCGAAGGAAACGGGGGCGGAACCTCAGGTTTAAGAATCAACTTGAGCCTTAACTTCAAGTTTATCGTAAAAGACGAACAGCAAATTTTACAGGAGGGTTTTTTTTTTTTGTTTTCTTCTATATTGCGATCAATTTCAGCATTCTTTCTTTGTAAGTGTATTGGAAAGTTAATAGTTCACAATAATGATACCTATGACTTGATGCAAAATAATGTTAAGTCTCAAATGGAATAAAAAACACAATTTCGGCAAAATTGTCGCTTACGATAAAAGCGGTTATGGCTCGAAGTGATCGCGGACACAAGAAAGCTTGGTCTCACCAACTCGAAGTAGAATGCCCGGGACCGTGTAGGGTGGAAGGCAGCGTTTCAGACTCTGATCCTCTAAGAATCGGTAGCCTAATAAGTAAAGTAAATAGCTATGGACTTGTGACAGATGCTGTGGTATCGCAATGGGCCTAGTCTGGTTTAAGTACATATGTCTGTACTTTAGATGCGCACAGCCACCTTAACCTAATCGAGCCCATCCTTCGCTTTATAAAAAGTTTCGGTTGGCTTTAAGCTTTTTCTACCGCGAAAAATTGCTGTATCTTTACAGGCAGGCACCCTTACCTACCTAATTGTAAGTTCTCATTCTTCACCTGTTTTAAAAATGGACAAAAGCACTTTAATGTATAAATACCCGTGTTGGTTAAAATAGCCCCAGAGAAAATATCATCAAAACGGGAAATAGCGTATGAGCTACGTACCTATGTGTGTCCAGTATTTTGCAATACATTTGCAAGTTTTTTTTTCACTACCATACTTTTGTGATCTACTGTATATACAGGGTTTTTCAATAAGAGCGCTACAAAAGTTTTTTTAAATAAAACAAAAACGGTTTTGGATATCAATGAAATTCTTTATTCCTGTGAAAGTACGTTCGAAGCCATTATGTACAGAACTCGATTTCTTTTGCATGTCCACCACGGGCACGCTTGCAGAAGTCCAGACGCTGAACCCAATTTTCGACGGTTTTCAAGCATAAATCGGCCGATACTGCTGCAATTTCACGTTCGATATTCTTACGAAGTTCATCAATCGTCGCTGGCTTGTTGACATAGACCATAGACTTGACGTAGCCCCACAGGAAATAGTCTAACGGCGTCAAATCGCACGACAGAGGCGGCCAAGTGACTGGACGTTTCGTGAGATAACACGTTCTCCAAACTTGGTTTCCAATAAATTGATTGTGACATTCGCTGTGTGGCTTGTGGCGCCGTCCTGTTGAAACCACATGTCCTCCAAGTCCATATCATCCAATTGGGGCCAAAAATATTCGGTTATCATTGAACGGTAGCGATCCCCATTCACAGTAACGTGCCGGTCTTGATCATCACGGAAGAAGTACGGCCCAATGACGCCGCCGGCCCATAAACCACACCAAACCGTAATTTTTTCGGGATGCAATGATGACTCATGGAGTACGTGTGGATTGCTGCCTGACCAATACCGCATATTTTGTTTATTGACGAAGCCCTCCAGCCAGAAATGAGCCTCATCGCTGAAGATGATTTTTCGATGAAAATCCGAATCATTTTCAAGTTGTTGCTCAGCCCAATTCACGAACATACGACGCTTCTGGTGGTCAAGCGGCTTCAGTTCTTGCGTCAATTTAATCTTGTAGGGATGAAGGCCAAGATCTTTTCGCAAAGTTCGCCACAACGACGTCACAGAGATGCCCAACGCTTGAGAACGACGTGTGAGAGACACATTTGGGCTTTCTGCAACTGAAGCCTCAGCGGCAGCAATATTCTCGACACTACGGGCACTTCTTTGTCTCACTGGCACGGGAACATTTTGTACTGTGCCTGTGGATTCAAATTTTTCCACTAGACGCTCAATTGTTGATCTGCTAGGACGATTATGACGACCATAAATTGGACGTAGCGCTCTTAACGTTGAGGCCACTGACTCCGAATTTCGGTAGTAAATTTTAATAATTTCGACTCGTTGTTGGCTCGTACATCTTTCCATCATGAAATGGCAAACAATACTGAAGAGAAATGTGAAAAAACCGCAAGAAAAATATGGCGTCGTTTGCTGTCCCTGTCGCTCTACTTTTGTAGCGTCCCTATTGAAAAACCCTTTATAAGTAACTTTGTAACTTTGTGACCACTGTAAAATACTTTTGTGATCCACTGTATATAAAAGTAACTTTGTAACTTTTGTTTAACAAAAATCTGTTACTCCATGTATACTCTTTATTTCATAATAAACACATGGAAAGAAAAATACTGAAAAATTGCATATGCAGCTGTGCAAACCATATGCAAGTTTTTTTATTATGCATAGTCTTTCATTCCCAGCTAGGTTTTTGAGTAGTTAAGAACATTAAGATTCCAAACATATAAAGTCAACTTGAAATACAGTGGAAAGTAGCTTTACGACTTTTAGTTTATATTTTTGCAAAAAAAAACTGATTTGTTTGATATAAAAATAAATAGCTGGCGTGACAGCTTGGAATGAGCCAAGGCCTAGCTTCTCGATTGGTTTGATATGGCTGGGAATAAATATTATAAACACAAAAAAAATTCATTGTCGAGGCATTCAAGAACGGCCTTAAGCAAAGAGAAATCTCAAAACAAAACAAATCGACAGTTTCTAGACTTATTTCAAAATATCGAAATAATTTTCCTTTTGAAACGGTACATTCTGGCGGTCGTCCACAGGGCCGGATTAATCATGTCGAGGCTTATGGCAATGCAATTCTGCGTATTTATTTATTAAATACATACATATAAAATACTATACAATTTCTGGTGGTTAGTGTTTTTAAAACGAAAATAGTTTTGTTAAGTACAATATATTTAATTTAATTTTTCAAATACAAAATCGTTTAAAATATCTTGAAAGTTGACCTTTTCCAATATATCATTGTCAATCGCCATTATCGCCAATGAATTTAAACGGCTCTGAGACATAGATGAACGAAGACAGTTTTTTATTAGTTTTAATTTCGAAAAATTACGTTCACCCGTGCCATTTGATATCATCAGACTTCTATATGTTTGCAATGCTATCATTACATTCGGGAAAGTTTATTGTGCCATATTATCAAAAATCAATTTTTACGATTCCTCGGCAGGTACAATTTTATCTTTCCTCGCATCCACTAATTGTAAGATAAGTACTTGAACTGCACCATCTCGTCTATAAACTCAGGTTCAATGTCCCCGGAATAATGTTCACTAAACTTTGTACAAGCCTCTTTAATTTCATCGTTGGACTTTGTCACGAAATCTGTTAGAAATCCAAACAGAGAATTAATTTCCTGATAGGCTTCTAGTCGCCGCGACAATTCTGCATATAGCAAGTTCCAATTTTTAACTTCTCTTTTCCTCTGAGCTCAACGTCTTCTGCAGATCCGTCATCGTGATGTCGTTTCCTTCTTCGCACACGCTGACTTTCATCACTGTATTGGGTATAAGTTTTCTAATTTGCCTTCATCTCGTAATCGTCAAATAAATCTCGCTGTGAAAGCAAAAAATCTAAAAGCAATTTTAAAAGCTCGACTGCCGTTCGAAGTTCAACAGATGTTTTTTGTAAAATTATACTGACACCGTTGATTTGATCTAGAATGGCAGCCCAGAATATTGCCATCACGGCATGATCTTTTTTTTCCAAGTCCTTTAATAGCGATCTGACCAAGTGAATCGCTTGCGATGTCTGAGTCTCATCGTCAGTAATAGACTGCAAAGCTTTCTGGAAACTCTTGTAACCTTTTGACAAGGCCTTAGTCGCATGGGCACTTGCACACCACCTTGTGTCGGCACTTTTTTCAGAACTAATGACGAGGATTGCTTATATTCATCACCTTTTTCAAGATGTTTGAGCATAATTGCCCAGCGATGAGTTGACGCAAAAAAAAGTTGTATAGTGCCTGTACAAATCCGAAGAATGAGATTGCTCCAACACAGCTCTCTGCAGCACGTACTCCAACCAAATTCAGTGAGTGCGCTGCACATGGAGCGTAGTGTGCGAGGTGATTTATTTTCTTAATATGCGCCTGAAGACCGTTGTAACAACCAGACATATTTGACGCATTATCGTAAGACTGGCCTCTCGCATTTTTTTTTCAATGTTATATTGGTTTAAAAAAATTAAAATTGTGGCGGCTAGTTCTTCCCCTTTGTGACCTACTGTAGGAATAAATGTAAGAAAACGTTTTGCTACTTCTCCATTTGACGTAACATATCTCAACACTACAGTCAACTGATCAGTATGAGATACGTCTGGTGTCGAATCGACGCTTATTGAAAAATATTTGGCTTCAATCATTTCATTAATAATTAATTTTAAAACCCTACTTCACAATATTTCAATAAGTTCCTCGCAAATCGTTGAAGACAAATATGATTGTTTTCCTTTGCCTACATTACCATATTTGGCTTAATGTGAACTAAGGAACGGATCGTACTCTGCGAGTAATTCTAAAATTCCCAAATAGTTGCCATTATGTTGGTGGCTGGGTGTTGTAGTAATAGGGTAGACTCTGATTGGTATCAACTTGGCGATGCCCAGTGTTGTAACTGTTACTACACATCAATTGCGCTTATTTTACCTCCTCGCGGTAGCCACTGGGTACTGGTTGTTGTCCACCCGGACTCAACTCGCTAAACTTATAAGCGCGAGTGTTGACCAGAAGACAAAAATTGCAGCACTATAAACAAGACAGCGGAAGAATTCCCTAGATAGAATCAACGGTGGCGTCTATAACTTCCGTATCGGGAGCAATACCTTATCTGGGCTACATCGACATATTTGGAGCTGAGGCCAATAAGGATTTCCAGGAATCGGTTGGGGTCCTGGAAAAGAGATGGTGGCGGATGAGGCCTACAGGGGCCAACGGCAGCGCTCACATCCCCGAAGTGGGTTACCGACATCGGTTAAACCGGCCCCTCGCCCTAGGGGTTATAACAATGGACCTGGTCCTCCAAGTTGGGGGTTGTGCACCGGGGTGACTGCCCTGAAGCCTCGGATACGGACGGATTCACTGAATACAACCCATGCAAACGAACTAAGGACAACGAATTTCGGGTCTGCACGTGGAATGTTAGGTCCCTTAACAGACCACGTGCAGCCGAACAATTAGCGGAGACCCTCAACTGCTGCAAAGCAGATATAACCGCAATCCACGAAGTGCGGTGGTATGGGCCGGACAACAAAAGCAGCGCTTATTTGGATGTGGATTTGTCGTTGGAGGCAGACTTAGGCAAGAAGTCTTAAGCTTCAGGTATGTAAGCGAACGTCTCACGACAATCCGCATCAAGGCTAAATTCGCCAACATTAGCCTGATATGCGCGCATGCCCTCACAGAGGAGAAAGACAACGACACCAAAGACAAGTTCTACGAGCTCTTGGACAAGACATACGAGCAGTACCCTAGCTATGACATTAAAATTGTCCTAGGCGATTTTAACGCAAAGCTAGGAAGAGAGGGCATCTTTGGTAGTACTGTCGAAAAGCACAGCCTAGACGACACCACCTCCGATAACGGATTTAGGCTGGTCGACTTTGCTGCGGGGCGGAACGTTGTCGTAGCTAGTACGCGGTTCCCACATCCCGATATCCACAAACAAACATGGAGATCTCCTGATCAATCAACTGTCAACCAGATTGACCACATTGCGATCGACGCAAGGCACTCCTCCAGTATTATGGATATCAGAACGTTCCGAGGGACCAACATTGACTCGGACCACAACCTCGTTGTAGCCAAGGTACGACTGCGGATATCCCGAACACCGCCAAGGCAAGGAAATACTGTGAAACAAGAGGCATACAAAGCGGCGCTGCGCAGAAGGACCAGAGCTGCTCGCGAGTTCTTCGAGCAGAAGAGAAGAGACGAGCACCACCTTTTCAGGAGGAAAAAGAAAGAGCATGAGAAGCGCGTAAACGAGGAAAGAGAGGGATGTTATAGCAGGAATGAGGTTCGGAAGTTTAACCAAAGGGTAAAAAGTACCTGTCAAGGTTACAGAGCCCGAAACGAGGCCTGCAAGGATGAACAAGGGAACATCGTAGTAGAATCGCAGTCGATGCTGAGGATATGGAAGAACTATTTCTGCAGACTGTTTAACGGCGACGACGAATCAAATACCGCTGTCAGGCAGAATGAACCATTCAACCTGGACAACGAAGACCAACAACCCGATTTGGACGAGGTGAAGAAAGACATATCGAAGCTTAAGTCCAACAAAGCTGCTAGAGCTAACAGCCTAGCTGCCGAGCTGTTCAAAGCAGTAGGCGATGACTTGGTAAGAAGCATGCACCAACTCATCTGTAAAATATGGTCAGAGGAAAGTATGCCCGATTAATGGAACCTCAGCATTGTTTGCCCGATCCTCAAGAAAGGAGACCCTCTGAACTGCGCCAACTACAGAGGCATCAGTCTTCTAAACATCGCTTACACGATCTTATCTGCCGTGTTGTGTGAACGCCTGAAGCCCTTCGTCAACAACCTGATCGGTCCATAGCAGTGTGGTTTCAGGCCAGGAAAGTCCATCATCGACCAAATATTCACTCTGTGGCAGATCTTGGAGGAAACCCAGGAACTTCAAATCAACCCCCCCCCCCCCGTTTCATTGATTCTAAGATTGCGTATGACAGCATCTATAGAAACGAGCTACACAGAGCCATGTCTAGTTTTTGCATCCCTGCTTAACTCGTCCGTCTGTGCAGAATGACGATGGAGAATGCACGCTGCTCCATCAAGGTCGGTCAAGACCTCACCGAGACCTTTGATGCCAAAAAAGGATTTAGGCAAGGCGACGCGCTGTCATGAGACTTCTTCAACATCGTTCTTGAAAGAGTTGTGCAAAACTCACACGCTAACAGCAGAGGCACAATCTTTCAAAAGTCTGTCCAATTACTCGCATACGCCGACGACTGTCAACAAGAAAGGACACCCAACACCGACGTCTCGGACAGAACGTCACTATAGACAGCTATAACTTTGAGGTAGTTAAGGACTTTGTCTACCTAGGCTCCGCTATAAATTCAGACAATGACACCAGCGCTGAGATTAAACGAAGAATACTTCTTGCCAATCGCTGTTTCTTTGGGCTAAGACGGCAATTAAAGAACAACTCCTTAATCGTCCCAGTCCTGCTCTATGGCGCAGATGCATGGACTCTGTGTAAAGCGGATGAGGTTGCTCTTGGCTGTTTCGAGAGGAAAATTCTTGGGGTGATTTTTGGTCCCGTCTGCATAGACGGGGAGTGGAGGAGGAGATACAACGACGAACTGTACGGGCTGTACGGCTTAGCCAGAAGAGTGAAGGTCCAACGACTGAGGTGGCTGGGTCATGTAGACCGGATGGACACCAATGCTCCAGCTCAGAAAATCTACGAATCCACACCCGAGGGTCAGTGCAGTAGAGGAAGACCGCGACTCAGGTGTCGCACGCAAGTGGAAGGGGACCTCAACCGACTTAGCGTGCGAAACTGGAGACAGCTGGCAAAAGATCGAGATCGCTGGCGACGCTTGTTGGTTGAGGCCCAGGACCACCCCGGTCTGTAGCGCCACCTTAAGTAAGTAAGTAAGTTGCCATTATGTTTAGAACTAAGAATTTCATTATTACCACGAAATGCTAATCCACAATACAAATTTAATCACTGAGACCACTCTTTGTAAAACTTTTATCCAATATTCTCTTTCTTTGTTGAATGTAATTTCCAAAGAGGTGTCGATTCGGCCGTGAGTACGTCGTCTACTAATCAATGTTTGTACACATACTCGGTGCATTGCACTATTCTCATGGGATTGAATTCGGTGCAACGCATTTTTCCAATCAAAAAATCCAGTTTGAAATTGCGATTGGCTTTGAGCTTCACCAAAAAGAACACATGAAAAACAGTATACTTTTCCGTTAGATGCAGAATACGTGAGCCACTCTCTTAATTTTACCACCACTTATATGTTTCCGAAAAAACATAGATTGAAAAAAACATATCTTTTGCTATCGTCGTATTGTCGGCTTCAAGCAGAAAAATCACACTCAAACTGTTGGCATTCGTTAGGATCTCTAGTGCACCAAAAATCTTGTATTTCATTGGTAATAATTTGCCATAAGCCAATGTCATTCTGATATTCTACTCCTAGATGGACTACATTTTGGTGTAGTCCTATGCACCCGCTAGAGTAGATGTTTCTTGATCCTGGTTAGTCTGTCCAGAACACTCGCAAGCAATCTCTACTGGGTCCGCCGCCATAGTGTGGCTAATAGACGTATTTGGAGAAGGTAAATAATCGAGTGATTCGAGTGCGGATCTGAAATTTACAAATAACATTTGACAAGTAAGCACTTAGTTATCTATTTAAATAAAATCTTCTGAAGCACAGCGAATGATGAAACAAATCAATCCGCAATATTTTATCATTTTTCTGCCTATAGCTATTAGGCGAACGAAATGAAAAACGACGCGAGAGAAATAGTAATACCTAATTTGTTGGCGCCAAACAAAGCATCTGACCTATAAAAGGCTGCGAAGATCCTTAGCCGGGGTCAGTCCTACGTCAGCTCTCGTTGCGAGCATATCTCTTATACCGAAATAAAGAAACCCTTTTTTATTACAAGTTTAACCGGCGCGTTTTCTTTCCGATCCTTTTTCTTTCAACGTTAGTTCTTTCAACGAACATTTTGGTCCTTCGAGCCGGATAAATAAACCGCATAACAGTTACATATTCATACAGTCCATATTCGCTTCTACTACTGCGCAAAGCAAATCAAAAATCGTCGCGCCACAGTCTGGTTCTTATCTGCTAATGCACGTGCAAGTATCCCCGCAACGTCCTCGTCAGACCATCTGGTAACCCATCGTGTGTGCATTGCAAACAAATACAATTCAGTGTAGTCGGTTATCTTAGATAAATACACAGTCATCCCGTTGCTACTTCAGACTGTCGATCATCTCATTGTGTGTACGCGGACTACGCAGTTTTCCTTTGGTAACCTTTCGTCAGCGTGTCGAGTTTTGATAATCGGTCAGACTCCCTAAGTAAACAATTACAATGGCAAGTACCAGAAGAGATGTATTAAAAAACTCACTAAACGACAGCAAGAAAGCTGACAAATGTGATGAAGGTGAATTACATTCCTTTGTTATACTGTTGAATGATCAGTGGTCAAAGTTCGATGCAGCACAAAGTGAAGTAGAACAAACGTGTGGTGATAATTCCGAGTAGGCTCAACGCGTGCAAGGTGACGATTGGTACCGCGTTGCATTGGCAAATTTTTCAAGATCTCAGCTAAAACTAAAATAAAGTGCTCGAGACAAAAAGCCACTAGTTGCTGCGTCCAAGCATGCTGAGGTCAAGCTACCGCCAATGGATCTACCACCCTTTTCGGGAAACCCGTCCGGTTGGAGACAGTTTCATGACGTTTTCTCTGCGCTCATACATAAGGAGACTTCTTTGGCGGGCTCCCAAAAGCTCCATTTTCTTCATTGCAGTCTCCGAGGGGAAACCCTAAACGTAATAAAAGCATTTCCTATGACTGACGACAACTATGAAGAAGCTTGGGATTTACTTGCGAAGCGGTATAAAGTTGAGCGCATCATCGTAGATGCTCATTTCAGAGCATTGTTTGCACTTCCTAAACTAACCGTGGAGTCATCTTCAAGCATGCGATCGTTGCTGGACAACACTCAGGAGCACTACCGTTCTCTTAAGACTCTTGGCAGGCCAGTTGCAAATTGGGACGACTGGTTAGTGCATCTTACCATAAGCAAGCTCGATCAGGAAACTCATCGACAATGGGAGATGTCACAAAAGGACGACAAGGTCCCGACGTTCCAAATGTTGGTCGATTTCATAGAAGTTAGATGTCGCTCTTTAGACGCTATCAGCTCGCACAAGCCTAACTTCCAGCAATCACCTTCATCAACTAAGGCTAAAAACAAGGCCGCCACAGCTTTCGCTACCACCACAGCCTCTGAAAGATGCATCTTCTGCGGCGCAAACCACAGGGTTTATGGTTGTGACAAATTCAGAGCTATATCAGTTGCTAACAGAATTTCCTTTGTAAAAGATAAATCTTTGTGCAGTAATTGCCTTTCAAGCGCACATCATCAGGAGGGTTGTACAAACACATGTCGCTTGTGCAAGGCCCATCACCACACATTACTGCATATCGAAAAGTCCACGGCATCAGCTTACACTGGATCTTCAACCCACGTCACCAATACAAATCAGCAAATTCTGTTGGGAACTGCAAACGCGAAAGTAAACGACATGTCTGGGTTGTTTCAGACGGTGAGAATCTTATTTGACAATGCTTCTTATCTCACTTTCATCACGCAAGCATGTGTAGAACGACTTCAACTCAATATTATGCCCTCTACGACAACAATCGAGGGAATTGGCGCAACAGACGCCGGACGCTCAAGAGGAACTGTGCAGCTTTCACTGTCTTCGCTCGATGATAGCTTCGCGGAAGCCATTCATGCGAACATTTTGCCGAAGATAACCAATGATCTGCCATCCGCCCGCATTCGCAAAGGTTCGTGGCCGCATATCGACGGACTCAACCTAGCCGATCCAAACTTCAATAAACCAGCAGCTATCGAAATCCTGCTAGTCTGTGATTACTTGGGACATTTCCTTCTGGATGGGTTCATCCGAGGCCCACAAGACGCTCCCCTCGCACAGCAGTCAGGACTTGGATGGGTGCTATTTGGAAGGGTGATCGAACCGCATCCCGCGTTAACATTTGCTACCACCATCGCTAGCTGCTCGGATTCTTCTCTAACGAAAGCACTGACTAGGTTTCGGCAATTGGAGGAAATTCCAGAATCAACTCATCTTACCGACGAAGAGCTCATGTGTGAGGAAATTATTACCAGAACGCATTCGCGACTGAGCGATGGACGGTACTCAGTTCAGCTTCCGTTCAAGTCAGATGTTCCGCTTGGCAACTCACGTGAAACAGCCGTTCGAGCCTTGATTCGTATGGAGAAACTATTTGCGAAGGATCCTCAGCTCCACTCACAGTACGCAGAGTTCATACAAGAGTTCGTCGATCTGGGACACATGAAAGAAGTCGCTGATACCGCAAGTCCGGGAGAACATTTCTACATGCCTCATAGAGCAGTCGTCAAGGAGTCGAGCAATACAACTAAGCTCAGGGTTGTGTTCAATGCCTCATCAAAGACGAGCTCCGGATTTTCTCTCAACGATGCTCAGCTGACTGACCTTTTCACCACGTTGATTCGGTTTCGAACTCATCGCTTTGCTATGAGCGCTGATGTGGTAAAAATGTAACGTCAGGTACAAGTCGACAAAGCGCACATCGACTTTCAACGCATTGTCTGGCGTCAAACACCCCTACATCCAATCAAGGATTTTCGCATACTGACGGTGATATATGGCGTCGCTTCCTCTGCTCATTTGGCTGTTAAAGCTCTACAACAGACAGCTACTGATGAACAACAAGATTTTCCCGCCGCCGCTAAGATCGTTCTACGCGACTTCTACATCGATAATCTTCTGACCGGTTCCGAGGCAGTTTCCAGCTCAAAAAATGGTCTTCGAATTCTCCGCTTGTACTTCGCTCTATACCAGCTGAAGATCGTGAAATAAACCCAACTTTGGATTTTACTGGTTCCGAGAGTGTCACAGCATTGGGGCTTCAATGACAGCCTTTATCCGATGCTTTCGTCTACAGCGTTCAGGTTCATGACTTAGACCTTCTCAACCTCACTAAACGTCTTCTGCTTTCAGACGCTGCAAAGCTATTCGACCCACTAGGCTTACTTTCTCCAACGACAGTTATCGCCGAAATCTTATTTCAACGCCTTTGGAAGCCGAAGATCAACTGGAACGAACCCGTGCCTGAAGTCATTAAGCAGAAATGGATTCAATATAGCACGAATCTATCCAGTCTTGCGTATTTCAAAGTACCAAGGGTGCTGGGAACTAACGAACCAGGAGCCATCACAGATCTTCATGGTTTCGCGGATGCATCTGAAACCGCATATGCAGCCGTCATCTACGCAAGAACCGTAAGCTCCAGCGGTCTTGTTACTGTTCGACTTGTCGCAGCAAAAACAAGAGTGGCTTCCATTAAACCAATCTCCTTGCCTCGTCTGGAGTTGTGTGCTGCTGCCTTGCTAGCGCGATTGATGACTCATGTAAGGAATGTACTTGATTCGTCGGACTACAATGTATACGGGTGGACAGATTCGACCATAGCGATTGCCTGGATTCATCAGCATCCCAGCAAGTGGTGCACATTCGTCGCCAACCGCGTTACCCAGATTCAGGAGGCTATACCATCAATCAACTGGTTTAACGTCTCGTCAGCTCAAAACCCAACTGATTGCGCTTCACGGGGCATGCAACCACAAGATCTCAAGCACTTCGCACTATGGTGGGATGGCCCACACTGGCTGAGCCAACAGGAACTAGCTTGGCCACCGCAGCAGCTGCTTATCACCGCTATTGACCAGAAGTCTCATCCAGTCAACATCAATGTTGCCACTCGACCTCAGCTTCTGATGTGGGACCTCGTTGATCGGTACTCTTCTGTATTTAAACTCAAATACGTAACTGCATTTATCCTTAGATTCATTCACAACATACGATGCTCTATTCTAAGTCGCAAAACCGGACGATCGACGTCGCTTTCTTCGTCTAAGCACCCCAGTCACAACGAGCTCCAGAAGGCACTCAACTTTTGGATCAGGCTCACGCAAAAGTGGTATTTTGACGGCGAAATTCATCGACTTCAATCCAAGAAGCCCATTGCACGTCAAAGCAAGCTATGTCGGCTAAATGCGTTCTTGGATGAAGATGGTTTGCTCAGGGTGGGCGGAAGACTACGAAATGTATCATTACGTTCGGATAGAAGACATCCAGTACTGCTTCCCGCTGGTGCAAAACTCACCCTATTAATCTGCCAGGATATACATCGAATTTCGCAGCACGCAGGGAATGATGGACGAGTTCGAGTCGTCGCACTCAAAACGGCGAATGGTATGCTGAAACGCCCGATCGTCAATATATCTCCGCTCTTGACTTTTAAGGACAATCCTGATGAAGTTAATAAGTTGAACTATTCACCCGTTAGTTCAAGGTGGGCGGAATGTTGGCGCCAAACAAAGGATCTGACCTATAAAAGGCTGCGAAGATCCTTAGCCGGGGTCAGTCCTACGTCAGCTCTCGTCGCGAGCATATCTCTTATACCGAAATAAAGAAACCCTTTTTTATTACAAGTTTAACAGGCGCGTTTTCTTTACGATCCTTTTTCTTTCAACGTTAGTTCTTTCAACGAACATAATTTCTATAATATCTACACAAGAAAATTTCGTCACTTCACAATCGTCGAATTTTATAATATTAGATGAAATAAGTATGTAAAATAAAATCTCGTAATCAAACTCACCTGGTAACCGCACTCTTATCCAAATCGTAACTTTGGAAACATAGTCCACAGTACATTTTTTTAAATTAAATTCACGGTAGAATTTTTGCCGTACCGTCGTCTGATTAGTCGGCGTTAAAATCGCGTTAAAATCGGATATCATTCTATAATCATTTGAAATAGGACAATGTAGAAAAAAAAAAAAACAAGGCAATAATATTGTCATTGAAAATACAAATCTTTAAATTAAATGTGCACTCGATGAAACATTTTCAATTTCTTTTTTCTCGGTGCGCGGGGATCCTAGCCAATGCGGGGCGCCTAGGCAATTGCCTACACTGCCTTATGGATAATACGGCCCTGGTCGTCCACGCAAAACGGATCACCGCACTGACCAAAGGATAGCCAAACTGATTCGACAGGAACCATTTAACTCCTCCGCTTCCATCGTAAAAGATCTCAATTTGGCAATTCACTTAAGTACTGTGCGTAGAAGTGCCAAAGAACCAAATTTGAAGGCGTATCGAGTAGAGGTGGGGAAAACAGTTCATTTCACTGAAGCACTTCATTCACTCTCCTTCATTTGAAAGAACCGTTCACTGAAGCGTTCTTTTTTTGACGGAAAAAAAAAACAGAAAAAAAACGCACCAGTCAAATAAACAAAAAATACATTCTGTTGGGTAAAGAAATTATAAAAATGAAATTACTTCAGTCCCCCCCGCACCCATTCCAAAGTCAACTAGAGAAGTGAAGAGTAAAGCAAAAGAAGTATAGGATAGGAGTGAATTGAAGAAGGAGAAGCGAAAGAAGTGTGACAATGAACTGAAGCGTTTGGATGAATTGAACTACATATATGGGAAGGAGAAGCAAAAGGAATGAACTGAAGCAGTGAAGTGTATGACTGAAGTGAATGATTCCTTCTTTTAACTGAAGCGCTTCAATTGAATGATTCAGTCCCGGATGCCACATCACTAATATCGAGCAATGAAGAAGCCGATGTTAACTTTGAAACATCGTCAAAAAAGGTACAGATTGTACTGTATTCGTGAATGTTGCTCATTTCCTAAAATTTAGGTTGGAATTTGCGCGCAAGTACGCTAATTGGTCTTTGCTGCAATGGAAGACCGTGTTATTTAGCGATGAGAGCAACGGTATTGCCCACGTACGACGTAAACCTGGTACTCGATATAAGCGACAACACGTTCGAGCTACTTTAAAGCACGGAGGAGTTACTACCATGGTGTGGGATTGTTTTTCAGGTCAGGGATGTGGCCCTCTACACCAGATTACTGGTATAATGGATCATTTTGGGTACAAAATCATTTTGGAAACAGTCATGCTTCCTCATGCTGAGGAAGAAATGCCATTGTTGTGAAGGTTCCAGTACGACAACGATCCAAAACGTACTTTAAAATATGTTAAAGGGTTCTTGGAAATGAAAAATGTAAACATGTTAGAGCGGCCAGCACAATCCCCCTGAACCCGGTAGAAAATCTGTGGGGAATTTTAAAGCAACGGGTAAGAGGCCAGCAGTGCTCGTCGTCAAAAGTGCTTATCGACGCATTAAAAGTTGAATGGCTGAATATCCCAATGGAAATAATAAACACCCTTATTGCTTCCATGCCGAAAAGGTGGGCAGAAGTTATAAAAAACAAAGGATTTTGGACAAAATATTGACCAAAAGAAAAACTTGCAAATGTTTTGCACAGCTTCTTAAATTATAGGTGTAAATTGTTAAAAACAAACATAATTAACGAATGAATTTTTCACAATTTTATGTACATAAATTTTCATAATAAAATAATTTTTCAAAAAAAAAAAAAAGTTTTAAAATGTTGCTTTAGTTTGAGTACAGCCTTCACTAAAATCAACACTGAAAAAAACTTGCAAATGTTTTTGCACAATACTATATGCGGTATATTACATCATACTGTTAGAACCGTATATCATCTAAGTCTACCACGACCAGATGCGTTGGAAAGAAATCTTAAAACTTAAACATCGAAAGCACCCTCACAAACTGGGTCCTATCGAGGCACGAGGATAGGAATATTAATATTGAATTTGGGGGAACATAATTATGGGGTAAAGCCTCAAGGGAGACCGGTCAGGCGAGGCCAGTCCCCCACTGCTTTGGGTTTTTGTAATTAATGGAATACCCATAAGACTCAAATATTGTACAATTAAAACTAAATTATACGCTAATGTACTGATGCAGACATTATAATCCCGCCTTAATGACACCTAACGCCTTTGCCAGACAATGTGGATTGGTGGGTATTTCCCAATATTTAGGGTAGTCTCTGCAAGATATTTTAAAGTTTTAAAACTTGGATCTAGTGTTAGAAAGTGCAAAGGAATATTTACTTTCGCTAAGTGAAATAATGCCAAATTGATCTTATTGCGCTTTGAGCTTAGTTAGCCTTATTTTTCTTTGAGGAAGTGAAACAAGGTGGGGCCTATAACACAAAACTACAAGTCTACAAGTCGAATACACTTGTTGAACTATGCTTGTTTGACAAGTGTAGATTATTTCTGTAACACAAAGAAAATCTTTACAGTTGTTGAAAAGAGAAATTTCCCTCGACTTGTTAACATATAGTTGACAAGAGTGCATCGAAAAGTATGCAGCGTGCAATGAGTGGGGATAGAAAATTTGTGGTTCTAACAAAAATTAGCAAATATCGGGGGAACTCGTAGGCGATTCAAACACGGAAATTTTTACTTTTAAGACTCCAAATGCACACTACTTAAACAAAATGCCGTGTTCGTTTATGAACACTGTTGTTGGGCTATAGAGGCGCTGTCAGAATTTGAAGTTGAAGGCGGATGAGCCAAGTATTGAAAGGATATGCGCTATCTTCTAAGATAACTATATTTGGAAAAGGTGGTCACACCCTTCCATTTTATGATATTGAGAACTGTTATGAAGCACTCGTGCGTCATGGACACTGCCTGGCCAGTTAACACTGACGTTATAAAATCGTAGGTCGGGTCCACAAGTTACTTCGTGAATACACTGGTTTACTGTCATTTTACTGACACCATGGATATCCCCTATAGTATGTACGGTTCTGGGATCCAGAACCAAACCAATGTAAGGCAATTAAGATTTCTTCTTTATCACTTAGCGCTTTGCTTTTATTAGTGGGGCACTGTAACTTATGCAAAAGTCGTTCAACAGGGAATTCGACGACGGTATGCAAAGTTTACCCTATCTTTATAAATTTAAACTCTATTTTGAAAATCATCACGATCACTGTCCGATTCGGAATGAAGAAAATACATAATGTTTTTTGTTTTGTTAATATCTATTTATGTTAAACACGCACTGAAATTAACTCGCCTTTTCCTTCCACTTGTTGAGTTTGACCATGACACTTGTAAGTGTCCGTTGACTTGTCGTTTTGTGTTACACGAATATGCTACACTTGTGGAATTTCACTTTTTCAACAAGTACTTGTAGTATTGTGTTATAGGCCCCTGATAGCGCAATGTAATTTTGAATAAAACTACATTTCTTCTTTATTACACTTTATAGTTTTGATAACCTGATCGCTTATGAACATATGTATGTATACTCCATCCGAGAAAATGAAAAAAGCAGTCTAATCAACTATTTCTTTATTTGGAATAAGTAGAGTTTCATATAAGTCACGAGATTTTAGCAATAAATTCGTGTGTTATTCTGAACAATTTGTCTACAAATTGGGCACAGAATTGGATTGTTGTTTTTCATGTACACGTTTTACAGAAATTTGTGTAAAACAATCTAAACACACGTATGTAGTTTAAAATGGTTACATGGTTGGAGAACGATAGTGCGTTCATTTGTGCGCAAATTACGCAAAGGACTCTTGTTTCAGCGGCATTGCAACGATCGTGATCCACAGGATTTTGGTCTGCTTCTTTTCCGGTCGGTAAGAAGGTTGTTGTGGTCGTTTGTCATTTGATTTAAAAAATTATTTTTTTGTCCAATTTCTTTAAAATTGACCTCAATCTGTATTTGTGTCTTTAAATTCTTTTTGGAGGTTCAAAAATATCAAATTTTCCATCAAATGATATGATGAATTCCCTTGATTTAATGCGATCTTTATCTAGCAAGCAGTTAATAAATTTTAAGAAAGTGGCGCGCTTTGTCATTTTTTTGGCTGAGACGACAGATGTAGCCTTCAAGAGCATTTGTCGAAATTCGCGCAAATTTTGGGTTATTTTTTTCACAAATTCTCCAAAACGGGAAGTGAAAATCTTAAAATGTTTCAGTATCAAATTTTAAAGTATTAAATACATTCATATACGAATGTAGGAATATATGTGCATACTTAAAAATCGAAAAATGTAAATGCACCACAGCAAAAAACGGAATTAAACATTTATTAAACATCGGATTATTGTTTTCTTACATATTCGTCATGAGCAAAGTACACGATTAATAGCTGCTTATAGCCGCAAGGAACTATACTGAAAGTCCCATTCAATAAATACTCGCGATTCGCTTGTCTCTGGCAACTTTTAGATGACCGATGCAATTATTGGGGACAGGAAGATTAAGTAATAAAAATAATCCTCAATAACTGTGCTCCTATTCACTGTTTTGGTATCGAGACATACCAAAATCATTTATTACATTTTTTGTTTGAAATAAATTCAATACTTCTTTAACAGTAACGACAGATTTGTTTCTGATGTTTACAACCTGACTTCTAATTTTTTCAAATTGAACACTTAAAGCACTTTCACTGTCTTTTCCACTGTCCCACAAAAATGGTCACTCTGGTTGCAAGAGTTTACATAAATCTGTCACTCTTTAAAGCTCTTCCAGGGTTACTGTAGTATGCATGACAAATCGCCAGAAATCGGAGAGTAACAACCGTATGGTTACCATCTGCTGATTTAAAAATAAAACAATTTGTTGACGAAAAAAAAAAATAATTGTTTACAAAAATGAACACCGACTCGATATTGGTGAAATTTTAATGTTTTGTAGAAGGCATTTTTTCAAGTATTTTGACGTATCACAATATCACTATAACGCACTTAATCTAATAAATATTTTCACTTATAGAACTTTGACTGAATTGAATGTTTCAAAATCCCACGCGAATAAACCTTCATTACAAAGCACAAAAACCGAAAAAAATGTTACCGCATTTTAACGGGTTTCGCAGAACAACAAGAAAATGATAAAAACCAAAAATTAAGCGGCAACACCCTCACATTCTCAAATTCATTTATTTGTTCTCAAAAGTACAAAATTTCAAAGTTCTTTGACAAAATCCACAGAAAAAGCTGCAACGATTCGCGTTGACTGGATAACGGTAACTCTGTTTCGATGTACATATTTTCAGGACACACTGACACGGCGAGAGTTGAAGACGACAACACGATCATTCTGCCCTCAGCTGTGTGGCAGACTGGTTATGGTGGGATGTACTCGAATTTTGGGAGAATTGCACAAACAAAATCTGTGTAAGTCAGTGGTTTGGTTTGTATTTCAGTGGCAATTTCTCTCATTGAGTGCCCGGAAAACATCTACCGGCACCAGTGTTTGAAAAAAGCTCCCCCATAAGGTCTGTACTGACAATTTTTGTGGGACAGAGTATAAAGAGAACCAAACGGACCAGCTGATCGTAGCAGAAGAGCTTTTATGTCTTATTTATGTATAAAAATGTGCAGACAATTTTCAATATCTCAGTCTGTTAACTTTTCTTCTTTTTGTATTTCATGTCAATGTGCAATTTATGTATGTGTGTAATAATCGTTTTTTAATGAGAACTTAAATAATCACAACTGCAAGTCAGAACAAACTACTTGAGCATTTGGATGAATTATATACATATATAACCTTAACTTATTTCACTTAGCGAAAGCCAAATGTTGAAATATGGCTTTATTTTACTATTGCAAACTGAAATAAGGTCACATTTTCAGATTTGGCCTTATTACGCTTGGCGTTTTTCACGGCACCTATTTTTCTGTTTCTTAAAAAGGAATGTTAATGCTATTAGAAAAAACATTCAGTTTAAAAGACTCTCGTCCAAATCAGAGAAAAATAATATGCTTTATGTAACATTTCGGTAGCTTGTTATGTTTTTAGAAAAAAATATTTATTCTTAATTTTTTGAAAAAAAAAATTGTTTGTTATTCAGTGACCTTGATTATTATTCCAGACACAGGTATTTCGTATTTTATTTTATTTAACGCGAAATCAGTTTAATTTAACTTTGAAATAACCAATAAGCAAACAGTTGATTCACAGCAATCGTTTATTTTACCGTCTGATCTCTACTACTCAACCCACTTTTATGACAAGTAATGCATTTCGGTTAAACATTTTACCCGTGCTTTCCATGACCATTTAAAACCCCATCTGACATTAGAAACAATCTTCAAAGAGCGACAAGAAAACAAGTGCAAAAAAAACTTATTAAAGTTAGACTTCGTGCACTTAAACCAACTCAGAAACCAGAAGCCACTACGTGTCAGGCAAAAACGTTTAGTTTGCTCTTAAGATCACGGTTCTTGAACTAAAGAGATGTGGAACGACCTTATCTTCATCTATAAGTGTAAGTATAACATGATAGATGTCTTCAAAGAATGTCCCCAAAAGCTGAAGGCGAAATGGTCTGGCGATGCTTTTTTGGAGAAAGAGGTCGAATGTGCTTTCTGGGCTCAAGAGTGGTGAAAAAATACTTAAAAGAAAAAAAATTTCGATGAGAACATAAATCCAATTGAAAATATCTACTCAACAATGAAACATAGAGTACCAAGAAGACGCCCAGAATCAATTGAAGCCCTGCAAATTTTGTTAATTCACACCTGGGACTTGATGCAAACATCAATTTGGAAAATCTGTCAGAATATATCATTCGGTGGTGTACAGCTGTACTAATATTGCAGATAATATTTCCGCTAAGCAATAACAAAAAAATAAAACTTTAGTGTCAGGACTAATTCTTCAATTTTTAAAAATGAACCCCTTAGCCAAAAAACCCCGTTTCCGGTCTACTTACACTTTGCTCTCTAAACTTTACAAAAATAGCAAGTGCAAATCTTTCACCTTAATAACTTAAGCATCCAGGTTTAGTCCCGTGTCAAATCTTAACAATTATTCAATTTTTCAATTAACAAATATAAGGAAATAGCTTGGTGGGAAAGATTCGTAACAACTTTCCTATAAGAATCAAATAATATTGGAAATGTAATACAAAAAAACAAAGGTCTTTGGGGATGCATGAATATTCAAAGTTGGCTTAAGCTACGTTCAGACGATTGTCAGATCTTACAATATTGTCAGGTCTTCCAATGAAAAAATGATCCCAAATGTCTTACAATCGTGTGAACTGACAATTTTTGTCTGACAACTTTGTAAAAAAAGCATTGTCAGGTCATTGTCAGGCCGTCATCTGACAATGAAATTGTAAGGTATCTTCCAATCGTCTGAACACTCTTTTATGACATTGTCAGGCCGTTGGAAGACATTTATGACATCGGCAGACTCATTGGATATTGTCAGACGTGCGAAGCTTAAGACATCTGACAATTTATTTATTATCAGGTATTTCTGTTGGAAGAAAAAATAATTTTCGAAGGAAAAAAAGTAATGCCTAATGCATTTTTTTTTATCATTCGGATATATTTGTTATTTTGTAATATGGTTTATTGCATTATACGGGATTTCTAATGTTGTAGATTTTAATATTTTTGTAGCCTGAATTAATGAATGAATGTTTTACGACAGATGGTAATATTTCAACAGTTACCTTACTACTTTAACATTTATGCAATGAAATAGTAAGCCGCTCATCCGCCGTTTCTTCCTTTTCGATATGGGGAGCCACCACAGCAAAGACTTCCCCTTCAATAGATCGTTTGATCAGCTGTGTGGCATGTGGCACCATCTTGTTGGAACCACATATCACTGATGTCTAGTTCATCCATTTCTGGCCAAAAATAGTCTTCCAAGCCAACATGGCACGATAGCAACTCCATCGACCATAACATTGCGATCATTTCAATCGACGGAAAAATACGGTCCAATCAAACCTCCGGCATAAAATCTTCACCACACGGTAATTTTTTGCGGATGTCCTTACTTACTTAAGGTGGCGCTACAGTCCGGGATTGACCTGGGCCTCAACCAACAAGCGTCTCTAGCCAGCTCTATTTTTAGCCAGCTGCCTCCAGTTTGACACGCCAAGTTGATTGAGGTCCCCATCCATTTGCGTGCGCCACTTGAGTCGTGGCCTTTCTTCACTATGCCGTCCCTCGGGTGTGGATTCGAAGATTTTCCGGCCCGGGGCATTGGCTCATTTTGAACTGAAACACTTACGGTGTCTCACTAGCACAGGAACATTCAAGAGTAAATATGTTGACTCAAATATATCCACTATACTACTATGTATAGCACGCACAGCCTGTTTGGTGGGACGATTATTACGACCGCAAATTGGAGTAAGCGCTCTTAAAGTCGCGGCTCAGAGTTTCGGTAGTAATTTTAAATACTTTCCAAACATCGCTGGTTCACCATGATAAAAGTGTTAACGTTTTGATATTGACAGATCAATAAAAAAAATTTAATGGTGCGTTTGTATTAAAATACAAAATTGTTATGATGGATTCCAGGGAGGAGCAAAATAATTTTTGCCGGGAAATTAAATAATCTTTGATTCCCAAGTTGGAATATTTGAACGATAAAACCAAAAAGCAATAGTGCCGCGAAGAAGTTTACACATCCTATGCACACAAGAAACGCAGCGATAACAAAAACAAAGGGGTATTGAATGGTGACCAGGAAGAACGGATTAATAAATCCAAGGATGCCCTGAAGGAATACGGATTTAGAATCAGTCGTTCAAAAGCAGAGCACTTTATGCTTCAGCCCACTAAGACTTGCACCGCACACTTTTTGGGTGGAATAGTTCCTCCTCCTTTTCAATTTTTGGGTTCCATTATAAACCAAGAATAAATATAAACAAACGCTAGACATAGAGGGAAAATAGGAAGTATGGAGAAGCAAGACTATTCCGGAGTTCTTTACGACAGAAAACTGAAGGTCGCGTTAAAAGGTAAATCATTTACACATCCGTTGTTCATCTCGCTTAACCATAAAGTTCGCAGTGTTGGATAGAAGAAAAATTACGGCGCCGCTGTAAAAAATTTTTTTTTATGAATGTTGGCAGGAGTAACAAACCGCCATTGTATCTGATCCACATGTGTACGCGCAGCTTTCACGTTAAAAAGTGTATGGTCGATAAACTCCAAGCAAACAGGATAAGTTTAGATTTCCATAATATGCAAAGATGGCCATAGGAATATTTGGCAAAAAAGTCTTCAAATCCCAACGAATGTTATAAGGAACGACAAGAAAAGACCATTTGGATTGTACAAATAATAAAAAAAAATAATTCTGGGCCTTATCTTCAATACGAGTACAATCCAGGACTTGGCGGCATACAGCAGATTTCTGAGGTCTGCGATAACAGCCAAACCCACAAGTTAAATATGTAGCAGCAACGCGGTAAAAATGGGAAGCTTGTTATTCATAAGTTTGTATAACGAGAAAAAAAATTATAAATAAAGCTTGTAGTACATATTCTCAATAAAAATTTTAAACATTGTAGCCACTCATTATTAATAACTAGTTTGCTCTTTGTAATCCCATTTAATGTTTTCTATTTTTTTCTTTAACTTGTGCGCGTGCATGAATCCTTTTCGAAATATTGGAAAATCCTCTTAATAAACCAACATTAAAACCGGCTTATAGTTTCACTTAAAAATATTTCACATTATTCAGCATGATCGATAAAAAAATGTTTTTGCCACTGATCTGTCTTGCAATATTAATAACTTATTTAAATTTAATTTGGGCAACCGGGTGCTTTCCAATTGCATTTCCATTAGTTGTGAATGCATTACCTGTATTGTTAGGGTCATGTTCACGTTCAAAACCATTGGACGTCCAAATCCTATTTCTCGTTTCCATGGTATTACTATCACTATGAATATCACAAATTTCAACTAAATGTATGCACTGGAATGATTAGCATCAACGGTTTTGCTGTACGTCAGTGCGACACAACTATTTTGAATTTTAACTTAACTGACACATTTCCGACAACGGCTTTTACGGAATGGATCGAATCCCCATGTAACCAGTAAATTTATAAACATTGACATGATGCAGTCGGACATATTCCTCGTAGTTTCCATGTTCTATCTAATGTGTAACCTCCCGACGTTGTTTTTATTACGTACCGTCCCCCCAAATGAAGGTTTAATCAAAAAATCGATCACACTTATTGTGGATATGTGCACTTTACGGAACAACAAATACAAAGGACCTGTGACTCGGTGACACGTTACAAATATGAATGTTTTGTGAGTTTAATCGATTGCTCCTATCGATTTTTTCGAACTCCTCCCTGAAGGTTTGTGAAAACAAATCAATGACCCGGCGAAGATAATTATGGGCAAAATGGATTTCGCCTTTGTTCTTTGGCTCAACACTTCTGTGTGGTTGACCAGTTTCAAAGACCCACAACGAAAAACTAACAGGAGCAGCTTAAAAGTATTTTTGCGTCAACACTGGAGCTATCATTATAATTGCTATTTGTGTTTGTAGAACATACTCGTGTGGAGGTATACAATATATTCCATAGTAGAAATATTCAATAATTACCTATACAATGCATGAGGGACCCTCACAGGAAAGGATATCTCTTTTATAAAATCAAATGCGGTGCCCATTCGTGTCGTATATGTAAATTATACTCACCAATGCATTGGTAACTTTGAAAGGCTACAATATGTCCCTTCACGCAGTGATGGAATGATTTCCCGGTGTAACTACAGGATATAAATAGAAGACTTTAGGCAACGCTGTATTAAATCCAGACAACTGTTGATTTAAAAATACCGACTGAAATCAATAATGTTACTCGCGTAATTGAGTTGTTGCTATGTCCATTTACATATGTATGTACACTTAAGTATTTATAAAAAAAAAAACCCCTTTTAATTCACTGACACTGTCAAGTTGAGGTCTGGACTCGTTATAAGCAAACAAATCCGTTCTTTCAAGTAACCGTAGAGACGGTAAGGAAATATAAATAAGTTAACGACTTTTGCCTTTCTGACTCCACCACTACACTCTGTACCTCAAGGTTACTAATACTTATAATTTTTCGACGGATATAAGGTGAAAGTTGTAATGTATTTGATTAACGCCTGCAAATAAAGCTTTCTCGTAAAGTTTGTCAAAAAGATACAAATGTACATATAAGGGTTGACTGATTTTCATGACGCCTTTAATAACAAAGCAGTTCTCCATTGGTTTTTGTTGGTTTCTGTGTATTTCAAGTGAAATTTACTATGTAAATACATAGATAATATGGACTACTTATTTAAAAACAAATCACGTAAACTAATCTCCAATCTAAACTACTCAGTAAATATTGTTTGAAATCCTTATTGCGAAAAGGATCTTTTAAAGTTGCGGTTCAAAAATATTGGGTATTTCTGTACTGACTTTTTTATTTCCTTTTTTTCTTGCGGTACTGTCATCCAGCATTCTATCGCCAGGAACGATCCAGCACTATTAGTTTGGTTAGGGCCGAAGAAGATATGTGCAGTAAGATTAGAAGTTTCTTACTTAGGTGGCGCTACAGTTCGGGGTGAACCTGGGCCTCAACCAACAAGCCTCTCCAGTTAGCCCGGTCATTATCTAACTGCCTCCAGCTGCGCACGTCAAGTTGTGCACGTCTACTTGTGCGCGCCACCTTAGGCGAGGTCGTCCTCTACTGCGTTGTCCCTCCGGATTGGATTCGAAGACTCTGCGTGCCGGAGCGGTGGTGTCCATTCGCTCTACATGCCCCAGCCATCTTAGCCGATGGATACGTATCTTCTTGACCAGGGCGATGTCGCTGTACAGCTCGTATAGTTCGTGGTTAAATCTTCTCCTCCAAAGCCCGTCAACGCATACGGGACCGAATATCTTCCGAAGAATTCTTCGCTCGAAGCAACCAAGGATATTTTCATCCGCTTTCGACAGTGTCCATGCTTCAGCGCCATAAAGCAGGACTGGGATGATTAAGGTCTTATACAGAGTCTCCTTAGTTCTTCGGGATAGGGCCTTACTACTCAATTGCCTTCTTAGCCCGAAGAAACAGCGATTGGCAAGAGTTATTCTTCGTTTGATTTCCGACGTGGTGTCATTATCGGAGGTAATAGCAGAGCCAAGGTAGACAAAGTCCCTTACTACCTCGAAGTTATAGCTATCAACTGTGACGTTCTGTCCAATTCGTCGGTGTTGGGTGTCCCTTCTTGTTGACAGCAAATACTTAGTTTTGCCCTCGTTTACCGTTAAACCCATTTTGGCCGCTTCTGTCTCTATACTCGCGAAAGCACCGGTGACAGCTCGCTGCGTTCTGCCTTTAATGTCAATATCGTCAGCGTACGCAAGCAGTTGAACAGATTTATAAAGGATTGTGCCTCCGGTGTTGGCTTGAGAGTTTCGCACAATTCGTTCAAGTATGACGTTGAAGAATTCACATGACGGCGCGTCCCCTGGTCTAAAGCCTTTTTGGACATCAAAGGTTTCGGTAAGATCGTTACCGATCTTGATGGAGCAGCGTGCATTCTCCATCGTCATCCTGCACAGACGGACGAGTTAAGCAGTGATGCCAAAACTAGACATGGCTCTATATATAGCTCTTCTCTATAAATACTGTTATAGGCGGGCTTAAAATCGATGAAGAGGTGGTAGGTATCGTTTTGGACTTCTTGGGTTTTTCCAGGATCCGCCGAAATATGAAAATTTGGTCAATAATGGAGATTTTTGGGCGAAAACCGCACTGATAGGATCCAATTAGGGTGTTGACAAAAGGTTTTAGGCGTTCACACAGTATGGCAGATAAAATCTTGTACGCGATGTTGAGGAGGCTGATACCCCTGTAGTTGGCGCAGCTGAGGGGGTCCCCTTTTTGTGGATCAGGCAAACGATGCTGAGATTCGATTCATCGGGCATACACTCATCTGACCAGATCCTTCAAATGAGTAGGTGTCCGCTCTCTACCAGGTAATTTCCAGCTGTTTTAAATACCTCGGCCGAAAGGCCGTCGGGTCCAGAACAGTGTTGTTGGATTTTAGTTTAGATACTGCTATCCGCACTTCGTTTTGATCAGGTGGACGGGAATTTTGATTATCATCGTCTAGGTTGAATGGTCCATTCTGTCTGACAGCGGAATGCTGGTCTTCGTCGCCGTTATACAGTCTGCAGAAATAGTTTTTCCAAATTCTCATCACCGACTCTACTACGAGGTTTCCTTCTTCATCTCTCCAGGTTTCCGTAATTCTGCTTCCCTGACACGTTCTCTTTACTTTTTGGTAAAACTTCCGTACATTGTTTCTGGAGTCTCTCAATATCCTCGATCGCGCGCTTCTCATGCTTTTTCTTTTGGGTAAGTTGGTGTTCTTCCCGTCTCTCTTGCTCGTAGAGCAGCTCTCGTCCTACTCTGCAGCGCCGCTTTATATGCCTTTTGTTTGGCTGCATGCACATGCTAGCATTCTTCGTCAAACCAGGGGTTTCGGGGTGGCAGTCGTGTGAAACCCAGCACACCAGTTGCGGCGTTTTTGATGGCCTGTTGGCAGTGTTGCCACTGGTCTCCGACATTTAATGCTGGTGGCATAGATTCTGGCAGTCTCTTGCGATTGCAGCCTGTCGACAGTGTATCTTCTCACAGTGATTTTTTTTTGTTGTGGCGCTTGGGATATCCGCATTCGTACCTTGGCTTCAACAATTTAATGATCCGCGTCATTGCTCATATGTTTTTCCGAGGAGCTCGTAGAAACATTATTTGTGTCATTGTCTTCTGCAGGGGCATGAGCGCATAACAGGCTAATGTTGGCGAATTGAGCCTTGATGTGGATTGTCATAAGACGTTCGCTTTTGTGTCGGAAGCTTAAGACTTGTTGCCTAAGTCTGCCGCCTACAACAAATCTACATTCGAATAAGCGCTGCTTTTGCTCCCTGTAGCAATCTCCGTAGTAGATGCCACAGTTTTTCATCCTCCTTATGCCCGGCGCATCTCATCATACTTTCTGGATGACGGTTAGGTCTGCTTTCTAGCAGTCCAGAGCCTGTGCTAGTTGTTCGGCTGCACGCGGCCTGTTAAGGGTGCGAACATTGCACGTCCAGAACCGAAAATCATTGTCCTTATTTCGTTTGCCAGGGTTAAAAACAGTAAAATCATCCGTATCCGAGGCTCTTGGTTGTTTCGGAAAAAAATGTTTTTCCATGGTGGAGTTGTTAGCCCCAGGCACAACCCCCAACCTGAAGGACCAGGTCTTTTGTTGATATTGGAAAATCAAAGATTCCAAGAGCATCGAAAAAAATATTGGTATGAAAAAACTAAATCTGAGAAATCTTGCTGTCTATGCGTTTTTTTGTTCGCAATTCACCCGAAAACTACTGAACAGATTTTGACGGGGTTTTAAACCATGTGATGCAACGTTTTATTTTATAACTACTCATACTTAGGAGCTGAAAAAATAGAAAGTGTGCGTATATAATGTAATACTTCCCCGCGTTACGTACGACTAATTATAAGAAACACATTACAACCGTGTTACGTGGGACTGCTGAAATATAATGTTTTAGTGGTTTCTGTTGCGCTACGCGTCTTGAAAGGGTTAAATGTCTGCAGATCCCTTGAAAGCAGTATTAGCCAAGTTCATTAAAAAGACTCGAACACCGAAGAGTAAATCACCCAAATGAGCAAGCAAATGGGCAACAGCTGCTCGAGAAAAATATTGTTGAACGAATGTATAAAAAAATAAAACAAACTTCAGAGTGCATTTTAAAGGAAAAAAAATTTACTGGGGAGCCACTCCAACGCACTAGCCACTGGTGCATGCCGATTTAGTATCATACATATGTATTTTTAACAACGCTTCCTTAAGCGAAGTATAGATTTGTAGGAAAAGACAACCAATAATTATGAAACAGAAATTCGAACAAGTTTCGAATTATGAATTAAAGCTAATATAAATCAAAATAATGCGCATACGCCCTCCACAAAAGCCGGGTGTTAAAGTAAAAATGACTGCCCAACAACTCAGAAAAGTGAAGCTGTGGAAGTCGTTACAACCTTTAACTTTGCAAAGGCGGGCACAATTCTTGGTTCCTCCGCGCCGAGACGGCTGGAAATGGCTTCTCGGGTCGTCCGATTAGTGCTGCCAAGGATTACGTGCACGTGATTCATCAAAAATCAGGTGAAAAAAAATCCCCAAATATTACGTTTAAAGCCAAGGTGTTGAGGCACCCATGCCGAAGGCTGCATAAAGAGAATTAGTATCTAAAGTCCCCTCCGATGCCTGGACGATCCCTACTTGTAGGAAGTATAGTTAATAAAATAAAAGACATAAAATATAATGTATAATAAACCATAGCCTGTTCTTCGGAAGCACAGAATATCAGCCGTAGTACCCCTTTTCAACAATGGAATTCTAAATCAGCCACAAGCCACAAAAACCATGTAACTAAAGTTATCTGGGTCTACCTTGAAGAGCAAAGATTACCGTGGTTGAAGAATACCCCAAGTACTGGGAGCACACCCGTAGCCACGATTGAATTCTCGACAATCCTCAGGAGATTTTGAAGGAAGCTTACTTTTGAAATTTGAAATTTGTTTGACCACACAAATCGAGAAAATCTTTTTTCGGTGAATGAAAATTTCTAAGAGAACTCCCCAAGTCTCAGAGGCAGGTCAGGTAGCTGCAGTAAACGATTTTTCCCGATTTAAACGACTCAGGTTAAATGTTTTTCGAGACTATGTCTCTTTATTCAACTTGACATTCAATAATAATGTGTCTTACAATATTGCTTATACTAGTATTTATAATTGTGTGCAGTGCACCGGTGTGAACTTTAGTGCTGACCCATCATCCGGTGCGTGTGCCGTTTCTGCTGATGTGTTGTGTGCCGATTGTTCGGCGCGTGTGCTGATCGTACATAGTTGTGCAAATTGTAACTCCTCCCTTCTTTAAAATCTACGACCCGTAGATCCCGTAAAGTTCAAAGTAATTGGTTTCAGGTCAATTGAAGAGATGCTCTCAATATCCGGTTGACGTAGGTTAGGCGCTGGTGTTGATACAATAAGATTGGTTGATGGCTTCTTATGTTTTAAACAAAGAGTTATAATTATAAAAGATACGAGTAAAAATACAATAATTATGTCTGTAACGGTAGGTAATTAGTATTAAATAGTTTAAATGTTTTTATGTTATTCAAATGTATGCTATGAAGATACTCTAAATCTAGTTTAACAGCTCTCTCGGAAATGTTTGCCTGTATGATTGGAGGTGAACGTCTGTCCGTTGATTTCTATTGTCTCATTGGCGAATTGAATGACGAAGGTTCCTTCTAATTGTCGCTTTGACCCTTGGCTAAGTAAGCTGCCGTTAAAGTTGGAAACAAAAATGGTATTGTCGTTAATGCCTTCTATTATTGGTTCATGGCGATACTGGAAGTCACAGGTTGCCTTGAGTCCTTTGAGAAGCTGGTAAATGCGGTGGTGCTTTGGGAGTGGTTAGATTTGGTTGCTCTTACAAATTGCTGTGTTCCGGATTGTAGTGCAGTTTCCCATGATACCGAGGTATTCATGTTGATTGACGAGAAGTTCCTTATATTTCAGGTGTACTTGTTTGGAGTTTTGACAGTGGAACGGACTAAAATATGGTTATATTTCGTCTGTCGAGTTTTCGGTAAGGATACTACGTAGAGAATGGTTGAATTCTTCGTTATTACTGTAGGTTCTGCATAGTAAAGGGCTTCAACTTCGCTGTTGTATGGGAGATTTTCTATTTGTGAGATAATTTGGTTAAGTTCAGATGTATCCAAAAGGTTTGTATTAACTATGCCATTCTTTGCCAATTGTTCTGCTAGAGTTATTTCGCCTATTTCATTCTTGATCATACTTAGTTTATTGAATAATATCTGCTCAAATTCGATGTTTTCTAGTATCCTATTGTAGTTTCTTATGAGTTTGTCCGATGTCTCCATCAATTTCCTGTTAATTCTGAATTGTTCATTATTATTATTTATTATTGCATTTTGGCTAGAAAGAATTTCGTCCCAGTCCGTAGCGTCGGGATTTCCGGCGATCCACTTCCAGGCTGAGCCGATCCAGTTTATTGATCTCCTTTGTCTTGGCGTTCGATCACGAAGTTTTTCTATTGAATTCTGGATTTGGTGTAGCTGTTGGATTAACTGGGGTCTAAAGAGGCTTGTTGTGTTCACACGATCCTGAATAATGGGGACCATTCTGTTTATTATGCTTTGGTAGGGTGCGAGGTCAATAACATGTATGATCTTAAAGTTTCCATTTAAGATGCGTCCTGTCCCTTGTTTAAACGTGACTATAGAAGTTGTGTACTCAAAAATATCGAGCGTTGCGTTGGTTGTAGCACAAACTGCGCATATTAGGAGTCTGAAAAGATAAAAAGAGTTCTATTCAGAAATGTTTTTTATATTGGACTTGTGTATTCTTCTTCCGGATAGTGCCGTTACAGTTACTCGGTGATCTTTAGCGACTACTTCCTTTTTGTAAATGGGTTTTTGCTTTCCATGTCTTTTTTTATCAGCGACATAGATAACGTCTCCCGTGTTGTAGGTTTTGGGTTTCCTCCTTTTTATATTTTCTCTTAGAAGTTTTTCGGTTTGATGGCGCTTAATCTGTTCGGTAAGATCTGCATTCAATTTAGTTCTGTAATCTATTAAATTTTGAAAGTTTATTCTTTGACTTCTTCCGAAAAAGATATCACTCGGCTTTTTCTTGGTGACCGAATGGATTGTATTATTATATCTATCAACTGAAATTTCAACTATTTCTTTAAGTGGTAAATCTGGATATTCACGTTGAATACATCGAACTAATTCAAGTACGGTTGAATGTACGCGTTCAACGGCTCCATTAACTTCACTCTTTCCAGTTGGTGTCCTATATATCTCGATTCCTAATGATTTTACATAGTTGCTGACTATCGGGCTGTTGAAGCTTCCCTCATTGTCCATCACTAGAATCCTAGACACTGTAAAATAATGTAATATTTTGGTAATCTTATTCCTGAGATGAAGAACAGTTCTATCTTTGATTTTAAAAAAGTTCGCAATTTCAGAAAACTTGTCGACGCAGGTAATGAATTTTTCGTCTTTAATGTCCATAATATCCAGATGATGTATTTCAGATGGGTATGTTGGTACAGGTGTTTTCTGTATCTCGGGCTTAAACGGATGTCGGTCATATTTACTAGTATTGCAGATGTCGCAGCTTTTAATAAACTTCCTTATCTTATTACTCATATGTGGGAAATAACAGCGCTCTAAAAGCTGTTCTATGTTCTCCTGCGCATTGCGGTGCGCTCGGCTATGTTCCACTTGAATTTCCTGTAGTTGATTTTCTTCGTTGGCAAGATCTTCTACTAACCGTTGGGTTATCCGAATTTTGAATTTTGAAAAATGTTCCTTCCGTACCTCTTGCAGTATTTGAATGAATTGCCCCGGTATTTATGACGTTGGGGTTTGGGGCCTGTTTAAGGATTTTAATAAGTTCGTTTTTATCAAGATTGTTACTTATACCAAAGTAATGCCGGTGAAATGATGAATGTGGTTGTTCGTTAACTTTTCCTTTTCCGATGATAATTGAATTTCTTAAAACATTTTTCGGTGCTTTGTAGTGGGGAATTAAATCTGTACTATCCTTTTCAGCACTGGGAATTGTTTTGGCAGTGTCAGTTGATTCGGTTAAGGTGTTTACTTGTGTTTTTAGTCTTGACAGGGCATCGGAAACAACGTTCGTTTTCCCTGATTTATACACGAGTTCATAAGTAGTTGTACTCTTTAATGCGGGTTTTCCATCTTTTTAATTTAGCGTTCGTATTCCTCGAGCTCAACGCAAATGTAAGTGGTTGATGGTCTGTCAGTATTTTGATTTTCTTTGCACCATATAAGTAATTACGCAAGTTATCTAAGGCACAAACAATGGCAAGCATTTCCCTTTCATTAACAGCATAATTTTCTTCAATCTTGTTTAATGACCGGGAAATGTACGTAATGGGCTTGTCGTGTCCGATTTCACCTTGGCTTAAGACGGCTCCTATTGCTTGATTTGATGCGTCTGTTGTCAGGATGAATGGCTTGTTAAAATCTGGAAAAGTTAGGATTTCTGATGGTGTGAGTAGTTCCTTTAAATTTGGGAAAGCTTGAAGCTCTTTTCCTGTCAGGCTGATTTTAATTCTTTTCGATTGATAAGCCTTGACTTGGGCATTCTCCCCCTTAGTGAGATTTGTTAGTGGTTTTGCAATGGTTTCGTAGTCCTTTAAAATAACTTCAGCACTGTGAACCCATGATGTATAATGAATTGGATTGCCGTCAAAGACTTGTAAATCCTTCACGCAATCAGGTAACTTGCTGATTTCTTGTAAACCTTTTTCGGTTCTCGGAACAACCAATGAATTATTTGGGATTGTAGATTGCGATGAATGCGTTATTTTGATTTCGAAATTATTTAGCCGTGTATCGATTTCACGGATTTTGGCGATATGGGCATTTACAGCTCCAGTCAACTCAACGATTGCTGTTTTCAGCTCATCTATTGCAACTTGTGCCATTTTTAGATACTCGGAATGGATACTTAATTTATGTTTAAATTATAAGTTTCGTTTGGAATTTAAAATTTGGAAAAAAAAATTTAGTGTACTCACAGTTGAATTGGCGTTGTGACGGTCCTCATAGCATTTCCGGATTAAACTAGTGTTTATCGTTTTGCACTGCAGTTCACTTTCCTTTTTTTTTTTTTTGGAGTTATAGTTCACTTCACTTACAGAGGAATAGTTCGTAATAGTCCCGTTAAGTCGAGCGTGTTACACTGACCTACTAATGGTACGATTTGTATCACCACTGTATCACTCGCGAACCGGACCGATCTCTATGTTCTTATGATAATAGAGAATAACGCACTAGTTCATACACTTGCCTTTTACGCACGCGATCTTAATGTTCTTATGGAGTATTAAGATTTGTTCATGATCCCAATGTTCTTATGGTAATTGAGATATACTACTTTCGCTTGGTTTCACGTTCTCAATGTTCTTATGGGCTGATTGAGATTTAAGGCAAGGACTGCTCGGGCGCCAGTAAACGATTTTTCCCGATTTAAACGACTCAGGTTAAATGTTTTTCGAGACTATGTCTCTTTATTCAACTTGACATTCAATAATAATGTGTCTTACAATATTGCTTATACTAGTATTTATAATTGTGTGCAGTGCACCGGTGTGAACTTTAGTGCTGACCCATCATCCGGTGCGTGTGCCGTTTCTGCTGATGTGTTATGTGCCGATTGTTCGGCGCGTGTGCTGATCGTACATAGTTGTGCAAATTGTAACTCTGCTAGCTGGCTAATGGCGTGCTTGGATGATGCCAAAAAGCAACCCAAGTGTCAGGGGGGTAAGAGGAACCGATCCCTCGACAAGACTACTAATAGATTCTCACTGGATTCTTCTAATTTCTAATTCGAATGCTCCAAAAGAACATGAAGACGGTAGTACCCTGGCAATAGCTCTCTCCGACTCAACCGCATCACCTCGAGTTGGAAAGAGTTCGAGTCGTTTTCTTTCCAAAAGTAGGCAACCGAGGCCATGAATCAAGTAAGGATTTCAGACCTATTAGGATATCATCCTTCGAACTTAAAACCCTTGAGCGTATCTTGAACATGCATGTCTGGGAAACTCTCATAGGATCGCCATTATCGAAGTCGCAACTCGCCTACCTCAAAGGTACTCTACTCTTCACGATGAAAAACCCATTCATTACAAACAGTTAACTTTAGCATTTTTCCTATATATCGTGGAGCAGAAAACTTTGTTAGCGGCTCTCCATGCTTAAAATCCCTATTATTCAGTCATAATCTGGTCAAAAACTTATAACTTAATACGTAAACAGAGGCAACATCCAGGATGGAATTATTTCAGCTCATCTTTTGCTTTTGGTTACTGAAAATATCTTGTCAGAATTCAATAATATTGGAATCAAGACAGTCGCTTTGCGGATGACTTGGTCATTACAATAGATGTTTTCCTTAGTTATTAGTGAAATCTCAGAGAGGGCTCTAATTAAGCTAGGTCCCTGGGTCACAAGCTGTAAACTGGGTGTTAATCCGAGTAAAACGGACCTAATGCTATTTACCACCAAGAATAAAATACTGACTTCCAGGCTTCCACATCTCAACAACCAACCACTCTCCCTCTCTTCCAGTGCAGTATATCTATCTGTGTGTCATCCTTGACCCTAAGCTTAAGTGGAAACTAAATATAGGACACAGGGTACGTAAATCATGAATTGTCTTCTTCGCCTGTAGTAAAACTTTTGGTAAAAGGTGGGGACTGCAACCTAAAATGGTTCTCTGGATGTGAACTTTATAGTTCATTCTATCCTCACCTTAAAGTCATTCGAAACGTAGCCCGTCGTAAGCAAATCATAAAACATTACTAAACTAAGTACAGTCCAAAGAACAGCGGTAATTGGCACCACAGTTGCCCTGCGGTCAAGCCCGACCGAGGCACTCAACGTCCACATTAAGTACCTCGTTTCCTGTAGCGCAATAGGACTCAGAGAGTCTGGATTATGGTCCACAAAACCATATGGTCACAGCAAGGCCTAGAGCTACTGCCAAGGGCTCGACAACAACTGATTACATAACACCTTAACTTGATTAAAAAAAAAATATCCAAGTCCACCTCCTATCCAGGACGGAATAGAAAAATAACCCACCAATACCAAAATACTAAGAATCAACCTTCATATGCTTAATGCGGGTACTCAGCACTCGGTTAAGCATCACTCTTATCCTGGAATGGAAACGCCAACGAACTAACCAGGCGGATTTCGGCCTTGACAGCTTATTCGCTGAGTAAATGTACTCTCTTACGGGACTTGTCAAGGGCAAAACTTCCAACGTTTTGTATCAGCTGACAATTCCAAGTGAAACAGCTTAGAAAACTGCAATATATCCAGAAAGACATGGCCCCCCTATAACCAAAATAGGATGCATGACCTTATCAAAAGAAGCCGAATTGAAACAGCAAAAATTGTTGCACTTAGCACTGGCCATCAGTCAAATGGGACACACGCTGCTCCAGCTGCTGTTGGACTTAAGTTTAGATATGGCTATCTTCACTTCGTCCAGGTCGGGTGGACGAAAATGTTAGTCTTCGTCGTCCAGGTTGAATGGTTCATTCTGCCTGGCAGCGGGATTTAATTCGTCGTCGTCGTTTAACAGTCTGCAGAAGTAGTTCTTCCATATCCTCAGCATTGACTGCGATTCTACTACGATGTTCCCTTGTTTATCCTTGCAGGCTTCGGTTCGGGCTGTGAAGCCTTGACAGGAACGTTTTACCTTTGGTAAAATGTTCGAACCTCATTGCTACTGTGACATCTCTCTACTTCCTCGATCGCGTGCTTTTTATGCTCTTTCTTCTTCCTTCTGAGAAGCCGGGGTTCGTCTCTTCTTCTCTGCTCGTAGAGCTCAGGAGCAGCTCTGGTCTTTCTTAGCAGCACCGCTTTGTATCCCTCTTGTTTCGGTGCATGTGCTTACCGGCACTCGTCGTCAAACCAGAGGTTTCATTGCGGCGGCCTTGTGAAACCCAGAACGTCAGAGGCGGCATCTCTAATTGCAATCTCTTTCTTTTTGGCAATGTTGCCACTGGTCTTCAATACATGATGCTGGCGGCATAGGACTTATTGAGAGATTCAGAGAGACTCGATCGGAAAAAGATCTGGTGATCTATTGCGATTGCAGCCATCCGACATCAAACTTCCTTACAGTATTTCCTTGCGTCGATCGCAATGGGTCAATCTGGTTGATGGTTGATTGATCAGGAGATCTTCACGTTCCTTTGTGTATATCGAGATGCGGGAGCCGCGTACAAACTACGACATCATTTCGCCCCGCAGCAAAGTCGATCAGTCTCAATCCGTTATCGAAGGCGGTATTGTGCAGATTGTACTTTCCGACGGTGCTACCAAAGATGCCCTCTCTTCCTGGCTTTGCGTTAAAATCACCTAGGACAGTCTTAATGTAATAGCTACTGCACTGCTACAGGAGCTCGTAGAATCTGTCTTTGGTGTCGTCGTCTTTCTGCTCTGTGGGGGCATACGCGCATATAAGGCTTATGTTCGCAAATTTAGCCTTGATGCGAATTGTCATGAGGCGTTCGTTCACATACCTGAAGCTTTAGACTTCTTGCCTAAGTCTGCCTCCAACGATGAATCCACACCTAAATAAGCGCTTCTTTTGTTCCCGGTAGCAATCACCGTAATCGATATCGCAATTTTTCATTCATATTCTGCCCAGCCCATCCCACCGCGGTTAAATGGCGGTAATATCTGCTTTGCAGCTGGGGCCTCCGCTAATCGTTCGGCTGCACGTGGGACCTAACATTCCAGGTGCAAATCCGGAGATCGTTGTCCTTATTTAATATGCTAGGGTCGTCAACAGTAAAATTCTCGAGTCTGTTAGTTCTTTCACAAAAATTTCTGGTTTTCCGTGTTGGTGCCGTCAAACCCCGCGCACAACCCCTATCCTGGAGGAGCAGGCCCTTTGTTGGATCCCTTGGGCTTAAGGGACCGGATAGTCCGGTCCTCATTGGGTTTTAATCTGATTACGTCGAAGTAACCCGAATAAGGTGTTCATTAAGTAGTTCGACCTAACGCCACCGTTGATTCCGTCGTGGGAGTTATTCCGCTGCTATCTGGGTGCAAGAGTGCCTAAGTGTGAACACCCTCTCCCTTTTCCCTCGTCAGCTGCCACCAACAACTTTCCACGGGGGTTTGCACGCTATCCTCAGTTGAGATACTAGGCACCCAGCGTTCACCACGCTGAGGTTAGAGTAGAAGTTTGTAAACAGGGGTTGGTTTGAAACAAGCCTGCGGACGCTTGTGTGTTCTTGAATGCACATATCTACCCTTAATCAACGCTTAATCAAAGAAAAAAAATTCAAGGAACAGCGAGGTGTAGTTTTAGATGCATCGAAACTGAGTCGCACGTCGTTAATGCTCGTAGAGCTCGCGAGCAGTTCTGGTCTTTCTAAGCAGCGCCGCTTTGTACCCCTCTTGTTTCGCTGCATGGTGTAGATTTAGATGCATCGAAACTGAGTCGCACGTCATTAATGATTTCAGAAATACGGTAATACTTCTGGGACTATTTCAATAAGCGGCCTGACCATGTTTTTGCTATTAATAGTCGCGTTATATTGGTTTCTGATGATTACTTCTTTAGCTTTTGTAAACAGAAGCATGCATATGTATGTATGTATGTAGTGATAGGCTATTATATTTTAGTATACCAAATTTCTAAGAGGAGGATATGTACATAAATATGCAGTAATGTATTTTTCTAACTAGTATATGTACATATGTAAATATTATCCATCCAGCGTTCTAGAGCTACACTTAATGGATTTGATAGCATACATACATATATTTACTGTTTTTGACCTTGAACTCCTCAAAGCTGAAAAACTTCTTCAAAATGTTGTAGATATGTAATTAAGGTCACATTTGGAAGTTAAGAGTAGGGACACACAAATGGAAGCCAAGAATATAGTTATTTAACGCACCAAGGTCAATACTAATTTTTTTAATTTGTAGCAATAAACTCCGAGTTCAAGAAGATTTTTCTAAAGCTTAAAATAAGTTCGATAAATATGTAATAAATTTGCTTCTCCTAAATTTAATTCAAATGGATCTATTCGCCGCAGAAAGATAATTTCAATTAAGAAGTTGCATTCCTTTAAATATAGATGTGGGAATTGCATACTGGCTACGACAACATTCCGCCCCCCAGCGAAGTTGATCAGCCCAAGTCCTTCATCGCACGTGGTGTCATGTAGGCTGTACTTTCTGAGAGTACTACCAAAGATGCCTTCTTTTCCTATCTTTGCGTCATAGCTAGTGCACTGCTCCTATGTCTTGTTCAAGAGCTCGTAGAACCTGTCTTTGGTGTCCTCGTCTTTCTCCTATGTTGGCGAACTTACCCTTGATGCGGATTGTCGGGAGGCGTTCGCCCACGTACCTGAAGCTTAAGACCTCTTGCCTAAGTCTGCCTCCAACGACAAATCCACATCCAAATAAGCGCTACTTTTGTTGCCGGTAGCAATCGCCGTATATATATCGCAGTTTTCCGGCCCATCCCATCGCACTTCTTGGATGGTGATGATATCCGCTTTGCAGCAGTCTATGGCTTCCTCTAATTGGTTTGCTGCACGTGGTCTATGTGAGCGCTGCCGTTGGTCCTTTAGGGCTGATCTGCCACCATCTGTTTTCCAAGACTCCAACTGATTCTTGGAAATCCCTATGCAGAAATCCAGAAATGTATCACGCCACCCTTGGTTCCATCTAGGTAATTCGCCTGCTGTCGTGCTTATTGTGCTGCATTTTTTCTTCTGGTCAGAAGAGTGAAGTTTCAACGAGTGAGGTGACTGGGTCATGTAGAGCGGTCCAGAAAATCTTCGAATTCACACCCGAGGGAAGGCGCAGTAGAGGAAGACCGCGACTCAGGTGGCGCGCACAAGTGGAAGGGGACCTTAATCATCTTGGCGTGCGAAACTGGACTCAACTGGCGATAGATCGAGCTGGCTGGAGACGCTTGTTGATTGAGGCCCAGCTCTATACGGGATTGTAGCGCTACCTTGAGTTAACAAGTATTATTAAAATTTAAGTTGCATCCTCTAATAACAACGAAGACTGTTCGACTAGTATTGGATGACTGGTCTTTGCGTCTTGAAAGGATTAAACTTCAATTGGTCAAAAAGTTGGCCAATCAGATTTAAGAAAAATACAACTCCATGTAATCGAATGAAACTTCTCAAATCATCTCAAATCATCGGTGCATCTTTCTTAATTTAAATTTTTTAAATATCTGAGTCCTAGATTTAATCTTTTGGTTTTTAAATCGGTTGGTTGGCTAACTTCAGCCATAAAAACAAAGAAGGACAATATTTTCATATGATTCTTTCGCTGTATATTTTACTCGTTGTACTTTTTGTACTTTTTAAATTTCATTTCTTTGTTTTAATTTTAAATTTTAAGAAAAATCCTATAATTACATGCACTACTTTCGTTGTATATTAACTTGTCGAGAGATGAACAATTTTTCAAAACAATGGACATTAAACTTTAAAATTGTTCGAAAACAGTTTTATACATAAATACAAACATTAACTAAGCCGATATGTACATATAATGATAAATAAAGGCAACCACAAGCAGCATATTAATTTACGTTCACACTAACTGGTAAATACATTTGCAACATGATGGTAGTTTGAAAACATCCTTTACTATTTCGCCACTAGGTGTGAAAGCAACCAGTTGCCGATATATATAATTTTGTTTACACTTCGTGACGTATCTATTCGGAAAACTTTCTGAAAACATACATGGTGAATCGACATTTCTGTAAAGAAAAACAAAATAAACGTTGATTGTTAAAAAAAATTATAATAGCATTCTTTGGAAGTTATGAAATATAGAATAAAATGTTTAATATTTTTTAACGCAAATAGTTTTATGAAGCCATTGCAACATCACGTTTTATCATCGAGACTTTAAATATCCTCACTACAATTCACTAGAAAGACAACATTACGCTACCGATTTAAGACTTCCTATCTTTCTGTTCCACACCAAACTAGTTTTTTTTTAGATGAATCACAATGGACATAGCGTATAGACTTACTTACTTTGATGGCCCTACAGTTAGGGGTGAACCAACCAACCTCTCCAGTTATCTCGGGCCTTACCGAACTGACTCCAGTTGCGCACGCCAAGTTGGTTGAGGTCTCCTTCTACTTGTGGGCGCCGCCTTAGGCTAGATATTCCACTACATCGTTGTCCCTCCGGGTTAGATTCGAAGACTCTGCGTGCTGGAGCGTTAGTGTACATTCGCACTACATGTCCTAGTCATCTTAAACGTCCAACTCGCAGTTTTTATAGCAAATCATTGTCGCTGTGTAGCTTGTATAGTTCGTGATTAAATTTTCTCCTCCAAAGCCCGTCAACACATAAGGGACCAAATATCTTCCGAAGAATTTTTCACTCGAAACGACTAATATCTTTATCCGCTTTCGAGCCCATGCTTCAGCACCATACAGCAGGACTGGGATGATTAAGGGTTAGTAGAGTCTGCTTAGTTGTTCGGGATAGGGCCTTATTACCCAATTGCCTTCTCAGCTTGAAGACACAGCCTTTGAAAAGTGTTATTCTTGGTTTGATTTCCGATGAGATGTCATTACTGTCATTACTTACTACCTCGAAGCTATAGCTATCAACTGTGACGTGCTGTCCGATTTGTTGATGTTGGGTGTCCCTTCTTGTTGACAGCAAATACTTAGTTTTTTCCTCGTTTACCGCTAAACCCTCATTGGCCACTTCTATCTTTGTGCTCGCGAAAGCACCGGTGACAGGCAACTGTATTCTGCATATAATGTCAATATCGTCGGCGTACGCAAGCAGTTGAATAGATTTATGAAAGATTGTGACTTCTACAAGCATGATAAAGATGAAGAAGGCATATGATAGCGCGTCACCTTGTCTAAATCCTTTTTTGAGGACATATTTACGATAAGCATTCTCATCGTCATCCTGCACAGACGAATTTTCTTTTCTGGGTAGCTTAGTCTCGTCTCTGCTATATTAGAGTTGGGCTGTGGGGCTAGCGATGGTATATTAGACAGTATATCGCACAGGAACTTTTTGAAGCTCGTGAATATTTCAGGCATGCTAAGTCACTGGACGTTAACGCTTTCATTGAAAGAAAATTACAAGTCTGAGGAGAATTTCTAGCCCATTGTACTTACTTGAAGAAAATTCAAGAAATTAATTTAACATACGGAGAAATGGTTACACTTTGAAGAACACAAGTCAACGAGCTCTTGTTGTGGGTACAATACTCAACCGAGAACAGAAATTTTTATTTCTTTTATAAAATCTCCCTGCCTAACGCCAGACTGTCATTTTTGGGATAAAAATAAAAACGGTTGACAGCTTAACATCCGAGTTTCTCAAACTCCTACATTAAACATTCTTTTCAAATACAGGACAAAGGGTTGTTGAATTCACCTGACAGACAGTGGCGTTACAAAACAAACAGAAAGCAGATACCTTGAATGAACTACTTTATTGAAGTTAAAGCTTGAGTCAAACAAAGTCTTTCAATCCTGAGTAAGGGTGTTGAAATTGAGGTGGTGGCGCACGAACCCTTTTTGGGGCTAATTAATTAGTTAATCTCCTTCTCCAGGCTTGTGCTCTCTCCATACAAAAGCACATGCTGCGCACCGGAAAAAAATGTCATCCTAAGGATAATATTACTGTTGACGCCAGTGGTAAAAAAATATAAGTGCTCCGGTGATGCACGTGGAATCATACAAATGGCATTGTTTTAATTCCGTTTACTGTCTGAAATGCTATGAACTTCTGAGTACTGAAACTATGATACTTGTTACTGTAGACAAAATATAAATTTTAAGGACCATGCATACATGCATGCAGTACATACGAATATCTTTACTTTATATGCAAGTGCAAGTACTCGGTATGCCTCTTACGTAAACCCTATTAGTCTGGATGAAATGTTCATCCCTCCACTTATTTTTAATAAATTGAATATTTCATGGAGCGTTGCTTGCTACCTTCAACTTTTACGAAAATGTTAAACCAATGATACATTGGTGCAATCCAGAGTAAAATGGATTAAAGTGACCCAAGCAGCTGAAAGCAAACTTTACTTTAGGGATGACTTCACCCTATAGACTTATAGATAGAACAGGTTAATAACGTTATGTTGGCTGTAAAACTAGGATTTACACAAAAAATGTGTCAAGGAGTCACAAAAAATTTCAAATAGTCTGGTGATAGAAGCTACAACAGCATTAAGTTCGACATGCAAAGCCCACAAATGTGTTGAACATACTTGCTCATATAAATATGTACACATGTATGCCAAATATCTAGACCATACTCCATAAAATGCCAATAAGCCACAAAATAAAGTCTCTGCTTTGTCTCAAGCTAGGACATTCAGAATGAATATTTAGAGCTTCTGTATAGTACTGTGCTTTTGTCTAGAACGAGAAGAAAATCATTAATCCAAGATTAGATAGGATTCGGCGTTTGACCAAGCTATGGCAAGAGCAAAGGACCAAGCGTCGATTCATTCTGATATCAAGATCGTGTTGCGTGACAGAAAACAGGCTAGAAGGCTGTTTAGATTAGCTATTAATGCTATATTGGTTCGTAGTAAGAGAGCCAATTTAAAACAGAGGCAAATTTGCCAATGCTGTAGACCAAATAGGTTCCTCATTGAAAATGTATTCGCCAAAAAGGTATATATCCTTCCTCCTCTGCAGATTGTGCAGAAATTGTTGTAAAACACTTAACGCTTCAAATGAACAACTTTACAGGCCACAATTTCATAAATGCCCACCAATATTAACTATATGCCTTTCTGGTAGTCGCCATGGCTAAGTGGTTAGTGCGTTAAACTGACTGCGCGGCGTGTCGGCCATATCCACCGAACATTTTTTGCAGCATCACCTCTCGTCGGGGAATGATGAGCCTCCGGGAGTATAATCTGTCAAGAAAGAGCTTCTCAACTCGCCGTTCGGAGTCGGCCATAAATTGTAGGACCCTTCCATTCGTCCGAAAAATGTAACATGCACAACATGAGTGGTTGTGAGAAGCTAGGCCTGAGCTGTCGCGCCAGCTATTTTTTTTTTTTATACATCCCTTTCTGGTCAAATTTTGTATTTCTGTATGTAACAAACAATTTTTTTTTATTCAAATTTATTTATTTCGTTTGTTCTAAGAAAATTTCAAAATAAAATTGCAGGCTGTAGGGCCTCGTAAAATTTCTACAATATATTGTACATTGTACTGGAAAGGAGCAAAATTAAGGGGAAAATATTGTATTTGTGAAGTAGGGAAATTTAACTTTTTAAGAAATTTTCCATGTCAGGTTCAGCCTGATGATTGCCTTTTTTATTTTTTTATACTTGAATTGTTCAAACAAAAAAGAGCTCTTTGCAACAGAAAAATATGGCTGATGAACTAGCCAGGCAAGGATTGACCCTTGACTGACTCATCTCACTGGGACCTGTCAAGAAAAAAATCACTTAATACTACTTTAGGCCAAACACAAATTGGGTAAGACTGCGCCATATCCAGAAAGACTTAGCCAACCAACCACATGAAAACAAACGATATCGAAGGAACTCGAATCGACATCACGTGCATAGTTGCCATCTGTATTGTCCACTGGGCAATAGGAAGCCATGCAGTCAAACACGGCATCGCTTTTCACCAGCACTGTCGCTGCTGCAAACGGGAAATAAAACCTCGAATACTTTTTCTGAAAGAGCTTGCCACTTGCTAAGGCAAGACATCGTACGTTGAGCAAACTCTTCCTCGACAACCTCAAAGAACTATCGGGGGAAGAAAATCCTAACATACTACTCTTCCTTAATTGCACATGTTGTATGTAAGACCAACAGCTATCGATATCCACCTACATTCAGCCGACAAATCAGTTACGAGCCCTCTGGGAAGAAAACGGTGCATTTCAGCACTACCCGAGTATCGGGTGCGTATTTCTGCCTGATATGACCCGTTTAAATAACTTACTAAGAGAAATAGTCATTCATTATCATTTTCCCATGGCCCGCTTATTCACAATAACGGCCACAGGTTTAAGGTGCTTAAGTAAATTCTTAACATCTCCCGATCTTCCGCCATCGACTCTAAATCATAAACCATCTCATCCTGGGCCTACCTAACGGACGCCTACCTAATGTCACGGATACAATGGCACTTCTTGGAAGCTGAATTGGGGACATGCGTTTAACGTGCCGAAACCATCAAAGTATTGACCTCTCCGTTCAACAAGTAGCGTATTCTGATGTTCCTAGCCTGATCTCAATACAACAAAGAAATCTCATTTCGGCAGCTTGTACCCGCGATCTTATTCTTTTAGTCATTACCCAAACCTCATGACCATAGGTGTGGGTCGGAACAAACCCTGAATTAAAGACCGATAACAAAACGCCGTTTTTTATGCTGATTTTTAAAAAGTAATAATATAGTATGCATTTCTGTCGAATTAACTCTAATGTTCACCCATAAAAAGAAAAAGAAAAGTTCAAGGTTTTCCAAAGGTAATGGAAAACCTTGAATTTTGTGCTCGGCCTCCTAATATTGACGATGACTGTTAGAAAAATTCGCGCAACAGAACTATTATCAGCCCCTTTATCACACAAATGCACTTTTTTAAGAAAAAAATGTGCCGCATTCTAAAAACTAACAGTTTTTTGGTAAAATGGATCAGAATATCTTATACTTTGTAAGGAGAAGTGATGCTGTACGATGTACAATGCATTGTATTATACAAAATCCATTAAAGGATGTTTGCGGCCGCCGATAAGTCTCGCTGAATACTTCCTCCACGACCGACGATTGAAAGAAATTCTAAAATGCGCTCAAAGTGTCTGTTAACAAGGCAATTTGAATAAAATGACAGCCAACAATATCAATTAGCCTAATATAGCAGTTAAAATTCACTTAAATATACTACTTGTAAAGGGTTTTTCAATAGGGACGCTACAAAAGTAGAGCGACAGTGACAGCAAACGACGCCATATTTTTCTTGCGGTTTTTTGAAATTTCTCTTCAGTAAGGTTTGCCATTTCATGATGGAAAGATATACGAGCCAACAACGAGTCGAAATTATTAAAATTTACTACCGAAATTCGGAGTCAGTGGCCTCAACGTTAAGAGCGCTACGTCCAATTTATGGTCGTCATAATTTCTGGCTGGATGGCTTCGTCAATAAACAAAATATGCGGTATTGGTCAGACAGCAATCCACACGTACTCCATGATTCACCATTGCATCCCTGGGCCGGCGGCGTCATTGGGCCGTACTTCTTCCGTGATGATCAAGACCGGCACGTTACTGTGAATGGGGATCGCTACCGTTCAATGATAACCGAATATTTTTGGCCCCAATTGGATGATATGGACTTGGAGGACATGTGGTTCCAACAGGACGGCGCCACAAGCCACACAGCGAATGTCACAATCAATTTATTGGAAACCAAGTTTGGAGAACGTGTTATCTCACGAAATGGTCCAGTCGCTTGGCCGCCTCGGTCGTGCGATTTGACGCCGTTAGACTATTTCCTGTGGGGCTACGTCAAGTCTATGGTCTATGCCAACAAGCCAGCGACGATTGATGAACTTCGTACGAATATCGAACGTGAAATTGCAGCAGTATCGACCGATTTATGCTTGAAAACCGTCGAAAATTGGGTTCAGCGTCTGGACTTCTGCAAGCGTGCCCGTGGTGGCCATGCAAAAGAAATCGAGTTCCATACATAATGGCATCGAACGTACTTTCACAGGAATAAAGAATTTCATTGATATCCAAAACCGTTTTTGTTTTATTTAAAAAAACGTTTGTAGCGCCCTGTATTTAAAGACTAAAGCAGACTAGCAGACAGAAGTAAAAGGATTTTTTTTTAATTATTTTTGTTTTTTTGCACAACTAATTTTTAATTGTTTACAAATCCAATACTTGTCCTTTAAAAGACAGTTAACGAGTTACATTTCGGCTAGAAAAAACAAGAAAAAAACCTGCGCTCTCCAATATCTTATACGGGCAGCAAATATGGTTATTCTCACCATTCATGGCCTTTGAGGCAAATTCGTTTCATTTATGGAGTTGCGAACTAAAACAAAAAGAGGTATCCGTAATTGACGATTTTATCTATAACGAGTTCCTCTCGGGTGTACACATTGCATGATGTATGTATTTATGCCGTTGTAAACGAAAGTTGACCGGATGTTGAATTGGAATTGGAATTGGAGGGATTTTTAAAGAGTCGAGACATTTTTTGTTTAGCGTAGACTTTTTTGTACAAATGTATATTTTTGATGGATGGATCTCTAAACATTCACGAAGGAATTCACAGCAAAAAAAAAACAATCTCTTTAGATTGCTTTTAAATTGTATTGAATTACCCAGGCTTACACAAAAGGGGGTAGAATGACTAATGGGCACATGGACGCAGAAGAGCAAATGTTAATCGACGAAAAAGTTTTGACACATGTGTATGTAGGTTGTGGGACATCAAAAAATAAGGCCAACATGAGTAGTATTAGTTCCGTTTTATTTTGTTGGACGAAAATGACGCAATTAGAAAGCTCGAAGTGCCCTGACCCTCCACTATTATTCGTTAACTACATTTCCCACATCACTTCTGTACAAAAGCAAAAAAGACTAAAGGTAAGTACATATTGTGTTACATACATATTTGTAGGGAAAACCCAATTGATTTTTCGATTTCATAAAAATCATTAATAAATAAATATAAAATAGACTGAAGAAAAGCCTATACCACACCACTTGTGGCGAGCTTCTTTCCGCAACAAAGCAGAAACTTGTATGACGTATATGTATGCATGTAACGATACGTATTCGTGTTGTTCTTAATTCGGAAAAGTCATCTGCACCATGCGAGGCTTTTTACAAAAGTAATACATACACACAAATTGTGTGTCAAAACTTGTTCCTTGTTAGTGCCCAGGGGCAGCAAGAAATGTACTATATACTTCGTCTTACATGGAGCAAGAACATGAAACATAGATCCTTAAGCATTACTAATAACTTTAATCCAGTTGTAGATACAATAAGAATTTTTTGCAAAATTTGTTACAACTAAATAAAATGGTAAAAATTGTTTATTGTTATTGACAGAGGTACATGCCATACATTTATGAAATGAAAATAATAATCGTTTATGCATGGCGTGCTCATTGTTGTACGGGGTGCACACTAGGCGATGTACTGCGTCTTAAAGAAAAACTTGATTTTTTATTTTTTTTATTCATTAATGAAGATAAGGGCTACATATCTGTTCACGAGGGCGTTTCTGAAATTCTCAGAAATTTATAGAAACGGCAACAATTTAAAGAAAAAGTTGAATTATTTAAATAAAATTTCACTCGTTTCAAATTTAAAGTCAATCGCTAAAACGGTTGTAGAGTTATCGTTAACCCTGTCTTTGAAAAATTAGTTTCGAGAAAACAGCGTTTAAAGCGGGCAGGCGCAGTGCGCTCAACTAACATATTTGTTCATTGAAGCATTTATTCGCGAAAAAGCATAGGAATTCGAGGCTTTATTCGACTCGAGTGAAGACGATCCCTTACCGCTGGTAAAGCGGTTTATATCGTAAAAATAATTCCTTTTCTGCCAGGTTCAAATGAACTGACCCAATTATTATAATTTTATTGTTAATGCTGACTTCACAAAAAATATATACATATTACATATATGGTATGTGTACGCACGAAAGGAACTTGTAAATCGTGCAATTCTCGGATTTACCCAGTATATATTTTTTTTTCTAAATCCTCTAGATCCATCAAAGCTCTTAAAAAGAGAATGAATATTTGTTCCTTGTTCGGAAGAGTCATAATGCAAAATTTGCTCAACCAAATGAATAGGATTTCAAAAAAAAAAATTAAAAAATACGATCAGCTGCTTTGACACGGGTTAAATTTGACCCTTAACTGTCGTTATTTTGCCAACCACACTCTCTTCACAACCCGAGTGTTAAATCCGATAACCAGACGTGAAGAAAATAAAATTTTGACCCGACGACTTAGCCCTCGCGTCAAATTTAGCACCAGGTTTGTTTAACACGGGATTAACGATGTATAAAATATCTCGGCAACTGTAAGAGGTACAAACTTAAAACTTGGAGCATGTTGAAATTATAGAGCTCTTCTCCTGATGTTTTCATGTATTCAAATATTGCTACTAGCGTCTTCCAATTTTTTTGTAAACTGTCTACGATCGTTTGGCATTTCGAAAGCCTATAGCTTCTGGCATACGTAATGCCTGCAAGCACACCTCACGTACCACAATACCACTGATTGAGAACCGGTTGCAATTATCTATGGATCAAAATTATATATTAAAAAAAAAACCAACCAAACAATTTAATTCAATTTATATGTAACTACGAATGTATTGCTCTGTAGAACCTACAACGTTTATGTATGAATATACATACATAGCCATGTATGTCCATAGGTACATATATGTTATAGGATCTTCTCAGGTTGATATTCGAAATAACAAAACATATCGCAATCAAGATATGAGCTTTAAAATTTATAATTATTATAATTAGTCTCGGAAAAAAAGAAAAGTAGGGTCAACAAACTGCTTGGGTGGGCGGATCAATCTTTGAGAACAATAAACTGTAATTTAACCTGACAAACGCTTATGTGTTCATTTTATTCTGATGGTAAAGGTTATATTTCGTAATACTCCGTCTCAATCCCTGTCAATTCCCGCAAGTCCAAGGTCCGGTGGTTTAAAAGCTTTGCTATTGTTTTAAATAATTTCATTCGTCGGTCGTCGTGTGTTAAGTGGTCTCAGTTTTTCCTCGTATCTGCAATTTGAATGTCTGATATGTACATATATCTATGTATGTAGTACAATTCATATCAATTTCTCTGCATACATACTTATGGTTGTATTATATGTAAATATGTATTTATGTGCAGACATTGCAAGTCGTAGCTAGGAGTAACTCAGGTGTAAAGTACATACATGCATATGTAAAGGGTGGTTAAATTTTAAGGGCCGATGCAGATTTTGAATAAAACACAAATTATTTAGGAAATTATTGTCATTTCTTTTTATTATGATAATATTGGTATGGTTCAATTATGTATGGAACAAAATATCGGCCAAATGGCCGCCGCGACCTCGGCGGCACACCGCCATCCGATGGTCCAAATTTTCGATGACGCTGAAGCATAATTGACGTTCTATGCTGTTAATGTGCCGAATTATCTCATCATTTAGCTCTTGAATTGTTGCTGGCTTATCGACGTACACCTTTTCTTTCAAATAACCCCAAAGAAAAAAATCCAACGGTGTCAAATCACATGATCTTGGCGGCCAATTGACATCGCCACCGCGTGAGATAACACGGCCATTGAATTTTGCGCGCAAAAGAGCCATTATTTCGTTAGCTGTGTGGCAAGTGGCACCGTCCTGTTGAAACCATATATCGTCCACATTCATATCTTCCAATTCGGGCCATAAAAAGTTCGTTATCATTTCACGATAGCGAACACCATTCACAGTAACTGCCTGACCGGCCTCATTTTGGAAAAAATACGGCCCGATGATGCCGCCAGCCCATAAACCGCACCAAACAGTCACTCTTTGTGGGTGCATTGGTTTTTCGACAATCACTCTTGGATTATCATTCGCCCAAATGCGGCAATTCTGCTTATTGACGAATCCACTGAGGTGAAAATGTGCCTCATCACTGAAGATGATTTTCTTCGAAAATTGATCATCCACTGTTGCCATTTCTTGCCACCATTCTGACCATTGACGACGCTTGAAATGGTCAAGAGGCTTTAGTTCTTGAGTCAATTGCACCTTGTAAGCGTGTAAATGCAAGTCTTTATGCATAATGTTCATCAACGACGAGCGTGAGAGGTGCAATTGTTGGGCACGACGACGAGTTGAGGTGGACGGCTCTTCAGCCAAACTATCGCGAACAGCAGCAATATTTTCTGCAGTACGAGCTGTACGAGCATGCACTGGTGTTTTCACATCTCCTACAGACCCGGTTTGCTCAAATTTTTGCACGATTTTTCCGATTGTACGCACATTTGGACGATTAAATTGACCGAAAAAATCACGAAGTGCACGATATGCATTTTGATTTGAACGCCCATTTTCATAATAAGCCTGGATAACTTTAACGCGTTGCTCGATTGTGTATCTTTGCATGGTTCAAATTGAGTTAGTCTGAAATTTAGAAATGACAAATGAAATGCAGAAAAAAACTTGACGTTTAGGTGTGGTTCACATTCAACATCGGCCCTTAAAATTTACCCTTTACATAATATGTACCTACTCGTATTTTTTGCGCCTTTGAAGAAAATCTACACCAGCGTTTTTTGATTGTGACCATGTGATACCAATAAAAAGATTTTTCCATTTCAGGAATGCAAGGACTTTTAATGGATAATAGCTGAGCATTTGAGTTTCACTTTAATGGGCATTAAGTGTTGAGACCATTAAATTGCACTTTGCTTTGTTTTATTATCCCGTCAAGATCTGAATTCAATGCCTTAAGCATACATATGTACGTTCCTGTTGCATTTTGGAACTAACATAAAAACTGTAATTGGAAGGAATATATTTGGATATTACACGCTTAGGTTAGACTGCCCCTTACCTAAGATGCAGCCACACTGTGTGGTGGATAGAAGGTCTATCGTTATACCACAGGATCAGGAGAATGCCAAATGTCTTTTAAATATAAAATGCAATCTTTCATGTTTCACTAGAGAAATAATTTCGAAATTATGTCACAGTAGGTACTGCGACTTATTTATACAACAACTAACGACATCGTGTTAACACCTAGAGGTAAGGTCGGAGATTTAAGATGAATATTTAAGAAACTCCAATCAACTCCACCGTGGGCGCCGTGGTTCAGTGGTTAGTGCGTTGGACTGCGGACCGAGCGGCGTGGGTTCAATCCCCAGCCAGGAAAACACCAAACATTTTTCGCGGCTCCAACTCTCGTCGGGGTCTGACAAGCGTCCGGGAGTATAATCTGTCATGATAGAGCTTCTCACTTCGCCGTTCGGAGTCGGTAATAAATTGTAGGTCCCTTCCATTCGTGCAAACAATATAACACGCACAATATGAATGGTTGCGAGAAGCTAGGCTTTGGCTCATTCCGAGCTGTCGCGCCAACTATTTTTTTTTTAATCAACTCCACCAAGAAAGTAAACCCTATTTGTCTGAAAGCATTTAACATCGAGTGGAAGCACGATGCACAGTGATTTCTCCTATACGACAAGAAAAAAATAGTACTTTTTATTGCATTTCTTGAATTTCTTTTAAATAGTACAAGTTCCTTACCAAATGATAAAATGTTATCTGAAATATCAAGAACAGTCTTAGTTTGCAGGAAAAACCAATTTTAGGTGTCACAATCACCCACTAACGGTTCAATTCGGGGTCTACTGTTGCGTGGGCGTATACGTATTTTTTTTTTATTTACGCTTTTTAAATTATCTTTAGGCACATCTAATACCTGCTCATTGTCTATGAATTATATTTACAACATTTGGGCTTCGAACAAGGGCAGTTTGATCGAAAAAAATTCGACTGGGGAGCCAGTCCTATACCTCCCACCTCATATTATGCTATATCAAAAACAGTGATATTGTTATTTATTTAATAATTAAAGAAAACATGCATAGAGAGCGGAAAATTCGAAGACACACTGTTTAATATTGTTCCACAAAGAGTTGTTGCGCGAACTCGAAAAAAAAAAAACTTTTCTTAAATTTCCTCAGCATCGGCTTGACCGAATCTAATCAGCTCTAAGTTTCACGCTGACAAATAAAACAAAAAAAACCGCATGGTCCTACGTTGTTTCGTTCTCCAGATATCGTAGGAGGAAAATATTGTCACACATACACACACACACACACACACACAGACATCATTCCGAAAATGGGTGCAAACGGTTTCTAGTGTATAGTAATGTCAAGCCCTGTTCATATCTCGAAACATTTTGATCGGACCGATTACAATACTTCCCTTACCAAGGTGGGAAGTAAAAACTGTATAAGTATTCAATTCCGTGATGGAAAAATTAAGTACTCCAAATAAAGAAAATTTAAACTTTGACTGCCTGAAATCACGTATTGATTATGTCTGTGATCGACTTAATACAATATTGACAACAAACAACAAACCATATTTTTCCCGAATTGTTAAGTACTGTTGAACAAATATCACCTCCGGAGGAACTTCTAACTGCAGCATCAACCTCGATGGAATCAGGCAAGTGTAGACGGAACAAGTCAATTGGTGATTCTATGCGTGACAATTCATCCAATTGCAATACGGATTTTTTTCCTTTTGCCACGGAGAAAGCTTTGTCACTTGTTGTGGAAAGCAAGCTGACAAAACATCTATATTTGCTTATAAAAAACTTTGTTAACATTAAGTTATCTGCAACTGTTTTTCCGTCCTACAATAATTTTTTGCTAGCTAAGAAAGAGTGTTATTCAAAAGACATTAAATTTACGGAAACGACCGCTGAAATATAGCTTCAGGATCTTTTGGATCACACTACCGCTAGACTGGCAGAGTCTCAAAAGGAAGTTTTAAGTAAACTACCTAGAACATCCTTCGATAGCTCAGTTTTGATTGGGAAGTGGGGGTTCGATGGTAGTAGTGGTCATAGCGAGTACAAGCAATCATTTTCTGTCCTTGAGAGTAAAGATGGAACTTTGTTTGTAACTTTGTATGTACCTTTGCGTTTAGTTAATTCCCCAAACGACCAAGTTATTTGAAAAAATCCGCGCCTATCCTCAACTAGATACTTCAGACCCATAAAGATTCAGTTTAAAAAAGAAACCACTGTTGTTACAATTGAAGAAGAGAGGTACTTCAAGGATAAAATAGTTTCCTTAAGTTCCAATGCGTTCAAGATTAGCATTCTTATCCTCAACAAATGACAAGTAAGGACTAAGGAGGAGAAGGAAATATTCTTACAAAATAAGAAGCACATTCAATCTTAATTTCAAACCAAATTGGGATTGATTGTAGATCAACCAAAAACGGGCGAAGTGGCACATCTAATGGTGGGCATCTGTCCATAAGATACGTACTAATCCGTGGGTCAGATGTTATGGAGAATGCATTCTTGTTTATAGGCGAATTGTCTGAAGAGGCGGCTGACGCGAGGAACAAAGTCCTTTAGACTAAATCACACCCGGAAGACTTCTAGAATAACAATCAACCAAGATTTGGTGAATCGCCCGCTTTTAAGTTACATAACAGGGTTAAGAAAACTCCCCCAAAAACAGAAAACAATTTTATCCAAAGATGTTCTAGCTGTGCTTTCTGATAGCTGAAGGTTGTTGCAGGGTATGATTTTTGCAACACAATAAAATAATAACTGAGAGTTCCAAGGCAGGAGAGTTTGCGTCAGAAACGAAGCACACTGTATAAATATGTGCATATGTATGTATATTTACGTAATGTAGCAATAATGAACTTAACAACTGAATTAAACACTTCCTTGGATATTGCAATACATCCTTCAGGAGTAAATCGAAAGGCAGTCTATTCAGCTTTTCCACAATGGGACGTTGGTAATGGAATGGACAATATTCTTCGCACACAAAAAGGATAACAGAATAGAGGAACTCATGTGAAGAAAATTGTAAACAGTTGTACGCTGGGCAAAGAAGAATAGCTAGTCAAAAAAAATAAATTAATTAAAATAAGTGACTTCTACCTTCCTAAAGTAAAAGGTGCAGACTGGAAATAATCTTAGAGAAAAAAATGTGGAAGAATGCACAATCAAAGTAATAAAGAAGTTCCGTCATCAACATCTCAATATAAAAAAAGAAAAGCCCTGACTCACTCACTGACTCATCAACGCCCAGCCGGAACCCTTGGACCTAGAAAGCTGAAATTTGGCACAGAGGTTCCTTTTATGATGCATATAAGGACATTTCGAAATTCAGCTTCTACAGGGTGTTACAGGGTGTTGAAGTTTGTATGAAAAAAAAAATTTAAATTGAATTTTGATGTTAAAATTTGGTGAGTATATTCTAGAACAGAAATAAATAATCACGTGTTTTACCGTTTTCCAAAATTGTAACTGTGGGCCAAGATAAAGGGCGTTAAAGTTTGGCCATTTATAGTCAGCGGCATTGCCGTTGTCATTGCTTCCTTAGGTACTGCAGCTACCTTGATTACAGAAGACATGACAGGTCACTCTACCTTCTCAAAGCATCTCAACCTAAGTCATTCTGAGTCTACATTTTGATACATCTCTAAGCAGAATGCTTCGGGAAACCAAAGTTATAGTGTGGGATGAGTGTACCATGGCTCATAGAAAGGCATTGAGTATCGAAATAGGATGCTCCGACCGGGCTTTTAGCTGGTGGCTTCGGACAGACCAAGCCGGTTGTGTCACGGGGAACACAGCAAATGAAGTGAAGGCCTGTCTCAAGTCATCAATCTGATAGCCTAATTTCGAAGTCCTCTCCTTTAAAGTTAACATGCGTATCAATCTCCGCCGTGACTTGAGGGAAGTATTTCTTGATATTGATGATGGAAAGAGGAGGAAAGAATAAACGTACCGAGTAACCCATGCAATGTTATGGAAGATCTGATTGGTTTTTCTGACACAATGTAATGTACCTAATTATTCATCACGCTGGAGGGGATTTCATGAGTGCTATTTTCACTCAAATACACGATTCAGCCAACAGCACCAATAATTTTCTGTTGCAGAAGTGGATAGTGTGAATCTGAGGAATGACTTTTGTCCCTTAGCGGGCTCAGAGTCAATTGACCTGATAGCCTGGTCATCCTCGAGCTAGAAAGAAAAACCAGGAACGTTGTTTATAGGGAGGTCTTGCAAAGTTAATGTGAGGAATTGAAAGTCTATAATTACTCGTCAATGTCTTGAAACCCGGAAAAGGACATAGGGTATAATGTGACGTCTTTCCACGCGAACGTAGTCGCAGGTATCAGCTAGTATGTACATATGTATGTACATAAGTCTTTTGGATTGCCTAAGCCTGAGGATATTTTTCTACTCCGCTAGGTGTTTAAAGGGTTAATATGTCCATTCAAGACGGCGGATAACCTAAACTCGGGATATCCTCCCTACCACGTAAACAAAAAAATCAATTTCGAAATAACCAAGAGCTTCGGATACGGATGATTTTACTGTTGACGACCCTGGCAAATGAAACAAGGCCAACGATTTGTAGTTCTACACATGGAATGTTCACACCTTTGGCAAACCGCGAGAAGCCGAACAAAACTAGCAGAGGCCCTGGAGCGCTATAAAGCAGACCTAACCGCCATCCAGGAAGTACGATGGGATGAACCGGGCATAAAGAGGATGAGGATGAAAAACTGTGACATCTACTACGGAGATTGCCACAGGGAGCAGAAGCAGCGTTTATTCGGATGTGGACTTGTCGGACCACTAGCTTATTGCAGTCAAGGCACTAATGCGGAAATTTTAAATCAATCGGGTATCAGCTTCCTCAACATCGAGTTCATGATTTTATCAGCCATACTGTGTGAACGCCTAAACCTTTTCGTCAACAACCTGATTGGCCCAAGAAGTCCAAATCGATACACACCACCTCTTTGTCGATTTAAAGACCGCCTATGACAGCATTTATGGAGGCGAAATATACAGGGCCATTAGCATCCTTGTCAAACTCGTCCGTTTATGCAGGATGACGATGGACAAGGTCGGTAACGATCTCACCGATACCTACGATGTCCAAAAAGGATTTGGAGAAAGTGACGCGCTGTCATGTGACTTCTTCAACATCATACTTGAACGAATTGCACGAAACTCTCAAGCCAACACCGAAGGCATAATCTTTCATAATTCTATCCAACTGCTTGCGTACGCCGACGATATTGACAATATAGGCAGAATGCAGCGAGCTGTAGCGGCAAACGAGGCAAAAACTTAGTATTCGCTGTCAACAAGAAGTAACGCCCAACATTAACAAATTGGACAGAACGTCACAGTGGACAGCAATAACTTCGAGGTAGTAAGCGACTTTGTCTTCCTTGGCTCTGCTATTGACATCTCGTCGAAAATCAAACAAAGAATAACTCTTGCCAATCGCTGTTTATTTGGGTTGAGAAGCCAAGTAGTAATAAGGCCCTATCCCAAACAACTAAGGAGACTCTACCAAGTCCTGCTTTATGGCACTGCAGCATGGACTCTAACGAAAACGGATGAAGATATTCTCATTCGCTTCGAATGAAATATTCTTCGAAAGATAGTTGGTCTTCTATGCTCTGACGGGATTTAGAGGAACTATACGAGCTGTACAGTGACATTGACCTAGTGAAAAAACTGGCCAATGGACGTTTAAGATGGCAAAGTTATTTAGGGCGAATGGTCACCACAATAGAGGAAAACCTCGCCTAATGTGGCGTGTACAAGTGGAAAGGGACCTCAACCAACTTGGCGTGCGCAACTGGAGACAGTTCGCTAAAGACTGGGCTTACTGGAGAGGGTTGTTGGTTAAGGACTAGGTTCATCCCGAATTGTAGCATCACCTAAGTAAGTACGTAAGCTAGGCGATGTTCGTGTTTGCTCCTTGGTACGCCGATGCTGAACTGACCCTAGTCAGTGTCTAACAAAAGTTCTCCATTAGACCTATCAAAATGATGATTAACATTCTGCAAGGACGCAAAACTTGAAACGCTCGGATAATTCGACAGAAAGTCAAATACAGGGCACAGGAAAATTATTGAAACGACAAGAACAGTCGCATCACTCGTCACCTATCAGAGTGATTTTTGAAACTAACAAATTATCTTTATCAACAATTTTAAAACACAATTTTTCTAAGCGAATTCTTGAGCTTAGACCAAGGAAACGAAAAATCAAAGCGGGATAACTGTTTGCGCAAACGGCTTTAACATAGCAGACAACTCAGGGACTGGCGTATAATACAACAAATTACAAGTAGAACATGAACATGCAATTCCACTAGATGCCGTCATGAGACTAATCAGAGAGTTCATTTGCTTTAATGTGTGTTTTTCCAGTTAACTTAAACGAAAATGATCACAGGAAATAACTCTGTCAGATAGTCAAGTTGCCATCAAAGATTTAAGCGTGTTTGGACAAGATGAACAACCTGGGAGATTCATTGCGTACAGTTTAAGACCACCTTGGGTTAAATGGTAATTAAGCCAGCGATAGAGCCTCGAAACAAGCAGCAGCAGTCTGAATCAGAATATTTCGCTGGAAACGAGGTGGATACATCAATCAAGATAGAGTAAAGGGAGGAAATCACGAAATTAATATTTTTAAGAATCTTCCTGAAATCAAAGAAGATGTAAATTTTCCTGTAGCTTAGGTAAGGACAATCTTGTATTACGCACTTATGGGCTTTTTTTTACTACATAGTAAGCTCCGCGAACAGCAGCTCCCGCAGTTGCAAACAAGCTGGCCTGAATATCTTGTTCAGCAGTTTGCATGATTGGCGATCTAGCTATTCTCTACTACTATTACTGCTAATTCCAGGCGAATAGTAAAATTTCTATGTTTCCATCACTCAGTAACTTAAAAAACCCTATAGTCTCAAAGGCGTTTAAATAATTTTCATCTAAGTCATTATAAGTGTTTCATACTTACGTGCATTCTTCTATTTTCACAGCTTGAGTATAATTCTGATGATTCACGATGTATAACCATTTAACATCTTTTGATAGGGCGGCTTTGGGATAAATAACTCTCTCGACACTGCTGCATAGAGAGTCCTCCCCAGGGCTCATTCGTTGACTTATATTAACTGGTGAGGGAATGTCGTCCTCCCCGAATAAAATGTCGAATTTTGAAATTTTATTTTGCAGGATAGACTCCAATTTGTCTGTTGGATAATTTTGAACGTCCGTGCAAAATGATTTACCCTCTCCCTTGCATCCAACGTCGATGATTTCATCTGGGAAGTATATATCTGGTCAATAGAAAGCAATTATTTTTCTAAACAATTTATGTTCTTGTTCTTGGGTACCTTTTTCATAAGGAGCATTAACTACATTTGGTAATCTCTTCTTTTCCGTGGTTGCATTACTCCTTTGTGGCACTGATTTCTGGGAAAAAAAGACATCATTAAATACTATGTTAAGCTTACCATCCGGATTTCTTTGCACTTTGAACTCTTGCTTCGCATTAAGTGATTCATCTGGCTGAAGCTCACTAGTATCACGAACACGCTGGTTAGTGTTCTTACATGAATAACCATTTAAAATAAAACAACATCAATACAAACGAAAAGAAAGGTCTTTAAAGCTGAATGCTTACAGACAACAAACTATCTTACATGACTGATGTTGAATAGTGCAAAACCAGAATCGCTCACTAAAAAGGTACTTCGTATAATTTGGTCCAAATCGGTTTCATTCTTCAAATATTGAAAATATATTAAACGTTAGCGTTAATTAACAATATTTTACTGGGCATGTTAAACCGTTTTTCTCTGTGGGGTTGAATTTCTCCAGGCGTTTGCATTTTGGGATCGACTTTGTCTTGGAAATCCAGCCGTTAAATCTGAGTTTTCAGTCTGACAGACTGTCTAAAATTTAAAATATAAAAATGTGACTGTGAAAAAGTTAACTACATACGGGTAAACACAAACTACCAAGAACCGGAACGCACAAACGACTTGTTATCGTTAGATAGCAGTTGCGAGTCCAAGGCCTAGACATTTTACAAGTAACTTGGTGATTTGGGCTTCAGGTCTGAAGTGTTAAAAAATTGAGATAATAGGTCTGTTCGCGTATCCTCCCAAAACAGCGAATTTTTACGAAATGTAACGAGTTTTTACGAAATCCTGTTCGAGTATGCAAACATTTCGTAGTTTTTTCGTAAAAGAGAGTAAGAAATTTTAGTGCAAGAAATTTCTTTGGGCTGGTTTATGAAATCTGTCAAATCTGCGAAACAGCTGTTTGTCATTTTTCTGTGGTATTAAAATTGTCAGATATTGGAGAATTCTGGAGCACCCGGCTGTCATGCATAAGATCCAGGGAATCCAACAAATGAATAAATGTTTTTCACACTTTTTTTAACTTTTCAAATGTGAACATAAAATTCTTTCTTGTATACTTTTCTTAGATTTGACGTTTGACGTTTAAAATGTGATGAGCTTTTCTTGTTCAACGCATTCGTTAACTTTTTCGTAATTTTACCTCTCTCCTAGAGAATTTTACCTCCACTCTTTAAAAATTTACAAAATACGAATATGTGTCCACAAAGTACGCGAACAGACCTTATATGTTTTACGATACGCCCATGTTCATACACCAAATCACCAGGCCTATTTTATTCTACATCCAGAGCTGCAAAAGATTGCGATCATTATTAAATGCATTCTTTGAATACCGAAAATTCATTCATTCAATCCATTTTCAATTCACCCTTTGATTATAAAGGAATTAAACCGAATGAAAGAATTTATTGACTGCAAAAGACTTCAATTGATTGAATGCAATCACTGAATGCTAGTGACTTCATGAGACGCTAATAAAAGAAACGCATTCGAAAAGACTGCATTCTCTTTTAAGAAACAATTGCTGAAAATTATTGCTCAAGTCATGCTGGTGATTTTTTTTGAATTGAAACATTTACAGAGAATTCAAAAAAGAATGATATTTAAAAATTATTATCTACATTCTTTTACAGCTCTGTTTCATATTATGTACATGTTTACATAAAAAGTTGTCCTCACTACATTTTAGTAAAACTAAATAGTGGGTTACAAATGCGAAACATAAAATAAAAATTCTAATGAAAATATAAACATCAACATGCATAGAAAGAATAGTAATTGAAACTTCACTACTAACATGCGCTGCCTCTTAAGAGAAATAAGTATTGCGCTTAAATTGGACTGAGGCAGAAGCCCAAATCTTCAAAAACAACTGTCAATGGCGCTGCAAGCAAATAACCTTATAAACAGAATCATACATTCCAATTTTCGCAAGAAGAACTAGTTAAAAGAGAAGCACAAACATTTTTAATAAAAATGGCTTTCCAGGACCAAGAATAGAACATCTGCTACAAAATTGCAGGTTACAACAGACAACGACGAATGTTTACATATTGATTAAAGAAAAAAGTATGGCATATGTCCAAAGTATAACAAATGACCGGAAACATAAGGACGGACCGTTATGATATCATCTGTGAATAAGTGGTACTGGAAGAATGCCCTTAGAGTGCATCTGGACATACCTCAAAGCCAAAACAGAGCTATTTGCCAACTCTACTACTTAAAAAACAAATATCTTTCAGGATGTGCCAACTACGAGCATGGTATACTACTCAAAAACGAATTTGTACAGAAATTGGTTTTTGCTTTCAAAATAATTTTTTTGATTTTAAGTTATGACTTAAACTGTTATGGGGAGCGAGCAAACGATACGTTGGTTTTCATTGATTTCAATTTATATACGTATTTCAAGATGAAGAAGCACATGGCTATGTTCTTTAGGTTTGTACATGTGTATGTTTGTACGAAAAGTACTACACATATGTGTTATACGGCTAAGCAGGAATTTGTATAAGCCTGACGCAAAAGTACATACATGCATATCAGAGATCGGCATGCGATCATAATTTTGTGACTTAAAATCTACTCACGAAAAAAGCAGTGGAAGTATGTACCGCCACCGCAAACTAAGCGATCGTTGTGTTTACCATACATTCTACAATGAAGTCAATTGAGTCAATGAGTCATTGGATCCTGTACTACCGCATGTTCATATCGACCTTCCGAAGCGTTGGTATGTGCGACCGCGAATGAAAACACAAAAACACCGCATACACCGCAATTACACTTCATCGCAACAAAAGCGATGCACGTGTGTACGATCACCGCAAGCTCAACCTTTTTCCTGAAAGAGGAAAGCAATGGGATAGCAATGGAAATGGCTATGGTCTGTAATAAGCTTGGTCAAATTCGCACAAATTCGTGTTAAATCTTTTGTCCTTGAGTCATACACGTATGAACGAATGAGCGTAGTTGCGGTGTATGCGGTGTTTTGCGATATGAACAGTAGTCGGATTCACTATAAATGCGTATGCGGAACCATCGCATCAATTGCGGTGCTGGTTTACACTCGCATCGCTTTTTTCTCACTCATCGCTTTGATATAAGAGAAAATACTCAAACATCGCATAGTGCTTGAATTTGTATGACTGCATGAGTGGATCGTCATAGTGTTTGCAGTCAATGCGGTGGGGATAAATATTTTATGCGGTATTAATGAGTTAGAGTCGTAGAAAAAAGAAATATCCGTGCGGTGTGCGAATCTTATCATATTTAGTCATTTATGTCACTACTAGCTCTTACGCGCGACTACGTCCGCGTGGAAAAAAGTCACATTATAACATTATGTGATTGCCCGGGTTTCAGGAAGTTGATAATTAAGTATAGACTTAATAAAATGTAAATAACATTCGTGGTTTTTCTTTCTGGCTCTAGGATGACCAGGTTGTCATGTGAACTGATTTTGAGTACGCCATGAGACAAACAATCACTCCTCAGATCCAACCATCTACTTTCAAACTCTGCTCCTGTGCTTTATTGATGGTCATGGCGTAGAAAACCTTAACGGAAAATTGCAGACGTTTGAATTAAAAGCGGTATCAGGGGAATGTGAGGTATGAAAACGGTTTCTCCCTATTTGACGCCTGCGAAAATGCTGGCTTCGATTACGTGTCTGTGTAGAGTCTTCAACAGAAGCCATTGCACAATGCACTCGGTTCCCTCTAAGTCGAACCTCTTTTAATTCGAATTTCCCTCTAACTCGAATTCTTTCACCCTATTTTTGCATTTCCTTCAGTTTTCCTTCGAAAAGTCATACTCCTCTCCTAGTCGAATTAATTCTAAGTCGAAAGTCCTAACTCAAATACATTCATTAAATACAGAAGAAAACAAAAACAAAAATCACCCTTTCGCAACGTGCAATATTATACACACATCAAACACACACAATCTCATACACAGACTGACGCGTCACATCGGTGCGCTGTTCTTATATCTACCTAAAAAAAAGATTCCATTAAAAAATTCCAGGAGAAAAAAGTAAACAATTGCCATACCAACCGGCAAATCATCACCCTCTCCTCACACACAAAAAAAAACAACAACGCAGAATAAAAGGAATGAAAAACTACTGGGCAAAACAAAAACAACACACGATCACGAACCAATGTGTCTCACTTTATTGAAAACGATCATTAAGAGGCAACGATCATTTAGAATCAAAGAGAGAAATAAGAAAGCAGCAAAAAAAAAAAGAAGGAAAAACCACCCTTAAGCAGAAGCAACACACGATCACGATTTGCGCACGATCCGATGTGCTGCTGGCTGAATGGCGCAGGTCACTGGTTTTCTATGGACACAAATAAATGGCTGTATCCTAAGAAAGTATGCATTTTTAGAAATAGAAATTAAGCCTATGTCTTATTTGAATATACAGACTATTTATTATTTCACGAAGTTTCATGCAAATCCGTTTAGCCGTTTAGGCGATACGTTGGAACAAACATCCAAACATCCAAATATCCAAACATCTAAACATCTAAACATCCAAACTTTCACAATTATAATATTAGTAGGAAGAATAGGATAGGATAGGAAGGATAGGATAGGATAGGATGATTCGTACACATACTCTGGAATATAGAATTATGATAAGAGACAGGAAATATTGAAAGCGTACCGGCCAAGATATTTACATAAAGCAAATAGAGATGGTCGCCGTGGCTCAGTGGTTAGTGCGTTGAACTGCTGACCGAGCGGAGTGGGTTCAAGCTCCAGCCAAGAACACCGAATATTTTTCGCGGCACCACCTCTCGTCGGGGAATGACAAGCCTCCAGGAGTTTAATCTGTCATGAAAGAGCTTCTCACATCGCCGTTCAGAGTCGGCAACAAATTGTAGGCCCCTTCCATTCGTGCGAAAAATGTAACACGCGCAACATGAATGGTTGCGAGAAGGTAGGCCTTGGTTCATCTCGAGCTGTCGCGCCACTTATTTATTTTTAAATAGTGACGACTTGGTAAAAAGTACACACAGACTCGTTTTTAATAGGATGAATATTTGCCTGATGGATGAAACTTTATCATGGTTAGCCCGATCCACTTGAAATGAGACTACGACAATTAAAGAGGCTTAAGTTTGCTCAGCATCGCTTGTAATATCTTATATGCCGTAGTATGTGAACACCTGAAATCTTTTCTCAACACTCTATCAGTGCGGTTTTAGCTCTAGAAAGTCGACAATCGAAAAAAGTTCACACCTCGGTAAATCTGGAGAAAATCTAAGAGGTCCAAATCGAAATCAACCATTATCGACTATGACTGTATTTATAGAGACAAGAAATACCGAGCTATATACAAGGTGACCCAAAATGTATCACCCTACCGGACGATCAACTGTCAGTTTTGTTTTTATATTTGTGAAGTAAAGAGATGCAGAATACATGTCGACAAGCCATGGAACGCTGTTTTCCTTAAGATCACGTAATGCTCGTGACTATTTTTTTACGGAACAATTCGTCAGTGATTTTGGCGCAGTCTCATCCCGGCCGTCCTATCCCACTGGTTAAACACTAAGGCGTTTAGCCGCCTGCCTCGAAGAGACTGGAACAACACTTGATAAGAGAGGCGCCGGGAGGAAGAAGGTGCAACTGCACACACAGCTCACGCGACAATGGACATTTTGAAGGGTCGCCTAATGTGTCGTTTTGGCGATTTGCACTGGTCAGCAAGATCGCCCGATTTGACCGCTCCAAACTTCTTTCTTTGGGGTTTTTTTGAAGTCACGGGCCATAAAAAACAAGCCACAGACTCTGGAAGCTCTCAAAGAAGAGTGCAAGAACTTATCACCCGAAGTTCTAACCAAAGCGATTGAAAATGTGGTAAAAAGAACCCGAAGAGTCATAAATAATGCAGGCGCCCACTTCCACATCTTCAAAAAGTAAAGGAAAAAAAATTTAAAGGTCTAAATAAATATTTAAAAAAAAAAAGAACTGTGAAATTATGTCGTTTCATTTTAAAGATATAGCAAAACAAAATCGGCTGAGTGTTTTTGGGCCATAAATCCACCGAGCTTCGACATCATTGCCGAACTCGTCTATGCTAGGTGATAGATGAAGATAGAGAATGCTCGCTGCTCCTCATGGAAGAGCCTAGAAGGTACATAGGCAGATAGGAGTGGCAGTGATCCAGCTGGCGTGTCTGACTCGCAATTAGAGAATTTGAAACCATTGATCCGGTTGAAAACTGTGAGCGGGGTTGTTGTTTGATAGTGCTTATTTATATCCAGTCTGTTGGTTTGCAAAACCTGCGAATCAAATGTTTTTTTCTCAAGAAAGGTTTGCCAAGGTAAGAACCTGCTTTTAGACAGAGCTGATTTGCAGCTGCTGCAGAAAACCTTTCATAGAGTTCGTACTGCTTTTGGTCATCATCAAGCGCCTTCTCACACAGCTATAGTGAATTTAATGGATTATTTTGAACGTCTTTGACAGGTTAGTCATGTGTAGACTCCAACTCGTGCTCGTTCGGCAAGGTCAGCTAAGAGGGTGACTGAAAATCCAGGTGTGTTCATTTCGAGACACAGGAATTGGGCCTATCTGCAACCACCGCATTTTCCATTAAAATAAAGTCCAGAATGGAAGGCAGCAGATCACGCACAATGTCGTACTTTCGCTGAAAAATAATGACACCTCTTGTTTGATGACCCTATATGCATACCGTTCTAGCTTTGCTTTGCGAGAATCTAAGCATCATTATAGGTGGGTGGGGCGTTTGGCTTTGGAAGTATTGGAAGCATTTGTGTCTATTTTTAAATGAAGGGAGGCATTCGACAAAAGAACTCGGAAATTTAACTGTTTGTGGAGGTAGTATAGTGGAAGGTGGGAGGTGCGGGAGTAGGTGCATATCTTGACGAAGTGCTTGCCCTAAAGACCATCTTCCCACAACGGTTCAACAATATATATTTGTCGGTAGCTTTAAGTTTAAAATTTCTCTAGGACTAGTTTCACTTCAAATTTAATGATTAGGTTGGAAGATGAATTAATCTCCTTCTGATAAAGGAAATAATTAACGTTTTCCCATATTTTATTAAAGGCACTTCCCTAAAATAGCGGTTGTGTTGTCTTTATAATTTAATTTTGGTGGGGACGAGAGACCCCATTTATTTGGCTTAATACAAGCTATACATTCTTAATCTAAAGTTAAACAGAAATCTTAAAACTAAAACTTAAAAAATTAGATGTGGTGGTGAAGCAGAAGGGACTTTAGGTAAGGGGATGTATGGTTGAAATCAAAGACGGTAAGGTTTGCGTTAATCTGTCGTAGCATACGGGAGATAGGTTCATTCACGCCATAAGAGGTGTGGTGGGGCGGTAGATAGAAGAGGCGAGAGTGTCGTAGATTACGAGTGTTAGAGTGGAAGGAGATGGCATTGATGAGTGACGCACAATCAACGTGCCCAGAAATGAGTCGGTGAATGAAGAGGATGTCAGCTGCGTCTCTGCGTTCCTCGAGGGTATTTAAGTTAATGAGATTGAGGCGATTTTGATAAGGCGGTAGTGTAAAAGGATCGTTCCAGGGCAGACCTCGAAGAGCAAATCGGAGAAAACGGCGTTGGATACTCTCGATTCTCGTAATATGGACACGATGATATGGCGACCATACCTGACTCGCATACTCTAACAGAGGGCGAACAAAGGTGATGTAGAGGGATCTGGTTACGTATGGGTTGGTGAATTCTTTGGACCATCGTTTTACAAAACCAAGAACAGAGTTGGCTTTAAGGATTATCTCATCTATATGTGATCGAAAGTTGAGTTCCCTGTCACACAGAATGCCAAGGTCGCGAAGAGACTGAACGGAGGAGATGGGTTGGTTAAGCAGAAAGTAGAGACGGGGAGGAGATTGGTTTCGCTTACGTGAGAAGGTGATGGATTGACATTTGGCGATATTAAGTTCTAAGCAGTTTTTTAGGCACCAGATCGAAAAACTATTAAGGTCTTCTTGAAGGAGGATGGAGTCTTGGGGTGAAGAAATTGTTTTGAAAAATTTAGTATCGTCGGCATAAAGGGAGATGGACGAATGTCTGATGATCCTATCAAGATCATTAATAGTTAATATAAACAGAAGAGGACCGAGGTGGCTGCCTTGTGGAACACCAGACGTGGCCATAAACGGGGTTGAATGGGCGGACCTAAAGCGGACACTGTAAAAACGGTTATCCAGGTAAGAGGATATCCATTTTAACAGTATGGGTTCAAAGCCGATGGCAGACAGCTTGAAAATTATTAATTTATGAGAGATTTTGTCGAAGGCCTTGCTGAAATCGGTTGCGATGACATCCACTTCGTTACCGTTCTCTAGTGCTGAGAGGGCAAAGGACACGAATTCGACGAGATTTGTGGTAGTCGACCTACCCTTCAGGAAACCATGTTGTCTGGGGGAAATGAGGGATTTGCACTGGAAGCTTAAGGCTTCGTACAAAATGCTTTCAAAAAGTTTGGGTATATGGGAAAGTTTAGCGATGGGACGATAATTGGTTATTTCGGTTTTTGATCCTTTTTTATGGATCGGGGTTATGAAGGAGGTTTTCCAAACCTGAGGAAATTCTCCTTGTGAGAGGGATAGACGGAAGAGATTTGAAAGGACGGGGGAAAGAATCGAGGAACATTTCTTAAGAAATATGGCGGGAAGGCCATCAGGGCCGGGTGTGAATTCGTCATTAAGTTCATGTAACTTACGTTCGATAACAGACGGGTCCATGACGTGGGAGAGAAGAGGAATTGCATTCAACTGCAATTTATTTCCTACCCAGAATATTTAAAGCTTCAACTCAGAGTGAGCAAATGCAAGAGAATAATATGCATGCGGCAGAATTATTAATTTCATTTTTTTCGGTTGCTGGAGAAAGAAAAAAACTAAACAAAGGACGTCATTTTGAGAAAATAATTTGTTTTGTAAACAAAGATATTTTTGACAAAAGCGTGTACATAAAATTAAGGGGCGTTATATTGTGAAGCTCTGTCATGCAAATTATAACCGATTTGTTATGCCACATATAAATGTTTTGCGTGAGAAAAGATATACATATACCCACACGAACGACAGCATAAGCCAGCAAATTGACAAAAGAGATACTAATGAGTACGTCTTTACTCGACCGTGTCATCAAGAGGAGATACGAGTTGCTGGTTTAAAAGATACTTTGTAATAATATGATAAACTGCTGTGTTCATTATTAATCTGTCTTTGCAATTAGTTGAAAAGTACGTTTTATAAATACAATCTTGCTGAACAGCGTTGACAGCAATGGAATTTAATAATAGCAGTTTAACTCAAAGCTACAACAATAACCAGTTTTACCTTGGCTGCAGTAAAGAAATTAAAAAAAAAGTGGGATGTATCTTTCACATATATAAATACAGTTTATTTGAATAATAAATTTAACAGGCTAACATGAGAGACGGCAGATAGACGCACTTTTGCCGATAAATAGTGACTCATTTTTCAGAACTAGACAGACATTTCAATTGCCACCTTCAATGCCTTAGTACAGTGGAAAATAACTTAAAAATACATAAGTTGAGCAAATAATATTGCTAATAAGTGGTTGCCGCGGTTCAGCGGTAAGGGTGTTAGACTGCTTGGCAAGCTAACCGGCACTACTGTGAAAGGAGAGTCGAAAAGGAATACTCATTGGGACACGTTATACCCCATGCAATACCACATACCGCATATTGCAAACGTCTAAAATCACAAAGCGCCCATCAAAGAAGCAAATCTGTTGAAACGACTGTTGATGAAAAAAAATATCATACAATCTATTAAAAAATCCATCGCGATCGGGTAATTAACAATATCTGCATTCTTAGATAATATTCAGAACTTTGAACACCCCAAACATATGCAAATCAGTCTGCCGTCTAATTTACCACATTCTCGATGCATGGTGTTTTCTTACGCCGACGATGTTGCCATCTCTGTGTCGTTTAAGTTCCCGGGAGAGAAAATACTCCCGTTCGCGCTAACAAGTTAATAGTAGCACTCGTACAATACGAGGAAATTATCGAAAAAGCCCATCGAAAATGCATTCCGAATGTGCGGAGAACTTCTTCAACTGCTGCACTCCAAACATGGCTAGACTTGCTGTCTGTAGATATTTGTGGAGCGCAGCCAGCCATTGATGCAGGCGTAGTCACGAATGGATTGGGGAATAGTAGGATATGCCATAATTCAAATATTTTCAAAATGCCTTGACATGCAACATTTCATCGGTCATCCCAACAAAAATAACGTCATTCAGGCCGAAGTCACAGTTGTACTCCAAACTTAGCTATTGTAATTTGTATCGATAGTCAAGCTCCCGAGATACCCACCACCTATTTGTCGATTTTAAGGCCGCCTATGACAGCATCTATAGAGACGAGGTATACAGAACCATTTAGCATCCCTGCTAAACTCGTCCGTCTGTGCAGGATGACGATGGAGAATGCTCGCTGCTCCATCAAGGTTGGTTACGATCTCACCGAAACCTTTGATATCCAAAAAGGTTTTAGACAAGGAAACCTCTGTCATGTGACTTCTTCAACATCACACTTGAACGAATTGTGCGAAACTCTCAAGCCAACACCAGAGGCACAATCTTTCATAAATCTGTCCAACTGCTTCCGTACGCCGACGATATTGACATTATGGGCAGAACGCAGCGAGCTGTCACCGGTGCTTTCGCGAGTACAGAGACAGAAGCGGCCAAAATGGGTTTAGCGGTAAACGAGGGCAAAACTAAGTATTTGTTGTCAACAAGATGGGACACCCAACACCGACGAATTGGACAGAAGATAAGGGACTTTGTCTACCTTGGCTCTGCTATTACCTCCGATAATGACACCTCGTCGGAAATGAAACGAAAAATAATTCTTGTCAATCGCTGTTTCTTCGGGCTAAGAAGGGAATTGAGTATTAAGGCCCTACCCCGCACAACTAAGGAGATTCTATATAAGAAGCATGGTCACTGTCGAAAGCGGATGAGGATATACTTGGTTGCTTCGAGCGAAAAATTCTTCGAAAGACATTCGGTCCCGTTTGCGTTGACGGGCTTTGGAGGAGAAGATTTAATCACGAACTATACGAGCTGTACAGCGACATCGACCTAGCCAAAAAACTGCGTATTGAACGTTTAAGATGGCTAGGACATATAGAGCGAATAGACACTAAAACTTCGGCACGCAGAGTCTTCGAATTTAACACGGATGGACAACGCAGTAGAAGAAAACCTCGTCTAAGGTGGCCCGCACAAGTAGATGGGGACCTCAATCAACTTGGCGTGCGCAACTGGAGGCAGTTAGCTAAGGACTGGGCTAACTGGAGAGGCTTGTTGGTTGAGGCCAGGTTCACCCCAACTGTAGCTCGGGATGAGCCAAGGCCTAGCTTCTCGCAACCATTTATGTTGTGCGTGTTACATATTTCGCACATATGATAGGGACCTACAGTTTATTGCCGACTCCGAACAGCGAAGTGAGAAGCTCTTTCATGACAGATTATACTCCCGGAGGCTTGTCATTCCCCGACGAGAGGTGGTACCGCGAAAAATGTTCGGTGTTCCTGGCTGGGGCGAATGTTGACTGTGCTAAGTTATTTCTGTACTTATGTTTTTATTCTTCATAACAATTGTTTAATGTTCTGTAAATAGGTTAATCTTGCATAAATTCATATCTTTATGTGCTGTAAAAGAACTAATGTTATATTTTAATTTAACATATCTAAGTATATACCTAAGTATATTATATTTCGCAGGCCTGTGTTATTATTATCTGACTGAGCTTTAGCTAAAAAAAAAATGCCAAATATTTATCGAAACGAATGGGGATAATTCAAAATAAATGCAAAAAAAAGTGCGCAGCCAAAGCATTCAATTAAACACTGTACAAAATTTGGTGAGAAAAAAACAGTGTGCTTAAGTATTATTTCCGCACATGTCTAATAAAAAACAGAAACAAAGTAATTAGTTGGTCATTAATCATAACCAGTATACAAACACCTACATTAAAGTATTCGCGCTAAAGTGAAATTCTAACATACCTATGTACATATGTATGTTACGCCGAAATATATGTACACATTTCATATTAATTAAGTTTAAATACACAAGGATTCAGTTGGCATTCAAATTGACGTCATTCCTCAAACTAATGAGAATTTCACCAAGTGTTGAGTTCGTTCAAAACTTTAAATTGTCGATCAGATAAAACTTTACATTTATCAGGAATTGTATTGTTAACGTACTTAGTTCATCTTGGGTAATGAGAAAGGAGCGTGATGCATGCATTTCCGTCTTTTTATCGGAAAATCCAACATTTTTGTATATTGAGATAAAAGCTAAGAAATAAAACTCTGCTGTTTTTGTGAAATGACACAACAATGATATGTCGAAGAGCAAAATGGTGCACATTCGCTGCCGTCATTGTACATTAGCATCGAATGTCACTTCAGATGGAACAAACATGTCGAAAGGTAGGAAACATTCATGTTTGCATAACCCATAAGTCTATTTATTACGCACTCCTTCAATCTGAACTTTAGTCTAGATATCGAGCAAGGGGTGGTGCCGGAGAAGATATAGGAAACTGCAGACAAAAGATTTAAAAGTAACCGACAGTGACGACTTAAAAGTATTAGGAGTTCAAAACACTTTTAAGACGATTGTCACACTCGAGTACAAATAAGGGAACCATTACCTCATCCAATACAATGTCATCGGAAAAACGTGAGTATCTTTTGGTGAACACGCGTGGGGTACACACGCATGTATGTACATATATGTACATACAATGTGACTAAACGAGCTGCCAGATAAGATATTCTAATCAATTCGAGAAAAAAATATCTTGGATTGACTGCTCATTGTGATTGGTTAACTTTAATGGGTATCATAGAAATGGGAGGTCTACTTCCATTTTGTATTGCGAGGTTTTATAGATAACGTTCTTATTGGGTGCCAAAAAATATAACAGTGGGGTGAAGGTAAACGTGAACAAATCAGAGGTAATGGTAATTTCCAGAACACCTGTTCAATGCACTCTGCATGTTAGTGGAGTTCCATTGAAACAGGTGGAGAAGTTTTAGTATCTCGGGGTCCTATTCACAAGTGATGGTAGGAGCAATACTGAATTATCCTGTAGGATTGGTCAGGCTGGAACAATTTTGAGGCAGCTTGGTCAATCTGTTATCAGGAGGGCCGAACTTGGCATCGAAGCTAAGTTGTCGGTCTTTAATTCAGTGTTTGTTCCGACCCTCACCTATGGTCATTGGTTTGGGGAATGACCGAAAGAATAAAATCGCGGATACAAGCTGCCGAAATGAGATTTCTTCGTTGTATTGCTGGGGTGACTCGCCGAGATCGGGTAAGGAACACCAGAGTACGCGAGGCATGCAATGTCGAGCAGCTACTTCTTCGAACGGAGAGGTCCATACTTCGATGGTTTGGGCACGTCAAACGCATGTTCCCAACTCGGTTTCCAAGACGTGCCATGGAATTCGTGCCATCGGGTAGGCATCCCCTGGGCAGGCCTAGGATAAGATGGCTGGACCAAGTCCGAAATCTCACCTCTACCCGTATGGGGATTGCTTAAGCTCCCTAAACCCGCGACCCTCATAGTGGATAAGCGGGCCATTGATGATGATGATCAATTTCGAGAAACGATAGGAAAAACTGGCAAAATATTAGAAGGTTAATTAAGACTGAAATACAACCTTCTTAACCAAATTTGCCCACAGAGGAACGCCACAGAGTGGCGTCATTTCTCCTCTACTTTGGCTAATGGTTATGAACAAAATTCTCGTAAGACTAGACAGAGAAAGGGTCAAGGTGGTCGCGAATGCAGACGACGTGGTGATACTAGTGTCAGGGATGTTTCCCTCTGTGATAAGTGAAATCATGCAGGTGGCTTTATACAAGTTAAACAACTGGGCCACAGAGTGTGGTCTTGGTGTAAACCCGAGCAAAACTGAACTGATGCTATTCACCATCAAAACCAAACTACCTGACTTAATCCTTCCCCATCTTAATGGTCTACCACTCATACTATCCTCCAGCGCTAGGTATCTGGGTATCATGCTTAACTGGAAGCAAAACATTAAACACAGAGCAAAGAAGGCATGTGTAGCCTTCTATGCCTGCAGTAAAACCTTCGGAAAGAAGTGGGGACTTCAACTAAAGATGACCTTGTGGATGTACAAAGCTGTAATGCGTCTGATTCTCACCTACGGGTCGCTAGGATGGTGACCTGCGTGGAGCAAGGGTTACAACCTTACAAAACTTAAAAGGCTCCAAAGAACAGCGAGTATAGGCACCATAGTAGCATTGAGGTCGGCCCTAATGGTTGCCCTCGCTGTGCTCCTCCATCTTTTGCCTCTAGACTTACACACAAAAAACACCGCACTATGCAGCGCTGTCAGACTTACAGAATCTGGGTGCTGGACCGCTCGGCCATACGGCCACAGCAATATTCTGGACTCGCTACCAAACGGCACGGTCACGTTTCCAACCGACTACATCACAGCCAAACTTAACTTTAGGATAAACTTCCACGTGGGATTCTCCACCAGAGCACAGTGGAAGAAAAACGAGGTAGTAAAGAACTTCGACACAGTCTACACTGACGGATCAAAGATGAACTGCGGTGTGGGGGCCGCTGTCTACTCGGAATCACTAAAAATAGCAAGATAATACCGCCTGTCGGATTTCGCCAGCGTCTTTCAGACGGAACTATTGGCAATCCGAGAGGCTTAAATACATAAACTGCGACGCGACAGTAAAGTCAGATAGCCGAGCAACCATACAGTTTTGTCCTGTCACAAGCTTAACTATGTAATTAGGCAGCAGAAATTACGTCAACCCCCTCTACTGGATATCCGACCACATGAAAATAGATTGTAATTAAGGAGCCGACTCTCTAGCGAAATAGCAACCGAAGCCTTCGATGGGAATGCCGACAAATCGACAGAAACTAATCATATGATCCAGACTCTGGCATTTGACAGGAGATTAAATATTAGATTTCTTGACAGAGATGACTGGAGGATCCACAAAGTTACCAATAAAAAGAAAATCGCTTTCTGCGCCGATGGTTCTAAGATGGACATTAGTACAAGTGCCGGGGTCTACTGCAAGGCCCTAGGAATAAGCCCCTCCTTTAGAATAAACGACGACTGCAATGTCTTTCAGGCGGATATTCACAGCCATAATCGAGGCTTTGAAAACCCGCTAGAAGGGTATCATCACAAAGACAATTACGGTCTACATCGACAGCCAGGCAGGCGTTAAGGCTCTGGAGTCCGCTATACCTAGATGCAGGCTTGTAGGTATCTGCAAATATCTTTTAGATGAGATATCGACTGCCAATACGGTGACGCTATGTTGGGTACCAGGGCGAATGGATGTCTCAGGTAAAGAACGGGCTGACGAACTTGTACGAAGGGTAGTAGCTCTGCATGCCTCATAGGTTCTCCCCTTTGCGAGGTTTCCAATAAGCTCGTTAAAAAGGAAGACAAGGCCATCAGTTGGATCCAGCTAGATCAACTTATGAAACTTATGGAGGTTATAATAATAGGAGATCTCTGTCGCTGGTCAAACTTAGTCGTCGCGTAGCAAGGATTGGCTCCGGCATCATGACTAGGCACTGCGCCATTGGTACTCATGCGGCGCGCCTCGGTATACATCACAACGACTATAGAAGAAGTTGTTGAGATCGAATCTGTCCGTCACCTGGTGTGTGTGTGTCCTGCCCTTACCGGTAGAAGAACGAGTACTCTTGGTAGGTACTTGTTCACGGAACTGGACGACTTGCGTGACATCGAGCTGAGAAACCTCCAGATACTCATATCTTTATCTGGGTTGTCGCTGTGGCTCAGTGGTTAGTGCGTTGGACTCCTGACCGAACGGCATGGGTTCAAGCCGCAGCTATGTCCACCGATTTTTCGCGGCATCACCTCCCGTCGGGTAATGACATAAGCGTAAGTAAGAAAAACCTTCACATCCTTACAGGTTTCTTGCCTTTAGGAAACTAGGTATAAAAGAAGAACTCCTTTACAGATTCTGAAATGAACCCATGGGACCCTAGAACATCGTCCGGAATCGAGTGAAGAACTAAGAAGCAAAAGAGTGAAATATTTGGACCAGTACAAATTATGTGGAAATGGCGATAATTGATACTTGTCAGTGAGTTCGCCGTTTGAAATCGCCAATAAGACTTTAATCATCCCAGTCCTGCGCTAAAGCGTGAACTTTATCGAAGGCGGATGAAAAAATCCTTGGTCGACTCGAGCGAAAAATTCTTCGGAAGATATTCGGTCCTGTTTGCATTGATGGGCTTCGCAGGAGAATACGAGCCATACAGTGAAATCGACCTAGTCAAAAAAACCTGCGCATTGGACGTTTAAAATTGCTGGGACATCAGCCCTCCGGCACGCAAAGTCTTCGAATCGAACCCAGAGGGACAACGCAGGTGAAGAAGACTTCACCTAAGGTGGCCTGCACAAGTAGAAAGGGACCTCAACCAACTTGGCGTGCGCAACAGGAGATAGTTAACTAAAAACCGGGCTTGTTGGTTGAGGCCTAGGTTCACCCCGAACTGTAGCACCACCTAGGAACGTTACATTTCTTCGAAAAATGTAGCACGCGCAATATGAATGGTAACAAGAAGCTAGGTTATGGCTCACCGCGAGCTTTCGCGGCAGCTATTTTTTTTTTTTATCATCAATTATCAGATAAGGATATGCCATCTTTGTATCCACTTCTGCACTGAAAAGCGTGCTCTACAGTGGACCACTCACGCTGAAGCTTTTTCAGAGTACAAGACTCTTGAGAACAATTTTGCGAGGGAAACTCTAATGAGGAATCGAACAATGAATCACTAGATCGTAGTGCAATATATGCTTCTTACAAATATCAAAGGGGAGCTGCTGGTCCATCCATTGGCGCATTTCAGTTTAATGTGATAAACCATCAACCGCTTTTACCAAATTTGGCACTCGTCTAAAAAAACGAAGACATAATAAAGAAGGGAACAAGCTTGAAGGAATCGAAAAATAAAGTAGCAATTCCGAGACAAGTTTGTAAATAAACAACCAGAACATACGCTGCCTTAACGTCACAAGTTACTACAAAAAAAAACACTCATAATGTAGATTAATGGTCTCAGAAAAAGCCGGGATATACAGCGACTATTAATACAATTTTATTTCATCTTAAAAAATTACACAACAATTAAAAAAAATTCCGTAAATTTGAGTTTAATGACGTACATATATACGTACGAATTTACTTTAAAAATTTAAAGACCAAAAGAAATAACCAATGACCAGTTGGCTTAATTTCCTGTTTTCAGATAAATTGCGTAATCTACCTCTCTGCATGGAACCTGATTCATTAAAAGCATTGTCTTTACAACCGTTTATTTTCAGATTGTATAAGTAATGAAATGTAATTATTTAATGTCCTCGAATTCTCACTTTCAGATTATCAATAAAGAAAAACGTAAGCAGTACAATGCAATTGATATGACTTATGAAATCTGGATTAACCAAATGAATCACATATGCACGAATTTAAACATACACCAAATTTAATTTCACCCTTATCTTATTTCCATGAATTATGTAGAGAAGAAAAAAGGTCGACGTTTAACTGCACGCAGATTAAATACAGTGCTTGCAAATACATACTTAGATCGTGAGGAAGTCACAAGGGAATGATTTTAGAAATACAGTAGAAATCGGTTATAATGATGAAATTCTTAGGTCTCTTCGACATCGTTATCGGTTACTTACTTACTTAAGGGGAAGTTGCAGTTCGGAGTAGAACTGGGCATCAACCAACAAGCGTCTCCAGCCAGGTCGATCTTTAGCCAGCTGCCTCCAGTTTCGCACACTAAGTTGGTTAAGGTCCCCTTCCACTTGCGTGCGCCACCTGAGTCACGGTCTTCCTCTACCTCTTCGAAGATTTTCCGGCCGAAGCATTGGTGTCCATCCGCTCTACATGATTCAGCCACCTCTGTCGTTGGAGCTTTACTCTTTTGGCTAAGTCGATGTCGCTGTACAGCCCGTACAGTTCGTCGTTGTATATCCTCCTCCACTCCCCGTCTATGCAGACGGGACCGAAAATCACCCGAAGAATTTTCCTCTCGAAACAGCCAAGAGTGACCGCATCCGCTTTAGACAGAGTCCATGCCTCTGCGCCGTAGAGCAGGACTAGGACGATTAAGGACTTATACAGGGCCACCTTAGTTGTACGGGAGAGGGCTTTCCTACTCAATTGCCTTTTTAACTCAAAGAAAGAGCGATTGGCAAGAGTTATTCTTTGTTTAATCTCAGCGCTGGTGTCATTGTCTGAGTTTATAGCGGAGCCTAGGTAGACAAAGTCCTTAACTACCTCAAAGTTATAGCTGTCTATAGTGACGTTCTGGCCGAGACGCCGGTGTTGTGTGTCCTTTCTTGTTGACAGCATATACTTCGTCTTGCCCTCATTGACCCCTAAACCCATCTTCACCGCCTCCGTCTCGATACTCACGAACGCACCAGTGACATCACGCTGCGTTCTTCCGATTATGTCAATGTCATCGGTGTATCCGAGTAATTGGACGGACTTTTGAAAGATTGTGCCTCTGGTGTTGGCGCGTGAGTTTTGCACAACTCTTTCAAGAACGATGTTGAAGAAGTCGCATGACAGCACGTTGTTTTGTCTAAATCCTTTTTTGACATCAAAAGATCTCGGTGAGGTCTTGACCAACCTTGATGGAGCAGCTTGTATTCTCTATCGTTATCCTGCACAAACGGACGAATTTAGCATGGATGCCAAAACTAGACAGGGCTCTGTATACCTCGTCTCTATAGATCCGATCAAAGGCAGCCTTAAAATCAATGGAAAGGTCCTGGGTATCTATTTAAAGTTCTTGGGTTTTCTCCAAGATCTGCCGCAGTGTGAATATTTGTTCGATGGTGTACTTTCCTCGCCTGAAGCCACACTGATATGAACCGACCAGGTTGTTAACGAACGGCCTTAGGTGTTCACACAACATGGCAAATAAGATCTTGTAAGCGATGTTAAGAGGACTGATGACTCTGTAGTTGGCGCAGTTTATAAGGTCTCCTTTCTTGAGGATCTGGCAAACGATGCTGAGGTTCCATTCATCGGGCATGCTTTCCTCCGACCATATTTTACAGATAAGTTGGTGTATGCTCCTTACTAAGTCATCGCCTGCTGCTTTGAGCAGCTCGGCAGCTAGGCTGTCAGCTCCAGCAGCTTTGTTGGATTAAAGTTTAGATATGGCTATCTTTACTTCGTCCAGATCGGGTAAACGGAATTGTTGCTCTTCGTCGTCCAGGTTGAATGGTTCATTTTGCCATACAGCGGGATTTGATTCGTCGTCGCCGTTAAACATTCTGCAAGAATAGTTCTTCCATATCCTCAGCATCGGTTATAACGATGAAATTCTTAGCTCCCTTCGACTGCGTTATAACCAATTTCTACTGAATTTCTAAAATCAGTCCCTTACGACTTGCTAACGATCTAATGTATTTGCTAACGTATTTGCTAATGTATTTGTTTAAACTGCCTGCAATTCAACGTCGAACCAGATATGGAAATCGAACAGGGCATGTTATGAAATTAACTTTAGCTCTAGGTTGCTAATAACCAACATCGAGTCGTAACATTTTAAATCCTTAAAATTATAAGTCCCTTCTAAAAAAAAAGCAAATGCACAAAAAAAAACTTTGATGGGGGTAACGTTTCAAAATCTTTAGCAAAGTTTTGGAACATGGGCAGAGAAACGTGATCGCCGCTATTCCAGAAACAGCACTACTTAAGAAACACTTTAAAAAAACTTCTGAACAAAACGACAATCTTATCCTCACTCCAGTATGCAGCCGCGCTCGACGCTATTTTTCGATGCGTACCTGTGTACATCAGACTTCAATCGAATCTTCGAAAGTGCAGATACCCCAGGAAATTTCAAAAGGCCATAATTTTCTAATCGCGCAAAACATGAGAAAACGATAATCCATGAAACTACAGGGCACATACTTTTTGAATGCATGGGTAAAACTACACCAAACAATAGGCTAACACAATGGGTCAGAAATAATAAAGTGTTGCATGAATTCCATGCTGGATTTTGAAAGAATTATTCTAATACCGACCAAATATTTTCAATAGCCGTGTTTTATAAACAAAAACAAAAGGTCGTATGCCTTTTTTACAGGCTTTCGAACAGCTGTCGACTCCATTGCCCGTGAAGCGCTTTTTTACAAATTGTGTTAAAAAGGAATCTCCAACAAAATTATGAATATACCATATGCACTGAGAACAGCATATCATAAAACTGTATAAGGATATTGAATTTGAAAGATGTACAAATAAGTGTGCATTTAAGGTGCACCGCTTTTCATCTTTTTAATCAACGACATTACAGAAACAATAGGCGGAAGAATAGAGTTAAGTCGAAAGGAGATTCCTGCGCATATGTATGCTGATGACATCGTCTTTTTCGCGAACGCAATAGATGGTATGCAGTTGATGATTAATAGTCGGAGTATTGTAAGCCGTGGAACTAGTTTATCAACTTGAAGAAGTCGAAGACAATCATATTCAGAAGTGGCTCTGGAAGATATTCTCGAAATGGAAAGCAGACTTAACGAGGCGATCATATCCAAGCAGTGAGAGAGTGCTAATATCTGGGAGTCGCAATATCGTCAAATTTAAGTATGAACAAATGTCTTACGGTCAAATCTTCTGAAGCTACACGTGCACACTCATCAATCTGGCGTTACTGCGTTCAAATAAATATGTAACTCATATGTCAAAGAGAACATACAGGGTTTTTCAATAAGAGCGCTACAAAAGTTTTTTTAAATAAAACAAAAACGGTTTTGGATATCAATAAAATTCTTTATTCCTGTGAAAGTACGTTCGATGCCATTATGTATAGAACTCGATTTCTTTTGCATGTCCACCACGGGCACGCTTGCAGAAGTCCAGACGCTGAACCCAATTTTCGACGGTTTTCAAGCATAAATCGGCCGATACTGCTGCAATTTCACGTTCGATATTCGTACGAAGTTCATCAATCGTCGCTGGCTTGTTGACATAGACCAAAGACTTGACGTAGCCCCACAGGAAATAGTCTAACGGCGTCAAATCGCACGACAGAGGCGGCCAAGTGACTGGACGTTTCGTGAGATAACACGTTCTCCAAACTTGGTTTCCAATAAATTGATTGTGACATTCGCTGTGTGGCTTGTGGCGCCGTCCTGTTGAAACCACATGTCCTCCAAGTCCATATCATCCAATTGGGGCCAAAAATATTCGGTTATCATTGAACGGTAGCGATCCCCATTCACAGTAACGTGCCGGTCTTGATCATCACGGAAGAAGTACGGCCCAATGACGCCGCCGGCCCATAAACCACACCAAACCGTAATTTTTTCGGGATGCAATGATGACTCATGGAGTACGTGTGGATTGCTGCCTGACCAATACCGCATATTTTGTTTATTGACGAAGCCCTCCAGCCAGAAATGAGCCTCATCGCTGAAGATGATTTTTCGATTAAAATCCGAATCATTTTCAAGTTGTTGCTCAGCCCAATTCACGAACATACGACGCTTCTGGTGGTCAAGCGGCTTCAGTTCTTGCGTCAATTTAATCTTGTAAGGATGTAGGCCAAGATCTTTTCGCAAAATTCGCCACAACGACGTCACAGAGATGCCCAACGCTTGAGAACGACGTGTGAGAGACACATTTGGGCTTTCTGCAACTGAAGCCTCAGCGGCAGCAATATTCTCGACACTACGGGCACTTCTTTGTCTCAATAGCACGGGAACATTTTGTACTGTGCCTGTGGATTCAAATTTTTCCACTAGACGCTCAATTGTTGATCTGCTAGGACGATTATGACGACCATAAATTGGATGTAGCGCTCTTAACGTTGAGGCCACTGACTCCGAATTTCGGTAGTAAATTTTAATAATTTCGACTCGTTGTTGGCTCGTATATCTTTCCATCATGAAATGGCAAACCTTACTGAAGAGAAATGTCAAAAAACCGCAAGAAAAATATGGCGTCGTTTGCTGTCCCTGTCGCTCTACTTTTGTAGCGTCCCTATTGAAAAACCCTTTATTTCGTACTGCTGCTACCTCCACACAGTTGTATGGAGTTCAAGTTTGCGGTTACTGTCACTTTGAAGTTGTTGAAAAATGCCTTTGTTACTTTTTCAGAAGGATCCTTCAATTGCCGAATAGTACTCTCATCTATAAGCAACATCAAGAGGCAGGATGTTCACCTCTACTCTAAAGCTACACTTTATGTAGTAAAGGTTATGACCACGGAACGTTGAAAAAAAAAGATAGGCAAAATTAGACGGCAAAAAGACGTTTAAAGCACTGTTCAACCAAAAACATTTTTAAGTTCTCGCACAAAAATCGATTGCGATTGTTCGTCAGGAGAATAAATCACCTAAAAGATCTCTCCCCGGTTAAGGTTACGTCACATCAGTGACTTGGGCAATTTGGAGTTTGCAGCGCAATTAATTACATTACTTATATCTTTTATGGAAGATTCAATTGAAGAAAAAACGACATTAAGGTTTTTTACCACGACTTCAGCAACTGACCCTTTCGGTTTTTCAATTTCTCCTCGGTCCCATTCAAAATCTTTAAAATCTCCACAATCAGGACAAAAAAAAGGAAACTCAACAAAATCAGTTCCTTGGTTATGACGTGAATGGGAAAGACTGCAAGAAACGAGTATTCTTGTATGGTCTCTTATCGAGAGGAAACCTTGTTCAAGAGTCAAAGAGACTAGCGTCAAACTGCTGATTGAACTTATGGTTCACATACAATGAGAAGCATTATTAAGATTAAAGTTTCGCATTTTACTGGCGAAACCAGGCAAACGGTTAGAAATAAAGATGCAAAGCGCAAGTATCATAACATCGAATACATTATAGCAAAATGAATCTAAATCTTGAAAAGAGAACATACTGAAAAATTTTAAGGATTTTAAAGCAAACATTGTATTATTGCTTGACGTAAAGAAAATGCTCATTAGGAGGCATTTGCGCCGCTGGATATCGTTCTTATGAACACTGGAAGCTCACACATGTCTTTCATAAGACATTACAAAATCAATTAACTCACAGTAAACAAAGATCGATCACCAATTGCAAGAACGGTCCGAAGGCACACACCCTGGACTAATCACTATCTCGAGCTGCCATTGGTAAAGCGAAGCCATTCGTGCAAAGTATAATAAAGGCATCGATTAAGGCAAACTAGAACCAGGAGATTGCATTGGCTCTTTGAATGCAAACTCAGACAATGAAGAAGGCTATATTTAAAATATACTTTTAAAAACCGAGCGATTAAGTTCTGTATTTAATCTCACAAGTATTCGTTGCTTATCGAGAACCCTAGCGAGTACAACATTCAAGGTGTCTTTGCAGTATAGTTATTGTTTGAGAGGTAGAAAGATTTTACAAAGCAACCCCCGACTATTGGTCAAACACTGTCGCATATCTCTAAACGGATTTCGACGAGATCTGAAGGATAGAAATCAAAGAGTTAAGGTAAATGGAATATTTAGTGAGCCAAGAACTTTAAAAAATGGTGTACCACAAGGTTCTGTACTTGGCCCATTGTTCTTCTTGATTTACATTAACTCTCTATTCAAGCTTAAACTAAATGGTACTTCAACCGCATTTGCGGACGATATAGCACTTACGTACGAATTCCAAACTGTATTTGAATGTGTCACAAAAATTGAGGAAGATCTGGAAATCTTAAGATCGTGGTTTACCTCGCATAAATTGATTATTAGTGAGAAAATTAAACTGATGTCTTTTAAGATATCTGGTAATAGTCTTCATGATTTTAACCTCTGTTTTCACTCTCACGACTGTGAGCAATTTTCATTACCTGTTCATAAATGTGGCAAAAGTAATTTTATTTCTAACATGCAGTGTTCTGCAAATTGCTTCAAAATTGAATCGGTACAACAATTCAAATACTTAGGCGTTTTAATTGATAACAATCTAAATTGGAAAGACCATATTCAAACGTTAAAATCATTTATGATGTTAGTCACACGTAAAATGTATCTTATAAAGCCGTTTTGCTCTAAAAAAGTCTTAACCACTATTTACTATGGTCTTGCGCACTCCAAGTTGCAATACGGCATCACAAGTTGGGGTGGTTCGTATTCTAACACCTTTGGACCCTTATTAATAGCACAGAAGCATTTAATTAGAATTATTTGTAACAAAAATCGGTTTGCTGAAAGTTGGCCTTTATTTAAGGAGTTGCTAATTCTACCAATGAGACATTTATATGTATTTAAAGTACTAAGAGAAATTTTTAAACAAAGCGGTAATATTCCAAGTAGGAATTCTCAAATGTACAATCTACGCATAAATAATATGAGAATAGTTAATGTTCCACTTGCGCACAAAACACATTTTGCACTTTTCTATACCTAAAACAAATAAATTGCCCTTCCATATCAGAGAACGTTTTCGCTTTTCTTCCTTCAGTAAAAAAGTTAAAGATTGGTTATTCAATTTACATTATGACTGCATTGAATCATTTATCTTAATTCTTGTTTTACTCACCAACACAATAAATGTTTAATTATAAAGGTTATAGTAGGCTCAAACAGTGTATATTATCTATGAATTGTTACGTTTAGATTGTTTGTTCTTCTGAATTTCTCTTCTTTTAGGTGGATTTCATAGAAATACCACCTATTGCAGAGGTCCTCATGACGCGACTTTAGAAAATTTTGAATGTCATTCGTCTTCGCTATCATAGTAAACACTACTACTCCGTTAAAAATGTTATATATATATATATACATATATATATATATATACATATATATATATATATATATGCAATATAACGGATTCTTGTGGACACGATTGAGGCCGCAATTATGAACCGATTTGAATAAAATTTGGTATACACGTTCGTATGCCGAATACCTCGGCTAAGTTCGTAGATGGGCATAATCGGTCCAGAAGGGGGCGGTTTACGCCCCTTTTTATGTCTCAAACGGTACAATTAACAACTCAAATAAATCCCAACTTCCGGTTTTGATTTTTTAGTAATATAGTAGATAACAGGGAACAAAATCCGCCTGCTACCAATTTGGGCGCCATCTTCGATCCGCCATCTTGAAATTCTTCAAAATTGATTGGATTTCGTTGAAATTGAAAATCCTTACAAATCTCGAGGTAATTAGTACAAATTCGTTTTTAAAGTGGAAATTTTTGTCCGCCATTTTGTTCCCACCATCAGATTAGATGATATAAGAAATCCACCTACCTCTTGCGGCGCTTGCCGGAAGGTTCTTTTTTTTTCTTATTATGTAAGTAGAGACTGATTGTTGTTACCCCACATCAGATGTGAATTAATTGTAAAAATCCTTGATGTGTCATTCACCACTAACTTTTAAGTTAAAGAATGAACACTGTTATTCCATTTTCTTTCTTTTTATGAACTCACTTTTTTTTGTTAATTAGCTTTTAAGTTAAGTTAGAAATGAATAAATCACTACTCTACTCTACTCTACTCTAGATATCATTCCCCTTATGCCAGAATCATGAATGTGCAGATTTTGGTTTTTTGGGTTTCTTAGTTGGTTTGATAAGCCTTTCTGTATTCTACTCGTATGTTGTGTCGGAACTGTGATTGTTCAGATAGTGTGGAAACAGTTATTTCTCACTATGTCAATTGTTGAAAAGTAAAATTCTCGAATTGTAGGACAGCAATTAACGCTCAAACGTGATGCCCCCAAAATATTCAAATTTGCACATTTATTGTTCTGGCATGAGGAGTGCGATATGTACATACACTCTTAGCCAACCATGTAACTGCAAAGCAAACGAATAAGCCACGAACACTACGCACAGAAGCTCTCAGTTGTAAAAGGAGCACTTCATGTGCCAATAGAAACTGCAAGATACTAAATCTCCACAATAGCTCTGCAGCAGACTAACGAGAGATGGCGTAACCTTGATACATGGAAACCTGCGCGTCAGACTTGGCCTCGGCTTAGTCGATGGAAAACAAACAGCACGTTACATGTGCTATACTGTGTAAATACCCTAACTGATCACTGCGCAATTGGCAGACACGCTATAAGTCGAGGAACTCCAACCAGTGATTTTTATCATAGTTGCATGGATGAGGTGCAAGAGGAAATACCTTTTCACCTGCTATAATGTACTGCCCGGCACTGCCATCCTTGAAAAGTAGAACTCTTGGGGAATACTTCTTAGATGAATTTTAGGATTTTTCCGAAACGGATATCAATTAAATATGAAAATAAATCCAAAAATCAAAATGGTTTCAGGAGTAGTGGTAACTAACGCTCAAGTGGCATCACAATAGACGGTCTAGGTGAATTCGTCCGTTGCGTTACTTAACCGAACCTCTGTCTATCAACTTCTCTCTCTCTTTCCTCCAGAGAATGCTGGTGCTTGTAACACTACCAGAAAGTAGGTTTCAGGTTTCAACCCCTTTCGAAGATTGCTGGTGATAGCTAGAGAGAGAGAGAGTTAGGAAAAAAATGTATTTCCACTGGGGCCCTCCTCTTATCGGGCTCCTCATCTTAAGAGTATACGCAGACGATCTGGCCCTTTAAGTTGTCCCGTTGGGGTAATTGCCCGACCAGAAAAAAATCAGCAGTTACGAAGCAAAGACAAGCTTCGGATACAGACGGATTTACTGTTGCCGAGAATAAAGATGAAGATACCAAGGACAGTTTTTTACGATATCTTGAACAAGACATATGAACTATGACATTCAATTTGTTTTAGACGATTTTAACGCGAAGCTAAAAAGAGATGAAATCTTTAGTACAACTGTCAGAAAGCATAGCTTGCACGATGCCACCTCGACGAGGTGAAACATTGCCTAAGTAAGTCCGCGGTTTCCACATCTCGGATTCTGACCTGGAGGTCTCCTGACCAATTAACCGTCGACCACTTGTCCGTAAAAGGTATTCCTTCAGTATAAAAGATTTTCGAGTGCTTTGGGATGACCACATTTACTCGGACCACTGTTTTGTTGTATACCATCAAAAACAAAGCACAACTGCAAAAAAGTTTGACATCGGAGGGCTAAAATCCTGAAAGGTCGCCAGTTCAAATGTCCATTAATCTTTTAAGAGGTCCAATGCCACCCGCATTATTGCCAGAAAGTCATCAGAATTAGTGCTTCTGATTTGCGGGCAACTGTTGGTTTGATAACGACATTCAACAAACATATGCATCGACACTACAGGTCTGCAAAAACGGACAATTGTAGTTAAGTCACAGGTGCTGAAAGGAACACTTCTGCAGACGGTATTACAGCAATGAACTATTAAATGCAACTGAAAGCAGAATGAACCATAAGCTAAAAATTCCGCCCTTCCGACCCAGCCATTTCCGTTTATGCTACGCCAAATAAAAAGTTAAATATTTGCTGTGTTGTATGAAAGCCACCAGATTGTGGAGAAACCCAGGGAATTCCAAATCGATACTCAACACTCTTTTGTCGATTTCAAGGTCGTGTATGTATGGTATTTATAGCCGAGCTGTACATAGTAATGTGTAGACTGGCATCTCTACCAAAAGGTCCAAGAATGTATAGACGCTATTGTACAAAAACGTAAAAATTAAGACAATTTGAAGACAGATCACTGCAGCTAAGAAAAAGCTAAAGGCGATTTAGGCACATCGTGAGAAACTAAACACGATGGCACTTAGGCTTCGCCCGTAAGGAGACTCTGGACTAAAGTCAAGCAAGCCAGTGAAATTGGTCCAGCATTTAGAAGCATTTAGAAGACGCTGTTAAAACGCCTTAATGAAATAATCAAGTAATGCTGACTTACAGAGAAATACATAAGTTATTAGGGACAAACATGCTGGAAATTGTCAAGACATACGAAAATAATTTAATCTGAAGCGTCGCTGTAGGTTTCTTCCCAGTGTCGAACATAAAAGTGTTGTTTAAAGTTTGTAGATTTAGCAGAGTCCATAATACGAGTATTCAAACAATAATAGCAATTAAAAACAAGTTTCGGATATAATTTATTTAACGGGTAATCGAAAGAATTGATAAAGAAACAGGCGGAAAGAACTCTGCAGTATGCATAGCTTAAGTCTAAGCTTAAACAGACAGATTTGCATATGTTAATTGAGAAAAAAATAAACTACAGACAAGAAATAAAAACGCATGAATTCGGATGTGAATTCATAGGTAGAGGAGGAAGATCATTAATTAGATAACCTCCCAGCGCAAAAACCAGTTCGTACCAACTTTGTCTTAATGATAGAATGGTGCCTGCTTCTATCGCAAAACGAAGGACCGAACTGCCCAGATGGATTGATTTGCTTGTGTTTTTTCGATGCAGTAGGTGCCACTTAATCATATTTGAACTTAACCGACCCTGCTCGCATATGTAATCGCCAAAAACAAATCGCTATTGGAATTTTTAATGCGAAAAGGTATACAGATCATGCTTGACTAGTCCCTTTGTTTGTTTTATTAAACAAATATTCATTTCAAAAACCAAATTATTAATTCACTCTTCGGTAAATAATGAATCCATCTAAAGTTTACATTAGTGACTTTTTAACAGTCAAATTCGATGGCATACTGAACCATGCTCCAGACGCGGCTTATAAGTGTTTGGCTGCTTTGGCGAGCCTGGATTTAAACTTGATAAAGTATATTAAACCGCTTTATTACTTAAACACAAAGATAATTGGAATATTCAAAGTTGCACACACTCATTAATTAAGAATTTCTTCCCCGTCGGTACGCAGTTAATTTCAATTTAATAACCCACCCGAGAGAAACATGTGTACATTTAACATTATCGCGGATTTATCAGGTGTTTTAATCGTATAGACAGCAAAAAATTTTCAAAGCAAATAGAGTTGCAGTGGGAGGCACGTGTTTTTTGTTCATGCAAACCATACTGTTTATATACCTAAACACATCTGAGTTTGTACAGTAAAACAAGTTTAATATTTTCTCGACAGAATCACTTTGGAGCACCAACAAAGTATACCTACCGTTCCACAAATCACCAGCAGCACTATTAGTTTATTTATCGAAAACATATTTTGGTGGGAATATAATGTATTCCTACTGTCACAGATGAGGCTTTAACTCCAACTTCCGCAGCACATCAAAAGAGTTATTAAATTATCGCGTTCTTCGATTATGCGGAAAAGATACAAACTATTGAACTGAGTTTTAAGCCCGGTATTGCTCACAACTTTGCCTGTCTCGGGCGGAGAAAACAAAATCGACGTCCGGTCAAGCGAAAAATTAAGCTAATAATAAAAAATTGTTTTGGTTAAAGATCACACAATCAAACCTAATCAGCGATCACTCGCTCTCCCGTGCTTCGTAATATTTTCACATTATCCACTGAGAGAGAGGGCGTTTGGAGACTTTTTCCACTTGTTGGTTGTTGCTTGCTGCTGCAACGGATGGAATATTGTTACTGTGGTGTTGTGTCTCCGTACTGAGTAGTTGGGAGTAGCTTGGTACGGTACTATTGTGTGATACTAACACACCTTTCAGTGACACAGTGTTTCATTTGGATCACCACTATACAAGCGAAAGAGCTAATGATTTGTACAAGTTAACACATAACACACGTCTGGCATTCTCTTAAGACCTTTTTGTTGACACACATACCCTTGCATGCGTCTCTACCGACTTTCTTTTGCATCAGCTGTGCACTGAATATGAACTTGAATTATTGCAGGTTTCTCTTCTTCGCTGCAATCGTAAGACCGGCAACGTGAATAAGACGCATACTTACGAGTACCTGGATACTTACGAAATAAAAAAAAACACTTTTGAGAACAGGTACATATCTACATAATTGCAGGTTTATTGAAAAAGAAAGTGAGTGTGTGTAGTTTGAAAATGTTATGATAAAACTTCTATAAAAATATACAGGGTGGCGCAAAAGTATCATTTGGATTTCTTTGACAACATAAACAATGTGTGTTGAACCAGTATCAACCGGTAGCTTTGACTCAATGTTGAGCTCAGTTTTCGAATTTATATACATAAATCTTTTAGGTTAGGTTAGCTTGAAGTGGCTACCAGCTAAAACCAGCATACTTGGACCAATGATCGCTCTGTTGTGGTACCACACAGATCTTGGAAAAATTCCTTATCCTGCTCGTTGAACCAATTAGTCAGACTGCCTAGATCGTTGTAGAAGAAGGCACCTAAGTTGAGTTTTCTTCTATGGAAGGCAGCAGCTCTTTTTCGTCCATACAACTTCTACATTTGATTTAATTTGAGAAACGCCAAGCCCTATTGCATGCTTGCCTATAGGTTGGTTGGTTTATTTTGTGGATGTCCTAAAGACTTACTTAGACCCCAAGCGGGTTCATTGTACCCCTAAAAAGTATACTCATGGAAGTTAAACCTATCCAGAAACCAACCAGAAAGGGATAGAAATCTCAGGAGTTTCCTAAAATCAGAGATATTAAGGTCCTCCAGCCCATGGAATAAGCTACTACCAAGAGTACGCAGTCTTGTGGTGGCCAGTGCGGGACATTCACATGGCAGGTGCTGAATGGATTCTATTTCCTCCTCGTCCCTGCAGCTTCTGCAGTAGTCATTGTAGGGTAGTCCAAGACGCTCCGCATGGATTCCCATTCCGCAATGTCCTGTTAGGACACCGGAGACGATTCGTATTTCCCTTCGACTAAGTTATACGAGATTTTTCGAATTCTGCTTATTATAAGCTGGTGATCTGGTTACTGCACATGTGTCCATGTGACACCATCGCGTATTAGCCCTGATCATAATTTCCTCTTCTATTTCCACATAAAGAGTGGGTGTCTCTGCGACCGGAAGGCTATATGCATATGTTAGTTCTGCACCCTTCCTGGTAAGTTTGTCTGATCACTCATCACCCGATATATCTTTATGGCCCGATACCCAGCTAAGGGTCACCTTGTTGGTCGTTGATATATCGTTGAGATTTTGTCTGCAGATCTTTATGAACTTCGATATTTTCGATGCTGACTGCAGAGAGTTAATAGCCGCCTGGTTGTTAATGTAAATAGAAATGGTTTCTCTGACAATGTTGTCATTTTTGATTAGTTTTACGGCCTGTAAAACTGCAGTTATCTCGGCTTGAAAAACGCTGCATCCGTCTCAAATTTTGAAGGATTGGTTTACCCCTCTGGATTTACACCAGTACCAGCGTCCGTTTTGGATCCGTCGGTGTAGAAGGTGTGACCATAGGTACTATTTGTCCAGAGACCTACTTATCTTAATCTGAGTGCCGTTTTTGCCGCCCTACTACTACAATGGATGTCCATTGGAAGTAGGTTCAGTATTGTTACAAGTGCCGCTGTGGGTTTTCAACTTATCAATCCTGTTATCCTTATGCAGAATGCTATTTGAACCTTGGTTACACTTGTAAGATGGCATTTCTTCACAAGTGCCTTCCACCAAACAATCGAACCGTATGTTAGGATGGTTTTTACCACAGCAGTGTACAGCCAGTGTACCACTTTCGGCATAAAGTGGCCGTGTTACCGAATATCTTGTTACATGCATACATACATAGCTGGCGCGACAGCTCGGAATGAGCCAAGGCCTAGCTTCTTGCAACCATTCATGTTGTGCGTGTTGTATTGTTTTCACGAATGGAAGGGACCTACAATTTATTGCCGACTCCGAACGGCGAATGAGAAGCTCTTTCATGACAGATTATACTCCCAGGGGCTTGTCATTCCCCGACGAGAGGTGGTGCCGCGAAAAATGTTCGGTATTCCTGGCTGGGGCTTGAACCCACGCCGCTCGGTCAGCAGTCCAACGCACTAACCACCGACCCACGGCGACCACTTGTTACATGCGTAGAAGGCAATTTAAGCCTTTTTAATGCGGTTCTCGATATTGGCTTTCCAGCTCAATTTTAAGTCTAAGATTACGCCGTAGTACAATATTTTGCCGTCCTTCCAAGTGTCAGATCGATTACGCCCATACATGGATTCTTGAAAGGTGGAATCGACCTTCTTCTAGTAAAGAGCACAATCTCGGTTTTGGATCGGTTAACTCCCAGACCTTGCTTGGCCCAGCCGCTCACCAATGACAGTGCGTGATTGAGCCTTTCGCTTACGCTTAGTTTGTGGGAGCATTTTTCTGAGACCAGAATAATGAAGTCGTTAGCATAGGCCGTCATGTTCAAGCCGGTGTTTTCCAGTGTCTTTATAATTTCAGCGGGGAGAGAACTCCTCCTTTAGTGTTACCTCGAGTGGCGCTCTTTCGGCTGTTGACACTCCCTAAAGTCGAATTTATAGTACGTAATTTTAGCATATGACCAATCCAGTTACACAGTCCGTTGCTTAGTCGGGCCCCGCACAGGCTGTGTATGATTGCTTCAGTGCTCACGTTATTGAAGGCTCCTCCAATGTCGGGGAAGGCCACCAGTGTGAATTCTTTGACATGGAGCAATTTCTCGATCGTTTATACCACCCTGTGTAGGGCGGTGTCCACAGATCTTCCCTTCATGTACGCATTATACGATTTGAATAAGTATGTATCCCTTATCGCATCCCTTATGTGCACATCTGTAAGGCGTTCCAGGGAGGATAGGCTGATGGCCTTGTAGTCCTTAGCGATCGTGTGACTGTCGTGACGCTTTCCCCTTTAGGAATGAAAACTACCCTTATTTCCCTCCAGGATTTAGGATACTTGCCTATTATACAGCACCCAGTGATGACACCTGTAATATAGCTGATATGCAGTCTCGTGAGAGAAATCGAATCCTTAGAGCGTTTTAGGTCCAGCTTTGGCCAAATCTGTTTTGCCGCATTACACATTGTCCCACCTTTTCACTGAGATTTGTCCTTTCATAGATGAATAGCGAACTGCAATCCGTTTATTACTAAAGCTACAAGTGAATCTGTAGAGAATGATTCAAAGTATAGGGTCATTCAACAAGAGGTGTCGTTTTAAATTTCGCGTCATTGTTGAACTGTCAACTTACAACAATCATTGCGATAAATTCTGATAAGTTTTGATATGGATGGATACACACTCGCACAAAGTGCTGAAATAGTGAAAACTCACTACAAAACCGGCGAAAATATCGCGGAAACGTTTCGTGAAGTAAGTACTGCTTTCTGGGTCTCCTTCTTGGCAGTGAATTAAACTGGAAAGCAAATACTATTGAACGCGTTAAAAAAGCCACCGTAGCACATACTGCTGCAAAAAAGCGTTTGGTAAGAAGTTGGGACTGCAACCTCATACTCATGTATGGTGTGATCGCCTGGTGGACGGTCCCAGACAGAGCCTTACACCGCAATCTATTGGGGAAAGTACAAAGATCAGCATGCATATGCATAAGCGGAGCACTAAGAACCACCCCATCAGCGGCACTCAACGTGCTCCTACATTTACTTCCTCTAGATATTTTTGGCATACAGTCAGCTGCTAGCGCAGCCATTAGACTTAAAGCCTCCTGCCAATGGTCAAACAACCATAATGGCCATTCCTCGATCTTAGACCCTCTAACTTTCATTCCGGAAAACACCTACAACACACCGTCCAAGTTAAATTTCAACCTCAACTTCTGGACTTCCGACGCCAGAGGCGACCATTCTGTTCATCTCTACACCGATGGTTTCAAAACCAAGAACGAAGTGGGAGGTGGTGTTTTCTCCGATATGCTTAACTTGAGCATCTCCTTCTGTCTCCCGGACTACTGCAGCGTTTTTCAGGCGGAAATCATGGCGATCAACGAAGCCTTATCCTGGCTTCAACAAAATATGATATACTTCAGTGACATTACAATTCTTACTGACAGCCAGGCTTCTATAAAATCCCTGGAATCCGTAAAATGTACATCAAAGGCTACTGCAGACTGTCGCTTATCTCTCATGGAGATGGCAGAACATTTTAACATTCACCTATGCTGGGTAGCCGGTCATAGGGATATTCCCATTAGCCTTCATGCCAGAAAAATTGCCCCTTTTCAAATAACTTTTGCACGAGTTGTAGGGACGAAGAGGAGGAGGAAACGATCCTCCATTTTCTCTGCACTTGTCCTGCCCTATCCCAAAGGAGGAAGCTCCATCTGGGAGCCTATCACTTCGGCGAATTGGGCGAACTATCACATACTGTTGTCAAAAGTATTCTCAGCCTCATCAAGAGCTCCAAACGGATTCAATAAAGTGGCGCGGTTCAGGGTATAAATCCATGTGGCACCACAAAGGGCCTTCTTGACCTACGTGTGTCACAGCCACCCCACCTACCTACCTACCATAAAGCACTTTCTCGCACAGCTATTGTGAATTTAATCGATAAATGTGGACATTTTGGATAGGTTAGTGATGTGAAGACTCTAACTCAGCAAGGTCAGCTGAAAACATTGGCGCCGTAGCTGAGAGTGTGACTGAAAATTCAAGTTCAAATTCAATTCAATTCGAGACGATGACAGGAATTGAATCTATCCGCAACCACTTTGCACCGCATTTTGCATAAATGGCTTGGCCTTCATATTTATAAGGTCTTTGTCCTAAAATTGATGCTATGGAGGTGGACGTCTTCTCAGGAGGAGGGCGCTACATGGCACACAGCTGGTGAAACAATGGCTCTATTGCGTGACAAAGTTTCCTGGACGAGTGATTTCTCGAAATGAAGACTTCAATTCGCAGCTAAGATCATGCTATTTAACACCATAAGACTTTTTTCTTTGGGGCTATGTTAAAAATAAAGTCTACGCCAATCCTCCACCAACGATTCAAGCACAAAAAGAAAATATCAGAGCTGTTATTCGTGAAATACAGCCGCAATTCGCAAAATTATTGACGCAGTGAGGGATTGTTTAGGTTAGGTTAGGTTAGATAGATGGGTGGCTTGTGACGTTAGTCACTGCTCACGAAGACCAACAATAGATTTCATTGTGCCCGTTTTAAAAACCTAGAACGAAAGATAAAGCTGCTGGTTTAGAACCACCCAGATCTTTCAGCTCAATGGTACATAAGTCCAGTTCTGTGAAGAGGCAACTACCAAGAATCAGGGCAGGACATCCATTCAGCAGACGAAGGACAGATTCAATGTATTACACGTTCGTGAAACTTCTCCAATCGTCGTTCAAGTCGCCCAGTAATGATTATGGAGACAATCCATCCCTCAACTGGCCATGATTTCGCCTTGAAAGATACTGCAATCGTCATAAATTCTAAGGGAGCGGAAGAGTGCGTCTTTGCAATAAACCCCGGCTCCCATGTCAACGTCCATATTTCTTATTTATAAGTAACTTTGTGGTTCCTCCTGTCATATCTGTCAGGAATTCTGATGCTGAATGCCAGAGTCGGGTCATATGATTAGTTGCTGTCGATCTATCAGCATTCTCCCATCGAGAGAGTACCGAGCTGGTGTCGACTGTCGTCCTTCCCTCTGCCTCAAAACAGTTTTAGTTGCTGTGTTGCTACAGTACAGATCCAGCGAAATGAAACTTAGCATGGTTCCCATTACTGCTGCCGGTGTTGTTCTCATAGACCTCACGATTCCTATAAATGCTGCCTTTCTGCATGAGTAGAATCTCCAAGATCCCATCAACGACAGCGGAGCCTTTTAAAATGATAGAGAACTCCTCCCTGAGAAGTTTCTTTACAGGCTTTCATCTTACTGTTTACGTTTCCAATTGTCGAATTGATAACACACGATTTGACCATTAGTTCAATCCAGTTGCAGTGGTTGGTGTTGAGTTGGGCTCCATGTGAGCTATTATAATCGCATCGGCACTTACATTGCTGAATGCGCCATCGATATCGAGAAACGCTCCAAGAGTAAATTCCTTCTGATAAACTGATTTTTCTGTCGTTGATTCTACCCTAATGGAGAGCTATTTCTACCGATCTGGCTTTTACGCGTACATACATATGTACACGTGTTCTGATTCTGATATGTATAATAGCTATGTACATATATCTGATCAGGGATCATTCAGTCCAACATTCGCGTGTTAGCGTGGGATTATCGAACTGTAGCAGTACGTAGCACGCTAGCTATCAGCAAATGGTGTTCTCGTGCCATTCCATATTGTCTTTTCGTCTGTTCCGAATGATCAATTTGATAAGAGGTTGCTTGCCCGTCAGTTGAAACCCAACTGATTTTGTAGCAGGTTTTGTCCTCAAACATGATGCCCCTTATTACAAAGCGGTTGGAGTTGCAGAAGAGTTCGCCATTGTTATTGTAGTTGTGTCTGAGCCCTTCATTAGCATTGCCTACCTCGTCATTTAAATGCCTAATCACCACGACGGCGTCTCAATTCGGCTTTGTGTTGAAGATAGCATCTTCGCCATCAGACGCGTCACGTGACGTGACGTGCTGAACTCTGGTCTGGGATCTGTGCGTTAGAATCCTGTGGCCGTGCGTCTGTCAGAAAATTAGGTCTCTGCATCCTATTGGTGAGAGAAGCAGTGGCACTTAAGATTCCACAGGATTTTCAAGTGGTTTAGCGGTGTAGAGTACGTATTGTAGAGTACTTTGCCTTAGGGATTGGTACTCTCCCGCATCTGAACACTTTATTTCACTAAATCCCAAAATGCAAAACCTTTATCGTATGCATTTTTGCTCAAGCTGTAAGAATCTGGCGTTTTAAGGACCTTCATGCCCTGAGTCGAAGAGCGTCACATTCCAGAAACCTATCCTAGTGCGCGTACAATAGACACAGATCGTCAGCATGTCACTGAGCGTTGCATCGGTTTCGTGAGCTACGTATTTCCGTAACGCGGAATGCTTACCCACAGAATGCTAACCGCTAGACTCGGTTCGCACTCGCAATTTTAGCCCACATGTACAAGAATTTATACATGTGTAAGGATTTATAAGTGTAGTTATCTGAGGCCACGAAGAGGCCAAAAAGCCTCTCTAGTTAGCCGAGTCCTTAGCTAACCGCGTCCAGTTGCTCACACTAAGTTGGTTGAGGGCCCCTTCTACTTGTGCGGTCCACACTGGGCAAAGTCTTCCTCTACTACTTTATCTCTCCGGTTTAGATTCGAAGACTCTGCGTGCCGGAGCGCTAGTGTTCATTCACAATTACCAGGGTTTCATCCACCCCGTGTTCTCTAGCAGAGTTACATGTGCAGTCAAAGGTCGCATTATCGACAGCACCCTCTATGTCAATGAAGATGCCCATGGTGTATTCTGGCGCGCATTTCAATTTCAGCAACCAGAATTTGAAGCGGAGTCTCACAGGATTTTCCACGCTGGTACGCATGCTGTATCTCCGATGGAGGATGCATACTCAAAGCAACCCTGCGCACGTGAATCTCGACTAGCCTTTCCATGCTTTCCAACGGGAAGGAGGACAGGCCTATAGGTCTGCAACTATAAGCGGGAGAGTAGTCAGCTTTCCAATTTTTTGGTATTGAGGCCACTCTGACCGTTCGTTAGGATGTGCGAATATATCCCAGTGCCAAACCCTTAGTGAAGATTCTCTTCAAAGTTGGAAGCAACTGATTTATACTCTGTTGCAGCAAGGATTAATATACTCCATCGTTTTCAGGCTATTTGAAGTTACCAAATGATGCCACAACATATTTGGTTGCCCCGTTTGTTATCACGATCGACGCAATATACCAGCTACGCCGAGTTTTCCGCCTTAGATCAATCTCAGCCTGTGTGGGAAGGGCAAGCTGTGACCTAATCGATTCCTGATTACCTGGGAAATGAGTTTTCAGCAGAAGACTGAAAGTCTCCGCTTTCGTCTTAGTAAAGGTACCTTTTGAGAACTTTGACCAACCAATTGTTCCAATCTTTTCACAAAAATCTCTATAAAAAGCACTTTTCGACAAACGAATCAATTTCCAAATCCAAATTTGTCTTAAGTGACCGATTTAGAAGTCTCTTCCTTTTTAAGTCTCTGCAGTTCTGGGTTCCACCAGGGAACCGGCGACCTGCAAGAGGTTTTCGTAACCGGACACGTCAGTTCAAAAGATCTGGTGAGGATACTTGTCTCGTTTTGAGTAGCATCCTCAATCTTCCGCCTCGTTCTGAGTTTAGGAGGTGTTTTGACAGACTTGTCTAGTTTTTTCCTAAAGCGTATCCAGTTAGTTTTTTCGCGGATTTCTCCAAAGCGAGAACTCTTCAGTTAGTAATCGACTTGAAACATCGGGTAGATATGGTGAAATTAATCACCTTCTTAACGTAACAAAGGTTAATTGGTTAATCAACATTTTTAATGACCATGCCACGATATTATTAATCCAAGGAGATGGTTTAATCGTACATTGCATCTGCTTCTGCCCCAGAATGTATTCTGAGCATTAGCATCGCAACACATAAGTAGTTCCATTTGCGGAGAGTCAAAATACTCTATGAGTATTCGGCCTTCGGTGGTGGAGGTGATACCGAGTCATAGGAAAAGTAAGCTGGCGCAACGACGAAGGTTTTCTATTCTTCATTCTTTTTTTTTTTTAACACAATTGTCCAAGCTTGGTCACTGAGAGGAAATTTGATACAATTAGACAAGCTCTCGGTCTTTCAGATCGCTCTTCACGGAGTACCTCGACACCATGAATACCTTCGAAAGCATAGATACCCTTTTTGTACACACGGGGTTTCTGTATAGCCGTTATGTGGGGTTTTGTAAGCAATATGGAAAGTCTACTAGTTTAAAGGGCGAATGCAACCTTGGAATGATGCAAACTGATTTGAGTGAACACACAGTCCACCACCTCCACCTGAATGAAATCATTCGCTGCCGCCGCATTCATGTGGCTCTGCACAGCAGTAGTGAGACAAATACTAACATATGGTTATCTAATTTGGTAGCAGGTAACATGTAGGAACAAAAACCTTAAAAAATTGGCAAGAGTTCGGAGAATGGATTTTATTGGTATATCTGGTGCAATGAGAACCACCCTCACGGCACGGCGGAGCTAGAGACTATACTCAATCTTCTCCCCCTAAAACTATTCGCACAAAAATCTGCTGCTTATAGTGGTCTAGCCAAACTGGAAGCGGGATATCAAGTCTATCAGGTCATGCACATATCCTGCAAAAACACTTAGGGAACTCATTAAGCATAGACTACACAACATCCATCCTGCTCGGACTTCATTAGACCATTCTCCATCTCTTTTATTAGTATAAAAGAGTGGTAGACGAACCACAACCATACACAGATGGTTCCCAAGAAAACTGTGGCCTTTCTATAATAGAAATTGAATCAAAAATATCCTGCAAAAAGGACACAACATCTAAAGTAACATACCAAGAAACTTAACACGTTAAATTTCACCATGCAATCTGAATAACTATTCCACAGGCTGAGCTAAATGAATATGAACCAAATATAAGACCAAGTTGGTTTCATGCGGCCTATGTATCCCGAATTTGTGTGAAACCATGTATGTAATTAAAATGTGATTGTAATTGAATACCAATAATTATGCAATAGCGGCAAGAAACCGATCCCATGTTGTAAGTTCCTAAAAGTATGCAACGTACATATGTGCGTGTATACATTGTTCCCAAATTACACTAGTCTACAGTGAAAAAGTATCCGAAATATTTTAAACTAATTTTTGCTCGTCTACCCATACTGAATACACGTCCATAAGTAAAGCTCATTAATTAGTTTAAATTTTCACTATACAATTTTTCTATTGAGTAGGTAAATGTACGATGAAATGTTAATTTTTGCAATAAAATATGAAAAGAATATGAGTGGCTACCCGAAAAAGAGAAAAGATGTACTTTTAGTTTTACGACCGTTGCAGAGTGTTAGGCACCTAGTGCCCCTAACTATTGATGCATACTTTCATATGAAAGTACTATTCACTATGAAAGTCGAATGTTTAGGGAGCTTAATCCACATTTCCCGATTTTCCGCTATCGACTCTAAATCACCTCTACCCGTATCTCCATACGGGTAGAGGTGAGATTTCGGACTTGGTCCAGCCATCTCATCCATGGCACGTCTTGGAAACCGAATTGAGGACTTTTACATACTTTTGATTGTTCAAAACATCTTTTAAGCAGAAATTACGTATGTATGGATGTACATACATACATATGTACATACGTACGTAAAACAATACTTTTAATTGGGTTCTTCTCCTAATTTTATAAAACTTTAAGCGTTTTAAATATTAAAATATACATATGTATATCACTACTATCACTACTTCACTACTAATATTATAAAAGTGAAACGTTGTCCGTTTGTTTGTTTGTTTGTTTGTTTGTTTGTTTGGATTTTACCTATGCGAAAATACTTAACCAATCAACCTCAAATTTTGCACACAGAATGGTTGTACATCGGGTCATATAATAGGCTATGTTTTATAACGCTATCTTATTCAAGAGCCGAGCAGTTAACAAAAACGTGGAGCAAGTCAGAAGAAATTCCTTGCCGCACACGAAAAGATATTTTCTCGATCGTGAGCCACATCGGTTGATGAGCGTACGTGTTGTTTTTGTTTTGCCCAGTTTCACAAGGGTAGTTTTTCATTTCATTTTCTGCTGTGTTGTTGTTGTTTTTTTTTGTTCGTTCTTTGCTTCTATCTATTCGTGTGTACAGGGTAATGATTTGGAATGAGGTGGTACGGTAGATACCTATATATACATACATACATTGGATATACATCTGTACATTTGTATTTATATATTTATTACATTACATATGTATTAACATATGTAATACATATGTAATGTTATGTACGTACATATGTGCATACACAGGTTATCAAATTCAATTAACTCTGGAGAATTGAGATAATGAGGGAAAAGGTCATAGCGCAATTGGATCAGTTTGCCCGTTCCATTTGTGGGCGAGTGAACTTTGGTATTGTTATGATGACACATCATCTTTTTTTCGAGCCAGCCGGATTATTCATTTTTTTACGCATATGCGCAATTGTCTACACATTTTTCCTGGCAATTTTTTTTATGGATTCTCTTTTTCGGTAGATAAAGGAATAGCGCGCCGACGCGACGCGACAGGCTGGGTATGGGATTGTGTGTGCTTGATGTAGGTATAACATTGCCAGTTGCGGGAGGGGAATTTTTTGTTTTGATTTTATTTATGGCAAAGGATGTATGTATGAATGTATCTATTTAACGAATGTATTCAAATTCCAAGGACTTCTGATTTAGAATGAATTTGACTTGGAGGATGACTTTTCGAAAGAAAACTGACAGGGGACAATAGGTGAACAAACTCGAGTTAGAGAGAAATCCGAGTTAGAGGGAAATTCGAGTAAGAGGGAAATTAGAGTTAAAGGAGGTTCGGTTTGACTTAAAGAATTTGATTACATTTGCAAAAGTGGTAGAATAAAATACAGTCGATTGGGTTGAATATAAAATTCCGATTCAGATTTAAGATGAGATTATGATATATTATATAATCAGAATAAGTCTTTCATAAATTGTTTGAAGAAGTTGTCGATTTCTCGATTGAGATGTAATAGCCCGAGCAACGCCGGGTATTATTCAGCTAGTACATTATACAAATGACATTTGTATTTGATATACAACCTACAAATGTATGTACATATGTACATGCATACATATCTGGATAGTGTCGGATCCTCGAATTCAATCGCGGATCCAGATATGTGCATTGTCCGATTTACATATGTATGTACATACATATATGTATGTATGTATAGATTCTCCGTCCTGATTTTAGTCGTTGTATGTGGACTCTTTTGACTAGTTCGACGTCGTTAGCCTTAGAATTTTTCGCTGTATATTCTCCTCCATTCACCGTCTTTGCAGGCAGGATCAAAGATCGCCCGAAGGACGTACCTTTTGACACCGAGGTCGACCTCATCCGTTCTTGACAAAGTCCATGCCTCTGCGCTATAGACCAGGACTGGGATGAACAGGCTCTTCCACAGGTTCACTTTAATTGTTCAACAAAAAGCTTTGTTACTGAATTTCTTTCTAAACTTAATAAACAGCGAGTGATAAGAATTATTCTTCTTTTGATCTGAGTACTAGTGTTATTGAATGAGTTCATAGCGGAGCGCAGGTAGACAACGTTCTTAACTATATCAAAGTTACATATTTCTATCGAGGATCCTTCTTTGTTGGCAGCATGTACTTTATTTAATCTTCGGTGACCTCTACACCTATCTTGGCCCCTTCAGCTTCAATAACACGCTGCGTTCTACCAATAACTTCAATATCATCGGCGTATGCAAGTACATAATTGCACGGATATTTGAAATATTGTGCCTCTAGTGCTGGCGTGTTAGTTCTGCGCAATTTTTGCAAGAACCATGTTATAGAAGTCGCATGACAGCACGTCGCCTTGCCTAATTCCTTTTTGACATCAAATGTCTCGGTGAGGTTGTAGCAAGCGCAGGACAAGGTGAATATGGGTGAATTCAATAATGCAGTGTTGCTGCAGTGTTGCAGAAACAAAAAAGCAACGAATTCAAAAAACGCAACATGTTGGCAGTCAACCAATCGTCAAAACAGAGTAATCTGTGCATCAGTTGTTTTGCTGTTGCTTCGCTTTGTTCGGTTAAGGTTTTTCTTGTTAGCTATTGTTATTTACATTTCTACTCAATTATTCTGCGAAAAATGGATGAAATGTAACATATTTTAATGTTTTATTTACATAACTATAACATTAAAATATTTATTTGATTTGGGCTATACATTTTTCATCACATTATTCAACACAAAACACTTGACTAGTCCCTCCATTTCTCTATTGCGAACAGCTTTGCAACACAGCTATTCATAAATGTTAAAATAAAATACGTAGTGCAACAGCAACGGTGAAGTAGTAGTGCAACAGTAACACAAAGCCTGTTGTGTTGCCGCAACACTGCACAGTTTTTTCACGTTTTTCAATTCACCCTGGTTCAACAATCAACTAATCTGCAACGAATCAGTGTAGCACTAAGCAGCGTACCCGCTATCGCACGTAATCTCAACGGCCGATCCCTTCATTCACACTACGCTGTCGCTGTTGTCTAAAAAATAATGATGACTTTGTTCCGCAGCTCGATCTATTTGCTTTGATTTTACTTTTCTTTTCCAGACGGTCAAGCGAGTGTTGTGCACATTTTAAAAAAGAATTGAAAAATTAAATAAATAATTGTACTTTTCTCGGAATCTTTTTGAACTTTGTTTTTATGTTAGAAGTTACAACATGCGCTTATAATATCTAGATATGTACGTACATATTTACCATACTTAATTTTCGCCATCTTGATATGACCCATCTCCCACCCCGCTTCTGCGTCTTCTTTGTCAGAGCTCGCAGACTTGTTAGCTCTAAATTAACTTACAACTTCTCTTTGGCCTTTGCTTTGAAAATCCCCCAACGGATGACTTGAAGTCTTAAATACTACGCAAAACAAATGCCAAATCGATTCAACTATAATAAATATTTATTTAAGAAAAAAACTTTAAAAACATGCACATGTGTATACATGTAGAAAATTATGAACAAGCCTTTCATATGTGGTCATTGGCAAATTTTAACCGATTATTCTTTCAACTGCTCCTCGGATACGATGGTGAATATTTTCGTTTGGATTCTCAGCTTTGCCGGTGTCGATAACCGTCTCATTTTCATACCGATGCATTCTAGGAACATATCATTTTCATCTCTTTCGCATAATAATTTATTATTAATCACGGCTGTGAGTCCACCTATAAGGTCGTGTAATGCTTCATTGGAATCATTGAAAGTTAACGCACGTTTTCTTGAAGTCGGCGGCGTGCTTTCAACCTTTTCAAAACCCAAATAGTTCTTGTTCGTTTCTGGCAATGTCCTGCTAGTCGGCCTGTCGAATAGCAATTCCTCAGAAACGAAGGGTTCGTTTAAATCCTTCACCTCTGTGGTAAAATGTTTTAACGTAGATTGGTTGCTTTCGATACTTTCGTCGGGAGAGAATGTTTCGGCAACGTTGGGATATGTTACACCATTACAGCTCTTGACATCCAAAACATTTTCACATTCCTTCACATAATAACTGACATGCCTATGCAAGCAGAAAATGCAAAATCAGAGTAAAAATATTAAACACAAACACATTTGCATAAACACACGTACTTACTTTCTTTTATGTACCGAAGGGATAAGAAATTTTAACTCATCGTACAGTTCCCAACCATCAAGGTCAGCGGCTGGATCGTCCGCCTGTTCCAACTTCTTTTTTTCTCTCACGAAACGGTCTCGTAAGCTTCTCCATCGTTGTTTACAATAGCTAACTAAAAAAACACACTGTCATATTTTATATGCAAGTTACCCTAGAGTAAAATGTTCCCACCTGGTCTTTTGAGTTCATTACTTATTTCATTCCATACTTCCGCTCGTTTTAGATTATTTTTATTCGACCTGGATTGTGTGTGAAACAAACATTTTCTTTGTTTTACTAATTTAATCAGCTCACGCTCAAAGTCGAAATCCATGTTCAAAAATAAAAAATAAAAACACGAATTATTAACGTACCAACGCCAACGCAGCGCATGACTGACTAATGCGCACAATTTGCTCAATAGTTTTCCCACTCAAAGCGAAATGTCAAACGGACGAACGACCGAAATGAATTTGTGCGCTGTGAACGAATGAAGTCGGCAAGTGGTGAGTTTATGTTTAACGTAGAAGTTGAAATAAAACACTCGGTAAATGGCATTGTGTGTGTTTTCATGGGTGAAGCGAAGGGGCGCACACATGCAAACATTCTTAAAAACGGTGAACATTGTTTATACCACGTGTTTTTTCTGTGGTTGGTGAATTTCGAGTATGGTGTGTTCCTATTCCAAGTTTAGTTGAACACGGGACAGAGGGCAACGGGTGCACGTCTTGATATACAGTGGTGGACACGTAAATGGCACACGTGAGTATTTATTAAAATACCGTTTTTGTTTTAGATTGTCTATTTAGTAGAATTGCCGTTTTCAGAATTTAATAATAAATTTTTACGAATAACTGACTTTGAATTGTTTGATATTGGTCTTTACTTTCACATTATTTGGAAGACTATTGAATATAATGTATGATTTTATAAAATAACATATTTTGTTTTTTGCTGTTTCTAAAGAATCGCACATTAGATTGAGATCCAGCTCTCATTGTTATTTTCTTTCAGCTTGAAAATAACAAATAAAAAGCAAATGGAAGAACTAGTGACACTAACGAAACAAAACACTGAACTAGCAAGAGGTAAAGGTCTGTTTGGTTCCAGCAAAAGAGCTTGTTCAAACAGGAGTTACGGACTGGATTTTTTTTACGTTTACAGGCGAGAGGGCTAGCGGAGAGGTGACATGCTACGTCAAACCGGTTTTTTAGATTTTTTTAAATTCTTGGTTTTTTTTTGACGTTTGTCGATGTCAATCGGCAGTCACTAGACAAAGATGTAAAAAAAATTGTTTTTGTGAAAAAAATAATGCGTCTTCTGGGATTGTGGCATCGCTTTTTGTGTTATTTAGTTAAATTGTTTTAAATTTCGTGAAATAAGCACGAAAATCAAATCAATTTGGTCGACACTGACAATCAGTATGTCAAAAAAAAGTCCGCGGAAGTGTTCAGATAGGACTATCAATCTGAACACGAACCGTCAAAAAAAATCCGGTTCGTCAGTCCTGTGTGAACAGCCTCAAAAGGACAAGAACAAGCAGTGGGGAATGATTGCTGTCGAAATAAACAGTTTAGGACCACCTATTCGAACATCCTTCGAATAGCAACGGGTGAGTCGTTATAGTAAAAATAACAATACATCGTTGTAATGTAATATAATATCTTAGGTTTGGATTCATGGAAACCTTAAAACGAATTTGGCTTCTAACAAAAACAACATCCAAGCTACTGAGGGAGGTCCTTCCGAAGAAATCAGCCTTAGCCCTTTGGAACAAAGTGTGGTTACCTTAGTACACCTGGCAGATGCTGTGAGTCCATTAGGACAGGCCATGGGGATTCCAGAAGTTCACTGCGAAACCACATTGGAAAACAAAATAAAGGATTATGAACCGCCGAAGGCAATTGAAAATATTTCTTCAAGGATACGCCAAACATCAGCTCTACTTCGCGTTACAACGTTGGAAGGAAAAGAAAAAGTGTCGAAGTGGAAAGGTTAGAAGCCATTAAAGTATAGACTCCAAACCTACGGGAAATTGTTGCACAAACTGGGAAAAGTTCATTTGAAAAATTATGATCTTAATAAAAGATCCTATGAACTAAAAAAAAAAATTAACTGGCAGAAAAGCAGAGCACCGAAGCAAGTGAACTTCATACGTTGAATATGCAATTAACGAAGAAAACAATTTAAATGCTGGACATGCAAATATCTCTAGACAAAAATCTTTAAACAAAGTAATCCTAAGAGAGTAGAGACTTCGTGAAAACAAAGACTTTGGGTGGTGTGAATAAAAACTGAGGTTCACTCAACTTTTTCTCAATTTAAATTGAATAAAAATGAATTTCGTCAAGTTTCAGAAAACATTTTCCTTAAGAGGGTTTGCCCAGAGTGTTTCCGCAGTTTTTATTCACACCATCCTTTGTATTACGTTTCTGAATTAAAAATTTTTTTTTTCTTTATTTATTTGTTATGAAACTTTTTTTACCAGCGAATATGGTACAAAATACTTACTTAGGTGGCGCTACAACTCGGGGTGAACCTAGGCCTCAAAATGATACAAAATGGTATCAGTAAAATACTGGGTCCGCTCATAGTGGGGCCCATAATATAATTCGTGAATCGTCGTTAATGGGGCCTAATCCAATTACCAGATATCTATCGCCCAGTAAATATGTACATTTTGTTTTCATTATAAGCCCATCCATTAGAGACCAAATTTTGTAGGTTTTTTAACAACAAAACCCGAAGATTTTTATCATAAACTAGCGGCCCGCTCCGACTTCGTACGGGTACAATTAAGTTATTTGATTATTGTTTTCTGGTATGCTTCGCTTTATTACAGCCTTATTTTAATAAACCAAAATATAATAAGGTTAAATATCATATCGTCCTGAGCCTATACAGGGGACGTCTACCTGATGACACGGATTCCATGTCTCATCTTGGAACCCAAGTTGGGGTATTCGTTTAACGTGCCCAAACCATTGAAGTATGGATCGTTCCGTTCGAAAAGGTAGTTTTTTGACATTGAGTTCCTTGCATATTCTGATGTTCTCTACTCGATAGAACGAACGAATACCTCGAAGAAATCTCAGTTCGGCAGCTTATTCTTTCGGTCATTACCCAAATCTCATCACCATAGGTGAGGGTCGGATCAAACACACAAAATTGTTACAGCCTGACCAATCTCACGGGATAACTCAGTACTGCTCCTTCCATCACTCGTGAATACGACCTCGAAATATTTAAACTTCTGAACCGGTTTAGATACGGCTCTACTAACACGCAGAATGCATTGAACAGGCGTTCAAGACATTACCGTTACTTCTGATTTGTGCACGTTTACCCAGCTTTAACACAGACGACTATCAAGCGCTCGCTGAAGTTCGATCCAGATGGTTCGAATGTCATCAGCAAAAAGCAGATAGTTTATCCTTAAGTCTCACAATGCGAACCGTTCCTCGCCGTTGCGCTATAACATCCAATCCATGTACAGAATGAAAAGGCACCCCTGGCAAAGGCCAACGCCCATGCAACTCTACTCCTTTTCCCCAAGGGCTTATGGATTAATGGCCAGATTTCATAAACATCAGCACATTTGATCATCAAAGTCTCTACAGTGGGACTATTCTGCACCCTACTCAGTCGGCCATCCCATCCCTGTTTAGGATTGAGCAGCTCCGAAAAGTGCTCACCACATCTGCGCAAAATATCCATCTCATCGGAAAAAAGTAAACCATCTTTGGTTTTGACTCCTTCAATGATATTAAACTTTCTTCCAATGTGAATGTGAATGTGTGGCATTCTTTGCATAAATCCTTATCTACGCAACTGAATGTTCCCTTCTCCGCTCCCGCTAAAGTGCGCAAATACACCGCACCGATCGTTATCATAATATGCAAATACACAAAACCAAAGATAGGAAGAAAGAAAAATGAAAATAAAACTATCCTTGTACAATTGGACAAAACAAAATCAACATACGATCACGAACCGATGTGCTACCCACTGCTGCATGGTTGTTGGCTGCGGTCTCCACTGATGGAAAATTGTTGGCGATGATTTCCTGAATTGTTTGGAGCATAGCTCAGCTTCAGAAAGGTTGATTTATAGCTCAAATGAATCTTACACGATTTATAGCTCAAATGAATCTTACTAAAAACACTTTCTTTTGTTTTGAAATCCAATAAGCCATTGTTGAGTTAGAGCTGTACAAGCTTAATTTTATAACATAAAATTTGGGCTTAATCCCCTATCTGCCACTTAAACTTCGAATGCTCAGCTCCTATAAGTAACAGAGCATTTTAAGTACGTTTTATCCTTCCCCGGGAAATGCAGATCATAATAATGAAAACCGCATCGAAATCCGTTCAGTGGTTCACTAGATTAGCCCGTGCTCATTGTAGTGATGCTCATTGTCAAAATACAATTATTCTCATTGGTGGTGTTTAGTACATTCCCATACAAAATTCCCATACAAAACGCAAATTTCGATTTTTTCGATTCTCCGGCTTTTTCTTTGGGTTTTACTGAATTTTCTTTTTTCCTAAACCACCCCTGAAATAATACGAACAAAACAAAAAAAGAATCATCCAAATTGGCTAAGCCCTTCCTAAGCGAGAATAACGCACAGCAACTGATTTTTATATATGTATAGAGATGGAACTCCGAAGATCCTACTAAAACGGCTGTTACATGAACTCCGATTGCTAATAAAAAGCTGATAGCTTTTTCTGAAAGTTTGCCTCTGATGGGTTCTCAGAAATCAAACTAACAAAAAGTAAGTGAGCTTTGGAAATAGGGTTCTTTATCTCTTCTTCGTTCAACCATGTCTGTCAACCAATTCCAAAACATCCTACGCTTTATTCGTTTTGATAACCAGTTTATTAGAACTATTCGCCAGTCCGAAGACACGGAGATCCTCAACTCCAATCTGAGAGCTTATTTCAGGCCTTATGAGAACATTACTGTGGACGAGCAGTTATATGCCAATAAATGCCATCAAAACCAGCAAAATATGGTATAAAGATCTGGTAGGCTTACGATGCCTATAATTGGCCAAACTTACACCGGGAAAGTAGGGATTGTGCGAGCAGATTGTGAAGGACATAGTTGCGCCCTGCAAAAATACCGATGATTTCCTTCACACTATACATATTAGGAAAAGTAGTTAATATTCATATACAGAATTCCTTTATATAGATTCCTTTATCTACCCCGGTAGATACTATTAACTTACGTACATAATATGACAAACAAGAAGAAAAAAATGTGAAAAACTGCGTTAAAAGAATTTTTTTTACATTTTCTGTAATGAATCGAAAATTTGATAACTGAGTCGAAGCGCTTCGCGATTTAATGAAAACTCGCAGTGGTTTTAGCAAATGAAAATCGAATTATCCACCCGGATAGATACTATGAATGCGAAAGTTAATAAAACTAGCTTTCTTGTCCGTCTGTTTGTCTGTTCGGTACATAATATATGCACATTTGACCGGCAAAGCATATACATAACTATCTGACATTTAATACAATACCGTGTTCGTCCAGACTATGAACAAAAAAAAAAAGGACAAAACGGAGAACATGGAACTGACTTACCGATTTCAGTTCCCTCGTCGTCCTGCCGGCAGCACTGAAGAGAAATCCTGTTATGAAAGGGGGGCTAAAAAAACCTTTTTTTTTTTCGCGTAGTAGCGTCGCGCACCTTTAAGGGTAGAACACTATACAATCTAAACGTAAACATAACATCTTATGTTTCTAGAAGGGAACTTAATGCTGATTCCAGATGGGAAACGAACAAAATCACTAATACTTTCACTATATTTAAATTCATTATTTAGTTTCTTTTTCTTTTTCTTTGTCTGTTGCACTTTTGCCTTTCTTTTATTGGGCACCTCGTCCAGCGGACCACCCTTTTAGCGGTTACGGCGTAGAGCTCTCCTGCCGTTGACTGAGTCTCTTGCTGGCCCTTGGTGTTACGGGCGACGGTCTACGTTTTCCATTCAGACGGTTTGCGCCCGTTGCTTAGCGGATCGTCTCCGTTGGGTTGCGGGGTCGGT